>JAKSZU010000010.1:78871962-80219859 GCA_026018925.1 Tupaia tana
CTCACTCTCCCCCAAATAATAAATAGATCAAAATTTTAGATACCCAAAGTGAGAACCAGTCTCCTCCGTCACTGTTCCGGTGGTTCAAACTGCTACTCTCTAGACGGCCGTTTGGTAACGTTTGTAACGTCTGGGAACGAATCGAAATTCCCAACGTCAGCGGCGGACCCGGGTGGGGACGCCGTCCACCCTCCGACCTCCGCTGGAAGGTCGTCGGCGTCTCCCCAAGCCCCACATGAGCAGCCCCGCGGGGAAGCGATGGTGGATTGATGTGGACGCGGAGAAAGGCCCACAATCCTGGGCTCCTCACGTCCCGGGCTGCTGCTCCGTAAACAGCAGGTCCCCGAAAACGACCTGCCAACCAGGGGCTGTCCATCTCCTTCACAACCACGCGGAGAGCCAGAGAGGGGTTCGCTGTGGGCCAGCCCCCAGCTGCCAGCTGCAGAGCCATCAAAAGGCAGATGATCGGAGATGGGGGCTATGTGCAATGACTAGGGGTCCCTTCTCCTACAGGCATAACCACCTTGGGGGTGTATGCACCTAACAACAGAGTGTGGGAATATGTGGGAGGCGCCTGACAGAACTGCGGGGAAGCTAGACCAGCCACCGTCTGGTTGACTGGGCAGTGGTGACGTTGGACAGATCCCGCAGCAGAGAACCAGTAAGGACAGAGCCGAGCAGGACAGCGCCACTGCTGCGTCAGCTCCATCTACCCAGAAAACTCACCCAACAAGTGCAGACATACATTATTTTTAAAAAATTTGTTCATTCATTTATTCTTTTTAATTCGACCAGAGAGAAACGCAGAGAGAGAGAGAGAGAGCGAGCGAGCGCAAGCCATCAGGTCCGCCACTAGAACAGCGGTCAGCCATGTGGGAGAGTTCCGCACCTTCACCACCACACCACCTGCTGGTCCCCAGCTATACATTCTTAAATTCAGATGACACATTCACCAAGATAGGCCACATGCTGGGCCGTAAAACACACATTAGCAAATGTTTTTTAAATAAAGAGTTTTTATTGAAGAATTACTTCATTTTTATTTATTTATTTATTTATTATGTAATTTTGCTATAGGGTACCTGCACTCCCCAGAAAGAGAGAAAAAGTGAGAAAGCAAGACTCCAGGTCTGGGACTAGAACCACAGCCGGCCATGTGGGAGTCCAACATGCCACCTGCTGGCCCCCACACATTAGCAAATTTTAAAAAGTAGAAACCTGACAAAATATGCTCTCAAACTATAATGGAATTAAACAAGAAGCCAAAAATAGAAAAATAACTAGAAACCTCCCAGTATCTGATGATTAACATATTTTTAAATAACACATGGTTCAAAGAGACATCTCAAGAAATTTAAAAGAAATATATATTTTGGAGCCAGGAAGTGGCATAGTGGTTCAAGTCCTGGACCTGGCAGTTTGCTTTCTCACTTTCTCTGTCTCTCTTTCTCATTCTGTCCCTCTCTGGGTCAAATTAAAATATACATAAATAAAGTTAAATAAAATAATTCTTAAAAAAAAAAAAAAAAGAAGTTCTAGCACCAAATACATATATTAGAAACCCAGAGGGACCAGCAGGTGGCATGGTGGTTAAGGCGCTAGACACCCCCACATGGCTGACCAGGGTTCGAGTCCTGGACCTGGTGGCTTGCTTTCTCACTTCCCCTCTTTCTCTCTCTGTCTCTCTTTGTCAAATTAAAAATAAATGAATGAATAAATAAAAGTAAAGAAACCCAGAAAAATCTCAGCCCAGTGACATAGTGAGACCCTGCTTCAGAAAGAGCCAGATGTGGTGGTTCCCAATAGGGAGGCTGAGGTGGGAGGGTTGTGACATGGTAAGCCTCCGCCTTAAAATAAATACATAAAAATAAAAAGAGAAAAGAAGAAAAACCTAAAATGAAACCTTCGCTTCCCCTTTAAAAACTTAAAGGAAAGGGGTCAGTAGGTGCTGGACTCCCACATGGCTGACCACGATTTAAGTCCCAGACCTGGAGACTTGAAAACTACAGCAGGCGCTTGTGTGTACATGCTAAAAATCCTGAAAGGAGAATGGGACGGGACGGGATTGTGACATGGCCATTCCCTCTGTGGGGGATTTCTCACTTTCTCACTGTCTCTTTTTCTCTTGGGCGAGCACATGCACACACTATGACAAAAACAGAAATAACAGTAATAATAATAACAACCAAACAAAAAAGAAAAAAACAAAACAAAATGAAATTAGAGAAAGAATAACATAAACCTAAAATAAGTAGAAGAAAAATATTACAACAAAAATCAATGACATTTAAAACAAGAAAATGACAGAGAAAAATCAGTGAAACCAAAAGCTGGTTATTTGATATATAATTTATTTTTTAAGAATTATTTTCTTGGGGCCAGCAGGTGGTGTGGTGGTTAAGGGTGCTGGACTCCCACATGGCTGACCACAGTTCGAGTCCTGGACCTGACAGCTTGCTTTCTCACTTTCCCTTTCTGTTTCTCTCTTTCACTGTGTCCCTTTCTGGTCAAATTAAAATAAATAAATAAATAAAAAATAAATAAAGTTAAATAAAACTTCTTTTTTAAAAAAATAAACTTGTGGGAACCAGTAGTTAGCGTAATGGCTATGTCGCTGGACTCCCATGTAGTCGACCGTGGTTCACGTCTCGGACCCGGTGGCTTACAACTCACGCCGGGCACGTGTGCGTGCGTGCCCAAGATCCCGAGAGGAGAATGGAGGAGAAGGGATTGCGGCGTGACCATCCCCCCTGGGGGGTGATTTCTCGCTTTCTGTCTCTATGTCTCTCTCTGTCTGTCTGGCGAGCGCACGCGCCCTATAGCAAAAAACTCTCAAAAAAAAAAAAAAATCTTGTACTTTAATTTCATTTTTCCAAAATCTTTTTGAAGTACCATTGTGTTATATAGGGCTTTTTTAAAGACTTACTTATTTCATTTTAAAATTTATTATTATTGTTATTTTTTCACATGAGTTTTGCCAGAGAGAGAGAGAGAGAGAGGGAGAGTGAGAAAGCAAGTAGCCAGGTCCGGGACTTAAACCACATTTGGCCATGTGGGAATTTCAGCACCTCAACCATCACACCACCTGCTGGCCCTAAATAAAATAATCCTTTTAAAAAGTTATCTTCTTGGGACCAGCAGATCGCATAATGGTTACATTCTGGATTTCCACATAGTCGACTGTAGTTTGAGTTCTGGACCTGGCAGCTTAAAACTCATGCCAGGCATGTGCGCATGTGTGCCCAAGATCCTGGGAAGAGAGTGGAGGAGAAGGGATTGCGGCATGGCCATTGTGGGGTGATTTCTTGCTTTCTGTCTCTCTGTCTCTCCGCTAACAACATACACCCTATAACAAAAATCTCTCTAAAAAAAAAAAAAAAGAAAGAAAGAAAGAATTATTTTCTTTAACTTTATTTATTTATTTTAATTTGACCAGAGAGGGACTGAGAGAGAGAGAAAGTGAGAAACCAAGACACGAGGTCCAGGATTTGAACTGTGGTCGGCCATGTGGGAGTCTAGTGCCCTTAACCACCACCCCATCTGCCAGCGCCCGAAAGCTGGATATTTGAAAAGATAAATAAAATAGATAAAACTAAGATGGTTGATGGTGTGGAGGTAAAGCGGCTGTGCAGTTTGAATTCTAGATCTGACAGCTTGAAAAACACGCCACAGTGCATATGCATGCATGCATGCCCAAATCTTGAGAGGAGAATGGAGAAGGGAGTGTGGCATGGGCACCCGCCGGCAGGTGCTTTCTCACCCCCCCACCCCGCCCCACTCTCTTTTCCTGTCTATCTCCAGCAAGCACATGAGCCCTACAGAAAAAAAAAAAGATAGAACCCTAGTCTTGGTTAACCAAGAAAAAGAGAAGACACAAATTACTAATATCAAAAATGAAAAAAGTCCATCACTATTGATCCCACCAACATTAAATGGGCAGTAGAGGATTATTAGGAACAATTTTATGTACACAAATTTGATAACTTAGATGAAATGGACCAAATCCTAGAAAGATACAATCTACTAAACTCACCAAAGGAAAAATAGATATTAATATGCATCTACCTTTTAAAAATAGAATCAATGATCAATAACCTTTCAAAAAAAGAAATTGGGTGGGGGGACCAGCAGTTGACGTAATGGCTATGTCGCTGGACTCCCAGGTAGTCAACCACAGTTCAAGTCCCAGACTTGGTGGCTTAAACTCACACCAGGCGTGTGTGCGTGCGTGCCCAAGATCCTGAGAGGAGAAAGGAGAAGGGACTGCAGCCATCCCCATCCCCCTTGAGGGGAGGTGATTTCTCGCTTTCTGTCTCTCTGTCTCTGTCTTTCTGGCAAGCGCACGCACCCTATAACAAAAACCTCTTTTAGAAAAAGCGAAAAAAGAAAAGAAATATATATAGATCTATCTATCTATCCCTCTAAGGTCATTGAGAGAGTCACAACATGTTTTTCTATGCAAAAATGTGTCATGACTTTCCTGACACCCCAATACACAGACCAGGTCAGCAATACATCAATAAGGCTGGGAAAAAGTGAAAATAGACGGAGAAAAGGAATACACGGGAAGAAAAGACACCTTAATGATTTCCATTTTGGACACAATGAGTTGGAAATAACTGTGCAAAAATCCAGGTGGAGAACACCAGGGGACAGCCGGAAAGGAGTCTGAAACTCAGGAGAGGTTAGTTTAGAGATAAAATGTCCGCAATTCCCAGCACATGATGAAAGCGTGAGAGGGAACGTGTTGGCCTAGACCCCAAGGAGTCGCCACATTGAAAGCGATTTCCTTCCTTCTGGGCGGATTACATTTGCCTTCTCCATGTACACCGTCACTTTGTCACTGTCCCCAGGCTGCTGCTCACAGGGGATATCTTCCGGGGCTGTGCTCTGGGGAGGGCCTCTGCCTCAGTCCTGTCCAGGCGACGTCAGCCCCACCTTTCCCCACGTGCCAGCTCAGGCCTCTTTAAACAGCCCATAAAACCCGGTGAAGTCCTCTTCCACGAAGTCCTCCTGTGACAGCCATGGAAGAGCAGCTCCCTGGACGTCCAAACCACAGAGTCACGATGACCACTCTGCTTCAGCAAAAGATAACCGCGCTCCTTCCCGGCTCTTTGTCCAGTTAGTTCCTTTCCTGCTCGTCCACCTTCAGATCAAGTCAGGCCTGTCTTGATGTCAACACCTGTCATCTGTCACTCTTCCATTCATTGTCTCTGTCCTGCCGTCTGCAAGTCCAGCCACGGCAGCGATCAGCGGGCCTTGCCCTGGTGCCCGCCCTGTGTCGGGTGGGGCGGGGGACACCTGGGTTTTCTATACCGTCCTGTAGGAAATACCCTGTAATCAGGTGACATGCCAAACCACACATTGTGGCTCAGAAAATGCTAGGGCAGGAACGCCTGGCCGCTTGCCTGGTATTTACAACCAGGCACTTACTACAAGCTTTTCAGAAAAAATAAACGGCAATAAGGAACTTGAGCTCCTAAAGCCTTAGCGTTGCCTAAAGCCCACAGGGCTTCCTTAGAAAGAAAAGTGTTTCAAGTCAGCTTTATAAATACACTCAGCGTCCTGGGCGACCATGTAGTAACGTCTCAGTGACAGAACAGTTAGGAGTAAGCGTGTCTGCGGATGGCAGGAGACCTGGGCAGCCCCGGCTTTTCACTCACACGTTCAGGGGTGGGCCACCCCACTGCGGCAGCTGCTCTGAGTCTCAGCAGAGGGCTCCCGCCCACCTGACTTCCCTGCCAGCCCTGGCTACTTGGGCTTCTGACCACACACTTGTCCTCTCCCGGACAGTGGGGCTGCACCCCCCCAACCCAGGGTTCAGGTCTTTGGGAAGATGGTGACAAGGTGGAGGGGAATAAAGAAGAAAAGAAACTTCTCCTACTAAGGCTTTGCCACTGTACTCCAGGAGGGAAGCCCTCCCTGGTGACGTTCACCTGCCTCTCAATGACAGTCCCCTTCTACTAGGGGGCAGAGACCAAGTTCACAGCGTTTAGTGCCCCAGCGACAGAACCGGGCAAGAGATGGGGTCATCTAAGCAGGAACCCCCAGGGAGCCCTGCAGACCCAAGGCGACCCGGATCCACGCTGTCACATCTGGTGCTTCCTAGAACCCTAGGGGACACGCGGCTTGGGCTCACTGACCTCTGCACACGTCCATTCCGTTCCCATCATTCTCGAAGCGATCGCATTTCAAACATTTCCGCTCCGTGAGATACGAACAATGTTTCACTCCCTTTCAAGCTTGATGTCCGTTCCTATGGTCTCTTTTATCAAAGCGAACTAGGAAAAGAATTGAAAATATCTCTACATGATCATTCAGGTAACTGGGTGAAGACGCTGTATTTTTAGCCACGCGTTAGTTCTCAAGTTGTTAATTCCTGGAATTTTCCCCAGTGGAAGTAAAATCGTCTTCGGCTGGCACGCCATAGCAGCAAGGACGATCCTGGCCGGCTCCCCACGGCCGCCCTGTGCGGTGTTACATAAACTGGAGGGGTGCCCGGGCAGTCACAGGCCGGCTCCACGCGGGCCTTGGGCACCGACGGGGACTTTGCCGCCCCCTGGTGGACAATCTCACCTTGGCCACATCCGCAGTTTCCCAGCGCCCCGAGGGTCACATGGTGCCCGTAAACAACCCAGTCCCGGGCTCTTCCCAGACCAGCTCAGTCAGATTTGGGATAGGACCCAGGGGCAGATTCGCTTCTAAAATCTGTAGTCCGTTTTAATGTGCAGTTAAGGTTAATGATCAGTAAGTTAGAAGAAACTCTGCATCACTTACAAACCCTAGAACAGTCTTTCCTACTATGTGACAGCCATAGGTAAAAAGCTATCTACGTGGGTAGATTACAAGGTCTCCCCAAGGCCCTTTACAACGGGGGCATCAGAAAGGGTTGTTAGCAAGGGGAGACATGGGGGGACACGTGGAGCCCCACACAGCCAGGCTCACGTGGTCCTGGGATCCCCGCCAATGGAGACTGGGGGTTGCTTGCAAGGTGGAGACCTTCTTAGGGTGTCTGTCTCTCTGTCTCACTTTCTCTCAGGGGAGAAATAACCTTGGGGGGGGGCAGAAATAAACAAAACAAAAAAACTCACCTAATTGTTTCTTCTGGAATTCTTTCTATGAGACAGAATATGCTGACCGGCGACATCCATACATACACACACAATCCAGCTCGTCTCTTGGCAAAACTGTCAAGTGGGGGGGCTGGCAGGTGGCATGGTGAGTGGAGTGCTGAACTCCCACATCGCAGACTGTGGTTCTAGTCCCGGACCTGGTGGCTTGCTTTCTCATTTTCCCTTTCTTTCTCTCTGTCTCTCTCTGGCCAAATTCAAATAATAATAACAACAACAAATAAAATTAAATAAATAATTCTTAAAAAAATAAAAATCTGTCAGGACCAGCAGATGGTGTAATGTTACGCCGCTGGACTTCCACAGAGTTCACTGCAATTCGAGTCCTGAACCTGGCCACTTTAAACTGATGCTGGGCTGTGCCCGAGATCCCAAGAGGAGAACGGAGGAGAAGGGAATGCACGTGGCCATCCCCCCTTGGTGATTTCTCACTTTCTGTCTCTCTGTCTCTCCAGCAAGCACACGCACGTGGCCTATAGCAAAAATCTCTAAAAAAAATCTGTCAAGTGGTTTCCATCTGATTTGACACTTTTTGTATTTACAGACAACTTTGTTACATATTTTCTCATTTAATTTCCTCAAGAATCTGTTTTTGGTTTTGAGAGAGTTTTACTATAGGGCACCAAAGAGACAGAGAGAGACTGAGAGTCAGAAAGCGAGAAACCACGCCCCAGGGGGGATGGCCATGCTGCAACCCCTTCTCCTCCATTCTCCTTTTAGGATCTTGGGTACGCACGCAGCATGAGTTTTAAGTCGCTGGGTCTGGGACTTGAACCGCAGTTGACTATTGGGGACCTGGATCCCTTAACAACTAGGTTACAGGCCAGGTCTGGTCGGTTGTGTTTGAATGGTAAGAGAGAGGGAAAGGTAAGCATGCCCTCCAGTTTTCTAGCATGGCTCGCCAGATAGAATTCTGCTAACTGGGGCATCAGGTCCCCCTTTGCACCCTCAGCACCCTGTCCACTTCTCCATCACCGTGGCTGCAGCGTGTAGGCACTTGTGCGCTCCCATGCTCCCTCAGGGGCGTCTCTGGACAGAAAACATGGTGGACGGAGCCACGTCTGGCTTTGCTGTCCTTGTACCCGGGCCAGCACAGGGAGGGCTCAGAGCAGACACCCAACAAGCAGTTGTCAAAAACTCTAGACCATGCGGCCGGCAGCTGGTGTAGTGTTTAGACTCCAGACTCCTATGTGGCTGCCCATGGTTTGAGTCCTGGACCTGATGACTTGATTTCTCACTGTCCCTCTCTCTCTCTGTTGGATTAAAAAATAATAATAGGGGCCAGCAGGTGGCGTAGTGGTTAAGGTGCTAGACTCCCACGTGGTTGATGGCAGTTCAAGTCACGGACTGGAAACCCACACCACGCATATGCGTGTGTGCTCAAAATCTTGCAAGGAGAATGGAGAAGGGATTGTAGTGTGGCCATCCCCCCGGGGGGAGTGATTTCTTGCTTTCTGTCTCTGTTTCTCTGGTGAGTGCATATGCCCTAAAGCAAAACTCTTTCTCTAAAAAATAAAATTTGCTATTTTGCTATAGGGTGCATGTATTTGGCCAGAGAGAGAGAGAGAGAGGTGAGAAAGCACCCCTCCGCCCCCCCGGAGAGTTAGCCACGTTGCAAACCCTTCACCATTCTCGGGATTTGGGGCATGCACGCATGAACACCCAGTGTGTTTTTCAAGCTGCGGGTCCAGGACTTGAACCTTGTGGGAGTTTTTTTGTTTGTCTGGGTTCTTTTTTTTTGGACATGGTCTTGCTATGTTGACCAGGCCAGCTTCAAGCTCACAATCCTCCTGTCTCAGCCTAAGTTGCTGGGGCTACAAGTGCACACCACGGACCCCAGCCTTTGGGTGGGAGCAGGAATCGACCCTTGGCCTCCCATGTGCTCCTGGACTGTGGAGCATAGGGTCTTACAAGGTACAAGGAGGTTGGGCCATGGAAGCCCTTTCCAGTCAATGTTCTAAGGGCAGTCAGGGCCTTACTGGGTGTGGCTAGAATAAGCTATAAATTCTCTTTTTATTTCTACAGAGGTTGCATGTTGTGCATGAGAGAGAGAGAGGTGGGAAAGCACCCTGGACAGGGTCTGGTCACACGGCATCAGGATCTTGAGCATGCAGGTGTGCACCAGGCACGTTTCAGATTGACCTGGCTGGGGATCTGAACCCAGGGTGGCCAGGTGGCTTCCAGCACTGCAGTCCAGTATGCTATGGACTGTGCCACCCAGCTGGGCCCAAACTAGAAATCCTTTTTTTTTTTTTTTTTAGAATGATTTACTTTTATTCATCGTCATTATTTTATTATTTGAAGTTGACCAGAGAGAGACAGAGGGAAAGAAGGAAAGTGAGAAAGCAAGCTGCCAAGTCTGAACTTGAACCGCAGTCAGCCACATGGGAGTCCAGCTGCCCTCACCACCTTCCACCTGCCGGCCCCACCAAACTGTAAATACTTTTGACAACCTTGACATTTTCTAGACAGAAACTCCAAAGAAGACTAGGTTGTTCCAGGGATACGACTTTAAGTATCTAGAAGCTGTGTTAAAATGTGGTCAAGAGACGAGAAGCTGGCATAATGGTTCTGTCACTGGACTCCCACGTGGTAGACTGCGGTTTGAGTCCTGGACCCCGCAGCTTCAAACTCACGCCGGGCGTGTGTGCGTGCATGCTCAAGATCCCTAGAGGAGAGTGGAGGAGAAGGGACTGTGGCATGACTGTTCCCCCGGGGGTGATTTCTCTTCCTGTCTCTGTCTTTCTAGTAAGAACTAGTACCCCATAGCACTCAGTGTGGGGATCTGAATGGAGTGGTGGTGCTGAGTTGTTGCCCATCCTCATGGTTGATTTTATTATTGTGCATGTTTTGTTCTTGCTGCACCTGGACAGGATAACCAGAGAAAGTAAAAAAACCCAAAGACCAAACCGACCAAAATCTTAGCTATGGCCAAAAAGAAACCATTTTTGCTGTGTATGCTGTTAATTAGACCGGGCTACGCTAGTCACACTTTAAGTTCAGAAAGCCGAAACGAAGGATTCCTCTTAGAGGAGCTTAGCCATGGGCCAGGTCTAGGGAGAGCCTACATTCCTTAAACGAGTTCCACGGTTTGGAAACTAGGGACTTTCTCGTGTGTGAGAGACACTTGAGACAGAGTGCAGACACTGATTCAAAGGAGCTACTCACCTGTAAGGAAGGGCTTTGAAGAATCTGACCAGCCAGGAAGAAAAACGTGCTGTCTAGTGCCCTGTCTGCTCACTCTTTGGGATTTGGCCAAGGAAGTTTATATACATATGTATATATGAAGTGATATTGCAGTGTCCAGGTGTGAAGAGGAAGGAAAATGTCCCTCTGGCCTAAACTGCGGTCAGTGACAGCTGCAGGGCCGACAGGGAGGAAGAGCTAACGTGTCCTGTTTTGTTCCAAAGTAGTGACAGGAGGGCAAGCAAGGTCAAGAAGGCCAGGCGGAAGGCCACCCGCCATTTCGCCGGGGGGATGGGGTGACTAGATTGTTTCCGCCACTGTCCCTCCTCCTGGCTGAGAGGTGAAAGGCTGCTCAGGTCACCAAGGACACTCAGAACATTGGACTGCACTGCTCAGGTCACCAAGGACACTCAGAACATTGGACTGCACTGCACAAAACAGCTGCGAGTGGCCTAGCGATGAACACATCTCTGGGAAGCCCTAGGTCCGCAACGTGCCTGTTGAACACGCCCACCACTGATATCTCCCAGAATTCCTTTGAAGTTGTTCCCTGCATTCTAACATTACTAATTTTGTATTACTATTGGTTTTTGGTCTAGGGCATGTACACTCACCAGAGACAGAGAAAGAGAGAGGGAGAGAGAAAAAGTGAAAAATCAGCCCCAGATGGGATGACCACACAGCAATCCCTTGTCCTCCATTCTCCTCTCGGCATTCTGGGCATGTACACGCTTAGCGTGATTTTTAAGCCACCAGTCCCAGACTCCAATCGCATACAGTCACAGGGGACCCGCCTTCACTACCACGCCACCTGCTGGCCCCAACATTACTCATCCCTCTTGAATGCCACTGAAGATCAAGAAATTAGAATGAAAAGGGAATTTAGTAGCATTTCCACTTCCCATTTTTAGATATATTTGGCTTTCTTTCCTTGTGCTTTTAAATAGTATGTTATCAATACATTTTTACAAGTATTTGCTAAATGACTTCTATGCACGCACAGGTGGTAACCTTCTGCAATTAAAATAAAGCTTTAAATTGGTAAAACACAGAGATTATAAAGTGATCAGAGATTATAATTTTTTTTTTTTCTTGAAGAGAGATTTTTGCTGTACTGTGTGTGCGCTCATCAGAGACAAAGCGAGAAATCACCCCCTGGGGGGATGGCTACACTATAATCCCTTCTCCTCCATTCTCCTTTCAGGATCTTGGGCACGCACGCACATGCATCTGGCGTGACTTTTAGGCCGTGGTTGAGTACGTGGGAGTCCAGTGACATAATCATTACACCATCTGCTTTGTCCCTAAAGTGATTATTTTAAGTATTAATATATATTTCCTTGGGCCAGCCAGTGGCATGGTGGTTGAGGTGGTTGGATCCTACATGGCTGGCTGCATGGTTTGAGTTCCAGACCCAGTGGCCTAAAAACCACACTGGACACATGTGTCCAAAATCCTGGGTAGAGACTGGAGAAAGGATTGCACCAATGCCATCCCCGCTGGGGAGTGACTTCTCATTCCCCCCAATCTGGAAAGCACAGTCACTCTATAGCATATAAATAAATATTTCCTTTAGAAAGGCTTTTCAATAGAATTCCTTTAAAGATTTCCCATAGCTCATTTAGAGTCAGTTCCATGTACACCATTTTTTAAAATTTATGATTATTATTTTTACTTGTCCAACTTGACCAGAGAGGCAGACAGAGAAAGGGAAAGTGAGAAAGAAAGAAACCAGGTTCAGGACTTGAACTGCAGTCAGCCATGTGGGAGTCCAGCGTCTTACCCACCACACCACCTGCCAGCTCCAACTTATACTTGTCTCACAAACCATTTTGAGTGCTGCCTTCAGAATTTTACTGATCCCCCAAATCAGCCACTTTGTCAAGTAGGACTATTAACATTTGTATTCAGAAGTGAACTGGGAGTCAGCAGGTAGCATGGAGGTTAAAGCACTGGATCCCACATGGCTGACAGCATGGGTTGAGTTGTGGCCCGGCGGCTTGAAAAATCACGCTGGGTACATATTTATGTGTGCCCAAAATCCTGAGAGGAAACTGAAGAGAAAGGATTGAATCTCCCCTGGGGGATAATTTCTCACTTTCTCCCTCTTTTTCTAGCAAATGCATGCCTTCTAGGGAGAAAAAAAAAAAAAAAAAAAAAAGTAAACGAGAATAAAATATTTCAATGATTAACTTTCCATTTTTAACCCACCATACCTTACAGTTGTCAAAAGATGCCATTACAGCCAGCCCTGGAGTTCAGTGGTTTAGGGAGAGGATTCCACATGGTTGACTGTGGTTCGGAATCTTGCTCCCAGGGTTTGAAAATCACGCTGGCTGCTGGTTTATGCCTGCTGCAAAATCCTGATGAGACGAGACATGAAGGAAAAAGGACTGTGGTGCGACCACGCCCCACTGGGGGTGTGAGGTCTCTCCTCCTCTCCAGAAACACTAAAGCCCTTTGACAAAAAAAAGAAAAAAAAAAAAAAAAAAAAAGGGATGCCTCCCAACCATTCCCACGTGTCTTGCTACAATCAAGAACAAGTGTATCTCAGCATCACAGCGAGAGAGCACACCATATGTGCCTGGCCTACAGCTGGAGAAGTGGCAAGATGTGGGCTGAGAAGAGAAATATTTTGTTTTCTAGCCTTTTAACTTTCGCCCCTTTCAATTTTCACCCTTAAGCTCGAGGACAAATGTTTCTGGACTTGCGGTCACTGACAATACTCACAGCAAGGAACTCAGCCTCAAATACTGAGGCACTTCAATATGAGAGTGGCCCATCCTTCAGAGTGTGAAAGTGAGCCATTTGTTTGTACTATTCTCAGATATGCTTTAAAAAAAAAAAAAAAAAAAAAAAAAAAAAGATGTTAGGGGCCAGCCTGTGGCCTGGAAGTTGAGGAGGCTGGATCTCACAAGGCCAACTGCACAGCTCAAGTTCCAGACACAGTGGCCTGAGAAAGACACCAGCATGTGCACGTGGGTACCCGAAATCTAGACATGAAGGACTATGGCATGACCATGCTGCATGGGGGTGCTTTTATTCTTTTTTTCTTTCTCTCTCTGGTGAGCACATGCACCTTGTGGCGATTGGAAAAAAAAAAAATTAAAATCTGGTCAGCCTGGGGACCAGCAGTTAGCGTAATGGCTATGTCGCTGGACTCCCATGTAGTTGACTGTGGTTGGAGTCCCGGACCCAGTGGCTTAAACTTGTGCAGGGAGCATGTGCGTGCGTGCCCAAGATCCCGAGAGGAGAAGGGATTGTGGCATGGCCATCCCCCTAGGGGGTGAGTCCTCACTTTTGTCTGTGTTTCCGGCGAGTGCAAAAACCTCTCTAAAAAAAAAAAAAGGAATATGGCCCAGTCTGATGGTACGGTTGGTAACAAACTGAACTGCAGTGCTGAATAGAAACCACATGGCTAACAACGGGCTTTGATCCCTGAGTTGCCTGAAAACATGCTGGGCACATGAGTGCATACTCCAGACCCTCACAAGCTGGAAGGCTGAGTGAGAGGGATCACAGAATGAGGGTGTTCTCTCTCTCCCATGTGTGCACACACATGTTCTGTTATGAATAGAAAATCCTTAGACACTGGCCCTGGGGTCTAGTGGTTAGGGAGCTGGATCCCACATGGTTGACCATGGTTCAAGAGCCAGCTGTGGAGACCTGGAAAAGATGCTGGGCATGTGTGCACGCGCGCCCCAGATCCTGACAGGATGGAGAAATGGAAAAGGGACCGAGGCGTACCAAACCCCACTGCGGGAGGTGCTTTCTCCCTCTCTCTCTCCCTCTCCCTGTGTTCCTCTCTGGCAACTAACGAAAAAAATTAGAATTCGCTACTTTCTGCATTAAGAACGATGAAAGCAAGAAACTGTCAGACTGGGAGGTGGACAGGTAGGATGAGAACCGGCCACTGTACTATCTCACTAAATCTGCAAAAATAACACAAATGCAACTTGAGGTTAAATTCAGGCCATTTATTGTAAACAGGAGAACCCTAGCACTTCACACACTGGCTGTGTCACATGCTCTCCTTCACATCAACTGGGCAAAACGAAGACTTGGTAAGTCCCAGGCAGCGGATAACAGCCCGCTCCCCAAATCTGTGCTCGGCGCCGAGTGGATCGCGGTGTCTGGGGGGGGTCTGTTATTGCTCACGGACTGCAGCTGGACCCACTGCACGAGTCCATTAGTATCCTGAGTGATCCGCCAGTCGCTCTAGACCCACGCGGAGGCCAGGAAACGTGGGAGCACTGAACACCCATCGCAGGCGCGTGGAAGACTGCAGGAGGTGGCCTTCGGGTCTCTTCGGGTGCCTTCCCTCCTACAAAGGACACTATGAAATCTCACCCATCTTTTAAAAAGAGTTAAAAGTTACTCCATAGCACATAATTCTCCGCAGAAAAGGTAGATGGGTTTGTATTTACTCCCAGGGTGGTGTCATTTAAACACTCGGGACTGATTTCAGATCTGTCTTCTCCGTATTTTTTGCAGTCAGATGAAAAGCTGCATAGTCTACAAATGCGTAAAACCGGAAGGAAGTGCTGACCTCGCACACCTTCTGATGGACAGAGACGGCCTTCGTACAGGAGGCTCTCGGAGGTCGGGAGAGAAAGTTACAGCACCACATGGACCTGGCGAGGGGCGGAGCCCTGCTTTCCACAGCAGCCTCCGCGGGGTGACGATGTCATTCTTGCCCCAAATGGCGATTGTTTAGAAAATGGCAAATGTGAAAACAGAAGATGTGAAAAGACATGACTCTACAGAAAAAAGTCCGGGCGAATCAGATCCCACGGGGAGGTAAAAAGGTCATTTGAAAATGACAATTCTTTACTTCGCCTGAGTTAGTGGACGGGGCCTGCTATCAGCGCCTACACGCGGACACAGTCACGGTTTCTCTTGAAGCAAGTTTGAACGACAGGAAATATTCTAGAACAGGTGTTAGGCCCACGGTAGCAATTTCACCTAAAATAGTATCTCGTGAAAAAAAAAAAAAAAACTTTTCAAAAGTCCACTCCAGTCATCATCTGTATGTTCGTGAATTTCTATCTCTATGTTCAAAAAATAACTTTTGACACTTAAGGCAAGATTAGACTGGTAGCAACAAGGGATTTTGAGTCTTGTGGAGCCTTGCTATTTAAGAACGCTTCAATAGCACATGAGCCTTTTAAATTCACGACAGGGCAAAACATTGGGGTTGTCCTGCTACCACCATTTCAGTCTGGTAAAAAGTTACGGGTGGTTCTGGCAGCCGATGTCGGAAAAGCATGTCACACACTCAGTAGGATGTGAAGTTGACACTATTTGTACTAAAAATAAATACACAACATGTGGATGGAACACTGCAAACCAACTGTGAACGACGAGAATGCCGGTATAATTCAACCAGAAAGAAAGAAAGAAATCACAGTCATCCTGAGAAAGTCAGTTTGGGACAAAGTCGATGTAAGGTCAATCTGTATTTCTATGAATAGCACTGTAAATAAGGAGGGTGTTCTAGGGTTTTCCAGCATTTTACTAGTTGGAATAAAAAACACGTTCAAATTTTATAAAAAGATTAAAACCATGCCTTATATAATCAGCAATTTCACTGATAAAAGAAAATGACATTGCTTTGCTCATTATCTGGTGAATGTAACATTCTCCGTTGATTTACATGAAACCACTGAGTAGAAAGCAAATTTGAGAATCGATTTTTAAAAAGGTATTACCTTGCTAAATGTTTTAAAGCCTTCTCTATCAACCCAGGAGGCTTTTAGAAAAAAAGCTAACTTTTATTTCCTTTGGACAAAAGACTATTTTACAGAACAGGGAAGAAAGATTCTCTAGGAATATCATTCATCATTTTAAGTATTGTTATATAGGGGGGATTTCTCTTAGTAATGAAAAGAAAAATTTTAAAATATTTAAGAGGCATGTATTTAAAAAATATTCTACATCTATAAGATTTTTCTGTAATTTAATTACTTTGACTTTTTAATATTTCTACATAATGATATTTGACAACTTTTTTTTCGTTTGTCTAATAGTGAACCAGAAACTACTAAAGTGGCGAAGACTGGCTTGCTAGGCCCTGGAAGACTCAGGAATGCATCCATGTGCACTCTCCCCGGGGAATCTTCAGAGTTTTGCAGCCATGAAGTTAATATGTGGTTTCACAAGGGGAAACAGTGGCAAACCTCGCTTGAACTCAGTCATGTTCTGTATCACTTCAGGCTGCAAAGAAAAAATATTTCCTTTTAGTACAATTAACCCAAAAGTCAGACCGAGTAGGACATCACGCTGTTTCTGGGGGGTCGTAGGGAGGGACACGATAGGCTTTTCTGCATATACGCAACCTGCCGACCTTCCTTCTGGATCAGCGGGGCCCGGAGGTCATGGATGGGTCTGTGCGCACCTAAGGGGAGACTCCGGGCTTTCCTCTGGGCACACGGGGCTGCTCACCAGGACTCAGCCCCAAGGCTCCAACGCAGCAACAGGGGCTGGTGTGCCCACCCTGCAAGGCTTGGCTACACCAGTCAATGCCGATCTGCCTAGATTAGAACAGGCAGGCACTGGGTCCAGCAGATGGCATAATGGTTACGTCACTGGACTCCTACATAGTTGACTGGTTAAAATCTCAGACCCAGTGGCTTCCAACTCATGCTGGGTGCATGTGTGTGCCCAAGATCCCAAGAAGAGATAAGAAGAAGGGATTGAGGCATGGCCATTGCCCCTGGGGGTGATTTCTCGCTTTCTGTCTCTCTGTCTCGGTCTGCCTCTCCAGTGAATACACGTGACCCAGAGCAAAAATCTCTCTAAAAAGGAAGAAAAAGAAAAAAGGCCAGACACCGTGGAAGAAGCTAAGAGTTGCCCTCCGCTACGCAATGGGGGGCAGTTGTGGCCATGGCGGAGCGATACAACGGTCTGAACAAAGTGTGGGCAGACAGGCAGAGGTGGGCGACCAGGCGTCCCCAGGGACCTGCAGGAGAAGCTGAACGCCTGACGTGCAGAACCTCCAGGGAGTGCGTGTCCTGACCAGCGGCTCCTTCTAAGAAGGAGGTCCTCTGCCTACCCATTCCAGCCCGACATTCACGTCTCTTACTTGTGGCAAGGGCGGCGCTTGGGACAAATTTATATCATTTTGACATGGGAACTCTCCAACGACAGGACCTGTAAGAAAATGAAAGATTTAACGCTTTGCTCGGGTCCATCATCAGAAATGGCGGCGGGCCCAGGTTCTGTCCTTCTCACACCCTCCCGGGCTGCCTCCTCCCAAGACCTGGAGTGCCTGGCCTGCCGTCCAATCTGCGGAGTGGCCCTAATGACTACTGTGTGCCTGAGGTTATAAAGCCTTGGCTCTGGCAGCTTCAGTGCCCAGGTCTGACCTGCCCGGACCTCGAGGCTCTGACCACCCAGAAGCACCCAGTAAGACAGCCCAGAAGGCCGGAGGAACACACGGCTGCAGGACACACTGCGGACAGTCAGAGACAGGAGCTGGGAAGGACTGAGCGGACACCTGTTCACCCCAGCCCCGAGCAGTGGCTCCACATGGCCTCGCTGGAGACAGCCCACAGCCACCACAGCTGGGACTAGCCTGGCAGTGTCACCTGGTGCGGGCTCACTCCTTCACTGCCTCGTTTTCCTTTTCTGCTTATTTCTGCTTTGACAGAGCAAACCCTGTCTCCAGTTGCCTTTCTGTACCCCTTTACTTTCTGGTGCTCTGCACGATGTGTAGCGATGGCCAGGGACACCACTAGGTGGCTCGCCCTGAGCCTGGAGTAGACTTCCAGCAGTTAATACTCACAGGAATCCATTTCCCTGGCCAGAACGTGGACGGATACCTTGTGTCTCCTCGGGGCATCGACTGCCAGCATTTCCTAGGCAGAAAGCAGAGCAGGGTCACCCCTCTGCCCGGTCCGGTCACGGCCGTAAGTGAGCAGCTCTCTGACGATGGAGAATCAGCTCTCACCAGAAAAAGGCTTCCCTTTCTTCTCCTCACTCACATTATTTTGCTTAAACTCTACAAGGATTCAGCAAGGCAGGCAAGTATTCTTTTTTTTTTTTTTTAAAGAATTATTTATTTATTCATTCAATCATTTTCATTTGACCAGAGGAAGACAGACACACAGAGAGGAGGAAAGTGAGAAAGCAAGATACCAGGTCTGGGACTCGAACCATGGTCGGCCACGTGGGACTGTCCAATGGTTTAACCAACACGCCCCCTGCTGGCCCCAAGCAAGTATTATTCTTAACCTCATTTTACAGAGGAGAAAACTAAGCCCGAGGAAATCTGTGGCCTGCTCAGCCTCCTGCAGTTAGGAAGTGCTGGGCTGGGATGAAGAACCTGGTCTAGTGCCCACTGGACGGGATGCACAGGGCTGCACCCCGTGAATTCCGGTGTCCACAGGCGGTGGCTGAGCTCAGTCGGGACAATCACACTGCCCCTCTCAGAACTGTTCCCTTAGTGCAGAACCTTTCCCGTCTTCTCGAAAGGGGTACAAGCTGTGAAGACGCGTCCTCTGATAGCCAGAAGTAAAGCCCTAACCTCGGCTGGGAGAGAGCACCAGCCCCGTGCACCCACTCATGGTTACTTAATGGAGCAGCTGCTGCAGGCCGTCCTGTGCAGCCACAGAGGAGGCCCTGCAGACGCTGCACCACGAACCTGCCCCAGTTGCCCGCGGCTGCCAGGACAGCTGGCCTCGCCCACAGGCCTTCTCGGACCTCTCCAGCCTCTGTCAGGAGACCTCCCAGAATGTGAAGTGACCCAGCCGAGAACGTCCCTTCTGGAATACAAAGCTTGACTTCCTTCACACAGACTGTCCCTGTCCACTTGTCAAACTTCTTCATTTTCAGATTGTTCTTCCTTCATTTCCTAACCTGTGGGAGGCTGCGCACCAGCGAGTCTGCCGAGGTTTCTCAGAAAGCAAACAATTGCCATAATTGGTTCCTTTCAAAAAACCTGACCTTCGAAACCTTGCTCTGATTGGCCACTAGAATCCCTCAGATTTGCATATCTGGCACCTCATGATTGGTCCAAAAGCAACCAATCATAACCCACCATTTACAACCAATCACACACGGCCCACCAGCGTGTATATAACCAGGATGCCTGGCCCACAGTAGCCAGACGACGACCCTGGAGAGCCTGAAGAGCTGAAACACCGCACAGTCTCCAGATGACCCTGAAGACCCTGAAGAGCTGTAACACTACATCGTTTCTGGACGACCCTCAAGAGCTGCGACACTGTGTCGTCTCCGTGCTGCTCACAACAGATGACGCGACCCTGAAGAGTTGTAACACTGCGTTGTCTCTGTGCTGTACCATGCTGCCCACAATAAACAGACGACACTGAAGACACTGTGTCGTCTCCGTGCTGTGACACTGCGCCGCTTGTCCCGGCTCTCACTCCTTCCCTCAGGAAACCTGTTCGACTGTCCCCCTGGGTCGGGACACTAACCAATTCTGGATAATCTATATTTTTTTTATGAGAGATTTTTGCTATAAGGTGCATGTGCTTGCTGGAGAGACAGAGACAGAAAGCAAGAAATCACTCCCCAAGGGGGCATGGCCACACTGCAATCCCTTCTCCTCCAGTCTCTTCTCGGGATCTTGGGCAGGCACACACACACACACCCAATGTGAGTTTTAAACCACTGGGACTCAAACTGCAGTCCACTACACGGGAGTCCAGCAACAGAACCATTATGCCATCTGCTGGTCCCCAATCTCCATCTTTCTAAAAATGATCAACTGCACCTTCTTGCAAATTGTGCTCTAAGGCACACAAGAGACCCAGGAGGTATTCTATGGAAAAAGGGTCCATGGCAAAATCAGCTTAGGAAATGTTTGGTTAATGAAATTTAAACAGATGCAGGCTAAAGTCTTCACTACAGCGCTTCTCAGAACATCTATCATGCCAACACCCTGGTAACTCTCCAAAAATGGGAATAAAGGAAGTTGTCTTTCCCACTGCTATTCTGAATTTAGCTTACATTTGATCATCAATACTATCAATAATACATTCTTTAAGACAAGAAAGAGTCTTATAATGGTTATTTTCACAAACACAACGAGGCACCACTTGTAATTTCAAATGAATAACAAAATCTTTGGAAGAAAAAAATGCTTCACTTTTTTTTTGCGGGGGGGGGAGGGAGAGGTTTATTGCTATAGGGCGTGTGCGCTTGCCAGACAGAGACAGAGAGACAGAAAGTGAGAAATCACCCCCCAGGGATGGCCACGCCGCAATCCCTTCTCCTCTGTCCAGGACGCAAACCGCAGTCGACTACATGGGAGTCCAGCGCCATAGCCATTACGCTAACTGCTGGTCCCAAAAAATGCTTCACTTCTTCTGGAGGCAGTGTAATGAAAGTTACATTAGAACACTATCCTTTTTGAATAGCTAGAACTAATAACACTTTAAACTGAATATCTTAGACACGCAAAAGAGCTATATGTGATCACCCTCTTTTATAGAACAAGTACCGACCTCACAGTGAAACTGTAAAGAAGCAGTGAACACCAATAACACCTATTCTGTGGTATCAAGGAGGAAAACACATCCTGATTTAAAGCATGAAAACCTTCGAGATGACTTATTAAATGCTACTAAGTGCCAAGCACTTTATAGACCTCATTTCAATTAGTATTCCGATCACTCTCTATCGAAGCTTCAGTAGGTGGCCAAGTTGGCGGTGGGGCTGAGCCTGGATTGTACTCACGAGTCACACTGCTCCGCTGCCACCCCACTGGTCAGAGCCTCAGGAGAAGCTGGGATGACCGAGGGTGGGCACGCCAGGCCCCAGCGCAGCCTGGTGGGGTACCCCTGCCCTGCTGAGCTGCTCCTACGCCAGCTGCCTGCTCTCGCCGTCCCACCACAGGTCTCTGCATATACACAATGCCCGCACGGGGTAGTATTTCAGATCAGCATTTCGTGTGTTTGTTTATATGAATACGTGTGTGTGCGTGTGTGTACGTGCACGCGCCTGTGTAAATCTTTTACGTGTGATAGTAGTGTCTACCATTACTGAGCATTTAGCATGTGCCTAGCATGTTTATACATCAACACACACACACACACACACACACACACACACACATTGTTCCCTCGAAGGCCATTATTACAAAAAAAGCCAGAGTAGTTGATGACTCCTGTCTTCCTGTTCACGATGCAAAGGGAGTCATGAGGAAACCACTTGTCCAGCCAACCATTTCCACAGCCACCATGGCTCAAATCTCACCGCTAAAAAGATACATCTGAAAACTGCTTTTGCTGCCCAGTTCTGAAATGAGAAGACCACATTCCCTTTTCTTATTGGTAAGGTGTTGCGCAGTATTAACACTGGTGTGCACACCCAGAGAACAGAGGTCTAGAAATGCTGCAGAGGGTTTCTGGAAAAGAGGTGTAAGCTACTCGTGAACAGTGCAAGAGCACCCTTTCCCCCTCAGAAACAATCAACATTTTGGGGTCAGGAACTATCCTTTTCCTCACCCTGCCACGTAGTACCAGCAGCGGTGAAGCAAATGGGCACTGGAAACTGAATTCCGGAGAACGTGGCCGGGCCTCAGTGGATGGCTAATTTTGCAGAATCACCCTGAGAACTGCAAGCACTGATTCTTGTGCTGGCAGTGACACGGCCCCTGGAAAGTGACATTATAACGTAGGTGGCATCGCTCCAAAGGGATGCGAGCACAGGGCGGGCCTGAGCGCCTGGCCTCACAGGTAGCACCTACACAGATATGAATAGGAGAAGAGGCTAGAACGTCAGGGAAATGCTAAGGTGTGAGGATAATCACAGAGTCTAACGCGGCTCCTTGTCTTGAAAAAAAGGCGAAGTCTTTTACATAAATCCTCTGATATTATGAAGAATGTATGTAATACTTCTAAGAAATACAACCTAGGGCCAGCAGGTAATGTGGTGGTTAAGGTGCTGACTCCCAATGGCCAACCATGGTGTGCGTCCTGGACCTGGTGGCTTGAAAGTCATGCCAGGTGTGTGCCCCAAATCCCAAGAGGAGAACGGAGGAGAAGGGCCTGTGGCATGGCTACCCCCCATGGGGTGATTTCTCACTTTCCCTTTCCCCGTCTCTGTCTAGCAAGTGCACACTCTCTATGGCAAACTTCCTACCCCTGCAAAAAATAAAAAAAAATTCTACTGAAATATAGAATTTGAATTTCTGCATGAAGCATGTTTATTATACACTGCATACCTACTTAACACAAATTTTGCTAGTTTTTAGAATTGCATTAAGGAGGGGAAGATTTAGATGGCATGACCCTCTTACAACTGTGCTCAGAGACTTTAATGGTGGTGCATCTCCCTCCTCTGGATCAACTTTCTCAGCGTGCACAAACATTCAAAACTCGTAAGTTCTTTGAACACAGTTCAAAAAAATCACTTCTTTATAAAAACAGCCATGGTGGCACCTGAATGGGTGAAGACAACTTAAAGGTGTCAGGGCAAAGAAAATAAATAGAAAATAATCTGGTTTTCGCGTTTCTTTGTCTTGTTTGCTCTTCCTCCCGACCACATGGGCTCACCACTGTTCTTTATAGGCTGGGGGCAGAGACACAGAAGCAACAAAAGAGAATCTAAAAGAAAAGGTGGACATGGAAGCCAGGAAGGACTAGCACAGTCCCTGATCCAGAGGGAGAGGAAAACAGCCAGCTCAGTATGAACTGTTCATATTTTTTCGAACAGTAAGAGGTGCTTGTGTCAAATACACCTAAATCCACAAAAATGTCTTCATAAATCCAGCCTGAATAGGTTCAAAGCAGCAACATACATATAACACACAGATCTCCTCATCAAATCTAAACATTTCGATTCGACTTACCTTATAGAATTTGATGATATCTTCCTTGGTAAGTGTCTTTAAATATGCAACTTCTGTATTATCTGGAAAAGTAATTAAAATATAATTTGCCAATATTTCTATATCAAGTATTCCAGAATACTACACTACACGACGACAGAGTTTACTTCAAAACCTTTAAGTAGGGGCCAGCAGGTGACGTGGTGGTTAAAGGCGCTGGACTCCCACATGGCCGACCACGGTTCAAGTCCTGGACCTGGTGGCTTGCTTTCTCACCGCACCCCCCCATCTCTCTCTGATCAAACTGGAAAATAATAATAATGATAATAAAGTTAAATAAAATAATTCTTTTTTAAAAAAACAAACCCTTAAGTATCATACTTTAAAGTGACCACCTGCTCGCACCAGTAGGAAGGATTTCGAGTGAAAGCAAGCAGGTGCAGTATGCCGGGGAAGGGCCTTGGCTCAGGGCCGGGCCAGCCTGTGTTCAGATCCTGGCTCTGTTCATCAACTGCTGGATCTTGGGCTAATCATTTCAACCTTTCTGAACCTCAGTTTCCTCGTCTGAAAACTGGGCACGATAGCCACTTAGTGGGGCCAGAGTGAGAGTTCAGAAACTCCCTCCGCCAGTAGGATAAGGTGGCACAGGGTAAACGCGCGGGACAGCGCTGCCACCAGGAACAGTGAATCCATCTGCTAGGAAATGACATGTAAGAGAGCTGAGGCCCCAGAAAGGTGACTTGACCAACATCCTTAGCTTGTGGGTGTCAGAAGAGCACAACCCAAGTCCCCGGTTTCTAGTACGGCTTAGCACCTGCCACTGTAATCGTGACTCTAGAGGGAGGATGAACAAAAGCTGACAAGATGGGAGCCTCCCGGAAGCAGCCTCTTCCAATCTGAAGGGAGTGACACATGGCTGGAGCGCCCTGAGGGCGAGTACTTCAACTCCTGTGCCTCTAGGGCAGCACCTGGCTCAACCAGGTTCAATGTACAAAAATTCTCCAGTGTCAAGGTTACAGATATCTACATATCTGTGCTCAGAGCTGCCAGAGTAAGAGAGAACAAAAAAGGTGAAATTGGATTTGTTATTAATATATTATCATGATAGGTGGGTGAATCTAGTCCTACTTTTAGAGAAGTTTGGAACGGGAAGTGGAAATTTTTATGTTACATCACGCTTCTTTAGAAATTTCAATCTCCCTCCCCACCACCACCTCTGACCAACACATCACTTACAGAACGAAGACCACTTTGTAGAAAGGTGTCAGTGTCCTCGAATAGGAACATTTGCATGCCATAAATGCTGGGGTCCTGATTTCACCTTACCTCTGTCAAAATTGTACTGCTGGGAGATGATCTCCCCCCAGTATTTAGCACACTCCGCAGAGAGTTTCTTTGGTTTGTCTAGTCGACGAATCGCTAATGCTTGGATGTGTTTCTGGAAGGCCTCTTCCGTCATGTCCTCTATGGACTTCTCCATGGTAATTAGGAATGCTTCCACGCGGCTTTCCAGGTAGTGAGGGGGCTTTTCTGACTGGATGATGAATCTCAAGCCCTGAATGCCGTTGGCTCGACGTGGCCCACTGAAGACGATGTAGCCTGAAACAGACGCCAGCCAGTCAGAGCCTTGGCATTTCAGCTCAGGGCCCTTTATATCTTCCCCAAACGATCCTTCTGAACAAATAATATCTACGTTAAAGCTTCAGGCCGTTTAGCTCTGAAAAAGCATGACCTTCAGTGCCTCTGGGTCCCCCTTGGACGGAGTCACCTCCGCCTCAAGGCCTTTCCGGTTTGCACACCCTCACGTAACATTGACCACACCGCACTAGAATCGTTCCTGCGGGTCTGCCATGCTGGTGTCTCTGGGCTCCTTGAAGGAAAGGACCATCCTGTAAGTTCTGGATACCTAGCACCTGGCATACTGGGTGTTTAAATGAGAGGTCTCCAGACCTGCCTAGAGACTCACCTGGCATACTGGGTGTTTAAATGAGAGGTCTCCAGACCTACCTAGAGACTGGCTCAAGTCTTTTTTCATTGGTTCTTTCCTGTCCGTACTGGGGCTTCTTCAGACATCTTCCCTCACTGATTCAAACTGCCAAGATCTCTGAGACTTTGCGCAGTGCCCAAAACAACCACTTATAGAGAACCTTCTCTGTGTCTCAGGCATGGATGTGAACATGAGCGACAGATGCTACCTGCCCTGAGGGGACTCAAAGCTGGGTGAACTGATACGCCTCTGGATGGCTTATGTCCCATCTTGCTAACCAAGAGTCTGCCCCAGCAACCTCTCCCTCCTACCTCACTTGTCCTCTTCACCTATACTAACAGAAACAAAGTCAGCTCATTAAGAATGGCTTTCATGGGAACCAGCAATTAGCATAATGGCTATGTTGCTGGACTCCCACGTAGTCGACCGCGGTTCGTGTCCCGGACCCGGTGGCTTAAAAACTCACGCCGGGCGCGTGTGCATGCGTGCCCAAGATCCCGAGAGGAGAATGGAGGAGAAGGGATTGCGGCGTGACCATCCCCCCTGGGGGGTGATTTCTCGCTTTCTGTCTCTATGTCTCTCTCTGTCTGTCTGGCGAGCGCACGCGCCCTATAGCGAAAATCTCTCTCTCAAAACAAAACAAAAAAAAGAATGGCTTTCATGTCCATAAGGTATTGAATGCTGGGCCAGCCAGAGGCATGGTACTTAGGGCAACTGCATTGCATGTGGCTGCTTAAGAGGTCTGAGTCCTGGACCCAGTGGTTTGAAAAATATGCTGGGCACATTTGCCTGTGTGCCCAAAATCGTGGAGGAGACTGAAGAAGGGATTATGGTATGGCTATCCCCGCTAGGGGGTGATTTCTTACTCCCTCATCCTCGCCCCCATCTGTCTCTCTCTGGTGCACATGCCCTATAGCAAAAAAACAAAATGGAAACAAAATACAAAAACTTATTGACTGCTTATTAGGAGACTTCCTGTCAATAAGGTCTTCACAAGTCTCTGAAAGGAGAGGGCCTGACACACCATTTTCTGAGGCTAGCAGTAGTCCACGGAGGTCTCCGGTACCTGCCCTCCCCACAGGGCCCCCTCACCCAGCTGCTCCTTGGTGCGCAGGGTGTTGAAGCAAGGCTCCGAGATGATCTGACAGAAGAGCTCCAGGAACATGTTCTCCGAGGTGCTCTGCATGTCCGTCTGGTAGTAAATCTCGATGCCGCAGTTGTTGTGAACTTCATTCCTCTGCTGGTAGACGAACCACCCTCCTAGGAAGTTTCAAAGCAAAAGCGACAGGTTCAAAAACGTACGTAGGGTTTCACAAAACTACTCCTGGGTTGGCCCTTCTTACGGATGGTAACCTAGACAGCAACAGTAGGGAAGTCTGGAGTTGTGTTCCGGCCACCTCACTTTCCTGACCAGGACCAAGGGGAACCGATGCCAGACTTTCTGACCGCCCAGTGGCAGGAGGGAGGGGAATGTGGGCCGGGTTCCTCCGCCCCACACCACACACTGCAGGCCCTGGCACATGCTTCCTTAAGTGCCCCTTCTTCACGGTGCCTGGGATCCCTTTCACACCGTGAATGTCCTCCCGAGGAGAGTGAAATGAAGGGTCAGCTACGGCATTCCTACTGGACCAGCTGGCTAACTCAGAGTGATGTCCTAACTCCTGGCATTTTGGAACCAGGATGTACACGGAGCTCTTTTTGAGCATGAGCAATTTGGGAAGACACTTTGGAGCAAAAGAGATAGGGCCCGGGAGAGGAGAAAGGGGGAAGTGGAGTGAAAAGCGGTATGAAAGACGAGCTTCACTTTGAACTTCTATTGCTACACTGGCCTCATTTTGTCTAAGACACGAGCTTGGCTCTTGAATAACAGATCCTGATCCTTCCTCTCTGCGCTGCTTGTAGTGACTCGGGAACAAACCATTGCCAGGTGTCCGATAGCTGGCCACACTGAGGGGCAGAGCTGTGCTCAAGGGTTCCTAAGCATGCGACAAAGCTTTCCCGAGGTAACAACGTGCTGGTGTTGCCTTGGCAGCTACGCAGGTGAGCCAGAGCAGGTCCCGGCTTTGAGGAACATGCAGTCTAACAAGAAGACGGGGTGGCCCTCGATCCTAAAGATCCCAACGTATGGGCAGAGGTGCAGACCACGTTCAGAACCATGCACTGGGAGGTCAGAAGCAGAAGCCCTAACTACTGGCTGTGAGCTTTAGTAAAAGTTTGCTGGAGTAGGGAAGTTGTATTAGGCTTGGAAGGATGAGTAGGGTGGAAACCAAGGTTCCTGAGGGAGGAGGATGGAAAGAGAACACCATTCAAGAAGACAAACTAGCTGGAGGAAAAATCACAGATGATGCATGCATGGAAAACAGCCAACCATCAAGGTTGGGCAAAAAAAAAAAATCAGTGTTTCTTTCTTTTTTTTTGGGGGGGGGGGAGAGGTTTTTGCTATAGGGCGCGTGCGCTCACCAGACAGATAGAGAGAGACAGAGAGATAGAAAGTGAGAAATCACCCCCCAGGGGGGATGGCCATGCTGCAATCCCTTCTCCTCCATTCTCCTCTTGGGATTTTGGGCATGTACGCACACGCACCCGGCGTGAGTTTAAGCCATCGGGTCCGGGACATGAACCGTGGTCGACTACGTGGGAGTCCAGCGACACAGCCATTACGCTAACTGCTGGTCCCAGTGTTTCTCATTCATGGTAGAATACGTGGGGTCTTCAAAGAGTACATGGAAAATGCTATTATGAAAAATCTATGCATAGGTTTCAGATTTTTTTGCACTGAAATAAACTTGTACTTCAACTGTATTTTCCATGAACTTCCCATGAACACCTCATAGACTTCACATTGTACAATTCTGAACAATATTGAAACCACTGTTACCATAAAAGTAAGCCAACTGGGCCAGCTCCGTGGTACAGGGACAATACGCTGCTCAACAGAAGCCAGGCTGCACAGGCAGCCCTGGTTCAATCCCTGGCTCAGTCAGCCTGAAATACGCAGGGCTCGCATACGAGTGGCCCAGGCCTGGTGGGCTGGAGGACTGCAGGACAGGGTCACAATGTGACCAGACTCTGGCGCACGCTCCTCTCACACGCATGTGCACACACTCTGAATGCAGAGAGAAAAGTAACTCAACATGGCAAACCCCAATATATAAACTAAACTGATTTATGTTAATCACTCATAAAAATATACACGTGCTGGACACTCATCTGCACCTGTGACTTCCCTAAAACTGTTCCTGCCAAAGACTCTTATGACCTTCCAATTAAACATTATGATCCTGGTCTCTTTCTTTTTTTTGAGAGGTTTTTGTTATAGGGCACGTGCACTCGCCAGGATGACAGAGACAGAGAGACAGAAAGCGAGAAATCACCCCCCAGGGGGGATGGCCATGTTGCAATCCCTTCTCCTCCATTCTCCCCTCGAGATCTTGAATACACACGCACACGCGCCCAGCGTGAGTTTAAGCCACCGGATCTGGGACTCAAACCGTGGTCGGATACATGGGAGTCTAGTGACATAGCCATTACACCAACTGCTGGTTCCCATTTTTTTTTTTTAAGTAAATTTTATTTCATGCTTCACAGTTAACACTTCTCTAGTTTTGTGATATTTTTACTTCCTAATGCCCTCACACTCAAGTAATAGTTAATTCCAGTGTCAGGCTCTTTAAAATCACTGTCTACTTCCTATCTCACCTCTCTGGCCTTATCAGAGGGGAATTATTGGTCGTTGGAAAGGTCATGTTGCATTTTTGCATAGAAAAATATGTCACGACTTTTCCAATGACCCAACAGAATCTGACTCCTAACTCTACCTCTGTAAACAGTAGAGGAGCTCACGGAGCTTTGCCCTAAAACAAGACACTATCATCCGCGTGAAGTCAGTGCATCATGGTCACCTGCGTTCTTATGCCAAACTGGTCTATTTTAAAGTTATACCATCTCAACTTACTGTCAGGGAGCTGGACTTCTCTATACCGAACCAGCTGGCTTGGAAGGAGGGGTTTGGTGTGTGCATATTCAATGAGGGTGTCTTCAACCATCTGCATGATTCCGAGAGCAGCCTGGGGAAAGAAATGAATCACCACGTATTACCACAGAGCCGCATCCTGTCCGTGAAGATAAAAACAGCACAGTGGGAGTGGGATGGGAGCCCACTGCAAGAGGAAAACAACCTGCCTGTGAAATCAACTAGTAGAGTTCATCACGAAATGGATTTTTAAACTTAATTTGATCTTATTCAAATGAAAAAAAACTGAATTTGTCAGTATAGTCGATTTACAACGTAGTCAACATGGTGGTCATGAAAAGAAACCAAGACCCAGACGACCACCGACGCTGAGGCTCATGCTGGTATCGAGGTGCTGCCAAAGCTGGTAGGTAACTGGTTCTAAGTGAACGACCCTGACTGTAGATGCCTGGGGTCAGGCAAGCACAGGAGCTGCACAGGCTTCCTCGCGGCGAACCTGACCTTGTAAGAATCCATCTTGGCCACTTATGAGCATCTGACCCTGGACATACAGTTTGGGGCAGGATAGCAGAGTGATGAAGACTGAGGTCAGTCCCATAGCCCAGTGCTTAAGGGGAACAGATCTTAGCAGGCTAACAGCAGTTTGAATCCCAGTACTGGTGACTTGAAAAAACATACCAGGGGGACCAGCAGATGGTATAATGGCTATGTTGCTGGACTCCTATGTAGTCAACCGGGTTTGAGTTCTGGACCTGGTGGCTTAAACTCATGCCAGGCGTGTGTGCATGAGAGGAGAATGGAGGAGAAGGGATTGTGGCATAGCCATCTCCCCTGGGAGGGTGATTTTTCGCTTTCTGTCTCTCTGTCTCTGTCCTTCTGGGAAGCACATGCGCCCTATAACAAAATCCTCTCCAAAAAAATAAATAAATAAAATAAAAATAGAAAAAAAAAACACACCAGGTACATGCGCATGTGTGGCCCAAATCCCAACAGGATGCAAACACAGAGAAGAGGAATGGAGTGTAGCCATACCTGATTGGGAGGTGCTTTCTCCCGCTCTCTGTCTCTGTCCTTCTTTAGCAAGTGCCATGTGCCCTCTGGCAATTAAAAAAAAAAAACTCTTGGGGCCAGCAGGTGGCGGAGTGGTTAGGGTACTGAACTCACATGTGGCTGACCACAGTTCGAGTCCGGGACCTGACAGCTTAAGGCTCATGCCAGGTGCGTTTGTGTGTGTACCCAGAATCCCAGGGGGAGAATGGAGTTGAGGGGATTCTGGCGTGGCTGTCTCTCCTGGGGAGTAATTTCTTGCTTTCTCTCTGTCTGTGGCAAATGCACGTACCCTATAGTGGGGATCTCTGGGGAAAAAAAAAAAAAAAAAAACCCAAAACTGCCATTTCTTCCTGTGATTGCACAAGGCAGGCAACGGCAGAGGTGGCAGCCATGAAAGGGTGAGGGGTGCTCAGGGACCACATCGTTCTGGTTCCCCACGCCCTGCCACCCTCCTCACAGCGAGGCTGAGAGCGCCAGTGGGCTCACTAGCACAGAGACAGTCTAGAGACGGACGAGAGGGGAAAATCCCTCGCGGCGACCCATAGAAGACTGCTGAAATGTCAGCTACCTACCTGCTTCGTTATGTTTCCATGGAGAAGGGCCTCGATGTGCAGGCGTGAGAGAAGCTGAGGTATGAAGGCCTTAAGGCGGGGAAGGGTGACATCTGTGAAGGTGGGAAATAAACAGTGAGTTCTAACCAGGAGGTTTTTTTTTTACTTTTTGAACTTTGATTTTGAGATAATTTAAGACTTAGAGATAACTTGCAAAAACAGCACAGAGAAGGGCCAGCAGGTGGCGCAGAGGTTAAGGTGGCTGGATCCCACATGTCTGACTCTGTGATTCGAGTCTTGGATCCAGCAGCCTGAAAATCATGCTGGGTGCATGTGTGTGTGCACACCCAAATCCCGAGAAGAGAACGGAGAAGGGACTGTGGCATGGCCATCACCTCTGGGGGGCGATGTCTCTCACTTTCCCTCTCTGTCTCTCTCTGGTGAGCATCTGCACCCTATGGCAAAAATTTTTAAAAAGGACAGAAAAATCTTCACCCAGTTTTCCTTAATGTTGACATTGTTCACTATCATAACACGGCAATCAAACCTAAGACACTGACAGTGGCCTCTAGGCCCAGGACTCGAGCCACAGTCGGCCATGTGGGAATTCAGTGCCCTTAACCACCATGTCACCTGCTGGGTTTCCAAACAATATTTTCAATACTTTGTCACTGAAGGCACTGTCCTAAAAGATTATTAAAAATTCAACAAAAGTCTTTTTTTAAAGAGTTATTTTATTTTAAACTTTAATTAATTTTAATTTGACCAGAGAAGGACAGAGTGTGAGAGAGGAGGGAAAGTGAGAAAGCAAGCTGCCAGGTCTAGGACTTGAACCACGGTCAGCCATGTGGTAGTTCAGCACCCGTGACCACCACGCCACCTGCCGGCCCCCAAAATTCTTATTTTTAATTGAATTTTAATTCTTATGGTTGAGCATGTAGGAAGAAAGATAAGTTGGTAAATAGTGTTGGGAAGTAAAAAGTATTAAAACAATGTAGGCCTGGGGCTGGCAGATGGCATGGTGGTTAAAGGGTCTGGATTCCCACATGGCTGACTACGGTTCGAGTCCTGAACCTGGTGGCTTGCTTTCTCACTTTCTCTCTCTCACTCCCTCTCTGGTCAAATTGAAATAAAAAAATGGATAAATAAAGTTAAATAAAATAATTCTTAAAAAAATTTATTTAAAAAAAAAAAATAGGGAACCAGCAGTTAGCATAATGGCTATGTCCCTGGACTCCCACATAGTCGACTGCCGTTCGTGTCCCGGACCCTGTGGCTTAAAACTCACGCCGGGCGCGTGTACGTGCATGCCCAAGATCGCGAGACGAGAATGGAGGAGAAGGGATTATGGTGTGACCATCCTCTCTGGGGGGGGAGTGATTTCTAGCTTTCTGTCTCTATGTCTCTCTCTGTCTGTCTGGCGAGCGCACGTGCCCTATAGCGAAAAAAAACTCTCGAAAAAACAAAACAAAACAAAACAATGTTGGCCTGTCCTCATAGCACAGTGTTTAGCACTCTGCACTGCGAGCCAGATCCCACAGACCAACTGCGGGGCAAATCCTGCTCCCGGTAGCTTGAAAAGCACACCAGGCAGGTAAGCATGCATGCCCAAAATCCTGAGAAGAGGAAGGAATGGAGAAAGAGGGACTGCAGTACGACCACGCCCATGGGGGTGCTTCGTCTTTCTTTCTCTGTTGAGCAGATGTGCTTTTTGTCAATTCAAAACAAAAAATAAAGGTTAAAACAATCATCAAGGGTGCTATCAATCTACACTCTTTCCACTAACGCAAGCCTGAAAGCAATTTCATTCCACTCAACAGGCATTCACTGGACACTCTGAGGGCCTAACACTGTACCACTGATGGGAATTACAGGGGTGATACGAGGTTATAATCACTGCCCTCCAGGAATTTAGGGCTTTCAAGCAAAACTGTCAAAAACATCAAAAAAGATGTCAGATTTTAGATAAAACAAGAAAAGGTGACTCTTTAGGCTTTATATGTTTTTCAGCTTCTAAATGAACTGAAAGATGACTGAACTCTAAAGATGACAGAGCAGGAAAGACGCCTAAGTGCATCTGTGTGGCATGACTTTCTAGCACTTTCCATTTTCTCTTTTCTTTTCGGAAAACTTCAACATTGATGGGCAAGTGCTTGGGTCAGAACATGCAGTCATCTGCAGGAATCCACGAACACTAGTACTGGACCGCGGCATGTCCAGGTGGACAGCCGCCAACGTGGCTAGACTGCCAGTACCCAAAAGGTACTTCAAAGGCTGCCACGGCCCTGAGAGTGATGTGTACAGCTGATGGCAATGAAACAAATCATTCAAAAGCAGAGACGCTCGATATCAGAGTAAACCAAAAACGATGTTAGAAAAACTGAAGAAAAGCACTAGGCCTCGAGGAGAGGAAGAGTCTCACCATCCAGGGCTTCTTTCAACTCGTCTTTAGTCCAGGCCACTTCCGTCATCAACAAGCGGAGGTAGTACATGGCGTGCTGGTGAGGCTGCTCAGCGCGGAAGTTGTTGAGAGAGCGCATATACTGTGCAGGGAGACACGGGCTCGTTAATTTTATCCATCTTTCAAAAATGGTTTAGAAAGATCAGCTACAGTCAGATTCCGTTTTGTGTAATTATGTGCTACTGGGCTGCGGGAGTCTTTCTCCTTTCTGGAGTTAGTGAATTAAGAATGGGGCCTACTTCTCTCTGATTTGTGGAGTTAAGGGGATACTTTTTTTTTGTCCAGGCTGCTGCCTTCTCCCCAGCGACCAGCATGTACTCTGATCCTCTGAGTGCCTTCGCCATGGAGGTATCTTTCACCACTCAGAGAGCTGGCCCTAGTTTCAGGACTGCTGTCGTCTGGCATCTTTCAATCTACCCTGGAAGGCTATCCAGAAAGTCCTCACAAGCGAGTAACATGGACACACCTACAGTTGGCCCTCTGTAGCCATGCGTTTCCCATTCATGGATTCAACCAATTGTGGATCAAAAATATAAAACAAAACAAAAATAATAAAAAATAATAATCCAAAAATATAATAATGACTGATACAGCATTTCTATTGTATTAGGTACTATAGGTCATCGAAAGAGGATCTGAAGTAAGAGGGAAGGTGTGTGTAGGTTACTGTGGCGTTTCGTATCAGGGCTTTGGGCATCCATGGACTTGGGTATCCTCAAGGTCCCAGAACCAGTCCCCGCCAGAGACCAAGGGATAAATGCATATGGAAAATGTTGGTTCTTCCTTTGAAAACTGATGGTAGTTTCATATAGTGTATAAAGAAGGCTGGAGTTCAGCTTAAAAGCAGCTGAAGACCCCTACTTCCCTACAAATGTGGCTGCATGTAAGTGAAGATACGTAAAACCTAAGCACTGGGCCCTGACATAATGAGGTTCCTGTGGATAGGCAGACTTTAGGTTGAAACCTTCAAGGAGTCCCTAACAGCCACCAGGTGCTTCTCTCTGAAGGTCAACCCTTGAAACCCGTAGGGAAGGGGGACAGGGGTCTACTCCAGCTTCTAGACTTAGCAAAGATGAGGTAAGAGAATGCAACAGGGTATGAATGCTTCCTTCTCTCCTCCCGCTTTTTCAAAAATTTTCATAATATGACCATATTACTACACGAATAAAAAATTATAAAAGTGACTCTGAAAACTTACTGCTTCTTTGATAATTTCAAATCTCTTTTCATCAATCTCAAAGGTAGCCATTTTCTCAATAATCTTCTTTAGCAAAATTGGCTGCTTATCATTGTAACCTTTCACTGAGAGCTACAGAAAAAGTTCAGAGTGTTACAAGTTTAAAAAGGCCATGAAATACCACTTAACTTTGATTTTTGAACATTTAAAAAAAAAATCCCCCAATGCCAAGCATATTAAAACTAAAACAAAACAAGAAATTAAACTAATTTAACTTTTCAAAAATACAGGAAGATAACATTTACCATCTTTATGATATAAAAGCCTGCTTTCACTTTTTCTAAACAAAATCCACAGTAGGTAACTCACCCGGATGCCAACCTACAGCAGCACGCGCTACGTCGTTAGAACTCATCGTTTCCATCATATCAAAGCTAATGACAGAATGCATGGAAGTTTTATCTTTAAAAAGAATTTCTAATAAACGGTAGGCTTAAAGTTTTTACAGTTATAGTAAGAAGGCAAAAATCACAGGGGAGAGTTTGCTAGCAAACTACTGGACACATCTCAAAATTGTTTATATTTAAATATTTTAAAAAGAATGTCTGGAGGAATCATGCAGCCTAAATGTGTATTACAAGGCATTTTGGCCTTTTTTTCATTCAGTGCTGCCCAGTAAGGACCCACAACTCTAACCACTTGCTTATATGATACATTCTGCTGATGGCCCAAGAGCCAACGGCAAAACCAACCTGTAAGGAGGAGACACAGTATGTCCCATCAGGATTTCATCTTAGGAGAACTGACAGCTGTTAGAAGCCTAACACCTTGACAAGTGGGGGCTGGGGGGCCTGGTACAGCAGTAAGCCCCACGTGGGGCACCCACGGCAGCACGAGACGCGCTGCAACTAGAACACCTACGGAAGTCTCTACTCTAGGAAGAACGACAGGCAGGAACCTCAGCAGGAGCAAAGGTCACTGGCCATGGAAGGCATACCATACCCGCAGAAACTAGAGATGACTGGCAAAAAGTCCAGTTTAGCATAAATAAAAATTATTTGCTTTAACATAAATTTTTTGCTTAGGTACAAAAGTCAATAGCAAAAAATAGACATAGATATTACTTTTCTACTTGGAGTTAATTTTGATCTCTAGGTTTCCACTTTCCATGGACTATAAAAAATGCATATGTTAGGGCCAGCAGGTAGCATAGTGATTAGGGTGCTGGACTCCCACATGGCTGACCGGGTTTGAGTCCCAGATCCAACAGTTTAAAAATCAGGCGGGGTCCATGTGTGTGCGTGCCCAAATCCTGAGAGGAGAATGGAGGAGAAAGGATTGTGGCATGGCCACCCCCACTGGGAAGTGGTTTTTCACTTTCCTTCTCTCTGCCTTTCAGTCTCTCTCTCCCTGGCAAAGGCATACGCCCTATGGCAAAAACCAAAAACCAAAACCAAAAAAAGAATGATTAGGTTATACACATTAAACAAAAGCTACAAGAAAATTTATCTATGTGAAGAAAAAGTCACTGCAAAATAAGTAAAATGTAGTAGCTCTGAAATCCTTTGTAAAGACTTTTAAGAAGGAATACTCAGAAACGCTCCCATTTCAGTGTTTACTAAAACATCCATTTTCAAGGAAAGTGAAGATGAATGTGTGCCATAAAAGGATGTTAATTTGGAACTGAGATGTAAGTAAGTTTGAAAATGTATCTGGAACACTTTAGGAGAAAGGATCTGGTTATTTCTTGGGATGCATTCAATAATGCTTCTTTCAAAGCACAGGTAAAGTAGTTAATGATGCATGCTACAAAAAAAAAGAAAGAAAGAAAGAAAGAAAGAAAGAAAGAAAGAAAGAAAGAAAGAAAATGTCAGGTGTATTTGAACACAGGAACTTCCACTATTATCTAAGGAAATAAAGGGAGATTTTACGTATAAGTAAAATAAAAGCACCACAACAATAACCATGGGTATCTTTCACTTACAGATGTTAATATCCTTAACAAAAAAATGGAAAGAAGAACATGCTTTTGGGATTAATAATGTTAACCATCTCAAGCAGAGGAACATGCAAATAAATGGAGCACACATAATATGTTCACAAGATGCACTGAACTTCACATTAGTCGAACTAATACTATTTGAATTCTGCAATCATTAAAAAGGTGCACGGGGGGGAAAAATCAACCTTCTTGTTTAAAAACACAGAAGTTAATAGTTTTCCAAAACTCGACATAACGCTTAAACGGTGTGGTGCCTTTTCTTTGGTTTTCATTTTACTTACAAGTATTGCATTCATTCCTGATGCAATGGCATAGCTCAAACCTGAGAGGCGTGCTGCATATGTATACTCTTTTAAATCATCCTTCAATAACCTGATAAACAGGTATGTCATGTTGCAATGGAGAGGATCAGCATAAATGTAGCGACTAACAAAAAGAAAAACAAAAGAAATGCTTTGATACCTCAAGCAGTGGCATGGTAATGAAGAAACATGACCGAAGAGTATGGATATGCAGCCTCATGATCTGGAATTCTAGGGAAATAGTACAAGCCAACCTTATGTCTTACACAGCGAGGAAGACTTCATTTCCTTTTGCCAAAGAGCAAGACTTCAGATACAGAATGGGTGAGCTCTAAACATCAATTAGGGTCCAATTTTGTTTGAGGAGAAAAATATGATAATCTGATGAAAGATGTTAAAAAAAAAAAAAAAAAAAAAAAAACAGAAAAAGAAATCAAGGAAAATTTGCACGCTGTGAATGGTGAATAGCCAAAAACTCAGAATAAAAGGTAACTTAAAAATTAAAGGATGAGGAAATAAAATTAGCCATCACGATTTAAAAGAAATTCATACTCATACCCTCAATCAAAAACGCCTCCATCAAATCAATATAAAAATGTTGATGAGTGGAAGGCTCTAAGACGCGGGTACTTACATACATCCCATAGATGGTATTTTGGAGGTCATAGCTCAAGCCCGCTAGCTCTGCTGCATATGCATACTCGTTGAGTGAGTCTTTGAGGAGCTCAAGGTACAAATAGGCCATGTTACAGTGCAAAGGGTCCACATAAGCAAATGGGCTGGAAGAAAACGTTGACAGTAAAAGAGCTGATTTATCACTTCCCAATGTGAGGTGGCCTTCTGAGGCGGATCAAGAAATTGGACACGGTTAACACAATTTCCTGTGGATATGGTTGAATTCTTGAGTCTGTTTCTCCTTCTCACAAGGAAAAAAAGCAGGATGTCTGAAAAAGAAGCCCGAAGTGTGCCATGTGTGCGCGGGTGGGTAGGTGCGCCCTTCGGGCACTGAGGCGGAAGGAGGCCTTGATCGCCCTGGGTGGTGCGACAGAACAAGTTAGACACACAGGGCCGGCGAAGCACAGGAATGGGCCAAACACGCGCCTGTGCTTAGGCCGACAGGAGGAGGAGTGGCTGACAGGGCTGACAGGGCTGACACGGCACTTGCACGCCCTCCTTCTCTCGCCAAGCAAGTCACACCCTTGGTGGACAAGAGTGTGAGACTGAGAAACTGGTGTGCTGTAATTACACGAACTTAAAAGAGAAAAAGTGAGACTTGTGAAAATGTTAGCTTATCCCAGACGTTTCTCCCTGAACCAATAAACCCAGAGTGTTGTCGTAAGAGAGTTGATCGTTTCTATTATGTAACTGCAGCCAGGACGAGGAACAAACATTAAAACAGGAAAACACTTTGGTGAGAGAGCGACAAAAGAGAACAGTTACAGAGTGCGAGCGCTAAGTAGAACCACAGAGTTCGACATTCCCCAGATAAGAAACCATTTTTCTCGTGACACCTGGACTTCCTAATAGCAGAACTGAAAATCAGATGAAAGTCAGATGACCAACTCACTGGGCCAAATGACACTGCTTACCTTTCCCAGAAGCAAGTCAAAGATTTACTCATTCAACGAAATGTGCTACAGGCTTACTACAGCGCCAGGCTCTAGTGAAGGCTTACTACGACTCCAGGCAAGGGGAGTGAAGGGGCAACGAATCGGGCAATGTCCCTGATCTTACAGAGCTTGGTCTGGTTAGAGAGGAAAACAGCCTTCAACCTGATCTATCAGGAGGTAACTGCACTGTGAGGAAGCGGCACGGGCCAGCGGTGTGGCTAAGGCACCAGGGAAGGAAGACTGCTCGTTTACAAAACATTGTCAATCAAGGCCACTCAGCACGTGACACCTGGGCCGAGGCCTGAAGGAAGTAGGGGAGCAAGCCCCGGAGCTGCCTGGGGAGCTGACAGGAGAACTTGCCAGGATGAATGAATTGCTAGCGCTAAAGCCCTACCTGGCTTGTTTGGTAGCAAATGAAAAGTCTCACTTTATCTGGAAGACAGTAAACATAACTAATGTCCTGAGAGCAAAGCTGGTAATTTTATCAAAGCTAATCTTTAAAACAGCAACAATAGGGGTCAATGTTTAGCTACTTAGAGAATTAAAATCAAAGCAAAAGTTCTACAGCCATACAAATTCTCCAAATGAAAAATCTAACGGGACGTTCCGCCATTTGGTTTTTTGGTTATCTTACATGAGGACAGATCACCTATACTCGTAGGCACAATTCACAAAAACAAAACCACTGAAACCGAAGCGGGGCTGAGCGCGGTCTCAAGGCTGCGGCCCCGTGTTTAGGGAGCACGAGCCCAGCAGCTCAAAGCCCCCTGGCACAAGGTCAGAATGCAATTCCAAGAAAGGCCCGGAGGTGCTGCGTTAGACACACAGGGCTCGGTGAACTGGGGAGCCCTCAACTAACTTAAAGGAGAACTGGATTCAGCTGGAATGTCTAAACTCTGCGTCATTTTTCATTTAAAAAAATATTTTATTTGGGGGCTGACCCTGTGGCCTAGTGGTTAGGGAACTGGAACGGACAAGCCCAAACAGGGTTTGATTCCCAACCCTAGAGCTTGGAAAACATGCCAGGCACATGTGTACACATGCTCCAAATCCTTACAGGATGGAAAAATGGAGGGGAGGGACTGCAGTGTGACCACACCCTTTGAGGATGTCTTGTCCCTCTCTCTCTCTCTTTCTCTGGTGAACACATAGGCTCTCCAAAATTTTGTTTTATAATCACATACTGTATGCTTAACTATGGATCACAAGGCTTTAAAAACTGTAACTAAATTCTCATAATCTGATTTCTAAAAAGATAAAAAAGGATAAGAGAATTTTTTAAAGATTTATTGATATTAATTATATTTATTATTGTTATTATTTTTTTAAATTTGCTATAGGGCAGGTGCTCACCAGAAAGAGAAAGAGAGAAAGAAAGAAAGAGAGAGAGAGAGAGAGAGCGAGCCGGGACTTGAACCATGGTCAACCATGTGGGACTTGAATCATAGTTGGTCATGTGGGAACCCAGCACCCTTACCACCACACCATCTGCTGGCCCCCACAAGAAAATTTCTATTAAAAATGTACAAGAAACCAAAAAGTGGTCTTCTCTAAGAAGATCAGATGACAGAGGGGAAGATTTGTGCGAAGCAGACATTTTCAACCTAGAGACTCTGCTAGGCAGTTCAGGGACCACAACAATGTGAAATGGTCTCTCCAAAGGTATTCTGAAGAAATTAATAATCATAGAGGCCAACAGCATAGTGGTGACAAGCTTCTCAAAGTATTAAAATGTCACTCTCAACTACCAAAATATAAAGCAGCTTTATAATGTTCTTGACCAACAAATAAGCCATAATCTGACAGCCCATGATTGGCGTAAAAAAATTAAAGCTCTCGTCACAGTTATGGATAAACTGTGAATCTCAGGCTATAAGATACAATACTTACATCCCACAATTTCAACATATTTGTTGGTGTAATATTAGCTTCCTACTTAGAGACCCTTTTTCACTTTTCCAGCCTTGGTGGGGCAGGCAGCAGAGTACCAGACTGTGTGCTGGAAGCCACTTGGCTGACCATGGATTCGGATTCTGTGGTTACCTGAAAAGACTATGGGAGTGCGCACACCCAAGACCCTGACGAGTTAGAGGGCTGGGGGCAGGGACAGTGGCATGACCAGACCCTGTCAAAGGTGTCCATGTCTCTGTCACCTGCATGTACACATGCATGTCCTTTTTCTCATGAATAAAATAGACTTTACAACATAACCGGTGGGACCTGCAGATAGCGTAATGGTTATGTTGCTGGACTCCCACGTAGTCAACCGTGATTGGAGTCGTGGACCCAGCAGCTTAAAACTCATGCCGGGTGCATGTGTGTGCGTGCCAAAAAAATCCCAAGAGAAGAATGGAGAAGGGACTGAGAGGTGGCCATCCTCCCTGGGGCGTGATTTCTAGCTTTCTGTCTCTGTCATTCTGGTGGACACACGCACCGTATAGTAAAAATCTCTTAAAAACAACAACAACAACAAAAAAAGAATCAAAAACACAACTAGCTTTAATTTCGTGTTGAGCCAACTGAATAAAAACTAATGAAAAAGCAAATCATCATACTGAATATTATTACATGGTGATAGGTTTATTTCACAAACACAAACGTCTGTATTTTAGAAATACAATCTTTAATTCACAAAATTCAATTTGAACGGGGCGACACACTATTTTGCCACACAAATAACTGAAGGGAGTTGAGGATAAACTGGAGACCTGCTGAGAAATCACTGTCATGGTAGCGTGTTTAAACAATCTTACTAAACCTCGTCTTACTTTTTATTAGAAATTTTAAAGCAACCAAGCTGGGAAAAGAGAAAGCAACATCTAAGGGCTGCAGACAATGAAAGGACGGACAGGACCCAAGAGCACGTGGTAACCACTCCCTCTTCTTCCAGGGAAGTTCCAGGAAAACAAAGCTCAGAGGACAAAACACGGCACACGGCTGACTCTTTCCTCAGTGAGCCTTTGGGTGAATCTATAGCCTCCCCAGCTTCCGAGATCCCGAAGGCCAGGAAGACCCTCCTAATGACAGCTAAAACAGATCCTTGCAGTTCAAGGTCTACTCATCAATGAAAAGGAAGAATAATTAACCACATAACTTCTTTAATACCTTTTTCAAAAAAAAAAAAAAAGAGGGAACCAGCAGTTAGCGTAATGGCTATGTCGCTGGACTCCCACGTAGTCAACCGTGGTTCGCGTCCCGGACCCGGTGGCTTAAAACTCACGCCGGGCGCGTGTGCGTACGTGCCCAAGATCCCGAGAGGAGAATGGAGGAGAAGGGATTGCAGCGTGACCATCCCCCCTGGGGGGTGATTTCTCGCTTTCTATCTCTATGTCTCTCTCTGTCTGTCTGGCAAGCGCACGCGCCCTATAGCCAAAAAAATCTCTCCAAAAAAAAAGGAGTCCTGCTGTGCCCACGACCCTCCTGCCTCATCCTCCTGATTAGCTGGGACTTCAGGCACCCCACTACACCGAGCTTTTTAGGCTGGGCTGGGAATCCAAGCTGGGCCTCCCACGGGGCTGAGGCCTCCCACATAGGTGAACAGCAGGAGCTACCACGGCGGGGCCTCTTACAGCATCTCTCACCAGCAGCGGTCTTCCCTTGTATGGGTAAAATAATTCTAATTCCTTTTATTCCTAGATAGGGAGGCTACACTTTTAGGAACGGAACTGTTCATTTTTATAAGAAGCTGTAGCTAGATTCAGCATACATACCTGAAAAATTCAAAGTTGAGACAAGCCTTAGGCAAGAAAAACTTATCATCCTGTTTGAACCAGAGTTTGCTCATGGCCGTATCCTATAATGGAGAAATAATTTGGTTAGGGAAATAGGTGCACGTTTGGCAAAAACGTTCGGTCAAATCACTCTGGAGGAGGCGGCAGAGGGCAGAGGTGATCGCTGGGAACTTTGTTTTAGATACTACTGTCCCAGGGCCCTGAAGCACACACAGACGGTCAGCAGGGAAGGAGCTGGAGAGGTCGCAGGCTCTCGCAGCAGAGAGAAAGCAGCCTTTTCTGTCCCTTGGATAAGGGAGCTGGGGCCTAGTTGGAGGGAAGCCAGTACCAACCGTCCTGTCCTCATCTTACTAGACAAATACGGGAGCCCTGCTGGGGGTGTGGCAGCCAGTCCCCAGGGTGACCAGCACTGACCCCTGACTCGAGATTTACGTCCTTGTGTAGTCCCCCTCTCACAAAGGACAAGGATTAGTCCAAGAGAGTCCGACAGAAGTGGTGACATGATACCTCCGAAGTCAGATCACGAAAGAGCTGTGGAATCCATTTTCATTGCTCACGTTGTGGGAACCTAGCTGCCACGCCAAGCGACTCTACGGCGAGGGCCATGCGGCACAGAACAGAGGACTGCCGCAAGCACAGAGCTGACCGGAAGACAACGTGCCAGCCCTAGCTGAGTCTTCTGATGACCAAAGCCCAGCCAATGGCTTCACCATAACCTGAGAAACCCTGAGCCAGGACTACTCACTGTGCCCCTCCTGGATTACTGCCCTCAGACACTGGGAGAGGTAATAAAGAACTGTGGCTTCAAGCTGCTAAGTTTTGGAGTAACTTGTTACATAGCAATAGGCAGGTAACAGAGTCAACGACGAACAAATAAGCCGCGACCCTGACTCTTCTTCACTCACGCTACACTAAGAATGGCCTTAAATGTTCTCTTCGATGTTACATGGTTTAACATTCCCTCTCCTTAGTTTATTCTGAGAAGGCCTATTTAAAATAAACAAATGAAAAAATAGTGAAAGGGGCCTTTTCTTTCTATGACCTAATATATAACTCACTAAAATGCTATTTTACAAGAAAATTGGTGCCTTATTAATAATGTAGCTGCTTGAGATAAATTAAATTTCCTGTCCCTAAACACTAAATTCTCATTTCATCGATGTAGCCTGAATGTTATGTCATTTGAAGAAGATAAATGGAAAGATCTGTGCCACAGTCTTGACAGTAGACAGAGTTAGTAAATCCAGAAGAAAGAATGTGCTCTAATTTGATCCATTTTTCTACATACTTTCCTCAAGGGTGTGAAATACTGATATGAAAAGAACATTCTGAGAAAGAGAAAGAAAAAGCAGCGGCACTTCTCAGCCACTCTTCCCATGGCTTAAAAATCTATGAGCTTCATAGAGCCACCCATCATAATGAGAATTCTTTTGAAGGCAAGAAATCTTACAGCGTCCCTTGAACAAGCTCTTTTCTAGGCTTTAGGGATTCTTTCTTATCTCTGACTTTCATGCTGCAGCATAAACCTACTTCCTTACTAGGTCTTCAGTGGGTCTGGAAAAGAGGCCACTGCCTTTCAACAGACTTGCAGGTACAGTTAAGACTTACTTATTTTCCCCCTGCAAAGAAAGCGATTTCCTAGGTTCTATGTCACGCAGTAGTTTGACTGTTTGCTTGCTTTAACACTTTCAACCTTCTAATGTCTCTTGTAATTATTCTTTCAACAGTGTTTCTGTCATCTTCTAGGACATGAGTCTGCCCCCCAGCCCCCCCAAATTAACACAGTATCAAGAGCAAAAAATCATCTGTCTAGTCCCCTGTGTAACAGTCCTGTTCCCCAAATCTAAAACTATAAACTCTAAAATGTTACCTTAATAAGAGCAGGGTATGGTGTTGCCTCTTTTTCTAATGATAAAATTTCAAAATTCGTAGGAATAAATTCATTCTTTGTTGGAAGTTTAAATTTGCCATTCAGGTCAGCATTTTGCCATTTCTGGATGAATAATGAAAAATACACACATGGAATTAATTAGAGTTTGATTCAAGAGTTTAAAATAGTTAGTCTGCTCACTATCCAGACAAATATTAAGGGAATAAATGTCACACAACATTCTTTTCCATCACGTGTCAAGAGGCTACTGACAAGATTTACTGATTTTTTTTTTTTAAGAATTGTTTTATTTAACTTTATTTATTTATTTATTTTTAAATTTGACCAGAGAGGGACAGAGAGAGAGAGAGATAGGGAAAGTGAGGAAGCAAGTCACCAGGTCTGGGATTCGAACCACAGTCAGCCACGTGGGAGTCCAGCGCCCTTACCCACCACACTATCTGCCAGCCCCTACTGATGGATTTTTATGAAAGATGAGTTGTACTTTTCTGGTACTAGTGAGGAGTTTACTCTCAAGGATCCATCTTTCTTCTCTACATGTCTCCAAAATAACCTGGTGAATCAAGGAACCAAGACTGTGGAGCACAGAGAAGCGGACAGGTCCACGTGAAGATCCTATTTCCTTGGCTCTTTAAATGACAGCATAATGGGACCAGCAGATGGCATAATGGCTATGTCACTAGACTCCCATGTAGTCGACAGTGGTTCAAGTCCCAGAATTGGTGGCTTAATCTTACACTGGGCGTGTGTGCGTGCGTGCCCAAGATCTCGAAAGGAGGATGGAGGAGAAGGGACTGCAGTGTGGCCATCCCCCCTGGGGGGGTGACTTCTCGCTTTCTGTCTCTCTGTCTCTGTCTTTCTGGCGAGTGCACGTGCCCTATAGCAAAAACCTCTCAAAATAAAAAATGACAACATAATCTGTACAGGGTATGCCCCCATACTTCAAGAGAGCCCTACTTTTAGCTACATTAAATAACTTCCATTATGGCCTAAAAGCGAGGCTAAAAGTGGCTTCATTCACTCTAGTATTTCTTTTTAAGGCCTGGCAACACCTCTCCCAGGTGACTAGGTGAACTTCCAAGTGAATGAATAATTCGAGCACAAGGTTAAAAACAAAGTTGAGGTTTAAAGTCTAGATTGACACAACTGTAAGTTGGATCTGTTCTACTGGCTTGTTTCAAAAGCTTAGTGGGGGGACCAGCAGATGACATAATGGTTATGTCTGGACTGGACTTTCATGTAGTCAACTGCAGTTCAAGTCCCACACCTAGTGGTTAAAACTCACTTTGGTGTTATGTGCATGCGTGCCCAAGATCCAGAGAAGAGAATGGAGGAGAAGGGATTGCGGCGTGGCCATCCCCCCTGGGGGGGGGGGGGGTGATTTCTCGCTTTCTATCTCTCTAGTGAATGCACACACCCTATAGCAAAAGTCCCTCTCTTAAAAAAAAAAAAAAAAAAAAAAAAACTCATTGGGACAGACCATAGATCATTGAGTACTGAACTCTAATTTAAAGACTTACTATTTTTTAATGCTACCAACTACTAATAATTCTGAGTTCAGTAATTTGGTGCCTAGCTGATGTGGCATAGTCTAGTAGATTTTATGATTCCAGTCTGGTCCCCACATTTGTCTTTTGCTGCTGTGACAGGAGATGTTGGCCATGTTACCTTAGCAGCAGCTTCAGTTCCGAAATGGCCGACTAGCAGGAAAGAGGTAACACTATAAAGAAATTTCCCTGCGAGTTCCCAGATAAATTTGTTTTTAAAAAAATTCCCAGCATGGGGCCAGCAGATGGTGTGGTGGTTAAGGTGCTAGACCCTGACATACCTGACTGTGGTTCGAGTCCTGGACCTAGCAGCTTGCTTTCTCACTTTCCCCCTCTCTCGGTCAAATTAAAAAATAATAATAAGTAAATAAAATTAAATCAATAATTCTTGAAACAAAATCCCAGTATCTTCCTAGTGGTTAAAGGAAGCTGGACCCCACATAGTCAACTGTGGTTCAAACCCTGGTCCCAGTGCCTTAAAAAACACGCCGGGCATGTGTGCATGCATGCCCCAAATCCTGACAGGATGGACAAATGGAGAAGGGACTGCCACAGGATCAGGTCCCATTGGAAGGTGCTTTCTCCCTCTCCTTCTCTCTCTGGTATGTTCATGTGCCCTTGGGTAATTTTTTTTTTTTTGGAGAGGCTTTTTGCTTTAGGGCGCGTGCGCTCGCCAGACAGACAGAGAGAGACATAGAGACAGAAAGCGAGAAATCACCCCCCAGGGGGGATGGTCACGCTGCAATCCCTTCTCCTCCATTCTCCTCTCGGGATCTTGGGCACGCACGCACACGCGCCCGGCGTGAGTTGTAAGCCACCGGGTCCGAGACGCGAACCACGGTCGACTACGTGGGAGTCCAGCGACATAGCCATTACGCTAACTGCTGGTTCCCCCCTTGGGTAATTTTTAAAAAATTCCCACTAAGGGTAGGTTTGTCATGGTCAGAGTATGATGCATAGGGGGCTCTCTCTTGTGTGTGTGAGTTTTTTTTTTTTTTTTAAGAGAGATTTTTGCTATAGGGCATGTGTGCTCTTTGGACAGAGAGAGAGAGAGAGACAGAAATCACCCCCCGGGGGGATGGCCACGCTGCCATCCCTTCTCCTACGGTCGCCTCTCAGGATTTTGGACACATGCGCAGGTCTAGGACTCAAACCACGGTCGACTACATGGGATCCCAGCAACATAACCATTATGCCACCTGCTGGTCCCCTTTCGTTTTAAGATTCCCTCAGTCCCAGCACTAATTCATGGGAGATCAGCTTTCCGCACAGCTTACTAAGGTGGGTATTTTCACACACCAGAGGGTGCAGTGCTCTCCTTCTATTCCATGAATATTTCACAGATCCATGAAGGGCCAGCCGGTGGTACGGTGGTTAAGGTGACTGGATTCCACATGGCCAACATGTAGTTTGAGCCCTAGGCCTGGAGGCTTTTTAAAAAACAAGATAGTGGGGCCAGCAGGTGGTGTAGTGATTAAGATGCTGGACTCCCACATAGCTGACTGCAGTTCAAATCCTAGACCCAATGGCTTGAACTTACACTGGGTGCGTATGTATGCAGGCCCAAAATCCCGAGAGGAGAATGGATCGTGGCATGGCCAACCCCCTGGGGGGGGTGATATATCTCTCTCTCTGGTGAGTATATGCACCCTATAGCAAAAATCTCTCTTAAAAAAAACAAACAAACAAACAAACAAAACGAGTCCCATGTACATGTATGCCTAATAACCCCAAGAAGAGAATGGAGAAGGGGTAGTGGTGTGGCCATTCCACCCCTGCCCCCAGGAGGGGGTGCTGTCTTATTTTGTCTCTCTCTCTCCAGTGAGCATACGCACCCTATAGCTAATTATTTAAAAAAAAATTTTTTTTTGAATCTGTGAAATACCGGTAATGATTTTCTTTCTTAAATTCCTTATCGTCTCTCTGTCCTGTTATTACTCAGGTTCATTTTTAAGTGTCCATTAACTCAGTTTAAGCAGCCTAGAAAGAGAAAGGCTTTCTAGTATCTTCCCACGAATAAAGGGAATAACTCCTGAAGTTACATAGTCAATGAGAACCAATAAAGAGAAATGAACATTATCAGAGAAGTAGACAAGACTTACAAGCAAAATCTTAACAAGTGATGAATTTAGGCCCCAAAATACTGTGCAAAACACACCTTTTTTCAAAACAAATCATCATTCCCCTAATTATAGCTGACAAAAAGAGCAACACTATAACATGAGATGAAATAAGCACTTCCTAAAGTGAAGACGTGACTCCCAGAGACGGCCCCAGCCTGCGTCCCAGCCAGCCTGAGAGCTCTAGGGCCCTGCTGGCCTTTCGTGCTCACTGTGGCATCTCTCTCACCTTTCCTGGTGTCCTGACTGCTCTGGGGACCCTGTTTTTCAGTGCTCTGACTGCGTGAGGCTAGGAGTCTGCTTTACAGCCCTGCTGGTTCCACTATGCAGCAGGTGGCCAGAGCGCCAGTTCCTCGATGCAAAGACTCCAACAGCAGCTCTCTCTGTCCTCGGTCACTCTCTCGGGACTGTACAGACACACTGGGCCCTGCGCTGGTGGGCCTAAGGTGCGTACGTGCATATGTGTTCCACACATAGCAGGCCTATTTATGGGTAGTTAACCCTACCTTAATGACTTCGTCTGGTATAGCTTCCTGTTTATACTGGGTTCCATACCACTCTTCCGTGCGGTCAGTTTTTCCTTCGAAAGATTTGGAAACTATAGCAACCCTAGAGTTAAATGGGAAAAACAAACAGAAAAAGAATCCTGTAAACTTATATTGTACATGTGAATTTGCGGAATCTGATTCAAGTAAATGTCAACAATATCCAAGAATGTATTAGGCCTCTTCAGACCTAAGATATCCCGTAAGGGTTCACCCAGGCAATACATGCATAGAAGTTTCTGACCAGTCGCGCTGTCATCCTTTTGTTATAGTGTGTTATTTTTTTCTTTCTTTTTTTTTTTTATTTTTGGAGAGGTTTTTTTTTTTTTTTTTTTTTTTTTTTTTTTGCTATAGGGCGCGTGCATTCGCCAGACAGACAGAGAGAGACAGAGAGACAGAAAGCAAGAAATCACCCCTCAGGGGGGATGGTCACGCCGCAATCCCTTCTCCTCCATTCTCCTCCCGGGATCTTGGGCACGCACACACACGCACCCAGTGTGAGTTCTAAGCCACCGGGTCCGGGACACGAACTGTGGTCGACTACGTGGGAGTCCAGCGACATAGCCATTACGCTAACTGCTGGTTCCCATAGTGCGTTATTTTTAGTGTGAAAAAGTGTTTGCAGGAGAGATTCTTCTAGGTACACTATTAACTAAACATTTAAAACAGTAGCAGCTAGGAAAAAAATGAAAAAAGGTAAGTCGAAAAAGTCCTTAAAAAAGTACACAGCAGGTACGCACATGCATGTGTGCGTGATCCTGGCTAGCTGAGAGGCTGCAGGTCGGACTAGGACCCTGCGAAGGGCGCTAATCTCTCTGTCTCTCTCAGAAGAAATAAACTTATAAACACATACTCACACAAAATACCAAAAGAACTCTGGGCTGGTCCCATGGCCTGGGGGTTAAAGGAGTCAGATCCCACATGGCTGACCACATGGTTAGAATCCAGGCCCTGGTAACTTGAAAAAACACACTGGATGCATGTGGCATGTGTCCCAAATCTCAAGAGGATGGAGAAATGGAGAAGGAATTGTGGCATGACCACACCCATGAGACAGGATGCTTTCTCTCTTTCTCCAGTGAGCATATATGCCCTCTAGTTAAAAAAATATATTTTACATATATACGTGTGTGTGTGTGTGTGTGTGTGTGTGTGTGTATAGAGAGAGAACTTTGATTATTACTTTCTAAGTTTATATTCTATTTTTTCAAGCTGGAGGCTAGCATCAAATTAACAGGATCTTCAAAAAGTTCATAAAAGGGGCCAGCAGATGGCGTAATGGTAACTCCCACGTAGTCGACATGGGTTTGAGTCCCAGACCCAGTAGCTTAAAACTCATGCCTGGTGCATGTGTGTGTGTGCCCAAGATCCCGAGAGGAAAATGGAGAAGAGGGGATTGTGGCACGGCCATCCCCCCGGGGGGTGATTTCTCATTGTCTGTCTCTATCTTTCTGGCAAGCGCACGTGCCCTATAGCAAAAACCTCTTAAAAAACAAACAAACAAAAAAGCAAAAGCAAATGCATATCATTAAAAAAAAAAAAAAAAAAAAAAAAAAAAAAAAAAAAAAAAAAACCCAAACTATGTGTGCATTTCCTTTTTTCTTTTTTGGCACCAAAATATTTTGGTGCAAAATAATCTAATTCCACTTCTCCATGAACTTTTAAAAATCTCCTTATGTAACTACAGGCCTGACTGTGGTTAGACACAAGTGGTACGGCATGCCTGAATGAGGCTGGGACCCTTGGAGAGGCCCAGGTTTGGTTTCTGGATCAACCTAAACAAGCCAGGTAAGGGAACGACAGATGGCATAACAGGTATGTCTCTGGACTCCCATGTAGTCAGCCAAGGTTTGAATCCTGGACCCGGCAGCTTAAAATTCATGCCAGGCATGTGTGTGTGCATGCGCAGGATCATGAGAGAATGTAGGAAAAGGGATTGTGGTATGGCTATCTCCCCTGGGAGGGGTGACTTCTCACTTTCTGTCTCTCTGGTGAGTGCACACGCCCTATAGCAAAAATCTCTTACCAAAAAAAAGCAGGTATAGTGGTAGTGGTACAAATCAGTAATCACAAATAACCAGGAGGCAGGAGAACTGCAGCCTGACAAAACCCTGTCAAAATACCTGTATCATTCCCTCCCTCCTCCCGCTCCCTCATTAAAAAAGAAAGAAAGTTAGTTCACAGAAAAATAGAATTAAAGTATGTACTTATTTTGATGCAAAAAAAAAAAATCATGCACAGTATTTTCAAAATATATATTTTCTCGTGAACTTTTTGAAGACTAATACATATATATCTTGACTACATGTACATTGACTTTCCTGCTGCTAGGGGAGAAGAGAATGAGACCAAAAAATTACTATCTTATGATTTATTAAAAGTTTCTTTGGGCCAGCAGGTGGTATGGTAGTTAAGGGCACTGGACTCCCACATGGTCAACTGTGGTTTGAGTCCCGGATCTGAAGGCTTGCGCTCTCACTTTCCCTCTTTATCTTTTGAAATATTAAAATAATAATAAAGTTAAATAAAAATGACTTTTTATTTAAAAAAAAAAAAGTTTCTCTGATGGAAAAGTAGGAACAGCCAGAAGATAAGTCAGATGAAAGAAAGAAGTTCACGGAGGGAAGGCCAGAGTTCACGGAGGGAAGGCCAGAGTTCACGGGGGGAAGGCCCGAGTTCACGGAGCGAAGAACAGGGTTCACGGAGGGAAGGCCAGAGTTCATGGAGGGAAGGCCAGAGTTCACGGAGGGAAGGACAGGGTTCGCGGAGGGAAGGACAGGGTTCGCGGAGGAAGGACAGAGTTCACGGAGGGAAGGCCAGAGTTCATGGAGGGAAGGCCAGAGTTCACGGAGGGAAGGCAGGCAGAAAAACACCCAACGACAAGTGCACAAAGCAAGCTCCGTGCCAGCGGGCACTTGGGACGCTGTCCCCGTGGGACATTTCAAGGGCACTTCTGCTCTGCCGCCATTTCATATGGTAGATGGGATCATTACACTCACACCAGCAGACTCAACCCTTGGCTGGGACCGATTCTACGGTGAATCTTATGATCAAAGGATTCGAGCCAGTTAGCCTGGAAGGCTTGGTGTGAAGTCAGTCCTGTTGCTGGTTCCACTTCTCCCCGTGTCTCCATTCAAATTAACTAGGGCCATGTCTGTCCCTCCTGGTTCTAACCCGCCCTCCGAGAGGTTTGCCTTTAGCTTCTGAATGCTGGCCCCAGAGCTGGAAGCCCAGCAGCTGCAATGAGTACTCCACTGAATACTCATCCGTCTTCAGAACCCCAGTCTGCTCCAAACGCCCTTGCTCCATCTCCCCAACTTCACTGTCTACTTTGTACTCACTTCAGGCAAAATACTCTACTTGACTGACTGACTGGACCAGGTCACATCTCCTGGTGGGCGGACACCCCAGAACCCGACTCACTCATCAGTGAGTGACTGACTGCCTGCCTAACCTTTCAGCTCCAGGCGTTCATGACCTGGCCTACCTGCCTGACCACTACCAGGGGCAGAAAACATCCTGAAAGAGAGCAGGATGTTCCCCAGACACAAGGAGAGGAATCACAGGGCTGAGCAGGTGCAAGAGTTCTGTTATCGCGTCCAGGAGGAAGTGATGCCTGTTGGCGGTTCGAGACTCTCTTCAGAGGGATGTGCAGAGAGAGTGCAGAACTTGCACGGCCACGTGAAGAGCGCGTGATGCTTGGTAAGGACAGTCAACTCATGGCAAAGCCTACTCAGACTCCGCCCTAGAAACTGCTCCCACTCTTGTCGACTTCTTGGCGAATGAATGGCTTGGTTTCCAGGACCTCTGAAAGCAGAGAACCTGGCCGAGAGCTGGTATTCCTACTTCCACTTCCATGAGATGCTTGATTTTGGAAGAATTCATTACATACATGATTTGGTTTCCCTGGATGATAGCCCAGGCATCAGAATAATGGCCAAGGGACTGATGACGAGTTGTGAAGACAGAAGCATGCATTTAGCAAGGAACCTGCCCTCTGTAAACTCCAGTTTGGAGAAATTAAGTAAAAAGGCTCAGAGAAAGTTGCCAAGTCAGATGTTCTAGGGGACAACTGCATGACACAGAGCAGCAGACGTTGGAAGCTGTCCAGTAAGGCTCGGATTTAAAAACGGGAAAGAAAGGAGATTCCTCAGAAACAGAACCATGGGTTTAGATAGTTACATACCAAAGTACACTGGGCAGAAACATCCCATAGCATGGAAGCAGACATGAAGCAGACAGACACAGCTCCTCAAACTAGGCACGTACCAGAATCTGGGCTAACAAGAGGAGGTACCTTTGCAGACAAAAAGTTAGAGATCATTAAGAAAATAAAGAGTGAAATATAGGGGCCAGCAGGTGGCAGGGTGGCTAGGGGTGCTGGACTCCCACATGGCTGACTGCGGTTCGGGTCCCGGACCTGGCAGCTTGCTTTCTCACTTTACCTTTCTCTCTCTCTGTCTCTCTCTGGTCATATTAAGAAATAACAACAAATGGGGACCAGCAGTTGGCGTAATGGCTGTCGCTGGACTCCCATGTAGTCGACCGCGGTTCGTGTCCCGGACCCGAACTAAAACTCACGCCGGGCGCATGTGCGTGCGTGCCCAAGATCCCAAGAGGAGAACAGAGGAGAAGGGATTGCAGCGTGGCCAACCCCCCTGGGGGGTGATTTCTCACTTTCTGTCTCTCTTGTCTCTCTCTGTCTGACTGGTGAGCACACGTGCCCTATAGCAAAAACCTCTCCAAACAAAACAAACAACAAATGGAACTAAATAAATAAATAAATAAATATTTTTTTAAGTGAAATATAAAATGGAAGGGTACGTAATAAAACATAAAGGTGGGAAATGCATTCAGAGCAGAAACAGAGTACGTACACATCATCCCAACCAGAATCTATAACCCAGGATGTAGACGTTTAGGGAGGAACACTTGAATTAGGAGAAAAAGGTAAGTCGCGACAACTGAGGTATCCCACAGAGAGCTGCAGGATACTCAACTGGGGACAACAGAAAAGCTGGCATTGCAGTTAACAGCATTTTAGACTGTCTGCTGAAAATATAAAAACAGTTCTGATGATAGTTTTCTTTTTTTTTGTTTTTGTTTTTGTTTTGAGAGATTTTTGGTATAGGGAGCATATGCTCGCCAGAGAGAGGGAAAGCGAGAAATCACCCCCCGGGGGGATGGCCACGCTGCAATCCCTTTTCCATTCTCCTCTCGGGATCTTGGGCACACATGCACATGCGCCTGGCATGAGTTTAAGCCATCGGGTCCAGGATTCCAACCACGGTCAACTACATGGGAGTCCAGCGACATAGCCATTACGCCAGCTGCTGATCCCCCTAAAAGTCATTTTTTTTTGTTTTTGTTTTGTTTTGTTTTGTTTTGAGAGGTTTTTCCTATAGGGTACATGCACTCACCAGAGAGATAGAAAGCGAGAAATCACCCCCCAAGGGTAATGGCCACGCTGCAATCCCTTTTCCTCCATTCTCCTCTCAGGATCTTGGGCACGCACGCACACGCGCCTGGCGTGAGTTTAAGCCACTGGGTCTGAGACTTGAACTGCAGTCGACTACATGGGAGTCCAGAGACGTAGCCATTATGCTAACTGCTGGTGCCAAAAGCCATTTTTAAAAAAGGGTTTTCTTTTTTTTTTTTCTTTTTCTTTCTTTCTTTCTTTCTTTTTTTTTTTTTTTTTTTTTTTTTTTTTTGAGATTTTTGCTATAGGGTGCATATACTTGTCAGAGAGACAGAGAGAAATCACTAGGGGGAGGGCCACGCTGCCATCTCTTCTCCTCCATTCTCCTCCCAGGATTTTGGGCATGCACAAACATGCACCCAGCTTGAGTTTTAAGCTGCCAGGTCTGGGACTCAAACTACGGTCGACTACGTGAGTCTAGGCACATAACCATTATGCCACCTGCTGGTTCCTAAAAAGGGCTTTTTAAAGAATGAACGAGGCTTAGAAAATTTAATGAGCTTCTTTTTTTGTTTGTTTGTTTTTTTTGGTACTAGAGGCCATATGCACTTGCCAAAGAAACAGAGAGACAGCAACCGCTCTGGGGACGGGTCACACTGCAATCGAATGAACTGTTACATATTCATCTTGTAACCTGCGACTGCACTGAGTTCGCTTAGTCTACATTTTGAAGGGGAGTCAAGCGTAGAATCCTTAGGACAGTCCACAGACCCAGCCACGCCATCTGTGCACACACCACTTTAAACTTTAAATGACATAAACTGCACCTCCCATCTCCAACCTGACTACTGCAGGCATGGGTATCTTAACAGATTAGATTACATGACTATTTAACCTTCAACTTTCTCTGCTATTACTGACTGGGAAAGAAAAGATTTTCTGTTTTTTTGTTTTTTTAATTCTTGATTTTTTTTTTAATCGCCAGAGGGTGCATATGCTCACCAGAAAGAAAAAGAAAGTACTCCCCAATGCAGAAAGAAAAAGAAAGTACTCCCCAATGGGATGTTGTCATGCTGAAATCGTTTATCCTGCATTTCTCCATTTTGTCAGAACTCTGGCCCACACGCCCGGCAGTTTCAAGCTTCCAGGGCTGGGATTCCAATAGCAGCAGCTGTGTGGGACCTAGCTCCCAAGGCGCACTGCTAAACCACTGCACCCCGCGGCTGGCCTGCTCAGTGTTTAAACATATTATCTAGAGCTGAAGGAAGCACTTGCTATTAAAGGGAAATTGATCAGCTCACCAATCTCTAACGAATTCACAGCTTTCTGTTATTTCCTCCAGTTTTCAGTAGACTTTCCATATGAAATAATTCTTGAGTAATTAAGGATTAGGTGGCAAATATGGACTTAAAACACTGGCAAGAAACTGAGTGGAAGACACTGTAATTTATTGTGACCGAATACGCAAAACCACAAATTTAATTTCTATATAATCTCAGAAGTTATTATCACTGGAGAAAATCTCTAAGTTCTGAACCTTAATATATTTTTTGTTTGTTGTAGATTTTTGTCATAGGGTGTATGAACTCATTTGAGAGGGGGAGAGAGAGAGAGACAGAGACAGAGAGAGAGAGTGAGAAATCACCCCTGGGGTGGGGGATGCCCATGCTACAGTCCCTTCTCCACGCTCCTGTCAGGATTTTGGGCATGCATACACGCACATGCACCTGGGGGGACTTTCCAAGCCACCAGGGACTTGAACCGTGGAGACCATGTAGGAGTCCAGAGCCTTAACCACCACACCACTTGCTGGCCGCTTTAATGTATTTATTTATGCTACAAAACCAAGGAAACTTATTACTGTTTTAAAAAGTTTGGGAGACCAGCAAATGATGTAACAGTTACATTGCTGGACTCCCACATAGTCAACCACTATTCAAGTCCTGGACCTGGCAGCTTAAAACTCACATTGCACACCTATGCATGTATGCTCAGAGTTTATCAACCACTTAAGAGTAACAATAGCTAGGCCAAGCCCAGCTGAACGAGACATTAATTATTGTTCTCAACATGAACAGTACGGTGTAAGTCATGTAGATTCAGTTATAGGTAGCGTGAGTTTTTAATAATATATCTGGAAAAGTTCAAGCAATGGTAAATGGAAAAAGACTTCGAATGAACAGTTTACTTAAAAAAAGAAAAAAAAAAAAAAAGTTTGTTCTGGAGCCCAGACCGTGAGGCGGCAGTACCAGAATGCACTGCAAGGCTGATCCGCATGGAAGGGTTCAGGGTTTGCATTCAAGACTACCCTAAACACACTGGGTACGCGTGCCCATGATGGGGCACTGGCTGGGGCTAGCTCATGACGTGGGGACCCTGCTGGGGTCTGGCTGCCTCCTTCTCTCTCTCTGGTTTGTGGAAGAAATGAAGAAATAAACCTTAAAGAGATTTTTCTTCTTCAAAAAGTCCTACCAGATTGTTTATAAAATAACTGTTCCAAAAATCATATTTATTTCATTGCCAAGTTTTCAACTGAATTTCATAAATAAGTGCCTAATGAAGGATAAAGACAAAGACCACCTAATATGCCAATTATAATGATGATAGAAAGGACATATGCCAATTATTGTCTTTCTCTCATGAAAGACTGTAACTGGCATATACTAAAAAATACAGATGAGGGAACCAGCAGTTAGCGTAATGGCTATGTCGCTGGACTCCCACGTAGTCGACCGCGGTTCGCGTCTCGGACCCAGTGGCTTACAACTCACGCCGGGCGCGTGTGCGTGCGTGCCCAAGATCCCGAGAGGAGAATGGAGGAGAAGGGATTGCGGCGTGACCATCCCCCCTGGGGGGTGATTTCTCGCTTTCTGTCTCTATGTCTCTCTCTGTCTGTCTGGCGAGTGCACGCGCCCTATAGCGAAAAAAAAATAAAACCTCTCCAAAAAAAAAAAAAAAAAAAATACAGATGAGAGGCTAGCAAGTGGCATGGAGGTGAAGGTGCTGGACTCACACATGGCCAACTGTAGTTCAAGTCCCAGACCTGGTGGCTTGCTTTCTCACTTTCTCCTTCCCTCTCTCGTTCGCTCTCTCTCTGGTGAGCACACATGCCTTATACCAAATTAAAATAGGAACAATAAATAAAATAATATAAATAATTATTTTTAAAATGAGAGGAAATTCAGTTGTAACGCAGAATCACCATGTGATAGCTCACCAACAGCTTGGGGCCAACCCTACTCTAGAAAGAATACCTCTGCTATTAAAAGAGCTCCAACTTTTGATTTCCTGATTAATCAGTGGTCAAACAAAAGGATTCTGAGGGACCAGCAGATAGCTGGTAATGGTTACATTGCTGGACTTCCATGTAGTCAGCCTTGGTTTGAGTCCTGGACCTGGCGGCTTCAAACTCACACCAGTAGATGTACATGAATGCCCAAAATCCGAAGAGGTGAATGGAGAAGGTACTGTGGCATGGCCATCCCCCAGGGAATTATTTCTTGCTTTCTGTCTCTCTCTGTCTCTCTGGCCAGCACACATGTCCTATAGCAAAAATCTCTCTACAAAAAAAAAAAAAAAAAAAAAAAGAATTTATAAAAGCCAAACAGGTGAGCTGACACCCTAAGTGTGTGAATTAGAAGGAGGACAGGTTAAGATGATTTATTATATTTTATTCATATACTAATTGTGAAGCCTGATGTTGGGTTCATTACATTGTTCCTATTTTTGTAATGTTTGATAAAAAGTATAAAGCCAATTCTTCACAATTTCAAATTTTCAGATTTTGGTCCTTACTGAAAATGTATTATGCAACAGTAAAATCTGTAGGGCGACTCACCGAACATTTTCTGGTCTGAGTTTATCGAGAACCATCTCTATTAAGTCAGGTCTAAATTCTTCCAGTAAATATTCAGCTGTGAGCACTTCTTCTAGGGGATAATACTTTTAAAAAGAAAGATATATGTAAATAAAATTTGTAAGACTGCCACAGAGTTTAATTTATTAAAGCAAATTAAAGATCTCTAAAATTAATCCATTATTTTACAACATCTATATTCCTTCCATTAAGTTTTATTTCACTGGAAACATTCCTGCAGTACTGAAGCCTTTTCTCTTTCTACCACATCTTAAGCAGTTTCAAGTTACGCAATGATTCTGCCAAATGCATCATTAATCCCCAAGACACACGACAGAGAGCAAAATCACATTTCTTTCGGGGGAAAACACGACTACTATTTCTGATTAAAAACTGAGTGCTTGTTAATGAATAAAATTTGATAGTGTAATGCTGACCCCTACAGGATTTTTAATATAATGTTCATACATTTTTATAAACAGAATTTCATCTCAAATGCCTTTAAATAAAATCAGGCAAGTTGTAATGGGGGAAAAATGGTTTATATTTTTGGTTAGTATAGAAAACTAATGAAGAAAATGCTTTTTAGTAAAAGCAACTTCCAATATACTGAGATAGATTGATTCATTCATTCAACAAATATTTATTGAACACTACTCTGTGGCAGGCACTGTTCTAGGTACTATGGATCAATGGCAGATAAAACACATGAAGTCTCGATCCTCCAGGGACATATAGTCTAATTGAAAGAGAGACAGAAAATAAACAAACACTGTCATTTTAATGATTAGTGCTATGAAGAAAACAGAAAAAGGAGCAGAGGCAAGGGCATTATTTTAGACTGGGACTAAGAGACACTCTCTGAGGGTAAGAGAGCTGAATGGAGAGAGTGGGAAAGAGGAACCTAGCCATGCGAAGACCAGTGGGAAGAGTGTGCCAGGTAGAGAAACCACAAGCCCTGAGAAGAAATATATTAGACAGAGAGCCAGCAGAGTTGGAATGGAATGGGAATGGGAGGGGTAGGCGGGAGAGTGGTAGGACTGTGGCCAAAGAGACAGGTGAGGCCAGATCATCCTGGAGGCCAAGCCAAATTTTGGATTTTATGCCAAATCTGACAGAAACCCACTGAAGGACTTTAAACACAGGAGTAAAACCATCTGATTTTTAGTTTCCAAAAGATCACTGAGGCTGGAAAAATAAACTACAGTAGGGGACAAGAAAGAAATAAGGACCCCAGGTAAGACACTGTGATAGTGGTCCAGGCAAGAAATGAGGCAGTCCAGACCAGGACGGTACAATGGACACAGAGAAGAATAGATGAGATGGTGCCACCTCTCACATCGGAGCACTCGACACACTGCAGAACTGAAAACTAGTTAAACCAGTAAGCAAAATGCCTATGTAATGAAAATATTACAGACAGCAATTTCCAGAATAATGAAAATTTTAAACATATCTTGACATTAAAATTTGTCCAATTGCTCTGAAGTCTAACATTTATACTAGAGCTTCGATATTCATCATTCATGTAGGACTGAAACTGTTAGATGCAGGATCACTGAAATAGCCCACACACCAATGCACAGATAAAATAACCACACACTTACATGTAATATTCCTGCAATCTTAGATGTGTAGCCTCGTGGCCTCTCTTTGTCTTTAAACCTAAAAGCAACAGCATTCAAGTCCTAAAAAAATAAAGAAAGTTAATCTAATTAGATAAATGAATTATTATTTAGAAACACTTTTTTTTTTAGTATTTGGTTTATGCTATATACTGAGTTGTTGGGAAAGTCATGATGCATTTTTGCGTAGAAAGACATAAAAATACAGCTTGACTTTCCCGACAACCTAATCCTTTCTATTTCCATATTTAATTTTATCATGCTCCTGAAAAACAGCTATTCTTCAATTAGCAAAGTATAAAACACAGAGAGAAATTTCTTAACATGTATTAAGTTAACGCATCAACTTAGGCTTAAAACCAAAAGCAAATAAATAATTCTGAATAAAAATGACAAATACTGAATATGATTCTAGACTATAGTGTTAAAACTTAAAGAATTGGAAAAATTGGGACCAGCAGGTGGTGTGGTGGTTAAGGTGCTGGTCACTCCCACATGGCTGACCACGGTTTGAATCCTGGACCTGGTGGCTTGCTTTCTCACTTTCTCTCTTTCTCTTTCTGTGTGTTTCTCTCTGGTCAAATTAAAATAGATGAATAAATAAAATTAAAAAAAAAAAAGAATTGGAAAAATTGTGGCAGAACCTTGTGAGATCAACAATTCCATAGGGGCAGGCACTGGACTCCCACATGGCTAACCACAATTCGGATCCCACAACTGGTGGCTTGTTTTTTTTCACTTTCCCTCTCTCTTTCACTCTGTCCCTCTCTGGTCAAATTAAAATAAATAAAGCTAAAATAATAAAAATAATAATTATTATTATTATTTGTTTTGGAAGAGGTTTTTGCTATGAGGCGGATGCGCTCGCCAGAAAGACAGAGAGAGACAGAAAGTGAGAAATCACCCCCCAGGGGGGATGGCCACGCCGCAATCCCTTCTCCTCCATTCTCCTCTCGAGATCTTGGGCACGCACGCACACACGCCTGTTGTCAGTTTAAGCCACCTGGTCTGAGACTCGAACTGTGGTTGACTACATGGGAGTCCGGCAACATAGACATTACGCCAACTGCTAGTTCCTTATTTAAAAAAAAAAAAAAAAAAATTCCATAGGAGGAGATTTTGGTAACCCATTCAGAGAACTTCAGTTATTGTTATAATTTTTACTAACAGAGCTTATTCCTTTCAAATTTTATCTGTTTCTCACCCTAAAATATATTTCAGAATCTTAATAGACCTTAAATGTAAAGTACATATTTTTAAAGAGTTATTTTATTGAATTTTTATTTACTTATTTATTTATTTGTCTGTCTATCTGTCTATCTATCTATTTATAAGTAATTTGACCAGAGAGGGACAGAGCTCGAGAGAGGGAGGGAAAGTGAGAAAGCAAGCCGCCAGGTCTGAGACTCAAACTGCAGTTGGCCATGTGGGAGTCCAGTACCCTTAACCACCACGCCACCTGCTGGTCCCATGAAGTACATATTTTTAAATACCTCATTAAGAGAAGCCTTTAAAAACTCAAAAGACAAACACCTTTTGTTTATGCAAAACAAAACAAAACAAAAAATCCAGTCAGTCTTCCCATACATAGAATAATAAGATCACTCATAAGAACACAATCATACATAAAGGACTTCATTGTATCTTTGAGTTGCTGAAGATTTTTACCATCAGATCTGAAAATGACAGCGCTCATTCAGCTTCAGGCTGAGAGTAACAAAAGCCCTGACAGAATTTCTTCTGAGGGATGGAAAAGCAACCTGATTCCTTCCCTGTCCCTCCTAAAAAAGGCTACAATGATGCCTTAACCCTTCACTGTGCCCCAAGTAGCCAATCAAACTAGTCCAACTAAGTCTTAACCTAACACTACTATGCACTATAAAATTTTAGAGTTTAATTAGGAAAAAAATTTTAAAACTTTAAATTAAACTGGGGCTTTAAACTAATTCACATATATTTGCTTTTGAAAAATAGATTCCTTAAGAAAAATGTTGGTGAAACAAAAGTACCTTGCACTCTTGGAAAACCCATTCTTGAGGTCCTTCTGCACGTAACTTCTGAATGTATTGAAACATGTGCAAAATTATATCTTCAACATGTACTGGAAAAAAGGGGCACACTTAAAAACCATTCAGTCCTCGGATCCTTCAAAGCAGTGAGCTCACTCCTAAGATAAAGTCAGGTAAGTGGAAGATGGTCCCTCTTAGAAAATGGAGTCCTCACCTCCCTGAAACTGGTTTTAGGTGTCCCACGCACGGCCCTCTAGGCTCAGGGATGGTGACAGAAGGGTGCCGGGGCAGTAAATGAGCGTATGGATAGTCAGGCACACATTTCCCAAGTGTGACATAATGACCGATTGTTAAGGGGGGGAAATCATCCGTGAAACAAAGGCCAAGTTACGTGTGAAAAATGCAATGGGCAAGTTTAAGAATTAAAGTGCTCACAGCTTTTCAACATAAAACAGATCCACAGCATAAAGCAGTTAAAAAAGTAAATCATAGGAAGTCGATTTTCTTTCAAAAGCAGAAAGGTCGATGAATACTTACATAATCCTTCCTCAGTCAAGTCCACATTAATGATAAAAAACATAAAACCGCGGGCTCCTTCCTTTTGCCCACCAACAAGAGTATTTACCCAGCCTGCAACAGTCAAAGAAAACCAACATGATTCCACGGCTTCATTCAAGTCAAGGCAATTTTTTTTTTAAATAATTATTTCATTTAACTTTATTTATTTTTAAAATTTGACCAGAGAGAAACACAACATGCACAGGGAAAAGAAAGAGTGGGAGAGACAGAAAGCAAGCCGCCAGGTCTAGGACTCGAACTGTGGTAGGCTATGTGGGTGTCCAGCACCCTTAACTACCACACCACCTGCCAGCCCTGACAAGGAAGTTTTTAAAAAGTTCATACTATATGCTCTCAAGAGATTACAATGGACCTATTACAGAAAACATACACACATTTTCTCTCTCTCTCTCTCTCTCTCTCTCACACACACACACACACACACACACACACACACACACACACAGTTTCAGATACTATGGAAGGGATTTCTAGGGTTGGGGATTTTCCTCAAGATTCCTGAACCAGGGACCAGCAGATGACATAATGGTTATGCTGCTGGACTTGCACATAGTAGTAGATGGTGGTTTTGAGTCCCGGACCTGGTGACTTAAAAAAAAAAAAGAAAAAGAAAAAAGAAACTCATGCTGGGCACAAGCATTCCCAAAATCCCACGAGGAGAGTGGAGAAGGGACTGTGGTGTGGCCATCCCCCCAGGGCAAGAGTCAGGGAGTGAGGGTGATTTCTCACTTCTGCCTCTCTCTGTCTCTCCAGCGAGTGCACGTGCCCTAGAGCAAAAATTTCTCTAAGAAAAAACAAACCAAGATTCCTAAATCAACCCCCAAACACGAGTTGACTACCATGTCTGTAAATGCAGAGTATGAGTCGGGAGGGGTCCTGACCATCCTCTAAGTCCTATTATACCCTTTTGATCTGAGGGGTAAGAACAGGCAAATAAACACCATGTACTGACATTTCACAGAGATGGTAAGGAATATCCAACGTAGCTTTTACTTTTTAACCTCTTTCTCATGTAAAATAACACACTATGATATCTTTTGGAAAATCTAAACTTCACTTCTCAATATTGAATGATACAACAAATCATGAAGGGCCAGCCCATGGTATGGTGGTTAAGGCAGCTGGATCCCACTAGGCTGAACACGGGGTTTGAATATTGGTCCTAGACCTTGTGGCTTGAAAAACATTCTGGGCACATGTGCATGCATGCCCGAAATCCCAACAGGAGGGGGAAATGCAGGAGAAGGGACTGTGGTGTAACCATGCCCCATGGGGCTGCTTTCTTGCTTTCTCTCTCTGTCTCTTTCTCTGGCACACACACAGCCCTCTGGCAAGTTAAAAACAATAAACAAACTATGGAAAACACACACACACACGACAAAAAATAAAAGCAAACTAACGATCACTACCCTCGCTCACTAACCCAAAACCGTCTCATGCAAAACTGTTCCTTCACAGGAAAACATTTAGGAAAAAATGAGAACGAGAGTGAAAAGATATGGAGGGTTCTACATTCAGAAGCTCCTGCCCAAAAGGCTTACCCTTGGATTTAAGTTCTGATAATAGACTTCCAGGACCTTCATGCCCAATAAGATGACCAAGATAATGACCAGGATTTGACTTGTAGTATTTCTGAAGGTCAGGTATTGGAAATGTCACATAAAGATTCCTAATATCCTTAATGGGCACGATTTTGTAAAGTTGCTAGAGGGGGGGGGAAAATCACACAAGATTAGCTATATACAGTTCCTACAGAATGACATATTTATAAACCACGAAGAATGCTGACTTTCATGGTAGGATCCCAAATTTAGGAGCAAACCAATTACCAGAAAAAATAATACCGATCAAAAAGGAAGAAACAACCTGGGCTCTGTCTTACTGGAATTTTGCTACGGTTGGTGCAGGTGCAGTCCACGGCTTAGAGCTGCAGCTAAATGGCTTAGATGTTTGCCTCTGGCCCTGGATGACAGCTTCGACAGTCTGCCCAGACTACATTTTTTTTAATTTTCCAAATATTTGTCATAATTTTGTTTGTGACTCTGTAATAACAGAGACAGTATGATCTTAATTATTTTTGAGAAAATATTTACATGTCAACTACTAAAACTGTTGAGAAGCAAACACCCAGCACATATTTTCACACATGAACCTTCTCAACGCAGTTCCACCTCCCAAGTACTCTGTGGTTAACCACCTGCTAGCGAAGATCAGCCTCTTTTTCTCCCTTCAAAGTCTTCCTCAAGGTAATCCTGTGGTGAGGCTGCTCTTCTGTAAACTCTATTGACTACAACGCTGGGCTGGAAAAGTCCAGGTTATTTTATGGTACAAATTCTTTCACATGGCTTCTCTAATCCTCTCTGCCAGGCAGACCTGTTTATGGTGCCAGGCCATCTTTCCAAGAGCTTCTGTTGGCCTTCTTGAGAGATCTACCTTAGCTGCTTAGTTTTCTGGTCATATCTTCAGATATGACATTCCTGTCCAAGCCCTGGCAATAATGAGTATTTCCAATTTCTGATGCAAGGCAATAGGTACAACTGAACTTAAGCAAATAACCCTTCCAGGGGCTGGCAAGTGGCACGGTGGTTAAGGGCGCTGGACTCCCACATGGCCGACCATGGTTCAAGTCTTAGACCTAGTGGCTTGCTTTCTCACTTCCTCTCTCTCTCTGTCTTCTCTGATCAAACTGGAAAATAACAATGATAATAATAATAAATAAAGTTAAATAAAATAATTCTTTAAAAAAAAAAAAAAAAAAAAACCTCCTGCCACAAAATAACAGTACTCACGAATATTTTCCAATTCTAGAGGGGTCAGGAAGGGAGAAAAGTTTATGTTTCAATTTTTAAAAAACTCAAGCAAAGAAAAAAAATTTTAACAGATTGTTGAACCTATCAACAGCTCAAAAGAAAGTGAAAGCAAAATCTGTAAATCTGAAAAACAAAGCGTAGTTAAAAAAAAAAATCAGTATTTTAGTCAAAAGTCATAAAATTCTATTTCACCAGTTCAGTCTTACGTAATTAATCTCCCTTCTGTTGAATGTGCAGTGTTACTGTGCTCCAATCTTACTGTTTAAATCCTGGAAGTTACCATTGAACATTATTATCAATATTGCCAGATCCATCCTTAGCATTTTCCTGGTTGCTCTTTGTTCTCTTATTTCTGTATGTGTGTCTTTAGTTTTCCTGGTAGAACATTCCTTTCAGAATTTCTTTCTTTTTTTTTTTTGAGAGGTTTTTGCTATAGGGCGCGTGCGCTCGTCAGACAGAGAGAGAGAGAGAGACAGAGACAGAGAGACAGAAACTGAGAAATCACCCCCCAGGGGGGATGGTCACGCCGCAATCCCTTCTCCTCCATTCTCCTCTCAGGATCTTGGGCACGCATGCACACGCGCCCGGCGTGAGTTTAAGCCAGTGGGTCTGGGATGCGAACTGCGGTTGACAACATGGGAGTCCAGTGACATAGCTATTACGCTAACTGCTGGGCCCCTTTCAGAATTTCTTGAAGAGCTGGCCTGGTGTTGGTAAATTGTTTCAGGTTTTGATTATCTGAGAATGTTTTCATCTTTTATTCCCATACGAAGGACAATCTTGCCAGGTATAGTATTCTTGGTTGAAACAGTTTTTCCTTTAACACTTTGAATATGTTTTTCCATTCTTTCCTTGCTCACATTATTCCGATGAGAGATCTGATGTTAGTCTGATGAAATAAACTTTCTAAGTGACTAGACATTTCTCTCTTGCCAATTTTAGTATCTAGTTTCTGTCTGTGGATTTGGCCAATCTGGCTATGATGTGCCTTGGAGAAGATTTTCTTGGGTTGATTCTACATGGATCCTTTGTATTTCTTGGGTCTGTGTATTAGAATGTCTCTCTAGGTTTGGAAAGTTTCTTCCAGGATGTCATGGAATAGATTATCAATGTCCTTACTAGTTTCTTCTCCTTTTGGATCCTTCTGGGATACTGATTATCTAGATGTTTGGGCGCTTAATGGTATCTAGTATTTCTTGTATATTATGCTCATTTTTGGGGGGTCATTTTCTCAGGTTTTTTTGGTGATTTTTTTCTAGGTCAGAGGTTTTGTCTTCGACATCTGAGATTTGATCTTCTGCATGGTCTAAGCTGTTTTTAATACTTTGGAGAGAGGTTTTGATTTCTTGTATTATAGCCTTCATCTCTAACAGCTATGTTTGATTCTTTTTTATGGCGTGTATTTCTTCTCTCAAATCGTGAAAGAACTTCCTCACCTGGAACTCATTGTCTCTTTTCTCTTGTATTTTCTGGAGCTGTCTTTCATTTCTTGCATCTCGTTTAGTTTTGTCACTATAAATATTCTGAATGAATATTCTGTCTGAGCTTTTTTGGGGTCTGGAAGATGGAATTTAAAGCAGAGATTCAGTCACCTTGGTCCCTTAACACGGCAGGACACACCTCAGACTGAAATGGCTTCTGCCTGAGCTCTTCTGGGGTCTGGATGATGGGGTTTAGAGCAGAGATTACCAGGACTACTTTCAGCATGCAAACATCAGCACATAATGATTTTGGAAGGAGGTGATAAATGTTTCTAACAAATGTGAAACTGATTTGGTTATCCTAAGAAATACTAAAAACTACATAAATAATGGTACCGCTAAAATTTTTCATTTATTTTCTCGTAAACTAGAAATACATTATGTCTGTAAATTAGAGAAAAAACATACCAGACACACATGCACTTACTCTAAGATGTTCCTCTTGGAAAGGGTGTTCAGGAAATTCTGGCAATGGGACATTTTTGTTCTCTACTTCAGAAAATAACTTGACCACCAGATCAGTCAGATCATCTAAAGATTCTACAGAAAACAGACAATGAAAACAGAACGTAAACTGATTGTAACATTCCACAGATAACATTTAGGACCTTAGTCTTGAAAAGTCTCAGAACTATTAAAAGAAAAACCTGAAATTTAAAAAAAAAAAATTACAACTGAAGGCTGGTCCCATAGCATGGTGGTTAAGGAAGCAGAATCCCAGGGCTGGCATGTGGTGTCGAAGTTAAGGCACTGGATCCCATTTGGCTGACTTCATGGTTCGAGTCCTAGACCTGGCAGCTTGAAAATCATGTTAAGTGTGTGTGCATACATGCTCAAAATCCCAAGAGAAGAATAGAGGAAAAGAGACTGTAATGTGGCCACTCTCCAGTGGGTTATTTCTCACTTTATCCTTCTCTATCTCTGTCTCTCTCTCTCTCCAGTGAGCACACATACCCTAGGCCAAATAAACCAAAAATCCACATCCACCCGTATACTGGGCAAAAAGTACATTATTTTCAAAAGACTGAGCACATACATAGCTTTGTCTTGTATCCTTCTTCTAATCCTTTAAAAAAGTCAAAATAGAAAACTTACATTATCCAGTTCTAGGAAAAATTAAAGGTTCTTACCTCGACCTAAAACACAAATAGCCATTAAATTGGATGAGTAATAAGTAGAATGGAATTTCAGCAGCTCTTGTCTCACATCAATGCCTTCTTGATTTGGTCTAGTCTCTAGAGTATATTTGTTTCCTGAAATGGAAGAAAGGTTATTTTTTTAGAAAAGCAAAATATGGGGACCAGCAGATAGTGTAATGGCTAGGTTGGTGGACTCCCACGTAGTCAACCGCAGTTTGAGTCCTGGACCCAGTAACTTAAACTCACACCATGCACATGTGCGTGCGTGCCCAAGATCCCGAGAGGAGAATGGAGGAGAAGGGATTGTGGCGTGGCCATTCCCCTGGGGGATGATTTCTTGCTCTCTGTCTCTTTCTGGCAAGTGCATGCCCCCAATAGCAAAAACCTCTCCAAAATAATAATTAATAATAATAATAATAATAATAATAATAATAATAAATATGTAGATTTTAAAGTTTTTTAATTATTACTGACATTGTTATAAGATGAACTTTTATAAAAATCTCAAACTAACACACACGGGGCCAGCAGGTGGTGTGGTGGTTAAGGTGGCTGAACTCTCACATGGCTGACTGCAGTTCAAGTCTCAGACCTGGCACCTTGCTTTCTCACTTTCCTTCTCTCTCTCTCTGTCTCTCTCTGGTCAACTTCAAAAAAATAAAATAAAATAATGACAATTAATAAAATTAAATAAAATAATTCTTTAAAAAAAACCCTTACCCACCCAATAATTAGTCAGAGATGTTTAAATGTAAGGTAGATGAACAGGACAGTATAGTATAAACTAGTAACATTTTACACTGTAAAATTTTCCTCTAAGGAACTCTAAGTGCTTCATAAAAAGTATACTTTTTTAAATCCTTGTGAGAGATGAGGTATTATGAGCACTTATAAGATAAAATGAGATCCACATGCCTCCATTCACACTTACTTGAATTTTCAATTCCCTATATGCTCCGTAATTAATTGAATGGAGTCACTGAGAGATCTTTTTTGGAACTTGCCTAGTTACTTGTGGGAAGACTTTTACTATATTGGGTTGAAAGAATAAATCTGTGATGTGAATTCTCATGAATTTGATCTAGACTGGTAAAAATAGGATACAGTGCTGTTTTTAGAAATCTCAGGTGATATATATATATATATATATAGTATACCACTGTGAGCTCACTTATGAAATTTTCATAACTGATTTCATTAGAGTAAAATGTGCATATCAAAAAACAGCCAAACTCTAAATACTTCCGTTCTAATAAAGACCTTGCTAATTAGGAAATAGGAGATGAAATTCCAAAGATCAGAGCTCTCCAAAATAGCATCTTGAGTGGAAATGTCCTAAGATCTAATATAATAGCTTTTTTATTAGTCGGGCTTTCCCCACTACATGGGATCCTGTCTTTGATCTACAGAGGTGAAACTCTGATCTGATAGAGTATGTTCTGGATGTGGTTTGTATGTTTTTACCTCCTGTTTTATAATGGCTAATGAACGGGTATTGGGAGAGTCCGTCTCACCAAACAGGATGTCCAGAGAAAGCCATCAGGTGGCATCGTCAGAGCCAGTCTTTAGCTCGGTCGCGCTACCTAGACAGCACTCAGAGACAAGATTCACAACTTAGAATGCTTGGACCGACAGGTCCAGTAAAGAGCGTGTGCGAGAAACAGCCTAGCAAGCATTCACGAACCTTCTTCACAAAGCAATCAATCACATGTATTTATACTCTCTAGAAGTAGCCTACCACCCAAGTTTCCAGGTTCTTAATTAGTCCTCACAATTTCCACTAAAGATCCATCAAGTTCAATTCCAGATCTGCTCTAAAAGAGGCCTAGAGACAGCCTCTTACTCCCCAGAGGGGTTTGGGTGTTCTTAAAGTATCCGGAGTCACAATCCTCAAGAAAAAAAAGCCTTTTGCTGGGAAATGGTTCGTTAAGACTCTCATAGCAAGGTAAAATCTGAGTACTAATGGTGTCTCCCTTTTCTACTAAATATTCTAAAAGCTTCAGTTCTGAGAGACTTGCACTCATAGCTGCAGAGCACTTCGTGCTGTCAAGCTCAGATTCTACAACACGTGAACTAAGTAGGGGCTTGATTTCTCACTGTCTCTCTCTCTCTTTTTTTTCCCTCTCTCTCTGGTGGACACACAAGCCCTATAGCAAAAATTAAATAATAATAATAATAATAATAATAATAAAATTGGGGTTGGCAGGTGACATGGTGGTTAGAGGCGCTGGACTCCCACATGGCCAATTGTGATTCAAGTCCCAGACTTGGTGGCTCGCTTTCTCTCTCTCTCTCTTTCTCTGTCTCCCTCTGGTCAAATTAAAAGATAAATAATAATAACAAATAAAATTAAAGAAATAAATCTTTAAATGATAATAATAATAGATAAAACAAATTAATAAGTCTTTCTAAAAAAGCTATGATTCTTTTTTTTTTTGGAGAAGTTTTTGCTATGGGGCATGTGTGCTCACCAGAAAGACAGAGACAGAGAGACAGAAAGTGAGAAAACACCCCCCAGGGGGGATGGCCACACCGCAATCCCTTCTCCTCCATTCTCCTCTTGGGATCTTGGGCATGCACACACATGCGCCCAGTGTGAGTTTAAGCCACCGAGTCCGGGACTCGAACTATGGTCAACTACATGGAAGTCCTGCAACATAGCCATTACACCAACTGCTGGTCCCCAAAAGCTATGATTCTTATAAGGCAACCAGAAATTTGAACACTAGGTAGATATTCAATGAGATTAATAATGATAATAAAAGTATTGATATTTAAAATGAGTAACTGGGGACCAGCAGATGGCATAATGGCTGTGTTGGTGGATTCCCATGTAGTCAACCACAGTTCGAGTCCCGGACCCAGTGGCTTAAACTCACGCTAGGCACGTGTGCATAGGTGCCCAAGATCCCAAGAGGAGAATGGAAGAGAAGGGATTGTGGTGTAGCCATCCCCCTAGGGAGTGATTTTTCGAGTGATTTTTCGCTTTCTGTCTCTCTCTGTCTTTCTGGCAAGCACATGCACCTATAGAAAAAACCTCTCTAAATAAATAAATAAATAAATAAATAAATAAATAAATAAATAAATAAAATGAATAACTGGGACCAGCAGATGGCATAATGGTTATATCACTGGACTCCCATGTAGTTAAATGCAGTTCGAGTTCTGCACCACGTGCATGTGTGTACGTGCATGCCCAAATCCCGAGTGGAGAATGGAAGAGAAGGGGGTGTGGCATGGCCATCCCCCCAGGGGTGATTTCTTACTTTCTGTCTCTTGGGTGAGCGCACGCGTTCTATAGCAAAAACTTCTCTCTAAAAAAAAAAAAAAAAGGAGGGGTGGGCGCCAGCAGGTGGAATGGGGGTTAAGGCTCTAGACTCTGTAATGGCTGACTGTGGTTGGAGTCCTGCACCTGGCAGTTTGCTTCCTCATTTTCCTTCTCTCCCGCGAGTACATGTGACTTGTAGCAAGTTAAAAAATAATGATAGATAAAATAAATAAATAATTCTTAAAAAGTTTTAGTGATCAGTTAGGAGATAATGTACTGCAGTATTGATGAGGAAAATGACTAATGTCTAGAATCTCTTCAAACTTACACAAGAGAATGGGAATATGGACCACACAGGGCTAGCCAGGGAGGGTTACGCACACACGGGGTTCATTACAGTTCCGTGGTGTGCTTTTCTGTGTGTTTTAAATACTTCACTAAGGAAGATATAAGAATGGCCTAGGTTTTGTGGTGCAGTCAATACTGTACAGGACTGCAGAGCCAGAAGCCACGTGCTGACCCAGTTCTAGTCCCTGCGGTGGTCAGCCTGGAAACATGCTGGGCACACACACATTGCCAAGGACCCTGGCGGACTGGAGAACTGCAGGAAGGGGTCATGGCGTGACCCTGTGGAAGGTGTTCTCTCTCTCTCATTTGCACACATGCTCTATTATGAATTTTAATATATTTTTCTTTAAAGGTGAAGAGAGGAAGAATAGAATAAATAAGGGTAGGAAAGTGGTGAAGGAATAAATGGTGACTTTTTTTTTTTCAAAAAAGAATTATTAATTTAATTATTACTTACTATAATTTAATTAATTAATTATTTTAAATTTGACTAGAGAGACAAAGACAGCGGAAGGGAAAGTCAGAAAGCAAGCTGCCAGATCCGCAACTCAAACTGTAGTCATTCATGTGGGAGTCCAACACCTTAACCACCATGCCACTGCTGGCCCCAGTGGTGAACTTTTATTAGAGTCTGGGTTTGTGTGTCACCTTCATCTCAGAACTAGGGGTCACTCAACTATCTTCTGGTTCATACTCCACAATTTTTTGTGGTTCTAAGTCATTTTCCCATTCTGCTCCTTTCTACTTTCCTATACGGAAGTATCTTTGTCAAACTATCCTGACTCATGTTCTCCAAGAAACACTGGGATCTTCCCTCTTGCTACGATTTTGGGGGTCAACCTGACATTATCAAAAAGAACACAGGCTCCAAGTGCAGAACGACATGATGCTGAATCCCGTAACCTACACAGGCAACTCGGGTACGTCCTCCCTCCCTCCCCAGGGGGATGGCCATGCAGCAATCCCTTCTCCTCCATTCCCAGCTCGAGATCCTGGGCACACGTACACAGGTGCCCGGTGCTTTTCAAGCTGTCACGTCCAGGACTAGATCCACAGAGTTGGCCAAATGGTATCCAGTGCCTTAACCATCACGCCACCTGCTGGGCCCAGAAGGCCAATCTTTATTGAGCATTATTATGGCTGACTTTTTCCATCCACTTCACATGCACAGTCCTGTTTAATTCTCACATCAGGCTAACTAGGGAGAAAACTGAGGTTTAGAGAAGTTAAGACACTTGCCCAGAGTCTTAGAACTCAAAGATTTGTACCCAGTCCTGTCCAACTACAGAGGCCAGACTTTCAATCACCTGGGAAAATGCTGGTGGGAGCTGGGATTCCTGGCTGAAGTCTGAAGCTGAGGGAGACAGACAGGGACTCAACGAGGACATGTGTGGAGACAGACCCAGCACCGAATATCTGAAAACAACTTCCACACAGTTAACTGACTCAAAACAGAACAGTTCTGGCCGGATGTCCATTTGCGAATCTGAGAACTCAGCATAGGAATCCAAGACAGAGGAGGAAGGGTAGCAATCGCAGCCTTGAACCATTTATTTGCTCAGTCTAGAGTAAGTAAGATCGAATGCCTGTCCGGCCTTGACAGTAACCTGCAAATTTCTTTGGACACAGATAGACTCAGGTAGTAAACACACAAATGTCTACACTTACAAAAAGTAAGCGGTCTCCAGCTTGTTTAGAAGAGTTCACTCTTCCGATCTTTCATTTTCCCATCTTTGTTAGATAAATGGGTATAAAGAGATAAATGGGTATAAAGAATAGTTCACATTGGGACCAGCAGGTGGCGTGGTAGTTAAGGTGCTGGACACTCCCACATGGCCAACCACAGTTCGAATCGTGGACCTGGTGACTTGCTGTCTTGCTTTCCCTCCCTCTCTCTCTCTCCCTCTCTCTCTCTCTCTCTCTCTCTGTGTGTGTGTGTGTGTGTGTCTCCCTCTGGTCAAATGAAAATAAATGAATGAATAAATAAATAAAATTAAATAAATATTTAAAAAAAAGAAATAGTTCACATTTAGCTTTCAATTTTAAAATCATGTAGCGTTAAAAATACTTAAACATACACAAGTACACAACTTGGGTACTCACTACCCAGTTTTATCAATCTTCACATTCTGCCTTTTTTTTTTTTTTTAAGTTTTGCTATAGGGCTTATGCACTCACCAGAGACAGAGAGAGAAAGAGAGAAAGAGACAGAGTGTGAGAAAGGGGGTGTGGCCACGCCACAATCCCTTCTCTTCTACTCCTCTCTTGGGCTTGTGGGCATACACGCTTGCACTTGGTGTGCTATTCAAGCCACTGGGTCCAGGTCTCGAACTGCGCAGTTGGCCATGTTGGATTCAGCACCTTCACCTCCATGCCACCTCCTGGCCCAACATTTTACCATACTTTTATGAATGTTTTTTCTCCACAACTAGTACAATATCAGTAATGGACCTAAAGTCTACTTTCTCTCTCTCTCCCCAGAGATACCTATAAAAATGTGGTATTTAATCATTCCCATATATATCTTTATACTATATCATATACATATAGACATTAACAATATGCAGTACTGTTTCTAAATTTTACATAAAACTATCATACTAAACATATTCTGCACCTTGCATTTTGCTCAATACTCTTTGCTCTTTAGTTTGCTACACGGGCATTTGTAATGTAAGAGGCCTTATACCAAGGTATCATTTATTTGCAGATACGCCTTCAGGGTCTATGATCTGTCCCACTGGTACCTTCGATATCCCTGCATCAATTCTACTACCCTACCAACTAGAACTTTATGAGAAGTCTTAATATCTGGTAGAAGTAGTCTCTTCGTGTTGTTCCTCATGTTCTCAATTCATTACTCTATTTTACTTATTTTATGATCTAATTATCCAGTTCCTCAAAAAAACTTAGAAGATTTTCAAAAGTCACTGCATTGAAATTAGATCCACTTGGAGAGGATTTCATCCGTGTTAAATCGAGTAGAACCATCCACAAGTATCGTCTGTCTCTTTTGTCTAAGCATTCTTATTACAGCCACTGTGTGTTTCTTGCACCTCGTTCACTGATTTATTTCTGAATACCTTTCAGCTATTTATATTATGAATAAGTTTTCCTCTTGCATTTTTCTAATTGAATACTAGTGATACAAAAATGCAAATTTTGTATGTTTCTTTCTTTTTTGCAACCTTGTGGAATTATATTATTTATAATGGTTGATCTAAAGATTTGTGGACATTTTTATGAAGACAATCATATTATGGAAATAATAGTTTCTCTTTTTTGCTTCCTTTCCAATTCTTACCTATCACATTTTTTCCTCTTGCCTTGTTGCAATGATTAGAACCTATGGAATAGCTGAAGAAAAAAGTGACAGAGGACATACTTGTTTCCTTTCTGACTTTCAGTAGAAACATTATTATTATTATTATTTTTTGGAGAGGTTTTTGCTATAAGGCGCATGTGCTTGCCAGACAGACAGAGACAGAGAGACAGAAAGTGAGAAATCGCCCCCCAGGGTGGGATAACCACACCGCAATCTCTTCTCCTTCATTTTCCTCTTGGGATCTTGGGCACGCACGCACACACACCCGGCGTGAGTTTTAAGCCACTGGGTCCGGGACGTGAACCGCGGTCAACTACCCGGGAGTCCAGTGACATAGCCATTTCGCTAACTGCTGGTTCCCAACAGAGGTTTTTTTTTATTGGCTTGTTTTGCTATTGTTGTTTACTTCTGTTTATGGATGAGTGCTAAGTTTCATCTAATGCTTTTTCTTTTCTTTCTTTCTTTCTAAGAGATTTCATCTTTTTTGGGGGGCTGGCAGGCAGAGTGCTGGTTAGGGGTGCTGGACTCCCACATGGCCAACAGTGGTTCGAGTCTGGGATCTGGTGGCTTGCTTTCTCATGTCACCCCCCCGACACACACACACACACACACACACACACACACACACACACACACAGTCCCTCTCTAGTCAAATTGAAAAAAATAAAAAAGATAAAGTTAAATAAAACAATTCTTTTTTTTTTTTATAGGGAGGTTTTTGCTATAGGGTGTGTGCACTCACTAGAAAGAGAGAAACAGAGAGAGGAGACAGAAAGCGAGAAATCATCCTCCAAGGGGGATGGCCATGCCTCAATCCCTTCTCCTCCATTCTCCTCTTGGGATTTTGGGCATGCATGCACACCTACCCGGTTTGAGTTTTAAGCCACCGGGTCTGGGACTCAAATTGAGGTCTACGTGGGAGTTCAGCAATGTAACCTTTACACCATCTGCTGATCCCGCTAAGTCCAGCAATGTAACCATTACACCACCTGCTGATCTCGATAAAATAATGCTTTTCAAATCAAATCAAATCAAATCAAAGAGGGGCCGGCAGGTAGTGTGATGGTTAAAGGTGCTGGATTCCACATGGCCAACCATGGTTCAAGTCCTGGACCTGGCAACTTGCTTCCTTGCAACCGCAAATCTCTGTCTGTCTCTGGTCAAATTATAATAAAATAATATAAAAATAATAATAATGATAACAAATGGAATTAAATAAGTAATTCTTAAAAAGATTTCTTTATTTATTATTATCATTATCATTATTATTGAACCACAGTCAGCCGTGTGGGAGTCCAGTGCCTTTAACCACCACACCACCTCTGGACCCGCTTTTCTTTTGTTTCTTAATGTTTGTTTATTTCATGAGAGAGAAAGAAAAAATGAATGAGAGAATGCATATGCAAAAGAGGTACCCCTATCAAGTTCTCACCACGCCACAATCCTTCCACCAGCCTCTCAGTCAGCCAGGATCACAGACACAGGCAGGTGCACCTAGATTGTTCAAGCTGACCCAGGATCCAAACGTGGCCCCATGACTGGCTCCGGTGCTTTCTGAGTCTACGGACTACCTATCACTTTGGATTACTTAAACTGTGAGTTGGGACCCATTAGATTATAATGAAATTAAATTTAAAGTGCTGGCAGACAAGAATTTTTTTGGGGAAAAAATACAGACATAATAGAAAGTACGAGACTACTTCCCATGATATAAGATAGGTATTGTTTGCTAAAACTGTTGTTTTAGCTGTTTACACGAACATAGGTATCTGTGCTGAGTTGCGAGGTAAAATGTGCCTCTTACTCTGGGCTACATACAAACAAGCGAGAGAGAGACTGATCTACACTATTTCTGAAGCATGAAAAACCATGATAAAGGACCAATGTAGTGTAAGGTTTTCTTAACATAGATGACATAAAGCTTGGGTTTTGTTCATTTAAAATACCCACATTTTCCCAATATTATTAAAATCACAATCCCTTGATCAACAAAATATCCCACATTCAAAAAAGCATCTGAGGCCACTCAAAAATAAGAGAAATAAGTTAAGCATCAATTTCTGACAAGGATCTTTCTTCAAGGATTGCTTTTGCAAAATTTTACATGTGTCTAGTTCTGGGACTAGAGTATGTTTTATATTTTCAAACATATCTATGACCTTAAAAATGGACGGAATCTCTAGTCTAAAAAAATACAATGCTAGTTTGTATTTTTAAAATCAGAAGGTAACTTGATATTTGCATTCCTTACATCAGTTTCAGTACCTGTGTATTCAAGGCCAGCCCACTCATCCCACAGCCATTTAGATGACTGAGACTGTGCTAACTAACTGCCTAGCCCTGTCAGACTGTAAAAACAAACATGCCCTAAAAACCCCACCTGTAACATACACAGACATGCAACGTTTCTCTCTGCCAGTCACCCGCAAAACCTGCCCATGGGACATTTCGGAATTGTTGCTTGCTTATGATCAGAAGTTCCTTGCTTATGACCACCTTACTCATTGGATTTATTTCTAAAAGAGTTGTTGGGACCAGCAGTTAGCGTAATGGCTATGTCGCTGGACTCACATGCAGTTGACTGTGGTTTGAGACCCGGACCCAGTGGCTTAAACTCATGCCGGGCGCGTGTGCGTGCATGCACAAGATCCCGAGAGGAGAATGGAGGAGAAGGGATTGTGGCATGGCCAAACCCCTGGGGGTGATTTCTCGCTTTCTGTCTCTGTCTTTCCAGCGAGTGCATACGCCACACAGGAAAAAAGTCTCTACCAAAAAAAAAAAAAGAGTTGTGGCCACCTCCTGATTATGCTGGATATGATTTTTAACAATGAGGCTCTTTAAAGGAAGGCAGCTCCTAAAGAGGACCTCCAAAATACTCTGCACAATCACAGCATTGTCGGCCTCAGCATCTGACCTACCCAATGGATGACTTTAAAGGACAAGAGTCATCTGGATATAATGATTTTGAACTTTGTTTCTTAAAAGTCACAGCCCCTTCCTGACATACCATGTAGACAGATGTCCTCTATGAAAACCACTTTCAATTACATAGACATTAAAGGGAATGCACTATCCGTTTGAGCAATGATATTGATTTTGAATATACAGAATGCAATATCACCTCTTCTAATTCCAGTTTTTGAAAAAATCCTTCTAATTTCATGAAGCTATACGAATTTCATCAGCTGCTGTTGGATATATTCCAATGACATTCAAACTTAAGGCAAGCTGTTCTTATAGTCTTTAAAAGTTCCCCCAAATAACTTACACATTGAGAAATGCACTAAACATTAATATATTATTTTTATGCAATTTTGTAATACCCAAGGCAGTATTATAAAAGCATAGCGACTGGGATTGCCAGGAGTAGATAAGAGAAAGCGAGGCTTTGCTTTTGCTTTTATTTTTACTTTGAATACTTCGGTACTGCTTAACTATTTAAATTAAACAAGGACTTTTTAATGAAAAATTGAATAAGGAAGAAGGGTGTAACTATGAAATCAAGAATTTCCACATTAATTTATTCTATACCCTGCCACCTCCACTCCTCTCATCTCCTTTCAGGAGACGGCAGCCCTTCGACGGCAGGGACTTGATATCTTCTACAGAGTCCTGTCTCCTCCGCAGCTGCCCCATAGCGATGTTACACGTCAGGAGGAGCAGGGGGAAGGCGATGAGGGTGGGAAGAGTCTGTAAGCCTCAGAGTGAGCCTTAAAATAAGCACTTCTTTCTGGAAGGCAGACTTCAGGATCAAACCTATTACCGTCCCCTGTGAAATGCTGGTTTAACATCTATTTACAGCTCCAACTGCTCTTCTCTTAAAACATTCAGATCCCTGTTTTAAGGGGATGTAACTATAAATGGGAATTTGGAAATCCTCTATCCTGAACTGTCAAATACAATACTGTGGCGAGGCCATGGGTTTAAAGGAGGTCAAGGAGAACTAATCCATGAAAGCCGCTGTTGACAAACCTGTCCCAAATTTGCTGAAGGGGTGATTGGGATTTCCTGTTGCTTTCTCCAACTGAAAGAGTCTCCAGGCATCATTCATCACATTCTTCTCATGCTCCGAATCCACTGCATTCACTTCTCTGTCTTTGCAACTCTCATCAAACAGCGGGCACAGGAAAAACTGTGCAAACCTACGGGGTGAGACAGAACCAACCATTTGAAAGCTGTCAGTGTGAAAGAGGAGCCTTTTAAAAATGTTTTTGAAATTTTATTTCCCAGGAAATGTGAATTCTATAAAATCAGAAAAAAATTACAATTTGCTGGGAACCAGCAGTTAGTGTAATGGCTATGTTGCTGGACTCCCACGTAGTCGACCACGGTTCGCGTCCCGGACCCGGTGGCTTAAAACTCATGCCAGGTGCGTGTGCGTGCGTGCCCAAGATCCCGAGAGGAGAATGGAGGAGAAGGGATTGCGGCGTGGCTATCCCCCCTGGGGGGTGATTTCTCACTTTCTGTCTCTATGTCTCTATGTCTGTCTGGCGAGCGCATGCGCCCTATAGCGAAAACCTCTTAAAAAAAAAGAAAGAAAAAAAGAAAAAAATTACAATTTGCCATCAAGAAAAAGGAATATAAAATAAGCTCCAGGTAACGTAAGAAAAATATAATATCAAGCATATATAAATAAATTCAGGGGAGCTGATGGATCACAGAGATACTAAATACTTGGTGAACTATAAAAAGACTAACATCAAGGCCAATGTCATGGCGGTTAAAGCGCTGGACTCCCTCATGGCTGACTGCCATTTGAGTCCCGGACCTGGTGGCTTCCAATCTCATTTTCTCTCTCTAGTTAAACTGAATAAATAAATAAAATAAAATAAAAAATAACCCTTAAAAAAAAAAAGGAAAAAGACTGGGGCCGGCAGGTGGCGGGGTAGTTAAAGGTATTGGACTTCACACGGCCAACTGCGGTTCGAGTCCCAGACCTGGCAGCTTTCTCTCTCTCTCATCAAATTAAAATAAATAATTAAATAAGATAATCCTTTAATAAAAATGATTAACACCAAAAATTCAAGGCAGACTTACAGAGATGATAAATCTATTTGAGAATGCTAACTGGTATGTCTATGAAAACCTTGTTATATATGACTAACTGTTTTCAAAAGAGGAAAAGGCAGGTGATAGTTCTCAGGTAAATAAATCTTATATTTATAGTTTTAGGTGTTAATTTCACTAAGACTCCAGCGCCCTAGGATGAGCAAATTAAGTAACATACTTTTAAAAGGCTCGATTTGAATATTATTTTTTCTCTTATGGAGAAAAATAATACATTTTAATTAGTGGGGAAAAAAAATACAATGAAAAACCTGAGGTATGACAGAGTAGTTTGACTAAGCCATGATTATAAGCTTTTATGATAGTAAGAAAGAGTCTATTAATTTTTAATAAGCAGTGATTCAACAAATAACCGGTATTCAACTTTAATGTAAATACTCAATATGCTCTTCTTAAAGCTGTTCTTTAGTAACAGTACCAAACTTTAACTAAGGTTTCTGTATTGAATAAGTTCATGCTCCAGTATTGGTTGCAATTTAAGTTATGATTTCATGTTCTTATTATGAAACTTTACATTTACAGTTACTTTTACATACCAACAGGTCAGATGAAGTCAGAGCAATGGTTCTGGGGATGCTCTTAATTGGCCTAGGAGACTCTTGGGTTTATAAATGTCTGTTACTACACCTTATAGTACAACCGCCAAAGAGGTCATTATAATTCTTTTTTGGTTTTGTGATTTTTTTTTTTTTTTTTTTTTTTTTTGCTAGAACACGTGCACTTGCCAGAGACAGACAGAGAGAGAGGAGAAGGCACTCCCCCTCCTTGTCTCTCCTTCCCTTTAGGATTACAGACATGTACATCCATGTGCCCAGTGTATTTCTTTAGCCACCACGTCTAAGACTTGAACTGCAGTCGGCCATGTGGGATCCAGCTGCCTTAACCACTAGGCCATAGAGGTGGCCCAGAGGTCATATTTTCTACTTGACATGTATTTATTTTTAAAAATTGTTTTGCTAGAGGATACATGTGCTTACTGGAGAGAAACGGAGAAAGAGAGGGAAAGTAAGAAAGCAACCCCTGTGGTGGACGGTCATGCCACAGTCCAATCTCCTCCATTTCTCCTTTCAGGATTTTGGGCACACACGCATATGTGCCCTATGTGTGTGTGTGTTTTTTTTTTTTTTTTTCTTTTCTTTTTTTGGAGAGGTTTTCGCTATAGGGCATGTGCGCTCGCCAGACAGACAGAGACAGACAGAGAGACAGAAAGCAGGAAATCAGCCCCCAGGGGGGATGGCCATGCCGCAATCCCTTCTCCTCCATTCTCCTCTCGGGATCTTGGGCACGCACGCACACGCGCCCGGCGTGAGTTTAAGCCACCAGGTCTGGGACTCAAACTGCGGTCGACTACGTGGGAGTCCAGCGACATAGCCATTATGCTAGCTGCTGGTCCCATGCCCTATGTGTTTTTTAAGCCACCAGATACAGGCCTCAAACTATGCTGCTGGCCATGTGGGATCCAGTGGCCTTAACTGCCATCCAACAAGCTGGTCCCACGACACTTATTTGAGGTTTATAAGTGAATACAATACAGTGCTAATATGATACTTTAAAGATATCAATCCAAAGAGAAATTCCATCTATCTAGTGTCTATAATCAAACACAGATAAGAACAGAGGCACTCCTGAGTATGTTACTTCTTTTATCTACCTCAACATGTCTAGGCTGAGAAAAAGTGCCTAATAACTACCTGCTATAATTTGAATATATCCTCTGACATAGCCATATGTGTTGAGCCAATGTAATGACATTAAACCAGTGAAAAAAAAATTTTTTTGGAGAGGTTTTTGCTACAGGTCGCATGTGCTCGCCAGAGAGACAGAGAGACAGAAAGTGAGAAATCACCCCCCGGGGGTATGTCCACGCCACAATCCCTTCTCCTCCATTCTCCTCCCAGCATTCTGGGCATGTACGCACATGCGCCCGGCTTGAGTTTTAAGCCTCCGGGTTCAGGACTTGAACCGCGGTCAACCACATGGGAGTTCAGCCACATAGCCATTACGCTAACTGCTGGTCCCAAATTGGTGAAAATCTGACCCAATTATGTTATCAAAAGGTGGGGCTTTGGGGAAGAGATTAGGGATTGGATAGTTAGGCCAGGAAATCCATGACTGAGACGGGGCAGTGAGGTGGGCAGAGACCTGCATGGACAGAGACCACACTGGCTCTGCTCGTAGTTCTGTCCTCTGCCATTCTGTGACGCCTGTGGACTTTCTAGTTACTAGATTAAAGTCAAATAAGCCTCTGTCAATTACTTAGCCTCGCGCACTTCCGTTGGCCATGCCGTAACAGACTAATACACTCTATATCAAAGCTGGATAGGTCCAGATACAGGGTTGTGTTTCTGACATGATATAATCAAGTTTTTACACCGATGAGCTTACACAAGTGGGTTTTTTAACTCTGAGCCAATGAGCAGACATCCTCTGTCATACAGAGCCCTATCACATGAACATCGGCAGCAACATGTGTAAAGCAGGAAATTAAATTCAGCATATGATCCAAAGGAACTCGAGAATGAAAGTCTTTTGGGAATACCTATAAAAAATAATACCCCTCCAACCTGTCGCCCAAGGACGGAAACATGAGCTAAACCAAGGAGGGAGCAGATTACTCTCACCAGCCACAGATCCCAAACGCATGCCTTTGCCCTGACACTAGTCTTTGTTCAAAGCAATAAATGCAAACTATCAGTTTTTGTCTTAAAACATAATCACTATTATAAATTTAAGTAAGCAAATAAAGCTGACAATGACTAAAATTACTAAGTCAAACTTAATTTCAGAACCATCAAAAAGCTGTAGAAATATGTCTTGGTAAGCAGAGAAAACTAAAAATTCATCAAGGATAAATTTCATTTTGAATAATAAAGGCAAATCTCTCATATAAAAAAATTTTAATTGTTAGCTGTACAAAAAATTGACCAAGAAATTAAATTGTCATAGGGACCAGCAGACGGCGTAATGGTTACATCACTGGACTCGCACAAAATCCACCTTGGTTCAAGTCCCAGACCAGGCAGCTTAAAACTGACGCTGGAGGACCAGCAAGTGGTGTGGTGGTTAAGGCACTGGACATTCTGGCATGGCCAACCACGGTTCGAGTCTCAGACCTAGTGGTTTGCTTTCTCACTTTCCCTCTTTCTCTCTCTGGTCAAATTAAAATAAAATTAATGAATAGATAAAATCAAATAAATAATTCTTTGCTTCCTCTCTTCTTGTAAAATATTAGTAATTGTATTTAGTAGGTAATTTAAGAATTCATGGGCACCTTGCTCCATGTAGTTGTCAAAAAGCTCTAAAAAAATAAAAATAAAATATTAGAGATTTCAGACTAAAAACAAACAAACAAACAAAAACTGACACCAGGCCTGTGTGTGAATGTGCCCAAAATCCCAAGAAGAGAACAGAGGAGGAGGAGGGATTGTGGTTGGCCATCCCCCTGGGGGGTGATTTCTCACTTTCTGTCTCTCTGTTTCTCTTTGTCTTTCCAGTGAGCACACATGCCCTCTAGCAAAAATCTCTAAAAAAAAAAAAAAAAAATGGTGTAATGGAACTTGTTCCAGAAAACACCTGCAATATATTGCCAGGGTTGAAATAACAAATCAAAACATTCTGTACCTGCTAAGTATCCTTGAGAAGCAAAGACCTGAAGGAGAACAGAATATTTAGTCTAGCAATTATGGAACAGGAAGAATGTTGGAAAAGAATCTGGGGCCGCAGGTGACATAGTGGTTAAGGTGCTGGACTCCCACAATGCCGACCACGGTTCAAGTCCTGGACTCAGCGACTTGCTTTCTCACTTTCTCTGTCTGTTTCTGTCTCTCTCTGCTGAGTACACGTGCCCTGTAGCTGATTAAAAAATAATAATGATGATCAATAAAATTAAATACATAATTCTAGAGAGAAAAATAAAGGAATCCATGACACTGTCACAAGTTATTCTTCATGACATGCTTTGAATGCAACACCAGTTAGAAGGGAAGGGCCAGTGAGAATTTTATGAGTCAATTAGGTATTTTGTAGCCCTGCAGCCTGGTTCAAAGTCACACCATTATTTTTCCTTTCCCACAAAGTAAATGTATGAGGTCTCTTGTGATTTTCTTTTTATAAAACACAGAGAAAAATACTAGTTAAAATACCCTTTGCTCAACTGTAACACTATAAAGCCACCTTTGTAAAAATGACAAAAACAATTGTTATTATGAATGTGATACATGCACCAAGTTGAATAACTGATAGACTATGAAACATTACCTGTCTAGGGCACCTTCCAGGTGTTCATGGGAAACATCGAAATAGTAGTTGGTGTGCTCTCCACTAGTGAAGGCGTTTGAACTTCCCGCATGCTCACTGAGAAACTGGCTGTATTCGTTTTCTTTAGGGTATTTCTTTGTTCCCAAAAAAAGCATATGTTCACAAAAATGACTTAGGCCAGCAATATTTGGAGGATCTGACAATGAACCTGAAAGAGATAATACATATATAATAAATCGTTTTTTAAAGTTGAAAGCTAGTTAAGTACAGATGAATTACAGATGATTTGGAATTCCTGTACGCATGAAAAGTCCCACCATCCAATCAGAGAGAGTTAAGCTCTAAATTAGTATTTAGAAGGTAAACCAGCAGTCAGAAAGAGCTGGGTACCAGTGCTTGCACCTGACATGACTTTAGTTGGTGACCTTGGGCAGATTACTTAACCTCTTGGGACATTCATTTCCTCACGCATTGGAGGGAAAGAAAGAGTTAAATTTGCTATTTTATAAGAACTAGACCTTTCCGGCCATGGTTTATTTTATTGTGAGACTATATAGCATAGTGGTAAGAGCATGGGTGGGGGTTAGCGGTCCTACTGGCTGTGAAACATTAAGCACAGTGCTTTCCTTATCTCGCTCAGTCATTGTACAGAGACCTTTTAAGGGTCCTGGAGCAGAAATCGATGATACTTGCAAAGCACTCTACGTGACGGCAGGTGATGGTTCTTTGCTCAATGTTACCTTATTACTTCAATTTTAAAATGCCATTGAGTTAAATGAGAGCTTTTCAGAGGGGAAAAAAAAAAAAAGGAAGCAGCACCCCGCTGACCCCCCTACTAAGTGTTCACACAGATAAGAAGCAAGTTGACTGAAGCAACATTTCAGTGTGGAAGAAATGTGTAAGTAAGAATCTATGGGAGATATTTATTAAGTGTACAAAAAAAAAAAAAAAAATCAGAACCGTGACTATAAAGGATGGGAGTAAATTCCCTTACTGCCAGGTCACCTTAGGTAAGAACCTAAAAAGATGCCCTTAATGAATTAAACTAATTTGACTCAGACATTTGTAGCTTTTTAACTAATAGTTGTACAAGGGTTCCTGTACAAAAAAAAAAAAGGTATACAGAACTGGCAACTTACCAGGCCTTTATCTGTATTCATATGGGGAGTTCTGATGTACAAACGTCAACCTTAGGTCAGTAAAAGGGAACAAAGTTTAATGCACAATTTTAAATCATACCTATGTGGACATCGAGCGCGGCTGACGACTTATCCGTGGTGGGATCGCTGATGAGAAGGACTTTGATCCCATTGGCCAGCTCTAGCCCACGGTATTCTCGTTTATCTTCAGGAGATTTGATAATGTGATTTCCTATTCTCTTGATGGCTGGATTACTCATTTTGCTGTAAGTCCTTTTTTGGAAACTGAAAAGAAAAGATGATTAATTACTGGACTGTGACTCCTTTTTCTTCTTAAGAACAAAAAATAACATCAAGCGGACGCACATAATACATCATCAGATAAAAAGTATCTGGAGGAAACTTTATTTATAGCCTCTCTACAGGGTACAGTCACTCCTCCCTCTTAGCCCTCATCCTCTCAGAGAAATACTAATAATACACTCGGCCTCTGCATCTGTAGAGTCAGTTAACTGTGAATCAAAACTATTTTCTAAAAAATTGGTTCTATATACAGATATTTTCCCTGTCATTATTCCTTAATCAATTCAGTATAACCATACTGATACAGCATTTATGTCGTAGGAAATATCATAATGTAGAGATGATTTAAAATACAAGAGAAGATGCTTGTGGTTAGGTAAAAATACCAGGCCATCCCCACCCACCTTTTTAAAGCCAGGGCCTTGCTGTGTTGTAATCCACAGCCTCCTGAGTAGCTGGCCTATGAGCATGTGTCAACGCACCCAGTTCTTAGCATAGGCCAGGAATCGAACCTGGGACTCCTGTGGCCTCAACCTGCTGAGCAGCGGTAGCAGCTTCCAGAATGCACCCTGGGGCCAGTGGAAGCCACTATGCCATTTTAACTGAGGGACACGAGCGCGTCTGAGGATTTGGGTACCCAGGTGGGGTCCTAGAGCCAATACCGATACCAAGTAACGGCCTTGTTTTCCTGGAGCCAGGGTTCTGTCTAGAAGAGCAAATGAACGAGAATTTGAGACAGGGTGGGCTGGGCTATGAGTCGGTCAGGGTGCTTGTTTGGAACAGTTTTCAATAACTACTTTCACACATATTTCAGGGGTATCTACTAGAGTAAGTGACGTGAGAGGTTTGAGAATTATTACAGAGTCAACAAACAACTATTACTGGGTCAGCCAGAACACTATTCAACTGGACAACAGTCAGATAGGGCAGAGCTGGAACTCAGGGCTCTGACACTCATATGCTGAGAACGTGAAGAATGAAAAGTAACCCCCAGCGAGGAACAATCCTGTGAAGCCCTAACACAAAACAAGCGATCTAGGCGGACCCAGTATAGCAGCAAAAGCACGGACGTACGACAAACAGCTGGAAGGACCCCAAGTAATCTTTTGTAATTTGATTTAGAGTTGAATGTCTAGCAGGAACAAGCTAGGCAATCTTACCAGAAATGCTAGATAAATTCCTGACAAAGGGCTTCCTCTGATAGTCCTGTTTTTTTTTTTTTTTTTTTTTTTTTTTTCTCTCTAGAAAGGCTAGGGTTATTTTGAGGGAAAGGACTCCCAGCACATAGAAACCTGTAGGGGCTGGTTGGTGTTAGTGTAGTGAAGAGAGTCTGGGGTATGTATGTTTTTAGAGAGTATGGCAGATGTTATTTTTGTCTATACTGGGAACTTTCTTTTAGAATTATTTTTTCTTTCTTTTCTTCCTTCTTTTCTTTTAATTTGATCAGAGAGGGACAGAGCGAGAGCGGGGGTGTGGGGAAGAGTGAGAAAGCAAGCCGCCAGGTCTGAGACTTGAACTGCGGTCGGCCATGTGGGAGCCCAGTGCCTTTAACCACCACGCCACCTGCCAATCCCAGTACTAGGAACTTCTTAACAGACAAAACTATTAAACCTGTTATTATTGACAGGTTAACATACTAATCAGGTAAAGCCAAAAACATATCTGAAAGTTCAAAGCAAAAGTGAGCCTGTGTTTGACATGTGCTTCTTACTTAGCATACAAAAGAAATGGAACTATAGGCAAATCAGAGCGTATAAACAGGCATACAATTATTTTGGGTAAAATACTTTACTTTTTTTTTTTTTTTGGACAATTTTTGCTATAGGGCCTGTGCGCTTGCCGGAGAGAAAGACAGAAAATGAGAAATCATCCCCCGGGGGGATGGCCACACCACAATCCCTTCTTCTCCACTATCCTCTCGGGATTTTGGGCACGCACGCACACCTGCCCAGTGTGAGCTTTAAGCTGCCTTGTCTGGGACTCGAACCATGGTTGACTATGTGGGAATCCAGCAATGTAACTATTACCCTATCTGCTGGTCCCAGATAAATTTTTTTTTTAATGTTAAAAATTCTAGAGATTAAGAGAGAAATAAACAATCAAATTTGCTTTTATCAGAATATCTTCCTCTCCCAAACTACCCATAACTACTATTCTTCTAAACTAAATAATAACTGATAGACCTGGGGCCGGCAGGTGGCGTGGTGGTTAAGGGCGCTAGTCTCCTACATGGCTGACTGCAGTACGAGTCCCAAACCTGGCATCTTTCTCTCTCTCCCTCTCTGGTCAAATTAAAATAAATAAATAAAGTTAAATAAAAAATAATTCTTTTAAAAATACAAATAACTGATAGGCCTATCTTATTAAGACTATCCTCTACATCTTCTTTTGAGAAGATACTTGCAATTTTAAAGATCAATACTATAAGTCTTCCTAAATGCATCAATACTGGTTTGTAAAAATCACATATTGCTTTACATAGATAGTGCTAAAGTCTTGCCCTATTTATAGCAAAAATAGTTCCTTGAAAAAATAAAGTGTAAATATAATACCACGTTTTGGGGACATGAGGCCACTGCTGGAGAATTCCAAAGCAATTTGGAAGTGAAAAGCCATTATTAACAATTCTTTTCTACTTCATTAGCCATGGGCCACTTAAGTTCAATGTCAAAGAGAGATGAAAATCTCTGAGGCTTCTGAGGTGTAATGGTGCTGGACACCGAAAATAGGTGGCTAGAAAGTCTAAAATACAGTGCTTTGTGATTAAAAGTAATAATTCTATTGTACAGAAAATGGTCTATGCAAGACTCCAAGGAGGGGAACAAGGAACAGTCCTGGTTAAGGTATTTCCTGAAGGACCATCTGTTTAGGCTGCAGCAAATGCCATCAGTTTGTCTGTTTCAAAGATCTTAATTTGGGTTCAATATAAATGATAATGATTTCAAAAAATAAGTTGCAACCTAGCAGCAAAACAAACCATGAGGCAGCCTCCATTGAGCCCCCCAGCATTAAAAGGGGGCAGTAAGAAATTCAGTGTTTGCTAAAGAGAAAACCTGGCTCCTTTCCCAGCAAGATTCCACCAGAGGTAGGAGGGATTTGGGCTTCTAGAACCCCGCTAGGTGGGAGCACAAGCCAAAGGCTACTTCAGTTTGGTTCCACTGCCCAATTATAATCACTGTCTTACACACACCAAACACTAACCCTGAGAGCAGGATGCAGGCAGAGAACAGGATGAGAGAGTCCCCAGTCCGGGAAGAAGGATTTGCAAATGATCAGAGCACATCACAGACACAGAGATAACTTATTTGGATGGTGAAGCTGCGTCTGATTAATATCCCTGGTGTGGCTGAGAATAAAGACGTGGGTTTATCCTGTAAGTCACACATAAAACCTAGCCCAGTTACTTTTAGACATTTACACACAGAATCAAGTGCAGCTATAAATTTCCAAGCCAACAACACTATCAGTCAAACATCATGACTTCTTGAGGGAGTGAGTATAAGCCAAACACAATGGTAGGAACATTTTCAAACAAGACCCATCCCCAGCAATCCATATTCCATAAGCAGTCTGGCTCAAGCTATGGCATATCATACACTCTATAAGGATTTGATCCTCACCTGGAGGACTGAAGGAAATGACTGGGAACGCCTCTGATGATGAATTCATCAACAGCTTGTCTATCTCTGTATTTATACTCACGAGGTCACATGTCTAGCTCAGTTCCCTCATCAGCATACAAAACCCTACAGGAGTTACTTTATTTACTGCAAATGCTCTCCAATAAGCAAGCACTCTGACATTTTAGATGACAAGCCACTGATAGCTCAACTGCTTTCCCAGACATCTGATATTTTTAACCTGTCAAAGTCAAAATTTTAGGAACAATACAATTACTCTCAATTTTAGAGACAGTATCATATTTTGGAAAATTGAAAATAAAGCACAGAATTGTCAGCTTTCAGCATGCTGATAAACTGAAGAGATGTCCAGTAGGTACAACGTGTAACTGTGCTCAGAATTTACGACAATGACTAATAATCACAAAAGGTAAAAAGCTGGAAGAGCCATTATTTAGTCCTTTCTAGTTCACAGAATGACAGCGCTAGCTCTTCCTGCCAGCCTATTAAAACTGCAAGTATCAGAAACCCTCCTGCGCCAGAATCCGCATTTTAATAAGGTCCCCAGGTGGGCCAGTCCCTCATCTGATCCATAAGGAAACAAGCTCAGGGAGGTAAATCACCAGACCAAGATCATACCAGAAAGTTACGATTAGAATTTAGCTCTTAGGCCAGCTGGTGGCACGGTGGTTAAGGAGCTGGGCCCACATGGCCAATGTATAGATCCAGACCCAGACCTGGTGGCTGGAAAAACATGCCTGTGTATGTGCTTGCATGCCCAAAATCCTGAGAGGAGAAGGGACTGTAGTGTGGCAGGCTCCACAAGGGGTGATTTCTTGCTTCCTTTCTCTCTGGCTAGTATGCACACACTGCAGCAAAAAAAAAAGAAAGAAAACTGAGCTCTTAACTCTCAGTCCTGCATCCAGCCCCTCACATCTAACAAACATTTAAAGAGACCTGTTAGGTCCAGATACCACACCGGGCATGGGGGCTACAAAGGTGAGCATGGTGGGGCTCTTGATAAAGGAGAGAGACTATCCTTTAAGTGTGACGAGGCTGTCCCCGGGCACGAGGCAGAAATAAAAGGGGGAAACAAAACCCTGTCTAGATGAGAGAGAGGAGGAGAGGTAAGAAGCACACCAAATAAAAGGCAAGGGGCCAATCAGAGTAGAAGGAAACACCTAAGCAAGGCTTGGAGGTGTGAAGAATATGGTGGAAAAACAAGAACTTTGGCGTTAATGAACGACAACCAGAACCTCCACTTAAAGATAGACCAAGGACGGAGACATTAGGTAAAGACCTAATTTGCAGGTTCACAAAAGCAAATCCCCAAAGAAGTCATTTCCAAATCCCCAGACCAAGGTAAATTTATAATAAAATTTTTAAATTTTTATTAAAAATATTTCATTCAGGGGTTGGCAGGTGGTAGTGTGGTTAAGGCTGCTGGACTCCCACATGGCTGACTGCGGTTCGAATCCTGGCCCTGGCAGCTTGCTCTCTCATTTTCCTTCTTTCTCTCTCTCTGGTCAACTTCGAAAAATAAAAATTAAAAAAAAAAAAAATGTTTTCAATGGCAATGAATACAATTACATTTTTAAAATTCCTTTAAAAATAAGATTTCATTCAGATTGACCTTTCAAGACTTTTTTCTCATACCTCTTCGAGTGTTTCACAGCCTATTTATTAGCAGACTGGGCAATTCTCCTTTGCTCTTTGCTCCCTGCCCACCTTTGCAGTACTAGTACCCCCACAGGTATAAAATTAGACCTGGTATAGAAATAATGACCTAGAAACCCAAACAGGTGAGTGATCATGCTAATAGTCAAATTACAATCAAATCCTCCCTTCTGTGGAATCCACCTACTCATTCCCCAAGCCAGAGGTGGAAGTTTAGACCTATGGCACTCCTGCACATGCCAGCGGAGCCCAGAGAAACAATGCCTGGGAGATGAACCACACAAACATCTCTACTTCCCCGTGAAAGATGCACGTAAATAAGCAGAGCGGTGTCAGGACAGCTGGAGGCGGCATGAACCCTGGACGCCTCAGTGTACTAACACAGTTTCAGACCACGTATTCCCAAGAGCCAGTAGTGACTTGACCTAAAACCAACATGTCTCAGGGAACCATCTGCCCGTGGCTTTTCAGTTACAGGGACGGGCGTACCTCATTTCACATACCAGCTAGATCATAAAGGTGGGTATAAAATAAAGACCCGTCAGTTAAATCTGAACTTCCCATGATGAGGTCCTGTGTCTCTGTACTGGGCACAACATCAGCCATTCAACTCTCTGGCCTGGCTCCCCAAAAATGAGTTTATGATCAGCAAACGAATCCTTAGTTGCAATTTATAAGACTCCTATAGCAATATCATTTTAGAGAGACGCGCTTTTGCAAATTTTTAGTTTTGATGCACACGTATCAATGGCTATCAATTCCAAAAGTGACAGGCTTAACACCAGACACTTTACAGAAACTTCATAAAGGTTTAGGCAGGTAAACACAACTTCCATGTGATGCTTTTTGTCACACAGTTAACTACACAAGGTTTCTTACAGTTGGAGTTCAGGGGCCCAGAGTGTTTTACAAGTATCCTTCTTCCACATGGAGTCTTCAGGTCGTCAGAAAGTATAAGACAGATAAGCCACTATACAAAACCAATCCTAACAATCACTCATGTTTTTAAAAAAGTGGCGGAGACTTGGGTCTGGCAGGTGGTATGATGGTTAAGCCAGCTGGATTCCCACATGCCTGACTGTGGTTCAAGTCCCGGACCTGGCAGCTTGCTTTCTCACTTTCCTTCTCTCTCTCTGTCTCCCTCTGGTCAACTTCACAATAGTAATTAATTAATTAGTTAATTAAATTTAATAACAACACTGATTAAAAATTAAATAATTATTTTTTTAAGTGTTGGGGACCACCAGATGGCATAATGATTACGTCACTGGACTCCCACATAGTACACTGTGTTTTAAACCAGACCCAGAGGGTTTAAGCTCATGGTAGATGCGTGTGTGTGGTGCCCAAAATCCCGATAGGAGAATGGAGAAGGGATGTGTGGCCATCCCCCCAGGGGGTGATTTCACTTTCTGTCTCTCTGGCGAGCACACATGTCCTAAAACAAAAATCTCTCTCTAAAAAAATAAAAATGTCATATGGTTTACAGACTGCTCATGTAACCTTTCCAGTCCCCAAAGCCATGGGTCACAGCAGCTGTGACAGCCACATGCCCCAACCCCAGATGAGAAACAAAAGCCTGGTGACTAAGTGACTTGTTGAGGCCAGTCCACCTGTGGCAAAGCTGGATCTACAGAGAAAGAGGACGCGTGGGCAGGGGAGGAGCAGAGGTGGGGCTTAGGAAATCATGGTGCCCTCTCCAAGTTCCCGGTTCCCAGTCCCCACCCTCATAGTCCTTCGCTGACCCCATTCTTCTCCCCTTACAATATCAAATAATTAAAACCAGGAAATAAAAGTTAAAATCAATCAAAATGAATGCCCCAAGGAGAGCCCTCAGTGCTTCACTCCTCCCCTCACGTAACAGGTAGTGGAGGGAGCCCTGAAGAACGCTTCGAATCTGCCCACGGAGCCCGAGCCGAGAACCTTACTGTCTCAGTTTTTCCATGACATTTCCTAAAGAGGAAAACGTATGGCAAACTGTGTAACAGGCTGGAGAGAGAGAGTGAGCATATAGAATTTGTGATCAACAAATGAGCCCTTTCAGGAAAGGAAATATGAAAATAATTACTCCAGTAGACACATAGGTTTATGGTGACTTATCTTTCAAAAATATACCCTGGGCCCAGCAGGTGGCGTAGTGGTTAAGGTGCTGGACTCCCACATGACCCACTGCAGTCTGAGTCCAACTTGGCAGCCTCAAAAATCACAATGGGCGCGTGTGTGCCCAAAATCCCAGGACGAGAAAGAAGGAGAAGGGATCGCGATGTGGCCATCCCCCCGGGGCCATTTTTCACCTTCCCTCTCACTGTCTCTCTCTGGCGAGCACATGTGCCCTATGGCAAGAATATAAATAAATAAATAAATAAATAAATAAATAAATAAATAAATAAGTCTACAAAACCTATAGCAATTATCATACTCAACAATGAACTAATGCAACAGTTACTATCACAACTATTTAACAATATACAAATAGCTCTAATCAGTACAATAAAACAAAACAAAAGAAACCTAGCACATAAAAAAAGGAAAGGAAAGACAACTAACGATTTATATGCACATGGCTGTGTACACAAAACATCCTAAGAATCTACTGACATTTTCTATTTCTGGGTAAAATAAAGTAGGTCGTGGAAACTGATTCAGCTTCAACAACCACTATAGAAAAAGCCACAATAGGGGCCAGCAGGCAGTGTGGTGGTTGGGGCGCTGGACACTCCTACATGGCCAACCATGGTTCGAGTCCCGGACATGGTGGCTTGATTTCTTGCTTTCTCTCTCCTTCTCTCTTTCTCTGTATCTCTCTCTGATCAAATTAGGATGAAATAAATGAATGAATTTTTTTTTAAAAATGAGAAAAAAGAAAAAGCCTCAATAAATTACAAAATCACAGTTTCAAAGATGTTAGAGAGGACCAGCAGATGGTGTAATGGTTACGTCACTGAACTCCCATGTAGTCGACCGTGGTTTGAGTCCTGGATCTGAAGGCTTGAAACGCATGCTGGGCATGTGTGTGCGCATGCCCAAAATACTGAGAGGAGACTGGAGGAAAAGGGATTGTAGCATGGCCTTTCCCCCAGGGGCTGATTTCTCACTTTCTATCTCTCTCTGGTGAGCCCATGCACCCTATGGCAAAAATATCTCTTTTAAAAAAAGACTTTGGAGAGTTGTGGAAGCAAAGAATGGATAAACTGGAATTCCAGAATGGGCAGAGGCCTCTCAGGTGAGTGGATGACCATCCGTTTTCTTTTTGCTAATTCTAGGAGTGGATGAAAGGTCAAGACTGACCCCAGCAGAGGTACTATACTGGGAGAAGAGAAATCATGGAAGCTTCTGTGGTCACATGAAACTGGTGAGGCAGGGGGCTAGCAGGTGGCGTGGTGGTTAAGGTGCTAGATTCTCCCACATGGCCAACCACAGTTCGAGTCCTGGACCTGGAGGCTTGCTTTCTCACTTTCCTTCTCTCTCTGTCTCTCTCTCTCTGATCAAATTAAAATAAATTAATGAATAAATAATTAAATATTTCTTCTTTAAAAACTGGTCAGGCAGATTAAAGCCCCAAGAGGCCCTAAGTTTGCAGCTAATTTTCCTCACAGGCAATATTCTGAGATACTATTACATATCTCAGCATGACTAAAATGAAAGAGGGCAAATACCAAGTGTTAGAAAAGTTACAGGGCAGGCTGGCAGGTGGTGTGGTGGCTGAGGTGCTAGATTCCCATGTGGCTGACTCCGGGCCTGGTGGCTTACTTTCTCATTCTCCCTCTCTCTCTGTCTTTTTCTGGTCAAATGGAAGAATAATGATAATAAATAAAACTGAATAATTCTTAAAAGAAAAGTTACAGGGTAACCTAAGTTCTCATACCCTGCTGTAGGAATGCATCTTAGTAACACAGATATTTTCAAACACTGGTGCCATGCACTAGAGCTGACGACACGACCTAACAATTCGAGGGTTAGAGATATATCCAAGGTATGGGGCCAGCAGGTGGTGTGGTGGTAAAGGGCGCTGGACTCCCACATGGCCGACCACGGTTCGAGTCCTGGACCTGGTGGCTTGCTTTCTTACTTTGCAACTCTCTCATGCTCTCTCACTCTGTCCCTCTCTGGTCAAATTTAAATAAATAAATAAATACAAATAATTCTTTAAAAAAAAAAGAGAGAGAGATATCCAAAGTAAATGCATTTATATGTTCATAGCAGCACTATTTATAATAGCCAAAATTAAAAATGATTGAATGCCTACAATATTAAAATAGTTAAGTTGTGATACATTTATACGACGGAAGAGTACACGTTAACAAAAAAGAGTAATACATGGGTAGAACAAAGTACAACGATGAGGATGAGTCCCATTAGTATAAGACTGAGGGAAAGAAGCTAAATATTCTCTCATTTATAAAAAGTAAAAGAACAAGTACAATTAAGCTATGTCTTCATGTCAGGATAGTCATTACCACTGGAGTTGGGGTGTGATTAGAAGGGAGCGTGAGGGGAGCTTTGAGATGCTGGTCGAAGGCGGGTTATACAGGTACTCGGCTTCTGAAAACCCATCAAGCTGAAGGAACACTTACACTATATTACAATAAAAAGTTCTTCAAAACAGAGGTTTCTTTCTTTTTATTTGGGAGGGGGGCGGGGGATTGGTGGCAAAGCGTTACCGTGAAACACTATGCGAGGCTGACCTGCACTCGACAGTTCTAGGTTTGTGTCCAAGAGCTCCCCGAGTAGGCGGGGCATGTCTGTGCCCATAATCTGGTCTGGGTGAGGCTGCGGGTGGATCATGGCATAGGGACCCTGACAGGGACACTGTATTTCTCAGTCTCAGTCTCTCTCTCTCACTCGCGGAATACGAACCTAGAAGCAGTACCACCTGAACACTGGGAAGTAGCTCTCCATACCAAACAGGTGCTAAAAAAAGGTTTGCTTTTTTTCAACAGACAGAATCAAGCCTTTATTAGTCACTATATATGATCTGAAAACTAGCTATTAGTAATTACTTACTTTAGGCTCCAGTGAAAATTTTAAAATAAAACCGACACTCACAGTGACCAATTAAGAATGGCAAGCACTAAATGTTATACAAATAAAAGCGAATATATAATACAAATAAATGATTAAACTTTGAATAACTTTTTCCCTCAACAATTTTCAACATTTATGTCAACAGCTCTTCTTTTTCTTTTCTTTGGAGAGGTTTTTTTCACTATAGGGCGTGTACGCTCGCCAGACAGACAGAGAGAGACAGAGAGACAGAAAGTGAGAAATCACCCCCCAGGGGGGATGGCCACGCCGCAATCCCTTCTCCTCCATTCTCCTCTCGGATCTTGGGCACGCACGCACACGCGCGCGGCGTGAGTTTAAGCCACCGGGTCTGGGACGCGAACCGCGGTCAACTATGTGGGAGTCCAGCGACACAGCCATTATGCTAGCTGCTGGTCCCCTCAACAGCTCTTCTTTAATTGCCAGATGGCGTGAGTGCTCATGTGAGAGAGCGAGAGAAAGTGCCCCCCCCCCCCCCCCGTTGGAGTATGTTCACGCTGCAATGTTTTTTTCCTCCATTTCTCCATCCCATCAGGATTTGGGGCATGCCCCACACACACCTGGCATGTCTTTCAAGCCGCCGGGGCCAGGATTCAAACCATGGTTGGTCATGTGGGGGTCAGCTCCCAATGCACAGTACTTAAGCACTGTACTATGCGGCTGGCCCTGTATCAAACAATGTCTAACCCAGGATTTGAGCTGGGTGGCTGGGAAGTTTCCAGGTGACTGGGAAGCGTTCTCTGACTCATTCTCTGAGGTCAGCCGTCCAAGGGCAGCACAGCACCAACACTCGTCACCTGTACGGAGGGCTTCTCTCCACCCGAGGGCTCAGTTCTACCTCTGCGTAGACTGGTTCTGACGGAAGGGAACCTGCCCACCTCAGGAAATGCTAGGTCGGGAGACCTGACCTGTCCTCTGCCTTGGCATGACCTCTCCTGCCCAGCGATCCACTGGCCATTTTTGCCCGTATTCAGTAATGACACATCGATTTTACCTTTTACCAAATGACCTCTGCTGACTGGACCCTGGACAAGCTGAACACTGTGGCCCCACCCAGCACTGCCCATTAAGCCAGGTGAAATGTTCACATGGGTCGATTCAATCGACAGAGGTATCTAGGGCTGTAACAGATGTGGGCAGCCTTCAGAGTTCCTCAAGTAAAATAGGTTTAAATGAACGTCACCAAGGCACACTGCCTGGTACGTAGTAGGTGTCCACATGTGGTAACTGTATTATTATACACCACTGGTCCTCTGGGTGAGGACGCAAACAGGCCACCTCAATAACCACCTTGTTATTACCTGCATTCTTAACACGTACTCATGCGAATTCCAGTTGTGTACTGTCATCTCCAAAGGTCAAAAACATTCACTGGGTAGGTTGGTAATAGGATGGTAATTTATAAGACCATCAGGGAACCAGGTAAATAATTACCTCTTTATAATCGCCATAGGTAAGACAAGATTTATAGTCAATAGTCCTTAACAGGTAGCAATTTTGCTCCCTCACTCACAGAGGACATCTGGCAAGATCTGGAGCCTTTTCTTTTTTTTCCTGAAGTACCCTTCATTCATATCTTCCATGAGAAAGAGGTAGAGAGAGAGGTACCAGCAATAGGGACCTCATGCCACAATCCACACCCAGCCTCAGCCGGCCTGGATCACAGGCCCACATTCCTGTGCATGTGAAGTGCGGAGGGAAGCCTCAGGACACAAACCTGGGACCCCATGTGGGCTCAGCATCCCGGAGAGCTGCATGATGGCTGTGCCAGTGGCTAGACCCTGGAAACATTCCAGACTGTCTCCACTGAAGGGCTCCAACTGTCATGGAGGGAGCAGAGGCCAGGCTGCTCAGGACGGCCTCCACAACAGAGAACGATGAGGCCCAGTAGGTCAACCGTGCAGAGAGAAGACTCTACAGCTCAGAGCTCTGACTTTATCCTCCAACATAATGGACAAGAATCACTGGAACCAATTCTATCCACTTATAATAAATCTGGGTGGGGGCCGGCAAGTGGCATAGTGGTTAAGGGTACTAGACTCCCCCATGGTCGATCACAGTTCAAGTCTCAGACCTAGTGGCTTGCATTCTCATTTTTTTTTCTCTCTCTCTCTTTCTCACTCTCATTCTCTGTCTATCTCTGGTCAAATTAGGATTGATTAATAAATAAATAAAGCTGAATAAAATAATAATTATTTTTAATGTTTAAAAAAAATAAGGGGCCAGCAGGTGGTGTGTGTGGTAGTTAAGGCAGCTGGATTCTCACATGGCTAACCATGGTTCAAGTCCCAGACCTGGCAGCTTGCTTTCTCACTTTCCTTCTCTCTCTCTGTCTCTCTCTCTCTCTGGTCAACTTCAAAAAGATAAAAAAATAAAACAATGACAATGAATAAAAATAATTTAAAAATAAATAAATAAAAATTTAAAAATAAACCTGTGTGAAATTCTCATCAAAATAGAGAAAACTGGGGCTGGCAGGTGGCGTGGTGGTTAAGGGTACTGGACTCCCACATGGCTGACCGGGGTTCGAGTCCCAGACCTGGCAGTTTGCTTGCTTTCTCACTTTCCCTCCCTCCCTCCCTCCCTCCCTCTCTCTCCCTCATTCTCTCTCTTTTTCTCTCTCTCACTCTGGTCAAATTAAAAGAAACAAAGTTAAATAAAATAATTATTTTTTTTAAATACAGATAACTACCTATAGTAAACTTCCATTTATGTGTCTAGCTAACTAGCTCTTTATAACGAAAAATCTAAACAAGAAAGGTTTCAATGAAGAGATGAGGGAAGCGGAATGAAGACCGAGACGGTGAGGTTTTCAGGAATCTTGTTCTTGAGTAAGCAACTCCGTGTCCAAGTGAAGAGGTCAGTCTTAGAAAGGAGACGCTCAGTCGCTACCTTGCAAAATGCACACTTTTTTAGGGTTTTGTATACTTCAATGAACCCCTCAGATAGACCATATGATTCCCATTTTTCCCAGGTGGGGAAATTAAGCCTTAGAAGTTACTTGGTTAGAGCTGCACAGGTATTAAATAGAAGACATAGGGGCTGGCCCCATGGCCTAAGAAAGCTGGACCCTAGGCAAGCAGGTGACATGGTGGCTAAGGCCGTGGGTCCCACAAGGTCAACTCCACAGTTCGGGTCCTGGACCCCCAGCAGCCTGAAAAATACGATAGGCACATGTGCGTGCATGCCCGAAACACCAGGAGGAGAACGCAGAAGGGACTGTGGTGTGGCCGCCCCACTGGGGATGCTTTTTCATTTTCCCTCTCTCTCTAGCAAGCACACGTAGTCTCTGGGAAATTAAAAAAAGGGGGGTTGGGAGGGCGGGATCACGGTGGGGAGAAGCAAAACATTTAACAGACACAAAAATGGAAAGTTATCTGTTGATGATAACGTGTATGGTAATATCTTCGACTGGACTAATATGCAGTGGAATGTCCATTTTGTATGTCATAAAGATGTACAGTAATTAATGTAAAAAAAGGGACCAACAGGTGTCATGGTGGCTAAGGCGCTGGATACTCCCACATGGATGACAACAGTTCGAGTACTGGACCTGGTGGCTTGCTCTCTCACTTTCTCTCTCTGGTCAAATTAAAATAAATGAATGAATAAATAAAATTTTTAAAAAATCATAAAAAGAAAAAAAATGGGGACAGCTTGGTGGTTAAAGGATGCTGGACTCCCACATGGCCCACTGTGGTTTGAGTCCCAGGTTTGGTGGCTCTCTTTCTCTCTCACTGTCTCTCTCTGGTCAAATTAAAATAAATAAATAAAGTTAAATAAAATAATTCTTTAAAAAAAAGATTTTAAAAATGTTTTAATTATTTTACTAGAAAAAATGTTTTTAGGGACCAGCAGTTGGCATCATGACTATGTCGCTGGACTCCCACGTAGTCAGCCGCAGTTTGAGCCCCGGACCTGGTGGCTTAAACTCACACTGGGCGTGTGTGCATGCGTGCCCAAGATCCTGAGAGGAGAATGGAGGAAAAGGGATTGCGGCATAGCCATCCCCCTGGAGGGGGGGTGATTTCTCGCTTTTTGTCTCTCTGTCTCTGTCTTTCTGGCGAGCGCACACATCCTATAGCAACCCCCCCCCCAATTTTTTTTTTAATTTAACTGTATTTATTTACAGAGAAAGAGAGAAAGAGAGAGAGAGAGAGAGAGAGAGAGAGAGGAGAAAGTGAGAAAGAAAGCCACCAGGTCTGGGACTCGAACTGAGGTTGGCCATGTGGGAGTCTAGCATCCCTAACCACCACACCACCTGCTGGCCCAAATTAATTATTATTTACTTTTTTAGAGAGAGATTTTTTTGCTATAGGACATGTGCATTCACAAGAAAGACAGAGGCCGACAGGGAGACAGCGAGAAATCACCTTCCAGGGGGATGTCTACATTGCAATCACTTCCCCTCCATTCTCCTCTTGGGGTTTTGGGCATACACGCACACTCAGATCTGGTGTGAGTTTTAAGCTGCTGGGTCCAGGACTCGAATCATCAACTATGTAGGAATCCAGTGACCATCATAACCATTTTGCCATCTACTGGTCTCTTAATTTTTTTTTTAAAATAGAAGAACTAGGATTCAACCCCAAATCTCTAGACACCAAAGCATCATGCTCTTAACCATGTCACCAAGTTAAGGTTTATTTTATCTATAGACACTAAATTTGTGGAGATACAGATATTCATAGAAATGTTGATGATGGTAACTTAAAGACAGCAGACTATCAAGTAATCTCTATCCTTTGAATTTTTTGAAATAATACCAAAAAAAGTCTTTGAAAATTAAACTTACTGGACTCAAATGCACTAGTCTCTGCTTACTAAATTTATAGCCCAGACTGAACTTTTTTTTTTTTTTTTTTTGAGAGGTTTTTGCTATAGGGCACGTGCACTCACCAGAAAGACAGAGACAGAAAGCGAGAAATCACCCCTCAGGGTGGCCAAGCCACAATCCCTTCTCCTCCGTTCTCCTCTGGGGATCTTAGGCACACATGCACACGCACCCGGTGTGAGTTTAAGCCACCGGGTCTGGGACTCAAACCGCTGCCGACTACATAGGAGTCCAGTGACATAGCCATTACGCCAACTGCTGGTCCCAATATATCATATTTTTAAAGAATTATTTTATTTTATTTTAATTTTGTTTGTTTGTTTGTTTGTTTGCTAAAGGTCACATGCACTCACCAGAGAGAGAGAGAAATTGAGAGAGAGAAAGTTCGAGTCCAGGTCTAGGATTCGAATAATGGTTGGCCGGTCGTGTGGGAGTCAAGTGCCTTAACTACCACGCCACCTGCTGGCCCCAAATAGGTGTACACATTAAGTATGAGAACATTACTATCAGGAAACCTTCCTCACTATCAGGGAAAGGAGTTACAACTATGGAAAGGAAAAAGGCTAAAATTAACCTTGCAGTTTTGGATTAGACTTCGAGGTATCTGTGAATTTCTGTTTTCAGTGTATATAGGCAAATATGGAAGAAACGAGATATAAACGTGTCACACGTATACTCATATCCGATTATGTATACGTGTTTATGGACGCCGATACTCACACACGAGCCTACAGAAGTACCTGTTCACTAGCACACTGGGGCTTCCCAGCTCTGTCTGCCGTCCACCCAGAGGGCCTGGGGCAGCGACTTCCCCTCCGCCCCAAACGGCAGCGAGTACATGGAGCACTGGGACGTGGCTTCTGAATTTTTTTTTTTTTTTTTGAGAGGTTTTCGCTATAGGGCGTGTGCGCTCGCCAGACAGACAGAGACAGAAAGTGAGAAATCACCCCCCCAAGGGGGATGGCCACGCCGCAATCCCTTCTCCTCCATTCTCCTCTCGGGATCTTGGGCACGCACGCAAACGCGCCTGGCGTGAGTTTTAAGCCACTGGGTCCAGGACGCGAACCGCAGTCGACTATGTGGGAGTTCAGCGACATAGCCATTACGTTAACTGCTGGTCCCGTGGCTTCTGAATTTTATCCTCCACCGAAAGGAACCGCGGCTTCTTGGAGAAATGGCTGACTCCAGGACCAGAGCAGGGAAAGTGCAAGATGAGCAGGGAACACCTTGGCTGGGCCAAAAACAAGTGCAGGAGCCAGCCGGAAAGGGCTCCTGCCTTTTGCCGGTATGTGGGGTGAATTTAAGCACTGGATTAAAGAACAATAGTAAAGGATTAAAAGCCATTAAGAAAGTAGGACACTGTAAGCCCATAATGATAAAGTAAATAAAATGAATAAACTGAAAGTCTGATGAGGAACACGTAGTTCTAAAGTACCTCCCCAAAATGTACTTCTAAGAAAGGGAACAAAGAGTCGCTTTACAGTAGAGAACCCTGGCTAGAACTCTGAGGAGAAGAGCAAAATACCACCAGTAAAGAGACACATCAAGTCCGAGCACCGCCTGACAGATACAGTGAGAACACAGACGGCGGAGCTTTCTGCCACATTCCTGCGATAGGCGGGTGACCTGCATTTAATCATGAGCAACAGTGAGGGACGCCCAGAACTAAGGGCATCCTGCAAAGGAAAGGTCTGTTCAAGAGCCACGGTCAGGAAAGGCCAGGACTGGACAATTCCAGTCTGAAAACACTAAAAAGACCTAACAAAATAAAGATACTGAACTGAATTCCTTCCCTAAAGGCATCCTTCAGTAAAGGATATAATTAGAGGACCAGCAGTTGGCATAATGGCAAAATAGGTAAATAAATGAGAAAAATAAAATAAAGGAAATAAAAAATCTTCTGTGAAAAATTCTAATTAATAAATAAAAAAGAGGAAAACGATTACCAGTAGGTGCAGTACGAAATGCTGCAGACGCGATCCACCAGAGGATGCAAAAAACGATTTGTATAGTCCCAAAGTACCTCTCCAAAGATCTCATCAAGTAACAAGGTAAGACATTTATTTCTTGCTCTTGGGACCAGCAGATGGTGTAATGGTTATATCACTGGACTCCCACGTAGTCCGCCGGGGTTCGGGTCCTCGACCCCGTGACTTGAAACTCACACACTGGGTGTGTGTGCATGCATCCCCAAGATCCCGAGAAGAGAATGGAGAAGGGATTGTGGCGTGGCCATCCCCCATTGGGGGTGATTTCTCACTTTCTGTCTCTCTATCTCTTTCTGATGAGCGCATGCGCCCTATAGCAAAAACCTCTCCAAAAGAAAAAAAAAATAGATATAATTGGGACAACTGATTAAAATATGAATGGGATCTGAGGTTTAAATGCTGTAGGGTACGGGGGTGGGGGGGGGACCAGCAGGTAGTGTGGTGGTTAAGATGCTGGACTCCTACATGGCCGACCAAGGTTCGCTTCCCAGACTGGGAGGCTTGAAACTCACACTTGGCGTGTGTGCATGCGAGCCAAAGCCCTGAGAGAACAGAAGAGAGAGGACTGTGGCATGGCCATCTGCACTGAGGTGTGACTTCCCACTCTCTCTCTCTCTCTGGTGAGTGCATGTACCTTACAGCAAAAATCTCTCTCTGAAAAAATATGGTAGAAATGTATCAATGTTCATTTTCTTTCCTTTCTCAGCTTATTTTTGCTTTGTTGTTCCTTTATAGTAATTAATAATAGTATATGTTTATATATATAATTGTATATATTTATGGAGTACAATGTAATATTTTGATATATGTATATGCTGCAGGATTGATTAAATCAAGCTGATTAACATCTATCACCTCATATACTTATTTTTGGGGATGAGAACATTTGATTTTTAAAAAATGTTTGCCAGAAGGCACATGCGCTTGGAGGGAGACAAGAGGGAGGGGGAGTGAAAAAGCACCCCCATGGAGAGTGGGAAGCCACGTTCCCTTCTCTATTTTTTCTTTCTTTTGGGATTACACGTGCCCATCTGCATGTGTACACAAAGACTGGCATGTTTGTCAAACCACCCAACAGTGGAGTCAGCCACATGGGATCTAGCTGTCTTAGCCACAATGCTGCCGGCTGCCCTTAGACGGAAGGATTTTTGACAGGGCTTTGCCATGCCTCCCTGTGCGCTAGGATTTTAGGCACACATCACCTGCCTGTTTAGGTTGTCCTGGGAACCAAATCCAGGCCTACTGTGTGGCCCAGCCCTATGGGGGCATCCTACCAACTGCACCACCTGGGCCTGAAGCCTCAGGATTTTAAAGTGTTTATTCACATTTTTAAAATAACAACTGCAGGGGCCAGCAGGTGTGTGGTGGTTAAAGCACTAGACTTCCACATGGCCGACTGTGGTTCAAGTCCTTGACCTGGTGGTTTGCCTTCACACTTTCTCTATCTCTCTCTCTCATCAAATTAAAATAATAATAATAATGATAAATAAAGTTAAATAAATGTTTTTAAAAATAACAACTGTAAAACACATCCACCTGCTTTATTTTATATCTTTTTTTTTAGTTGAGTTTTAGTTTTGCTATAAGGTGCATGTACTCACTGGAGTGAGAGAGACAGAGAAAGGGAGAGAGAAGAGGAGAGAAATCCTCCCTGAGAGGATGGCCATGCTGTAATTCCTTCTCTTCCATTCTCCTCTTGGGATTTTGGGCACCCATACACACACGTCTGGTGTGTTTTTTAAGCCACCAGGTCTGGGACTCAAACTGCCAGTCTGCCATGTGGGATCCAGCTGCCTTAATCATCGTGCTACCAGCTAGCCCCAGCCCCCTCCTCTATGGCTCAGCGTACTAACCCTAAAGTAAAAGGAACACAAAGAAAGGAAGCAACATGTTAGCACAAGGAACGGAAAGGAATTGTGCACCAGTAGAAGCCAGAGTTGTTGAGAAATCAAAAAGTACTAGGATTAACAGAGAGATTTGAAGCTACTTATTCCAATGCCTAATAATAGAGGCCTATGCAAACTAACCTGCTCAAGATAAAAAATAACCAGCCTGGGGCCAGCAGGTGGAGTAGTGGCTGAGGCACCGGACTCCTACATGGCTGACCGCAGTTAGAGTTCTCGAAATGGCAGCTTGCTTTCTCACTTTCCCTCTGTCTCTGTCTCTCTCTGGTGAGGACATGTGCCCTATAGCAAATTTAGATATTGAAATGTTCACTTTGTAAGCTAAATAATGTGACTGAATGTATATAAAAAATTAAAATTTAAAAAAGAAATAACAACAAATTAAATATTAAAAAATAAATAAATAACCAATCTGGGCCATGTCAAAGTGACTTTTTCACTAGAACACACCAGCCCCTAAGGTGACAGAACTATAAAGAGTATAAGGTATTTTGTCAACTGGGTGACAGTGAGGAGGGGTGTAAATTACAAACTCAAAACCAGGAGTCAGTCTCACTGGTATCTTCCTGAACAAGCTCTGAGCTAAAGAATATTTTATTTTCGGGGCCAGCAGGTGGCATGGAGGTTAAGGCACTCATTCCCAAATAGCCGAATGCACGAGCCCCAGTCTGGCAGCTTGAAAATCATGCCATGGCCATGAGTACCCAAAATCCCAAGAGGAGACGGGAGGAGAAAGGGGGTGATTTCTTCCTTTCCCACTCATTGTCTCTCCCCATCTCTCTTCTCTCTGGTGAGCGCATGCGCTCTACGGCAGAAACCTTAAAAAAAATTTCAAAAACAAAACTTAATTTACAGGGGCCAGTAGACAGCATGGAAATGAAGATGCTGGATCCCACGTGGCCAGCTTCGCAGGTCAAGTCTCAGACCCAGTGGTTTGAGAATCATGCCAGACTTACATGCATGGGTGTCCAAAATCCTGAAGGAAGAACAGAGGAGAAGGGACTGTGGAATGGCTATCCCCCTGGGAGGTGATTTCTCACTTTCCCCTGCTCTGTCTCTGGTAAGCACACATGCCCAATAGCAAAAAGAAATTAAAAAAAAATTAAAACCTTAATGTACAATTCAAAAGAACGAGGGGGCTGACAGTCCAGCAGTGACACAATGCTCTATCATGCTACACTCACGTGGCAAGATCCTAGGTTGCAAGAGGGAAATGTCTAGGACGGTCTACGAGGAAAAACCTCAGGGGCCAGCAGATGGCACAGTGGTTACATCGCTGAACTCCCACATGGCCAACCATGATTCAATCCTGGACGACGTGGTGGCTTGAAACTCAGGCCAGGCTCGTGTGTGTGTACGTGCCCAAAATCCCGAGAGGAGAACAGAATAGAAGGGACTGCACAGTGGCCATTCCCCTAGGGGGATGATTTCTCGCCTTCCCTCCCACTTTCTCTGTCTCCCTATCTGGCAAGCACACATGCCCTAAGGCAAAAAAAAAAACTTCTAAAAACAACAACAAAAAAAACCAACCAGTAGGCCATCTAATAGAGCTGACCATGTAAAAAAAAAAAAAAAAAAAAAAAAACTATGCCAGGCCCAGCCATGGTGGTGTAAGAGGAAGGGCATCATGGCACAATACTCGAGTCATGTGGGAGACCTGGCCTGGATCCTGGGTCAGCCTAAGCAGGCCTGGTGTGCCCGTGTTTACCTGTGATCCTGGCTGACAGAGGGGCTGGGAGAACAGAGCTCGGGGTGGTCTTGTAATCTCTCCCACCTTCCCCTGTCATGAAAGAAAAAACTTTCAAAAAGTTTTTTGGGACCAGCAGGTAGTGTGGTGGTTAAGGCACTGGACACTCACTCTCACATGGCTGACCACGGTTTGAGTCCCGGACCTGGTGGCTTGCTTTCTCACTATCTCTCTCTTTCTTTCTCTCTTTCTCTTCTCTCTCTCTCTCTCTCTCTCTCTCTCTCTCTCTCTCTCTCTCTGTGTGTGTCTCACTCTGGTCAAATTAAAATAAATGAGTGAATAAATAAAAAACTAAATAAAAAGATAATAATTCTTTTGAAAAAAGCTTTTTGCTGGGAACCAGCAGTTAGCGTAATGGCTATGTCGCTGGACTCCCACGTAGTCGACTGCAGTTCGCGTCCCAGATCGGGTGGCTTAAAACTCACGCCGGGCGCGTGTGCGTGCATGCCCAAGATCCCAAGAGGAGAATGGAGGAGAAGGGATTGCGGCGTGACCATCCCCCCTGGGGGGTGATTTCTCGCTTTCTATCTCTATGTCTCTCTCTGTCTGTCTGGCGAGCGTACGCGCCCTATAACAAAAATCTCTCCGGAAAAAAAAATAAGAAAAAAGCTTTTTGTTTTGTTTTGTTTTAATTTGCTGGCAGGCACGTGTACTTGCCAGAGGGAGACAGAAAAGTGCAAAAGCACCCCCGTGGATTACGGTCAGCCACTGACCTTTTCCTCCATTTCTCCTCCAAGGATTTTGGACATGCATGTATGAGTATGTTTCTTTTTTCTGTTTTGTTTTTAGAATTATTTCATTTTATTTATCATTATTATTATTTTTCAATTTGCTACAGGGCATGCTTGATCACTAGAGAGGGAGACAGAGAGAAAGAGCGGGAAAGTGAGAAAGCAAGCCGCTAGGTCTGGCGTTCAAATAGCAGTGGGCCATGTGGGAGTCCAGCGCACTGACAACCACACCACCTCCTAGCCCCAACCCAGCGTATTTGTCAAGCCACCAGGTCTGGGACTTGAATCTTGCAGTCAACCATGTGGAATCCAGATATCTTACCCACCAAGCTATTGGCTGGCCCCTAAAGTTTTTATTTTATTATTATCAGTTTTAAATTTGCTATAGGACACATGTGCTCACCAGAAAGAAAGAGTGAAAAGGAAAGTAAGAAAGCAAGTCACTCCGTCTGGAATTCAAACCAAGGTCAGCTAAATGGGAGTCCAGCTTCTTAAATCACCAAACTACCCACTGGCACAAGGTTTCTATTTTTTAATTTTTAAAAAATTTATTCAGAGAGAAACAGAGAGAGAGAGAAAGTGAAAAAGCAAGCCACCAGGTCCAGGACTCCAATCAAGGTTGGCCACGTGGGAGTGTCTAGCACCTTAACCACCATGCCATTTGCTGGTTCCCAAGGTTTCTATTTTTTTGGGGGGGAGGGAAAGGTTTTTGCTATAGGGCGTGTGTGCTCACAAGAACAACAGAGAGAGACCAGTTCAGCTGACGTAATGGCTATGTCGCTGGACTCCCTGTAGTCGACCACAGTTCAAGTTCCAGACCCAGTGGCTTAAACTCACGCAGGATGTGTGTGTGTGCGCGTGTGCCCAAGATCCCAAGAGGAGAATGGAGGAGAAGGGATTGCGGTGTGGCCATCCCCCGTGAGGGGGGTGATTTCTCACTTTCTCTCTTTCTGTCTCTCTCTGTCCTGGCGAGCTCACGTGCCCTATGGCAAAAACCTCCCCCCACAAAATAAATAACTACTAACTGGCTAGGAGAGGAAGTAGGAAGAATCAGAAATACGTAAATAGAAAAGAGAATGGTAAAACAAGACAAAAACAAAAAGCTGAACAAAAACTCATGATTAGATTCTGCTCTTTGGCTCAGCAGTGAACAATAGCTATAAAATCATAATAAACACCAAATTGCAGATTTTGCTATCTGCAAAAATCTGTGATTTTGGTAAGATGGAGCACAAGGAAAGGTTAAAGAGAGTTAAAGCTGGGGCCAGCAGGTAGCGTGGCGGCTAAAGGCACTGGACTCACCCATTGCTAACCATGGTTCAAGTCCTGGATCTGGTGGTTTGCTTTCTCACTTTCCCTCTCTCTTTCTCTGTCTCTCCCTGGTCAAATTAAATAATAATAATAACAAACTTAAATAAAATAATTCTTTTAGAGAATTATTTTATAGGGAATCAGCAGTTAGCATAATGGCTATGTCGCTGGACTCCCACATAGTCGACCGCGGTTCGCGTCCCAGACCTGGTGGCTCAAAACTCACGCCGGGTGCGTGTGCGTGCGTGCCCAAGATCCCGAGAGGAGAATGGAGGAGAAGGGATTGCGGCGTGACCATCCCCCCGGGGGGATGATTTCTTGCTTTCTGTCTCTATGTCTCTCTGTCTGTCTGTCTGGCGAGCGCACGCGCCCTATAGTGAAAAACCTCTCCCCCCCCAAAAAAAGAATTATTTTATTGAATTTATTTATTTATTTTATTATTTTATTTGACCACGCCACCTATTGTCCCCAAAAACAATGAAATTTTAAACTGAGCCATATATCAAACAGATTCATTTTAAGTTTTCTCTTAAAGGGCAGGATGTTTGATTTTTGGGGTATTTGTGATATCTTGTGTATTATTAAAAAATTCGAGCACTGAATTCAGAATCTCATTCCTCAGAAAGTCAGTTATACAAACATGACATTTAGTTTGCCCCACATGCCCACTTTCCATTATGGGTTAAAGAAAAAAAAAAAACTGGTAAATGATGGGCCCCATCGTGCTAGTCATTGCACTGCTGAATATTTTTTATTCAGTTATTATTACAAGAAAACTTGGATCCTTTTTGACAAAAGGCCCATAATAAGTAGTTCTATTTTCTTCATAAACTAATCTTTACCTGAAATGTTGTTGTTATGCTACCAAGGAAACTAGGGCTATTTAAAAAATAAAAAATGTTGAGGGAACCAAATGGTTATGAATATTAATATGTATCAGATGACATGTCAAAGGCATCTTCTTTAGTACACATCCCTTCAATCCATAAAACAATTACATAACCTCCACTGCCAGAAACTCAACTATACCAGCATCATGATTCTAACTGATTACAGATGTTTTTCCTAGTCTCTGAACAACCGTTTGCTATAGAGCAAAGCAAAATTTTTTTGGTTTCAACAAAGACTAGGGTTTGTTTGTTTTTTTTTTTTTAAGAATTATTTCATTTTACTTTATTTCAATTTGACTAGAGAGGGACAAAGTGTGTGAGAGGGAGGAGGAGGGAGGGAGGAAGAGAGAGAAAGCGAGAAAGAAAGTCACCAGGTCTAGGACTCGAACCACAATCAGATATGTGGGAATCCACCGCCCTCAACCACCATGCCACCTGCTGGCCCCAAGACAAGGGTTTTAAAACACTTTAGTATCAGATTCCTGCTAGTAGTAGAAACTTGGAAGTTGATCTGGAGGCCAGGGCAAAACCAAGTTTAGAATCCAGGTGGGGACCAGCAGTTAGCGAAATGGCTATGTCGCCTGACTCCCATGCAGTTGACTGGGGTTCGAGTCCCAGACCCAATGGCTTAAAATTCACGCTGGGCACGTGTGCGTATGTGCCCGAGATCTCAAGAGGAGAATGGAGGAGAAGGGATTGCGACGTGGCCATCCCCCTTGGGGGTGATTTCTTGCTGTCTCTCTGTCTCTCTCTGTCTGGCGAGTGCACGTGCCCTATAGCAAAAATCTCTCCAAAAAAAAAAAAAAAAAAAAAAAACGAATCCTGGTGCACTGAGCTTTGTATGAAGAGCTCTTTTGCACTACGCTGTCTTCTCTTATGCCCTGTCCCTTGTGCAATCAACTTAATCCCCAGGGAAAGCTCAGAACTACAAGCAACCCTGGAGATACACTTTAACTTCTAATTTCTTTCTTTGTTTTCTTTTCTTTTTTTTTTTTTTTAAGAGAGAGATTTTTGTTATAGGGTGCATGCACTCACCAGAGAAACAGAAAGCAAGAAATCAGTCCCCAGGGAGGATGGCCATGCAGCAATCCCTTCTCCTCCATTCTCCTCTGGGGATTTTGGGCACACACGCACATGCGCCTAGCCTGAGTTTTAAGCCACCAGGTCGGGACTCAAACTGCAGCCGACTACTTGGGAGTTCGCTCAGACCTTACCAGTCATATTTTAAATGCCTCCTGTAAATCTCCCGTTGGCTAGCCAGCAATTGCTTCAGCCTCAATACTCCTAACTCATCACCTACCGCGCATCTTTTCCAAAACTGCCTCCCTGTTTCTACTAGAGACGCCACGTTGCCTTGAGGGAGGTAGATAACAGAATGGCCAAACCCTGAGACTCTTCCTTGACCCACACCTGGCTAAGGCACTTACCAGCAGTGTCTTTCAGCACGTTAACCTCCTTATCCTCTTTGAGCCTCAGTCTCCTCATCTGAAAAAAAGATCATACCACTTCCTCACAGAAATTATTGTGGCCAAACAAGACAACGAATGCAGGGTCTTCAAAAAAATATGGAAAATAGGTATGCAAACATTATGCATAGATGTCAAAATGGTTTTGCACCAAAATAAACTCATACTTTAATTCCTTTTTTCCATCAATTTTTTGGAGTTCCTACACATGGCCAGCCCCAACACAATGTATGCATGTAATATAAATAAATATTAACTATTAAATCTTTTTTTCCCTTCACACTTGCCAGGGAGAGACAGAGAGAGAGTGAAGGAAACTGAGAAACCACCCCCGGGGGGGAGGGCCATGCCACATCCCTGTCTCCTCCATTCTGCTCTCTGAATTTCGAGCATGTGCGCACACGTATGCAGCTTGATCATCAAGTCACCAGGTCTGGGATTCGAATCACAGTCAACATGTGAGAGTCTAGCACCTTAACCACCACCTACTGGCCCAGCTACTAAACCTCTTCAGACTAATGTTATCAACAGCACCAAGAGCCTTACAGCTCAATTTACTTAGTCTCCCTGGCACTTGTGTGTTGTCAGGCATTGGACCCATTTCCCTTTTTTTTTCTTTTTTTTTTTGGAGAAGTTTTTTGCTATAGGGCGCGTGTGCTCGCCAGAAAGACAGAGACAGAGACAGAAAGTGAGAAATCACCTCCCGGGGGGATAGCCACAACACAACCTTTTCTCCTCCATTCTCCTCTCAGGATCTTGGGAATGCATGCACACACGTCCGGCATGAGTTTAAGTCGCTTGGTCTGGGACTCAGGCCACAGTCGGCTACATGGGAGTCCAGCTACATAATCATTATGCCAACTGCTGGCCCCTGGGTCCATTTCCTATCCTCAGGCAGAGGAAATTTAAGAAACCCCCGTTTCTGAATCCCAGCTCAGGGCTCATCAACCTGAACTCTTCCCTGATCTACTGATCTACAAAGTGGATCATCATTTCAGTTCTCTTTCTGAGTGACCAGGCCACTGTCCACCGCCCTAAGGAGCCCCAAATCCATCCGACTTCCTGAGGGTAACAGCACCTCTCAAGTGCCTACGAGACTATGCCTCCGTGCGCACTGCTGCACTCGACCAACTTGTTTTCTTGGCCTGCCCTGGAAAACCGGCCACCTGCCAGGCAGGACCTGGCTGGATTTCTTTCCACCTCCTGCAGCTGAAATCTCACAAAAGTCTTCCTACCCAGGCAGCCCCTTCGAGTCTAGGCTCATCTCGGCCCCAGTCGTCGTCACTCAGGCTCCAGATCCTAAGCTGCTCTACCTCCCCCTTCTGCCGCTCAAGCCCAATCAGTAGCTAACGCCTCCTGAGTCTTCTTCCACACACATCTTCTGCAGACATTCTCCTTTCCTTGTCATGTGCACTACTTCTTTACTCTTCATTAATCTCTGTCGGCATTTCAAACTGTGTTTCCAAAAACAGCCAGATTAACCCAAAAGACAGTTTCTGTATGGCATTCTACTGTTTAACAAGTATCGGAGGCTCTATACTTCCTACAGGGTAAAAATCTCACTGTCCAGGGGCCAGATGGTGGTGGAGTGGTCAGATGCGACACTCTGTAAGGCGATGCCACGTGGGAAGGTTCCCAGTTCGTCTGCAGACTACTCCCTGAATATGCAGGCACATACTTGCACATAATCCAGGGCAGGCTGAATGCTAGGGGTACATCGAGGTGTTGAGACGTTGTTGGGGGCGCTATTTCTCTCGCAGTCCCTCGCTCTCATTGAAGAAATAAATTAGCTTAGAAAAGAAAATTCACTGTCCTTTGCTTACAATGTGAATTTTCTTCCTTCAACACCTTTGCTAATGCCATTCCTTTGATCTAAAATGCTCTCTCAGAGGCTGAACAGTGGCCTAGCAGTAATGCAATGCTCTGCAAGGCTGACTCACATGGGAAGGTCCCATGTTCACATCTGGAGACCTCCCTGAACATGCTGGGCCTGCACACACCTATGATCCAGGGCTGACAAGCTGGGGGTTGACTGCAGCATGAGGATTCTGTTGGGGGTGCACCTCTCTCCTCTCTCATTCACGGAAGAAAGAAAGAAACGTTAAAAAATGAATAAATAAGTCCATTTCTTTCTCTCACACGTGTGTGCACACGTGCTATCATGAATAAAAAGAAAAAACAATTAAAAGAAGGAAATAGCACTATGATAAAAAAAAAACACTGAGTTCCTTTTCAAAATAAATGGGAAGAAGCGACAAAACACCAAAGTGGATATGTTCAGTAAAAGTGAGTATGTTTAGTGAAAGGTCAGAGGAAAAGGAGTGAAATTACGATGTAAGAATGAGGCTCGGTACCAGCAGTTGGCATAATGGCTATGTCACTGAACTCCCATGTAGTCGACCGTGGTTCGCATCCGGGACCCAGTGGCTTAAACTCACGCCGGGCGTGTGTGCAAGTGTGCCCAGGATCCCAAGAGGAGAATGGAGGAAAAGTACTGTGCCGTGGCCATCCCCCCTGGAGGGTGATTTCTCAGTTTCTGTCTCTCTGTCTGTCTGTCTGGCAAGCTCACGTGCATTATAGCAAAAACCTCTCAAAAAAAAAAAAAAAAAAAAAAAATGAGGCTCGAAGAGGTCAGGATTTATGCCTGGCTGTCTTTGCATCCCCAGCACAGGAACTGATCCCTGTGAAGACTGTCACATACGGGCTGAATGAGTAGATGGTGAGCAGACTAAAGACAAGACAACTGGGAGGACCTACCAAGGTTCCAGAACCCCTCATACCCAGAAGATCTACTCTAGGGCTGTCACCCTGGCTGAAAAATAGATTGAGCCTCTGGGTACATGTTTAGAAGATCTAAAATACCAATAGGAAAACAGAGAGGAAACCACTTTCACACAGAGAGTGGACACTGCCACCCCTACAGCTGCTAGTGAGACTGGCCTCGACTCTCTCAGGGCAGATAGGCAGAACGTAACTGTTTACAGTGTGTGGATTTGGCTAATGCTAATCAAAGATACTCAGGGGTATCCTGTCCTTTTATACTATTAAAAGGCATTTTTCTGGTTAGAAGTACTTTAAAAGCCTACATCTTAATAATTAGTCCCACTTGGCATACCGCTGTTTCCAAAGTCTGCGGAATAAAGAAATGCAAATAGCATGTTGCCTGCAAAGTGAGATATACGTCTGATGCTGGCGGCTTCTCCACTGGTTGCCAGGGTCTGGGCTGTTGCCTTCAGGTTCTCCAATAATTCAGGTAATTCCACAAGGTCCAAATTTATCCACTATGGCTGAACGGAGAGGATAATGAGGCTACTTTTTAAATGAACTGGTCTCATACAAATGCTTGAAGACCATCTCTTTCTCAACCAGACCAGAAAATAAATGCATAAATACTGGCAGAGGCAGTAAAATAGTTAAAGCGCATGGCCCACCATGGTTTGAGTCCCGGACTTGACGGCTTATTTTCTCACTTTCTCTCTTCTGTCTCTTTGTCTCTCTCTCTCTCTGTCTCTCTCTGGTGAGTGCACATGCCCTGTAGCAAATTTTAGGAATGTGTAGTAATAATAATAATACATAACATTAAATAAATTAATTCTTTAATTTTCTGCTTTTTTGAGAGATTTCTGCCATCGGACACATGTGTTCGCTGGAAAGAGAGAGAGACAGAAAGCGAGAAATCGACCTCAGGGGGGATGGCCATGCTGCAGTCCTTCTCCTCCATTCCCCTCTCAGGATTTTAGGCATGCACACACACGAGCTGGGTGTGAGTTTCAAGCCACCTGGTCCAGGGCTCAAACTGCTGTCAACCACATAGGAATCCAGCACCCCAGTTGCTTCGCCACATGCTGGCCCCAAATAAATATTAAAACAAAACAAAACAAAATGAAAACAACCTCAGGCTCTGATGCCAGACAGACATTGGTTAAACCCCAGTTACTCTAGTAAATTAATTGTCCAATGGCCATCTCCATTAACATTCTTCCTACTATGTACAGCAGGCCTGGTTATCTTTTCTTTCTTTCTTTCTTTCTCTCTTTCCTTCTTTCTTTCTTTTTTTTTTTTTTTAAGACTTTTGCTTTAGAGCACATGCACAGCCAGAAATAGAGACAGCGAGAGGAAAAGTGAGAAGTCATTCCCCAGGGGAGATGGCCAGGTCACAATCCCTTCTCCTCCATTCTCCTCCCAGGACCTCGGACATACACACACGGAACATGGCCTCAGCGTCAAGCTGTCAGATCCGAGACTGAACTGCAGTCCGCTGGGTGGGAGTCCAATGCCTAAACCACAACACCATTTGCTCGTCCCTGATTACCTTTCGTAAGATTTGAATATGGGGACCACCTGTGGCCTGGTGGTTAAGCAGCTGGATCCCATATGGCAAACTGCGTAGTTTGAGTCCTGGACCCAATGGCTTGAAGGCAGGTTCAAAATCCCAAAAGGTGAAACCGGATGGGGAGGCACTGCAGCATGACCAACCTGATATGCGGTGCTTTCTCTCTCTCTCTCTCTCTCTCTCTCTCTCTCTCTCTCTCTGGAGAGCACATGCATCCTCTAATAAATTTTTTAAAAAAATAATAATATTTGAATGTGTGTTCACTTCAGATGTTGTTAGTACTTTCCTTTCAACTGTGCCCAGAACCCTTTGACTGGATCTGCCTCTTCCTTAAGAGCTTCATTACTCATTTTCTTAAAAAAAAATTTATTATTATTATTACTATTTTAATTTGACCTGAGAGAGACAGAGAAAGTAAGAAAGCAGGCTGCCAAGTCTTGGACTTAAACTGTGGTCAGCCATATGGGAGTCCAGTGCCTTAACCACTACGCCACCTGCTGGCCCCAGTCTCTCATTTTTTAAGGTAGAAATTTCTATATGGTAGATCCATTCCTTATGCTATAAACCTCCCAAATTTTCCTCTCTGAGAACAACCTTATCTTTAAGTTCTGGCTGGCTAACCTATGCTCTGGACTTCATCAATGTAAGTGAAGAGCAGTGTAACCATCGAGAACACTAAGTATAAAGAGAACGTACAAACCATTTATCTGTATAAAACTGTCAAAATTGAATTGTGATTTCTTTTTTGTTGTGTTTTGGTTTGGTTTCTGCTCTAGGGCACATGTGCTTGTCACACACCAGGAAAGTGAGAAATCACCCCAGATAGGGGGATGGCCACGCCACAATCTCTTCTCCATTGTCCTCTCTAGATTTTGGGTGCACCCGAAGGACTGTCAAACCACCGGGTCCAGCACTGGAACCATGGAGTCAACCATGTGGGATCCAGCTGCCTTAACCTTCATACCACCTGCTGGTCCCTGGATTGTAAATCCTTTAAAATCACAAATTCTGTATGCTGGAGACAATACGGAGCTAAGTCTAACCTATTAGCAGCTAATTTAGAACAAAAGCAAGCATTTTGACCTGAAAGAGGACAGAGATGTTTATGCACACCACTTCCACTTTTCTAAACTCAGGATCGTTTTGCATGTTGGAGTGCATTTTGGGGTGTAGTGGAGGGAGGAAAAAATGAGTTCCCTGGATCTTCATTTGCATGATTCCTTCCTTCTCAGAGTTATTGACGTCCTCCTGGTCCGGGCAGTAAAGATTAAGCCCCAACAGGTTTCTCTGCCTCAGGTCTCTCTCCACTCCCTTACACCATGCACAATTACCTAATTTCCCAAACTATCAGTTTCATCAGTTCACTCTCGAGCTCAAAAACTCTAAGAGTTCCCTACCCTACCTACTATTCACTAGAAAATCCCACATAGAATCAAAGCCCAATTATCCTACTTATACAAGACTTGTGTCCTCCTAATTACCCAGGAAAGTTCTCTAAAGTGCCAATGAGATTAATCTGCTCACGGTCTCCCCAACACACACTGCCTGCACACTTAGACTGGATTACGCCCAGGCCAACCCGCACCCCACACTTGTGGCACTGCTTCAAAGGCCAGCCTAGACGCCCTCTTTGATCTCTGCCCTCCCCCCAAAGCCCCAGGGTCCCCGCTGCCCATCTTCTCACCCTCCCCCTCCCCACACGCATCCCCGCATCCCCTTCCGCTGGCTCTACAGGGCTCTCACAGCATCTGATCCACTCCAAGTCCAAGTCCAAGTTCCTTGGGAGGCAGACCACATATTTACACAGGGCCTATCACAGTGCCGTGCACTTAGTAGGTCCTGGATATCTTTGATTAAACCCAGGAGGGGGTCAAATAACGTTTGTTAAGTAGGGCAGGACGATACTGCCCATCTGTCCCTACTGACCGGAAAGAGCATTTAGTGCCCATTGGGAGACCGAGCGTTTCTAGTACACAGAGCAACGGGGAAATGGACGGACACGCCGGATCGCATAAACCCGCGTCCTGTCCTGCTTCTGCTACAATCTCTGCGACTGTGGGGAAATCACTCTCTCCCGACCTCGCTGTCTGAGCTGTAAAAACACGGGAGCTGCTGCCGAGGATCCCAAGGTCTCTTTCGGCTCCCCACTTCGCCCCACAGGAAGCCCAACACTTGTCTCCTGGCCGAGGTACTGGAGACTGGCAAACTTTTCCAGTTCCCGCCGTGGGATTTCCGCATAGTGCTGGAAACTCGGTCCCCGCGGGGAAAAGCAGGACTGAGCGCGGGGTACGAGGCGGTCGCCCCCGGAATCGTATCCCTTCACCCGGCCGCTCACGGGCAGAGTCCCCCGGCGGTGTAATCCCCAGGAACCGACCGGGGTGACCGTCCGCGCCCCGCGCCCCCGCACTTGTGGCACACGCCCAGCGACGGCGGGTCACAGCCCGGTCCGCCTCACCGGCCCGAGGGACGCGCCCCAGGAGGAGCCAGGCCCCTCGCTCCTGCCAGGCACGCCGCCCTTCCAGGCCCTGGGGCGGCATCGGCGCCCGGGGCGGCGGGACGGGCGGCGTGAGGGGCGGCGGCGGCGGCTTTAAGTGCTGAATCACCACTTTGCAACCCCAGCGCCAAGCCACCGTGACCCGCGGGCCCCGAGGGCCGGGCGCTGAGCTGCGCTTACCCACAGAGGCGCTCCGGGGGCGGCAGGCGGGCGCCGAAGACCGAGCGGAAGGTGCTGGGCAGCGCGGGGTGCAGCAGCCACGCTAGCCGGTACCGCATACCCCAGCGCAGCCGCCGGGATCACCGCGAACGCTTCCTTCCAGCGCTGGGAGCCGGCCTGCGCACCGCGCATGCTCAGTCCGCCCCGCCGCGCTGCGCCGCCTCCCGGGAGCGGCGCGGAGGCCGCGGCTCCGGGTTTTGCCTGGAGCCGGGCGGGCGGAGACCGCGGGCTGCTGGTGCCGGAGCCGGCGGGTGGGCAGGCGGGCTCGATGGGGTTCTGGCGCGGGTGCTGCGGGAACCCAGCCACCGGCTTTCCTAGGCATGGAGGGGCCCAGCTGGGTCACGCCCGGGAGCACAGGTGTTATCGGGCTGCGGGGCTGCAGGGGACACGGGACGAGGCGCTGATGAGTAGCGCGAGGGCGCTGGCCACGTTTTCCGAGGCACCGCATTGGCCGAGGCCCCGGGCCATGCAGGTGGGAACCAGGTGCGCCGGCCGGGCCTTCTCGCAGAAAACGAATCCGTGCGGGCGTGGGGCCCTCGAGCTCCCCCTCGAGCGTGGTGGGGAGGTGCGGGGCGAAGGCACTTAAGTGCCAGGTACCTGGGCCAGGTGGGAGGTGAGGGGACTCAGACCCTTGGGGTCCACGAGAGGGAGGCAGGCACCCTGGAGGAGATTCTCATCCCGGGAAGCCCTCTGCTCTTCAAAGCAAAATGGAGATGACACAGGCCAGGGCACCACAAGGCTTTAGTGAACCTTCACATCCAGAGTAAAACTGCTACTTGGGGCTAGTACTACTTTTGGTACTGCTTCAGTCTTAACTCTTAAAACACTTTTCTCCCTGGTGGCGTTTTGGTGCTTTGCAACCACAAACAACCTAATAGTTGTTACGGATCAGGCTTTTCATTAAATTGAAGTAGTCTTTAAGGAAGGGAGCAATTAGGGATGGTGACTCCCTTAAGTACTTTTAGGTTTCTGATGTGGCAGCCCAGACTGCTGCTGCCCAGTGTCCCAAATCCTGGTATTGCTTAAGTGACAATTCAGTGGAATATCCTTAATAAAGTCGATGCCTCATCAGAGAGGCACCCAGGGACATTTTTACACTGCAGCGTCAACTGAAAGACAAACTTGAACGAAAGCTAACATAAAAATTACTGCAAGCCTCATGGTTTTCTGCGAGTACGGGGTTTTAAGAACTTTTAAGTTACTAGTTGCAATGCAGACTAATGTCACCCTAATCAGCTCCTCTGACAGCGTAAATGTAAACTTTCTGAATACATTTATACCCACACCATGGAATCTATAAATGGGTTGGGCCAAGGGTGGATTCAGTTTTCTTTTTTAATTCTGTCACAGGGTGCGTGTGCTTGCATCAGACAGAAAAAGGGAAAGTGAGAGAGCACCCCCGTGTGGAAAGATCACACCGGAATACCTTCTCCATTTTTCCCTCGTTTCCAATTTTGGGCATGAGTGCACACATACCTGGTGTGTGCCTTAAGGCCAGAACTGGGAACTTGCTGTTGGCTTTGTGGGATCCAGCCATCTGAACCACTTCACTACTGGCTGATGCCTGGATTCAATTTTGTAGGGCCTGAAACACATAATTTGGGGAACCTCTTTTAGAAATAGAATACAATTGTGAATACAAAATCAGCTAAATAAAATTAATATTTTTAAAGAGAAAATAAATCACAGCAATGAGTCAAGACTGAAAATCAAGGACCCTTTCTTCTGAGATTTCTTTCACCACTTTTTTTTTTTTTTTTAGGAACACCATGCTTTCAGAGTAGAACTGAGTTGCCCTCTCTAACTCCCAATCTGAGGCCTGTGCAAGGGAGAGTCCTGAAGTTTAAGTTTCATTAGCTTCATTAAGTCTACCTGGTTGGAGTAGATATACTGGATAAGAAAGAATAACAGTAATACAGTCTTAATAAAGAGGAGGTGGATGGAAAAAAAATTTTTGAGGGCCTACTTTGTGTCTGGCATTGTACATAAATCTTTCACTAATTTTTTTTTTTTTTTTTTTTTTTTTTTTTGGAGAGGTTTTTGCTATAGGGCACATGCGCTCGCCAGAAAGAGAGAGACAGAGAGACAGAAAGCGAGAAATCACCCCCCAGGGGGGATGGCCACGCTGAAATCCCTTCTCCTCCATTCTCCTCTTGGGATTTTGGGCACGCACGCACAGGTGCCCGGCATGAGTTTAAGCTATCAGGTCCAAGACTGGAACCACAGTCGACTACATGGGAGTCCAGCGACATAGCCATCCGCTAACTGCTGGTCCAAAATCTTTCTCTAATCTTCACAATCAGTCCCTGAAATGAATATTTCCTGTTTACCAGAGATGAAAAAGCTAAAGCATAAGAAGGTTAAGTAATTAGCCAATGATTGGACAAAAAGGTAGTTGTATGGCCCATTCATAGTGGCACAGGTGGGAGGGCACCACTGCACAGGACTGGAAGCAATGGGAAGACCCAGGGTTCGTGTCTCAGGTTGGCCTGCATATACTCAGATGCCCATGGGCATGCCTGTGACTTAGTTGGTTGAAAGGCTGTGAGGGGTGGGTAGTCTCAGAGTAGTGAAACCTTCACAAAGGTACTGTCTTTCTCTCTCAAAATAAATACATAAGTTAGCATAATGGCTATGTTGCTGGACTCCCATGTAGTCGAGCGCGGTTGGCGTTCCAGACCCGGTGGCTTAAAACTCACGCTGGGCGCGTGTGCGTGCGTGCCCAGGATCCCAAGAGGAGAATGGAGGAGAAGGGATTGCGGCATGACCATCCCCCTCTCACTTTCTGTCTCTCTCTCTGTCTGGCGAGCGCACGCGCCCTATAGCAAAAACCTCTCAAAAAATACATACATACATACATACATACATAAGTTTAAAAACAATGGAGTTATAATTTGAACCCAGGATTATCCAATTCCAAAATCTGATTCTTTCATTCACTTGTTTGTGGACATGGATATCTTGAGTGCTTTCTAGGTACCAGGTATTCCAAAGAAGCTGGGGATGTAGTAGTGGACAAAAAAAAGAAAAGTTTCGGGGCTAGCAGGTGGCATAGTGATTAAAGCACTGGGCTCCCACGTGGCCAACAGGGGTTAGGATCCCAGACTGGAAGCTTGAACATCATGACTGCCTAGTGCATATATGGGCGTGCCTAAAATCCCAAGAATGGAGGAGAAGGGATTGTGGCATAGCCATCCCCCTGGGGGGTGATTTCTCACTTTTTTTCTGTCTTTGTCTCTCCAGCAAGCACATGCACCCAATAGCAAAAATCTCTCTCTCAAAAAAAAAAGCAAAGTTTCTGCACTCCTAGAGCTTACCCTCTACCTGTGTGAGGAAAACAGACCACAGTCAAATTCATGAATAAACAATAAGAAAGATAAAGAACAGGATAAGAGAATAAAAAGAATGCAGTAGGGGCTGTTTACATGGGATGGTCAGGAAAGGCTTCTCTGAGGACGTGACATTTGTGTAGAGCCCAAAATGCTGAGAAAAAGTAGGCAATGTGAAGGTCTAGGTAACGCTGCTTCCCACCCTTACACAAGTAAATACCAAGTGTGTGCCATACTGTAGACGCAAAAAATAGCAACACCCTGAAGTCATTTCTTGTCCCAGATGGGAAGATTAGACATAGCATACTTGATGCCAAATGTAAATTATTTTTCATTCATCTGTGGCATAAATCTCTTCCATTAGCCCAGAGTTCACTGTACAGCTGAGATAAAATCATTGAATGCGAAGCCTATTTTATAATAAAGCACTGGATATCTTCTGTAATTTAGTGAATATTGTGCCAAAGGTGAGTCAGGAATTCCTAACAAATTAGAAAAAAACAAATTAAGAAGCAAAGTGGCGTTTGTTTTCTTTCCTTTTTTTTCCCCCCAGGTTTTGCCACAGGGTGCATACACTTGCTAGAGAGAGACAGAGAGAGGGAAAGTGAGAGCTCACCCCCTGGGCGATGGCCATGCAACAATATCTTTTCCAGTCTCCTCTTGGGATTTGGGGAACACGTACACATGCACTCAGTGTGACAGTCAAGCCTCTGGGTCTGGGACTTGAACCACTGAATCACCCATGTGGGATCCAGTGCCTTACCATCATGCCACCTGCTATCCTGGTAGTATCTATGGTTTTTTTTTTTTTTTTTAGAGGTTTTTGCTATAGGGTGTGTGCGCTCGCCAGACAGAGAGAGACAGAGAGATAGAAAGAGAGAAATCACCCCCCCCCCCAAGGGGAATGGCCACGCCGCAATCCCTTCTCCATTCTTTCAGGATCTTGGGCACGCGTGCACACGTGCCTGGCATGAGTTTAAGCCACCGGGTCCGGGACGCGAACCGCGGTCGACTACGTGGGAGTCCAGCGACATAGCCATTACGCTAACTGCTGGTCCCCCTGGTAGTATCCATTAACACTAGGCATCCACTATGACCCAACAATTTCACTTCTACCTCTATTCAATAAAATGTGAATGGACAGATATGTATGAAAATACACATCCTGGAATATCCACAGCAGTTTCCAGTTTTAAATTGGAGACAATCCAAACGCCTAGTAAGCGCAAAATAATACACAAGAAACATAAACTATGAAATATTCATACAGTGGAATTCTGCAGAGTAATGAGAGTGAACAACAAAAAAATTACCTTAAACTATTGGGATAAATTTCACATAGATATTGAAAGAAACTAGATACTGTTTGAGTCCTTTTATATAGGGTTGAAAACCAGACAGAACTCTTCTATATTGTGCCGGCCTAATGGTGCAGTGGTTAACTGAGCTAGATCCCACATGGGTGACCGTGGTTCAGATCCCAGCTTCGGTGGCTTAAACACAATGTATATGAGCGCGTGTGCCCCAAATCCTGGTAGGAAGGAGAAATGGAGAAGGGACTGCAGCGGGGCCAGAGCACATCTCCCTCTTCGTCTCTGTCTCTGGTGAGCACACAAACCCACTGACGAAAACAACAACAACAAACTAGAAAGAACAAAAGCCAATTCTGTAGTGTGAGAAGTCATTCCTCTGCGGTAGCAATGACTGGAAGGGAGAATGGGAGGAGGGTGTGTTTTACATGGGCATACTCAGTTTTTGAAAAGTTATTGAGCTGTATACTTTTTTTTTTTTTTTTTTTTTTGGAGAGGTTTTTTTGCTATAGGGCGCGTGTGCTCGCCAGACAGAGAGAGAGAGACAGAGAGACAGAAAGCAGGAAATCACCCCCCAGGGGGGGTGGCCACGCCGCAATCCCTTCTCCTCCATTCTCCTCTCGGGATCTTGGGCATGCACGCACATGCGCCCGGCGTGAGTTTAAGCCACCGGGTCCAGGATGCGAACCGCGGTCGACTACGCGGGAGTCCAGCGACATAGCCATTACGCTAACTGCTGGTCCCTGAGCTGTATACTTTTACCTTTCTGTCTGTAACACTTCAATAAATCTTCCAAAAAGGATAATCTTCGAATACATAAAAAAAGAAGATAGACATATATTAGCCAAATGAAATTTTGGTTGTTGTTTGGATACTGATTTGAGCAAATTCATTGTGAAAAACATTTGTGAGAGTGGGACTACCAGTTAGCGTAATGGCTATGTCACTGAACTCCTATGTAGTTGACCGTGGTTCGAGTCCCAGACCCGATGGCTTAAACTAACGCCGGGCGCGTGTGCGTGTATGGCCAAGATCCCGAGAGAATGGAGGAGAAGGGACTGTGGCGTGGCCATCCCCCTAGGGGGTGATTTCTCGCTTTCTATCTCTCTGTCTCTCTCTGTCTTTCTGGCGAGCACACGCACCCTATAGCAAAAAAACTCTCCAAAAAAAAAAATTGTGAGACAATCAGGAAGAAAAGAACACTGACAAAAGAACACATATTTGATAATAACGAAATAATTACGCTCATTTTATATGTATGTAGTGGCTGTGGCTTGTTTTTAAGAGAGAGATTTTTGCTTTGGGGCACATGCGCTGGCCAGAGAGACAGGGACAGAGCGCCAGAAAGTGAGAAATCATCCCCCAGCGGGGCTGGCCACACTGCAAGCCCTTCTCCTCCAGTCTCATCTCAGGATTTGGGGCACACACAAACATGCGCCCAGCGTGTTTGAAGCCACCAGGACTCGAACCGTGGTCAACTATGTGGGAGTTCAACAACGTAACCATTAGGCCTTCTGCTGGTGCCAGCTGTGGCTTTCCTTAAGAGTCTTTTGAGAGATATACTGAAACATGAACAGATGAAATAATACAATACCTGAGACTTGGTTCGGAATAATTCAATGGAGAATGAGGAGGTAGGGAGAAGTTTACACAAAACCATATTGGCTATGAACTAACCATTGAAGCTGGAAAACGATGTCTGGGGTATTTATTATATAATTCTCTTTGCTTTTGTTTATGTTTCAATTTTTCCATAATAAAAAGTTCTAAAATATACACTACTTTTAAGTACAGTACTAATAAAATACCAAAAAGCTACATGCATTTTTAAAAAAGTTTATAGATAAGTGATTTATTAATTATAAATTTGTTTGCTGAGAGTTTTCCTAAATGACTCATGCTTACTGGTCCTTAAAGTACGTCTGAGTTACTTTATGGACAATACCTGAAATATTAATATAAAAATGTATAATTCATATTCTCCACCGTTTGAATTACTCTTGATTTAATCATTCAATCAGTTTTATGGGTGCAGGCCTTGCTTTCAACACTGAGGAGATACCAGAGAAAAGAACCACCAGGTTTCCTTTTTTTTTTTTTTTAAGAATTATTTTAATTTTGGGACCAGCAGTTAGTGTAATGGCTATGTCGCTGGACTCCCACGTAGTCGACCGTGGTTCAAGTCCTGGACCCGGTGGCTTAAACTCACACTGGGCACTTGTGCGTGCATGCCCAAGATCCCGAGAGGAGAATGGAGGAGAAGGAATTGCGGCTTGGCCATCCCCCTGGGGGGGGTGATTTCTCGCTTTCTGTCTCTCTGTCTCTCTCTCTCTCTGTCTGGCGAGCGCATGCGCCCTGTAGGAAAAACCTCTCCAAAAAAAAAAAGAATTATGTTAATTTTATTCATCATCATCATCATATATTCTTTTCCAATTTGATCACAGAGCAACAGAGAAAGAGAGAGAGTGAAAGTGAGAAAGCAAGCTGCTGAGTCCAGGACTTGAACGTGGAGAGCCAGGTGGGAGTCGGGTGCCGTAACTACACCACTTGCCAGCCCCAAGCATCACCAGTTTCTATTCCTGTGGAATTTACACTCTGGTGAGGGGGAATAAACAAGTAACGTAATGATTACATAAAATTAATTATTAATTCCATCATATAATTAAAATAATACAAGGGGGGCCAGCAGGTGGTGTGGTGGTGAAGGGCGCTAGACTCCCACATGGCCGACTGTGATTCGAGTCCCGGACCTGACATCTTGCTTACTCACTTTTTCTCTCTCTCGCACTCTGTCCCTATCTGATCAAAATTTAAGTAAGAAGTAGATAAATAAATAAAGTTAAATACAATATTCCTTTAAAAATAAATAACTGAATTTGGTTTCCACCTAAAAACCCAGAAAAATAATTACGTAATAATAATAACAGGAGCTGGCAGATGGCTTGGTACTTAAGGGCAGCAGACTCCTTGGCCGACCGTGGTTTGGACCCCAGACCTGGTGACTTGCTTTCTCACTTTCTCACTCTCTCGCTCTGGATCTCTCTGGTCAAAATAAAATAAAGAAAGTTAAATAAAATAATTCTTTTTCTTTCTTTCTTTCTTTTTTCTTTCTCTTTTTTTTTTTTTTTTTTTTTTTTTTTTTTTTTTGTTGAGAGGTTTTTGCTATAGGGCGCAAGCGCTCGCCAGAAAGACAGAGAGCGACAGAGAGACAGAAAGCGAGAAATCAGCCCTAGGGGGCCACGCCGCAATCCCTTCTCCATTCTACTCTCGGGATCCTGGGCACGCACGCACATGGGCCCAGTGTGAGTTTAAGCCACCAGGTGTGGGACTCAAGCTGTGGTCGACCACATGGGAGTACAGCAACACAGTCATTATGCCAACTGCTGGTCCCAAATAAAATGATTCTTAAAAAAAATTAATAATAATAATAAGTAGCCAGAGTGAGTTTCCCTGTTGTCCAGCTTTACCCATGACAATTCGGAGACTTTCCCGCTGTCACCTCTTTTGCCCCTCAGGTGGGAGAAGGCAACAAGGATCCCATCATCTGCACTAAGGGAGCTTATGTGCACCTTGGGCCATGACACTGGGGTGTGCTCACAGCACAGTTCAGTGGGGAACTCAGAGAAATTTCAGAGCAGAGGGGTCAGTGCTTGGGCTGCCCAGGCATCTGGCAATGGAGAGCTAGCTTCTGTGGCCGTGCTCTCAGACTAAATCTCCACCAGGCCTCCTCCCTGGATTCCCTCTCTGCCTGTCACTACCCACCCCTACAGCCTCTGAGTCTCTACTGGCCTCTTTCCATCACATGCCTTTCTCTTTGCCCAAAGTCCCAAGCAGGAGAATCTTAAACAAAGGTTGAGGGGCTGGCAGGTGGCACGGTGATGAGAGGACTGGATTCCCCCATGGCCGACCATGGCTTGAGTCCCAGACCTGGTGGCTTGCTTTCTCACTTTTTTTTTTTTTTTTTGGCTTTCTCTCTCTTTTTTTTTCGGAGAGTTTTTTGTTATAGATTGCGTGCGCTCACCAGAAAGAGAGACAGACAGAAAGCGAGAAGTCACCCCCCAGGAGGAATGGCCTCACAGCAATCCCTTCTCCTCCATTCTTCTCCTGGGATCTTGGGCACGCACACACATGTGCCTGGCGTGAGTCTAAGCCACCGGGTCCGGAACTCGAACCACGGTCGGCTACATGGGAGTCCAGCAACATAGCCATTACGCCAATTGCTGGTCCCCTTACTTTCCCTTTCTCTCTCTCTCTGTCTGGTCAACTAAAAAATGCTAATACCAAATGGAATTAAATTTAAAAATATATATTCTTTAAAAAAAAAAACAAAGGTTGAAAAACAGGGAGAGTCATCCATCTGTTTCTCCCTCTTCACTGTCTTCTTGCTTGGGATTCTACTCAGGGCCTTCACTTGAAAGCCTCGTTGACAGTTACAAACACTACCGACCAGCAAATGGTGTCATGGCTACGTTGCTGGACTCCCACTTGGCTGACTGCAGCTTAAGTCCCAGACCTGGAGGCTTGAAACTCATGCCAGGCCCATGTGTGTGCGTGGCCAAAATCTTGAGAGGAGAATGGAGGAGAAAGGACTGTGGCATGGTCATTCCCCCAGGGGGTGATTCCTCACTCTCTGTCTCTCTCTCTCCAGTGATTACATGTGCCCTATAGCAAAAACCTCTAAAGAAAAAGGAAGTTACAAACACTGAAGGCTGCTTTTTCTATCTGTATTCCTAACCTTATGGTCCCTAGGGGAGGGTCCTGAGGTTTGGCAAAGAAAGAAAACCATAAATGTGCCAAGTAGTGGCATGGTAGTCAAGGTGGCTTTATACCGCATGGCCTATGGCACAGTTCAAGTCCCAAGTCCATGACTCGTACCGTGGTCAGCAATTTGGAAGGGAAAAATTTTTTAAAAAGAATTATTTTATATAACTATTTATTTTAATTTGACCAGAGTGAGAGAAAATGAGAGAGAAAAAGTGAGAAAGAAAGCCGCCAGGTCTGGGTGGGACTCAAATTGTGGTCAGTCATGTAGGAGTCCAGCACCCTTAACCACCACGCCACCTGCTGGCCCCCCAAATGGATAATTCTTTTTTTTTTTCCCATTTAACTTCATTTATTTATTTATTTATTTATTTATTTATTTATTTATTTATTTATTTATATTTGACCAGAGAGGGAAAGAGTATGAATGAGAGAGAGAGAGAAAGAAAGGGAAAGTGAGAAAGCAAGCTGCCATATCCAGGACTCGAACCACTGCCAGACATGTGGGAGTTCAGCACCCTTAACCACCACACCACCTGCCAGCCCCATAAATAATTGTTTTGTTTTGTTTTGTTGAGAAGTTTTTGCTATAGGGCGTGTGCACTCGCCAGAAAGACAGAGACAGAGAGACAGAAAGCGAGAAATCACCCCTCAGGGGGGATGGCCACAGCACAATCCTTCTCCTTCTTTCTCCTCTTGGGATCTTGTGCACACTCACACACGCACCTGGCATGTGTTTAAGCCACCAGTTTTGAGACTTGAACTGCGGTCGACTACGTGGGAGTCCAACGACATAGCCACTATGCTAACTGCTGGTCCCAATAATTCTTAAAAAAAAAAAAAAGATAGTCGAAATCTGGATTTGCAGAATCTCTATACTTATGCATTTGGGGACTGGGGTTTACTAGTTCATGAACAGTGTGTGAACTGTGTGTTTTCCTCAGTTTACGAGCACACGCATACGGACTTACTAACATCCTACCTAGCATTCAAACCCACAAATGGTAACTGAGCCTCACATGAGTCAGGAATTATGATAAAAGATGTTTCAGGCTAGGCACTGCTGTACTGGTTTTGGAGGCTAGATCTCACATGGGGTTTGAGTTCCAGATCTGCTGGCTCGAAAAACACACCGGGTGTGTGTGCGTGCCTGCCCAAAATCCCAAGAAGAGAATGGAGGAGAAGAGATTGTGGCATGACCATCCCCCATGGGGGATGCTTTCTCACTCCTTTATGTTTTTTGGAGAGGTTTTGAGAGACACAGAAAGTGAGAAATCACTCCCCAGGGGGCTGGCCACACCGCAATCCCTTCTCCTCCATTCTCCTCTCGGGATTTTGGGGCACGCATACACATGTGCCTGGCATCTCACTCTTAATCTCTCTGTCTCTCCAGTGAGCACATATACCTTTTAGCAAATTGGAAAAAAAAAAAGTATCAGTTTAATAAAATGATTTATACAAGAAGCTGTTTCTTGGCATAGTGGCTAAAGGAGCAAGATTCCATATGACTGACCAAGGCTCAAATCTCAGCCCTAGCAGCTTGAAAAATATACTGGACACGTGAGTGTGTGCCCCAGATCCTGGCAGGTGGGGAAATGGAGAAAGGACTGCAGGACGACCATGCCTGGTTAAGTGTGCTTTCTTCCCCTCTCTTTCCCCCTCTCTCAGTGTCTTTGGTAAGTTCACCTCTTCTGACAATTAAAAATTAACAATAATAGGGGCCAGGGGGCCGGCAAGTGGCATGGTGGTTAAGGGTGCTGGACTCTCACATGGCTCAAATTCCAGACCTGGAGGCTTGCTTTCTTACTTTCCTTCTCTCTCTCTCTCGCTTTCTCTCTTTCACTCTCTCTCTGCCTCTCTGGTCAAATTAAAATAAGTAAAGTTAAATAAAATAATTATTTTTAAAATAATAATAATAGGGATCAGCAGATGCTGTAATGGTTATGTTGCTGGACTCCCACATAGCTGCCCATGGTTCAAGTCCCATGGGCAGCTTAAAACCTATGTCACGCACGTTTGAGCATCCCCAAAATCATGAGAAAAGAATGGAGAAGTGATTGAGACCTAGCCATCCCCCGGGGCCTTTCTTACTCTCTGTTTCCCTCTGTCTCCCTGGTGAGTGCACGTGCCCTATAGCGAAAATCACTCTTAAAATAATAATAATAAGGCAGGTCTCTTAGCACAGTCATTAAATAAACAATCTCACATGTCCAACTGTGGGATTCACAGGCTAGCCCTGGTAGCTTGAAAAACACACTGGGGAGACCAGCAGATGCATAATGCTTATGTTGGTGGACTCCCACAGTTGATCACGGTTTGAGTCCCAAAACTGATGGCTAAAAACTCACACTGGGCGTGCGTGCGTGCATGCCCAAAATGCCGAGAGGAGGATGGAAGAGAAGGGACTGCAGCATGGCCAACCCCCATGGGTGGTAATTTCTCGCTTTCTTTCTGGTAAGCACGTGCACCCTATTGCAAAAATTTCTCAAAAAAAAAAAAAAAAAAAGGAAAGAAAGTAAAGAAAATACACTGGGTGCATGTGCCCGTTTATCTGAAATCCAGACAGGATAGAGATAGAGAGGGGACTGTGGTGCGACAATGGCTTCTTGGGGAGTGATTTCTCCCTCTCTTTTTTCCCTTTGTCTCTCTGGTAAATGCATGTGCCCACTGGCAATTACAGAAACCAAAACCAAAACCAAAAATGTATTCAAGTAGTATATACAGGGCCTGCAGATGGCATGGTAGTTAAGGTGGCTGGACCCCACACGACCAACTGTGCAGCTGAGCCAGGATCGCAAGCTAGAAAACATGCTGAGCACACGTGCATGCTTGCCTAAAAGCCTGAGAGGAGAACAGATGAGAAGAGATTGTGGAATGGTCATTCCCCCGGGAGTGCTTTCTCCAGACTGCACATACAATCTTTTTTTTTTCCCCCCCAGTTTTTGTCTTAGGGCAGTACACTGTGGGGAGTGGGGTTGGACAGACACATTGAGCGGGAAAGTGAGGAATCACCCCCCAGGGATATGGTCAGGCCACCATCCCATCTCCTCCATTCTCCTCCTAGGATCTGAAGCACCCATGCTCATACATGTGTTTTTCATCATGGTGTGATTTTCAAGCCACCGTGTCTGGGACTTGAACTTTGGTTGGCCATGTGGGAGTCCAGAGACTAAACTGCTATGCCATTTGCTGGTCCATTTTTTTCCTTCGTTTTCAGAGGATGCAAATACTCACTAGAGAGAGACAGAGACAGAGGGAGAGGAAAAAGCAACCCCTATGGGGAATGGTCATGCCACATTCCCTTCTCCTCAGCTCCCCCTCCTTTCTGGATTTTGGGCAGGCATGTGTTTCTCAAGCAGCCAGGCCTGGTGTGATAGGCAGTTAGCTAGAAATGAGCAGGCAACCCTGAAATAATAGCAGAAGGATACCTGTCACATCAATCGCAACTTATCAGGAGTTACAACCAGACCCTCTGAAAACCTCCTTCCTCCTACCCAATTCTTCACACAGGAAGGTAGATCCCATTTTGCTTCTATAGTACCTAAGGAAGACATGTAGGGGTAGTTGTAAATTTTACTCTTATCATTCCTCACAAGTATAAAAGGACCCAACAGGACTTTTTGATTAACATCCTTATTCCCACTGGGGCAATAAACTAATTGGGCAGTTCATCATAAGAAGGATGCTCCTATCACTCAGGCTCACACTGGGCATGTGCAATTAGGTAACCAAATTCCTCAAATTCTTCACCTGGCAGAGAGATGCACAAGCACAGAAGAAAGCCTGTGATTTCAAAGAACATAGATACTTGGGGCCAGCAGATGGCATAATGCTTACATCGCTGGACTCCCACATAGTTGACTGAGGTTCAAGTAAAGACCTAGAGACTTTAAACTCATGTGTGTGTGTGTGTGTGTGTGTGTGTGTGCCCAAAATCCCAAGAGGAGACTGGAAAAGGGATTGTAGCATGGTCATCCCTCCTGGGGGCTGATTTCTTGCTTTCTCTCTCACTGTGTCTCTCCATCTCTTCAGTGAGTACATGCACCCTATAGCAAAAATTTCTCTCTAAAAAAAAAAAAAAAAAAGAATACAGATACTATGACAGACCTCCCACTGTTGAATATTCATTATTACCTCTAGTAATAAAAATAACACCTGCCAGTTCCAGACGTAGTTGCTACCTAGCAAACTGCCCACCCGAAAGCTTTTGGGGTGTACATCTTTTCTAAGATCTTTCTTTCCTATTAATTCCCTTTCTACCTACTTTTTATTGTAGTTGTGGCTTTACTTTGTGCCTCAGGGCAGGTCTCTAATTTTAGAGATCTGGACCTAAAGAACCAAGGATTTTACACAATGCAGTTCAACACTCTTGCATCCTATGACACGGGGGCTTGAACTGGATTTCAGCCATGTGAAATCTGGCTGCCTAAACCACCTGACCATGGAGCTGGCTCAAAGTACATAAATCTTTTGTTTTTTTTTTTGAGAGAGTTTTTGCTATAGGGTGCATGCGCTCGCCAGAAAGAGAGAGACAGGGAGACAGAAAGCAAGAAATCACTTCCCAGGAGGATGGCCACACCACAATCCCTTCGCCTCCATTCTCCTCTCCGGATCTTGGGCACACGCACACACGTGTCTGGCGTAAGTTTAAGCTACTGGGTCTGGGACTCGAACCGTAGTCGACTACATGGGAGTCCAGTGAGGTAGCCATTATGCCATCTGCAGGTCCCAGTACATGCAATCTTTTTTTTTTTTTTTTGGAGAGGTTTTTGCTATAGGGTGCGTTCGCTGGCCAGAAAGACACAGAGAGAGAGACAGAAAGCGAGAAATCATCCCTGGGTGCGGGGGGCAGGGGGGTGGTGGTGGCCACATTGCAATCCCTTCTCCTCCATTCTCCTCTCCCGATTATGGGCACGTATGCATACACGCTGGCTTGAGTTTAAGCCACTGGGTCTGGTCAACAACATGGGAGTACACCAACTGCTGGTCCCCATACAATCTTAAAAGAGAAAGAGCAGAGCAAATACATGTGCAGCAATACTGGTGGAATCTAGGTTACCTATTCTTTTTGTTCTTTTTAATTTTTTTAAAGCCTCTGGTCAGGGAGTCAAACCATGGAGTCAGCCATGTGGAATTCAACCACCTTAACCACTACTCCCCAGGCTGCCCCATATTGTTATTATTGTTTTTTATTTGTTTTTGGTATAGGGTGGCAATGCTCATCAGAGAGAGAGAGAGAGAGAGAAAGTGAAAAATCACCCCCAGAGTGTATGGCCACCCTCAATCCCCGAATTGTCTTTTGAAAGATTCTTCCATTGCAGGGTGAAAGCAGTAGCGGAAAGAGCAAAGAGCTCAAGTGGGCAGACTTGCTCAGCTTGATGACTTGGTTCAGGGAAGAGGTAAGGAATTTGGAATAAGGCAGTGGGGATAAAACCAGTAAGACTGCACTAGACGCGGAGGATAAAGATACCAAAGGTCCTGGTTGGCACCACGTGAGCAAGACTGGGGTGGGAGTCCAGGGATAGAGTTCTATTTGGACAGGTCTTTTTTGAGATTTGAGCCATGGGAGAGTAGACGGAGTATCAGCCGGAAGCTGGCTACTTAGAACAGGGATCGCTGGCGATCTGAGCTGTTCATGTTTCCTGGGGAGGCATGCCGGGGGTAGCTAAGTGGAGGAGCACTCAGGAGCCCTGAGAGTTCTCCACTGCATTGGACCGTTACTCAAAAACCTAAAATAACATCTAGGTTCTGTGGGTTAAGTGGAGCCCAGAAGCACATCTCCCAGAATCGACCACAGCACAGGCCCCAGTTACCACATCTGCCAGGCCGGCGACCTGCACTTTAAGAGGCTCAGTGTCCCCCAGGAACCTCCAAGGCCGACGTGCACCTACGGAAAGCCTGAGGGAGGTGCGCGAGCTGGGGCCCCAGCACCGCTGCATGCTGGGACTTGTAGGCCCTCGACACGCGTGCTTCTGTAAGCCTCGGAGGTGCCAGACCCGGAGGTGCCGTTAGATGCTGGGAAGCACCCTCCCCTGCGTGGACCCTTTGCAGCGGTCGTCCTAAGACGCAAATCTGACCTTGCTTTCTTCCTCGGAATCCTTTATCTACAATAACTTCTCACTACCTGAAGGATAAATCCAGAGTCCTTCAGGTGACATTCGGTGTCCATTTCATCATAACCTCATCGCTTCACAGTTGCTAATTATTCTGCAAGCCCATTCTGCAAGCCAAGGCTTTGGGCCTCTCCCTTCCGTGCTTTCCCAGCCCACGGAATTCGCCAGCAACTAGGATCCGGGCAGCCTCTTCCAGCGCGTATGATTCGTCCTAATCTAGCGGCGCGGATCAGGTCACTGATTCTCACCACGACCCACTGAGACGGACATTGTTACTTTCATTTTTGCATTTGAGGTTATTTTGGCTTAGCGACGTTATGTAACACGAGCAGGGCCACGCCGGCCTGGACTGCTCTCCCGCGGCCTACGCGCTCCCCAGCAGCCGCGGACACACCAGCTTTTCGCTCTCCCGCGGGCCACGCCCCCGGGGCGGGGCTCAGTGACGCCACCGCGTCCCATGGTGCCTCGCGCGTCGCGCTGTCATTGGCCGGGCGACGCGGCGGCTGTTTCAAATCGAGGCGCCCAGGCGTTTCAAATCGAGGCGCCTAGGACCCTGGGCAGAGACGGGGTTCGTAGTACGGCAGCTTGGACTGGTGCGGACCGACCTCACGGCCAGAGTACCGGGTGGAGAGCGGGACGCTGAGCTTGAGCTGCCCTCGTCAGTCTTGCAGGCCCCGGCAGCGCCCAGGCCCGGCGCCCGCCCGACAGCGCAGGCCTCCGCCACCAGGCTTGATTTTTGGCGGCAACGGTCATGGCGTCCCAGCCAAATTCTGCGAAGAAAGATGACAAGGGGAAGAACATCCAGGTGGTGGTGAGGTGCAGGTAAGGAGAGGTTGCGGGAGTTCGGAGCGCTGGGGCTTTGCTGCGGGGCTCCGTCTTGCGCGGTCGCGGAGGATTTCGTTCGGAGGATTTCGTTTGCATTTCCTGAGAGGACCAAACCTGTCTCTCTGTTTCCTGTGTTCTGATAAAAATGACCCCAGGTTGCTGTGAGTAGTAGATTACTGCCTGTTTTTCAGGAGGAAAGTAGGATGTTCGAATTGGAGTTTCTAGTTAAACTGCCATTCAGGAGAGTTTGATGGTCGTTTTTACTGCAAAGTGCTTTCTTTAGAGGTGAGGTCGCTGAAGATGAAGGCGTTACTTTTATGTGCTATGCTGTGCAGTTTGTCCGTTTTAAAGAAGGCTGCAGACGTACTCGGAGATGGCACTTAGGCTGGGGTTATCGTCGTCATCTCCATCACCTGTGAACAAGTCATCAGTCATCTCTTGACTATTCTAAATGGCAGTATTTTCTTCCTCCCTACTAAACAAACGTCACTGTATGTAAACATTAGGGATTAAGTTATAGAGTGAATTTAGTTTTTAAAAGATCACAAGTGAAGCTTGGGTCTGTAGGTACGTTGTGCTGCAACTCGGTCTTCCCTTTCCTGGCTGCCGGTCTGTGCAGAGAGACCAGACGACTTTCTGGGATGAGGGGGTGTGTTGAGCTGTTCGGCTCTCCCCTGACCGGTTCCAAATAACTCCTTAGTTTTGAAATGACTTGGTAGAGCAAGACATACTTGTAGAAACTGCTGCTCAATTAGAGACCGATTTATTCAACTTTTTAAACCCTCTGTACAGTACTGGCATGTGTGTCTGTTGCTGTTTTTAAAGGTTGCTCTTGCATCTTTTCTGTAAATCGAAAAGTAGAACTGTGTCCTTGGAAAGTTCATGGAAAATGCGTACTATTATGTAAGAAACAATACATGGATTTCTTTTCTCTTTTTTGGCAAGCCGATTTTTATTATCTCTTCATTTCTTGGATTTGAAGTACTCTTCGATGACGTCCTTGGCCTGAGATTCCTTGCCATAGCGCTTAACTATTACACAGCTGCAACCAACCACTTTACAGGGTTTTCCCTCTGTCAATTTTACAGAGGCCTACCCATTCTCCTAGTTTCTTGTTGTCATCAACCTTAATCAGGTTGATTTGGTGTATGGCACAAAGGGCCTCCACCAACTTGACCTACATAGGTTCATTACAGTTGGATGCAAGCACACACTGGTGGGCTTGACGCTTGACTAAGGCTTTGGCGGCTTCGCAGCTTCCGCGTGCTAGGCCATCATGGATGAGGGCGATCTTCAGCACTTCTTGTAGAGCAGTATTAACGTCCATTACACCTCCAGCTTCAATGCCTACCTCCGCCCTGGCGGTGGATTACAGGTGGAGCTGAATCTTGAACACCCCAGCCTCCACCTCCGAGCAACTCGGTGGCGGCAGGGAAAGAGCAAAAACAATACATGGATTTCAAAAAGAATTTATTTTGCACTAAAATAAACTTATACTTTAATTTCACTTTTCTACCAGTTTCTTGAAACCCTCTCGTATTTAAAAATTAAAAGGTATTTTTGAAACTTGTATCGGCAGGCTTTTTTGGTTATTGTCTCTTAAGCTCTGGTGATTTGAAGTGTAGATATCAAAGACATGATGACTAGATTTCTTCATTAGGTGTAAAAGGAGAACTTCGGTGGTAACCTAAAGTCTAGCCAATGACCAGATGCATTCTGGGGCTTCTGTTAGTAGTTACTTTTTTGGGTAAGTTTTTGAAAAATCAGCAGTGCATATGACAAATGCAAATGTTAGAATGATTTTGGTTGTTTCAATAAAGCCAAAAAAGCCACATTCCCAACATCAGTGCAGGCAGTATTATGTTTTTTGTGTGCACTTACTTTTTTATTGCTAGTTACAAAATATTTCAGACTTATAAAATGTTATAAGGAACAATGTATGAATGTTTGTGTAGCCATCACCGAGATTAAGAAACAGTCTTTATAGCTAAACCACCTGTGTACACGCCTTCCTGCGCCCACCGTTAACCATTATCTTGAACTCACACATTTCAAGCTTTGCCTCAGAGGAGATTTCTTCTACTTTATCACCAATGAATTGGTGCTTAGGTTATGTCTAAACAGTTACGGTAATGTTAGTAGAGATTTTTCAGGTTAGCCTTTTCTAGGTGGGAATCTGTCATTAAGCTCTTCTAAATAAGTAACTCTAAGTTATGAGGCCCTTAGGATTTGGTAATTCTTTTCTGTGAAGGGCTCAGATAAAAAAGTATTTATTTTGTTTAAATACCTCAGGTTTTGCTGGCCACATGTGGTCTCTGTTACATATTCTTCTCTGATTTTTCATTTTTATATTGCCAATGTTTTTGGCACTGTTTAAAACTAAAATCCTCCTTAGATTGTTAGTAGAGGAAAAGCAAGATTTGACCCATAATACTAGCTACTGACTCTGATCCCCCTCTTACTGCTCCTCTTTTTCCGAATTTTAAAAATTATGTTCATATACACATATAAAATTTACCATCTTAACCATCTTTTTCAAAAAGAATTATCTTATTTAGCTTTATTTATTTATTCATCTTAGCCACTTTTTTTTTTTTTTTTGAGAGGTTTTTGCTGTAGGGCGTGTGTGCTCTCCAGAAAGAGACAGAGAGACAGAAAGTGAGAAATCACTCCCCAGGGGAGATGGCCATGTTGTAATCCCTTCTCCAGGAATCTTGGACACACATGCACATGTGCCCGGCATGAGTTTCAGCCTCCGGGTCTGGGACTCGAACCAGGGTCGAATACATGGGAGTCCATCGACATAGCCATTATGCCAACTGCTGGTCCCACATCTTAGCCACTTTTAAGTATACGGTTGAGTGGTGTGGTATTAAATACATTCATAATCTACAACCATAACCAACCATCCATCTTGATAACTCATCTTTAAAAACTGAAATGCTATGCCTGTTAAACAATAACTCCCTATTGTCCTCTCTCTCCAACTCTGACTACATCCCATTGTCTATGTCTATTGGTTTTTGAGTAACTTATTTCACTTAGCATAATGTCCTCAAGGTTCATTTAACCTGTATAGTATATGTCAGAATTTACTTTTCTTTTTAAGGCTGAATAATATTCCATTTTATGTATATAGCACATTTTGTTTACCCAGTCATCTGTTGCTGCTTCTGTGTTTTAGCTATTGTAAATACTGCTATGAGCATGGGTGTATAAATATCTTTTTAATATCCTGTTTTCAGTTTTGGGAGGTATTTACACAGAAGTGGAATTGCCCTATCATATGACAATTCTATTTTTTAACTTTTTCAGGAACAAACATACGATTTTCCACAATGGCTGTATCATTTCACATTCCCAACATCACTACAAAAGACTTCTAATTTCCCTACATCCTAACACTTATTTTCTGTTTTTTTGTTTTTTTTTTCCCTTTGATAATACCCATCCTAATGGGTATGAGGTGGTATTTCATTGTAATTTGTTGTCGTTGTTTTTAAAATCAATTTGCTCTCCAGTGTGTGTGCTATCTGGAGAGAGACAGAGAGAGAAAGTGAGAAAGCACCCTTGATGTAGTACGGTCACATCGCAATCCCGTCTCCATTTTCCTCTGGGGATTGCAGGCTTGCGTGCACATGTGCCCGATGTGGATCTTAAGCTGCCAGTCGCGAATTCAAAGCACGCTTTCAGCCATGTGGGATCCAGCCATCCTACCTACCACACCATTTGGCTAACCCTCCAGCTTCATTCTTTTATATGTGAATATCCAGTTTTCTCAGCAGAATTTGTTGAAAAGACCATCCTTTCTTCCTCGTTAGTAGAAAATCACATGTCCATCTATGAGCGGGTTTGATTCTGCGCTCTATTCTACCCCACTGGCTTATACGTCTATCTTTATTACAGTACCACAGTTTTGATGACTTCAGCTTTGTAGTTCGTGAAATCAGGAAGTGTGAGTTCTCAAGCTTTGTTGTGCTTTTCAAGATTGTTTTGGCCATTTAGAGTCCCTTGAGAGGCTATACGAATTTTAGGATGAGTTTCTCTGTTTCTGCAAAACATGTCATTGGGTGGGGCTGGAAGATAGCATAGTTGTAAAGTGCAACGCTTTACAAGGCAGACCCATATGGGGAAGTTATCGATTCACGCCCAGGATTTCCTTGAGTACTGTGCCCGTTATCTGGGTTGGCTGAAACTGGGAGTGGCTTGTGGCATCAGAACCCTGTTGAGGGTGCTGTGTCTCTGCCTCTCTTTTAATGTGCGAGAGGGCACAAGGGCTCACCAGAGAGACAAACAGTGGGAGAGAGAGAAGGCCACTCCCCAGTGGGATTTGGTCACGCCACAATCCCTTCTCCATTTTGTCAAGATGTTTTGGACATGCATGCATATGTTCCTGTCATAGGATGGGAGAGCGCTGAGCTGCATTGTATAAAATCCCTGGTCCTTTATTTTATTATTTTTCTTAAATTATTTTACTTAACTTTATTTACTTAAATTTGACCAGAGAGAGAGAGAGAGAGAGCGAGCAAGCAAGTGAGAGAGCAAGTTATCAGGTCTGGGACTCGAACCATAGTCAGCCATGTGGGAGTTCAGTACCCTTAACCACCACGCCAACTGCTGGTCCCAATCCCTGGTCCTTTAGATCCAGATCACTAAAATAGCATGTGCCTACAAATACAGAATTGCAGAGGTGGGTTAAAGAGTCCCTTCCAAAATGACAAGAGTCATGAAGTCCCTTTAAAATTACCCTTTGTTGGGCCATGGGGAGATGAAACTTAGCCTCATCTGTGAACCCACCACATGGGCCTTTGGCATAGCCATGCAGAACTGCCCACTCTGTTTCAGCTCCAGTGTATTCTAGAGTGGGTGAAGGCTGTGGCAGGCCAGGGATAAGTGCTCCCAGAATAGAGGGAGGAAGCTGGGAGGTGGACTTAGCAGCCTTATCTGCCAGGTGATTTCCTCCACTAACTTCGTCTGTCCCATCAAAAAATGTCCCTGTACTACAACTTGTATTTTGAGTGGAAAACATGCAGCCCCTAAAAGCTCTAGGAGCTGGGGTCTGTACTTAATAGGGGGATTTTCGGCATTTAACGTCCCCTTTCCCTCAGGTGCGTGTACATAGGTGTCCAAGATCCCGAGAGCAGAATGGAGGAGAAGGAATTGTGGCGGCCATCCTGGGAGGGAGGGGCGGGGGGAGGGTGATTTCTCACTTTCTCTCTCTCTCTGGCTCTCTGGTGAGTGCATACGCCCCATAGCAAAAATTTCTCTCTCAAAAACAAACAAACAAACAAAAAGACCAAGGATCCCCTTTCCCTCCAAATTGCTGCACAAGTATGCCCAGGAGGCATATTTAGAATCCATATATAGTGACTCTCTTTCCTTTAGCAAGGGTCAGAGCCCTGGTGAGAGCAGTTAACTCAGCCCACTGGGATGAAGTCCCAGGAGGCAAAGGTTTAGCTTTAATAGTACCTTCCAGAGAAGCTATCACACAGCCAGCCTAGTCCCATGACACTGAGCTCCTGCCATCTGTAAACCAGGTTAGATCTGAGTAGGGGAGCGGCTGGCCTTGAAGATTTGGTCTGCTTGTTAAAAACCTCATGAATTACTTGGAGGCAGTCATGGAAGGGCATTTCCTATGCAGAAAGAGGGAGGAGAGAGGCTGGATTGAAAACTGTACAGTACAGGTTTTTTGTTTGTTTGTTTTGAGATTCTTCAGTGAGCAAGGCTGCTGCTGCTGCTGCTGCTACTGCCCTAAGGCATCCTGGCCATCCCCTAGCCACTTGGTATAGGCAGGTGTGCGACTGGTCTGAAGCAGGGCCTATGTGCTAAGTTAAAATTCCCAAAGCAATTCTTTGTTTGTCTGTTACAAAGAGTTGAAATGGCTGGTCAGGATGAGGGAGTCCTAATGCTCGGGCCCTTATGAGGGCTTCCCATAAAGCCTTAAGGCAGCTTTCTAACAGGGCTCCCAGAGACTAGGTTCTCCCTCAACTTCACCTTTCAAGGCCTCATGTAAGCGCTGGGCTCTGTGTCCATAACCGGGTATCCATACCCGACAGTACCCTGCAAGCCCCAAGGATGCCGGGAGTTAGCAGTGCGTCTGGGGCTCAGGTACCCACAAAATGCCTTGGGCTCATTCAGGGAACAATTTTCTTTGTCCTTCTGAGATAAGGAGTCCAAGATACTTAACTTCAGTTTGTGTGAGCTGGGCTTTAGCCTCGGAGGCTTTATAGCCTTGGTCAGCCAGAAAATTTTAAGTGTCTACTAGATGCTTCTTTGCTAACTCCTTGGCAGGGGAGCAAAGAAGATCATCTACATAATGAATACGTTGTCCCCCTTTTAGGTTTAGGTCCCCCAGGTCTTTAGCTAAAGCTTGACCAGAAGATGGGCACTGTGAGGAAAGCCATGGGGGAGTGTTACCCATGTTAATTGTTGAGGTGCCCTCTCTTTCTCCACTAAAAAGTAAACAGGAATTGGGAATCTTTTTTGGAATGCAGAAGAAAGCATCCTTCAGATCTAAAACTGAAAAACAGTGAGGATCTGGGGGCACCTCTCCCAGAGTAGTGTAAGGGTTTGGCACCATGGGGTGAATGGGGACAACTGCTTCAGTTACAGCTTGGAGGTCCTGGACTAGGCAGTGTTCTCCAGTGGGTTTTCAACTGCTAGAATGGGAGACTTACCGGGTGACTCACAGGGGGTTAAAACACCAGCCTGTAGGAGTCTGGTAGTTATTGGTTGAAACCCTTGAATGGCCTCAGCTTTAAGTGGGTAATGTTTTTTTATGTGGGAAGGTATTGGGATCCTCAAATCTGATTTTAACAGGACTAGCTGTTTTTGCCCTTCCTGGTATCTCTATCATCCAGACCTCTATTGATTTCCTGAATGAGATTATTTTGTTGAGATACCTCAGGATCAGGCTCCAGTAACAGTCCTGAAAGGGCTGATGTGCTAGGTCTCGTTGATAACTGAGCACCCAGCTTACTGAGGATATCCCTTCCCATAAGGGGAGTAGGGCATTGAGGTACGATTAGGAACTGATGGGAAAAAGTGGTGCTCTCCCAGTACAGCCAAGTACAATTAGGAACTGATGGGAGAAAGTGATGCTCTCCCAGTACAGCCAAGTACAATTAGGAACTGATGGGAGAAAGTGATGCTCTCCCAGTACAGCCAAGAGCTGGGGTTAGAGGATGGTGAGTTTACCTGCCAATTCCCATTATGAGATGAGAGTCACAGGAGGCTCCAGCATAAGCGCTAAGTACTGGGTAGGCGGCTCCCATGTCAGTAAGGAAAGTGGGGGTCCTACCTGCCACGTGCAAGGTCACCCTGGGCTTCGCCGATCTCAGGATGTTGATGGCCATCGTGGGAGCCGACTGGAGCAGAGGGCATTCTCATGGAAGGGCTCTTGAGGCCTCTTTTCAGGGTCCTGGAACTCCCAGGGCAGTCCCGGGCCCAGTAGCTGAGTTGACCACATTTGGGGCCAGGCCTTCATGGAGGCTTTAGTAAGTAAGAGTCCTTCTTGTGTCCAGGTTTCTGGTAATAATTGCAGGTCATCAGGATTTTCTAGAGCGACTGGGAGGTGGCTTCTGCACAATCAAAGCAGCAGTTAATTGAGTCTGCATATTTTCCTTCCGCTTTTCTTTTGCCTTAACCCTGTCTTCTAGCTCTAGGTCTTGGTTCTAAAAGACTGAAGAGATCATTCTCAGGAGTTCTGCTGAGAGGATGCTGGGTCCTTGTGATAGCTTTTGTTTTATTTTTTTTTTTTAGAGAGAAATTTTTGCTATAGGAAGATACACTTGCCAGAGAGACAGAAGAAAGCAAGAAATCCCCCCTGTGGGGGTGACCACACCACAATCTCTTGTCCTCCATTCTCCTCTTGGGTATTCCGCATGCATGCACACATGACTGGCATGACTTTCAAGCTGCAGGGTCTGGGATGTGAACCTTGGTCGACTGTGTGGGAGTCCACCAATATAACCATTACACCATCTGCTGGTCCCAGAGTTGACATGTTTATGATACTAAGTTTTCCACTTCATAAACGTGCAGTGTGTTTCCATTTCCTTATGTCCTTTTTCATTTCTTTCAGCAATGTTTTATTTTCATTTTACATGTCTTCTCCTCCTTGGTTAAATAAACATGGAACTGTTTTATTCCTTTTGATGCTATTTCTAGAGGAATCATTTTGCATGTTCTTTTTTGGATTGTATACTTTATTGTACAGAAATGTAATTGACTTGGGGGCCGGCTCTCTAGGGCAGTGGTTAAGCACTGTGCAGAGGAAGCTAGATCCCACACAGCCAAGCGCTGTTCAAGCCTTGGCCCCAGGCACCTGTGCATGTGTGTACCTAAGATATCTGACTGGACAGGAAAAGGAAGGGAAAAGATTGCAGCGTGACCATACCCCACTGGGAGTGCTTTCCTTTTCCGAAGCACATGTACCGTGTGGCAGTATAAAGAACAGAAAAATGGGGACCAGCAGATGGCCTAATAACCATGTAGTCGGCCACGGTTCGAGTCCTGGACCTTGTAGCTTAACCTCATGCTGGATGCATGTGCGTGCATGCCCAAGATCCTGAGAGGAGAGTGGAGGAGAAGGGATGGTGTGGCCATCCCCCCCTGCGGGGTGATTTCTCGCTTTCTGTCTGTCTTTGTCCGTCTTTCCAGCGAGTGCCCATGCCCTATAGCAAAAACCTCTCCCCCCCAAAAAAAAAAGAAGGAAAAGAAAAAATGTAATTTATTTATTTTTGTAATTTGTGTTGTAGGGTGTGTGTGCTTGCCACTGAGAAGGAGAGGAAAAGTGAGAAAGCTCCCCCTGGGGGCACGGCTGTGCCACGTCCCATCATTTCTGTTCCCCTCTGGTGCAATATCTGTGCCTCGCATGTTCTTCAAGTCGCAGGGTCTTGAGCTCGAACTGCTCCATCAGCAATGTAGGATCCAGCTGTCCTAACCACCATGCCACCAACAGGGTAGTTACTAATTTCTTTCCTTCTTTTGGAGAGATTTTGTGATAAGGGCGTCTGCGCTCACCGGAAACCTAGAAAGTGAGAAATCACGCCCGGGGGTGGGGGGGTGGGGGGGGGGGTGGGGATGGCCACGCTGCAGTCCCTTCCCCACCATTCTCCTCTCTGGCTCTTGGGCCTGTGCAAACATGCGCCTGGCATCTGCTTTAAGCTGCCGGATCTTGGACTCAAATTGTGATTGAGTACATAGGAGTCCAGCGATGTGACTATTTTGCCATTTTCCGGGCTCCCAATAGTAATTTCTAGTTACTCAGTGGTAGGTAGTAGTAATTTCTTACTGCTCTGTTTCCACAACATGATGATACTCATTTGTTAACTTAATCACACACACAGGCAAGAGATTAGGTTAGAGATACCAAGAATAATGCACCAATGGAAAAGCTTTAGCCACATGAAAGCAATTCAGTACACTTCAGAACTCTTGGTCTGTCTCAGTTTCAGTTGGTTGTGATTCAGTTTTGTTGAACCTTTAATAATCCTGCATGCGCATGCAGAATATATGCATCGTGTAGCATTTAGTACAGTGGGCAAATGACAGCTTTACCAGGGAATGCTGGGAGTTGTTGAGTTTAGTTCTCTGGGATCTTAAATTTATCTCACCATCAAAAGTATGCTAGGGTGTCCAGATGCTGTGGTGGAGTGGTGACAGTCACAGCACACACCGCTCCCATCACGCACTGTTCTTCCAGTCCACCTTGGTGCTGGGAGCCATATGACAACAGCGGTTCAGCTCCCGGGGGATGTGGGCACCCAGGGTCCCGAGGAGCTGGAGGGCTGGGAAGGGGGAATCAGGGTGTGACGAGGCTCTTTCGAAGGTGCAGTGTCTATTCTCCCTCCATGTGTCTCTCGTCCACACCCTTTCTATCATAGAATGAAAGGAAAAGAGCATTCTAGGGAGTGTCAGGGACCCAGGGAAATTGAGGTCTTCTCAAGTAGCAGCTTTATTTGTCTAGTGATACTGGGAAGATAATTTTCTCTTTGGTAATTTCTTCCAAAATATGTGATACTCAGTGGGAAAAAATAAAATAAGTCAAGTACCGCTGTCCCTTTGGCCCAGACCGTGCGAATATATATAAATATTTTAGGGATGCTACTCTGTGGACTTTTCGTTTTTTCCCATCATTCGTCTTGGGCGCAATATTTATTAAGTAATGTAGTTTAATAAATATTTGAGTGCCTGCTGTGTACACTGCATGGCAGTGGGCACTGGGGAAACTCGCCAGACAGACAGAGACAGAGAGACAGAAAGCGAGAAATCACCCCCCAGGGGGGATGGTCATGCTGCAATCCCTTCTCCTCCATTCTCCTCTCGGGATCTTGGGCACACACGCACACACGCCCAGCGTGAGTTTTAAGCCACCGGGTCCGGGACGTGAACTGCGGTCGACTATGTGGGAGTCCAGCGACATAGCCATTACGCTAACTGCTGGTTCCCGAGAAAGTAATCTTTTAAGCTAAATACGTCCTTAGGCATTTCTGCAGAATGAGGACTCTTGGTCCAGTCTGCTTGGCTCACAGTCCTGTGCCTGTGTCCTCTTGAAAAGTGGGGCTAGTCACACCAGCCTCACTGTGTTGCGCGGGCAAAGCAAGTTAGTTCACGTAAAGCCCTTTGAACACTGAGTACCTGGCATAAGTTAGTGCTTGATGTAGTCATTCTTATTTTTATCTACTCTTTATCTGGTGCCAAGTATCCACTGAGAGTTAGTATTTTGAATACAAATTTGACATGCTCTTTTTACTAAGTCACAACGTAACCTATCCAATTTTAAGAATGGTAGAAATAGGATCCTGCAAAATAAGTTTGGCATATTTTTACAGGTTAAATTTTATTAATATCTGCTCTAAGAGACTGTCAGAATTAAGTTTTACCTATCTTTGACAAAAACTAATTTTACTTCTGGGAATTTAGAGAACTTGTTTGGAGGTCCTAGCAGGGGAGCACAGCTACTCGTATACTTGACCGTTCTTCGGTCCTCCTCTCTGGGGATGGTCGTCTTCAACGACCCAGTGCACAGCTTTGGTAGGGACGCACATGGAGTGGTGAGGGAGGAAAGGGATACCCACCTAGCCAGCCAGATCAGCCAAATCAACCCTGGCGGTCAATGGGGTGACACATGTCGCAGCCAGATCGCCCTCACATCCAAGGGAATTGAGACCCTTTTAATTCTCCTATCTGCTTCAGCCACATCATTTAGTCCTCACTAAACTCCCCTTCACCAACAGTGCAGTCAGACCATCATGCTTTACATTTTTCTTCTTAATAAAATTAATAAAAATGAATAAAATCTCTAGATTTTAAAACTATGCTTAATCTAGTTCATATCTCTTAAGGTTACAATCATATAATTTTATTATCCATATATAAAGTAGGTTAATGACTCAACTGTGTAACCACTAGAAAAAGATAATGGTTAAGTAACTAAGGTAGTTACTGACAATGTCATTGATAATCTGGTAACTAAAAGTTCTTGAATAACTGATTATTTCTGTTTATAGACCATTTAATTTGGCAGAACGGAAAATTAATGCCCATCCAGTAGTAGAATGCAATCATGCTCGGAAAGAAGTGAGCGTACGCACTGGAGGATTGACCGACAAGAGCTCAAGGAAAATGTACACTTTTGATATGGTACTGACCTTCTTTATATTATTTTCTTTTTCTTCTTTAAAAAATAATTATTTATTTTTATTTATTTATTTTAATTTGATCAGAGAGGGACAGAGTGAGAAAGAGAAGAAAAATGAGAAAGCAAGCTGCCAGGTCAGGGACTTGAACTACAGTCTGCCATGTGGGAGTCCAGTGCCCTCAACCACCACGCCACCTGGAGCCCCCCTTACCTTCTTTTAAAAAATGATGTTATTGTATCTTGATTATCCACTAATATAAAGTCGTCCTAACATAGACCGTTTCCCTGGATGTGTGCTACACTTAGAAATTTCAGTGCTTTTCAAGTTGTCATTTGGTTTGACTGAGTTCAGTGAGTTACTTTACTAAAAACAAATGTACTAAAATGAGTAATTTTTAGTTTTCTTTGTTTAAGACAAAAATTTTTTTGATAGGTATTTGGAGCATCAACTAAACAAATTGATGTTTACCGAAGTGTTGTTTGTCCAATTCTGGATGAAGTGATTATGGGCTATAATTGCACTATCTTTGCGTAAGTGAGACACTGCTTTTCAAGCTTATTAAAAAGTTTAGGTGCATGTATATTTTTTGGTTTAATGCTTTGTTTAATTTTGACAGATATGGCCAAACCGGCACTGGAAAAACTTTTACAATGGAAGGTGAAAGGTCACCTAATGAAGTGTATACCTGGGAGGAGGTATTTATTGTTTATAACATACTTTTATCTCTAATGTGGTTGAAATTTAACTGAGTAAAACTTTACTGAGGGATTTTTGTCTTGAAATTAAGGTGAGAATACTCACATCAAATATAATTTAGGATAAAGTACTCCTGTAGTAAAATGAAAATATAGTATGACTCCTGTTTAAGAAGCAGACAGTCTCACTGGGAGAAAGAGGACGAATACGTGTGGCTCAGTTCAGTGATGAGAGGCGTGTCTGTGACAGAATAGTGGGACCAAAATAACTGTAGAAAAGTTGGAGTATGAGTAGGGCTTAAAAAGAGGGCTTTGTAGTGAGGGAATGAGCCTCAAAAAGTTAGAATAGCAAGGGAAAGTATGGTACTTTATTAATCTTGAGTGTTCAAGAAATTAAAATTATTGTATTATTTAATAGTACAGAAAGCATATAGGATCACAAGGATTTCCATCAAATATGTTAAATTTAATTTTTTTTTAAACTGCATGTACTCACCAGAGAGAGAGGGAGGGAGAATGTACTTCCCAATGGGATGTGGTCACACTACACTCCCTTCTCCTCCATTTCTCTTTACTGTTGAGATTTGGGGCACTGACACAGGTGCCTGGCATGTTTTTAAAGCCACTGGGAGGGCCAGATTCGAACCATGGTTGGCCATGTGGGATCCATATCCCTTAACTATTGGGCTATGGGGCCTGGCCTGAAATATATTTAAATTAAACAAGTTTAATAAGTAAGTTATTTTCCAAGTTATCGACATTTAGATAGATTCTTTTCATTTTTTTTTAAAGAATTATTTATTGAATTTTATTTGTTCATTAATTTTAATTTGACCAGAGAAAGACAGAGAGAGAGGGGAGAGGGAAAGTGAGAAAGCATGCCATCAGGTCCAGGACTTGAACCGTGGTCGACCATGTGGGAGTACACAGTGCCTTAACCACCATGTCACCTGCTGGTCCTGATAGATTCTTTTTTCTAGTGGTTACATAGTTGAGTCATTAACCTACTTTATATATGGATAATAAAATTATATGATTGTAACCTTAAGAGATATGAACTAGATTAAGCATAGTTTTATTAATTTTATTAATATACTTGGATAGTTGTAAAACATTCTTATTTTATGTCATAATTAGGGAATATACTTTTAGTTAGACCACTTTTCTGATTAAAATGGTGGTGCGGTATTATGTGCTCATGAGGAAAGTTGAACAGGATTTCTCAACTTGGCTTTTAAGTAGCTTTATCTCTGTGTAATGAAGAAGGCTAACAGGTGTGACAGATTTGTGGCAGATGAGAGGAACACCGTTGAGTTGACATGTTGCAAATGACTTGACGCCTGTAACATCAGATTGGTTATTTTCATAACTGACTGTTATATTATGTTTAAATAGACTGTAAAGGGAGGCCTTGTTATTCCTGTTTTAACTGTCTCAGTAATGGCAGTCTTATTTTATTCCTTTTTTTTTTCTTTTTTCTTTTGAAGAGGTTTTTTTGCTATAGGGCACGTGCGCTTGCCAGTAAGACAGAGACAGAAAGCGAGAAATCACCCCCCAGGGAGGATGGTCACACAACAATCTCTTCTCCTCCATTCTCCTCTCAGGATCTGGGGCACAAACACCCGGCATGAGTTTACGCCACCAGGTCTGGGACTCAAATTGCGGTCGACTACATGGGAGTCCAGCAACATAGCCATTACGCCAACTGGTGGTCCCTATTTTATTCCTTTTTAATATTATAATTTCAGGATCCCTTGGCTGGTATAATTCCGCGTACTCTTCATCAAATTTTTGAAAAACTTACTGATAATGGTACTGAATTTTCCGTCAAAGTGTCTCTGTTGGAAATCTATAATGAAGAACTTTTTGACCTTCTTAATCCATCTTCTGATGTTTCTGAGAGACTACAGATGTTTGATGATCCCCGTAACAAGGTAATTCTGCCTTTGAGAATGAATCGTCTCCAAATCTTAATTAACGTGTGAGGCTTTGATAAGTCAGTATACATTTTTTTTAAAACCAAGCTAATGGAAGTTCTTTTGCTATTTGGTCAGAGGGGCGTGATAATCAAAGGGTTAGAAGAAATTACAGTCCACAACAAGGATGAAGTCTACCAAATTTTGGAAAAGGGGGCAGCTAGAAGGAAAACTGCAGCAACCCTAATGAACGCATACTCTAGGTAAGAAAGCCAGTCTCCGTCCTACCCTGTTTTCTTTTATAGAACAATTAGGGACGTGGAAGAATTCAATTTGGGGTAGGTCAAGGAATTGCTATACAGGTCACTTACCTAGGTTTTGTGCTATAATGAAGGGGACCTCGTAATTGCCTTGAGATTTATAGGGAGGGCACCTACATGGGAAGAATGTTGAAAGGAGAGCAAAGACAAGTCGAACTAGAGCAGAAGGTTAATTTTTTAAGCAGAATTCTTTTTCAAATGAAATCGTACACAGGAGCCCAGATTAAAATGTGGCTGCTGCAGTCGCTTTTGAGATGGGACAGAGACGCTGTACTTCCTCAGCTTTGTAAAAGTGGCCCCGACGCCCTTCTGTGGAGCCCTGAACGGTACTTAGAATAATACCTCGAAAATCTTTGGTTTAAATAAGGATTAGAAAAGCGTTAAATCTTTATTTTATTTTTCTTTATTTTACTAGTTTTTGCTATAGGGTGTATGCACTTACCAGAGAATGACAAAGGGAGAAATAGAGAAAGCAAGAAATCACCTCCTGCGGATGGACACGTTGTAATCTCATCTCCATTCTCCTCCTGGGATTTGGGACCCACAGACACACACAAACACACACACCCATGCATACATGCATACGTGTGCCCAGTGTGATTTTTAAGCCAGTGTTTGGGAATTTCAACCATGCAGTCAGTCATGTGGAGTCCAACACCTTAACCTCTGTGCCACCTGCTGGCCCGAAATCTTCACTTTAAAATGACTTCATTTAATTTAAGGAGACAGAGGACCATTAACATTGGCTCTCATGAGGAGGAAGGGACAAATTTCTTTTTCTTTTTTTTTTTACTTTTCATTGAAATATAAAATTCATATTCCATCAATATGTATAGCTTTTGAACTCCTTTTCTTGAATGTATACTTGAATACATACACTTCATAGTTTAGCAGTGATCATCTTGTATGTTTCAGTAATCATGTCCTTTACTCTTTCTTGTATTTGGGAGAAGACTTACCTATTTTTCATGACATTCTCAAAGCAGAGAAATGTACATACTCATGACAATTGATATGGAGAGGGAATAATCTGATGGCTTGCCTGATGCTGTTTGAATTTATGGCGATGACATGTTTCAAATGGATCTTATGAATGGGAAGATTGATTATAAGCCTTCCCCTCTGACATACCAGGCAACTGTCCTGACCTCATCCCACATCCAACTTTCAGAGATTCCTGAGGATTCTGGTTCCTAAGTTTTTCCTTTTTTAAAAATTCTTTTATTTAATTTCATTATTATTTTTAATTTTACCAGAAAGAGAGAGACAGAGAGTGAGATAGCAAGTCACCAGGTCCGAGACTCAAACCATAGTCAGCCATGTGGGAGGCCAGCGCTTTAACTACCATACCACCTGCTGGCCCCAGTCTTGCTTTTTAAAAATAATGAAAAGAAAAAAAAATGGCAGAAGACATGTGCTAACTGGCGAGAGACAGCGAATGAGAGAGAGAAAGGAAAGTGAGAAAGCACTCCCCTATGGGGGAGGGTCATGCTTCAATGCCTTCTCCATATTTTCCTCCTTTTAGGACCTTGGGCACACACATATGTGTAGATAGCGTGTTTTTAAAGCTGTTGGGTCCTGGGTTTGTACCACATAGTTTGCCATGTGGGATCCAGCCATATCACCCACCATGCCACCGGCTGGCCCCCTAAGTCTTTTTTTTTTTGGAGAGGTTTTCACTATAGGGCGCGTGCACTTGCCAGACAGACAGAGAGAGACAGAGAGACAGAAAGCGAGAAATCACCCCCCAGGGGGGATAGTCACACCGCAATCCCTTCTCCTCCATTCTCCTCTCGGGATCTTGGGCACACATGCACACACGCCCGGCGTGAGTTTTAAGCCACCGGGTCCAGGATGCGAACCGCGGTTGACTACGTGGGAGTCCAGCGACATAGCCATTACGCTAACTGCTGGTTCTCTGGCCCCCTAAGTCTTTTAGGATATTTTCAAGTAGCTTTTTTTCCCTAAGATTTATTTATTTATTTATTTATTTTTATTTTTCATCATAATTATTATTATTTAATTTCACCAGAGAGGGAGAGATACAAAAATTGAGAAAGCAAGCACCAGATCCAAGACTTGATTTGTGGTTTGCCATGTGGGAGTCCAGTGCCTTAACTACCATGCCACCTGCTGGCCCCTCATAGTGTTGTTTTATCTGGTTTTTTTTTTTTTTTTTGGAGAGGTTTTTGCTATAGAGTATGTGTACTTGCCAGAAAGATAGAGAGACAGAGATATAGAAAGCGAGAAATCACCCCTCAGGGAGGATGGCCATGGCGCAATCCCTTCTCCATTCTCCTCTGGGGATCTTGGGCACGCATGTACACTCGCCTGGCATGAATTTAAGCCACCTGATCCAGAACTCAAACCGTGGTCGACTACATGGGAGTCCAGTGACATAGCCATTATGCCATCTGCTCGTCCCTCAAGTAGTTTTTTTTTATTAGGGTCTCCCATGTAAGTGGCAGATACAAGAAAGCAAAATCTAGACATTGTTCTTTCTACTTTTTGCCTTCCAACATTTTATTGGTGTCTCCTGTCTGATAGTATCTATTTTATTCCACTTGGATTTGGAACTTCCTTTCCAGTTTTACTGTATTCTATAGGAAGCAAATCATGTTTTTCATTATAATGACTAGGCAACTGGATCTTGTTTCCTAGTCGTTCCCACTCAGTCTTCTCTGTTACAATCCATATGAAAGAAACTACAATCGATGGAGAAGAGCTTGTTAAAATTGGAAAGTTGAACTTGGTAAGTAATCACCTTAATACCATTGTTTTCATTTTGACCACCTTGTAGAGCAGTTTGAAATCTTAGACTTCTATCGTTGGTAATACTTTTGTAGTCATTGCGTGGTCATTGTCGCTATGTAGTGGGGGAGGAAATTTGTTAATTATAGAATAATGATTTTTCTGACTATTTAATGCATTATGTACAGTATGAGAAGGGAATTCCTTGAATCCAAATCTAGCAGACTGATTTTATTTTTGTTTTTAAAACTAAAGGTTGATCTTGCAGGAAGTGAAAACATTGGCCGTTCTGGAGCTGTAGACAAGAGAGCTCGGGAAGCTGGAAATATCAATCAGTCCCTTTTGACTTTGGGAAGAGTTATCACTGCTCTCGTAGAAAAAACACCTCACGTCCCTTATCGAGAATCTAAACTAACTAGAATCCTTCAGGATTCTCTTGGGGGGCGTACAAGAACGTCGATAATCGCAACAATTTCTCCTTCATCTGTCAATCTTGAGGTAAGCTCTTTGAAAGGAAGCTGCAGGTGTGGTGGCTGTTATGTCTTATTTAACTACCATGTTAAAATGGTATTCACTGGCTTGATCCATTCTATACGGTAATATAGAAGAATCTGAACTTTGCAGGTAGGCACATACAGGAGGACACCAATGAAAAAATGACCTTTTTTCTTCTCCTTATTGGCGGAGATCTTAACCTTCAATCGCCAGCTATTTAGTGGCGTTTCTACTCTGTCTCCAGAGAAAACTGCTGGGGCCATTAGCAGTGGGTGATGTACGGACATGTAACTGAGGTCTTAGAAGGGGGTTGAGTGAAGGCTAATGTTTTAGAGACTGCCTAGAGAACGCTGAAGGTGCAGTTGGATGTGTGCAAACAGAGAGGAAAAACAAGAGAAGCAACAGATGGTAAAATCTACACTTATTTTATTGCTACCATCTTTAAATGGAAGAGGGAAAACATGTAAGGTCTCCAACTTTCTCTTCATACCTTTATTGAGATGTAATTCATATACCATAGAATTAGCCCGGTTAAAGTGTTTTAATTTTAGTATATTAATAGATTTGTGTAAACATCACGAAAATCTAAGTGTAGAACATTTTCATCACCCCAGAAAGAAACCCTGTCCCCACTAGTAACTTTTCTTTCCATTCCCAGCCCTCGGCTACTACTACTTTTCATAGCTTTACTGTTGTCTACTCTTGACATTTCATTACGTAAGCGGAATCACACGCTAAGTGGTCTTTTGCTACTGGGTTCTTTCACTTGTGTTTTCAAAGTTCGTCCGTGTTGTATGTATCAGTACTTCTTTCCTTTTTATGCGTGAATGTCTATTGTTTGGAGATAGAGCATTTTATATATTCACTAGTTGGTGCAATTTGTTTGTGTTAAGGCTACTCTAAAGAAAGAAATATATTTAATTGAGTTGTAAGGTTAAATACCCTGAAAGTTGAAGAGAACTATTTCTCTTTTTTGGGGAAAGGGGAGGGCGGGTCGCTGTAGAACGTGCATGCTGAACAAAGAGAGGGAAAGTGAGAATCGCCCCTCTGGAAGTATGGCCACATTGCAATCCCGCCTACTCCAGGCTCCTCTTGGCATGATTTCAAGCGACTGTATCCGGTACTCAGACTGTATGGTCAACTGTGTGGTTTCCAGCACCTTAGCAACCACGCCACCTGCTGGCCCAAACAACTTCCTTTTTTTGTTTTTGACTATAGGGCACGTGCGTTCTCCAGAAAGAGAGACAGACAGAAAGTGAGAAGTCAACCCCAGGGGGGATAACCATGTTGCAATCCCTTCTGCTCTCGGGATCTTGGGTGTGCACGCATGTGTGCCTGGCGTGAGTTTAAGCCACTGGGTCTGGGACTCGAACCGCGGTCGACTACATGGGAGTCCAGCGACATAGCCATTACGCCAACTGCTCATCCCTCTTTTCATTATTTGTGTTAGAACATCTATATGTACATATGAGAGAAAGAGACAAACAGTCACCTTGCATAGCATCTGGTCGTGCTGCAGTCCCTTTCCTCCAGTCTTCCAGACCGTTACATCTTGGGCACTCTCGAGTGACAGGCCCAGGGTTCGAACCATGGTTGTCATGGGGGATCTGGCTTCTTTTGAGCAGCACATCACCACTGCACCATTGAGCCAGCCTCAGTATAGTAGTCTTAGTGAATAGAATTTATAAAAGATTAGATACCATTATAAAAGATTAGATACCATGTATTACTAGTTGTAAGTTATTCTCTACAACATTGTAGATAACATTCTCACATGATCTTTAGTAACTGACCTTTCCTTTATGACAGGAAACTCTGAGCACATTGGAATATGCTCATAGAGCAAAGAACATACTGAATAAGCCTGAAGTCAATCAGAAACTCACCAAAAAAGCTCTTATTAAGGTAATTGTGAATTTTTGTGGAGTAATGTAATACTGCTTAACAAATGTGATAATGAGGAACTGAAATAGGTAGTCGTTAAATGAGGTTTGTTAAAATGCCTGTTATCGTCTTTTTTAATCCAGTGATTTAAATTTTTTAACTTATAAAAATGTTTTTTCTGTTGCTAATGTTAACTTTTCCAGCTTTGTCAACCAAGCTGGTATTTAGCAAAGTTCGCATTTATTTAAAGCAACAGAATATTTGCATCATATATGTGCACTATGTGGGCTTTTCCTTTTTTTGTTTGTTTTTAAACAAGGTCTCTAGTTGCTAAGCTCTTCTCTCATCTTTTCTAATAGCTGGGAGCTGAGATTATTTGCATCTTTAATTTACATACTATAACGTTGAGCTATTGTGTGCATACAATTCAGTGATTTTATTTTAGTATAGTTATTGAGTTGTGGAACATCACCATGACCTAGTTTAGAAAGTTTTGATCACTATATAGTTGCCCTTTGCTCCTTTGCAGTTAGGAAGTGTTCTGTCTATAGATTGGCATTTGCTGAACAATATCTGTTCTTTTGCATCTGGCTTCTTTAGGTTGGCATAACATTTGAGATTCTGTTTCTATTTTAATAGGTATTTATAATTCATTACTTTTGTTGCTGTATAGTATTTCATGAACAATATCATGTTTTGTTTATATGTTCACCAGTCAGTGGACATTTAGATGAATTATAATAATGTCTCTTTAACTTCCTGTATATGTCTTTGTATTGGTGTGTGGGTTTATTTTTGGGGAGGGAGAGGTTTTTGCTATAGGGCGTGTGCACTCACCAGAAAGAGAGACAGAGAGACAGAAAGCGAGAAATCACCCCCCAGGGGGGATGGCCACGCCGTAATCCCTTCTCCATTCTCCTCTCAGGATCTTGGGTATGCATGCACATGGCGCCTAGCATAAGGTTAAGTCACCGGATCCGGGACTCGAACCATGGTCGACTCCATGGGAATCTAGCGACATAGCCATTATGCTAACTGCTGGTCTCGTGTATTGGTGTGTTTTAATTTTTCTTTGATAGGTATCTAGAGATGTAATTTCTAGGTTCATAGTAAGTTTTTGCTTAACTATTTTTTTTGGAGAGGTTTTTGCTATAGGGCGCGTGCGCTTGCCAGACAGACAGAGAGAGACAGAGCGACAGAAAGCGAGAAATCACCCCCCAGTGGGGATGGCCACGTCGCAATCCCTTCTCCTCCATTCTCCTCTTGGGATCTTGGGCACGCACGCACATGCGCCCGGCGTGAATTTAAGCCACCGGGTCTGGGACTCGAACCGTGGTCCACTACGTGGGGGTCCATTATGCCAACTGCTGGTCCCAACTTTTTTTTTTTTTTTTAAGAGAGATTTTTGATATAGGGCACATGCACTCACCAGATAGACAGAAAAAGACAGTGAGAAATCACCCCCCGGGGGAATGACCACACTGCAGTCCCTTCTCCATTCTCCTCAGGATTTTGCCCTTGCACTCACACGTCCCCAGTATGAATTTCAAGCTTCCAGTTCTAGGACTCAAACTGCTGTCAGCCATGTGGGAGTGCAGAGACATTACCATTACTCCATCTGCTCTTCCCAATGTTTGCTTAACTCTTTAAGAAACTTTTCTTAAATGACTGTAACACTTTACATTTCCAACAGCAATGTATGAGAGTTGCAATTTTTCCACATCCTCTCCAACACTTGTTACAATCTGTCTTTTTAATTTTAGCCAAGCTATTAAGTATAAAATGGTATCTCAGTTTTTTTAAATTAGCATTTCCTAATAACTAATGACATTGAACATCTTTTCATTGTCCATTTGTTGACCTCTTTTGATAAAATGTCTATTCATCTTGCACTTTTTTTTGAGAGATTTTTAGTATAGGACACGTGCACTCACTGAAGAGACAAGAGAGATAGAAAATGGGAAATCACCCGCAGGGGAATGGCACGTCATAATCCCTTTTTCCTGTATTCTTTTCTTGGGGTTTGGGGCATGCACACATGTACCCGGCATGAGTTTAAGCCACTGGGTCTGGGACTAGAGTGGTGGCCTGCCTGCTACATGGGAGTCCAGCAATGTAACCATTTCACCATCTGCTGGTCCCCATTTTGCCCAATTTTTAACTGGGTCATTTTTCTTAGTAAGTTGTAATGTGTTGGTCATATATTCTAGATACAAGCCTTTGAGGAAATATAATTTGCAAATATCTCCTCCCAGTCTGCCTTGTCTTTCCCTTTTCTTGGTATTCCATTCTTTTTTTTTTTTTATTTAAGTTTGTTTATTCTTTTTTTTTCATGAGAGAGACAGAGAAAGACATAGACACACAGGCAGGTTCCCCCAACAGGATCTTCATGGTGCAGTCCTTCTCCCAGCTTCAGCCAGCCAGGACCCCAGGCTGCCATGTATGAGCTCATGATCTGTTTTTTACTTTGTTTTCCCAAATTTTGATAATGTTATGTTTTATTTTACTTATTGTAGGTCTTTGTCATTTGGTGTGTGCACTTGCAAGAGAGAGAGAGAGAGAGGGAAAGTAAGAAATCGCCCCTAGGGATATGGCCCCTCTGCGATCCTTTCTCTTCTATTCACCTCTCAGGATTTTCGGCATGTCCACACAAGTGCCTGGTGTGATTTTCAAACCATCAAATTTAGGACTCGAACCATGCTCAACCATTATCCATCATGCCACCTGCTGTGCCCCGTTGCTTCATTTTTTAAATCTGTTCTGCCAGTATCTTACTTTAAAAACAGAACACAACACGACTCCCTAAAATTCATTTTTTAATTTAATTTTTAAAATTTTATTATCATCATTATTTATTTATGTATTTATGTATTTATTTTTTTGCTAGAGGGCATGTGCATTTATCAGAGAGAGATTAAATGAGGGAGAAGAAAAAGCACCCTTATGGGGAATGTTCACAATGTAATCCCTTTCTTCATCTCTTCTTTTTGGGATTTTGGGCATGTATGCACACGTGACCTGTGTGTTTCTCAGGCCACCAGGTCCAGGACTTGTATAGTCAGGCATGTAGGATCCAACACAAAGCCAACCCTATCATCTGGTTTGAGTTGATTATTTATAAGTTATAAGGCACATTTTTTTTTTTTTTTTACTTAAGAGAGATATTTTTTAAGAGAGGGCTCATGTGCTCGCTGGAGAAACAGAGACGGACAGAAAGCGAAAAATCAGCCCCCAGGCGGGATGGCCATACCACAATCCCTTCTCCTCCATTCTCCTCTTGGGATCTTAGGCACGCGTGCACTGTTTGGCACGAGTTTTGAGCTGCCCTGTCTGTGACTTAAATCACAGTCGACTCTGTGAGAGTCCAGCGACTTAACCATTATGCCATCTGCTGGTCCCCAAAGTACATTTTTTTAAACTAATGGTATGCCTGATTGCTCTAGTAACCTTTGCTGAAAAGGCTGTATTTTCTCCATAGAACTGATTTTGTACCTTTGTGAAAAATTGGTCAGGCATGTTTGTGTGGGCCCATTTCTAGGTTCTCTATTCTGTTCCATTGACTTACTTGTCCCTCATTCAACACTACCCAGGCTTAATTACTGTAACTATACAGTAACTTAAAATTGAGTAGTCAGTTTAAAAGGAAATGCAGGAGAGACAACCTCTATTTTTTTTAAGGAATTATTTTATTTAGCTTTTCATTCATTCATTCATTCATTCATTTAATTTGGCCAGAGAGGGACATAAAAAGAGAAGAGAAAGTGAGAAAGCAAGTCGCTAGGTCTGGGACTCAAACTGCAGTTGACCATGTGGGAGTCCAACGCCTTAACTACCATGCCATCTGCTTGTCCTAAGAAAACCTGTTTCTTTGTAAAGGATCTCAAAATGGTTAGGACCTGAGAAAAACTAATGACTTCGTATTTATTATTTTAAACACACCAGCCTCTTTTGTAAGTATTCATTTTTAGACACTTGATTTTTGACCCCTAATGATATTAAATCCACAAATATTTGTGTACTTCTTTTTTCTTCTGAAAATATATATTTTTTATTAGTAACGGACATATGCATTCATCAGAAAGTGAAAGCACCCCCAGTGTCGCACGGGCATGCCACAGTCCCTTTATCTTCCTTTCTCTACCCCTTCAGGGTCATACTCACACGCTCATGAGCCTGGTGTATTTTCTAAGCCGCTAGGCCTGGGACTTAAACTTTGGCCATGTAGGGTCCCGCTTCCTATGTACAAAGCTTAGTTGCTGTGCCATTGGACCAGCCCTTGAGTAATTCTGTAGTATAATAAAATATTCAGCCATTAGTTAAAATTCCAACTCTCTTACTGTCACTTATTCTTAAAGTTTGTTTTAGGATCCAAGTAAGGTTCACCATTTGCATTTTTTTGGTGTATTTTCAGAGGTCTCTAAATAGGTTCATTTTCCGTGTTTCTCCCACTTAAAATTTACTTGTAGAAGTACCTGTACAATTTGTGCTATTGACTTCACCTACAGTATCTTTTGACTTGCTAATATGTTCTTTAGATTTTCTAGCATTGGTAGTCGGATCTGGAGGGTTTGATATCAGATTCAGGCTTTACGTTTACTAGTTGTTAGCAAGACAGTTTCATTAGTGGTGGTGTGTTCTTTTATCAGGAAGCATTTAATGTATGGTTGTTGGTCTTCTTGTGAGTAGTTACAATATTGAGTAACTTAATCCATTAGTTTTTTTTTTTTTTTTTGGAGAGGTTTTCCGCTATAGGGCGCATGCGCTCGCCAGACAGACAGAGAGAGACATAGAGACAGAAAGCGAGAAATCACCCCCCAGGGGGGATGGTCACGCCGCAATCCCTTCTCCTCCATTCTCCTCTTGGGATCTTGGGCACGCACACACATGCGCCCGGCGTGAGTTGTAAGCCACCGGGTCCGAGACGCGAACCGCGGTGACTACGTGGGAGTCCAGCGACATAGCCATTACGCTAACTGCTGGTTCCCAATCCATTAGTTCTTTAAGACTGCAAAATGCTAATACCTTTTTTTCTTTTTTTTTTAAAGAGGTTTTTGCCTTAGGGAACATGCACTCATAGGGGGGAAATGGACACAGAGACAGTGAGGGGAAAGTGAGAAAGCACCCTTCCGGGGGATGGCCAAGCTGCATCCTTTCTCCATTCTCCTCCCTGGATCTTGGACACACACGCACATATGGCCTGTGTGATTTTCAAGCCACAGGGTCCAGGACTTGAATCGCAGTTGGCCATGTGGGATTCCAGCAATGTAATTGGTACGTCATTTGCTGACCCGCAAAATGATAATATTTGAATTCAGCCATCCTTAACAAATTTCAGAATACCTCTATAAAGAGGCACTTTCATCCACCTAGCCATAAAAATCTGATAGGAAAGATAAGACAAATGCTTAATTCATTTCCTATAGATGCCAGGTATGTTTTTTAAAAGTTTGTGATTTCTTTGTGGCATATCCTCTTCAAAGTGAATGGGAAAAATATCATACTAAGTTGATACCTATAACATTCCTCTTGTGTAGGAATACACAGAAGAGATAGAGCGTCTGAAACGAGATCTTGCTGCAGCTCGTGAGAAAAATGGGGTGTACATTTCTGAAGAAAATTTTAGGTAAGCCCTTGGGTATAGAGCGAATTTCCAACAATAACCATTTTCTGATAATAGGCTGTTTGAAAGTTATTTTTTTAGAGAGGGATTTTTGCTATAGGGCATGTGTGCTCGCCTGAGAGGCAGAGAAAGACAGAGACAGAAAGCAAGAAATCATCCCTCAGCGGGGAAGGTCATGTGGCAGTCTCTTCCCCTCCATTTTCCTCTTGGGATTTTGGGCAAACACACATGCATGCACACTCAGCATGAGTTTCAAGCAGTTGGGTCCAGGATTCGAACTGCAGTCAGCCATCTGGAAGACAATGGCATAACTATTAAGCCATCTGCTGGTCCTTTGTTTTGTTTTGTTAGTTTTGCTATAGCACTGTGTACTCACCAGAGAGAGACAAGAGTTGGGGGAGGAGGGACCAGCAGTTAGTGTAATGGCTATGTCGCTGAACTCCCACGTAGTCGACCGTGGTTCGTGTCCCGGACCCGGTGGCTTAAAACTCACGCCGGGCGCGTGTGTGTGCGTGCCCAAGATCCCAAGAGGAGAATGGAGAAGGGATTTTTGTGTGACCATGCCCCCTGGGGGGTGATTTCTCACTTTCTGTCTCTTTGTCTCTCTCTGTCTGGTGAGCGCACGTGCCCTGAAGCAAAATAAAAACCTCCAAAAAAAAAAAAAAAGAGTTGGGGGAGGTGAGAAATCATAACCCAGGTGATGGCTACTCCCAACCCCTTCTCCTTCGTTCTTCTCTTGGGATTTTGTCATGAATGCACGTGTGCCTGGCGTAATTTTCAAGCCACCTTATCCAGGATATGAACTACGAAGTCAGTCATGTGGGATCCAGTTGCCTTAACCACCCCGCCACTGGGTAGCCATCTAAGACATTTATTTGAAGTTCATTTTCTTTAATTCTTTTTTGTTTCTGAGAGCAAAAATATATAGCAAAAATCTCCATTCTCCTCTCGGGATCTTGGTCACGGACGCACGCGTACCTGGCATGCATTTAAGCTGCCATGTCCAGGACTCAAACCATGGTTGACCACATGAGAGTTTAGTGACGTAACCATTATGCCATTTGGTGTTCTCATTTTCTTTATTTTTTTTCCCATGAGCCAGAGAAACAGTAACAGAAAGACATCATTCCCAAAAGGGTCTTGATGCCATGGTCCACCTTTGTTTTAGACAGCCTCAGATCATAGCCATGTCCATGTGCGTGACCAGTGTACTCAGGGGCATTCTGGGGGTACCCAGAACCTTCCCATTGGGTCAGCTTCACAGAATGTTGTGTTTTACTGCTGCACCACTGTCCATCTATTTATAGTCCATATTTGTGATTAAAGTCCTTAGTTTGAGGACCAGCAGTGACATAATGGCTATGTCACTGGACTCCCATGTAGTTGACCTTGGTTCAAGTCCCGGACCCAGTGGCTTAAACTCATGCCAGGTGTGTGTTCGTGTGTGCCCAAGATCCCAAGAGGAGAAGGGATTGCAGCATGGCCATTCCCCCGGGGGGTGATTTCTCACTTTCTTTCTTTTCTTTTTCTTTCTTTGTTTTTTTTTTTTTGAGAGGTTTTCGCTATAGGGTGCGTGTGCTTGCCAGACAGACAGAGAGAGACATAGAGACAGAAAGCGAGAAATCACCCCCCAGATGGGATGGTCACGCACACACACGCGCCTGGCGTGAGTTTTAAGCCACCGGGTCCGCGACACGAACCGCAGTCGACTACGTGGGAGTCCAGCGACATAGCCATTACGCTAACTGCTGGTTCCCATCACTTTCTGTCTGTTTGTATGTCTCTTTCTTTCTGACGAGTGCACACGCCCTATAGCAAAAACCTCTCAAAAGAAAAAAAAAATTAAAAAAAAAAAAAAAGAAGAAAGGGCAAGTCTTAAAGATGCTGCCCAAAGGAAAAAGTGGTTCTGGAAAAGGAGGTAAAGGGGGAGCAGTGTCTGGGAGTGACAGTGCTGACAAGAAGTCATAGGGTGGTGCCACCAAAGGTAGTGGCAATGCAGTAAAGGTCAGACACATTCTGTGTGAAAAGCACAGCAAAATTATGGGAGCCATGGAAAAGTTAAAGTCTGGAATGAGATTCCATGAAGTGGTCACACAGTATAGTGACGGTAAAGCCAGGCAAGGGGGTGACTTGGGTTGGATGACCAGAGGGTCCCTGGTGGGACCATTTCAAGAAACAGCATTTGCCTTGCCAGTCAGTGGGATGGATAAACCTGTTTTTACAGACCCACCAGTTAAGACAAAATTTGGATATCATATCATTATGGTTGAAGGGAGAAAATAAAATGATATGAAAGACTGAAAAAAAAAAGGAAAGAAAATTATTCCATTTATAAAATAAAGACAGGAATACATTTGTTCTTTGTGATTGTCATCGTTTATGCATCATTATACTGATGGCAAACAGATGAGTTTGGGAAAAAATGATGAAAAGCTGTTTGATGATGATGGATAGTAATGTCTTTGTCTTGAATGATGTGCAAGGTATTCCTTCTGGGAAAAAAATGTAATATACTGTAAAAGGTATATGTATTCAATGTAATATAAACAAACTTATAATAATTAAAAAAAACAGTAGTTGAGTTTGTGTAACTACCTCAGTTACGTTAGCAAAAAATTTATAGGAATTAGAAAAAAATCCAAACTGTTCAACTTATATTAAACTTTGTTTTAGAGCTATGAATGGAAAATTAACTGTTCAAGAAGAACAAATTGTAGAATTAATTGAAAAAATTGGTGCCCTTGAGGAAGAGCTGAGTAGGGTAAGCATTCAAAACTATTCATCACTATGTGGAAAGCAAATTTTAAAAGAAAATATGAATGTGAAGGACTGGGTACTTTATACTTAAGATTTTTTTCTTGTTGACCCATACTGAAATTAAATTGTGTCATAATTTTACTGTTTATCAATGTTACCATAGAAGCTTTTTTGCCATTTGTGTTTATGTAATATTACAAGAAATTAACTGTCCATATCTCTTGTTAAAGCTATGAGCTAGTGAAGGCTGAGGCTTTTGTTGACTTGTTTATGAAATGAAGGAAGACAGATACTGGAGAGAACTGCGTGTTATATAAAAGTAGTAACTAGGTCACACGGAGAGACCTGAGCCTTCCATGCCACCTTGCATTAATTTCTATATGTAAACCCGTTGACAGTGTTGGAAGGAAACTGAAGAATTAACTCCACCACACCTGACCTGTTATTTGTTCTCAAACTTTTGAATAAGCTCGTAGGAGGAAACCAGATGGCATGTAAGATGTGCTAACCTTCCTGGTAGCTTGTTACAACTTTTGCATGGAAATAATTTGTTCCATCCTTCTGATGGTGTACATGAACTAGCCAGGTGTCTCACAAAGCAGTTCAGCATTTTTTAAGTCTTTTTTTTTAATGTTCAATGTATTATATTTAGGTTACAGAGTTATTTATGGATAATAAAAATGAACTCGACCAGTGTAAATCTGACCTGCAAAATAAGACCCAGGAACTCGAAGTCACTCAGAAACATTTGGAAGAAACTAAATTTCAACTTGTCCAAGAAGAATATATCACATCAGTTTTGGAAAGCACCGAAGAGAAACTTCACGATGCGGCCAGCAAGGTTTGGCCAGTTGTTTTGATTTGTGCTCACGATGAACAAATAAGAGAATTGGTTTAAGCAGAGTTGTGAAATTCTGTTTATTTACTTCAAATGCTATTTCTGTTCATTTGTAAACATTAGTTGAGGGGCCAGCCAGTCATCTAGTGGTTAAGGTACTGGACTCTCACATGACTGACTGCAGTTCAAGTCCCAGACCCAATAACTTGAAACGCATGCTGGGCACCTATATGTGTCTGCCCAAGATCCCAAGAGGAGAACAGAGAAGGAATTGCAGCACCGCCATCCCACCTGGGGGTGATTTCTTGCCTTCTGTCTGTCTTTGTCTCTCTGGCGAGCACATATACCCTATAGCAAAAATCTCTTCTTCTTCTTCAAAAAAAAAAACATTATTTGGGGCCAGCCAGTAGCATGGTGGTTAAGATGTCTGGATCCCACATGCCCACTGCAGGGTTCAGGTCCTAGACCCAACAGCTTAGAAAACACATGGGTTTATGGGGCCAGAATGGTGGTTAAGGCACTGGACTCCCACATGGCTGACCATGAATATAGAGTTCTAGACCTGACAGTTTGCTTTCTCACTCGCCCCTCTCTGTCTCCCTCTGGTCAAATGTGAATAATTTTTTTTTTTCTTTTCTTTTTTTTGGAGAGGTTTTTGCTATAGGGCGAGTGCGCTCGCCAGACAGACAGAGAGAGACAGAGAGATAGAAAGCAGGAAATCACCCCCCAGGGGGGATGGCCACGCCGCAATCCCTTCTCCTCCATTCTCCTCTCGGGATCTTGGGCACGCACGCACACGCGCCCGGCGTGAGTTTAAGCCGCCGGGTCCGGGACTGGAACCGCGGTCGACTACGTGGGAGTCCAGCGACATAGCCATTACGCTAACTGCTGGTCCCGAAATGTGAATAATTAAATAATACTTCTTCAGAAAAAAAAAAGAAAAAAGATGCAAGTGTGTGTGCACGCTACTCCAAATCCTGATAGGAGAATGGAGGACAGGGATTGTGCTTTTCCACCATCTCCTTCTCTCTCCAGAGAACACACACGTCCTATAGTAAATTAGAAGGAAAATAAGTTATTCGGCCTCCCTGGTGGCGCTGTAGTAAGTAAAACAATTCTCTGTGCTGCCAAGGCCGTATGGCAGGTTTGGGTCCCGAGGTCTCCCTGAGCTCACTGGGCAGGCTGTGTGCTCATGATCCTGGTTGGCTGAGATGTGGGGTGGACTGCAGAGCTAAGACCCTGTGGGGTACTTCTTTCTTTCTCTCTCTCTGTCAGATCTCTAAAACTTACTAGTTCTTGTCAAAAGATACCCTTATGTAGCACAGATATTCACATTAGATTGCTTTTTATCATATCCACTTACCAACATTTCCTTTTTAAAATCTTATATAGCTGCTTACTACAGTCGAAGAAACTACAAAAGATGTATCTGGTCTCCATTCTAAGTTGGATCGTAAGAAAGCAATTGACCAGCACAATGCAGAAACTCAGGATATTTTTGGTAAAAATCTGAATAATCTGTTTAATAATATGGAAGAATTAATCAGAGATGGCAGCTTAAAGCAAAAGGCTATGCTAGAAGTTCACAAGACCCTGTTTGGTAAGTTCAGGCAATTCTAATTCTAGTTTTTATATGTGTAGTATGAGGCTAATTTCAGAACTGATCGTTTAGGGCTGGCCTTGCGGCCGGTGGTGGAGGGAGCTGGATCCCGCTTGACCAGCTGTGTGGTTTCAGTCCCAGCTCCAGCAGTGTGAAGAACACCCCGAGTATGTGTGCATTTCCAAATTCCAGTGGGATGGAGAAACAGAAAAGAAGGAGTTGTGGCGGACCCACACACTGGTGGGGTGCTTTCTCCCTTTATCTCTCCCTGTTTCTCTCTAACAAGCACATGTGCCTTTTGGCATAGTAATAAAAAAAAGCAATAACGAAAACAAAAACATGATAATTTAATATTGTAAAAGACTAGTACTCTCCCCAGCAGTTATATTATCTGTTTGGGCTGTTAACTGTCTTTGAATTAGAATAAATTTGTTTTCTATAAAGTAAGTTGTTTGTTCGATAAGTGTATAAACATTAGAGGTAAAAGTCCCCTTTGTCCCTGATGCTTACTCCTTCCACATAGGTATCATGGTTAGATTTTTTGGTCTCTTTATAGAAATTTTCTGTGCATAAACATTTTATAACACTTTCTCTCTCTCTCTTTTTTTTTTTTTTTTTTTTTTGAAATGTATATCTTGTAGTTTTGCTATATTGTCAGAATAAGTGTCTATGGGCCAACAGCTGGTGTGATGGTTAAGGGCAGTGGACTCCCACATGACCGACCATGGTTTGAGTCCCAGACCTGGCAACTTGCTTTCTCACTCCCCGCCCCCTTCTGTTCCTCTCTGGTCAAATTAAAAATAATAAAAATAAATAAATTAACTAAAATAATTCTTTTAAAAATAAGTGTCTATATCATCTTAAACCAATTCATGGTTATCATCCCCCTTTAGAGAGAACCTCTTTAAGTATTACATATTATGAAAATATTATTCTCATAATAGAAAACTTAGAACAACTAGAAACTGGAAAAAATTTTAAGAATTACTTATTTAGGGCTGGCAGATGGCATGGTAGTCAAGGGCACTGGACTTCCACATGGCTGGCTGTTGTTCGGTCCTGGACCTGGTGACTTTCTTTCTCTCTGTTTCTCTGCTTCTCGCTCTTGCTCTTTCTCTGGCCAAATTAAAATAAAGATATAAAGTTAAATAAAACAATTTTTGGGACCAGCAGTTAGCGTAATGGCTATGTTGCTGGACTCCCATGTAGTCAAGCGCGGATCGTGTCCCGGACCCAGTGGCTTAAACTCACACCAGGCGCATGTGTGTGCGTGTCCAGGATCCTGAGAGGAGAATGGAGGAGAAGGGATTGTGGTGTGGCCATCACCCCTGGAGGGTGATTTCTCGCTTTCTGTCTCTCTCTGTCTTTCTGGTGAGTGCACGTGCCCTATAGCAAAAACTTCTCGAAAAATAAATGAATAAACAAACAAATAAATAAATAAATAAAACAATTCTTTTAAAAAGAAAAAAAAGCGAACCAGCAGTTAGTGTAATGGCTATGTCGCTGGACTCCCACGTAGTCGACCGCGGTTCGCATCCCGGACCCGGTGGCTTAAAACTCATGCCAGGCGCATGTGCGTGCATGGCCAAGATCCCGAGAGGAGAATGGAGGAGAAGGGATTGCGGTATGACCATCCCCTCTGGGGAGTGATTTCTCGCTTTCTGTCTCTATGTCTCTCTCTGTCTGTCTGGCGAGCGCACGTGCCCTTTAGCGAAAACCTCTCCAAAAAAGAAAAAAAAGAATTATTTCATTTTTTTTCTTTGCTTATTTTAATTTGACCGGGTGGGGGGGGGGGGCGGAAGACAAAGCAAGCCTCCAGGTCCAGGACTTGAACCACAGAATTCTCTCTTGTTTTGATACTTAGAAATATGTCAAAGGCTTTTGGGATGCTATAGAATATATGTAATATATGTTTAAAATACTGATCGTTATAAGTGAGCCAATTTTTTTGTTATTAAATTTGACAAAAAGGATATAATTTTTCCAGCCTCTGAAGTAGCTCTAACTATTTCTATAGAATTTTTATATTTTTAATATATTTATGTTGGGGACCAGCAGTTAGCGTAATGGCTATGTCACTGAACTCCCATGTAGTCAACTGCAGTTCAAGTCCTAGACCTGGTGATTTAAACTCACGCCGGGCGCATGTGCGTGCGTGCCCAAGATCCTGAGAGGAGAATGGAGAAGGGATTGTGGCTTGGCCATCCCTCCTGGGGGGTGATTTCTCGCTTTCTGTCTCTCTGTCTTTCTGGTGAGCTCACGCACCCTATAGCAAAAACCTCTCCAAAAAAAATAATATATATATTTATGTTGAAGTTTACATCTTTCTCTTCTGGTGTTACAGGTAACCTGCTGTCTTCCAGCGTCTCTGCACTGGACACCATTACTACGACAGCCCTTGGATCGCTCACATCTATTCCAGAAAACGTGTCTGCTCATGTTTCTCAGATGTCTAACATGCTTCTAAAAGAACAGTCATTAGCAGCAGAAAGTAAATCCGAACTGCAGCAATTGATTGTTAGTAAATCTCTTACACTATTTTCAAAGGGCTACCTATCTTTAAGCACAATGTTAATTGCTGTTCTTTTAGCTTAGTCTTTGCCGAACACAGTGATAGACATATCATTGTGACAGAGTATATTTTTTTAAGATTTTCTCCATAAGGTGCTTTTACTTGCTGGAGTGAGACTGAGAGGGAAAGAAATCATCCCCCAGGAAGGATTTTTTGTCCATTCTCTTCTGAGGATTTTAGGCACATATGCACATGTGCCCAGTGTGATTTTCAAGCTGCTGGTTCTAGGACTCAAACCATGCTGTTGGCCATGTAGGATCCAGCCACCTTACTTCCAGCTGCATGCTAGCCCCCAGTGTGTTCTCCACCAGGGCTGAGATTCTTATGAGGTCAGTCATGTAGGATCCAGCTCCTTTAACCACCAGGCCACAGGGCTGGCCCAATATAGTTTTTTCATAATATGTGTTTTCCATGAATGGTTTGAAGACCTGCTCACATAAAACCTTTGACACTTTTTTTTAACTCATATCTGTAGTGGGAAGAATAGGAGTTACTAGTAATCCTTTCAATGAGTAAAGGCATGCTGAGCACCACATGACTTAGTAGTTGGCCCAGAAATTGGTAGGTTACCTATTTCTTGAGGTCCTAGAATTATTGTGATGGCATTACACTGACCCAATCAGAAGAGGGTCTTGGGTCATTTTAAAACTACAGTAGTATGTTTAGTAATAGTAATACAAGACAAATAACTTACGTAATTCCAAGAATACTTATAACAGTTCTTGAGTTTGGATATTTGTAGCCAATCCTTGTGAGCCTTAATTGTAAAATTTTTCTCCATAGTTCTGTAGAAGTTACTCATCTATTACAGTTAATATTATCTCCTTCACACATGATTTATGTATACTCCTAAGTTTGTAGTGTTAGTTTGTGTAGGAAGTTCTTGGCCATGCCCCTTTTTTGTGTGTGTGTGCAAACTCTGCCTTTGTTTCTGAGTTTAATAGTAATTTATTAAACATTTTCCAAGTAAATGCTATCAATAATAGTTGAACCTCTGCCTGGATTAGATAGATTTTTTTCAATCACACTAATATGTGCTATTTTACCAATAGTTACTTTTCAGAAATTGATGCATTCACTAAATGGTTGCCTATATTTGTTGATGTTTACTATACATATATACAGTTATAAACCTTGTTTGAATCTAAAGAGGTGGACTGTTGCTTTCATAGAATTACTTGAAATTGGAATAGTTCTTCTATCAAAAAAATACTAGTATGCTTTTAAGTATTTGCTAGTTTATTTCTGTTTCAATTCTTCATCCCTGCTCTGATGAAAGGAGCTTAGGTCAGGTGCTTCAAAACACTCTTTTGTAATTGAGATTTATTGGTTGTGTCAAGGATCAGTACAGACATTTCAATTTGTACCCAATTCTTTTTTTTTTTTTTGAGAGGTTTTCGCTATAGGGCACGTGTGCTCACCAGACAGACAGAGAGAGACAGAGAAGAGACAGAAAGCAAGAATTATCCCCCAGGGGGGATGGCCACGCCGCAATCCCTTCTCCTCCATTCTCCTCTCGGGATCCTGGGCATGCACGCACACACGCCCGGCGTGAGGTTTAAGCCACTGGGTCTGGGATGCAAACCGCGGTCGACTACATGGGAGTCCAGCGACATAGCCATTACGCTAACTGCTGGTCCCCAATTTGTACCCAATTCTTAACATACGTACCAAAATTTAAAAAGCCAAGTATAAGGATTCTTTTTAAGTTATTCCAATGACATTCCAGCTTCAAATTTGTAGGCAAATTTTCCTTAAGAGGGTATCAAGAACCACTGCCTTCAGATGTTGAAAGCTGTTACGTAAGTCCCACCAAATCGCAATGTAGTATCATACACACTACATACTTCAAATTTCCAATCTTTCACAGCACATTAACAAAATTATTAGGAAAACTGGACTACCACAACCAAAGATGTTACAGAGTGGACATAATTCTGACAGGGAGAGCAACAATCAAAGAGTGGTTTTCTTTAGGAAATAATAGTACTAAAAAACATACTAGAAGTCATTTAAAATATTCAAGACACATTAAATGCATGACTGTGACTCCAAACTGCCATTTAGTATGCTTTGTATTTAGGATATAAAAACTACCCACCCACCCCCACCTATGGAATGTTAAGCAGACACGCAAGAGAGTCCAAGCCTCCTATAAGTCTATCGCACTATTTTCTGGTTGTACTGAAAAATAAACACCAGTAAATGATTTCACCTCTTAAAAAAAAAAAGCATTTACACTTTAAAAATGGGATGAGGTGGGATTCTCTCCTTAAAAAAGTTTCTAGAGCCACTAAAAAACTCACATTTACAAAATAGATAAAAATATTCCTCTGGATTGTACAAGAAGGGAGACAGGGACCATTGATAAGACATGGTATATAATATTACTCAGACTTGACTTTCTCGCCTGCTTCCTCAGAGGGTGAATCTCGTTTGTAGTTTCTCCATTTGCTGCGGGTAAATCTTTAGTGTCTGGGTTGGCCACTTCAGCCTGTTTCCTCTTTGCTCCCCTTTTCCCTTTTGTCTGAAGATATATCCTTCCCCGCCTCCTTTTTTGGCTTCGTCTCCACTTTTGCTGGAGGTTTAGCCGACAACCTCACCAATCTCCTCTTGGGCTCTTCCTTGGCCGTCCCCTCGGCTGAGCTGACCTTCCTCTTGGGCATCTTATCCTGTCTGCGGACAGGGTGCATGCTGGGTGCCTGATGAGGCCGCGGCGCGCCTAGAGCCTTTGCGGAGTTGAGCAGATAAACCCTACCACTCCTCCCGCCAACTGAGCTGCTGGAACTCTCTACAAGTTCTGATACAAGAGGACTTGTCATCAGTTTTTCCAAGTTAAAAACTTACTCCTGATGATTGCTCTTAGGCTTTTTAACTAGTAACCTAAACTTCTTTAAAATATATTTTATTCAGATGTACCAGTAAGGGGGCCAGAAGATGGCATGGTGGTTGAGGCGACGGACTTATACATGCCTGACTGCGGTTCGAGTCCTGGACCTGGTGGCTTGCCTGTGTCCTATAACAAAACTGAGAAGAGTAGTCAGTTTAAAAAAAAGAAAAATTATAACTGCAATGAATTGAAATAAAATCTTAAAAAAAAAAAAAAAAGAAAAGAAAAAACAGGAAGCAGGGCCATCAGGTGGCGTGGTGGTTAAGGTGCTGGACTCCTACATGGCTAACCGCAGTGTCACTCCCAGCCCTGGCATCTTGAAAATTATGCCGGGCATGTGTGCATGTGTGCCCAAAATCCCAGAAGGAGAACGAAGGAGGATTGCGATGTGACCATCACCTCTGGGAGTGATTTCTCACTTTCCCTCCCACTGTCTCTCTCTTTCCAGCCCCAGTGAGCTCAAAACCTATGGCAAAAACCTTAATTTTTTTTTCCTTATACACTAAGAGCCTGTTTTGTTTTTATTTTTTAAAAATTATTTTATTTATTTATGTATTGAAATTTGACCAGAAAGGAACAGAGTGAGAGAGAGCGATAGGGGGAGGGAAGGAAAGTGAGAGAGCAAACCGCCAGGTCCGGGACTTGAACCACAGTCAGCCATGTGGGAGTCTAGCACCCTGAACCACCACGCCACCTGCTGGCCCCAGATCCTTTTTTCTCAATTACTAGAAGCAGGACTAAATTACTTAGGCTGATGTCAAGTCTAAACAAACATATCTCATCGGATAGGATATAAAAAATAGAGAATAGAAACTTAGAGTTTTGTTTGTTTTGAGAAATTTTTTGCAATAGGGCACGTGAGTTTGCTGGAGAGACAGATACAGAAAGTGAGAAATCAACCCCTAGGGGATATAGGCATGATGCAGTCCCTTTTCCTTCATTCTTCTCTCAGGATCGTGGGCACCATGCATATGCACTCTGAGTGAATTTCAGGCCACCAGGTCCCAGACTCGAACTGTGTTCAGCCATGTGGAAGGAAGTACAGCAACTTAATCACTACGCCATCTGTTGGTCCCAGAAACATAGAATTTTGATGTACAAGTTTAGTTACCAAAGTATTTAAGATATTATCATGTAGTCATCTAGGTTTATGGAAGTGAAAATCTTTCTAAAGAGCTGTTTGTTTATTTTTAAAACCAGAATGTTCTTTTTTTTTTTTTTTAAACCAGAATGTTCTTAAGACTGACCTTCTAAGTTCACTGAAAACAGTATTGTCTCCCACTGTGGTGTCTATATTGAAAATCAAGAGTCAACTTATGCATATTTTCAAGACTTCATTGACGGTGGCTGAGAAGGTAAGCAATGTTACTTTCTTAATATCTCAGAATTGATGTTTAAGAAGGAAACTAATGTTTTTTTTTTTTTTTTTTTTTCTTGAAAGATAGAAGATCAGAAAAAGGAAATGGATGAGTTTCTCAATATTCTATGTAATAATCTACATGAACTGCAAGAAAATACAATTTCTTCCTTGGTTGAATCACAGAAGCTATGTGATAGCTTAACTGAAGACCTCAAGACAGTTAAGCAAACCTATTCACAGGTAACTTGTTTACATGTGGGATGTAAAAAGAAAGTTTTATGATGACTTGATATGGCTTGGTAATCTGTTAAACATCTGAAATATTGTAAAATTAATTTAGAAGACTGGAACTATCATAGCCACTGTTGCTTATAACAGTAATTAATGGGAAGTAATTGAGAATACCTCTCTTAATTAGTATTTGAGGATTCGCTACATGTAGAATCCCATAATGAAGTAGCGCCTGATAAACAAAGCACACCTTTTCTCATGCCAAGATGGAAAATGGAGAGACATCGTTAGAGGAAAATGTTTAGAGCATATAAAGTGAACATGTATCTGCATTATAACTTGATCCACTGTTTCTTTCTAGGATGACACAAATAGTATTTTCTTCCATAAACAAAGCCCTGCTTCCTCTTAGTATTCTCTTTTTTATTTGCCGTTATTATTTGGTTTTTAAAATGTGACCAGACAGTGACAGAGAGAGAGAAAGGGAAAGTAAGAAAGCAAGCCACCAGGTCTGGGACTCGAACCGCGGCTGGCCATGTGGGAGTCCAGCACCCTAACCACCACACCACCTGCCAACCCCACCTCTTAGTATTTCTGTCTCATTGATGACAGACTTAAATTGTAGTAATTAATACAATTAAAAATTTGTATTGGTTGATTGTAATGTAGTTCATGATTTAACTATACATGTAAACTATTCCATGTAAACTACATGAGACTTTAAAACAGTCCTCTAACTCACGCTCGACAAACGTCAGGGAGACAGGAGAAAGTACGCCCCACGGAGAACAGTCATTCCACAATCCCTTCTTCATCCCTCCCTCCTTTCAGGATTTTGGGCAGGCATGCTCACACTCACCCAGTGTGTTTCTGAAGCCGCTGGGTCTGGGACTCAAACTGTCTTGCCAGTCATGTGGCATCCAGCTGCTTTAACGAACAATTATTAAAATTTTGAGCACCTATTCACATGTAGACAGAACTGACAATACTGCATTACTCCAACTCTGAGATGAGTAGAACTGACAGACTTTACGCATACTCATTGTGGAAGCTGTGCGCTGTTAGCTCATGTTATTTGCCAGAAATTGAACAATGAACAGACTGAATAGTGAATAACCTTGATGTATTTTCCATGCTTCTCGGTCTTTAGGGTAACCTCTTCGTTTTGCAATGTAGTTAGTATGTTGTGTGCATATCACAACTTTTTTTTTTTTTTTTTTTTTTTTTTTTTTTTGTTACAGGGCATGTGTAGTTGCCTGGTAGAAACAGAGACAGTGAGAGGGAAAGTGAAATATCACCCCTTGAGGGGAGGACCACACTACAAAACTCTTCCCCTCTGGGATTTTGGGCATTTACACACACACCCTTCTGGCGTGATGTTTCAAGCCACTGGGTCCAGAATTGCACTGCAGTCAGCCGTGTACAAGTCCAGCACCTTTACCACCACGCCACCTGCTGGTCCCTTGTTTTAAAAGATATCAAATATGAACACAGATAAAACAATTTTTATTTATGATCAAACTAAGTTCTGTAAAATTTTTTAAACTTTTTTCCAGAGGGAGTGTGTGTGTTTCTATATAGAAAGAGGCAGAGAGAGAAGAAAGGAAAAAAACCTTCCCAGTGGGGAGTGGTCACACCGCACTCCTTGTCCGTTCTTTTCTCCTCCTTGTCGGAGTTTTGGGCAAGCACTATATACGCACATGTGTCCAACATGTATTTCGAGCCACCAGAGCCAGGTCTGGAGTGCAGTTGGCTGTGGGGATCCAGCTCCTGTGCATAAGCTTGACTTTGTACTCTGGGTTCAGCCCAGCAACTGTTATTTTTCTTTTCTTTTTTTCTTTCTTTTTTTCTTTCTTTTTTCCTCCCTCCCTCCCTCCCTCCTTCTCTCTCTCTCTCTCTCTCTTTCTTTCTTTCTTTCTTTGTTTTTTGAGAAGTTTTTGCTATAAGAGGTGTGCGCTAGCCAGAGAGAGACAGAAAGTGAAAGCGAGAAATCACCCCCCCATGGGGGATGGCTACACCACAATCCCTTCTCTTCCATTCTCCTCTTGGGATCTTGGGCATGCACGCACACGTGCCCGGTGTGAGTTTAAGCACTGTTCCAGGACTCAAACTGCGGTTGACTACCTGGAAGTCCAGCAACATAGCCATTAAGCCAACTGCTGGTCCCACAACTGATATTTTTTAATTGCTTGACCCGTTAGGTTATCATCATTAAGTTTTCTCTTCTAATAGTGTTACTAGTTGCAAAACAACATTGGGGGCAGCTGGGATCCCACATGACTGAGCCGTTTGAGTCCGGACCTGGTGGCTTGAAAATTGCTAGGCGTGTGTGCATGCGTGCTTGCCCAAAATCTTGAGCGGAGGATCGAGTAGCAGGGATTGTGGTATGACAATCCCCCTGGGGGTAATTTCTCACTTTACTTCTCTCTTTGTAAACAAAAGAAATCAAGCAAGCAAGCAAGCAATCTATATACCTGTCAAACTAATTCTTAAGCATAATCTGAGAAAACCATGAACTTGTTGTATGTTATTGGTTTGAGATATACTGTAATTAATTTGTTACCAAATGTTAAAACAACAAATTTTGTTAATTAATTCTTTTAAAATATTCCCATAATATTATTCTTTTACTATCACTTCCACTGCTTTTCTCTACTAGGGAGAGGTGGAGTTAAAGATCTCTTGTCAAATATATGTATAATTCACCTATGGGAGGGATTATTCATGTTGTCAGTCATGTATGAAAAATGTTCAAGCATCCTAATTTCAAGTGTCTTTCCCCTTCCCATGACTTTCTTACAGGAACTACGCCAGTCAATCAGTCTTTGGGAAGAGCGATTCTGTGCTTTGGAGAAAAAGTGTGAAAACATCCAGAAACCACTTAGTAGGGTCCAAGAAAATATAGAGCAGTAAGCTGTTTTCAAATTCTCTTAAACTTTGCTCCAAATCTAAAATTACATCTAAAGAAAAATCTTCAAGTAGTACAAGTAATTTCTGTATACTTTTACCAAATCTATAATTTGTTAACATTTTATTATGTAAGAATGTACACATGCTCACAAACATCTTCCTCCCTCTCTCTCTCTCTCTCTCTCTCTCTCTCTCTCTCTCTTTTAATTGCCAGGGATAGAGAAAGGACCCCACACTAGGGTCTGGTCACGCTGCAATCCCTCTTCTTCTCCACCCTTCTGGAATTTAGGGCACACTCACAGTGGAGGTTCTTCACCTGCTGGGGTATGAAAATGGGCTGCCATAGTTCAGATGGGTCAGAAGTGGCCCTGTGGGATGCAGCCTTCTGTGCCCAGGGCTTCAGTGGTGTGCCTCGGGGCCGGCCCACAGAAGTACCTTTCTATTCCATGTTTGTGCCGTTGTCTCAGACGGCGAAAAGCTTGACTGTCATCCATGATGTATTTTCTTATTTACTCAATAGTAGAATACACATTAAGTAATTTTGTGATTTCTAACCTTTATTACTAATGAAAGACACACTTACTGACCAGAGTAGGGTTTGGCAAACTGACCGGGCAGCCGGGATGCTGTCATTGGGCTGGACAGGCTGTTTCCATGTTGCCTTAGGCTGTCTTTGTGGAATTGAGTCATTGCATCAAAGTTACTGCACTGCAGCTAAAGTGCTTGCTGTCTAGCTTGTTCAGAAAACGCTGGCTGATGTCTGTAGTAGAGTTGAACGTTGTTTTACAGCCTCATTGCTTGACTCCCACATAGTTACTATACTCCAATAGGGTTCAGTTTTCTTGTAGGAGCTTTATAGTTTTATGTTTCACATTTAAATTTGCCATTTACCCTGTTTGCCCATTTAATCGTTCTTTCCTGAAGCTGAAACTTCCTTTGTTATAGAGTAGTTCCTTGCTACACTGGTCACCAATTATGTTTTCCTTTCTCTAAGAATGTCTTGATTTCCCCTTGATTCCTGAAAGATAATTGCACTGGATATAAAACTCAGGTTCAATGTTTTTTTTTTTCTTTTATAGAGAGATTTTGCTATAGGACTTGTGACAGTGAAAAATCACCCTCGAAGTCGGGGGAAGGCCACACTACAATCCCTTTTCCTTCATTTTCCTCTCAGTATTTTGGGTACGCACACAAAAGTACCTCACGTGAGTTTCAGTCTGCCGGTTCCAGGGTTTCAACTGTCTCAGCCATGTGGGAATCCAGCAATGTAACAATTATGCCATCTGCTGGTCCTGACAGTTTTCTGTCAGTATTTGAAATAATGGTTATTCCATTTCTTTCTGGCCTCTGAGAGGAGAAATCCAGTTATTCAAATAATAGCTTCTTTATGTGCAATTTCTTTCAAGATTTTTTTCCCCCTAAGTTTATGTATTTATTGTTATGAGAAAGAGACAGACAGACAGACACAGGAAGGTCGTTTCAGTCACCCTCATTCTCAGCCATTGGGGATCATGAGCACACACTTAGCCAGCACTTTCAGGAGGTCTCCAGACGTGAACCCAGGACATAACCCATGTGGGTCCATGTACGTTACTGCTGTGCCACTGCCTAGCCCAAAGACTGTTTTGTGCTTAGGGTTTAGAAATCTTATCATTTTGTCTCCTTACATATTTCTTCAAGTTTATCCTGTTTGAGGTTTGTTCAGCTTCTTAAATTTACAGACTTATGTATTCACCAAACTGTGGGTGTTTTCAGCCCCACACTCCTCAGCCTCTAGGACTTCAGAGACATAGATCTTAGGTCTTTAATTAGGTCCCAGAGATCCCAAAGGCAATATATAAATGCAGATATAGATGTAGGTGTTCCTTGTTGCTCTGATTGGGTACATTCTGTTATCTGTCTTCATGGTCACTGAGCCTTCCTCTCTCTCCTCAAACTTACTGTTGAACCCATTTAATTTCAGTCATGGCATTTTTCAGTTTCAGAATTTTTTTTTTTTTTTAAATATAATTACTTATTTTATTTATTCATTCATTTATTTTAATTTGACCAGAGAGAGACAGAGAGAGAGAAAGATTGAGAAAGCAAGCTGCCAGGTCCGGGACTCAAACCGTGGTCAGCCATGTGGGAGTGTCCAGCACCTTAACCATCACGCCACCTGCTGGTCCCAGTTTCAGAATTTTTTAAAAATTACCAGAGGATATATTTGTTCAGAGTTAGAAAGACAAAGTAAAAGAGGATGGGGGGTGGGGGGGAGAGGCAGCCCTGACTGGACATGGTCATGCCGTAATACCTTCTCTGTTTTTCTTTTTTGTTGGGATTTGGGGCATGTACATATAACAAGTGTGTGGTTTTTTTCCCCCCAAACCTCTGGGGCTGGGACTTGAACCTCAGTTGGCCATATGGGATATAGCTGCTTTAACCACAAAGCTTTGGGGTTTGCCCCAATTTTATCATTTTTATTTTCTTCTTTTTTTATATATTCTGTTTCTCTGCCTTTCCCCCCACAAATGTTTTGTTTGTACAAATGTTTTAATTGTTTGTGGAAGCTTTTTTCTTTTTTTTTTATTTGCTACACGTTACGTGTGCTTGCCAGACAGACAGACAGACAGATACAGAGAAATCACCCCCAGAGGGGATGGCCACACCACAATCCCTTCTCCTTATTCTTCTCTTGTGATCTTGGGCACGCATGCACATGCACCTGGCGTGAGTTTAAGCCACCAGGTCCAGGACTCGAACTGCAGTCTACTACATGGGAGTCCAGCAACATAGCCATTATGCCAACTACTGGTCCCATGGAAGCTTTTTTTTTTTTTTTTTTTAAGAATTCTCTTTATTAAACTTTATTATTATTTTCCAGTTTTGATCAGCGAGAGACAGAGAGAGAGAGAAAGAGAGAGAGAGAGAATAAAGATACCGGGTTCGGGACTCAAACCATGGTCGGCCATGTTGGAGTCCCATGCCTTTAACCACCATGCTACCTGCTGGCCTCCGTGGAAGCATTTTTAAGGTCATTTCTTTAAAATTGTGGACAGATCATTCTAACATCTGAATTTTCTCATCATTGACATCTGTCTTCTGTTGTGTTTTATTTCTAATTTTTTATTGCCAGAGGCATATGTGCTTGCTAGAGAGAAGTGGGGTGACAGAAGAAGAGCAAGCACTCCCCCTAGATGACCATGGTCATGCCACAATCCTTTTTCCTCCATTTCCCATTCTGTCAGGATTTGGGGCACGTGCACACAAGTCACCTGGCATGGTTGTCAAGTTGCTGGATCAGGATTCGAACCACCATTGACCTGTGTGTTTCTATCCTAATGCACAGGCCTAATCACTGCCTGGAGCCAGCCCTTAACTCTTTTTTGGCAGTCGTTCACCCTGTTAGGCTTACCATGCAACCCTGGCCCACATTTGTGGGCTGTGGTTTTTACAGTAATTGGCTCGTTGTAGCTCTTGCAGGGTTATTCTGGTGTGCTCCATTGGTGGCTACCCAGTGAGAACTTTATACTCTTGCTTTTGTTTTAGTGTTTCACTGCTGTTCTACTGAGCGCCTCCCCCTGCTCTGTGTAAAGCAATTGAAGAAAGTCTCTCTAAGGGACAGGCTCTGTTTTTGGCCAGGCTGGCCCTGAGCCCCCGATTCTCCTGAAGTCGCTGGTGCTATAGACACGCTATCGTGCCACACTGTGATGCTGACCTTTCCAGGAGCCCTGTGTAGCCTGTTTTTCCTGTCTGCCTGGCATTTATTGTCTATACGAGGGTTGTTCAGTGCAGTCCAGAGTGTCTTAAGAGTCACTCAGGAGTCTAGGTGACATGTTTTTGCCAGAGGACACAAAAAAGAGAGAAAACATGCTCCCTTCCTGCCATGGGCTCGGTCATGCCACGATCCTTTTCTTCCACTTCTCCATCTCACAGAGTTTGGGGCACACATGCACACGTCTAGCATAGTTTTCAAGTCTCCATAGCTGAGACTTAAAAAATTTATTTATTGATTTATTTATTTATTATTTTATTGAAATGTATGTATGTATTTATTTATTGTTATTTGACCAGCAAGGGGCAGAGTGTGTGTGTGTGTGTGTGTGTGTGTGTGTGTGTGTGAGAGAGAGAGAGAGAGAGAGAGAGAGAGAGAGAAAGAGAGAAAGCAAGTTGCCAGCTCCGGGACTCAAACTGCAGTCAGCCATGTGAGAGTCCAGTGCCATTACCCCACCACACCACCTGCGGCCCCTCTAAGTATTTACTATTAGCCATTTTTAATGCACAAGTGGGGAACAAAATGCTCATAAACGCTACACAGTTTCACAAAACTCACTGCAGGGCGAAAAGTGACCAAGCTGGATCAGTAGTTTCCTACAATCTAGACGAACGCATTCCTGGGGGAGGTGGACCTCTGATGCCTGCTGGAGGGGGTTTCATCCCTGGAGGGGACATGCCTATAGGTGTACCTCATGCATGGCAAAGTCCAATTGATAAACCCATGGGTGTTCTTATGCCAGATGGCTTAGCCATAGTGCCTGCGGGGGTTGCTCTGCCTACAGGTGGGGGTGGAGTCCCCCATCCTGGTGCATCCTACGTTGGGGCTCTAGAGATGCTGGCAGTAGCAGCAATGGCAGCTAGAGTGTCTGCCCTGTGGAGTCATTCCCTGCTGGGATGGGCCCCCCACTCCTTGGACAGGGCCTGCCAATCCAGCAGGTGCCTGGGCAATTGCTACACCAGCTGGTACTCCTGCCAGCTGCTCTGCCAACGCCCGGGCCTCTTGCAGCTCCAGCAAGTGGTATCCGAGCAACGCCAATATCGTTGGGAGGTGGCCCTTCCACAGTCATGGGTACCAAGTTCTCCCCCGCAGCTACACCAGACCCAAAACCTGCTCTTCACGCTCTGGCTGCTTCGCATTCTTTGGCTTGATCTTCCTGAACTCATCACAGTCACAGAGGATCGAATTCATGTGCTTGTCAAAAGCCTTAAAGGTGCCAGTGAAGATTCGGCCATCTTGCAGGGTACACCGCATTCTGTAGTCAGTGTGCTGCAGTGTCTTGCCACTCTTGGCCACAGTCATGATTACTGTTCTACCAAGTCGAACACCCACGGTAAATTTTCGGGATCCTTGGGACCAGCAGTTGGCGTAATGGCTATGTCACTGGATTCCCATGTCGTTGACTGTGGTTCAAGTCCTGGACACGGTGCCTTAAACTCACGCCAGGCGTGTGTGTGTGTGTGTGTGTGTGTGTGTGTGTGTGTGGCCAAGATCCCGAGAGGAGAATGGAGGAGAAGGGATTGCTGCATGGACATACCTCCTGGGAAGTGATTTCTTGCTTTCTGTCTCTCTCTGTCGTTCTGGCGAGCGCACACGCCCTATAGCAAAAACCTCTCAAAAAAAAAGGAAAATATTTCGGGATCCTTAAGGCCTGGAGGAAGGCTATGATAAAGGGATGATGCAGGTTCTCCTAGAAACAATGCAAGCGGGGCAGCAGCTTCAGCAGACAGAGCCTCAGTGTTTTAATACTGCTTTCACCCCCTCTTGGTGTCTCAGCTAAGAATCTGTCTTAATTCTGCCTTGAAATCCACAACAGTTACATGCTGCTGAGAAAGTCTTGGGTGCAGCCGACACTCTTCCACTTCTGGCACGTGCAGTTCTGTGCTGTGTCTCAGGTGTCAGCGATCCTTGCTTGCGCCTTCATTGCTGGCCACCCCACTCTGCGCAGCGCTGCGCCCCACCACCGAGATCTGTACCGGAGCTGGCCTTGGGACCTGGCTCCCTGTGCTCCGTGGCTAACCACCGCGCCACACGGCTGATCTAGGGCATTTTTATGGACATTGACTGTAACTATTTTGCATTTGTTTTCATAGTGTCTAGTCACTCTTGACTAAATCTCATCTTTCCAATAGGCTGTGAATTCCTTGAAGGGAGAAATTTATGTTAATCGTATCAAGTTTACCACTTATTTTTTTCCCCTTTTCAATCATTTCCACTTAATTGGTGGGTAAACTGCTTGTCGACATCTCTGCTACTCACTTGGTTTACTCACACGGTGTTCCACCTAGGGTCATAGAGGTACTTTTCATTCCCCAAGGTGAGCTGCGTTCCTCCGAGAAGACCTGGAATGCAGTTATAGGGAGGCTTACAGAGGAGGGAACAGTGAAGTTTTCATTTTGATCTTTAAATTTTTTCCATAGGGCACATGTGCTCTCTAGAGACACATGGGGGTAGGAGAAAGAAATCACCCCCCAAGGGGATGGCCGTGCCACAGTCCTTTCTCCTCACCTCCTATCTTGGGGCTTTTGGCACATATACACACTTTTCTTGCTTGTTTCCCGAGCTGCCGTGTCCTGGACTCTTAACGTAATCTATGAGGAGAAATAAGCGTTTAGTAATAGGATAGTAAAGTACCGTAAGACACAGAGGAAAGCCTGCTGTCTGTACGAGGGCTGGGAAAGGCTTTAGGAGAATAGGTCACTTCATGGCAGAGGTGATGTCGTGCTGTGAAGGCAGCGGCCACGGTGCCCACTCTCAGGGCGGAAGATTCACAAAGAGCGTGGGCTCTGGAGCCAGACTGCCTGTGCTCACATCTGCTCCGTGAGAGCGTGCGGTCGTGGGTGTCACTGAGGCTTGCCTTCCCATCCCTCAGTGCTGTTCTCTTCTCCAACAGGAAGTCTAAGGATGCCATCGACAAAACAGCTTTTCACAGTAAAAACTTCTGTGCGGATTCCCATGACTTATCACAGACACTCAGACATTTTAATCAAGAAGGTACAAAATTGGTTGAAGAGTCCATAAAACATTGTGAAAAACTCAATGTTGACCTGGAAAAAACATGCCGAGAGACTGAGCAGAGATGTGAGTCTCTGCACTCAAGCACGGTCTGTTTCTCAGAGCAGTGGGTATCCTGCCTAAATAAAGGAGAAGAGGAACTGCAGAGCTTCCTGGAGGTAATAACTTTGTGGCTGGGATCTGCTTTGAGGAGAATAGTGATAATCAGAAAACTGTCAATTCTAGGCTAAGCGTTGATATCAAGGGACCAGCAGATAGTGTAATCGTTATGTTGCTGCACTCCCACGTAGTCGACTAAGGATCGAGTTCTGAACCAGGCAGCTTAAAACTCAAACTGGGCATGTGTGCATACATACCCGAAATTCCAAGAGGAGAATGGAAGAGCAGGGACTGCAGCTTGACTATCCCCAGTGAGGTGACTTTCTCTTTCTTTTTCTATTTCTCTCCAGCAAGTGCACACACCCTCTGGGAAATTTTTTTAAAAAAGAAGAATGTGCCTTTTCACTCTGAAAAGTGTCCCAATTTGGATCATCAGTTCCATAGTCACCCATCTAAGATATATCAACCAAATCGCTTAATGAATTCTGGTTCTAGCAAACCAATTGCGAAAAGCATTTGAGATAGCTGGTGAAACTTGACCACAACTTTGTTAAGAAGGAATCAATGTTTTAAGTATATGTTCTTCTCCTGTTTTAGTTTTTGCTATAGCATATATGTGCCAGCTACAGACAGCTAGGGAAAGTGAGAAATCACCCCACCAGGTGGGATGGCCACGCCACAGACTCTTTTCCATTCTCCTCTTAGGATTTTGGGCATAACCTCCACACATGCCAGCGTGGTTTTCTTTTCTTTTCCTTTCTTTTTTTTTTTTTTTTTTTTTGTGAAGTTTTTACTATAGGGTATGTGTGCTCGCCAGAGTGACAGAGAGACAGAAAGCAAGAAATCACCCCCTAGGGGGGATGGCCACGCCACAATCTCTTCTCCATTCTCCTCTTGGGATCCTGGACATGCACAGACACACATCTGGTGTGAGTTTAAGCCACCAGGTCTGGAACTCAAACAGTGGTTGACCACATGGGAGTCCAGCGACATAGCCATTATGCCATCTGCTGGTCCCGCCTGTGTGTTTTTCAAGCTGCTAGGTCCAGGACTCAACTACGAAGTCAGCCATATGAGATGTAGTTGCCTTAACCTCCACACCACCTGTAGCCCACAATGTTAAAATTTTTCATGAAACGATAGTCTTAAAATGCTCTTAACTATTAGAGATACATGTAGTAATAAATGGACAAAGATGACTTGCTTCAGAAATAATCCTGTGTTTGAGGAGACGAATCATTTTGTATCCCAGGTACTGGTAAATGTTGAGGGTAGTGGGTGCAAGGGGCTTAATTTTGCTGCTCTCCTAATTTTAATTGTGTTTTAAGACTTTTACTGTGGATATTTTAGAAGTAAGGGACAGTGATTTTTTTTTTTTTTTGGAGAGGTTTTTGCTATAGGGCGCGTGCGCTTGCCAGACAGACAGAGAGAGACAGAGAGACAGAAAGCGAGAAATCACCCCCCAGGGGGGATGGTCACGCCGCAATCCCTTCTCCTCCATTCTCCTCTCGGGATCTTGGGCACGTACACACACGTGCCCGGCGTGAGTTTTCAGCCACCGGGTCCGGGACGTGAACCGTGGTTGACTACGTGGGAGTCCAATGACATAGCCATTACGCTAACTGCTGGTTCCCGGGACAGTGATATTTTGAATAAAGCATTGCAACTTTAATGTTGGCAATGAAAGCTTATTTGCATTACTTACAGGTTGTACACCAGTGTTGTGAGTCTTCGAGTTCAGAGCTCACTGGAAAGTTAAGTGAACACAAAGCAGCTAATGAGAACCAGCGTACCGTTTTTATTGACCAGATAAATACTGATGATGAAAAATTGATGACACAAAATCTAGAGCTTAATGAAACTATAAAAATTGGCTTGACTAAGCTGAATTGCTTTCTGCAACAAGATCTGAAACTGGACATCCCAACAGGTACTTTAAAAGGAAAAAACGATTTGTAAGTGTTGTGATGTTGAACTCAACTTGACATGGTGTCAGGTTTCAGAAAAACCAGGTCCTGCCTAGGCCTGATGGGAATTAAGCACCTCACGGCAATCAGCTCAGATATGGAAATTGGAATCCCAAATAGTTTTGATTAGCATTAGTTGTCCTTATATAGGGGCTATGAACTGTTACAAATTTGGGCATCATGAATCAAAATTTCACCAACGTTCAGGGAATTGGCTTTTTTATGACAAGACATCTTAAAAGAACAAAAATAAAGTTGACAGACCATACATTTGAATACCTAAAGTACTGGAGGGGTGTAACTGGCAAAATTCGGCTTAATGCAAAGTTCACCACATTGTGCACTTGGTTATGTGTCTCTGTCATCTTTTTCATGGACTCTCCATTTTGGGTAATCAGATATGGCAAAGATCAGTGTAGGCTATGGTGATTCCAGGAGTGCTGCCTGGAAGAAGGTGTAACAAGCTGATTTACACAGGACTAGTAAGTAAGTTCTTCACTCGTTTGTTGTGATAGTTGGATACTTTGTAAGTTCACTAGAAATTGAATTGTGCATTAAAATGAGTCAATCTTATGATATATAAATTATACCTTAAAGTTATTTTCTTGTCAGCATTTATATTGTAAAAGGAGATGGTGCTAAACTATATTAGCTTATTTTTCTTCTAAAAGACCCATAAGATTTCTTGTTCGATTCTCAGTGATATTAAGATGTAAATGTGAAGTTAAAAGCCATGTGCTTTTGTGAATTATGGGAGCGTGAGTTCATTACAAAGAAATAATAACTGGTTAATGCTTAACTATTAGGGCCGGCAGGTGGCGTGGTGGTTAGATCATTGAACGCCCACATGGCCAACTGTGGTTTGAATCCTGGGCCTGGCAGCTTACTTTCTCACTTTCCCTTTCCCTTTGTCGGTCTCTGGTCAAAATTTTAAAATTATAATAACAAAATAAATAAATGAATCTAAAAAAAATACATCACCACCACCACCACATTTACAGTGAAATGGTTATTCCTACCGCAGTATTCATGTTAGGAAAGTGTACTTTTGGTGCAGCAGTGCTGCTGTTTCTTAGAACATTCTGTAGTTCCTCTGGAGCCTATAACATAGTTGTTGACCATCCTCAGTTATGGAGAACATAGTAGGATGAATCTTGAAAATAGTCAAGTCTATTTAAGATCAGTTGTGAAATTGGAAAATGTTATTAGTTGCAAGCAATATAGGCTGATAAGTAATAAGACCGATTCTCATGTATGGCATTCATTCTGTTTGTGGAAGATAAGACTCCCTTGAAAGTATGCATTTTTTATAAAATCTTACTTATATCTCATAGTACGATTTTCCCCAAATACCGAATGTCTCCTAAAGGTATGACACCAGAGAGGAAAAGCTATTCGTACCCATCGACACTGGTGAGAACCGAACCACGCCAGCAGCTCCTCGACCAGCTGAAAAGGAGACAGCCTGAGCTCTTAATGATGCTCAACTGTCCAGAAAACAAACAGGACACCAGCCAGGTAACCTTACAGCGTCCTCATTTTAGAACTCGCCCACAGCTGTCAATGGGGCCGATGCCCTGTGAGGCATTTCACTCTCTGTCCTTCGGCCCACCCCTGCCTCTCATTAACGATGCTTACCTGATCTTTACGCCCATTTCTTTTAATCTGGTCCATTTTTAGATTACTAGGTTAGAAGATAATAATAATAGCTATTGTGTTTATGTGCCAGGCACTGTACTCAGCTCTTTACATATACGTTACCTCTCTTCTTTCAGTAACTCTGTAAGGTAGATGCCAGTACATCCTCATTTTCTAGTTTAGGGCACTAAGAATTCCTTTATCCCAGATTTCACGATGGAATTGCATTTCTAACCTAGACAACCAAACTTGCAATGTGCTCTTAACTGTATTAATTATAGAAAAGTTAGGAAATTACAAAGTAACAAAGGAAAATAAGGAACAAAACTGTAACCCAAGTATTACTACTTTTTTAAGAGAGTTTTTTTAAAGAATTATTTAATTCCATTTGTTGTTGTTGTTGTTGTTGTTGTTATTATTATTATTATTATTATTATTATTATGTTTTAATTTGACCAGAGACAGAGAGAAAGGAAAAGCGAGAAAGCAAGCCACCGGGTCCAGGACTCAAACCATGGTCAACCATGTGGGAATCTAGTGCCTTTAACTGCCACGCCACCTGCTGGCCCCTTAAGAGAGATTTTTGCTATAGGGCACTGAGCTGGCCAGAGACACAGAGAGAGAGAAAAGGCAAAAAATCACCCACCAGGCGGATGGCCTCCCTGCTATTCCCTCTCCTTCATTTTCCTCTCACGATTCTGGGCACATGTTCATATGCGCTCAGCCTGAGTTCCAAGCCATTGGGTCCAGGACTCGAACCACAGTCCATCATCAGGGAGTCCAGCATTTTAACCATTAGACCACCTCTTGGCCCTTGAACTGACTACTTTTAACATACTGGTGTAGGAACTCTGTATATAAAAAAATATTAGGGGTTATTTTTGGGGGACCAGCAGATGGCCTAATGGCTATGTCGCTAGATTTCCATGTAGTCAGCCACAGTTCAAGTCCCGGACCACGCGAGGCACATGTGCGTGCATGCCCAAGATCCCGAGAAGAGAGTGGAGGAGGAGGGATTGCGGCATGGCCATCCCCCCTGGGGGATGATTTCTCACTTTCTGTCTTTCTGGCAAGAGCATGTGCCCCATAGCAAAATCCTCTCCAAAAAAAATTTTTTATACATATATATGTGTGTGTGTGTGTGTGTGTGTGTGTGTGTATATACATATATATATATATATATACACACATATATATGTGTGTGTGTGTGTGTGTGTGTATATATATATATATGTGTATATATATATATATATATATATATATATATATTAGGGGTTATTTTCAATATTTGGTAGACTTTCTACTAATTAGGTTGAGGCATTGTGTTATATTCCAAGAAGAAAACTGCCTCTACTTTCTTGATTTTTTTTAAACTTTGTTTTTAGGTTCTTGTTTAGGATATGTGTGCTCACCAGAGAGGTAGTGAGAGGCAAAGTGAGAAATCACCTCTCCATGAGGGACGGCCATCCCACAGTCCTCTCTGCTCCATGCTCCTCCTGGGACTTTGAGCACGTGCACACAGGAGCCTGGTGGTTTTCTAGATGATTTTTAAGTCCTTGGACTTAATCATTCATTCAGCTTCTTATTTTAGGATATGGATGAAGATAGTGTCCTGGAACCCTGCATTGAAGAAACTCCAAGTCTAAAGCCCCCTGTAGACTCCGATGTGGATTGTCCGTCGAGTGGCGGCGTTCCGTTTTTCCAGGTACCTGGCTCTGTCCTTCAGATAGCCCTCCACACCTGACCGGGTCACTCACGGTTCAGTGTAAGGGCATTGCTCGGGTGAGCAGAACAACAGAACGTTCGACTGGACTGGATATTCAGCTCGTACTCTTTACCGGCCACATTTATAATATTTAATGACACACAGTCACTTCTCTCTTCACTCTGCCTTTGACACGGAAGTCCTGGAGCCCACCTCTGCCTATACAGGTTTTGAAGGCCAAGGGCTTTAAGGGCTTGAGAGACTGAAGGCCTCTTGAGTTACAGAAGTGATTTCTCCTGGCGGAGGCTGGCTTCTTGTTAACTATTTCCCCGTCTCCTGAACCCTGGCCTGCTCTGACCTGCGCAGCTAAATTCTGCAACCTCTCCTGCCCACCTTTTCGTGCCGTTGGTAGCAAGGCATTATAAACTGCCTCGTGTCTTTCCCTCTGGGAGATATGTGTATACAGAGCGTGCGAAGAATTTCCTTACGACTTCCATGTTGTGTAGGTGAACTGCTGCTTCTGACATGTGTGCCCACACCTGTTTCTAATAGATTTCCTCAAGGCTGCAAGATTCTCTTTTTTTTAAGAGGTTTTTGCTATAGGGCATGTGCATTCACCAGAAAGACAGAGACAGAGAGACAGAAAGTGAGAAATCACCCCCCAGGGAGGATGGCCACGCTGTAATCCCTTCTCTTCCATTCTCCTCTTGGGATCTTGGGCACTCACGCACACACGCTCGGCGTTGAGTTTAAGCCACTGGGTCTGGGACTCGAACCACAGTCAACTACATGGGAGTTCAGCGACAGCTATTATGCTAACTGCTAGTCCCAAGGCTGCAAGATTCTTCACCTCTGCTTTAAACTGCTTCAAGTTCTAGCTCAAATCCTCTTAAGTTCCTTTCTGTCTCAGGGCAATTTTCCCCCAAATTCTTCTACCCTTTGGTTTATTGCTCAAGAGAACTGTAAATATTTCTTTCAGTTTTTCATCCTTTTCTGTCTTACAAAGTTAAGAAAGAGGAAAAGATAAGAAACTTAGTAACCATTTCATCTCTGGTCAGAAATGTTCAGTATTGCTATGTGGTGTTTTGAAGGCTAAGCTTAGTGACTCGGCTATGGCAGGAAAGTGCCTATTATATCAGAAAGGTTTGGGATGGAGATCGCAACCTTCAGCTGAAGACTAGCATCTTAGTCCCCTTTCTCCTGCTATAACAGAATACTATAGACCGAGTATTTTATAAAGAAGCAAAAGTAAGTAATTGATTGATTTATTAATTAATTTATTTTCAAAGAATTATTTAACTTTATTTATTTATTTTTGACCAGAAAGGGACAGAGTGAGACAGAGGGTGGGGAGTGAGAAAGCAAGCTGCCAGATCTGGGATTCGAACCACAGTCAGCCATGTGGGAAGTCCAGTGCCATTGACCACTATGCCACCTGCTAGCCCCATTATTTATTATTTTTTAGAAGATTTTCACTGTAGGGTGTGTGTGCTTCCCAGAGAGACAGAGAGGGACAGAAAGACAAAAAAAGAGAAATCACTCCCAGAGAGGATGGCCACCCTGCAGTCCCTTCTCCATTCTCCTCTTGGGATTTTGGGCACGCACACATTTGCCTGGCATGAGTTCAAGTCTCTGGATCCAAGATTTGACCCACTGTCGACTATGTGGTAGTCCAGCGACGGAACCATTTCGGCATCTGCTGGTTCCAGAAGCAAAATTTATCCCTTACAGTCTGGAGGATGGTTCTGGCATAAGCTTGGCATCTGATGAAGGCCTTCTTATTGCACAGTAACACGGTGTAAGGGCAAGGGAATATGAGACAGAACAAGATGGGAGCTGAACTTAACCTTTTACCAGGGCCCACCCCCACGAGAGCAGCATGAATCCATTCAGGAGGGTTTCTAATCACCTCTTACATGCCCCACCTCCAGTACCATTCCACTGGCAATTAGATGTTTACTTCAGTTATGGCAGGGACCATAACTAAACTGTAGCATTTAAACCATAGCATTCGGGGACTGGCAGATGGCGTGGTGGTTGAGGGTGCTGGACTCCAGCATAGCTGACCATGGTTTGAATCCAGGACCTGGCAGCTGGCTTTCTCACTACCCCCCCAAACTCTGTCCCTGACTAGTCAGATTTATTTATTTATTTAAATATACATATGCATATAAAAAATAATTCTAAAACAAAAACCACCGCATTCTATCCTGGCCTCCAAAAAGCGTATGTCCTTCTCACAATGCAAACTACTATCCCAATATTCCCCCAAAGTCTTGTTCCATGATCAACTCAAAATTATAAAGTCTAGTCTCATCTAAATTAAATTTGTGTGTAACTCAAAACACTGTTTATTCCGAGGAAAACTCCTCTCTCCCTGTGAGCCTGCGAAATCAAAACCAGTTATCTACACCCAAATGCTGTGGTCAGACAGGCACGGGATAGATGGTCTCATTCCGAAAGGGAAAAATAGGCCAGGGAAAAGGAGCAACATGCTAGGTTAAGTCTAAATAGTGAAACACTAAGTCTTAAAACTGGAGGGTAATCTCCCTTGATGCCACATCCTACATCCTGGGCATGCTGAGGGCTTTGGGCCCCTAGAATATTGTTTGGCCTATCCCCGGTGGCCTTTAGGCTCTAGGTCCACACATCAGTTTTGTGGGCTGGAGCCTTATTCCCGCAGCTCTCCTAAACTGGAGTTTTATGCCGGTGGCCCTGTGGTTTTGGGGTCTCAGGAGAATCACTCTCATGGTTTCCCACTAGGCGTTGCCCAGTTGGGACGCTGGCAGGTCTGCCCCTGCAGGAGTTTCCTGCCTGCCAGGCTATCTGCAGCCTCCTCTGAAGTCCAGCTGGGGGTCACCATGCCCTCTGGTGCTTGCGTTCTGGGAGCCTGCGGGATTGGCACCGCCTGGACTCCCGAGGATGACAGGTACCCGCCAGAGTGACAGGTGGAGCTGCAGCCAGGGCAGCCTACGGCGCTGTGTCAGAGTGGGGGAGCAGAGACCCGAGGTGACTTGGATGGTGCCCTAGGCTGTGGGGGAAGGGCCGCCTCTAAGATCGTGGAACTATCTTTCTGGTAAAGTTTTGATGAATAGCTCTTTGCTCCCTTCTATCCATCGTAATTTCTCCAGCCAGTGGTCACGTGGCCACACCTTTAGTAGTCTCTCACAATTTTACTCTTTACATAGGCAGGTTGCAGATTTTTCAAATCTTTCTACCTTTCTTCCCTTTTAGTTATAAATTGCATCTTTAAGTCATTGCTTTATTATTGTGTCTCACTGTACTGTGGTTGTAAGTAGTCACACGGCAGCCTGAGTTTTGCTGCTTAGATGTTTCTGACATGTGTTCCAGTTCAGTGCTCTCAAGTTCTGTGCTCCACCAAGCCTCAGGCATGGGCCCAGTTCTGCCAAGGTCTTCGTCACTTGGTAACAAGGATAGCCTTTACTCCAGCTTCCAACAGCGTCTTCCTCACTTCTGACCAGGACCTCATCACAATGGCCTTTGCTTTCCTTATTCTCCCGGCTCAGATCCTTCCACTTACATAATCTCTAACCAGACTCGGATTTGCTCTACAGCTTCCTGTAGGAGCCTCCCCAGAACTGCACTTCATGCTCTGCTCACGGCAATACAGGCTTCTCACCTGCTCCTTCCGCCTCGTCCAGCCTCTGCTCATCACCCAGGGCTGTTGCTGCCTCCACATTGTCAGGATTTTATGATACTCAAAGCCCTACCTCTGAATTTTGGCCGAGATAATCACACTATAGCATCCAAAAGTGATTTTTTTCCCTAGTAGCATTCTGATGTGGGGAGTTTCTTTGGGTTTAAAACTTTAAAAGTTGGTTTATGATTTGTCTCAGCATTGATGACTAAGTCTACAATAAATGCCACTAGTCTCTCTTTTTTTAAAAATTTATTTAACTTTATTTATTTATTTTAATTCGACCAGAGAGGGACAGAGAGACAGAGTGAGAGAGAAAGTGAGAAAGCAAGCCTCTAGGTTCGGGACTTGAACCTTGGTTGGCCATGTGGGAGTCCAGCGCCCTTAACCACCACATCAACTGCCAGCCCCTGCCACTAGTCTCTTAAAGTTCTCTATGTGTAAATAGGAAGACTCCAATGAAATATAATTACCAAATGAGGAAGAAGTTTTTTTTGGTTTCTGTTTGTTTGTTTTTTTTTTTTTTTGGAGAGATTTTTGCTATAGGGCTTGTGTGCTCACCAGAGTGACAAACAGAAAGGGAGAAATCACCCCCCAGGGGGCATGGCCAACCCACAGTCCCTTCTCTGATCTCCTCCTGGGATCTCGGGCACACACACACATGTGCCCTGTGTGAGTTTGAAGCCACCAGGTCTGGGACTCAAGCCACAGTTGGCCATGTGGGAGTCCAGCAACCTAACTGCTATGCCATAAGTTAGTTTTTAAAACATAAGTTTTTAAAAATAAGATAGGATTTTAAAAAGAAGATGAAAATGTTTTAAGGTTGTCCATTTACTGTCTCGTCTGTTTAAAATCGAATTGGCTTAGGGCTAGCAGGTGGAAAGGTGGTTAAGGTGCTGGGCTCCCACATGGTTGAGTGTGGTTCCAGTCGCAGACCCAGCAGTTTGGCAACCATGCCAGGTGCATATGTATGCATGCCCAAAATCCTGAGAAGAGGGTAGAAGAGAAGGGATTTTGGCCTGGCCATCACTTCTTGGGAGGTGATTTCTCCCTTTCCCTCTCGGGCAAGTGCACACACCCTGGGACAAAAACTTTAAAAAAAAAAAAAAGGAAAAAGAAAAAAAAGATGCATTTTTTTTTTAAACACATGATAACAAGTTTTTGTTTTCCTGGAACAGGATTTCTAAACAGCAGCACTATTAACGATTTACGGATAATTTTTTGTTCTTGTGGATGGTACAGTTTAGCAGCATCCCTGCCTTTTACTCTCTAGCACCCCCTAGTGGTAACAACTGGAAATGTCTCTAAACATTGTCACATATCCTGGGGGGCGGGGGAGGGGGGGGGGCAAAAGGACTCCATGCTGAGAATCTGCCCTACAGTAAAATCTGGAATTATTTCTTAGAAAATAATGCAGAAGACTAACATGTTTTCCATCCCACTGTCCATTAGTGGTAAAATAAGGAAGACATTCATCTCTACTTGCCAAAAAAATTATTGGCTCAAATTTCTACTGAACTTTTCCCTTTTCCACACTTAAGTTTTCTTGCCTATAACCCAGAGAACTTTGAAAATAGAATGTAGCTAATGTGTATCAAATGTAACTTTACGTTAATTTAATTTCTCCTCTTAAATCCACAGCATAAAAAATCACGTGGGAAAGACAAAGAAAACAGAGGCATTAACCCAGAGGAGAAGACTAAAGTGGAGGAAACTACAGAGCACACAGTTACGAAGAGCAGGTTACCTCTGCGAGCCCAGATAAATCTTTAGTTAGCTTGAGAGTCAGGGATTTTATTTTTAAGAAAAATTAAAAGTAAAACCTGAAACTCCAAAATTCAAGCCCTTGTGTACAGATTTAAAAATCCTAGACAGTATCAAGGCAGTACTGTAAATTTAGTTGGACTGAATTTCTAGCCATTTTTCTGACATCCCTGTAGTGCATTGGGTATTCAGTTGCGTTTTGTTTGGGATTTGCTTGCATAAATATATCTTTTTAGCCTTTTATATATAAAAGAACTCTTTTATAACAAATGAAAGCCATTTTTCTTATATATTATTACAATGAATAAATAGGAGCTGCCCTGTTCTTCTAGGCCTGAACTTATGTAGGTACATGTCACCTGCACCTGGCCTTGGAAAGGACCATGTTATTTCTCTCCTTGCTGTGACTCAAGTCTGTATTTCTTACGCCTCCCCAGACTTTCCTACTTTGTCCTCTCCAGATTACTTTTCCCCTTTTTATTTGTCACCAAACCGTTCATAGAGCTACAGGATGAGATCCTTTCTTATGAGCTAGCCAGACTTTTACTGCACTATCGTAATACTTTCCATCCTCACTATCTGAATTCTATCTTTTCGTTATAGCCAAAAAAAAACCTATTAGTAAACATGACCATATAAATCTCTTCTTTCAATACTTTGAATTTGTTTCCCCCCCAGATGTGAATTTTCTTTTTTTTTTTAATGAGGCCTACACTTAGCTCCTACAGAATTCACAAAAAGCCAACTTCTGCAGAACATAAATTGGTGTCACGGAAGAACTGCCTAGATCCCTGCGTAATGACGCTGAACGGTGCGGGGCTGCTGCGGCCCCACTTTAAGGCCTGTGTCTGCGAGAGGGTCACAGTGATTTAAGGATTTTTTGGAGACTACCAATTATGATTGTAATTTATATTCCTTTGGTTATCTGATAAAACTGTTGTTTGTTTGTATATAATAAAATACGTAAAATATGTATATGTGTTTTTCTTTATTGCAGTCTGAACCCCTACAAGGGCCCTGGCATGTGCAGTCTGGCAACCATATTCGAGAGCCCTTAGAAAGAAGAGGTGTGAAGGATATGTTTTATGCCTACAGGGAGTTTACCATATAGATTTTAGAGAGATTTGGCTTTGATAGTTAAGTAAAACCAAACTCTATTGCAAAATTAGAAAGATGTCACTACATGGGACCAGCAGGTGGCATGGTGGTTAAGGCACTGGACACTCCCACATGGCCGACCATGGTTCGAGTCCTGTACCTGGTGGCTTCTCTCTCTCTCTCTCTCTCTCTCTCTCTCTCTCTCGTCAAATTCAAATAAAATGAATGAATAAAGAAAAATAATTCTAAAAAAAAAAGTCACTTCAAGAAATTAAATTTACCTTGCAGAAGTATTAATAAAGATAATGGATATAATTTCTCTGCAAAATTGGATTATCTTCGGTAAATCGATGGTTAATAAATTTGATTTGCACATTGACTTGCTTGCCCCATAATTTCTTATCTGGCATGGTGTGTTTACAGATATACAAAATGCATTCAAATTCCCAAAGTAAACTACTGCACAGATAGTACCAAGGGTGTAGGTCGTCAGATACACTCCAAGGCTTGTACCTTTGGGGTACAATTTGTGACACACACCAGCCCTCATGAGTCTGAAGCCCAGCTTTCAGTCATCTCATGACTGTTTTAAAGTTACTTGAGATTGCTAATGGAACCGCCAGATAGAATCAAAAACAAATCTTCAGAAAATTCTTTTATTTCCCTATTTTTTTTTTTTTTTTGAGAGGTTTTTGCTATAGGGCGCGTGCGCTCGCCAGACAGACAGAGACATAGAGACAGAAAGTGAGAAATCACCCCCCAGGGGGGATGGTCACGCTGCAATCCCTTGTCCTCCATTCTCCTCTCGGGATCTTGGGCTCACACGCACACGCGCCTGGCGGGAGTTTTAAGCCACCGGGTCCGGGATGCGAACTGCGGTAGACTATATGGTAGTCCAGCGACATAGCCATTACGCCAACTGCTGGTTCCCTTTCCCTATTTTTTCAAAAAAGATTTTTGCTATAGGGCATGTGCTCTTGCTGGAGAGACAGACAGCAAGAAATCACCCCCAAGAGGGGATGGCCACACCACAATCCTTTCTCCATTCTCGGGATTTGAGGCACAAAAGCACATGCACCCAGTGTGAGTTTCAAGCTGCCCGGTCTGACTTGAACTGTGGTTGATCATGTGAGAGTCCAGCAATGAAACCATGCCATGTGCTGGTCCCTTCAACAAATTTTAATGGCCAAAGCCGTAAGTTAGTTCTACACATTTTCATATATAATTTCAGGAACTCAAAAAATAACCAAAAGTAGCATCAGCAGGGTCCGGCAGGTGGCATAGTGGTTAAGGGCACTGGACTCCCACATGGCTGACAGCGGTTCGAGTCCCAGACCTGATGGCTTGCTTTCCTACTCTCTCCACCCCCTCACTCTGTCCCTCTGTGGTTAAATGAATAAAGTTAAATAAAACAATTATTTTAAAAAGTAGCATCAGCAGAAAATGGCTCTGTTCTTCAGAGACATTGAAGAATTAAGTAAAAACATTCAGAAACAACTCTGTCAGAGCATTGGAGAACAAGTTTACAGCTAGCAAGCATATACTGAATCAAGAAAAAGGCCATCTAAAACCAGTAGGGAGGCTTTGCAGTGTTACTCGCCTTTCCTGGCTCAACATGGGATCCTGGTCCCTGGTTCCTAGAGAGGAGAAACTTTGTTCTTAGAATATTGTGTTTATTATAAACTATTTGGAGTAATCTCACACAGAGCACTAGCCTTTGCTTTATCTAACTCAAAACATAGTGGTGGAAAAGTGGCCGGCCTTTTTAGAAGATACTGTAAGCAAATGAAGAACTCACTGCCCACTTGGGGCAAGAAACCCCAGCAGTTGTAAAGAAAGGAGTGTCCACCTTTCGACAGAAGCCTCAAGCATGCAAAGTATGGCTGATTTACAGATGGAAGTACCAGCTATCTCGGAGGATGTCCAGACCCTGGACTTACTGACAAAAAGTTTCCCTCAGCTTCCTGAAACACGCTCAAAGAGCTAAAGCAATCCAGGAGGCAGTGTCTCATCAAATAGGATATATCCATTAGGACATGAAAAAGAAGCCACGCAAGTTAGGAGCCGAAAAGTACAGTAACAAAAGGGAATGAAACGGTTCCCACAGCGGATATGGGCAGGGAGTGGGCAGGATGGGACGCTAAAGCTAGGTCACTCGGAATGATCCAATCAGGAGCAGGAGAACAGGAAGGAAAACGAGCAGAGCTTAAGAGACCTGTGACCACCACCATGCATGCCAACATCTCCCAAATGGAGTTCCAGAAGGAGAAGAGAGAGAAAAAGGGGGTACAAAGAAGTTGTGAAAGAAATGGGTTCAAGTTTTGTTAAAACACTTGAAATGGGGCCCACAGGTGGGGTATAGGTTAAGGCACTGGCCTTCCACGTGGCTGACCGCAGTTCGCGTACTGAACCTGGCAGCTTGCTTTCTCACTTTCTCTGAGGTCAAATTAAAATAATAATAAAATAATTCTTAAAAAATAAATACCAGTTGAATCTGCCTGTCAAACAAGATTGTGGAGAACCAGCAGTTAGCGTAGTGGCTATGTCGCTGGACTCCCACGTAGTCGACTGTGGTTCGCGTCCCGGACCCGGTGGCTTAAAACTCACGCTGGGCGCGTGTGCGTGCGTGCCCAAGATCCCGAGAGGAGAATGGAGGAGAAGGGATTGCGGCGTGGCCATCCACCCTGGGGGGTGATTTCTCGCTTTCTGTCTCTATGTCTCTGTCTGTCTGGCGAGCGCACGCGCCCTATAGCGAAAACCTCTCCAAAAAAAGAAAAAAGAAAACAAGATTGTGGAACTCAAAACAAGGTAGACTTAGGAAAGATCCACACCAAGGTGCAATCCCGGAGTTTCCCCTTTATCCACAGAATTGAAGGCCGTCAGTGGATGACTTCTTCATCTGGGATTGAGGCCTGTATAACACTATATCTTTATACATACATACAAGCTATGATAAAGTGAAATTTACAAGTTAATTAATAAATGAACAAAACAATAAAACCACTATTACAAGGTGCCAGGGTTGCTACTCTTAAGCTTTGGGCCGTTATTAAGTAAAATAGGGGTTATTTGAACACAAGTCCTGCAATACCACGGCAATGTGATAACAGGCCAATGGGGGTAACGTGTGCACAGCAGGTACACTGGACAGAGGCATGATTCTTGTCCAGGTGGGACAGAGCAGGGTGGGAGATGTCATCACTCTGCTCAAAATGGCACACAATTTAAAAAGTGCTGTTCATTTCTGGAATTTTCCACTTAATATTTTCGAACTCCAGGGGACTGTGAGTAACCTAAACTGCATAAAAGGAAACCAAAGATAGGAGACTACTGTATAATCAAACTATGAAACTGAAGACAGAATCTTGAAATGTTCATTAAAGCCACAGTGAGATGCCACTTTATATCCAGGAGGATGGCCCAGACAAGTAATACAGAAAATAACGAGTCGGCGAGGATGTTGGGAAACGTACCCTTGTACATCGCAGGTGGCAGTGTAAAATGTGAAGCCACTGTGGCTTCTAAAAAGGTTAAACAATTTCCATATGGCCCAGCATTTGCATGCCTAGGTGTCTTCCTAAGAGAAATAACATGCATCCACACAAAAATGTGTACACAGGGACCTGCAGGTGGCGTGGTGGTTAAGGCATGGACTCCCACATGGCCGACCGTGCTTTGAGTCCTGGACCTGGTGGCCTGCTTTCTCACTTTCCCTCTCTTTCTCTCTGTCTGTCTCTCTCTGGTGAGCATGCATGCCCTCAAACAAACTAAAAAATAAAATTATTTTTAAAAATGTGTACATAAATGCTCACAGTTATACTGTTCATAATGGCCAAAGAATATAAATAACCCAAGTGCCCGTCAATGTATCAATGGATAAAATACATATACACATATGGTGGGCTACTCAGCCATAAAAATACAGTACTGAGATGTTGCTGTTTACAAACCTCAGACACTGCTGAGTAAAAGAAGTCAGACACGAGCTCACATGTATAATTCCACTTTTATCCAGAATAGATAAATTCATAGAAACAGCAGATTGGTGGTTACTAAGGCTGGGGTGAGAGAGGAAATGGGGAATGACTGTGGTTCGAGTCCCGGACCTGTCAGCGTAAATCTCACGCCAGGCGCAAAATCCCAAGAGAAGAATGGAGGAGAAGGGATTGCAGCGTGGCCATCCCCCTGGAGGGTGACTTCTCACTTTCTGTCTCTTTGTCTCTCTGTGTCTCTGGCAAGTGCAACTGCCCTATAGCAAAAATCCCTCTCTTAAAAAAATAAAAGGAACCAGAACAAAAGAGATTATTTTTATAAGAACAAGCTGCGGACAGCTAAAATTGGCAATAGAAAGTTTGGAAGCAGAGCCTGAAATAATAGCTCCGAAGTACGGAGGCAATGTTAGTGGGAATGCTGCAGTAAGGTCTTCTGAAAACTCATTCCACCATAAAAATGAGAATATTGAGATTGGGACTGGCAGCTGGTGTGGCGGACTATGTTGGAACTGAGATGCGGTCCCTGTGGATCAGGAGGGCGACTCTGTAGGTTGACTTGTGGGCTCTCTACTGTGAAGTCGCCCCCTTCTGAACCCCAGCTCTCAGCAATCACCACACCCTCCACGGTGCTTCTTGCCCACCTCTCTCTGAACTTTGCTCTCGCTCTGACACCAGCGGCCTGGAGGGGCGAAGATCTCGCGGTTTCTTTGTGGATCCGGCACCATAACATTGGTTCCTTTCCTTTTCTCTCAATACTGGGTTGTCGGAAAAGTCCTAAGTATTTTCCTGTTTTTCTATGCAAAAATGCATCACAACTTTCCCGATAACCCAATAGAATCGGGAGTGCTCCTTGGAGCTAAGAATGGGGGATTATGTCCTCAAAAAATCTCAGATCACTCCATGAAAATTGAAAACTCAGGGCCAGAATCTGGACTGGCTTTAACATTTTCCTTCAAACATTTGGGTCCTTAGCAACAAAGTCTCTCTTCCTCTCCTTTCCAGGTGGTGATAGAAGGGCATATAGCTGGTGAAAAAATGCAAGTGAGCAGATTGGTGTGCTCAACAGGTCCAGACAGCGTGAGTCCTGGCCCGTCATTTCTGGTACTTTCTCAAGGGCTGCTGCCTATGAGTTTGGAGGCTTATCCTCAGAATCAGATTCCACATAAAATTCTCACTTCTGATATTGTAAACGTTGTTAAAATTATCACGGGACCCTGGTGATTTCCCTATGACATCCTTTGATCATTAAATAAAGGCCTGGGGCCAGCAGGTAGCATGGTGGTTAAGGTGCTGAACTCCCACATGGTTGACCACAGTTCAAGTCCCAGACCTTGTGGTTGGCTTTCTCACTTTCCCTCTCTCTCTGATAAGTGCACATGCCCTGTAACAAATTTTAAAAAGAGAGACAAATAAAATTAAATAATTTTTTAAAAAGGAAAAACTTGTTTAAAAAAATTACTTTATTTAACTTGATTGATAGATTGATTGATTTAAATTTGACCAGAGAGGGACAGAGTGAGAGAGAAAGGGAAAATGAGAAAGCAAGCCACCAGGTCCAGGACATGAACCACAGCTGGCCATGTGGGAGTCCAGCGCCCTTAACCACCACGCCACCTGCCAGCCCCAGAAAGATTTTTTTTTAAAAAAGAAGCCTGCATAGTAGCTTTATTGAGACATAATTTGCCCATTTGAGATGTTTTTCTCTGGGATAGTCACTAAGTTATGTAACCATAGCCATAACTTTTAGGATGTTTGTATCACTCCCTTGAAAATCCTTGTGCCCCTTAGCTGTCACCCTTCCTTTACCCACCCCTCCCCTAGCCCTGGGTGACCACTGGTCTACTCTGTCTCTGCAGACTGCCTGTTCTGCGCATTTTACATGCATTGACTCACAATCTGTGGCCCTTTGTGTCCGCCTTCTTTGAACATGGCTTTTGAGTTTGTTCGTGTTGTAGCATATATCACAACTCCATTCCTTTTTGTTAGCAAATAATATTCCATTGTACGGGGTATCTCACATTTTACTTATCCATTTAGCACTTGACGTACATTTGGATTGTCTCCAGTTTGGGGCTATTAAGAATACTTCTGTGAACATTTCTGAGCAAGGTTTTGTGTGGCTATAGGTTTTCATTTCCTGGCTATATACCTGGAACTGCTGGGTCATGTGGTAACTTTTTGTTTAATCTTTTCAGGAACTGCCAGATCTTTACCTAAAAAACGGCTTCCTTTTACATGGCTGTCAGCGTGAGGGTTCCACTTCTCCACACCCTCACCAACACGTGCGCGCGCGCATGCGTGCGCGCGTGTGTTTTCATTATTACAGCTATTCTAGTGGGTGTGAAGTGGTATCTCATTGTGGTTTTGATTCGCATTTCCCTGAAGACTAATTATGTTGAGAACCTGCTCATGGGCTTATCTGCCATTTGTATATCATCTTTGGATCAACGTCGATTCAGATCTTTTGCTCATTTATAATATTGGATGCTGGGGCTGGCAGGTTGCATGGTGGTTATGGCACTGGACTCCCATATGGCTAACCATGTTTTAAGTCCCTGACCTGATGGCTTACTTTCTCACTTTCCTTCTCTCTCCATCTTTCTCTGGTCAGATTGAAAAAATAATAATGATTAATAAAATTAAATTAAATAATTCTTCAAAAAAAATGGACATTTTGAGTTCTTCATCTTTTTTTTTAACTGTTCTTTTTCCTTTATTCATATTAGAGCACATGCATGAAGTAGAGAGACTGAAAGATGGAGAAGAGGATCTGGTCACCTCACGATCCTCCTCCTCCAGGCCGCCAGCTCCAGTCAGATCTGGGGCACTCACGTGTGTCCCTGAAGTGTTTCTGGATGACCTGGCAGGGGACTTGAACTGTGGTCAGTTGTCATAAGGGATCCAGTTTCTCTCAAGTAGCACTTTACTATAGCAGCCAGCCCCTTTGTCACTTTTTTTTTTTTTTTTTTTTTTGGAGAGGTTTTTGCTATAGGGCGTGTGTGCTCGCCAGACAGACAGAGAAAGACATAGAGACAGAAAGCGAGAAATCACCCCCCAGGGGGGATGGTCACGCCGCAATCCCTTCTCCTCCATTCTCCTCTCAGGATCTTGGGCACGCACGCACACGCGCCCGGCGTGAGTTTTAAGCCACCGGGTCTGGGACGCGAACCGCGGTCGACTACTTGGGAGTCCAGCGACATAACCATTACGCTAACTGCTGGTTCCCCCTTTGTCACTTTTTAAATTGAGCAACTTGAAACAGCAGATGGCATAGAGGTTAGGTTGCTGGACTCTCACATGGCCAACCGCAGTTTGAGTCCCAGACTTGGGGGCTTGAAAATCATGCCAGGCATGTGTGCATGTGTGCCCAAGATCCTGGGAGGAGAATAGAAGAGAAGGGATTGCAGCATGACCGTCCCCCAGGGGGTGATTTCTCACTTTCCTTCTCACTGTCTCTTTCTCTCTACAGCAAGTACATGCGCCCTAAGGCAAAAACCACTAAAAAAATAAAGAGCAGCTAAATATCATATGCTCTCCCTAATGCTCCATGGTCAGTAAAACCCACCCTCCTCACAGTGCGTGTACCACACACTGTGGCACGTAAAACATGGACAGAGAACATTGTTGACGCGATGTCATGGTCACAATGCCCACATATCTCAGAACCGCCTGTTCATGACAGAATCGAGGCATTTTTATCTCATCAGACTGACACTTTGTAAGTTAGTAAGACACTAACCAATTAATTTTATTTTGTAAAGTATTAATTACAATAAAGTACTGATATATGCTTTAATAAATAATTTAGTCATCCTAATAGTTGAAGGTAAATACAACTTTTAGTGTAAGTACTAATAAAATCAAGTTGTTACAATAAAACCCATGGATGCTTTCAAGCTATAGCTAATTGGAAATGTTACCTCTCCATATATTTAATTATTGAAAAGAATTTGGAAGTTTACCTAAGTTCTAACTAGATAAATTAGAAGAACCACCTTCTCTTCTTACAGAATTTGGTCTCTTGCACAATAGCAATGACTAAAATAAATGGTGCCAAATTTTTGGAGAGAGTCTTGTTTAATTCAGAATATAATTAAAATCTCATGTAGCTTTATTGGTTTTAGTATCCAGCAGAGAAAAAATATTGAAACTCCAAGAGATTTTGAATTAAATAGCTACAACAGTTTTGTTTTATTAGTTCTGACTGTGTGAAAAAAAAAAAATCATAAGGACAACTTTGGAAAAATCTAACTCTTAGACCCCCAAATGACTTTTAAAACAATAAAACGAACTATAAAATCTACACAAGTCATATTAAAAATTATGTAGTTCAATAAATGTGACATTCACAAATGTGGTTGTAATTTTTTTTTTTAACTCTAGTGAAGTGAATGTGGATCTGACGACTGGATTTAGAAAAGGTAGTGTTACATAGCTTACCAGAAGTAAGTGCTTCAATTAGCTGGTGAGGGTTATGTAGCTGACCTGGAATGTTCTACTGATTCCTTTTAAGCCACTTCCCAGGGTCTATGGCTAGATCAAAGAAAGGGATGCTACCTCCTTTATTAGCGACGGTTTGATAATCCTGTTTTATTATTTCCTTAGCATTTAAGAAAGTTTGCTAGAAGGCATGGACACTCACTGGAGAGAGGCAAAGTGAGAAAGCATTTCCAAAAGGGATGGTCATGCCGCAACCCCTTCTCCGTTTTTCCTTTCAGGATTTTGGAGGCACGCACACACATGTGTGCACACACCTGCCGTGGTTTTCAAGCCCCTAGGCCCGGAACTCCACCTGCACAGCTAGCCATGTGGGATCCAGTGCCTTAACCACTATGCCATTGGTTGGTCCTCCCTAGCATTTTAATATTCATTCTTGGAAGGTTTATAGGTTTAGATTTTTTTAAGCTGGTGATTGAGTCATAAACAGAATAAATTAGTACTACCAACCCATACTATTTTTAAAATTTATTTATTTTATGAGTGAGAGACACAAAACACAGAAAGAGAAACATTGCCATCCACCCAGCCTTAGCCAGGGTGCCCACGTGCCTAGCATACTCAGGGAGGTCATCGAACATGAGCCTGGAACCTTTCCAGGTGGGTCGACTTTGCAGAGCCCCCAGTTTCAACACTGTCATTGTCTGGTCCCGCAACCCATACAACTCTTTTCTTTTCTTTTCTTTTCTTTTCTTTTCTTTTCTTTTCTTTTCTTTTCTTTTCTTTTCTTTTCTTTCCTTTTCTCCTCTCCTCTCCTCTTCTCCTCTCCTCTCCTCTCCTCTCCTCTCCTCTTCTCTTCTTTTCTTTTCTCTTCTTTTCTCTTCTTCTCTTCTCTTCTCTTCTCTTCTCTTCTTTTCTTTTCTTTTCTAAGGTTTTTGTCATAAGGTGCATGCACTTGCTGGAGAGGAAAGAGACAGAGATACAGAGAGGGAAAGTGAGAAATCACTCCCCAGGGGAATGGCCATGCTGCAATCCCTTCTCCCTTCTCTTTGGTTTCTGGACACACATACATGTGTCTGGCGTGATTTTCAAACCACCAGATCCAGGACCTGAACCGTGGCCAACCATAAGGTGCTGGGAGTCCAGCGCCTTAACCACCATGCTGCCTACTGGCCCCAACCCACACTACGGAGAAGGAAAGCTGCCTGGTAAAGGCATTCAGTGAACTGGCTTAAGCATCTTAGTTACCCGCAAGGTAAAGAGGCAGCAAAAAGGAGAAAAACAAAGATAAAGGAGAAACATTTTGTGAGAAAAATAGTATCACAATGATCTGCCTCGTTCACTGAGGTCCCACCTTTGAAGATCTGAACGTAACCTTCAAAGGCAAGTTTGAACTTCATACGGCAACTGCCCTCTCTTTGTCCCCCAAAACCCGTCTCTGTCTTTGGAGGGCAGAAGAGCATGCCAACGGCTCCACCAGGCCATGCAATGAGAACGGTGACGGGAGGAGCTGACAGGCTCAGAGCTGAGCCGCAGAGGGGCCGGCGACTCCCCAACAGCCCTCAATGGATAGTTCCAGGGTGAGGCACTATCTAGAGTTATATGCAGATGTAACAAGTAATCCACAAAAAATTTTACCTCTTTTTTATTATAAGAAATGAGATAGCAGGGCTGGCAGATGGTGCGATGGTCAAGGGCACTGGACTGTGGTTCAAGTCCCGGACCTGGTGACTTACTTTCTCACTTTCCCTCTCTTTCTCTCTCTCACTCTGTCTCTTTCTGGTCAAATTAAAATAAATGAATTAACTTAATGAAATTAAGTAAGTCTTTTAAAAAATGAGATAGCACTTTCATTTTTAATGGATAAAATCATATTTAATGTTTCCAGTTTTTATACTGAGAAATGTCAACCTACAGAGAAGTGGAAGCTGAAACTATAGTACAGTGAACAACCACGTACTCTTCATCCAAATTCAGCAATTAATAATTTTCTCTATTTGGCTTATCTCCCTATTTTTTATTTTTTATTTATTTATTTAATTTTAAAGAGAGATTTTCGCTATAGGATGCATGCACTTGCCAGAAAGACAAAGAGAGACAGAGAGACAGAAAGCAAGAAATCACCCCCTGGGGGGATGGCCACGCTGTAATCCCTTCTCCTCCATTCTCCTCTCGGGATCTTGGGCACACACACGCACGCACACGCGCCTGGTGTGAGTTTAAGCCACTGGGTCCGGGACTCGAGCCACAGTCGACTACATGGGAGTCCAGCGACATAGCCATTACGCCAACTGCTAGTCCCCTCCCTATTTTTATTTTTATGGTGTGTGGTGGTTTAGACAAAGTCTTGCTGTGTCATGATCCTCCTGTTTCAGCATCCTGAGTAGCTGGGACAACAGGCATTGCTATCTCCATCTTCATGTACTAACGTGTATATGTATGTACATAAAATGGCAGTGTGCATATGTACATGTGTGTGCATCATGTATGTATACCAAGCTATTTAAAAGTAAGCTCCAGATAGCATGACCCCTAAAAACTTGCACACGTTGGGGCCAGCAAGTGGCATAGTGGTTAAGGTGCTGGACTCCCACATAGCGGACCATGGTTCCAGTCCCAGACCTGACAGCTTTCAAATCATGCCAGGCATGTGTGTGTGCATGCCCAAAGTCCCAGGAGAAGAATGGGAGAGAAGAAATTGTGGCATGGCCATTCCTCCTGGGGGTGATTTCTCACTTTCCCTCCGTCTCTCTCTGTATCTCTCCTGTGAGCACATGCACCCTATGGCAAAAACCTTAAAAACAAAACAAAACGAAAAAGAGTTGTGCCTACATCTCCCAAGAATATGGACATCACTGATGTAACTCATAATACCAGTACCATTTCTAAGACATTAACGATGCTATCTAGCATGCAATTCATATTTGGTTTGCCTCGATAATTCCCCCCAAATGCCTTTCGTAGTTTCGGTATGTGTGCGTACATATGTGAATGTGCACTGTTATTTTCGACAGGGTTTTACTACGTTGCAATCTTCCTGCTTCCGCCTCCCCGGTGGCTGGAACGACAGGCATGTGCCACTGTGCCAGGCTTTCTAGGATGGCCTGGGAATGGAATCTGGGCCTGCCATGTGGTCTCGGCTTGTGGAGCAGCAGTACCAGCTCCTGCCAGTGCAGCTGGGCCACTCATTAAAAAAAAAAAAAAAAAAAAAAAAAAATCAGAATCCAGTCTGATTGGGATGATGCTATGAGACCTTGTGAAAACGCTCGTCCTCAAATGCTCAAATGTTGCACCTATGGACCGTCATTCCTTCTTGAATAAGTTAGTGCATCTTCTGATTTCATTAATGTTCCTACGCTTGGTAGCTGGCATTCATTCTTCCAGCTCTCCTGCCCACAACCCTGCTCTCCCTCTGTGAGTATGGGAGGCATGAACTGTTACATTCAATGTGTTATAACGTATTTTTGAAGCTTAAATCACCCCAAATTTGGCTAATGGGAACCCCTTCAAGGTAGTTCTTGGTTTCTTTCCATTGTTTCTGGCATAAGATGTCTTTGGCCTCACCTTGTTAAGTGTCTGGCCCTACAGCGAGAGTCAGCCACTTCTTCAAGGACTTGCTAGTAACAGGAATGGGTCACGCATCCACACGGTTCAGCTCTCCAAATATCCAAAAGGCATAGTCTGTCCAGCCCCCCACCTCGCCTCTCTCCTAGGCAGCCCATGCTATCCCTGTTAGCCTTCTAGTTAGCTTACATAACGGAGGAAGCACACGATATTCGTACCTCCCCCAACGTTTTTAATTCAAATGATAGCGTATTACACTCCCTGAGTTTGTCTGCACTTACAGCTCTTGTCCATCATTCCGGTCCTGAAAGATACTTGTAACTGTACCCCAGAGAGATTAGGAACCTTCAGGTCAAGTCCTAGATGGTTCAGATGAGAAAAACTTCCTAACAGTGACTTGACCAAAGCGGCATTAACATTCACACGCTGTTCTTAGACCTGGACAGTTCCTCCCTCTCACCCTGGGTTCGCTGATTCCCACTTTCAAACATCAGTGCCTTGGGGAAGGCTTTCCCTGCCAAAGGCCCCCAGCTAGGTGATGTCCCCTTCTGACAAGGTTTCAGGTCATTTCGTAAGTCGTCTTTCTAGCACGTACAGGTCACTGTGTTACGTTTGTTTCCTGCCTTGGTGAGGGTGGGGACTCCATCTGTCTTGCTCAGGGCTGGCATAGCCACTGAACATACATGTGCAAAGTGAAGCTCGAACCCAGGGCCGGCCAGCTCCCAGCGCACGCCTCCTCCTGCTGCGGTCCCGCTGGAGTTGGAGAAACTGCTACAAGATGTAAATTAAAAAACCTCCATTGAAAAAGCTGCGAAGTCTTTCCATTTCCACGATTAACGGAGAACCTTAGCTGAAACAGCTCACCGCGAGGTGTGACGACCGCAGGAGGGCGTCAATCAACAAAATGCCCCCTTGCCCGGGAGGTGAGCGCAGCCGCACTGAGTCGAGGCCACACGGGCCAGCGCCACGGCTTCAATAGAAAACACGTGCAAAACCGGGGAGCCGGCTGCGTGCAGCTGTGATCCCCCAGACCCCAGGGCCGGTGGAAGGGTGACATGGAATTGTCCCCACTGGACCAAAGAAATCTGCGTAGCCTCCCGGTGCTCCAAGATTCGGCCCGCCCTTGATTCCTGCGCGGAGTGGTTCCTGCCAGCATCCCCAAGGAAGCGGTCGAGTTCGCGGTCCCCAAATGAATCGGGCTGGAGCAGTCACAAGTCCGGAGTACCCGAAGTCTCGTCGTCTGTACCCCGCTGGGCGCCGCTAAGGGCCACGGATGGTCTCTCTGGAGCAGCCCTAGGAGCTCGGGTCACCGTCCCGCTGTGAGCCGGGAAGCGCCCGCGCGAGCAGCGGCGGCCCACGGTTGCTCGCGGGAGGGCACTGGCCAGGGAGTGCTGTCAGAGGCCTGCGAAGCGCGCCTGCCCGCGGCCGGCGTCCCGCTGCCCCTCGCCCGGCCTTGACAGTGTCCTCGAGCTTCTGCAGAGCTGCCACCCGGCGGGGGCGAGGTCCTGAGTCCGCACTCCAGACAGCTGCTTTCCTCGCGCCTCCCTCGACGGACGCGGCCCCGGGCTTGCTTCGAGGGCACCTCCGGCCCGGGAGCCTGGAACTCCGAGAGGCGACGGCGGCGGCTGTGGCGGGGCTCGGGAGCGCTGGGGGAGTCCCTGGAGCACCGAGCCAGCGCGCCCCGCGGGCGGGGAGCTCGGCCAGCGGGGGCGGGCCAGGGAGGGGGCGGAGGCGGCCTCTGGGGCCCGCGCCATTGGCCGCAGGACCCGGCGGCAGGAAGGGGCCAGCGAGCGCGGCCCCACCCCGCGGCCAGCCGAGCCTATCGCCGGGAGCGCAGAGCGCGGATAAATGTAGCGCCGCGGCGCGGGCCGCCAGCTCTCCCAGGGCCCGGAGCGCAGCGGAGCCATGCAGTACCCGCACCCCGGGGCGGCGGCGGCCGCGGGCGCGGTGGGGGTGCCGCTGTACGCGCCCACGCCGCTGCTGCAGCCCGCGCACCCGACGCCCTTCTACATCGAGGACATCCTGGGCCGCGGGCCCGCCGCGCCCGCGCCCACCCCCACGCTGCCCTCCCCCAACTCCTCCTTCACCAGCCTCGTGTCCTCCTACCGGACCCCGGTGTACGAGCCCACGCCGATCCACCCCGCCTTCTCGCACCACTCCGCCGCCGCGCTGGCCGCCGCCTACGGACCCGGCGGCTTCGGGGGCCCTCTGTACCCCTTTCCGCGGACGGTGAACGACTACACGCACGCCCTGCTCCGCCACGACCCCCTGGGTAAGGCGGCCAGGGTCACGGCGGGGCCGGAGCCAGGGCGACGGCGAGGAAGGCGCCACCCGGCAGGTGGCAGCGCCCGGGAGGCGGCGGCGGCGGCGGGGGCGGAGGGGGAGGCAATAGAAAGTTGTGGCAGCAGCGCTCGGAGAGGGGTCGGGCCCGGGCGCGCGCGGGGACTCGGGGCGCGGGCCCTGGCGGCGCGCGGCCGGCTGACCGCACGGTGACTCAGATTGGCTCTCCTGCACCTTGCAGGTGTCGGGGCGCGCGGACCGGGAGGGACCTCGGCCTCCCACCGCCGGGCCTGGCGGCCGAGGGCAGCCCCGGGCCGCGCGTGTCACCCAGGGTGGAGCCCTCCTAGCCGGAGCGACCCGCAGGAGGGTGTCGAGGCGTCCCGGGTCGGCCCCTGCCGGGCAGGGATAGCCGCCGGGCGCGGGTTACGGGGCTGGACCTGGTTCAACACGCTTGTGTAGTGAAAGAGCCTGACCCTTTCCGTTCATACAGGAAACCTTGAGTTCTCGATAGGAGTAAATCTGGTTTCAGAAGCTGTTAAGTGTTTTCCTGGCTGCACGAAGCAGACCCTTCCCCCGGAGTGGTGCACGCTGCTGATTATTTTATCGACATCCTCAATACAGACAAATTCAGGAAACACTCGACTTCTGATAGCCGGGATCCGTTTTTCTGATATTGTTCATTTCCTCTGTGTGGGATGTGACTTTATGGCAGCTAAAATAACCAGTTGCTTCCTATTTTTTTTTTTTCGAGGCTGTTTTGCACCCGTCTGAAGCCTGACGCAAGCAAAATCTCGAAAAAAAAAAAAAAAAAAAAACACCAAACAAACAATGCCAGCTTTCAAAGCGCTCAGGTGCAAGCCTGCAGACGGACTGAATGACGGAGTAGGGAACTGCAGACCCCGGGCACTAGTCAGAAGTGGCAGCCCGGCCACCTTGAACATCTAGAATTTACGAAGCTTGTCCCCTCAGCCGTGTGGCCTAAGAAATAAGCCACCCGCGATGCGCATTGTGGGTGGCCCTGGGCTCTGGGTCCATTCTCTGTCACCGGCAGCTTCAGCTTCGGTAGGGGCCTGGAGACAACAGACCTAATTAATAGACGTTTTAACGTCATTATTACTATGGCCTGGTTTACAGCTCAACTCACTGCCCTTAGTATGGGAGGGAGTTATAGTTTAGCTCTTTATTTGAAAAAAAAAAAAATTGTATTTTTCACTCCAGTCTCGAGGGTTTGGTGCCCTGGCCTGGCTCTGTCGCCTGCAGCCCGGCGGGCCTGGGACTGCGTTTTCACATAGCGCGCCCCGGGTTTCCTTGGGTTACTGCTGGGACGGCGCAGGAGGAAGCAAAGGGTTTTTCGAGATAGACCAACAGGAAACACATTGACGGAAATGTTGCCATAGCCCACGGGGCGGCTTTAACTGGCCGCCCCCGGGCTGGGTGTGAAATCAGAGGAGGCCGCGGCGCCCTCGGGCCAGGATTGGAGGTTTCTCCGGCCTAACGTGGCGGCGGGCAGAGCGCTGGCCTGGAAGCCAGGCTTGGTGGTGGAACAGCCCCGCTCCGACCCAAACGCACACCCCCAGCTATTAATATTTGTTTGAGGGACCAGCAGTTAGCATAATGGCTATGTCGCTGGACTCCTATGTAGTTAACTGCGGTTCAAGTCCCGGACCCGGTGGTGCGTGCGTGCCCAAGATCCCGAGAGGAGAATGGAGACAGGATTGCGGCGTGGCCATCCCCTCTGTGTGTGTGTGTGTGTGTGTGTGTGTGTGTGTGTGTGTATGTGTGTGTGTGTGTGTGTGTAATCTGTCTCTCTCTGGCTGGCGAGCTCATGTGCCCTCCCCCCAAAAAATTTGTTTCGAATGAGCAGTCACCAGGAGAGGACCTGGAAGCGCTACAAGGTGTGACTCCATTGAGAGCCACTGAGGAGAGAGGGTCTGGCATTTGAAACGCTGCCTTTGGGGGAGGAAAAGCTTGGTGTTAGTATTTAGCCATAGGTGTGATGGTTGGGTGTGTGTCTGCGACCCTACAGGGTGGTCTGTGTGCAGTGAACGTGTGTGCCTTCGGGTGTTTGTCAAGTGTGCATCTCTAAGCATGTCAGTATGATGTGAGCCTGTTGGGCCAGGGCGCCTGCGGGTGAACGTGAACCTGTGGGGTCGGTGGCGTCCTGCGTCTCCTCCTTTATTGTATCCTCCCAAGCCAGGTAGGGCTTCAGGACCGTCTCTGATTACCGCCCCTCCTGCCCGCAGGCAAACCTTTGCTCTGGAGTCCCTTCCTGCAGAGGCCTCTGCATAAGAGAAAAGGCGGCCAGGTGAGGTTCTCCAACGACCAGACCATAGAGCTGGAGAAGAAGTTCGAGACCCAGAAATACCTCTCTCCGCCAGAGAGGAAGCGTCTGGCCAAGATGCTGCAGCTCAGCGAGAGGCAGGTGAGGTGCCTGGCAGGTTTGGGACCTCCTCCAGGGGAAGGCTTCTGGGGCAGGGGCTGCGCGCCAGGCGGGTTGGGACCTCCTCCAGGGGAAGGCTTCTGGGACAGGGGCTGCGGGCGAAAGAGCGGCGTGTTACCGCTGTGTGCTTGGGTGTGGCGGGCGCGCTGCCCTGGCGCTCCCTGGAGGGATGGTGAGCTCCGTAGTTCTGAGTCCACTTTGTCACCGCCTCCCCAGATCCCTTAGGGCTCTGGACCCCTGGCGAGTTTTCTTTCTCTTTCTGGTAGGTCAAAACCTGGTTTCAGAATCGCCGCGCTAAATGGAGAAGACTAAAGCAGGTATCGACGTGGTTCTGTTTCTAGGGAAAGAAATATTTTTATCTTGTTATCTCAATCCAAGGCCTGTTATAGGTTGTATGCAAAAGTCATTTAAGGGACTATTTAACCTCTTCACCTTGATTAAAAAGGCAAATAGTCCTGCTGAAAGCCAGGATGAGCACTCAGGTGGCAGTAACGCTAAAAGCAGCTAATGCAGTTCCTATAGCAATTATGCTGGGGTTTTCACACACGGGCTAGTAAAACTCTGCCTAATTGTTTTATAAACCCCATATGTTGTTTATCTAATTAACGCAGGAAAGATAAAGTAATTGACAGTAAATGACTTAAGCAGTTATCTTTGGGAGAAAATTGTTTCTTTTATTTACACAGCCATAATAAAACCAGGCAGAACTCGAGGGTAAATATAAAGAAACAAACACCTCTCAGTCGTGTTGGCACTGTTTTTTAGAAGAATTAAATATCAAAGGACTTTAAAATGATTTTCCAGCGAATGCCAGTTCTTAAAATGACTAGAAAATATATAAGAAAATACGCAAGCTTGTTTGGAAAGTAGCTTAAACTTCCTAACAGTCATTCTTCCAATGACCTTGTTACGTAATAGGTGATAAAAGCAAAAGCTTACTCAGTTTTTAAAGCAGCTCTATTGACTTAAAGCTAAAGATTCATTTTTGATGTCTTTATCTGGATATGTTCTCTAATGTTGCCCGAAGATTGCTAAATTGTTCATTTGCCAATCTATGTTGAGATTAGAATAAAATATTTTGAAAGAATGTAAGTGGGGGAAATTTAAAGCAGTGTGGATTTTAAAATGTGTTTCTCATTGCCTTTTCATTAAAAACAAGATGGTGCCCCCAAAAAGATCATTTTGAAACAGAAAGTAAAATTCTCATAATTTTTGTTGCTTGAACATGATTTAAATATTTGCAGATTCCCCCTTAATCTCTGATCTTGGGCATCTATTAACATTTGTTACATGGTTGCAAGCCTGGTCAATCTATGATTCTATAGTCTTGTTTAAAAACAATCTTAGCACTATATCATAATGTTTCTAGGGTTTATATCCATTTTAGACAGTGCACAGGATTGAAAATTTACTGACTTATTTAGTTGGTCAAAAGCTTGACTCTAGTTTACCAGGTACTTTTAAAATAGTGATTTTTATGTAACATGGGAATCGTGTGCATATATTTGCCCCAGATCTTAAGCCAATTGTGGTTACTGGTCCCCTTCTCACTTGGTGACCTTCTTCCAGCCCTGCCTTTTTTCCTTTGTATGCATGTGGATGTTGATAAATTTGCTCCAGAAAATGAGTGAAAAAGGAGTCATTTGAATACTTTTGAAACTTTCTTCTGAACCACTGCCTAGCTTTCTTATTCCCTAATGTCTAGAAGACCCTGTTACATATTTAAAGAATGAATGCAGTGTGCAGATGCAGTGATTTGATTTCTTTTTCCTTCTAAACTTTTGAGAATCTTGAGGTGTGGTCTGGGCCGGTGAGCAGCATTCAGCAGAGGGAATACATTTACACTTATTACATTAATGGCTGGCTCTTACCTGTCAAGAGTATATGCTTTCTCTGACGGAACAAGAATGTTTATTTCTCTTCTTCCAAACTGAAAAATAAGCACGAGTGTGTATTTTTTGAATAAAAAAGATAATAGCTTGAAAACAGTCGATAAAAGCATAGTACTGGATGAGAAGACTTTTCTCCATATTTCATGATCCTACCATTTCTATGTTTATTCCCGTTATTCAGGAGAACCCTCAAAGCAATAAAAAGGAAGAACTGGAAAGTTTAGACAATCCTTGCGAGCAGAGGTCAGACTTGCCTAGTGAACCGAATAAAGGTGCTTCTGTAGAGAGCTCGCAGTGTTCGCCCTCCCCTGTCTCCCAGGAAGACCTTGAATCAGAGATTTCAGAGGATTCTGATCAGGAAGTGGACATTGAGGGTGATAAAGGCTATTTTAATGCCGGGTGATGACCACGGGCACTGACTTGTTGACAAAACCTGACTTGGAAGTAACATTCTGCCACAGAAAGTTCGTGGAAGACCTGGAACTCTCTCTGAGCAAAGGGATCAATTTTCCGGTATTCTGAAAACCCAAAGTCTGTGGTGTATGACCCAATTAGTCTTGGTTAATTAACCAACCTGCACTTGGACCTTAATTTTGACTTAACAAGTGGTGTATGGATCAATTTTAGATTGTGGGGGGTATGGTGACTTTGCAGTGGTTAATTTCATCCCTTATTTTTTTTTTAAGTAAATGGTTATTTCTATTTATGAAAAGGAATTCTGAGTCTTTTTGTTAAAATTTTAAAGTTGTAACTTTAAAATTTAAAGGTTCTTGATAGGGTCTTCTTGAATGAGTTTTCTATAATTCATATCTATATCCCACTTAATGGAAGAGCAATGGGCCCCCCAAATCCAGAGGTATCTTGGAACAAGGGGTTCATATTTCTGGAAGCCTTGCAGTATTTTAAAAGGAAATCCGTACTTTGAAATGACGTTCTTCTACCGCTGTCTTAAATCCCACCGCCGTCAGAGCGCTGTCTCTGGAAAGCATGTTCTTTCTGTCAGAAAGGTATTGAGAAGAGGACTTGCAGATGCTGGTTTTCGCTACCCCTTAGTGCCTGTTTGACCGAGGTGTTAGGGGACTGTACCAGTGCAAGTGGAGAAACTGACCTGAAGACGGAAATGAATCCCAGCTGAACTAGAAGTTGCAGGTTAATTAAATGTAAGTAGATTGTAGATACTGTGTTTTATATTAAGCAATGTTTATAACGTGTATATAGAATCGAGCACTGTAAACAATATTATTCACTCATTAAAACCCCTTTTTTAATGAATATTTTGTCTATAAATTAAATCCGGCCTTGGGACGGCTGACCTCGTCAGACATACCATTCCTTGATTTTAAAAGGCCAGGCACCTGTCTGGGTGAAGCGCCGCCTGTGCGTGGCGCGGTGCTTGGTGGGCGGTCTGAGCGTGGCTCCCGCCCGCCAGGAACGTGGACTTGGGTGCAGAGGATGCGAGTACGCTGGGCTCGTGGGTACTGGGGCGGCTCCAGCTGGCGGCACCTCACCTACGCGGGTGTGAGCCCCGGCACACCAGGAGGCAGGGCGAATGCCGGCTCAGCCGCGTTGAGCCGCGCCGCTGAGCGCAGACCCATCGGGCCCCATCGATTCTGCTGCAACGCGGACTATCCCAGGACACCGTCCTTGACCGGAGTGAGTCAACACCGCGTCATTCCCCGGCGGCCGAGGCTCAGGCGCTGGTTCTGCGCTGCGAGGCCGGGGTCCTGGGGTCTGCATCGGGGTCTGGGGGATCCCGGCGGGAGGTAGATTGCGTTTGGACAGGTTCCGGCCTTACAGTCACCAGCAGGGCGGGTGGGAACTCTGCGGCCCCGCCCCGAGTGCTGGCTCTGGAGGGCTGGGCGGGGCATCTGAGCTCTGAGTACCCGGGGACGCTAAGGCTGCTGGTCTGGAACCACACGGGGCGCCCTGCTTCGGTGCGCGTGGGAGGAGCAGGTGGGACCTCCACTCCTCCCTCACTCCCGCCAACCTGCTTCCCTCCCAGCTTAGGCAGTGGGGTAGGGGGGAGGAGAACGGGGAGCAGGGGCATGGGGAGGTAGGAGTGGGTGGAGAAAGGGGTGCGGCGAGAAGGGGCAGAATGAACCGCGGGATGCGTGTGTGTGGGAGCTTCCCGCTAGCTGTTTGTCCAGCTATGCCACCGAGTCCCTGGCATTCCAGGACCACAAATGACCTGTGCTGTGGGGAGAGGCGGAACACTCTCCCTCCAGCCTCCGCTTGCCGAGTTTGGCACCTCCCGGCTGAGGGCCATGAAGGCATGACCCGACCCTGGCCGGGCGACCAGGGGGTGGCTCCCTAGACATGGAGCCTCAGGTGAAGATGGGAGTTAAAAATGTCGTTGCTCTAAACATTTTGTAATTTTAATTTTACATTTAATTGTTGCCCATTTTGTGGAATCCAAAATGGTTTTTCAAAGCATGTAGGCAGTGTGTGATAATCAAATCAAGGATATTACCATATTCATGATCTTCAGCTAATAACGTTACATCATGATGTACTGTTGTCATTCTAATAGGTTCCCCCCCTTAAGTCGTTGCTCTTTTTTAAAAAATTTATTTAACTTTATTTATTTATTTTAATTCGATGGGGGGGAGGGGAGGAGTGAGAAAGCAAGCCTCCAGGTTCGGGACTTGAACCTTGGTCAGCCATGTGGGAGTCCCGCGCCCTTAATCACCGCACCAACTGCCAGCCCCTTAAGGTGTCATCACATCCTGCCTCCTTAGATTCCAAGAAAGCCCCTGGAATTGGGTAATTTCTATTTCTAAAAAAATTAGTACTGGTCCTTAACCAGACAGATGTGGATAAACCTGGAAGTTTGGTGATCGGGCTTGAGGTTCTAGGTCTTAGCCTCAATTTCCTCATCTGTAGAAGGGCTGGTGTAGTTGATCTCCATCAGCCTACCTGGCCCGGATTCCCAGCTCCATTCACGCTCTTCAACTTCATCTTTCTCATCCCCCTACCCTTCATTCATGCTCTTCGTCAACTCCTCGTGTCTCAGTGTTGGGGCCCACTGGCAGCCATCCAGTGGGAGGGGTTTCCTTCCCATCAGCCACAGGCTCGAGACTCTGCCTCACAGGTTATGTCAAGGTTCAAAGGTCACAGTCAGTCCTGTCTGAAAATGAGACTTACTGTCTGTATCAGACTTTTGGAGAATGGGAGGCTTGTGGACCTAATATTGAATTAAAGTAATCCTGAAATCTCTGTGTGTGTGTTTCGCTTCGAGATAACCTCTGGTTAATGTTTATTCTGAGGGTAACTGTATCATGACTATTAAGCAGAGAAATAGAGGCTTATGTATTGATTGACACTAGAAACTCGTTTTAAAGCAGACGCTCCCAAATGGGGCTGTTTTTCAATTTCAATTTAAAGGTAATCTTCTCTTTCAGTTGCCCATATTCTGAATTTCGGCCTGTCCTTCCGAATGATGGGCATGTTAACCCGAGGAGCAACAGTACTCTTGGGATCCAAGTTGGCATTCACTTTTCTAAAGTGTCCCATTGGAGATTGCCAACAGATATTTGCAAATTCTTCCTACAATCCAGGCATTTTTCATTTGTTTGTCTTTTGGCTATTTCATGTTGAAGCAGCATGTATGACCTTTACAGCACAAACTCCTGTCTTGTTTTTAACTCTTTTTATCAGGAGATTCAACTCGAAAATGGTTATCATTTAGCAGAAAGACAAACAGAAAAGCACATTTTTGTAAGCAAAACGTTAATGATTGGAAGAATTGCCCTAATTTCACCATGACAGTGTGTGATTAATCCCCTGGGTCGTGGACTTATACTTTACATGATTCAGTTCATTGGTCTTTGATATTCAGAACCCTTTCTAATTTAATAGGATATTGATTTTGTTGGATGATGTACTTTGACTCTTTAAACAACATCACTTTTAGGGATGACTAGTGGCTGTGTAGTATTGTATTTAGAGAACTATTGCATAAGCTTTCTTACTTTTTATGGTTTTCTCAGGGTGAAAGCTGATAAGACATCTTGTGGGAAAAAGAGGAAAGAAACCATCTTGGATAGTGAAAGTACCTATTCTCTTTCCACATTTCTGACAAGCTTTTGTTTTTCTTTCTTACCTGTGGTTTCATTACTGTGAATATTCATTGTAATTAATGGGATTCAAGAAAACTTATTTGGAGTTGGGGGAAATGCATTTTGCTGGGGAGAAAGCACCAAATTTTCTGCCCCAGGAATGCTCTCGTAGAAGATGACACAGATATTCGCCCTTTTGATTTCTCTTTAAGATCCAATACTTGATGATCTTTTAAATCTGATTGGAGGTGACGTCCATGGACTGCTGACGACATGGAAGACTAAGTAGTTCCTCAGGATGCTTCTCAGTGGTTAGGCATCTTGCGCTCAAAACAATCACATGTAGGGAACCAGCAGTTGGTGTAATGGCTATGTCGCTGGACTCCCACGTAGTCGACCGCGGTTCGCGTCTCGGCCCCGGTGGCTTACAACTCACGCCGGGCGCGTGTGCGCCCAGGATCCCGGGAGGAGAAGGGACTGCGGCGTGACCATCCCCCCTGGGGGGTGATTTCTCGCTTTCTGTCTCTATGTCTCTCTCTCTCTCTGTCTGGCGAGCGCACGCGCCCTATGGCAAAAAAAAACCTCTCCAAAAAAAAAAAAAAAAACAATCACAAGTAGTAACATCTACTTTTTATCTTATTGGGGTTTTATGAAATCCTGGACTCTTTTCCAATGTTTCTAATTTTTGTCCCTGATGCTTTGTTTCTTTATTTTTTTGTATTGTGAAATCCAAATGAGAAGTATTCTGTAAGTTCTTGCTATTCACCAAAATCTCGGATCCAAGATCCACAGAGCAGCAGCCATGCCTTCAAACGTGGCTGCGGGGAACCGCAGTTCAACAGAACTCTGCCCTGTGGATAGAGCCGCGCTGGCCGTGAGGCAGCCGAGTCCCTGCACCCCTCGCGGGCCGGGGCTTGGGTAAGTGAATTGCCGGCTGCAGTCCCCCAGCTCTGAGAATCTGAGCTGCGCTCCTGAGAGGAGGTCTCAATACCTAGCCACCGCAGAAGGCGCCAAACGCTAGCCAGACCAGCTAGAAAGTCCGAGAGTCCCTGCTTTTCAGACAGCGCTTTGATTCGCAGCTGCAGGCGGGAACCCTCTTCGTCGGATGTACACAAATCTCTCCAGACAATGGAGAGCGCTGCGGAGAGGGACCTTGAAGCTGGCAAAGGCATTTCCTGTCTGCGGAGGATCTTGACTTTGGAGCATCCGGCAGCCACCGCGAGGTTTCTGGGCGGCTGAAGCCTTTTCCTGTGTAACTACTTAAAGAAAAGTGATCTCCCGCGAGTGCGCGCGCCCAATAGCAAAAGTCTCTCAAAGAAGAAGAGCGAGCCCTCTCCATTTCAGGCGATTTTTCAGATCAAAGTCAGAGGCCGCTTTCCACTTAAAAGCAGTTTTTTGTTTTGTTTTTTAAATTAAAGCGTATTTTCTAACCATTAGTCTCCTTAATTTGCCAGGGGGAGTTCAGTATCATTGAAAACTGTTACATGTTACAAATATCTCATCACCCTCTGCAGGCTACTCTGATGAAACAGTACACAAAGGAGTTGAGGATTAAGGGTCCCCCAACCCATCCTCACCTCTCTCTTGTATTCATAGTTACTTGCAGGACGAAAGATGCCCATAATGTTGATATTTTCCTCTTTTTTCTTTTTTGGAGAGGTTTTTGCTATAGGGCTTGTGCGCTAGCCAGAAAGAGAGAAAGAAAGTGAGAAATCACCCCCGGGGGGGGGGGGGGGGATGGCCACGCTGCAATCCCTTCTCCATTCTCCTCCTTGGATCTTGGGCTCGCACACGTGCCCAGCGTGAGTTTAAGCCACCAGGTCCGGGACTCCAACCGCGGTCGACTACATAGGAGTCCAGCAACATAGCCATTATGCCAACTGCTGGTCCCCCTTTCTTCTTTTTTCTTTTTAAAAATTTGCTATAGGGTGTGTGCACTTGCCAGAGACAAAGTAAGAAGGGAGGGGCGGGGGCAGGGCCAGGCAATGACCACGTTGCAATCCCTTCACTCTCCTCTTGGGACTTTGGGCATGCACCTACACACACCTAGCATGTTTTTCAAGCTGCCGGGTTTGGGACTCAAACCACACAATCATGTGGAATCCAGTCACCTTAACACCACACTTGGCTGATCAGGTACACTTTCATTTGTTTGTGTGTTTTCCTTTTTACCAAGATAAACAATAATAGGGAGCTAAAGGGTTTCACAGCAGTAAACTGGCAACTCCTGGGAAACTGACCCACTCAGAAAGTTCTAGGTTCACAGCCCGAGGCCATCTTGCATGTACATGGCGAAGCTATGCCTGTGATGGGGCTGGCAGGAGCTGGGGGTGGACGGCAGCATTACAGCCCTGTTGGGGGTGCAGTCTCTGTCTCTCTTGCTTATTAGGAAAAAAAAATTCAAAAAAAGCAATGCTAATGCAGTAATAGAAAAGTACGAATACCCTTGGTAGCACTGGCCTGTGAGGAGCCCCCGATGCGGAAGTAAGGGGAGGACAGAGCGGGGTCTGGCCAAGTCTGCTGCGGGCTCTCATGCGGAGAAGCAGGAGTGGATGGTACGTGGGAGAGGGACAGACCTGCACACAGGGCTGCAGTGGGAGGGAACAGCTAGGACTGGGCTCTTCAAAGACTTGGGGATTTCAGCCTTTTGGATAAGGGCTTGTGGACCTGTGTCCTCCCTCTCCAGCCACTCGGCTGACTGCCCTTTGCTTTTGTGTTGGTGGTTTCCTTTATCTGGCCCTCTGCTTGTCCAGGTAACTTCATAGCTGGCTCCCCTACCTCCTTCAGCCTTGGCCTGCCTGACTGTCCTGTGCACAATTGCAACTTCCTCTACCCCGGCCCCTTCCCCAATTTGCTTTTCTCTATTTTATGTCTTTTTTTTATTTTTAAAGAACTATTTAATTTTATGTATTTACTTAAAATATTTATTTAATTCCATTTGTCATTATTATTTTTTTAATTTGACGAGAGAGACGAAGCGAGAAAACAAGCCACCACTACGTCTGGGACTCAAACTGCGGTTGGCCATGTGAGAATCCAGCGCCTCAACCACCCACCACCTGCCGGCCCCTATTTTACTTTTTACAAATAGATGTCATTCTCTAAAAACTGTTTATTTATTTATTTATTTTTAGGTATTTGCTATAGAGCATGTGCACTCACCAGAAAGAAACAGAGACAGTGAGGGAGAAGGTGAGAAATGACTCCTGGGGAGATGGCCATGCTGCAAACCCTTCTCCGTTCTTGTTCTGAGATTTTGGGCATGCGTATACATGTGCCCAGCGTGATATTCAAGTCGTCAGGTCCAGAACTTGAACTGTGATATGGGAGTCCAGTGCCTTATCCATCATGCCACCTGCTGACCCGTAAATGTAGTATTCTTACTGATTTATCTGTTATTTGTCTCCCTCACTGATGTGTTAATGGCATGAGGGAAGGGATTTTTGTCTGTTTTGTCTATTGCTCTGTGTTTCCAGCCAGCAAATATGAAGAGAGTTCAAAAAGGCCATGGAGAGGCTGGCAGGTGGCATGGTAGTTAAGGTGTTGGACTCCCACGTGGCCAACTGCGGCTTGAGTCCCGGACCTGGTGGCTTGCTTTCTCACATTCCCTTTCTCTCTCTCTCACTCTCACTCTGTCCCTCTCTGGTCAGATTTTTAAAAAGTACATAAATAAAGTCAAATAATAATTTTTTTTTTAAATGAGGCCATGAAAAAATTGATTTAAAATGCAAGTTTATTTTGGTGCACAGAAACTTTGAAATCTGTGTGCAGTTTTTTCGTGATATACCTTTTCATGAAACTTTTGGAAGACCACCTGGTGTGTGTTGAATGAATGGATGAACGTGTACTCCTGAGCACTGGCTGTTCACTGAGCATCCTGTACGTCTTTCACCTGCTTCAGCTCACTTTCTCCTCATGACAACACTACGAAATTGACCCTGCTAGCAGTCCCATTTGCCAGAAAAGGATACTGTCACTGAGCAGTTAAGCCCCTAGGGACCAGTAATTAGCGTAATGGCTATGTCGCTGGACTCCCACGTAGACAACTGTGGTTCGAGTCCCAGACCCGGTGGCTTAAACTCACACCAGGCATGTGTACATGCATACCCAAGATCCCAAGAAGAGAATGGAGGAGAAGGGATTCCGGCATGGCCATCCCCCCTGGGTGGTGATTTCTCTCTTTCTGTCTCTGTCTTTCTGGTGAGCGCATGCACCCTATAGCAAAAAAACCTCTCCAAAAAAGTTAAGCCCCTAAATCTCAATATATCAGTCAGTGTTGTAATATTGCTCAGTTCATCTGTTCGTACCCTCAAAAAGGTATCAAATCAAGTCGAATTCTAAGGATAAGCAAGAAGTTGAGGGTTTTTGTCATTGTTCACCTTAATTCAAGTCTAGCAATAAATCTGGAACAAATAATATAGGAAATAAGCAATTTCTATATACGTAGCACATTATTCTGGTACACGGAGAAACCCATAAACTGGCGGGCATGATTTTCCCTCAGTTTTCCAGGGAAACGAGCATTAATGAACTATGCATCTCTTTTGAAGTGTTCTATTATAAAATATACTTACATCTTTTGAAGTGTTAAATAAATAACTGCCTCTGGTCCATGTTATTCGATGTCCCTGTTACATACACCGTTTGGTATTATATTTATTCCTTGTCGGGCCGTCGATGAGCGTTGCACTGAACAGAGCCGTGTGAGGGTCACTGTCGCGTGTGTCGTGGGCCGTGGCGTTGGCATGCCGTAGGCTTATAATGAACATGGTACTGCAGAATGAAAGTGAAAGTCAGTGCCCTCCCCTGAGGAGAGAGGAGGCTGTTCCCTCCCTCCCAAGCCCTGTCCCCCATTGTACTTCCTATTCCTCAGTCCCAACACAGCTTCCTGGACGGCTCCAGGAACACAGCAGAACGCATAGTAGGTGGGGGTGCACGTTCCAGAGAGAGCGGGTCTTTGCCAGGTTTGGGCCCCGGGTAGAGAGGACAGATGTAGGTCTGTTGAAGCCCTACATGAGCACAAGTGAACATGAATTTGAAGAGGAAGTGCTTCTGTGGTTTATATTGGCCATTTTCCCCTGTATACTTGGCAATTTCACTTAATCTCCAATTCACACTTCTCAATTTCAATTGAGAGGTTTATTTAAAATATATCTCATTTGCTAAAAAAAAACAAACCAGCATTTGGGGTAGTCTTTATTACTACTGTTTTATCGGCATCATCCACTTATCAAATGGAAGCAGAAAATCTAGATTAAAAAATTGCTATGGGATGTGTGCACTAGCTGGGGGGTGGGCTGTGTGGGGAGAAAGAGAGAGAGAAAGAGAGAGAGAAAGAGAGAGAAAGAGAAAGCATCCCTCAGGGGGTGGCTACACTACAATCCCTACTCCTCCATTCTTCTCTCAGGATTTTGGGCATGCACACACACATGCCCACCATGTTTTTCTTTTCTGTTTTTAATTAGAGGATTATTTTATTTAACTTTATTTATCCATTTTTTTATTTATTTAATTTTGATCACAGAATAATAGAGAGAGAGTGTGTGTGTGTGAGAGAGAGAGTGCATGAAAGCAAGCCGCCAGGTCCGGGACTCAAACCATGGTCGGCCATGTGGGAGTCCAGCACCCTTAACCACCATGCCACCTGCTGGCCCCAGACCAGCATGTTTTTCAAGCTGCATGATCTGGGGGCTCAAACCATATATACAGCAATGTGGGATCCAACCGCCTTAGCCACCATGCCACTGGCTGGCGCAGACATCCAAATATTTTAAGACAATTTCTGAGAGTATTCCACCAACAGCGAAGGAGCGTCAAGCGTGTTTGCCTCACCTGCTGGTGCGAAGGCTGAGCTCTCCTTAGCTGCTTGTGGTCTGCATGGCTACAGACTTTCCATTAATTGCAAGTTATATCAGACTAATTCAACAAATGTTTGCAAAATGGCTCCCGAGCGCAGGCTCAGACGTGCGGAGGAAGTGGTTTCTTAGACACCTGCCTCCCGCGCATTGACTTGGGACGTCAGCGGAAGGGAGTGCGATAGCTGTGATGGAGCGTCGTGCTGTAGACCGGTTAATCGAAGGGGAAATTTCCAGCTTGGCCAAGCAATTACCTGGTCTCATTAAGGTCTTTAAAATCTCCTAAATGCCACTTTGCCCAAAGCAGCAGCCCTTGTGTAGATGTCATTTCAGGCATTAAGAAAAACAATGCTGACGGTCACCAGGGAGTTTAAGCATGCGATTTCTGGCCTATATTAGCCATTATTGAGTATTGGCCAGCCTGTCTGAACATGGGGCACTAATATACATTTGCATTTGTATGGTGTTTAACTTTTCAAGTTCTTTTTTTTTTTTAAATGTTTACAAAACATACATTTTTTAACAAATGATTTTTTTTTTTTGAGAGAGATTTTTGTCTTAGGGCGTGTGTGCTCACTGGAAAGAGAGAGAGAGACAGACTGTGAGAAGAAAAGAGAAATCACCTCCCAGGGGAGATGACCATACCGCAGTGCCTTCTCCATTTTCCTCCTGGGATCTTGGGCACCTACGCACCTGTGCCTGGTATGAGTTTCAAGGCACTGGGGTCAGGACTTGAACCGCTGTTAGCTGTATGCAAATCCAGAGACATCACCATTACACAGTCTGCTGGCCCCACAAATGATTTTTTTTTTTTTTTAAATTTGCTGTAGGGCATGGGTGCTCACCAGAGAGGGAGAGAGAAAGTGAGAAAGCACCCTCCATGATGGGACAACAGCAATACAATCCCTTCTCTTCCATTCTCCTCTCGGATTTGTGGGTGTGCACACACACAGGTACACATCTGGCGTTTCTTTTAAGTCGTGGGTCTGACTGGAACCACACAGACAGCCATGTGGTTCCTAAGCGTCCTAACCACCATGCCATCTTGTGGAGTCTGCATGGCTATAGACTTTCCATTAATTTCAAGTTATATCAGACTAATTCAACAAATGTTTGAAAAATGGCTCTGAAATTGCTTTTGAAACGTTGATTTGTCAATTTCACTCTTTTTTTTTGAGAGAGAGAGATTTTTGCTATGGGGTGTGTGCCTTGCTAGGAGAGACAGAAAGCGAAAAGTCACCCCACAGGGAAAATAGCCACGCTGCAAGCTTTTCTCCTCCATTCTCCTCTTGGGATCTTGGGCATGCACAAACATGTACATGGTGTGAGTTTCAAGCCACCAGGTCGAGGACTCAAACCGCGGTCTACTTCGTCGGTCCAGCGATGTGACCATTATGTCACCTGCTGGTCCCACCAATCTCATTCTTATTAGTAAGGACACTTCTTATTTTAAATTTTATTTATTTATTTTTATTTTCTAAAGAATTATCTCTATTTGACTTTCTTTACTTATTGTAATTTGACCAGAGAGAGACAGAGTGTGAGAGAGAGGGGAAGTGAGAAAGCAAGCTGCCAGGTCTCGGACTTAAACCGCGGTTGGTCATGTGGGAGTCCAGTGCCCTTTGCCAGCCAGCCCCTTTTAAAAATTTAATTTACTTTTTTTAAAAGAATTATTTTTACTTGATTTTCTAATTTTTTTTTTAGAGAGATTTTTGCTATAGGGCGCGTGTGCTTACCAGAGAGACAGAGACAGAGAGACAGAAAGTGAGAAACCACTCCCTACCCCTGGAGGCCGTGGCCATGCCACAATCCCTTCTCTTTCATTCTCCTCTCAGGATCTTGGGCACGCACGTGCACTCACCCAGCGAAGGACACTTCTTATGAAAGTATGACATACAGGGGCAGGTAGTGGTGCAGCAGTAAAATGTGACACTGTATGGCTGACCCATGTGAGAAGGGTCTGTGTTCACACCCTGGAGAGCTCCCTGGGTACCAGTCACATGTGTACCCATGATGCAGGGTCTAGTGGGCTGCAGGTGGGTTGAGGTGTCAGGATTCTCTTGGGGATGTTGCAGTTGTCTCCACAGCCTTTGAGCCGGCCAAGATCATGGGTGTGGTGGCCTGCTCAGGTTGACCCGGGATGTGAACACGGGGCCTTCCCACATTACTCATAGCGTGCAGTGATGCCCTATCGTCTGCGCCTGCAGCTGGTCAAAGGATGGTAACATTGATAAATGTTGTGAAATTACTTCTGGGAATCACTTCTACTAACTCACATCAGTGGAGAACAAGGCTCATTTGGCCAAACCTTCACCAGCCTTTCTAATCTTAACTGAGTAAGAGAAGAACAGCACATTTTAGTTTTATGTTTCATTTCTTTTATTATTACCAATGTTTAATTATGTTAGTAACTATTTTCTTCTTTAGTATACTGTCTTTTATGTCCTAGTCGTTTTCTTATGGATTTATTTGAATTCTTTATGTTAGAGAATAGAAACTTTCGGCCTTATTTGTGGCAAAAATGGTTCTCAGTTACTGTAAAATGTGCTTATGTAGGGACCAGCAGTTAGCGTAATGGCTATGTTGCTGGACTCCCATGTAGTTGACCATGGTTCGAGTCCCAGACCTGGTGGCTTAAACTCACGCTGGGCGCGTGTGCGTGCATGCCCAAGATCCCGAGAGGAGAAAGGAGGAGAAGGGATGGCGGTGTGGCCAGCCCCATGGGGGGTGATTTTTTGCTTTCTGTCTCTCTGTCTCTGTCTTTCTGGCGAGCGCACGCGCCCTATAGCAAAAACCTCTCCAAAAAAAAAAAAAAAGTGCTTATGTAAAAAACTGATATTTTTTGTGTAGTTAAATGTAACACTATCTCCTTTATTATTTTTCATTTTAAAAAATAATTATTAATTTAATTTATTATTATTTTTTAAAATTTGACCAGAGAGAAACAATGAGACAGGGAAAGTGAGAAAGCAAACAACGAGGTCCAGGACTCAAACTGGGGTCAGCTATGTGGTAATCTAGCACCTTAGCCACTATGCCACTTGCCGGCCTCGCTTTAATTTTTCTTAAGATTAGAAAGGAACAAATGAACATTTACCTGCATTAAAAAAAAAAAACCCAACCCCCTACCAAGACTCTTTTTTTATTCTCTCATACCCCCTCCATTGCTTTATGTTAATATTTATTCTACCTGGAATTAATTTTGCTCCATGGTATAAAAGGAGGAAACAAAAAGGTTTTCTCTCAAATGCTTAATCAAGTGTCTCGCCCATTCAATAATCATTCCCTTTTCAGTTCACTATAGGATGCGTACACTCACCAGAGAGAGGCAGAGAGTGTGCGTGTGAGAAAGCACTCCCAGGGGGCGTGGCCATACCACAATCACTTCTCCATTCTCCTTGCGGGATTTTGGGCATGCACATACATGTGCCTGGCATGTTTTTGAAGCTACCAGGTCTGGGACTCAAACCACACAGTGGGTCATGTGGGATCCAGCTGCTTTAAGCACCAGGCCATCTGGCCGGTCTGATAATTATTTCTTACTTTGCCCTTTTCAATATCTAAAATGATGTTGGTTTTGGACTAAGTACAATGTTCTCACAATTTGGCCTCCTTTTAAAAAATTTTTATTTATTGATTCACTTATTTTAATTTGACCAGAGAGAAACACAGGCACACAGAGAGAAGGAAAGTGAGAAAGCAAGCCACCAGGACCATGGTCGGCGTGTGGGAGTGTCCAGCGCCACACCGCCTGCTGGTCCCCTCACAATTTGGTTTCTGTATTTCATTTATTTGTGCCTGGGCTTAAGGACTAGAATTTGCTTTTTATTGCAAAAGGGTGGGAGCTTTTGCTCCTCCTATGTATAACAGGCTTTCTTTTCTTCCAAAGTGGGGGCTGGCTTATTACGTAGACGGCAGCTAGTCTTCATATGAGACTCTGCTGTATCTATCTACAACTCCTGCACAGATGAAAGGCCTGTCAGACACAGAAAACACAAAGTTAAAAAGCATAGAATTTAGGAAGCTTTATGTGTGTCATTGACTGAATTCTCTGACTTAGAGGGGCAGATGCCCAGCCCTCCAAGTGCATTCGTATTTTAAATAATATTCCTTCGGTGTTGCACTAGAGGAAAATCCTTACATTAAAAAAATTAGATAATGCTTACTTGAGGCTTGCATTTTATCCTTTTCCCACCAAATCTTTATTAATGTCCTTGGTGAAGTTAAATATTTCCTTTGTTTAAAGAATTATTTTATGTAACTTTATTTATTTACTTATTTTAATTTGACCAGAGAGGAACAGAGTGAGAGAGAAAGAGAGAAAGTAAGAAAGCAAGCCGCCAGGTCCAGGATTCGAACCGTAGTTGGCCATGTGAGAGTCCAGTGCCCTTAACCACCATGCCACCTGCCAGCCCCAAATATTTCCTTTATACAACACATACTCATTACATTTTTTTAAGTTTATTGTCATGAAATTTACATAACGTAAAATTAACCATTTTAAATAAAGTAAACAATTCGGTGGCATTTAGTACAGTTATAATGTTATACCTTTAGTTTCAAAGCATTTCCATACTCCAGCATGAAAACTGTACCCATTAAGCAGTTCTTCTCGTTATCTTTCTCCTAGCCCCTGACAACCACCAATGCACCGTCTGTATGAATTTACCGATTTTGGATATTCGCATATATGGAATAATACAGCAAGTGGCTTTTGTGTCTAGTTTCTAAAACAGTGAGATAATGTTCAGGTGCGTCGACATTGTAGCACCTGCTGATGCTTCTTCCTTCCTGTGGCTGGGTAATATCCCACCATATGCATATGCCATGGTTTACCTGTTGGTTGGTGGTTATGGGGGTGCTTACCACCTTTTGGCTATTGTAGCTCTACCTGAACATGTGTGGACAAGTATTTGTTTGAGTAGCTGTTTTTAATTATTTTGGGTATATATGTTGGAGTGAAATTGCTGGGTCCTAGAGTAAGTCTGTATTTAACCTTTGCAGAAATTGCCAGTTTTTCTACTGCAACCGCACCATTTTATATTCCTACCAACAATGTACGAGGAGTCCAGTTTCTCCATTCTTACTGATACTTAATTTCCATTTTAGAAAATAATGGCTATCTCATGGGTATGAAGTGCTATGTCACTGTGGTTTTGATTTGCATTTCCTTAATGACTAATGATGTCCAGCGCCTTTCATGTACTCATTTGCAATTTGTATATCTTCTTTGGAGAAATGTTTTTTCAAGTCCTTTGCCCATTTTTATTAAAAAAAAATTTCATTTACTTTATTTATTTTTTAATTTCAATTTTAATTTTAATTAATTAATTTTTTTGGAGAGGTTTTTTTGGAGAGGGGGTGTGTGCTCACCAGAAAGGCAGAGACAGACAGAGAAAGCGAGAAATCACCCCCCTCTCTCCCCAGGGCGGATAGCCATGCCACAATCCCTTCTCTGTTCTCTTCTTGGAACCTTGAGCACGCACACACACGTGCCCAGCATGAGTTTAAGCCACCAGGTCTGGGACTGGAATCGTGATTGACTATATGGGAGTCTAGCGACATAGCCATTACGCCAACTGCTGGTCCCAATTTATTTATTTTTAATTTGACCAGAGAGGGACAGAGTGAGAGAGCGAGAGAGAAGGAAAGTGAAAAAGCAAGTTGCTAGGCCTGGGACTTGAACCATGGTCAGCCATGTGGGAGTCCAGCGCCCTTAACCACCATGCCACCTGCTGGCCCCCCTTTGCCCATTTTTAAATTGGTTTGTTTGTCTTTTCGTGGATGAGTTGTAGGAGCTCTTCGCAAATGCTAGCTACCATACCTGTATTAAATGTGTGATTTGCAAATACTTTCTCTCATCATGTGGGTTGTCTTTTTACTTTTCAGACAATGCCCTTTATGCCCAGAAGTTTCTAATTTTTTAAAAATTTAATTTGCAGGACCAGCAGTTAGCATAATGGCTATGTCGCTGGACTCCCACGTAGTCGACCGCGGTTTGAGTCCTGGACCCGGTGGCTTAAACTCACGTCGGGCGCGTGTGCGTGCGTGCCCAAGATCCCAAGAGGAGAATGGAGGAGAAGGGATTGCGGCGTGGCCATCCCCCCTGGGGGGTGATTTCCTGCTTTCTGTCTCTCTGTCTCTCTCTGTCTGTCTGGCGAGTGCACGCGCCCTATAGCAAAAACCTCTCCAAAAAAAAAAAAAAAGAAAAAAAAATTTAATTTGCTATAAATCACATGGTCTCCCTGGAGAGACACAGAAAAGGGTGGGAGGGGGAGTGAAAAAGCATGCCCCAGGGGGATAGCCATCTTGCAATCCCTTCTCCTCCATTCTGTTGGGATTTTGAATACACATCCATGCACACCCAGCAGGTTTTCAAGCCACCAGGTCCAGGAATCGAACTGCATAACCCCCATGCCTCTGGCTATCCCAACTTTTTAAATTCTTAAGTTCGAATTTATTTTTCTTTCATTGCTTATGTTTTTGGTGTAATAGTTAAGAATCTATTGCCAAGTCCAAGGTCATAAATTTTTACTCCTATGTTTTTGTGTAAGAGTTTTATAATGGTAGATCTCATATTTGAGTCATTAATCTATCCTGAGTTAATTTTTGGATATGGCATAAGATTGGTGGTTGAAGAAACTTGAATTCTTTTGCATGTGGATATTCAGCTGTCCCAGCACCACGTAAGGAGATTATTCTTTCCCTATTGAAAGAATAATATTGGGTACTGCCATACTCAGCAGTGTGAGTATGGATACTCATACTGGCCCCCTGCTGGTCCCCATGGATAGGTTTATTTCTGGACTTTCAGTTGTATTTCATTGGGTCTATATGTCTGTCCTTATGCTATTATCACCCTGTTTTGGTTACTGTAGCTTTGTTGTAATTTTAAAATTTGGAAGTGTAAATCTTCTTTGTTCTTTTTCAAGATTGTTTTTCCTGAGAGCTTATTATATACCAGATACTCTTCTAAAACTTAGCATACAGTATGTTCTATAATTTATATGAAAAATTGTGTAACGGGATTTTACAATTTTGTTCTAAATTATATGGAGGTTGTTTCAAAAAGTTCATGAAAAATGTGTATGATATAAAAACTATGCATGGATTTCCATTTTTTTTGGTACCAAAATAAGCTTGTACTTTTTGTGAACTTTTTGAAGTATCCTTGTATAAATATGTAATGTCGATACTCATATCCACATTTTATAGGTTAAGTTGTCGAGGGTTACAGATCTGGTAGTAGATCTAAGATTCAAACCAAAGCTATTGGACTAGCTCCGTGGCCTAGTGGTTTAAGGCAGCTGGATCATACATGACCCCTGTGTGGCTCAAGTCTCAGACCTGGCAGCTTGGCACACACCAAGGGTGTGTGGATGTGCAAAATCTTGAAAGGAGGGAGATATGGAGAAGAAGGGGTTGCAGTGTGACCATCACCCACGGGTAATGCTTTCTCTTCCCCACCCCTCCATCGCTCTGTCTCTCCTGGCCGACTCCATGGCTGACTGTGTGTGGTTCCAGTCCTGGACCTGGTGGCTTGGAAAACAAGTGGGTGTGCATGGGTGCCCCAAATCCTGAGAAAGTGGAGGAGGAAGGACTGCGGCATGATCATCTCCTCTGGGGGTGCATTCTCACTTTTCTTCCCACTGTCTCTTTGTCTATTTGTCTGTCTTGTCTCTCTTTCCCAGTGAGTGCATGTGCCCCATAGCAAAGTTAAAAAAAAAAAAAAAGAAAGAAAAGATGAGGGACTACTGGAACTTGATATTGTTTGCCTTCAGTTTTCAAAAGGTTAGGTAAAAAAAAAATGAATGAGAACTCTGGTTGAACCAGTGAACATTTCTTGATTGGTAACCTGTGGTTAGGTGACAGATACACTGACGCCTAGTGTGTCTTTCCTTTTCACACTTAGTACTTAATTTTTGCCATAGGGCGGGCACCACCACGCCCCATTACTTAATTTTTGTCAGGTTTGTGATGGCTCAGATAGTTTTGCATCCCCCTTTGCCTTCCTCTTTTTGTAATTTTATTCAGATAGATGTTTTGAGGTTATTTTCTATTTTGAGAAAGTTACACAAATCCGACTTCGTATCACAACAGCTCAAGAGTGGTTCCTGCTGAAGCCTTCCACGCCGTCCCCTCCCAGCTGCTGCCAGTCTCCTTCCCTGGCGGAGAAACTGCTGAGTTTGGCGGTGCCCGGTGACGTTTCAGACTAAATTATTGAAGTCTCAACCTCCTTGGATGTATCAAAGCAAATATCATATGGAGACTGTGCATAAGTGTGCATAACCCTAAAGCAAATACATGCTCCATATTATCAGCGAGCTCTTTCTATATCTTTGATGTGGTTCCTATTTATTCATTTATAATTTACATACAGTACGGGTCAATGAACTTTATAAAGTTGATTCATTTCCTAATAGAGAGGGAGGGCACCCTTTCCCGGTCCCTGAGTCCAGCCAGGTCACAGGAGGGCCTGTGAGTGGACCTGTGTGCCTAGGTGGCCCCCAGATTGTCTCTGGCCCCCCCAGCAGCACACCTACTGCCTGTGCCACCACGCCGGGCCTCTGTGAATGTTGACAAGGGTGTGGGGTCAGATTACCACCACCACCTCAGAACACAGAACAGTTCCAGCCCTCTGAACAATTCCTGCCTCTTTGTCCCTCTGTAGTCAACCCTTGTTTTTCTTCTCTTCCTCCTTCTCCCCCTCGTTCTTCTTTTTCTTGAGAGAGAGAGAGTGTGAGTATGGGAAGGAGAGAGAAAGAGAGAGAGGGGTGTCTTTGGCAGGTCTTGCCATGTTGCGATCTTTCCTGCCTATTGGTCTTTCCTGCCTGTCTCCCAGTTTAGCTAAGGTCCCAGTTGCAGGCCGCCCCACCTGGCCTGGTCAGGTAGGAGTTGAAACTGAACGCAGGCCTCCCGTGTGGCCTCAGCCATCACACAGCGGAACCCTCCCGCTCACAGTCACCCCCTCTTCTCACTGCAATCCCTGGCAACCCCTCATTTGTTCTGTTTCGGTCCTCACAGGGCTTCTGTCCCGGGGCTCTCTGTGCCCTCTCTGTTCTTCTTTTAAGGGCACTTTGAGATCAGGGTCTGCCCTAACCAGTACAACCTCGTCTGAAGTAATAATATTTGCAAAATTCCTACTTTTAAATGGGGTCACCTTCTGAGATTTGGTGTAGACACAAATTTCGGGGGTCACTATTTCATCCTCTGCAATGGCTGTTCCCTGCTGCATTCTGGCCAGCAGTGTCTGGAAGTTCCACTTGCTCCCAGTCCTCACAAGTACTTACTAACGTCAGGTGTGTATGTGCATGTGTGTGTGTGTGTGTGTGTGTGTCTATGCCTATTTAAATGATTCCACTGTGTGCAGTGGGCAGTGGTGTCGCCCTGGGTTTGGATATGCATTTCTTTCTTTTTTTTTTTTAATAATTATTTATTTAATTTTATTTATTTATTCATTTATTTTAATTTGGCCAGAGAGAAAGAGAGGGAGAGAGAGAGGGAAAGTGAGAAAGCAAGCCACCAGGTTCGGGACTCAAACCATGGTCGGCCATGTGGGAGTGTCCAGCACCTTTACCACCACACCACCTGCTGGTCCCTGGATATGCATTTCTCCAGTGACTAATAAGGTCATGTCTTTTTTGCCACTTGTGCATCTTCTTTGGTGAAGTTTTTATTGTTGGTGAATTTCAAATCTTTTTTCTATTTTAGAAAAATTCGGCTGTTTTCCTTAATTGAGCTTTGAAATACTGAGCTGCTTTATATATTTTGGATATAAGCTCTTTGTCAGATATGTGATTTGCAAATTCAGGTTGAGCGTTGCTAATCTAAAAATCGAAAATGTTTCTAAATCCAACACCTTTGGAGCACCGACGTGATGCCGTGCGGAAAATCCCACAGCAGACCTCACGCAACAGGATGCAGTGACAGACTGCAATACAAAAATATTATATGAAATCACCCTCAGACTGTGTATATGAGGCATATATGAAACATAAATAAATCTCGTGTTTACACTTGGCTCCCTTCCCTAAGATATGTATATGCAAATATTTCAAAATGTGAAAACATCTGAAATGTAGAATATTTCTGGTTCCAAGCATTTTGAATAAGAGGTACTCAGCCTGTGTTTTCTCAGGGGCTGTGGTTTTCTTTTCATTCTCTCAGCACTGTTTTTTTTGTAGAGTAGAAGTTCTAATTTTTTCAAAAGTGGTCTTGTTTCTTCTGAGAGTGAGGAAGGGAGGGAGAGTCATCACCCCACAGAGCCTTTCTACCACGATCCACCCCAGTCTCAGGCAGCCAGGACCATGGGCACGTGTTCCTGGTGTGTCCAAGGAGACCATGGCAAGTGAGCCCAGAACTTTCCTGTGCGGCTTTAGCGTTGTGGAGCGTTGAGTCACTGCGGGGTCACCCCCACTGGCCCAGGCATTATACATTTTGGAGAAGTCCAACTTATTAATTTTTCCTTTGACAGATCATGCTTTGGGAGACATCTCTAGGAACTCTTTCCAAGGTAACATTTTCTCTGGATATGGGCTTGAAACGACAAAGATTCAATTTGGCCAAATAGCATGTTGGTTTGAAAGAAAAGGCTTGGGTTCATCTCATATTGTGAGAAGATTAACTGAGTTAAATCGAGGGTCCAGGTATGCCTTTAGGACTCCATTCTCATCTCTCATCTCTCCCTTCTTCTGAACAGAGGCTTCTATCTCTGGCGGAGTTTCCCTCATGGTTAGCAAAGGCAGGCCTAGCAACCTCAGGAGAGAGGTTTCTCTTCCTCAGAAGTTTCACCCAGGGTCCCAGGACTTTCCCTCATTGTCCTGCCTCGGTGTACATGCTCCTTCATCTTTGAACTGGTCAGCATAGTCCAGAAATAGAATCTGGTGGTCAGTCCGTCCTTGGTCACGTCCCAGCTGCTAAACGTGGGGCTGGCGAGGGGCTAAATCCACATAAACCTCTTGCATTGGTGGTGGCTACACGGGTTCCTAAGAGAAAGCTAGGGAGATGCTGACAGGCTAAGAGGGGTGGGATGACTTCTGGGTAAAAGCAGTGAATTTCCACCACACGTGGAGAAGTGCCCGTCGCCACTGCTCTTGATCAGTTTCCAACGACTGCTGGAACCACAGCGACAGCCACCCGTTACTGATCGCCTTCCAGATGCCGCACACCATGCCAAGGGGCCACAATGTTCCCAGCAACCTCCGGGGTGGAGACTGTTCCTCTCATCCCTATTTCGTGTAAAAAACTAAGATGCAGAGGCTTTGGGTGACCTGCCCAAAGGTCACGTAACTCTCAGGTGGTGACCCTGCACCCTAGGCCAGGCCTTCCGACTTCGGCGCCTGCTCCAGAAGGCATTACGCTTCTCCCCGGTGTCCCAGCCGGTGTCCTTTCCCACCTCGATCCTCTCATTGACAGGGATACCTTCACAGGGTGGCGGTTATTCAGGTTCAGCCCTCCCCCATAGGCAGACTTCCTGCCTATACTTCCCCCAGCCGTGGAACTCGGCTCTGTACTGATGGGGGGCGTGGGCCCCAGACTGCCCCCTGTCTGTTGCCCAGCAGCAGGCCTCTCCTTGACATCAGTCAAACCCTGGGCACACCGCGTTTTTTACTTCTCCCCCAGGAGCTGGCAAAGCGCCCGGTGGTCTTTGTAGAGTGCTCAGTCCACGAATGGGCTTCTCCAGGTATCCCTGCTCCACCCTGAGCCCTGGCAGGTGCTGCAGGGCTGCACCTCCACAGAGGAGGATCTCTCGGGTCGCCTTCCTGCTGCCAGTCTTTCTCATGGACACCAAGCAGAGGCCAGTGGAAAATGGCTGGCAAGCAAGTAGGGGTCATCTTGGATCTGGGGTCTTCAGGGACTTTGCGCTGTCATGGTGCCTTATATTTAGGCTGCAAGAACACATTTTCTTGGGCCAGCAGGTGGTGTGGTGGTTAAGGTGCTGGAGTCCTACATGACTGACCATGGTTCAAGTCTCAGACCTGGCAGCTTGAAAATAATGTCAGGCATGTGTGCATGCGTGCCCAAAATCCCAGGAGGAGAATGGAGAAGGGATTGTGGCGTGGCTATCACCCCTGGGGGGAGAGATTTCACTTTCTCTCTCTCTGTCTGTCTTTGTTGAGCACACATGTACTATGGCAAAAACCTTAAAAAAATTTTTTTTTCTTATGCAGTTTTATGGTATGCCATAATTTGAACACCTTCCAGAAAACCATGTGTTAGACTTGATTATACTGTGAGATGTTATTGAAAATTTAATCCGTTCATGGCATTTCAGGTGAGGGCCTTTCGGAGTGATAAAATTGTTAGGGTGAGGCTCCTCTGACTGAGTTCTAGTGTTAGTGGCCACACTAAGTTCAGCTGTGGCTTCTTGTGGTCAAGTAAATGAGAGGCAGAGGCTGCAGAAGGGAGTTTATTCTGTAACCGGTTACAGGGAGACAGACTCTCGGAAAGCACATGTTCTCTTGAGATTGGGCATAGCCCATTCTCTTTTGGTTATTTGCATAGCAAATCAACACCTTAAAGTCTCTAAGAAGTCCTAAAGAATGGAAAATAAATTTAACTTATTTTTTTTGAAGGTTTTTACCATGGCGTGCATGAGCTCTCTGAAGAGGACACAGAGAGACAGAGAGGGAAAGTGAGAAGTCATCCCCGGCGGGGGGGATGGTCAACACCACAGCCCCTCCTCTTCCATTCTCCTGGGATTTTGGGCACGCATGCACACGCACCCAGTGTGATTCTCAAGCTGCCAGGCCCAAGGCTTGAATTGGAGTCAGTCATGTAGGAACCCAACACCTTAACCATCATACCACCTGCTGGCTCATCTTGATCTGTATGTAAACATTTTGACTTCTGGGCCCTAGTCCCATAGGATTTGAGAGTGGGCCTTTGATCCCTGCCTTCCACCCCCTCTCCCCCCAGTTACATTATCCTTTTTTACTTCTTGTTTTAAAACTTTACTATAAGATATGTGTACTTGCCAAAGAGAGACAGAGAGAGAGAGAGAAAGAGAGAGAGAGAGAAAGAAGGAAAGTGAGAGAGAGAAAGTGAGAAGTTACCCCCTAGGGGGATAATCCCTTCTCCTCCATTCTCTCCTCTCAGGATTTTGGACATGCACTTAAACGTGCCCAGCGTGACTTTCAAGTAACCAGGTTTGGGACTCGAACTCTGCAGTCAGCCACGTGGGATCTAGCTACCTTAACTTTCTTGCCACCTGCTGGCCCACATTATCCTTTCTTGAAGTAGCCTAGACATTTGTTGTTTCCAACATCTTGCATCCCTTTAATTTTTCCTTTTTTAAAAAAATAATTATTTAACTTAATTATTATTATTTTTAAATGTGACCAGAGAGAGACAGAGAGAAAGGAAGTGAGAAAGCAAGCTGTGAGGTCTGGGACTCAAACTGCAGTCAGCCATGTCATGTGGGAGTCCAGTGCCTTAACCACCACACCACCTGCCCACCCGTCATTTTTCCTCTTGAGACACTGCCTCCTTCCCTTTGAAGAACTAACCCTCCTCTATTCCAAATTCAAGTGGGCCTGCCAATCAATAATTGCTGGTAAGAGCCACAGCTGGGATTTGAACTGAAACAGTCTGACTCCAGACCTACTTCCATAAAAATTGCACTAGCCTGTTTCTTAGTACCAAATTGTACCACTTCTCATTTATATAGCATTTAATTTTTATTTATCTTGAGAGTGAAATCTTTTATACCACAGAGTTCCTCCCAGCCATTTGGATAACCACATATAAGGCAACATCTAAGCCAAGATTTAAGGTGATTAAAAAAAATTCTCATAAACTTTTATCCCATTAGCTCTGGTGTGGCCGAAATTAGGTTCTGTTAGAAAAATGATGATTTTTTTCCTCTGCAGTCTTTAGTCCTTTATTTCTTAAGTACTTCAGCTAAACTGTGGCCCTGAATGACAGTTATGGAGGCTAACAGCTTTTCCAGAAGGATACTAACCTAATTACCCGGCCAATATCAACTATGAATCCAGAAGTATATAATGACTTAATTGTTCATTACACAAAGATTATACGATCCCTCGTTTCTCCCACGTTCTTCCCTCTCTCCATCTAGAAGGCTATTTAACTAAGCAATCAGGGGTATTAACTATTCACAGCCGAAGCGAGTGTGGGCAAATAATCCCAGCAATAACACACTGGCAGCCTCAGAGAGGGCCGGCTGCGAATGAGCACACGGCACTTAGTCTGCCCCTTCTTGTATGTTTGCCAATACATTTGCAATTTCATGCAGAGTTTTCAACGTTAAGCATTAATCTGAAAAGGGCACTGAAGCATCAGTAAAGTCTACATTTTGCCCCTTTTAATGAAAATGCTAGATATAGATTTAATGCAAAACTAAACATTCGGCTCAATATGTTCTACTCCAGTAAATTAGCCAGTGTTTGTCATGTTTTTAAAAAACCGGGAGTTTAATGCCTCATTTCCCATGGTTTTGTTAGGGACAGATAGAAAGCTGATAAACAATCCATTTGTTCTATTGCAGTAGCTCCTAGTCACACTACTGACGTTAAGCCTCGGTGCTCATTTCCTCTACACACGCTGTTGGGAGTTTAAGTGGCCTGCGTTTTGAGGATTTGGCTGAAGCGTGGCCTTGAGAGTGCTTTCTCAGAGGAACACAGACGAAGCTTTGTTAGATGGTGGCCCGGGGGCGGTGGGCTCCGAAATGACTCAATGAACTTGTAAGGCGAGAGGGCATCAGAGAGCCCCTGCTGTGTGCTGTTCCAGACTTTCAGACGCATTATCCCCACAACAAGCACTACACCGGCCAGAGAGGTTCCCGTAACTACCCTTCTCTCGGCCACATGAAGAAACTGGGGCCCAGGACGAAGTGGCACAGTTAGTGTGGAACCTGAAGTCGAGCCCGTTCACTGTCCCCTGTTGCCCGGCACTTGGGGATCTCTACCAGTGGTGCATTTTTTGTCTTTCCATTTGCCACCTTTTCTAGGAAGTCATGCTGGTGGCTTGTTGATTGTTAACCACCTTCCTTATGTGCTTTTATAATTTTTAATTTTTAATTATTTATTATTTATTTTTTAAGAAATTTTTGCTATAGAGCGTGTGAAACAGAGAAACAGAAAGTGAGAAATTAACCCCTAGGGGATAGCCACACTGGAATCCCTTCTCCTCCATTCTCCTCTTGGGATTTTGGGCACACATGCACACGCGCCCGGCATGAATTTTAAGCCGCCTGGCCCAGGACTCAAGCCGCGGTCTACTGTGTGGGAGTCCAATGATGTAACCATTATACCATCTGCTGGTCTCTCTTAAGTGCTTTAATTGCAATTTATTTATGCCTCCAATGTAGTCCTTAGGACATTTTGGCTTTTAAAAGAAGGGAGAATTAATTGAATACCTGTCTGACTCTCCATAAGGGAGGGCTAGCTCTTAAGTCATGTTTGTGTACATTGAATGACTTTATCAAAACACTTAATAAATGTTCATTAAAATCTTTATAAAATAGATGGCTCTTAATATCTCAAATCCTATTTCTAGAATTATAAAGAATACTTTGTACAGTCTAGTGGTTAGATCTTGCTGTAAGCCTGACTGGGTTTTAACCCCTTCTGTATGAACTCTGGAAAATTATAGAGCTTGAGTTTCAGATTTCTTACTATAAAAGTAGGGGTAATGGTGATATCTATCTCAAGATTGCAAAAGTCCAATAAGACAAGGCACATAGAATGCTTAGGACAGTGCCTAGTCCCTAGAAAATGCTCCATGAATGTTGGCTATTATTTTCCTGAAAGGTTTGGAGATTTTTATAGCATAGACAAGGAACTCTCTGGCCTTTGAAAAAATCTACAATTTTACAATTAAAAAAAAATAGGAGAGGGGAAATTGGATTTGATTTGAATGGATAATAGATGAATTGACAAAATTTAAGAACAATTTAATAATGACCATCACTTAAGAGTTTGGAAAAGGGGCCAGCAGATGGCATGGAGGTTAAGGGCACTGGATTCCCACGTGGCTAATCACGGTTTGAGTCCTTGACCTGGCAGCTTGCTTTCTCACTTTCTCTCTCTCTCACTCTGTCCCTCTCTGGTCAAATGAAAATAAAGAAATAAAGAAATGAAAGTTGAAAGTTTTTTTAAAAAAAGAGTTTGGAAAAAAGAAATTATTTAAAGGGCCTTGGCCCAGGTATTGGCAAGCCCTGGACTCATGACATATGTGGAGTCAAGAGTCCACTCTTTACCTCCAGCCCTAGATCTGGGCTGGAGATTTTGTAAGAGAGAAGGTTCCAGGAAATATGCGTACTGCTTTCTGAGAGTAACTTCCCAGACAATTGTGTGCTCACTGACACATTTCCCAATCCTACCTATTCACGTGTACCAGAGAGATTCGCAGAGAGCTGATTGGTAACCAGGGGGCCATTCTATTCCTTGTTCTGGGAAACGAACTGACCTGCTCGCCTAGTGAACATCGTTGGACTCAGTGTAAACCTCTCAACATCTCTTTGAGCCTGGGTCAACATGTGGATACTTCTGCTGCACCCCTGGCCCCCAGGGTCTCCATCATGAAGTGACCAGGTGACCTCTCGTTTCTCTCTGGCTATCCTCCCATGGCTCTGCACCCCCCACCAGAAACTCAAGTTGCCGTGAGATCAGTTTGACAGTAGTAATCAAGCTGTGACCCAGGGCTTGGCTGGACTCCGATTGACTTGAGTTGATGGACATGCCAGGAGAGTGGTCTCTTCCAAGTTACCAGACAGGGAAGGGAGAGGGTGGGGCAGCTATGCGGTCTCATCTCCTGGCTGCTTGGCCTAGAGCGGACAAGTGGCAGGAAGGCCCAGGTGTCTGAATTTTTTTTTTGGAGAGGTTTCTGCTATAGGGCGAGTGCACTCGCCAGACAGACAGAGAGAGACATAGGGACAGAAAGCGAGAAATCACCCCCCAGGGGGGATGGTCACGCCGCAATCCCTTCTCCTCCATTCTCCTCTCGGGATCTTGGGCATGCACGCACACACGCCCGGCGTGAGTTTTAAGCCACCGGGTTCGGGACGTGAACCGCGGTCCACTACGTGGGGGTCCAGCGACATAGCCATTACGCTAACTGCTGGTTCCCCAGGTGTCTGAATTTTTGAAAGCCAGGTATTCACAAGACCCTTGCCCTGACACAACACTTGCCCTCATTGAAGGGCATGAAGAATGTGTATAAAGAAAACTACATGAGCAGTCCTCTGAGAAGGAAGGACAGGGGCAGGAGGTCTTGCAGCCTAGACTCTTTGGCTCCAGAGGACTGGAAAAGTCAACAGCCTTACACAGAGTTTCTCAGGCCCACTGTGCACCAGCAACACCTGGGGAGGTTTATTTTTTAATAATTATTTTATACTGCTTATTTATTGTTATTATTTTTTCAGTTTGACCAGAGAGAAAAAGAGAGAGCATAGTGCTAGGTCTGGGCTCAAACTGTGGTCTGCCACGTGGGAGTCCAGTGCCTTAACTACGTACGATGCCACTTGCCAGCCCCAGAGAGATCGTTTTAAGTACAGATTTGTGGGCTGTAGCCTAGAATGCCCTGATTTGGTAGATGAATGGTGGGTCTAAGCAGCTTTTATTTTTCTCCCCCACCCCTCCTCGGCTCATGCACTCACTAGACAGAGACAGTGAGAGGGAAAATGAGAAATCACCCTCTGGGGGGATGGTCACACCACAATCCCTTCTCCATTCTCCTCCTTGGATTTTAGACATGCACATACACGTGCCTGGCATGACTTTAAAGCTGCCAGGTCCAGGACTCGCACTGTGGTCAGCTATGTGGGAGTCCAATGCCTTAACATCATACCACCTACTGCCCAGTGTCGTTTTCTAGTAAACTCACTAGGTGGCTCTTACTCACAGCCGGGCCTGGGACTGTTCTCAGTTTAGGCCAAGGGGAGAAAGCAATGATAAGACTAGTTAGTGCAGCTCATGCTCCGTGGGCTCAGCAGTTTGTAGCATCCCAGCTCTTTCTGGCTGGGCCTGTGGTTGAGTCTTAATAACTCAAGGTCTCCATTATCTCATGTCTAAAACGGGAATCATAATTTTTTTTTTTTGGAGAGGTTTTTGTTATAGGGCGCGTGTGCTCGCCAGACAGACAGAGAGAGATAGAGAGATAGAAAGCGAGAAATCACCCCCCAGAGGGGATGGCCACGCCGCAATCCCTTCTCCATTCTCCTTTCGGGATCTTGGGCACGCACGCACACGCGCCCGGCGTGAGTTTAAGCCACTGGGTCCGGGACTCGAACCGCGGTCGACTACGTGGGAGTCCAGCGACATAGCCACTACGCTAACTGCTGGTCCCGGGAATCGTAATATTAACGTGAAGGTTAAGTGGGCAGTGCACGCAGAGTGCTGATGGAGGCCTGGCATGGAGGGGATGCTGAGTAACTTAGTTACAGTCATAATTATTGTAAAAGTTATTATGACTTTTAAAAATATATATTTATTTAATTTTATTATTATTATTATTATTTTCAATTTGATGAGAGAACGACAAAGAGGGGCAGTTCGAGTTCTGGACCTGGAGGCTTGCTTTCTCACTTTCTGTCTCTCTGGTCAAAATGAAATAAACAAATGGATAAATAAATAAAGTTAGATAAAATAATAATAATAAAAAAGGCAAGCCACCAGGTCTGAGACCTGAATTGCAGTCTGCCCTCTGGGAGTCCAGTGCCTCAACCACCACGCCACCTACAGAGCCCACATTATTATGACTTCTAAAGAAACAAGGTTCTTTTTTTTGGGGGGGGGGGAGGTTTTTGCTATAGGGCGCGTATGCTCGCCAGACAGACAGAGACAGAGAGACAGAAAGTGAGAAATCAACCCCCAGGGGGGATGGCCACGCCGCAATCCCTTCTCCTCCATTCTCCTCTCGGGATCTTGGGCATGCACACACAAGCGCCCGGCATGAGATTAAGCCACTGGGTCCGGGACTCGAACTGCGGTCGACTACATGGGAGTCCAGCGACATAGCCATTACACCAACTGCTGGTCCCTCATGTGATGTCTTGACACATTTTGATACTGTGGTCAGATCAGGGTAGCTAGCATATCCATCACCTTAAACATGAATCATTTGTGACACAAACATCCAAAACCTCCTAGCTATTTTGAAATATATCTAAGAACATTAAGCTCATTTCTGAGGGCTCTACCTTCAAGATCAAATTATCTCCCAAAGACTTCTTCTAATACCATTGTATCGGGGAGTCAAAATTTCACTGCATAGTGGCCAGCAGGTGGTGTAGTGGTTAAGGTGCTGGACTTCGACGTGGTCGATTGTGGTTTAAGTCCCAGACCTGGTAGCTTGAGACTCATGCTGGTCACGTGTGCGTGTGTGGCCAAAATCCCAAGAGGAGAATGGAGGAGACATGGCCATCCTCCCGGGGATTTCTCGCTTTTCCTCTCTCTGTCTGTCATCTCCAGTGGACACATGCACCCTATGGCAAAAACATAAAAGAAAAATAATAATAATGGAAGTCAATATATGAATTGTGCTCAGTCCGTAACAGTAGCTGTGGATGGCATCTGAGGTCCCCAGAACCCCCTGAGGAGGACCACTTCTAACATCTGTTGCAAAATGACTCATGAAATTATTCTAAACAATGTTAATATTATTCAGGATGGGCCATGTACACATAGCTGAATATTTGTTCCATTTCCTGTGTGCTTGAAGTATTTAATAGTCATCGATATCTACCAGCTGGCTGACTCCTGCTCGTCCCAGCTGGCATCGCCACGGTCAAGGTGGGGAGCAGGCAGAATGTACTTCAGTGACCTCCAACGGCAGGTGCACCCTCTCTTCCCTTTGAGATGCCTCACAATCCTTCCCAAGGTCTTTGGTCATCTAAGGCCTTCCTTCCTCAAGGGACTAATTAGTTTTTCAGTTTGTCAGAGGGTATGTGCTCTCACTAGACAGACAGAGAGACAGAAAGCGAGGGGGAGAGTGAGAAAGCACCCGTCGGTGGGCATGGGCATGCTGCCATCACGTCTCCTTTATTTCTCCATCCTGTTGGATCGTGGGTACGCACGCATGTGTGCCCACCTGTTCTTCAAGCTTCTGAGGCTGGTCCTCGAACAGCACTGTTAGATGCACAGGATCTGGCTCCCTTGGCCACTAGGACACCCACCCCACCCCCACCCCCACTCCCCACCCCTGCTCTCAGGTTCCTAACCTCATTATGTGACTGATTCTACCTGAGACTTTAAAAGCTGATAGTGATTTAATTAGAATTGAATTCCTGGTTCTATTCGTAAGCCAAATGGCATACATATCGAACCTGTGCCTGTGGATGGCAAGGCCGGGGAGGACGTTTTGATGGTGTGAAGGTCACACACTAGACCTCGAACCCCAGGTACAAAACCGCTCCTCACTGCAGGGAAGAGGTGAACCCTGTCGGCATATGATGACGTCCTGCTCCCGTCAAGAGCACTTCAGAATGGTGCCAGATCAACTGCCCAATTCGGGAGTGTGTGTTTAACCCACGCTTTCACTGATGGAAAAAAATTGTAAGTTGCCTTTGGGTAAACAAAATCGCCAGTTAATCATCAGAGATTTCCTTTTTTTTTTTTTTTTTTTTTTAGGTGTTTGTCATAGGGTGCATGCTCTCACCAGAGACTGAGACAGAGAGAGGAAAAGTGTAAGAAATCAAACCCCAGGGCCATGTGGCCATGCTACAGTCCCTTCTCCTCCATTCTTCTCCTGGGTCTTTGGGCACACATATCCACAGTTGGCCTTGTGGGATCCAGTCGCCTTAACCCCATGCCACCGGCTGGTCTGGGCTTACTAAAAGTTCTGGTGGGTGCAGGTCGGTTGTCTGGATGCATGTGCTTTGTTGCTGCACCCCGGGCTGTCATTAGCTCCCACAGTTGGCGTTCTGCCAGGGGGTGTGACCATCCTAATGTTCCCACTCAGGAGGCTCCTGGCTTCAGGGGGAGATCTTTGCTTCTCTTCCCAGTGGACCTGAGGAAGGGGCAGCTTCTAGAAGGGAGCCAGCCTTTCGCCCCCACTGGGCTTCGCAGCGTCCTTCTGAGGGGGAGGCAGGACATCCACAGTTCGGGGCAGCTTCTCCGCGTCAGGCCCCTGCCTCTCACGCCAGGCCAGGCTCGGGGAAGCTGGGCGCATCCTCTTACAAAGGGACTCCAAGCAGAGAGGCGTACAGTAAAGGGAGGTAAACATTCTTTGAAACGAATTTATCAATTGAACGCAGCGTGGTGGTGTTGGGTTACCAGGTCAACAGCCGGCAGTCACATTCCTCAGTTGTTTGATGGCTGAAATGCATTAACAAACAGCCAGAAAACCCTTCCGATTAATCACGTTGATAAGGTTATTTTGTAGTGTGCCACAAGCCCTTTTAGTTCAATCTGCTTGGACCGCAGCCCACTCGGGTGAAGCGTCTTCACTTATCTACAGACGCACGGATGAGAAGGCTGATGAGAAGGCCCCTGGGCCTGGCCTTCCTCTGTGCCGCTCTGTAGTTATCAATGCTGCGGCTGCTGTTCTCCTGCAGTTGGTGCCTTTCTTGAAATGAAGGAGGTGGTTTTTTTTTTTTTTTTTTTTTTTTTTTTTTTTCTTTTTTGGAGAGGTTTTTGCTACAGGGCGCGTGCGCTCGCCAGAAAGATGGAGAGAGACAGAGAGAGAGAAAGCGAGAAATCACCCCCCCAGGGGGGATGGCCACACCACAATCCCTTCTCCTCCGTTCTCCTCTCGGGATCTTGGGCACGCATGCACACGCGCCCGGCATGAGTTTAGGCCACCGGGTCTGGGATTCGAATCGTGGTAGACTACATGGAGTCCAGTGACAGCCATTGTGCTAACTGCTGGTCCCGAAATGAAGGAGGTGTTTGCGGGTGGGGGTATTAGGTAAGTCAGGATGCGTCCCAGAAGCAATGACAGGAAAAGTAGATGCTATTGTGAGCTAAACCTGAAAACCTTGTCTTTTTTATTTTTTAACTTGCCAGAGGCCATGTGTGCTTGCTGGGGTGGGAATGAGGGGGGTGGGGAGAGAGAGAGAGACAGAGAGAGAGAGAGAAAGTGAGTGAGAAAGCACCTCCCCTCCATGAGGAATGGTCACTGCAATCCCGCCTTCTCCATTTACCCCTCCTTTCGGGATTTGGGCTTCCACACGTGCCCAGTGTGTTCCTCAAGCTGCTGGGCCCTGAATGTGTTGTCAGCCACGTGGGAACCAGTGCCTTTACCATCTGGCCCAACATCGTCTTTATTGCCAGGAATAGAAGTATCTGGAAACATTCATAATCACGGTGGTGAACGCGTGTCTTTTAGAGGCAAAGGAAGGTGAAGATGCACTTCTCTCAGAAAAAGTGGAAATGTTCTGAATCCAGGTGGTGCGACAGTAACACAACTGGACCGCATGGGAGAGGTTCTGGGTTCATATCCCGGAGCCTCCTTGAGCACACTGGTACATGTATGCATACGTGTTGTGGGCAGGCTTGGCGTGGATCGCGGCGTGAAGACCCTGTTAGGAGTGTCTGCCCGTCTCTGTGTTTTTCTCCCTCTCTCTATTTCTCTCTCAGGGAAGAGATAATGAGCTGTTTAGAAAGTGGAAACGCTCTAGACCCAGGTTTCTCACCTGGCACTGTTGACAGGCAGATGTGGGTCACAGTTGGTTGTGGCGCTGTCCCCGTGCATCGTGGGGGTTCAGCCTCCACGTGGTGGATGCCAGTAGCACCACTCCCCTCACGCAGCTGTGATAAGCAAAAAGCTCTGTAGATATTGCCAGATAGTTCCTGGGGAGCACGGTGGCCCCCAGCTGAGAGCCGCTGTTGTAGACGGATAGTTCTCATCAACATAACTGATCATGGCTCTGCAGATCCCTTCCCTTCACGTCACTGAGGACCCGGCGGTTGGCTCTCCCGGGCCTTCTTGAGGGCTGCCCCTTCGCCTGCCTCCACGTTGAGACCGGTGGTCTCTGCTGGCTGCGTCTCTTCCTTCTGTTCTTCCTTCTTCCTGACATAGAACCTGTTCACTCTGAGTGGTCATTTAATAACGGCTTGCTAATTAACCAGGGAATTCTTTCTCCCTTATGTCTGGGATGTCCCAGAGGCATTCCAGGCAAAATTCTCTAAACCATCCAGAAATAAAATGAGTGTATATTTTTTTAAATTCAAGTAGACATCTTGGCCTGGCTGCTGTGGCATGGTAGTAACCAGGCGCTCTGTAAAGCAGACGCCACGCAGCGATTGTGGACTCTAAGCCCTCGGCTGGCTTGAGAACACACCTGTGCCCGGGACCCTGAGGAGCCGGAGGACTGGGGAGAGGGCATCGTAGTACAAGGAGACCCTGTCGAGGGCTCGAGGGTGACTCTCTCGCTCTGTCTCGCGCAGGTGTGCACACACAGGTGCTCTCAATCATAAAGCAAAAACAAAAACAAAAACAAAAACAAAAAACAGGTGTCTAAATGAAAGCAATTTAAATCCGAGAGGCGGCAGGAAGAAGGGGCAGACCTACTGAATGAAAATAGCTCACATCCATTCAGTACCTAGTGGGTGCAATGTGCATTATCTTACTTAATTTACATTAAGTAAATTATTACCGTTTCTCAGATGAGGAAATAGAGGTTGAGTGAAGTGATGTATCAAGTCCCTAGTGCTGAACTATTGGCTTGAGGGTTTGAACTGAGGCAGCCTGCCCCGGGCGAGTTCTCAGCTCCTGCTCACACAGACACCTCCTGTCCTGAACGGGTGGGCGGAGGGCCACTCCCTGCATGAGGCCAGGGGCCCAGGGGGTGACTTTTCAGGAGCTGAAGGAACAACTCGCTGAGTTCTAGAGGCCCCGGGCTCTCAGTGTCTAGGTCTATGCAAATCTTCAAGTGAATGTGGTCCCGTTTCTTCGTTTCCATCTGTCTTAGTGAAACTGCCTCTGCTTAGCGGTGTGGAGTATTGCTTTCCCAGTTTAGAAAGCTAATTTATAAAGGCAGCTGAAGTGAAGAATATGGTTCCAGAGGGCACCCCGGCTAGCAGGTGCTGGAGGACTAGGTGGGGGCAGGGAATGTAGGGCTGAAGAATTACGAAATAAGTTAGTTGAACCTTTGACCTTTAAAGAACTTGGAGGAAAAAAAATGTATAGACGTGGGTCAAAAGTCTTGACAATGCCTATCTCTTTCCTGTCCCATACCCTGTTGTATTTATTTATTTTTTTAAATTGCTAGTAAGCACATGCACTCACCAGAAAGAGACAGAGAGACAGAGAAACAAAGGGAGAGGGAGAAAGCACCCTTTAAAGCACCAAGATCCCTTCTCCATTTCTTCATCTTTTTGGGATTTGGGGCATGCACACACACACACACACGTACCTGGTATTTTTTGTTTTGTTTTCAAAATTTGCTGTAAGGTATAGGTGCTTACTGGAAAGAGACAGAGACAGAGACAGAGAGAGAGAATGGGAGAGAAAAGTGAGAAAGCATTTGAGGGGATGACTATGTCGTAATCTCCTCTTCCATTCTCCTCTTAGGACTTTGGGAACACTTGCACGTGTGCAGTATGTTTTTCAAGTTTCCAGATCTGGGACTTGAACTACACAGTTGGCCATGTGAGATCCAGCTACCTTAATAACCATGCCACATAGCTAGCCCCTGTGTGTTCATTAACTCACCAGGGCCAGGTTTTTTTTTTTTTTTTGGAGAGGTTTTTCTTTTGCTATAGGGTGAGTGTGCTCGCCAGACAGACAGAGAGAGACATAGAGACAGAAAGCGAGAAATCACCCCCCAGGGGGGATGGCCACGCCGCAATCCCTTCTCCTCCATTCTCCTCTCGGGATCTTGGGCACGCACGCACACGCGCCCGGCGTGAGTTTAAGCCACCGGGTCCGGGACGCGAACCGCGGTCGACTACGTGGGAGTCCAGCGACATAGCCATTACGCTAACTGCTGGTTCCCAGCCAGGGCCAGGTTTTGAACCATGGTTGGCCATGTGGGATCCAGCTCCCTTAACCACCAGGCCATGGATAGGCACCCTACACCCTGTGTTGCTCATTTTCTGTTTCTAATTAAGAATGACAAAGATATAGTTTCCAACTTTGTGGTAGAAAATCTTCCTCATGCCCTTCCATACAACCAATGTAAACATTTTATGGGAGGAAAGTTAGAAACGAGAATGAAAAGGTAATCCATGGGGCCAGCAGATGACATGGTGGTTAAGGCACTGGACTCCCACATGGTCGACCGTGGTTGGAGTCCCAGACCTGTTGGTTTGAAAATCACATCAGGTGTGTGTACGTGCATGCTTGCGTGTGTGCCCAAAGTCCCTAGAGGAGAATGGAGGAGAAGGGATTGTGGCATGGTTATACCCTCTGGGGTGTGATTTCTCACTTTACTCTCACCACCTTTCTCTATGGCAAAAACCTTAAAAAAAAAACAAACAAAAGTAAAACTGCTGGGCACATGTGTGCGGTGCCCAAGATCTCAAGACAACGGAGGAGAAGGGTTTGCAGCAAGGCCATCCCCCTGGGGGTGATTTCTCATTTTCCTCTAACTCTCTCTCTCTGTATCTCTCTCTCCTGTGAACACATGTGACATGGCAAAAATCTTAAAATATATATACATACATAGATACATACATACATGTATATACATATATATTCCACAGTCCCATCACGGCAAAATTCACCATTTACATGCGGTGAACTGTATTCTTACAGGTCATAAAGAAAGTCTTCAAGCAGATTGTAATCAAGCGACTGTCTGAGCCAACTGTAGGAAGGGAACGGCAAGGCCACGGTGAAGGTCAGACTGAACACCCTCAGCTCCCCGTGCTGGCTGCCCTTACCGCTGTAGTCAGCCTCGTACATTTTGCAGCGAGCTGACTGTCAGGTCCCCATGAGGGCCCTCCGTCACCACTGACCATAGGTATCACCTCTACTTTGCTCTAACCCATCCTCCACACACACCCTAAGCCTAGAGCAAGGCCTCTCAAGGGCCTCCAGCAGCCCTGCACCTGGCCTGGAGAAGCCCTCCAGGAGCCAGCCACCTGCGGGTGCTGGAACCATCCTCTGGGCGACCTGCTGTGGTTATGTTCCTAGAGCCACGGCTTTAGAAGACTCAGAACTCCGGAGTTCTCTCTGGAAACCACTAGGCCTTCGGCAGTCCACACTGCTGGAAGGCATCCAAACGCTGAAGTCAAAAAAATCCCTGGGGAGGCTTTCATTTGGGTTGAAATTTGTCATCAGTCTGTATTCTTCTCTATTGCTGCATAACTCAATGTGTGCGTGCACACGTGTGTGTACATGAGTACGTGTGTTTGTGATGTGTGGCCTAGCTAGTTTTTCCTCTGAAGGAAACATGACTTTGAATTTTATTTTAAGAGAGATTTTTGTTGTAGGGCACATGTGCTCACCAGAGAGACAGAAAGTGAGAACTCACTCCCTGGGGGGATGGCCACATTGCAATCCTTTCTCCTCCGTTCTCCTCTCAGGATTTTGGGCACACATGCACGTGTTCCCAGTGTGAATTTTACATTGCCATGTTTGGGACTTGAACCACGGTCGACTATATGGGAGTCCAGTGATGTAACCATTACAACTATCTGCTGGTCTTAATTTTTAAATTTTTAAAAAATTTTATTTATTATTACTATTATTCAATTTTGACCAGAGAGAGAGAGGGAGAGTGAGAAAGCAAGCCTTTAGGTCTGGGACTTGAACCATGGTGGGCCATTGGGGATCCAGCATCTCAACCACCATGCCACCTGCTGGCTCCTTGATTCATATTTAATAGAAAATCCATCAACACAGCAAAAGAACATTATGGTGGAAATTGTCTTCTTCCAACCTATTTTTAAGTCTCCCAGTTCCTTTCCGAGAGGCAGCTACTACTACTGATTTCTTGTGGATCCTTCTGGAGAGATCCCATGTGTATGCATACTTGTCCTTTCTTGGGGTACTTTTTTTCAAGCCATCAGGGCCTGGATTCAAACTCAGTCAGCCATGTGGGATCCATCTCCCTTAACCACTAGGCTATAGGGCCAGCTTAAAAGCATCTATGAAAAATGTCATAGGTCCACTCATGCAGAAGCGATATTACAGAATGTCTACATGTACATCACCTTGGTTTACCAATTGTCAAGATTTTCCACGTTTACATGATTTTTCTCATAATTTTTTTCTAGCCTCCTGACATCACATAAACATTAGCTAGCATTTATGTACTGTTCATTATGTGCCAGTAACTGTGCACAGTGTTTCTTAAATAGATTGTCATTTAATCTCCCCCACAACCCTGCTAAGTGGGCATTATTAGCTCTATTTCAGTGATGAGGAAAATGAGACAGTTATGACCTTTGTGTGGAGCAGGTAAAAACTTTGGATTCTGAAGCTCATGATCACAACTACCAAACACTGTGGATTTAATCAAATACACTTCTCTTTCCACTTGCCCTTTCCTCTTTGTACCTATAGACTTTTGACCATTTAAAGCTTTTTATTTATTATTATTATTAGTTTTTTTAACCTTAGGGCATGTGCACTCACGAGAGAGAGAGAAAGTGAGAAATCATCCCCCCTGGGTGGGGGAGGGATGGCCACACCACAATCCCTTCCCCTCCTGAGGTTTTTAACATGCATGCACATGTGCCTGACAAGACTTTCAACTCACTGGGTCCAGGACTCGAACCACAGTTGGCCATGTGGGAGTCCACTGCCTTAACCATGGTACCACCTGAGAGTCCTTGTTAAAAGCATTTTTATTGTGCCTAAGCTGTAAGGTAAATGCCTGATATCCTCTGAAAGGAACACAACAATTGGCTTTATTACTCTCCTATGAAAAAATAAATGCAGCAACATATATTTATTGAACCCCTTTTAATTTATTAAGTACTCTGTTAAGAGCTGGGGCCATGACAGTGAACAAAATGAATGTTGTCCCTGCTCTCATGGAGCAAAGGAGAGTCAGATCTTCCAATACTCATTCAGATAGTTTGAAGTTGAATCCATCCTATATAAATATAATCATGGCTTTTCAACGGAGGCTGTGGGTTTAGAGTGAGAGAAGTAAGATGGAGAAGCTGATGTACACGGTTCAGAATAGGAAAATCCATTGTTCAGAGGTTTTCCTCTGGCACGCTCTTCAACATTTTTCTTGTCCTTTATTTCATGTCTATCCTGCTTTCCTCTCTGACAGGACAGAAGGGAGAGATTCAGAATTAAAAATTCCTCTGGCAGCTAAGTAGGGCTGCTGTGTACAGTCACACAGGTTGTATACTGCACAGACGCCTGGGCCGGGAGCAGGTCGGAGCTGAAGTCCAGTCAAGCCTCATATGCCGCTGGGGCCGTAGCCTGGGGCTCTGTTAGCTCTGAGGAAGGGGCTTCTTCATCCTTCTACCACGCTTCCACTGCAGACCCACAGTAGCCAGGCTCTGTGGGCTCCTGTGGACTACAAAGGTGTCACACAAACTCAAAGTGGCTGTCTTGGTAGAAGTGAGCAACGAATGAAAGGGAGATCAAGGAACTGCCGGGTTGAACTGAAATTTTGGGTTAAGAGAAATTTACCTTTTGTGCCCTCCAGTCTGCTGTTGACTCAGTTGATAGAATTCAAAGTGCTTGAAAGTTTTTTTTTTTAATTTTAATTTAATTTAATTTTTCATTTTACTTTAATTTCTTCAGACACACACACACACACACACACACAGAGAGAGGGAGAGAGAGAGAGAGAGAGAGAGAAAGTGAGAAAGCAAGCCACCAGATTCGGGACTCAAACCGTGGTTGGCCATGTGGGAGTGTCCAGAGCCTTAACCACCACGCCACCTGCTGGTCCCAAAGTGCCTGAAAGTTTTGGTGATGGCAAGAATGTGTTGGTTCAGCCAAGGCCAAATGCGCGATGGTTAAAAGCATATGCCTTATACGATTTATAAAATACATGCGGTGCCTTAGGAGGCTTCCTACCAGCATGTAACTGGGAAGAAGGGGAAGAATTGGTACCGGTTTCAGGTGGTTTATTTCTTAGACTTCATTTCTCCTCCTCCTCCTCTCTTCTTCTTGCTATAGGGTGCGTGTGCCCTGGAGAGAGAATGAGAGAGGGAAAATGAGAAATCAGCCCCCAGGAAGAATGACCACACCACAGTTCCTTTTGTTTCTGTTTCCTCTCGGGATTTTGGGCACACACACACATGTGCCTGGCGTGATTTTCAAGCTGCTAGTCCAGGACTCAAACCACACAGTTGGCCATGTGGGATCCAGCTCCTTAACCTCCACACCACCTGCTGGCCTCTAGATGTCATTGCTTGAATTAAGTTGATCATCTTATCATAATGATGAAGAAAATAATAATACCTGCATACCTCCTTGTAAATAAACCCGCAGAGTTTCCATATAGAACACGCCTACTGTTTTATCATGTGTACAATACCTTCCATGTACTGAGGCAGACATGTGCAGGGGATCTACTGAGAACCGTGCATGCATTCCTTTGTTTATCTCATCGTCTCATAAAGCAGGCATTGTTATCTCTGTCATACTGAGGGACACTGGCTCGAGTCCTCTGAGGTCACAAAGCAGAGAGGTGACAAAACAGGGACTTGAACTCCTTCCTCTGTGTTTGGCACCAAAACCCACACACACAACTACCATCTTACATATGTCTGTTTTGGGAGGAGGCACCTGTTCAGTTGGGTCTCTACCTTGTCCTGAGCACCTGCCACACACATCTCAGACTTCTATTAAAATATTTTTAGTCTCCTCAGAGTTGGGATCTTCCTCCTTTCCTTTCTGAATACCTGCTGCCCTCATAACTCATAATTAAAGGCCAGGAGTCCTCCCTGGGCAACGCGGCTAACCGACCATTCTTTCTCAGCCAGTGTAGCCAGCACACACACTCGTGTCACAACCCAACCACACATGGCCTTTTATCTCTGCCAGTTTCATTGCTCAGCAAAGGCATTGACGTAAGAATATAGAAAATCTCACAAGGATTTTTATCTTTGAATCTCCCCTACTTGTCTATAGAGAGGACAGTAACTTAAAAGAACTAAGATAAGAAAGTTGTGTGTAACGGAGTTTGTGTGTGGCGGTGGGGGGGATCAAAGAAACTGCAGTTTAACAGGATGTAGAATGTAATTCTGTGGGGAATTGGGGCAAGACATGGTGGCCCTGAGAGATGGTTTTCATGGTTCTGAGATCACAAGTTTGATTAGGAGTTGACTAATTATTTGGGTTTCAAGTGAGATCGTTGGTGTGCAGTTCCTGGTTAGCATGGTATTATATTTCACCTTTTTTTTTTTTTTTTAATAAGAGATTTTTGCCTTAGGGTACATGTGTTGGCCAGAGAGAGAGACAGACAAAGAGGGAAAGTGAAAAATCATCCTCCAGGGGAGGGGCTGCAATTCCTTCTCTTCCATTTTCCTCTTGGGATCTTGAGCATGCAAGCACGTGCCCAGCATGACTTTCAAGCTATCTGGTCTGGGACTAAAACCATGGTGGGCCATGTGGGAGTTGAGTGACATAACTGCTATGCCATCTGTTGGCCCCTATATTTCATCTTTTAATCTAAGGATCCTGTAGCTTTTATATGACAAAGTCACCAACCTCAGGGTAGCAATAACTCCGATTTATTTTGCACTTACTCTTTACTGTTCTTTTTAAAGATTTTTTGTATTATTTATTCAATTTTATTTATTCATTCATTTATTTTAATTTGACCAAAGAGAGACACAGAGAGAAAGAGAAGGAAAGTGAGGAAGAAAGCCACCAGGTCCAGGACTCGAACTGTGATTGGCCATGTGGGGGGTGTCCAGTGCCTTAACCACCACACCATCTGCTGGTCCCCCCTTTTTATTTTAAAAGTTTTTTTTTTGTAACTTTTTTAAAAAAAGAATTATTTATTTAATTCCATTTGTTATTATTATTATTTATTATTATTTATTTATTTATTTAGTTTTAGTTATTATTATTTTTTTAATTTGACCAGACAAAGACAGAGAGAGAATGGAAGGCGAGTAAAGCAAGCTGCCAGGTCCAGGACTCGAATCGTGGTCAGCCATGTGGAATCCAGTGTCTTTAATCACCACGCCACCTGCCTGTCTCACGCTTTACTGCTTCAAGCATTTTATGGACCTTCTTTCACTGACTCCTCACAACCACAACGTGAGAGAGGTACTAGCCTTACAGGCATTTTATAGATGATAAGACAGAGCCTCACAGAGGGTCGAACACCGAGTTGTGTAGGATGAAGACGTCTAGGGATCAAATGTCTGACTCGAGGACTACAGTTAGCAGTATTGTGTTGTACACTGGTATTTGCCAAAAGAGTGGATTTTAGGTACTCTCACCACACACATGTACACACAAGACAAGGGCACCCTTAGGGTGGTGTGTTAATCTGCTTCTGCAGTAATCACTCCATTGTGTGTCTACATCAAGGTAAGTGTATCAAAACATAACACCAGAGACCCGCAGGTGGCGTGGGATTTTACAGCCGCCCACTGTCTGGCCTCATTACTTAAGTCTTTTTCTCTCCCTTTTTCCTTCCCTTCCTTCTTTTCTTCACTCCTTATTTCTTTCCTCTCCTCTTTAATAAATCTTGTTGAACAGCTTCTATAATTCTGTGTGCTAGAACAAAAGAGCTGTGATTTCTGCCCTTAAATAATTATGCAAATATATGGGCCAGCAGACAGTGTGGTGATTAAGGTGCTAGATTCCCACATAGCTCACAACTATTTGAGCCCCGGACCTGGAGGCTTGAAAATCACACCATGTACGTGCATGCGTGCCCAAAATCCTAGGAAGAGAGTGGAGGAGAAGGGATTGCAGCGTGGCCACCCCCCACCCCAGGGGGTGATTTCTCACTCCCTCTCACTGTCTCTCTGGCAAGTGCATGTGCCCTATGACAAAAACCTGAAACAAAACAAAAACACAACTATAAATATATAATTATGAATCCAACAGTCTAAGCACAGTGAAAGGAAATACACGGACCAATGAGAGCAGGTAACAGAAGGACCAGATCTGGTCTGGGGAGGCTTCTGTGAAGAGCTGAGGTAGGAACTGAGACTACAAGGATGGCCAGGAGTTTCTTAGGCAAAAGTGAGTGAGAAGAAGAAATGGAATGTGTAAAGGCCCAAGGCTGTAGAAAGCATGGCACTTTTGAGGAACTGAAAATAGTCCCTTGTGACTGAAATACCGAGAACAAAGAAGAAAGTAGCTGAAGAGGTAGAGGGGGCCAGATAATGCTGGGCCCTGTGATCAGTTTATACCAGGGATTCGGGTCTTGATCCTAAAAACAATGGTAAGTCTCTGAAGATTCTAAACCGTAGGGGCGACATGTCTAGGTTTGAGTTTGAAAACCAAATGCTGTTCTAACTATGTGGCCTACAATGGATGGAAGATATGTGGCTGGAGTTGATTTGGAGAATCCAGCTAGAACCCCCAGATATCCAAGATGGCGGGCGAGGTGAGAGAGGACGATAGCCTGGAGGAAGGGGTAGCGTGGAGATGGAGGAAAGTTGTGCGATTTGATTATCTAGAAGGTAAAATCTGCTGGACCTGGTGATGGATTAGGCATAGAGGGCGATAAATGGGCAATTTCAAGGTGGACTTTAGATCCCACTTGCAGAACTGGATGGCTGGATGGAGGCAGGTGTGCACTGAGAAAGGAAACGTGGGCGGGGGTCTGAGTTGGGTGAGGGCCTTACGAGGAATTCCTGCTGAATGTATTTCTTGAGAGGAGCCTGGACACCCTGTGGGTATGTCGTGTGGGCGGGCGAGTGGAGATCTGGTGCTCAGAGGAGAGGTCTGGATGGGAGGCCTCAGCACGGGTGATGAAGTCATGGATCATGAGATCACTTAGGGAGAGAAAAGTGGCATAAAAAGAAGGGGGCTCAGGACTAAGCTGGCATCGGGATGAATTGCCTCCTTCCCATCCTCAGGAAGCTGATGGCTTGGTAGGGCTGGGCACGGATGTGATTACAGTACAGTCAGAAAGTTGTTTTACCAATACCGTAAGTGAGGTTTTCAGAGAGGGGAACTATCAGTGGAAGGGATCAATGGGGTGGGATTGGCTTCTAGGCAGAGAATAACTAGACGGAGGGTTTGTTTTATTTTTTTTATTTTTATTTTTTTTTTTTGTCATGTGGTCCATGCACTCCTGGAGAGGAGAGAGACAGAAAGATACAGAGGGAAGGAAAGTGAGAAGTCACCCCCTAGGGTAAATGGCCATGACTCAATCCCTTCTCCTCTTGGGATTTTGGGCACACACACACATGTGACCAGCGTGATTTTTTCAAGCCACCAGGTCTGGGATTGAAACTGCAGTCAGCTACGTGAGAGTCCAACACCTTAACCACCATACCACCTTCTGGCCCCTAAACGAAGGGTTTGAAATCTCAAAATTCAGGATACAATGGGGGATCTTTAAGGTTTTCCATTTACCTAGCAATAAGGTATAAGTAGGGGAGCCATTTGAAAGGTGGGTTGGAGCAAGATGGAAGCAGCTGTAAATGCTGGGCTGAGGCTAGTCCAGAGCCTGCTGCGGTACAGGATTCACGAGCACTGACACAGAGGCACTATGGCAGCCACTCACGCCATGGAATGGAGTTGGATCGACCCTGGTGTCTTCTGATATGTTGTTCCATCAGCAAATGGCTGGAAATTCTGAGAAGCTGCTAGGTAATGCACACAAGGTATAAGCTTCTGGGATTCTTTAAGTATTGGTGTAAAACTGGCAGAAGAGATAGGAGGTCTGAGAGGTTCATAGGGGTTGACTTTTGCTAGTGAATTAGAATTTTCAAATGAAGATTTATTATGAGAACCTCTAACATAATTATTATTTTGAGGAGCAGCTGCTTTATATTGCTCTGAAAACTTGGGGTCACTTTCGTGTATATGACTCAGTTCAGAGTGGATGCCATAGCATGTAAACATGGTGGAGGGAGAGCAGAATGGGGTTCTGCCATAGTTCTTTAAATGCCTGATCTTCTTCTTCTTCTTCTTTTTTAGAAGAGATTTTTGTTATAGGGGGTGTGCACTTGCTAGAGAGACAGAAAGCGAGAAATCAACCCCCCCTCAGGGGGAATGGCCATGCAGCAATCCCTTCTCCTCCAATCTCCTCTTGACATTTTGGGTATACACACACCTGCACCCGGCGTGAGTTTTAAGCTGCTGGGTCCGGGTCCGAGACTTGAACTGTAGTCAACCTCGTGGGAGTCCAGTGATGTAACCATCATACCATCTGCTGGTGTCTAAATGCTGGTATTCTAAGAGAAAAGAAATTGGGTGTTACATGCATTACTTAGTCTCTCTCCAAGAAAGGACTTGATGTTCAGTCGGGAGGGGCTCAATTAGCTGCAACATCACATCCACCACAGCTTTCCAGCTAAGGCTGTGCTCTCTGGGTGGCCTGCGGTCAATGACCAAGGATGGTGATGGAGCTGCCCAATGCAAGATTCTCGAAATGAGAAATCTTTTCTCCAAAGCTCCACATTGAGTTGGCTGAGACTTTGTCAGATCTGTATCATGATCTGAGTTTCTCCCTGTTCAACCTGCTGCCTCCTCCTTTGGCTTTTCACAAGTGTCTCACCTCCCTATAGACCTTTTATACTCTTAACTCCATCTTGGCATGTTGGAGTAAGGGCGGTGGAGAAGGCAAGTGGTCATGGGAACCAGTCAAAAACCTCGTGGGCAAGCCTTTAAGGTCTTCTAGCCCAGGTCTTGAGAGATAAAACCTTATCCCTGGATAGGGACCCTTGCTTTAGAAACTTATTTTGGAAGAAATTTCTGAACTGCTTGTATATTATATTATAGCCCAAGGGGCTGGTGGAAGTTTGGCTGTCATTTTGTAGATAGGATATTGGTGTCAAGGCTCCCCTGGAACTCAGAGCAACAGCATAAATGGGCTCACAAGACAGGCTCCTCAGAGCAGCATCAGAGTCATGTTTGCTGTTGTGCTGGCCTCGCGCTGGACGGTCTCACTGTGCACTATTGCCATTCACTGGAGTAACAGAGCTTCTCCAGTAAGGGAGAACATACTGCAGTGGCTAAGTGTTCTGGAGCAAATGGGCTTGGGTTTGAGCCTTGCTGTGCTAAAAATTTTGTGACACTGGGCAAGTTATTTAAACTATTTGTCTTTTCATTTCTTCATTGAGAAGATAGAGATGATAATATTGGGTTGCTGGAAAAGTCATGATATAGTTCTCTCTGTTTTTCTATGCAAAAGTACATCACAACTTTTCTGACAAACCCCAATATAAGTTCCCTTAGATTTGCTGGGAGGATTTTACAAAAGCTCATTCTTGGTACTTCCCTTTCTCTCTCTCTCTGGTCAAATAAAAAAATAAAAATACAAGTAATTCCTTAACAAAAGGCTCATTCTTATAAAGTGGTCAGCATCATACATGATCATGTAATCTATAAGATCAGGGAAAGCTCCTGTGAGCAGTAGATACAGACTCAGGTAGATTGAGTCAGGAAAAGGATGGATTAAAAGGACAGTGGGCAGCTCCCAGAATCCCCAGAGAGACTGAAGAGGCACCTCAGAAAACAGATAGAACAAGGGGCACAGCCAGGGCCATAGTCAAATCATGCCATTCGAGCAGCCTATTGAAGACGCTGCTGTTGCCACCATTGATCACTGGATACTTTGGTGTGTCCCACTGCCTCTACCACAGTCATTCCCAGGGCAGTACCCCAGATTCTGATCCTGACCTTGTTCCATTGCTGTTTGGAAATATGGCATGGCTGTCCTTACCATGACCAGCCCAGCCACCAGGATGGCGTCTCTGTCACCCTTGACTTCTTCTCTTGTTCTCTCTCTTCTCTTCCTCCTTTTCTTCCCCTTTCCTCTCCTCTCCTCCCTCTTTTTATCCATCTATAGCTCTATCATTCTTTCCCTACTTCTATCAATCTTTATATCTTTTCTCCTTCATCCTTTTCCCCCTCCACTGGCTACCTGTCCTTGTCAAATAACTGTACTGAATCTTGCTCATCAAGAAAAGATGCATAACCCAATGATCTCTCTTTAACTTCCTTTCTATTCTTTTCTTTCCTCCCTCAAACTGTTGGAGATTGTTTTTCTTCCTCACTTCAGTATGGCTTCCACATCTTCCACTCCGCTGCATCTGCTCTTCTGAGGGTTGCCAGTGACCTCTGCATTGCCTGGCCGGCGTCACTTTTCTGTCCCTTTGCCTGACCTCCTGAGAATATTTATTTTGTTCACCATGATCTACCTTTGAAAATCTTTCCTGTTCTTGGCTGCTGATGCTACATTTTTTGTGGCTTTCCTCCTTTCCTGGACCTTACTCACGGCAGGCTTTTCATTCTTCATATATCTTCTTTATCGATTTCCTAGGGCTTCCATAAAAAAGTTGTATAAACTATGTGGCTTAAATAACAGAAATTTATGTCTCACTATATACAAAATCAACCTAAAATGGATTATAGACCTACATATAAGACCTGAAACTACTAGAAGAAATCATAGAGTAAATGCTTTAGGACATTGGTATGGGCAAAGAGTTTTTGAATGAGACCTCAAAAGCTTGTGCAAAAAGAGCAGAAGTAGTCAAATGGGATTATATTAAACTTCTGCACAGCAAAGGAAATAATCAACAAGGCGAAGAGACAACCTGTAGAATGAGAGAAAATATTTGCAAACTCTACACCTAAGAAGGATTAATAACCAGAATATAAAAGGAATCCAAAGAATTAAACAACGATAACAATAAATAAATAAAAATGTAAAAATTCCAGTTTGAAAATGGGCACATGATCTGAATAGACATTTCTCAAAAAAGGACATACAAATGGTCAATAAGTACATGAAAAATGTTCAACATCACTAATCATCAGGGAAATGCAAATCAAAACCACAATGAGATATCATCTCACCTCAGAATGGTTATCATCAAAAAGACAGAAAATAAATGCTAGTGAGGATGTGGAGAAAGGGGAACTCTTTTTTTTTCATCATACAAATTAGTTTTTAATGTGTGAGATAAGAATTTTTTAAGTCACAATCATGGCTAAATTCACCATTAAATACAAGGTTCCAAGTAGCTGCTCCGGTTGTCTACACCTTGAACTACTTTTCCTTCCAGTAAGTCCTTATGCTAATTCCATCATAACGAGAAAGGGGAACTCTTTTACACCATCAGTGAATGTAAATTAGTATAGTCATCATGGAAAACAGTATGGCGTTTCCTCAGAAAACTAAAAATAGAACTGCCATATGATCCAGCAGTTCCATGAGTAAGCATTTATACCAAGGATTGGAAATTACTATGTTGAAGAGCCATCTGTACTCCCATGTTTTCTGCAGCCCTGTTTATGATAGCCAAGATATGGAATCAACCTAAGTGTCCATCAACAGATAAATGGATAAAGGAAATGTGGACTATATACACAATTGAATACATTCAGCTATTAGAAAGAATGGAGTCCTGGGACCAGCAGTTAGTGTAATGGCTATGTCGCTGAACTCCCATGTAGTCGACTGTGGTTCAAGACCCGAATCCGGTGGCTTAAACTCATGCCGGGCATGTGTGCATGTGTGCCCAAGATCCTGAGAGGAGAATGGAGGAGAAGGGATTGCGGCGTGGCCATCCCCCCGAGGGGTGATTTCTCGCTTTCTGTCTCTCTCTTTCTGGCGAGCGGACATGCCCTATAGCAAAAACCTCTCCTAAATAAATAAATAAATAAATAAATAAATACATGGAAAAGAAAAAAAGGAAAGGATGGAATCCTGTCATTGTAGGCAACATGGACAAGCTTGGGGAATATTACTTAAGCAAAATAAGCCAGGAGCAAACAGAAAAATCACTTGTCCTCACATATGTGGACACTAAAAAGATTTTTTTCATAGAAGGAGAGAATACAATAATGGTTTCTAGAGGCTGGGGAGGATAGAGTGGAAAGTGGAGTGTAAGGATAGAAGGACGCTGGTTAACACGTATGAAATTACAGTGAAATTAGAGGGATAGCTCCAGTGCTGTTCACAGTACAGGAGGGTGACGACAGTTAACAGTAATTTACTGTGTGTATCAAGATAGCTAAAAGAGAGGATTTGGGAAGTTTCCAACACAAAGTAATGATGACTGTTTGAGATGATGAAATATTAATTATCCCAATTTGGTCATTAATGTTGCAGTCATATTCTGAAAAATCTTACTGTAACCCATAAACATGTACGGTTGTTATGTGCTGATTTTAAAATCTTTTAAAAATTTTGCCCTATTTTGTCTTAATTGTGTTTTTTAAATTATGAATGAAGCTGAGCATTTTAAAACTGTATACTTAAACAAATTATCGTAGAGAATGTGCACAGGGGCTGCAGGGGGAGAAGAGAGACAGAGATGCGTCCTCCATGGGACTTAGTCATGCCGTGACCCTCTTCCTCCAGCCCTCCAGCCTATCGGGATCCTCGGCACATAAGCATGTGCCTGGCACATTTCAGGATGACATGGATGGGGACTCAAACCCTGGTTAGCATGTGGCTTTCAGCAGTCCGATGTGCTACCAGAGAGGCTGGACCTACATACTGTTTTGTTGTTGTTGTTGTTGTTTGCTAGAAGGCATGTGGGTGCCAGATGGGGGGTGGGGAGAGGGATAAAGCACCCGCCTCCCAACAATGGGGCATGGTCATGCCTCTATCCCATCTCCTCCACTTCTCCATCCTGTTGGAATTTTGGACATATATACACATATGCCCAGTATATTTTTTCAAGCTACCAGGACTGTGATTTGAGCCACAGTTGACCACGTGGGATCCAAGTCCCTTAACCACTAGGCTGCAGGACAGCCTTACAACTAAGAATTCTTAAATTGCTCCTATGCCTTAGAATAAACACTCTAAAAAAAAGAATTATTTTATTTAACTTTATCCATTCATTTATTTAAATTTGACCAGAGAGGGACAGTGTGTTTGTGTGTGAAGAGAGAGAGAGAGAGAGAGAGAGAGAGAGAGAGTGAGAGAGAGAGTGAGAAAGCAAGCGGCCAGCTCTGGGACTCAAACTGTGGTCGACCATGTGGGAGTCCAGCGCCCTCAACCATCACGCCACCTGCTGGCCCCAGAATAAACACTTAATAAACCAAGAATCAAAGCCAGCACTACTCCAAAACAATGACGTGTGATCCACAAGTGCAAGTCACCTATATAGCTTTAGATCTTTTAATAGCCACATTCAAAAACTGAAAAGAAACAGATTAATTTAAATAATAAGTTTTAAGCTAATGTATGGAAAATAATATCATTTCAATGTGATCAATATAAAATTATTGACATATATTACTCAAAAATTTTTTTGTTCTAAATCATCTTAATCCATTACTAGGCATTAATGGTAGAGATTCTAGTTGACAATAAATCTAGAGTGAGATATAGGCATTTAATTTTAATTTTGATTTTTGGTTTGCAAATAATCATTGTACATCTTTGTGGGGTTGGCATTTATTTTTAAGAGATATACCCAGATGATTTCAAAGCTGTTTATACCACATTTTGAGAAACACTCTTCTATGTTCTGAAAATATGTTTAAATAGCAAGCCATCAGAATAAGTAGCTTATTTATTTATTTACCTATTTATTTATTTATTTATTTACTTAAGGATTTGTCATAGAGTGTGTGTGCTTGCGAGAGACAGTGAGAGAGAAGGTGAGAAATCACCCCCTGGGGGGATGACTGCACCACAGTCCCTTCTCCACTCTCCTCCTGGGATTTTGGGCACACACGCACACATGCTCAGTGTGAGTTTCAAGCCGCCAGGTCCAGGACTGGAATCACAGTTGTCCATGTGGGAGTCCAGTGCCTCAGCCACCATGCCACCCTCTAGTCCCCCTCTAACTTTTTATATTAAAGAAAAAAAAGATCATAATCCAGTATATAGTTCACAGTTACAGTGAACCTCAACCTGACTCGCCACATTTTAGGTGCTGCATATTTACATACGGTGCCTGTCCTGGCCAGCACAGAGAAAAGCTGTGAAGAAACTTGTCACGGTTACTACCCAGCTAGCTCGGGATGGCACACCATACCTGCCCACGTTTCTGAGGCAAAGTTCAGTGCTGCTCAGAGGGGAGGTCCTCAACTGAGGTTTATTTTTCTAATTGAGTTATTTTTATTTTTCAATGGAATGTTCATACTTGTTTTGTGTAGATATGGTCAAAATACCACAATGTAGCCATGAATCATTTGGTTAGTCATGAAACAAAAAACAATTCATACATTTGACTTTGTTTTTTCAGAAATGAGAGATGTTTTGAGAATGTGTTATCGTAAGATTTGCCAAAATTTTTCGATTGCACAATAGCTTTTTTTTTTTGCCTCTTCCTTTTGGACAATGGTTGGTTTGATGAAGCTTTTGCGATAGGTGACAGCAGATACATCGACAGAGTTTGGGAAAGCAAAAACAATTTCACGTGAACAAAAGCCCTTAGGGAACGACCATCCCCTGAGAGTGTTCGAAATCAGTGATAGGACGTATTAGGTCTTCAGCAGACACTGATGTGAGGTAAGAGCCCCAGAGCTTGGGGAAACTGACGGCACTCTGAATATCATATGCAGTATCACCATCGGACTCCCTGACAGACATTTCTGAAGAGGATTTACATTTTAATTAGTTGCTCAAAACCTACCCTTAAAATTGGTCCTTTAGGCAACTGTTAATCCCACTTCTAATTCTAATGCTCCTAAAACCACTGATTTAGGGAAGGAAAAAAGTGTTCTACAAAGCGATGCGGGTGATTTATGATATAATATGAACTCTTTTCAATAAAATGATATTCATGTTCCATCCAAACATGGAGGACCTAACACATCGGAAATGGAATTGGGGCCAGCCAGTGGTGTAGCGGTTAAGGCGACTGGATCCCACATGGCCAACGGTACAGTTTGAGTCTGGACCCTTCCGCTTGAAAAACACATTTGGGCGTGTGTGTGTGTGTGTGGTCGCAATCCTGAAAGGAGAAAAGAGAAGAAGGGATTGTGGTCTGGCCATCACCCGCCACCCTCCCCACCCCCGGGGCATGTTTTCTCATTTTTTTTTTCTCTCTGGCACTGGTGAATGCATGCACCCTATAGCAAACTTAAACAAACAAACAAACAAATGAATAATGGAATTGAATACCGGCTGGACAAATCCTCATAGACCAACTGGCTCAGTCTAATCCATTCATCTAACAAAACTGGAATGCAGACCCAGAGATTTGCTTAAGATCACGTGATCTAGAATTCAGATTTCCTTTTTCAGTTCATCTACTTATTTGAGATAGGTAGATAGATGAGGGGAGAGAGAGAGAGAGGAATCTTTGGCAGGGTCTTACCATGCCGAGGTCCTGTGCCACGTCAGGATCCTCCTGTCCCAGGCTCCCAGAGATGACTCCGGGCACGGGGCACCGCCAGCTCCTGTTGGGTGGGCTGTGGGTGGACCGGGCCCCCCTTGTGACCTCAGCTCTGAGCGGCTGGGCAGTAGCACGTGCAAACGCACCTGCGCCTAGGACCAGATTCTCCCATGCACGGTCCTCCTTTGTAAGAACTGTAACCAACGTTTACTGAGCACTTGGTAGGTGCTAGGCTTTAGAAATTTCAATAAATTTCAACAATTCACAAAATCTTTGAAACAGAGATTATTTCAAATTTAGAAGAAAAGCATCAGTCTTCTCTAACGACTCTTCTATTGATATTTTAGTTGCTTGCTTTCTTTTTTTTGGGGGGGGGGTGGAGTGGGAAAATAACTATTTTACTGAGGAGCAGGCAGGTGTCCAGGCTCAGAACTTCTGGAACTGCTTCTTGGTGCCAGTGACCTTGGTGACCTGGAGCATGTTGAAGCACAGTCTTGCTCAAGGACCGGCACTCGCCCACCGTGACGATGTCGCCAATCTGGACATCCCTGATGCAGAGGGACAGGTGCACAGACATATTCTTGTGGCGCTTCTCAAAGCAATTGTATTTGCACATGTAGAGGAGGTAGTCCCGGCGATGACAGTGGCTCTCTGCGTCTTCGTCTTGGTCACGGCACCAGACAGGATCCGTCCTCGAATGGACATGTTACCGGTGAAGGGACATTTCTTGTCCGTGTAGGTACCCTCGATGGCCTCTTTGGGAGTCTTGAAGCCCAGACCGACGTTCTTGTAGTATCTGGGGAGCTTCTCCTTGCCAGGCCCTCCCAGCAGGAGCCTCTGCTTGTTTTGGAAGATGGTCAGCTGCTTTTGGTCAGCACACTCGGTCTACATGTCCGCCATCTTCCCGGCCGCCTGAAAGAAAGGCTATTTTAGTTGCTTTCTTAAACAGAAGTGGCTGACGCACGAGTCATTCTCCACTTCCAGACTCAAAGTCTGCGAAGGGCTCCTGGGTATACTCCACTAGGCCGTGTTTGGAAAGCTAAAACAAGCACTCACTATTCACAGCAGGAATCCGACATACTTCTGTTGAGGTTGCAGAGAGATTTGGAAAGCACGGCTTTCCCTCCTTTCCCCGTCCTTCGTTTGTGCACTAATTATTCCTTTCCTCTCCCCTCCTTCCCTCCCTCCCTGTCACCCTACTATGGAAAACGAGGTATAAGGTCATTTTCTGTAGAGATCTCAAGCTCTTGATTTGTCTTGGACACACAGAATGGTGGAGAGTGCGAGGGCCTTGGAGTCACTGGGCAGTGGGGGCCCAGGGAGGTGAAGGAGTTTGTCTGAGGTAACCCAGTGCAGTCCTGCAGAGATGGAAAGGCTACCACAAAGCAGACGTCCCATAGTCTCTTGTGGGACTTTCAGAGCAGCAAAGGCAGGCTCAGCCTTGATGGCAGCATATGAAAAATCACATGACCATCCGCGGGTTCGGATCCTGAGTCAACCGGAAACACGATGGGTGTGTGCATGCAGGATTCTGACTGGCTGGAGGGCTGGGGAAGAGGGGTCACAGCATGAAGATCCTGTTGGAGGTGCTGGGCTCGCTCTTTCTCTCTCTTTCCCCCTCATGCGTGTATGCATAGTCACATTCTCATGCAAGAAATAAAAATATTAAATTAAGGGACCAGCAGTTAGCATAATGGCTATGTCGCTGGACTCCCACGTAGTCGACCGCGGTTCGAGTCCCGGACCCAGTGGCTTAAACTCACGCCGGGCGCGTGTGCGTGCGTGCCCAAGATCCCAAGAGGAGAATGAAGGAGAGGGGATTGCGGCATGACCATCCCCCCTGGGAGGCGATTTCTTGCTTTCTGTCTCTCTGTCTCTCTCTGTCTGTCTGACGAGTGCACGCGCCCTATAGCAAAAACCTCTCCAAAAAAAAAAAAATAAAAAAAAAAAAAAATGAAAAAGAAAAAAAATATATTAAATTAAAACTTTAAAAAATGGGCCTGCCCTATAGCCTAAGGAGCGGGAGCCCACAGAGCCAATGAGGTTTACATGTTGGCCCTGGCTCCTTGAAAAACGTGCCGGGCACATGTGGGTGGAGAAATGGAGGAGGGATTGCCACGTGACCAGCCCCACTGGGAGATGTACTCTCTCTTTCTCTCTCCCTCTCTGTCTCACTCTTTTGATTTCTCTCTGGCAAGTGCATTTGCCCTCTGGCAATTAAAAACAAAAACTTAAAAAAAAAAGACCAGCAAAGGCAGTGTCTGGTTGGATTTGAGGGTGTCATCCTTTCTTCATCACTTAAATTCAGTCTCAAACCAGCAAGTTCTTCAACTTCACTCAGAGTAGTGCAAGGTCCCTTGCCAGGAGGAATGCTTAATCGTACCCCTCACTTCAAAATCCCGAACGCTGAGGTCAGGTGACCAGTGGGGCTTACACAGAGTAGGTGCTCAGGGACACAGGCGATCAAGACTTGCAAATACACACAGCAGAAGGAAATAGAACTACTGACCTGTACTTAAAGCTCTATGGGACACTCAATTGTGGAATAAAATCAACACAGTAAGAAGCAGATGGCATAATGGTTACGTTGCTGGACTCCCATGTAGTTGACTAGTTCAAGTCCCAGACCTGGTGGCTTAAACCTTGTACTGGGAGGTTTAAGGACTGGAGGAGAAAGGATTGTGGTGTGGCCATTCCCCTGGGGGGGGGATTTCTTGCTTTCTGTCATTGTCTCTCAGGTAAGTGCATGTGCCCCATAGCAAAAATCTCTCTTAAAAAAAAAAAAAAAAAGGACTAGAGGGAAGAAAGAGAAACTGGTTTTGTCTTTTTGAAACCCAGGTTTCTAGGCTCTCCACCCTCAATAACAGGCTGGTGAGGTTTTCCAACGTAGGGATATTTACTTTCCCCTCCCAATGACTTCTTCAAAGTAGCCTCCCAAGTCTGCTGTGGAAGCTCAACCAATGAACCTGAGGGGGTGAGCCCAGCCAAAGGCCAGTTAGCAACCTAGAAACACATAGAGTTATCTAGGTCCTACCCTGGGAAGGAGAGGGTGCAGCAATCCTGATTTTAGTCAGTAGGCAGCCTTCTATGGGGGAGACGCCTGGAGCTAGGATATAAGCCCCTGTGCTTTCTGGGCCTCCATCACCTCCCTTGGAAAACGAGAAGGAGGGGGTCCACAGGACCGCCAAGGCCCTGCCTATCTGTAAGAGCCTGTGACGCTAAAATCATACTCACACAGTAAAATGACATGCAAGCCAATTGCTTAATTATTATTATTATTATTTTTTTGGAGAGGTTTTCGCTAGAGGGCGCGTGCGCTCGCCAGACAGAGAGAGACATAGAGACAGAAAGTGAGAAATCATCCCCCAGGGGAGATGGCCACGCTGCAATCCCTTCTCCTCCATTCTCCTCTCGGGATCTTGGGCATGCATGCACACGCGCCCGGCGTGAGTTTAAGCCACTGGGTCCAGGACTCGAACCGCGGTCGACCAAGTGGGAGTCCAGCGACATAGCCCTTATGCTAACTGCTGGTTCCCTAATTGCTTAATTTTTATTGTCCTGATCTCCCACCCCAATTTGAGGCTTGGCTAAATTGATTGAATTTAGGGGAATACCTTTGGTGTTCCAAATTACTTGCAGACTGTGTGTGTGTGGGGGGGGCGGTATGCGTGGGATGGTTTCAACCAGGTCTCCCTGTGTTGCGACCCTCCTCCTTCAGCTTCCCGAGGAGCTAGCACTACAGGCATGCACCACCGCTCCCAGCTTTTTAGGGTGGGCTGGGAATTGAGCCTGGGCCTCCCGTGTGGCCTCAGCCTGCTGAGTAGGTATGTCTAGTTTGCCACAAGTCGGCTGGGCTTGCTTGCAGGAATTTTATCTCCCAATTTTCCCCCAACAATGTTAAGGCTTTCACATTCTCCTTGAAATCCTTGCCTAGAAAACAGCCTAGACGCAGAGCACTGTTAGAGGGAAGCAGTTAGTGAACAAGGCCAGACTCCTTCCTGTGGCCTACGAGGCCCTGGTGATCTGGCTCCTTCTCACTTTCCATCCTCCTGTCATACTTTCTGTCTCTTCTTTTTTTTTTTTTTTTTATAAAGGCTTAATTTTTATTTATCGTTATTATCATTATTATTATTATTTTAATCAGAGAGAGACAAAGAGTGAGAAAGGGAAAGTGAGAAAGCAAGCCAGGTCTGAGACTTGAACTGCCATCAGCCACATGGTTGTCCAGCGCCTTAACCATCATGCTACGTGTTGGCTGCTGTCTCTTCATTAATTAATTCTGGACACACAGGTTTTCCTTTAGTTCCTCAAAGGCACAAATTCTCTCCTAACTTAAGCTTTCCCTACTGGGCCTCTCTTCCTTATTCTCTGGTCTTGTTGGTTTATTTAGGCCTAAAACTCACATCCTTAAATTAGGGCTTTGCTGACTGTCCCATCTAAACTGCAGTTAGGCCACCCTGCCCTTCATTTTCAGAGCATTTAGTATAATCTATGGTGATGCACCTATTCGTGTATTCATTTTCACATCTGCCTCCTTAGCTAGACTGGAAAGTCCTTGAAGTCAGGCAGTCTCTTTTCTGTCCCCCACTGTATTCCCTATCACAATACTACAGCACTCAGTAAATATGCAATGAATGAATGAATGGACACACGCACTCACGGGGGATTTTACTTTATTTATTTAATTGCTAAGTACGTATATATGACATGACCTACACAAACACTTAGTGAAACGATCACCTTGACTGCTGTTACGGTGTGAAAACAGTAACTGGATGGGCCTCTGCAGAGACTCAGTGGCAATGCCACTGACAAGTAAGACAACCTCCATTCTCCCAGCTGAGTTATTTGTTAGTTTAGCGGAGGGCACATGTATGAGAGAGAGAGAGAAAGAGAGAGCACGTGCGAGCGAGAGAGAGAGTGCTAGCCAGCCCTCCACTGGGGCCTGGTCATGCCGCACTCCTTTTTCCTCCATTTCTCTATCCTGTCAGGATCATGGGCATGCCATGTGCCCAGTGTATCTTTCAAGCCACCGGGGCCAGGATTCAAACCTCAGCCTTCCGAGTGGCAGTGTCCGGGGTGTCCCTATGGCTGGGCCTACTTGTGGGAACTTTCTCTCACAGTTGGCTGGCCACGTGAGATCCGGCTCCCTCTGCACAGTGTGTAACTGCTGCATCCTGAGGTCAGCCCTTACTCTTTAAAGACAGGTTTGCTGTGCTGTGATCTCCCTGCCTCAGCCTCCCAGCTAGGACCACAGGTGCTATCATGCCCAGCCCATTTTCAGACAAGGTCTTGCCATGTTGCCCAGGCCAGCTTTGTGCTCATGGTCCTCCTGCTCCTCAGGAGGATCGTGGTGCCACCGTGTCCGGCCCTTTAGGTTGGACCTGGATTTGAACCAGGGTCTCCCATGTGGCCTCAGCCTGGGGAGCACAGCGTCTTAGCAGCGTGTGCTACCAAGACTGACCTCAATCTGAGTTCTTGTTAAATTTCAGAGAAGTTCTTTTTTTTCCGAGAGGTTTTTGCTATAGGCACGTGCGCTCGCCAGAAAGAGAGAGAGACAGAGAGACAGAAAGCGAGAAATCACCCTCCAGGGGGATGGCCACGCCGCAATCTCTTCTCCACCATTCTCCTCTTGGGATCTTGGGCACACATGCACACGCGCCCGGCGTGAGTTTAAGCCTCCAGGTCTGGGACTCAAACCACGGTCGACTACATGGGAATCCAGCGACATAGCCATTGCGCTAACTGTAGGTCCCAGAAGTTCTTCTGGCTAAGAAGATACTTGAGATTTAGATTTTGAACGTGGTATCCTTCAAAGAAAAAAACCAGATGAAATCTGAAGGGACTGATTTCGCCTATAAATAACAGACAGGATGAAGTCATACATGGAATTGCCACATAGTCACTGGACTGCAATCAGTTTGCTTAGATGTTGCTGGGGCCACATGAAAAAGAGGTTATTTATTAAGAACGGAATAGTTCCTTTTGAATTCTGTAGCAATCGTGTCTCTTTTTTTTCTCCCTTCCAGTCCATGGAAAGTGTTATCTCAGGCAGCTCTGTGCAGGAAGTTGGGTTTATCACTTCCTCACAGTTGCAGTTTGCTAGGACTTAACTACATGCTATCAGATTACATCAAAATGTGGGCCTTTGTGTGTTCAACTCATCAAAGGAGTGGACCTTCAGGACCTGCTATCACGCCACGGCATATGCAGCCATGTAGCAAAACAAAGCCTATCTAAACAGGACACGGCTATTTCTGTGATGGGGCAGCTCCGCGCTTGCAGAAATGGCTGGGTTTCAGGTGTCTGCAGTGTTTCACTTCTTGTTTTTACATGTATCTCTTTTTAGAACTGCAGTCATTTGCCTGGTTGTGTGCAAGGAAGGAAAACCCAAAATATTACCTACAAGGAAGGAGGCAAGGTTGCACCAATCCACAGTGTTGACTGGAGGGAGCTCTACCCTTGACCCCATAGGCTCGCTTTTCACTTGAAGAACTCTGGTGGCTGCTGTCAGAATCTGGGCTTTGGAGCTTGCCACACTGGGGTTTGCATCTGCTCCTCTGTGTCCTGGCTGTGTGTCCTTGGGCAAGTAATTTCACCTCTCTGAGCTGCAGTTTTCCCATCTGCAAAATGGAGATAACCTAGTACCTGCCTTAGGGCTCTATGACGTGGTATAAATGATGCAGATTAAGCACGTGTGGAAAGTGCTTCCCACAGGAAGGCCATCAGCCTTGCAAAGCCCGAGAAGCGACCATGCCATAGGCCCTGCAGAGTGGGCAGACTAGCGGGCAGAGAGTCCCAGGCAGGCAGAAGTTTCTCAGGCTGCACTTCCACCTCTGGGCCCCATTGCTATTTTCTTCTCTGTGGAGTTCCCTCTTCTCTGCGGTGGGCTGCCTGCCAGATGCTGCTTCTATTGGCAGCCACAGGAAGCCAAGGCAACTGTGAAGTAATACTGCCCGGGCTAGCTCCGCCCCGTTGACCAAGGCCTTGTAGATCTGCTTGCCAACTCCTTTTACTGCCTTGCCTAAAAAGGACTTCTCACCCAGCCCTGCTGCACCGGGACATGGCTCACTGCCCCCGAGGCTTCGGACAAGCAGCTTTCGGGGGACAGAAATGGCGGAACGAACTCTTCCTCCCAGGTCAATGTTTCAAGACTATTGGAGTACCATCTTACAGCCTCTCTCCACTGTGATGTGCAGTTACCAAAAGCAGGTGGCAAGGGAAAAGCAACAGGACTGGCTTCTATAAAATCTCTTAGAGTCAGTGGAATATGATGGAGCACTCTTGAAAAAATCATTTACATCAAGGAAGTATGCAAATTTTCACAGGCCTATGACCGGAAAGAAATTTGAGTTACACCTAAAAAACTGCATGCTTTAAGAAGGTAGGTTTTTTTTTTTTTTTTTTTTTTTTTTTTTTTTTTTAAATCTGAAACAATTTCTGAAACAATTTAAAACAGAGTGAAAACAAGCCCAATGCTTTATTGCTTCCTTATGCTCTGTGTATTTGGAGATGACTCGCTGTCTTCATAGCTTCCTCCCGTCTGTCCCTCAGGTGACAGATGACCTGTGAGCCACACTCCGTCTCAGAGACACAGAGTCCGAGAAACATCATCCAGGAGCAAAATTTGAAGAAACAGGCAACTATCTCCAAACCCACCAAAACTCCCTCCGCCACAAATCCTCATGGAGTAAGCTCTCTCCGGCAGCTTCCTTGAAGGCATCTCTGCTCCCTCTGCACTCTCCCCCTTCCCATGGCCAGAAGTGGGTCCCATGTCCCTTTACAGGCTGAGATGCCTGCATACCTGCCATTTTAAAAATATATATATATGTGTGTGTGTGTGTGTGTGTGTGTGTGTATATATATATATACACACACACACACATACACACATATACATACCAGCAGCTAGCGTAATGGCTATGTCGCTGGACTCCCATGTGGCCGACCACGGTTCTAGTCCCAGACCCAGTGGCTTAAACTCACGCTGGGCGCATGTGCGTGCGTGCCCAAGATCCCGGAGGAGAATGGAGGAGAAGGGATTGTGGCGTGATCATCCCCCCAGGGGGTGATTTCTCACTTTCTGTCTCTCTGTCTCTCTCTGTCTTTCTGGTGAGTACACGTGCCCTATAGCAAAAACCTCTAAAAAATAAATTTTTATTTTATTTTATTTATTATTAAAAATAATTATTTAATTTTATTATTATTCTATTGTAAATTTGACCAGAGAGAGAGACAGAAAGTGAGAAAGCAAGCTGCCAGGTCCAGACTTGAACTGTGGTCAGCTTGCAACGGCATCACTTTCTTCAGTCTAATACACACAGAGCGTAGTTATCACTGTACCTATTGCATTAGTCAAGAAGTAAGGAACAGGGAAGAGAGGGAGAAGACAGGGCTGTCATTTGCATGAACTTTTATTTTGGAGTTGGTGAGTTAAAGAAAATGAGAATAAATCAAGACAGAGGGACAAAGGACAGCTCAATGATTCTGTAGCTTGATGCTCATGTCTGTAACCTCAGTTTTATAAAACTCCAGAGTCTTGGAATTCAGAAGACACCAGTGGAACTGGGACGAGAGAACATGCATCCTAGCTGTGGGAGTCCAGTCTCTCAACCACCATACCACCTGTTGGTCCCCTCACCTGCCATTTTCAATAGAACTGTGGCCCCTGTAGTCACCATGTTGTCTCCTGAGTTACAGGAGACAAGTACAATAGGCAGATGCAACTGGAGGGGTGCAGTAGCTTGAATTTAGGGCCAGTGTTATACTTCCAGTATGTACTTGGCTTTGAATGATACATCTTTTGTTTTTTTAATAATTATTTTATTTATTTTTTTTATTATTATTATTTAGATTTTGCTATAGGTCATGTGTGCTCACCAGAAAAAGACAAAGAGAAAGAGAAGGAAAGTGAGAAAGCAAGCTGCCAGGTCTGGGGCTCGAACTATGATCACCCGTGTGGGAGTCTAGCGCCTTTATCACCATGCCACCTGCTGGCAAATGATGTGTCTTTACAGGCTGAACATGCGACTTGAGCACAGACAGCTCAGCCCCTTAATATCTGGCCATTCTCAATAAGCCCTAATGGTATCATCTTAGCCCCTCTAAACAGGGTAGCCCTGTGGCTTTCTCCTCTGGGACAGCCAAAGGTAGCCAGACTGCCCGCGGTCTGTGTGGTCAGTCACGCGGAGGCCAGCGAGGTCTGCCAGCAGAATTGCTAGACCATCCAGTGAGATGAAGGGGCCTGGCTCCCCACAGGGGCCTGTAGCAGTGACAGCACCTACCCTTTCTGGCAGATGGTGAGCCCTGTCCAGAGTGATGAGAAATTGTAAGCCTCTTCACCCCTTTTGGGGCCACGAAGTCTCCTCTTCTCCCCACCGGGCACGGGGAGAATGGAAGGTAGCAGTTACCATGGATTTTTGCTTTATTTCTTGTGTCAACAGTCTCAGCCCGAGGAAAGAGAAATCTGATTTGTTACACTTTGTCGCTAGAAAATTATCTTTCAGTCAGACTGAGGCCAGCTTGGACGCCTGTTCTCTTGTCCCAGTTCCACTGGTGTCTTCCGAATCCCAAGACTCTGGAGTTTTATAAAACTGAGGTTGCGGACATGGTAATTGAGCTACAGAATCTTTGAACTGTCCTTTGTCCTTCTCTCTTGATTTATTCTCATTTTCTTTAACTCACCAACTCCAAAATAAAAGTTGGTGCAAATGACAGCCCTTCTTCTCCCTCCCTTCCCCGTCCCTTACTTCTTGACTAATGCAGTAGGTACAGCGATAACTACACTCCCGGTATATTACTCTGAAGAAAGTGATACTCACTTGCGTTTTTAGCCATAGGGAATCCTGGACAATTAATCTTAATTTCTTCCTAGTTATTTTGGTTTTGGATAAAACTGGACATGGGCTTAAAAGTTTTCATTTTGGAGCCAGCAGGTGGCGTGGTGGGTGAGATACTAGGCTCCCACATGACCGACTGCAGTTTGAGGCCTGGACCTGGTGGCTTGCTTTCTCACTTTCTCTCTCTCTCTCTGGAAAGTGCCTATATCAAGCTTAATAATAATAATAATGGTAAATAAAATTAAACAAATAATTCTAAAAAAAAAGTCTTCATTTCTGGGACTGGCCCTATAATCTTATGAGTATGGGAGCCAGATCCCACATGTCTGACTGCAGTTCAAATCCGGGCCACCAAGGGACCAGCAGTTGGAGTAATGGCTATGCCACTGGACTCCCATGTAGTTGACCGTGGTTTGAATCTCGGACCCGATGGCTTAAACTCATGCCGGGTGCTTGTGCGTGCATGCCCAAGATCCTGAGAGGAGAATGGAGGAGGAGGAGAAGGGATTGCGGCGTGGCCATCCTCCCTGGGGGAGTGATTTCTTGATTTCTGTTTCTCTGTCTTTTTCTGTCTTTCTGGTGAGTGCACGTGCCCTATAGCAAAAACCTCTCAAAAAAAAAAAAAAAAAAATCTGGGCCCCCAAGACTTGATAAACCCACTGGCTGTGTGTGGGTTTGTGGCCAAAAGTCTCAACAGGATAGGGAAATGGAGAAGAGATTGCAGCTTGACCATGCCCCGTTAGGGATTGGGACTGCTTTCTCTCTCTCTCTCTCTGTCTCTGTTTCCTTGTCTCTCTCTAGCCAGCCTACATACCATCTGGCATTTGAAAAAAAGTTTTCATTTCTAAGTTTTTGTTGCTAGGATATAGAAATGTAATTGATTTTGTATATTGAGTTTGTGTCTTACAACCTTGATGCTAATTTTAGTAATTTTGTTTGTTTTCTGTAGATTCCTCGAGCTTTTCTATATACAAGGTCATACTGCATGAACAGACAGTTTTTGTTGTTGTTGTTTCTTTTCTTTTGCTATAGGGTATGTGTGCTTGTCAGATAGAGACGGAGAGAGAGAGAGAGAGAAAACACCCTCCAGGGAGGATGGCCACACTGCAATCCCTACCTCATTCTCCTCTCAGGATTTTGGGCAAGCATGCAAATGGGCCCTATGTGATTTTCAAGCTGCTAAGTCTGGGACTTGAACCACTGAGTTGGCTATGTGGGATCCAGCACTTTTTTTTTAAAAGAATTATTTAATTTAATTTAATTTATTATTGTTATCATTGTTATTTTCCAGTTTGATCAGAGAGAGACAGAGAGAGAGAGAGAGGAAGTGAGAAAGCAAGCCACCAGGTCCGAGACTTGAACCATGGTCGCCACGTGGGAGTCCAGCGCCCTTAACCACCATGCCACCTGCCGGCCCCGGGATCCAGCACTTTAACCATGTGCCACCTGCTGGCCCACGCAGAGATCGTTTTACTTCTTTCCAACCTGGATAGGAAGGTGCTACCTCAGAAGGACACAGGCACAGGCACAGGCGGCCCGCTGGATAAGGAGCTGCGCGGTTCAGATTTCCGAATCTGCTCGTCCCCTGACCGGGCTGCCTTGTGCAGTGGAAGAGCTGGAGAGCTGCCCTTCGGTAACATCCGTGCTGTTTGTTGATGCCATTTCTAGTCGAGGCCTTCCTTCCTTAACTGATGAGTTTGATTTGAAAATTGATTCATTTGGAGTTAGTTTTTAGTATTTGCCTCATTTCAGAAGCACGTTTCTTCTGGCCCAAGATCAGATTTGCCATTCCCAAGGCACTTACCAACACCTTTTCCATTTCTTACTTTGGTTCTATAAGAGGCTGCTATAATTATTATTTCCAGACCCAGCAGCCAGTCTGTACACTGACTGTTCCTTGATTTTTTTTAAGAGATATTTTTTTCTATAGGATACCTCCCCCTTCCAGAGAGACAGAGAGACAGAGCCAGAAACTGAGAAATCATCCCCCAGGGGGATGGCAATGCCACAATCCCTTCTCCTCCATTCTCCTCTTGGGATTTTGGGCAGGCACACACATGCACCCAGTGTGAGTTTCAAACTGCTGGACCCAGGACTCGAACTGTGGTTGCCAAGTGTGAGTCCAGCGATATAACCATTATGCCATCTGCTGGCCCCCTGCTCCCTGATTATTACGTGACTGTTGCCATCAGGTAATCAAGTGATCTGGAGTCCTTTCCAAATGAAGGTCTGGCGGTAGTTTTGCCCCTACTTCCCAAAACTAACTTTCTTAAAGCAGCTTCTCATGCTGGGGGAGCCACAGCTGGTCTCTGCTTTAGTCTGTCCTTTGTTGTTTAATAACTGAATAAATAATTCGGGTAGTTACAAAGAATAGAGAATGGAACCAGTAGGTGGCGTGGAGGTTGAGGCAGCTGGATCTGACATGGCTGTCTACATGTCCTAGACACAGTGGCTTAGAAATCATGCCAAGTGTGTGTGCACAGGCGTGCCCAAGATTCTGAGAGGAGAATGGAGAAGGAACTGTGGCATGGCCATCCCCACAGGGGGGTAATTTCTCACTTTCCCTCTCTCTCTGTCTCTTTCGGTCTCCTGCAACTGCACATACCTCATGGCAAAAAGAAACTAAAAAAAAAAAAAAAAAGAGGCCTATTGAATTTAGGGTTTTGGAGGTCCAAGGTTAAGGGGCCACATTTGGTCAGAGTCTTCTTGCTGGTGGACAACATGGCAGAGGGCATCACAGAACGAGAGAGAGCAAGGTGTGTGTGCGTGTGCATGTGCGTGTGTGTGTGCGTGTGCGTGTGTGTGTCTGTCGTCTGTCTCATCCCCTTTCCTTAGAAACTCTCCAGGATTCAGTCTGGCTGTCCAGACTTATGTCTTTAATCCTTGTGCCCTTTAATCCCAAAGCCTGGTTTTTTAGTGCCAGAGTCAGATTCAGTTTTCACCTTAATTCCGTGACAATGGCTCACCAAATCTCAACATGGGAATTTCTGGGGGATACATTCAAACCATAGTAGCCCCTGCTACTTCCTCACAGTTTCGACTTCTTCTATTTATTTATTTATTTTTTTTGAGAGGTTTTTGCTATAGGGTGCGTGCACTCGCCAGACAGACAGAGACAGACAGAGATACAGAAAGCAGGAAATTACCCCCCAGAGGGGATGGCCACGCCGGAATCCCTTCTCCTCCATTCTCCTCCTGGGATCTTGGGCACGCACACACACGCGCCCGGCGTGAGTTTAAGCCACCAGGTCTGGGGCTCGAACCACGGTCGACTATGTGGGAGTCCAGCGACATAGCCATTACACTAACTGCTGGTCCCACAGTTTCAACTTCTTCAGGTTACTTTCTTTCTTTCTTTTTTTTTAGAATTATTTTATTTAACTTTATTTATTTGTTTGTTTGTTTGTATTTCGCCAGAGAGGGACGGAGTGAGAGAGAGAGGGAGGGAAAATGAGAAAGCAAGCCACCAGGTCTGAGTCTCGAAATGCAGTTGGCCATGTGAGTGTCCAGCACCCTAAACCACCATGCTACCTGCTGGCCCCATAGATTTCTTTCTTTTAAAAAATATTCCTACTTACTGGGCCAGCAGGTGGCATGAAGGTTGAGGTGCTGGATCCCTCATGGCTGGCTGTATGGTTCGAGTCTTGGACCCAGAGGCTTGAACATCACTCTGGGCACCTGTGCATGCATGCCCCAAATCCCAAGAGAACACTGGAGGAAAAGGAATTGTGACATGGCCATCCCATGGCATGGTATGTGTGTGGGTGATTTCTTACTTTCCCTCTCTCTCTCTATCTCTCTCTGGTGAGCACACACACTCTACACTACAGCAAAACCTGACAACAAAACAAAACAAAAAACTTACTAGTTTTGCTATTGTTACATTTCCTATCAAAATTACTTTTTCCTTTATAATTTTCAGAGGGTACATGCATTCTCCAGGGAGACAGAGAGAGAGGGAGAAAGCACTCCCCAATGGGGCATGGTCACATCACAATCCCTTCTCTTCCATTTCTCCATCCTGGTGGAATTTGGGATACACAGGCATGGGCACCCTCAGCTTTTCAAGTTGCGAGGGCCATGATTTGAACTGGCACACTTAACCACTAGGCTACGAGACTGGTGTCCAAATTGACTTTGTTAAAGAGACAGAGAAAGACACAGAGAAGGAGAGGGAGAGAGAGACAGAGACAGAGAAAGACAGAGAGATAGCACTACTTACAGAGCCTTGTTAACACCACCTCCCCTTAGCTTCACCAGCCTCAGATCATGGTCACACACGTGCCCAGCATACTCTGGCAACCTTCCCACATGGACCTGCCTCACAGAGCGTTGTGTGTTACTGCTGTCTAGCCTCCTCAAATTACTTGATATTACCTTGAGCTCTTCACCTCAATGAATGTCCACTTGCTTTGCTTATGTATTTTATTTCCTGAAGCTGGCCCTGTAGCGCAGTGATTAAGCACCGTGCATAGGGAGTTGGATCTCACATGGCCAACCACAGTTTGAATCCCAGCTCCAGGAGCTTAAAAAACATGCCAGATGTGTGTGCATGCATGCTTCAAATCCTGATGGTCTGGAAAAAAGACTGAGGTGAGGTCACATTCCACTGGGTTCTCTCTTTGTAATAAGTTCATGCACACTCCGGCAATAACAAGAATTCTATCTTCCAGATCTCATTTATTCTTTTAATTTTAATTTTAAATTAATTAATTTTGCATTCATTCACTAAGTATAGTCACAGCACACAAAATGTGATTTCCCACCCAGAATATACTGCATAGTGGCTTAATCATACATGTTATTGTTGATAATTTTCCATTTCTAGTTTCACACACACACACACACACACACACACACACACATATATATATATATATTCCCCCTATTTCTCACCCTCTGCCATTTCCCACCCTTTTCCCACACTATCTCTGGTTTCTACAGTTGCTTTCCATTATTTTCTTTTCCCACATTTTATTGATTCACAAATATCTTACATAACTACTTTCAATAGCAAGTTCAGCTGGTATGTACATATCTGTGAATACATGTCTGACTTTAGGCGTGAAACTCTCAGTAGAATCATTATACTATAAAGTAGCACCTAGCCGATGCTATATAGCTTACTGCAGTCATTAACTAGGTATTTTTTAGTATATTTTTTAATTTCAAAAAAGTAGTTTAATAAATCAAAAGAAATGCTAAGAGAGCTTTGCTTAAAACTTAAAGCCAGGAAACAGGTTAGGATTCTGTTCAAATAGTAGGTACATGAACCTATCAGCAGCTAAAGACAAGACAAAAATCCTTAAATTTGGAAAATAAAGCCTAGAAGAAAATCAGTAATGTTTTAGTCAAAAGACATAAAATTCTATTGCACTAGTTCAGTTTTGTGTACTTAATCTATCTTCTGTTGCAGGCACAAATTAGCATGATCAAGGAGGGGCTTGAGAGCCCAGAGAATACTTTACCTTAAAAAAAAAAAAAAAAAAAAAAAGATGGGACCAGCAATTAGTGTAATGGCTATGTCGCTGGACTCCTACGTGGTCTACCGCGGTTTGCGTCCCGGACAGTGGCTTAAAACTCACGCCGGGTGTGTGTGCATGTGTGCCCAAGATCCCGAGAGGAGAATGGAGGAGAAGGGATTGCGGTGTGGCCATTCCCCCTGGGGGGTGATTTCTCACTTTCCGTCTCTCTGTCTTTCTCTGAGTGCAGTGTGACCATCCCTTCTGGAGGACGATTTCTCACTTTCCTTGTCACTATCTCTCTCTGGAAGGCACATGCACACTACGGCAAAAAAAAAAAGGGAGGAAAAAGTGTAGTCCAGCGTCGCTTAGTGCACTGGTGGTGCAGCGCACCCTTCAGCCCTACCCAGGCCATTTGGACGATGCAGTGCTCATGAACTCCCTACTTCCCACTCACCCTAGCCCTGACAAGCACTAACTGCTATCCTCCTTTAATGAAAAAAAAAAATTGCCAGAGGGCACACTCACTCACCAAAGAGAGGCAGAGAGAGAGAGAGAGAGAGAGAGAGAGAGAGAGAGAAATGGCAAGTGAGAAAATGTCCCCCATCGGGGATGACCATGCAGCAGTCCCTTCTCACCTTTCCTTCTTTTGCAATTTGGGCAAGCACACACATGTGCCTGGCATTTTTATCAAGCCACCAGGTCTAAGACCCAAACCATGCAGTCGACCATGTGGGACCCAGCAGCCTTAACCCTCATGCCACTGGCTGGCCCACCACTGACCTGCTACCTATGTATTTATTGAATTTATTACATGTATTAACACCTGTTCTGGATATTTCATTAAATTGATCTGACTTCTTTCACTTAATGTGATGTTTTTGAGGTTTGCACTCATTATTTATACAACTCAAACATTGCAAGAAAGTATAGTGAAGAAAATAAAAAGACTCTGTAATCCCAACTACCATTGACTGTACATGTGGAGAGTTGCTATTTCCACCGTCTCCCACATAAATGGGTTTACACTATTCTCACTCCTGTATTTAGTTTGTTTTTTCACTTAACACTGCCAATGAAATATGTGTCTCCATCAATACGTAGACGTCTTTTCATTTTCTTTACTGAATCATATAATGTTTTACTATATGGTTATGGTCCAGGTGGTTTAACAAACCTGCCGATGGACATTTTCTCTCTCCTCCCCTCTCCCAATTCTTCTTTTTTAAGAAAAGTGCTACTCAGACAGTGTAACATGTAATAGGTTTGCATTTGGGAAAAACAGACTTGAGCTAGTCAACCTCAGGTGGATATCCAGTGTTACAGATATTCCAGTGGTAAGTGAAGACTTACATTCATAAAGGAAATGAACAAGAAACAATGGAGAATGTTTAAAAGTCGAGAAAATTGCAATTTACCACTCCCAGCTTAGAACAAATAAAATTAAGTATTTGATAGCTCTTAACAGCATTAAAAAAAAAAAAACAAAAAAAAAAAAAACAGACAAAGTCTCACTGTGTCGACGAGATCCTCCTGCCTCAGCCTCCTGGGTAGCTGGGACGACAGAAGCACACCTCCACACCAGGCTCTTTCAGACAGGGTCTCCTCATGTTGCCCAGGCTATCCTGGAGCTCTAACTTCCTCAGACTTCTGGGAAGCTGAGAGTATAGGGGTGCACCACCACACCAAGTCTTTAGGTTGGACAGGAGTCAACCAAGCTTCCCACATGACCCCAACCTGTGGAACAACTGCATCTTAGCAGCACCTGCACCACAGGGCTGGATCCTCTCCCCCAGTTCTTTGCTAAGCAAAGTAGTTTGCTATTTACCTGAACTGCTGAGTGTGAGCTCAGTGTGAATTTCCTTGAAATCCCAATATTGGAGAAAAATAAATAAGAAAGTAATCTGTTTTTTGGGGGTCAGCTGGGAAATCCATGCATCATTAAGAGCTAGATAAGCCTTGAGGTTACTTTTATTTACTTATTTTTAAAGAATTATTTTATTTAACTTTATTTATTTATTTTTAATTTTGACCAGAGGGGGTAGGGGGGAGAGAGAGAGAGAGAGAAAGCAAGCCACCAGGTCCACGACTCGAACTGTGGTCAGCCATGTGGGAATCCAGTGTCTTTAACCGCCACACCACCTGCTGGTCTCATCCTTGAGGTTATTTTAATTTCAGATTCTTCAGTCCTTAGGATTAATACCCCAAATTATAGCAGTGCTATGGATATAGAGGAAACTGCCTGAGATAGTAATTAGGAGGCCTGGATTTAGCTTTCATTTTACCAGGGATGAGCTCAGAGCTTTTGGAAAGTTATGTACCTCTTTGGATTTCAGTTTCCTCATCTGTGAAATGAGGTAGATGGGCCCGTTGGTCACTAATGTGGTAACACCAACTGGGGTCATTACCTAGTTCACAGTGACCCCACGGATCTGCTTCACAAGTGTGGGATCCGGGTAGCCATGCTGTGTTATAAAATCCTCCTCTCTCAGCTATAGTTGACCACTCTGGGGGACACCATGTGTTACAAGTCAAGCCCATTATAAGCCTCCCATAGGATTTTTGAATTTGAACCACAGAAAATACGACTAGTTCCTCTCTTGTGGTGAGAGCATGTGAGAAGTGAAACTTGGTAGCCATTGGTAACCATATTATCAGTTTAGTGAAGTTCTAATGTGGAGAACAAAGGGATGGGGCTCCCTGTGTTATGGGTTAATGGGGGAGTAATCACACATAAAAGGAGCTACCTTTAAGTGCAATGTGGGGGGACCAGCAGATGGCGTGGTGGCTAGGGCGCTGGACACTCCCACATGGCCCACCACGGTTCGAGTTCCGGACCTGGTGGCTTGCTTTCTCACTTACTTTCTCTCTCTGTGTCTCTCTCTCTGGTCAAATTAAAAATAAATGAATAAATAAACAAAAATTAAGTAAATAATTCTTTTTTTTTTTTTTAGAGTTTTCGCTATAAGGCGCGTGCGCTCGCCAGACAGACAGAGAGAAACATAGAGACAGAAAGCGAGAAATCACCCCCCAGGGGGGATGGTCACGCTGCAATCCCTTCTCCTCTGTTCTCCTCTCGGGATCTTGGGCACGCACGCACACGTGCAAGGCATGAGTTTTTTAAGCCACCGGGTCTGGGACGTGAACCGCAGTCGACTATGTGGGAGTCCAGCGACATAGCCATTACGCTAACTGCTGGTTCCCAAGTAAATAAAAAAAAAATGCAATGTGGTTTCCTGACAGTATCCTGGGACAGGAAAACAATGTTAATAGAAAAATTGATAATTCAAATGTGATGGTTCATTTTATGGGTCGACTAGACTGGTCTAAATGATTACCCAGTTTACAATGGCTCTGCCTTCTGCAGAACAGATCTGCTTCACAAGCATGGGATCCCGATAGTCATGTTGTGTTATAAGATCCTCCTCCCTCAGGACAAGCAGATGGCATAATAGTTATGTCACTGGACTCCAACATAGTTGACAGTTCGAATCCAGGATCTGGTGACTTTTAAAAGTCATGCTGGATATGTGTGTGTGTGTGTGTGTGTGTGTGTGTGTGTGTGCCCAAGATCCTCAAAGGAGAATGGAGGAGAAGGGATTGTGGCATCGCCATCTCCCTTGGAGGGTGATTTCTTGCTTTTTGTCTCTCTGTCTCTATGGTGAACACACATGTCCTATAGCAAAAATCTCCTCTAAAAAAAAGATCCACCTCTCTTAGCCATATGTGAATGATCTAGTGGAAGACATTTATTACAAAAATGACCAGATATTTGGTTAAATATTATTCTGGGTGTATCTCTGGATGAAATGAACATTTTCTATGGTTTGAATGTGTCCCCTCAGAATTCATCTGTTGGAATTGGGTGAGCCATTGTAATGTATTAAGAGGATGAATATGTAGTCTGACTAGGGGATTAAGAGGTGGAGACTCTGGGAGGTTTTTAGGATTAGATAAGGTCATTAGGTTGTGGCCCCCATGACTGAATCCTGGTGGTTTTGTAAGCGAAAGAGAGACCATGCAGACACAGACACAGACATGGGCAAAAACTCTCTCTCGCTCTTGCCACGTGATGCCTGCGCCACATCGAGACTGCGGGAAATCCCCACTAACAAGGCGACCCTTTCCAGGTGTGGCCCCTTGATCTTGGACTTTCAAACAAGTAAACCTTTATTCTTTATAAGTTACCTAGTTTGTGGTATTCAGCTCTTAAACAACACAGAATAGACAAATGACATTTAAATTGGTGGTCTGAGTAAAGCAAGCCGTCTTTCCCACCGTCCTCATTTAATATGCTAAAGGCCTGAAGACAGTAGAAGGCAGGTAAGGGAGAATTTGTTCATTCTGTCTGTTTTGGAGCTGGAACACCAGTCTTTTTCCTTCAGACTTGTTCTCAGACCAGAATGACATTCTTGGCTCTCCTGGGTCTCCAGGGTACTGGGAGAAGATTTTGAGGCTTCTCACACTCCGTAAATGCAAGAGTCAATTCTTATTTTAGCTGTCTATCTGTCAGTCTGTCGTTCTGTCTCTCTGTCTGTCTATCCTCCTAATGCTTCTGTTTCTCCGAAGAACCCAATACACCAAATAAAGTCTGTAGTTTAGTTAATAATATTTTACTAATACAACTTTTGAGTTTCAACAAAGTCATCATAATTAATAAGATGGTAACGTAAGGGGATGCCTGGTGGGGACTCTGTAAGACATCTCTGCAATATCTACATCAGGAGTTCTTTGTATTGTCCACTGAGAAATGCACAACATTACCTCTGTGGTATTCTTTTTGAAAATGCACACCTGAATATAATCATGAGAAAACATTATTGAGAGATGATCAATAAATTATAGGTGGTGCTCCTTCAAGTGTCAAGGTCATGAAAGACTGAGGAACTCTCTCAGACAAAGAGACCTAGAAGACAAGAAAACTAACATATAATCCTGGATTCCATCCTGAACATGAAGAAGATCACTAGTGAGATATTAATAACTGGAAATATTTGAATAGGTCTGGTCTGTAGATTTGCTAATAGTATTGTGTTAATACTGATTTTCTTGTTTTGATCAGTATTCTGTGGCCATAAAAGAGGTTAAAATTTGAGAAGCTGCAGGAACGTATACAGAAATTTTTTGTACTATTTTTTCTAGTCTTTTTTTTTTTTTTTTTTTTAGAGGTTTTTGCTATAGGGCGCATGCACTCACCAGAAAGAGAGAGGCAGAGGGACAGAAAGCGAGAAATCACCCCCCAGGGGGAATGGCCACGCTGCAATTCCTTCTCCTCCATTCTCCTCTTGGGATCTTGGACATGCGTGCACACACGCCTGGTGTGAGTTTAAGACACTGAGTCCGGGACTCGAACCATGGTCGACTACATGGGAGTTCAGTGACACAGCCATTACGCTAACTGCTGGTCCCTTTTTTTCTTTTTTAAAGAGATTTTTGCTATAGGGCACGTGTACTTGCTGGAGAGACAGAGAGCGAGACAGAGACACAGAAAGCGAAAAATCACCCCCCCCCGGGGGGGGGGGGGGCTACACCACAATTTGTTCTCCTCCATTCTCCTCTTGGGATATTGGGCTCACATGCACATTTGCCTGGCATGAATTTCAAACTGCCAGGTCCAGGATTTGAATCATGTTGACCATGTGAGAGTCCAGTGTCTTAACCACTACTTCACCTGCTGGCCCCTTTTCTAACCTTTTTAAAGTCTGAAATTGTTTCAAAATTCAAAACTAAAAAGCCTAGAAAAGAGTTACATTATCAAAATGGTGGTATAGGCAGCTTTACTCACCCTTCCCATCAAGAAACATTAAAAAAGAAAATCAGAAACTGTCAAAACCAATTTTGTCAGAACTCTGGAAAACTAAAAAATTTAAAGGACCCTAGGGATTGCTGAAAGAGAAAGTCTGCTTTGAAAATGGTAGGAAATCTTTGTGGTATTTTTACTTGCCCTTGCCCCACTTCTTCCCTGGTGGGGGTGGAAGTTTGAGAACTAGCAGTCCATATTTTCCAATGTAGGCCCTGACACTGGTTCTGGAGGGAGCAGAGCTAAAAAGTTACAATGCCTGAAATGAAAAAATTCACTATAAGGAATTCAGTAGCAGTTTTGAACAGGCAGGAGAAAGAATCAGTGAACTTGAAGATAAGATAACAAATCATCCTGAGAAGCAGAAAGATCAAAAATCAAAAAAGAAAAGTGAACAGAGCCTAAGGGTCTTGTGAGACACCATAATGATCATTGTCTGCAATTTTGGAAGAGGAAAAGAGAGAAAAGAGGATGGAGAGATTACATAGAGAGATAATGACTACAGTCTGCACAAATGAAGGGTTTGAATCTACACATCCAAGAAGTTCAACAAACTCCAAGTATGATAAACTCAAATTCACACCAACACACACAACAATTAAACTGTTGAAAGAAAAGGAAAAAGAGAATCTTGAAAGCAGAGAGAGAGAGCATGCCATGTTCAAAGGAATCTCAATAAGATTAGTAGCCAATTTCTTATCATGGAGACCAAAAGGCTGTTAAAGTGCTAGGGAAAACAAACAAACAAAAATAGACAACAATGAAAAAACTGGCAACTAAGAATTCTATACCTGGCAAAACTATCCTTCAATAATGGAGAAATTAAGATATTCCAGGTAAAGATAAAGAAGGCACTTGATAATGGTAGACCTGTCCTACAGAATGTTAAAGACAGTCTTTCTGGTTCAACTCGAAGCCACAAAAAGAAATAAAGATCTCTGGCAAAAGTAACTACATGAGTAAATAAAAAGCCAATATTCATGTATTTTTTTCATATGGAAATGAAATGAATTTCCATTTTTATTTCTACATGATTTAAAGGAAATGCTAAAAATAATTATAAATCCATATTGTTGGCATAAAAGTAAAAAAAATTAAGGTATGTAATGGTGTGATTGAACATTGTCATTTTTCTTTTTTAGAGAGTTTTTTTTTTTTCTTTTTTTCTATAGGGAACGCATGCTTGTCAGAGAGACAGGGAGACAGAAAATGAAAAATCACCCCCTGGGGGGATGGCCATGCCACAATCCCTTCTCCTCCATTCTCCTATCAGGATTTTGGGCACACACACACGTGCCCAGCCTGAGTTTCAAGCCACTGGGTCCGGGACTTGAACCACAGTCAACTGCGTGGGAGTCCATCAATGTCACCATTATGCCATCTGCTGGTCCCAAACACTGTCATTTTTGTAAAAAAAAAAAAAAAAAAAAATCTGCATATGGATGTATGAATGTACACAGACCGATAGTGCACAAGTTTGTACACATGTACCTGCATGGGCATAGTGCATCCATGGAAGAGTACACAGAAAACAATAAATTACTTCCTTTATAGGGGCCAGCAGGTGGTGTGGTAGATAAAGTTCTGAATTCCCACATGACTAACCACGGTTTGAGTTCCAGACACGGTGGTTTGAAAATCATGCCGGGCACGTGTGTGCATGCCCAGAATCCTGGGAGGAGAATAGAGAAGGAGTTGCAGTGTGTCCACCCCCTCTGGGGAGTAGCTTCTCCCTTCCCTTCTCACTGTCTCTCTCTCTCTGTCAAGCGCATGCACTCTATGTCAAAAACCTTAAAAAATATTATTTCCTTTGTAATTTTGAGAGCTGAGTAAATACACTAGTAGTGGCCAGTTTTCGTTCTTTGCCTCAAATCTACCCCTCCATTCATTTGCCATTTCCAGAAAAGCCCTATCACTTATCCAGTTGATTATGTCAGAGAAGTGAGGATCGTATTTGTTCCTTGTTTTGTCTTAACCCTCTCCATGAATTCAATCATCAAATCCTGCTAATTTTATCTCCAAGACATATCCTAACTTTGTCTACTTTTGTTGCTAAAGATTTGGGCTGTTTCCTAAAGTTTGTTTTCTTTTTGGTCTTTAGTCATAGAATTCTTGATTGTTAGTTGGACCTTTAGTAACCTGGAATAATCATTTTATTTTCTAAATTTCCTTACAACCCACTAGGGCCATGGAACCAAGTTCTGTCTAATGAGCTTCAAGTGAAAGTGTTATGTATCCTTTCTTGAAATACTCTATTTTTTTTTTAAAAAGATTTTTGCTATAGGGCATGTGCATTCATTGGAGAGACAAACAGAAAGCAAGCAATCACCCCCTGAGAGGATAACCACGCCACAATCCCTTCTCCATTCTCCTCCTGGGATCTTAGCTACACATGCACACACGCCCAGCATTAATTTTAAGCCCCCAGGTCTGGGACTTGAACCATGGTTGACTACATGGGAATCCAGCAAAGTAGCCATTATGCCATCTTCTGATCCCTCTAGAGATACTCTTAAAAGAAGGGGTCATACCTTACCCCCTCCCTTACCATTCATGTTGGCTGGAATGAAGACAACATGGCTGGAATTAGAGCAGCCACCTTGGGCTAGGAGGTAGAAGTCATCAGATCCAAACCCAACAGATCTCAGCTGAACTACTAACTCCTAGCTGTTCTTGCCACAACCCATTCGGACCTCTCTCTCCCATCACTTCTCCACATTTACCAGAATATTCTCGTAAATATACATGCAAGGCCAAATCACTCTCTCATTTGTAATCCTTAATGAGTTTCCATTAGTTTTAGAATAAATTAAAAATATTTAGTGTGCTCTATTCAATCTTATATTATCTGGCCCCTGAAACTTCTGTTCCTCTCTTGTTATTTTTCCCTCTGGTTCCCAATCCCAGGAAAGCTTCAAATGTCTTGTGCCCTCTACTGTTACAGTCATTTAAATCTTCTCTCCCTAACCTGCTGTCTAACTCACTCTACTAATCTGACAGGTCTCTGATAAAATGTAACTTCCTCGGAAATTAATGCCACAGGCCATTCTAATACTTCCTCATGGCATTGTGGACTTTTCTTTGTAGTCCTTGTTTCCATCAACAGAATTACTTGTAAAAATTTCCTTTCGTGTAGAGATTTCAAGTGGCGTGTAGGACTAAGATGCCCACACCTTTGGGTCCCACCGATGCAGGCTGTTTCACACACTTAGGTTCCTTTCCTTTCTCCCATAGGCCTTTGCATCTTCTGCCTGTCTCTCCCACCCACCTGGAAGCTCTGTGATTGTAAGGGTGGTGCCCTTCGACGGTACACTCTGAACTCTGTCCTAATATCCTTGAAACATGCCAAGGTGCTCGGCGAATCATTGTCAAGTGCAACAACGCAATGAATGAACTGTCCTTGTCACAAATATGAATATCCCTTTTCTTCCTTCCTTTGGTTTTCTTTTCTTTAACAATTATTTTTATTTATTGTCATTATTATTTTTAAAAATTTGCTAAAGGGCACACATGCTCACCAAAGAGAGCGAAAATGAAAAAGCAAACTGCCAGGTCCAGGACTGGAACTGCAGTTGGCCATGTGGGAGTTCAGCGCCTCAACCACCACGCCACCAGTTGGCCCTGGTTTTATTTTCAATCTAAGCCACTATAGGAAAGTAAGTATGGGGAAGTACCTATTATATTTGTGGAATATTTCTAAAGAAATTTTAAATGAACTTCACACAAGATTCTGAACTGCCAGGCTAACTTTCATATTCATTTCTACTAACGGAATAAGTGGAAAGTCAAGTTGTATGTTTATACTTTTGCAAGTTTCAAGGTTATAAAAGCATTTCATCTGGCCATTCTATTTCTAGGGGTGGGAAGTCTCTAAGCTACTTATCTTTGCAGTTTTTTCTTAAATCTAAAGTTAATCCCCCCCCCCCAAAATAAAAGTTTCTTTTTTAAAAAAAAAGGAGGGGAAGACTTCTCTTGGATTTCACTGTTGAGCCGTGGGTGTTCCAGCGGTTTTGAACCAGCGGACCCTTGCTTCCCTATGGCCTGTTCATCACTCTAACACCAAGATAACGACATCTTCGCTAAACCTTGTTGAAGAGGCACCACTTTTGGAGAATGTGCTCATATGGGGCCGTCGTGTACCGCCGTGCAGCTCGCACACTGCGCACAGGCACTCGCACAGGGACCAGGAAGGGCTGACACCAGCCTGGGGTCCGGGCTAAGCTGCTGGATGGGCTCCCCCGGCCCTGAGGAAGAAGGGACCACGTGTGTCATAGCAGAACTATGTTCTCGGTGGTGCAAGTGCTCCCCTTGCCGCCCCTAGCCGAGGGCCTTGCCACAGAGGAGGGGCAGGGGAGAGAAAGAAGTGATCACCCAGAGAGGCCAGCTAGTGGCGGAGGGAGACAGTGGCACCCTGGTCCGTCGTTTCCTTTTGCCTCATTCAGACCACATCCCTGCCTTCCCTAGAGCTTGTCTGACCCAGTGTTTTCAACTGAATCCCCCCTTCTAGCCTTAGCTATTGTAGATTGCGTTTCTATTTCTTGCAGAATATCTCAGATCTCTTTCAGTTCTTATATATAGTATCATAACTCTAGGATCAGCTGGGACAGAGAGCGGCACTGGTGTTCAGGTAAATGTTCCACACCAGCTGCAGTTGGTGAGGGGAGGAGGGAGAAGGGCAGGGCTGCTTTGTAGCATTGACTACTTCCCGGGGTGTAAATACTGTCATCATGGCTGATTTCAAGCTGCCGAGATGATATCATCCAGCGTGGAGTTGGGAAGAGCGTATGCATTTGGCTCTTGTAGGTGGGTAAGAGCTGGCTCCAATGGACTCTGAGCCTGGGCACCCTCCATGAAGTCCACTTTGCCCACTGCAGGGGTGTGAACAGTGCTGGTTATGGACTGGTAATCACACTGCTAAATATGACTCTGTTGGGTTAGCGGTGGTCAAGGCGCATGGCTGACTACAGTTCAAGTTCAGAACCTGGTAGTTTGAAACTCATGCTAGGCATGTGAGCTTGCAGGCCCAAAATACCAGGACGAAAATGGAGGAGACAGGATTATGGTGTGGCCCTCTCCCCTGGGGGCTGATATCTCACTTTCCCTCTATCTGTCTCTCTCTGGTGAGCGCACACATGGCAAAAAACTTCAAAAATAAAAAAAAAGTCTCCAGATGTGCTGTGGTTAGGCTGCAACTGTCTGAAACATATTTTGGATTAGTTGCCAGCATTTAAATATTATACTATTTCCCCAGAAATATATCAGCATTCCCAGCTGTTCCTGAAAAATGGGAACATGTTGTAACATTGGGCCTGGTGCTCCGAAATGTGCCCTGATTTATCCAACGTGACCCAGAGCACAAGAATCTAAACCAGAACAAGAACTCGGGTCTTGTGACTCTCAGCCCAACGCTTGCACCACTTCTCCTCACTGGCCTCTGATTTCCTTGTCCATTGTCATCTCCATCCCCATTTGCTTGCTTGGCACTTTCTCTGCAACTGGTGTTTTCTACTTCCAAACCTTCCATGACCAGAGGTTGTTAAGGTCACGTCCACGGCCTCGCAAGTCGGTGAGTCACAGCAGAGATTCGTGTACTGACCAACTTTCATTCCCCTGTTCATTTTTATTTTTTTGAACACTGAGTGCTGTTTTTGTAAAGGTAATGCAGACCACTGCAAATGAAGAATACAGCAAAGGACAGGGGATAAACAAAAAGTTACCCCAATCCTTCCATTAACCCTTGTTAAAAAAGAACATTGCTCATGGGGACCAGCCAGTGGCATGGTGGTTAAGGCGCTGGACATTCCCACATGACCAACCATGGTGCAAGTCCTGGACCTGGTGGCTTGCTTTCTCACTTTCTCTCTCCCTCCCTCTCTCTCTCTGTCTCTCTCTGGTTAAATTAAAATGAACAAATGAATAAATAAAGTTAAATAATTCTTTAAAATAATTTTTAAAAAGAACATTGCTCAGACATCTTGTGCAGAGAAAAGGACTGCTGGACAGAAAAGGATAATTCTGCAAGTGCTGTTTCAAAATAGCAATATAAATTTAATCCTACTTCAATTTGACAAAAGAAAAAGAAGTGAAAGTTAAACTGTAATGAAAGTGAAACTGGGACCAGCAGGTGGTGTAGTGGTGAAGGCACTGGATTTGGTCAAGTACAGTGTGAATCGCGGACCTCGTGGTTTGAAAATCATGCTGGGTGTGTGTGCGTGCATGCCAAAAATCCTCAGAGGAGAATGCAGGAGAAGGGATTGTGATGTGGCCAACCCCAACAGGGAGTGATTTCTCACTTTCCCTCTCTCTGAATCTGTCTCTCTCCGACAAGTGCATGCACCCTATGACAAAAATCTAAAAAATAAAAAATTTGGGGAGCAGCTGGTGGTGTGGTTGGGGTGCTGGACTCCCATATGGCCCACCATGGTTCAAGTCCCAGACCCAGTGGCTTGGAATTCATGCTGGGCTTGTGTGTGTGCATGCCTAAAGTCTCAAGAGGAGAATGGGGGAGAGGGGATTGCAAAGTGGTCATTCCCCTGGGAGGTGTTTTCTCAGTTTCTGTCTCTCTCTGTCTCTCCAGCGAGTGCACGTGCTTATGGCAAAAATTTCTCCAGCAGTTGGTGTAATGGCTGTCGCTGGACTCCCATGTAGTCAACTGCAGTTTGAGTCCTGGACCTGGTGGCTTAAACTCACGCTGGGCGTATGTGCGTGCATGCCCAAGATCCCAAGAGGAGAATGGAGGAGAAGGGATTGCAGCATGGCCATCCCCCCTGAGGGGTGATTTCTCACTTTCTGTCTCTCTGTCTCTCTCTGTCTTTCTGGCGAGCGCACACGCCCTATAGCAAAAATCTCTCCAAAAAAATAAAAAAAACAAAAAAAAAAACCAGAAAAAAATTTCTCAAAAAAAGAAAACAGTCAAAAATTTTTAAAAATTAAAAATGAAATAGAAGGAATTACTGCATTTTTGTTTGTTTAATTTGCGAGGGTGTGTGTGCACTAACTGGAGAGAAAGACAGAGAGAGGAAAAGTGATAAATCAGCCCTCATGCAGCTCAGTCACACTGCAGTCCCTTCCTCCGCATCTCTCCCTCCTTTTAGGATGTTGGACACGTGTGCACACATGCTTGGTGTGTTTTCCAAGCCATTGGGTACAGAATTCAAATCATACATTTGGTCATATGGGATCCAGTCACCTTAACTGCCACACCACTGGCTGGTCCAGAATTGCTGCATTTAAAATAAATATTTATATACCCAGTGTCTGCACTCTATGACTGAAACTGATTGACTAAAGGTTGTACAAACACAAGAGATGGGTGTGAATGCCAGATGTGGTGTGTGTGGAGGAGTGGGGCCTGGGGAAGGACATTTCGAGGAGAGATACGGAGGCAGAGCATTGACGGGATGGGGGGGTGTGGTGTTATCTGTTAAAGATATTTTGATCAACTGAACTGGGGAGAAATGTTCACATATTGAAATGTTCACTTTGTAAGCTAAATAATGTGATTGAATGTATAAAAAAATTTAAAAAGTAAAGGAATATACAATAAAAAAATAAGTATTTATGACAAGAAATGTTAGCTCTTTAGACTGAAAGACTGGAGGACATACAAACATTAAAAATTGTTATGGACACTAGAGCCAAAGTGGAAAGAGTGTGGGGAGGGAAGACTGTAGGAAAGGAAATTTGGGGAAAAAATTAGAGACGTAAGACATTTGTGGGACACAGATATGGTTTATTATTTGTTGATGAGGACATGTATAGTATTCTCAACTGGACTGGACTGAGGTGTATGTCATGCTGGGTAAAGTCTCTTCACAATCTAAATGATCTATAGCAATTAAATGTATAAATAATTAAAATTAATAATAAATAAATAAAATACAATAAAATGAAAAGAAAAAGATAGCCCTAAGGTTAAGAAAACAAATTATTATAAGAATTATGAGTTTTGAGTCACTTCCCCCCCACTTTTGTGTTGCACTTAAAAAAATTATTTATGGGACCAGCAGATGCATAATGGCTACATTACTGGACTACTACCTAGTCGACTGTGGTTCAAGTCCTGGACCTGGCGGATTAAAACTCACACCAGGCACGTGTGTGTGCATGCCCAAAATCCCAAGAAGAGAATGAAGGAAAAGGGATTGTGGCATGGCCTTCCCCTCTGTGGGTGATTTTTCACCTTCTGTCTCTCTGGCAAGTGTATGTGCCCTATAGCAAAATTCTCTCTAAATTTTTAAAAAATTTAATTTAATTTATCATTTTTTAAAGTTGCTACAGGGCATGTGTGCTCCCAAGAGACAGGGAGAGAGTGAGGGAACGAAAGTGAGAAAGCGAGTTGCCAAGTCTGGGACTTGAATTACGGTCGTCCATGTGGGAGTCCAGCTCCTTAACCACCATGCCACCTGCTGGCCTCTTGCAGTGCACTTTTAAAGAGCACCTGTGATGCACTGCTAGGAGAGCTGGACATAGGGGTCAAGATTACTACAGGATTGGAAGATCTGGTTGATTTTGTACCTCAAGAGCCACCTGCCCAGATCTGGCTCTTATTTGGGGCCGTGGCTCTCAGGTAACACAGTGTAATAAAGTGGTTTTGAGCATTTCTCAAGGCGTTAACCTGAGTTGGAATCCTGGCTCTCCTACTTGCTACCTGGGTAATTGATGTGAATAAATGATCTTCTCTAAATCTTCATTGTCTCGCCTCTAAAACAGGAGTAGAAACCTACCTTTTATGATTGGTGGGAGAAGTAAGCATGCTTAGCCTGGGGCCTGGTCATTATTATGTTACCTTACAGAGATGTGGCAATGCGGAATGACTAAATCTTTGGCTTCTGTCCACTTGGCATGACCTCGACTGAACTATGATATGTGTCACTTTCTGTGTGTTACCACTTCTCTTAAGGTGACTCAAATCAGCCAGGCTTCTTCCCTTTATTTCACAATTTTAAGCCTCATGTGAACCTCAGGAAATGAACAGATTTCAACATTCTGAAGGAAATGGGAGGGCTCACTTAGGAAAAAGTCTACCTGCCATAGAAATTCGATGTACGTAAGAGATTCATTAACTCATTTGACAAGTATTTGTTGAGTGCCTACCGTATACCAAGCACTATTCCAGATGGTGGGGCAACGGCAATGGACAAAACTAACAGACAGCCCAGCCTGAGAATGCAAGTTCCATTTCTCTGGGGGACTGGCACCATGCATGTAGTAGGTGTTGTTTGTTGAGTGCACATAGAGGTTAGTAAATATGTAGTAGGTCTCCTATTGCTGAAATAGGGATCAAATTTTTCTGGAAGAAATAAAGTAATAGATGCTAGATGTACGTATACTTAGTCCACAGTAGGGGCTGAAGTAATGGGAAGTGAATAAATAAATATGAACACTCACAAGAGTGTTGAAACGCAGAGAAAGAGTGTGGTTTCTAGAGAAAGGATTCAGGTCAGGCTGGTTCATGAACACACGCTCCGCACCGTTTCTTTGACTAGTGTTCTGACTCCCACTGTGGTCTGCTTTATGTCTACCTCACATCCCTCTTCTCAAACATAACATTCTCAGTGTGGGAGATACTATTCAAAATTTAGACCTCATTATTTGATTTGAGTAATGCATGGCAGGGACTAGCAGTTAGCGTAATGGCTGTGTCTCTGCACTCCCATGTAGTCGACCGCGGTTCACGTCCCGGATCCGGTGGCTTAAATTCACGCCAGGCGCGTGTGTGTGCGTGCCCAAGATCCTGAGAGGAGAATGGAGGAGAAGTGGTTGCGGCGTGGCCATCCCCCCGGGGGGTGATTTCTCACTTTCTGTCTCTCTGTCTCTCTGTCTTTCCGGTGAGCGTACGTACCCTATAGCAAAAACCTCTCTCTCTCAAAAAATAAATAAATAAATAAATAAATAAAATAAAATAAAGCATGGCACATATAAATAGTAAGGGAATGGAGTTTTAGTTATGTACTACCTCCTGTGTACCAGGCACTTTTTATGTGGTATAACTCATTACCTTTTGCTTTTTTATTTAAGGTTTTTGCTATAGGGTGCATGAGCTCAACAGAGAGAGACAATGAGAGGGAAAGTAAGAAATCATCCCCTGGGGGATGGCCATGCCACAATTCCTTCTCATCCATTCTCCTCCTGGGATGTTGGACATGCACACACACACACCCGGAGCAATTTTCAAGCCACCAGATCTGGAACCTGAATCGTAGATGGTTATGTGGGAGTTTAACACCTTAACTGTCATGCAACCTGCTGGCCCGTAATGCATTACTTTGAAAAAAAAGTTTCTTTCTTTCTTTCTTCCATAAACAAGACAGAGACAGAGCAAGAGAGCACCCCAAAGGGTCTTTTATTTATTTGTTTGTTTGTTTTTAATTTGACCAGAGAGGGACAGAGTGAGTGAGTGAGAGAGAGAGAAGTGTGTGTTGGTGGGGGGGGGAGTGAGAAAGCCAGCCGCCAGGTCTGGGACTCGAACTGCGGTCGGCCATATGGGAGTTCAACACCCTTAACCACCACGCCACCTGTCAGCTCCCCCAATAGGATCTTGATACCATTATTAAGCCCCAGCTTTCAGCCAGCCGCTGATCATGGGCAAGGGAGTGTCTGACCTACTCAGAGAGGTCTCTGAATTTGAACCAGGAATTTTCCCATGTAGGACTGCCTCGAAGGATTGTGTTTTACACTAAATAATTGTCTGATCCTACTCATTAGTATTTTCTCAAAAAAAACCTTACTAGGAAACAAAAGATATCTAGAAATAAAATTTACAGAAGATGTGTAAGATTTGGATGACAAAAATGATGAATGTTTCTCAAACAATATTAAACGACACTGTTGTGGTTTAAGTGTGCGTCACCTCCAAAGTTGATTACATTTTATTAATTTAATTGCTTGGATTTAATTTAATCTCCACTTTCATGGTATTATGAGGTGAGAACTTTTGGGGAAATGATTAAGTCAAGAGGGCCTGAGTGGATTAGTGTTTTCTAAAGGGGCAGGCAGGAACTAGGTTGGCCCCTCCTGCTCTGCTGCCATGTGAGGTCGCGGCATTCCAAGTGCCACACGGAAGCAGAGATCAGGGCCCTCACCAGACACGGAAGCCATTGGCACTTTGACCTTGGACTTTGCAGGCCCCAGAACCAGAATGAATTGCTGTTCTTCACAAATTACACAGTCTCGGGTATTTTGTTGTAGCAAATGATTAGAGACAAAGATCTAAATTAAGTAAGAAATACGCCATGTTCATAATGAGGAAAGCTCAGTATAATAAAAATGTCCTTGTTTTTTAAAATTTAACCTACAATTTAATGCAATTACAGTAAAAATACCAGCAGAGATTTTTCACAGATCTTAAGGAGTTTGGAAATTCCTATGAAAGAGCAAATGTCCAAGATTCACCAGGATCATATTGAAGAACAACGTGGGACTACTGGTCCTATTAGATAGGCGTGAAGGCTTGTTATAACGCTAGAGGAATTACGCAATATCTGGTTTGCCTAGAGATACACAGACCAAAGGAACAGAACCAAGAACCCAGAAACAGAGCCATGCACATAAGGAAACCCGATACATGACAGAGGAGATACTAAAGTCAGGAGGAAAAAACAGACCAACCCGTAAATGATTCTAACCCAATTGTTTTTCCATACAGGAATAATGATTGACTCCTACCACACGACCATACCCAAAAATTCATTCCATTTGGGTTAAAGATTTATATGTGAAAATGAAAGCACCAACTGTAAAGGGACAAAGGTAGACTAATTTAACTATTTTAAAATGTAAAACTTTTTGGGACCAGCAGTTGCGTAATGGTTATGTCACTGGACTCCCATGTAGTTGACTGCAGTTTGCATCCCGGACCCGGTGGCTTAAAACTCATGCCGGGTGCGTGTGTGTGTGTGCTCAAGATCCCGAGAGGAGAATGGAGGAGAAGGGATTGCGGCATGGCTATCCCCCTGGGGGGGTGATTTCTCATTTTCTGTCTCTCTGTCTCTCTCTGTCTGTCTGGCGAGTGCACGTGCCCTATAGCAAAAACCCCTTCAAAAAAAAAAATGTAAAACTTTTTTATAACAAAACATACCATGCCAGGTGTGGGTGCAGGCACGCCCCAAGTCCTGACAGCTGGAGAAATGGACGAAAAAGGATTGCAGAGTGACCACGTCCCATGGGGAGGTAACTGTTCTCTCTCTCTCTCTCTCTCTCTCTCTCCCCCCTCTCTCGTGAGCACACGTGCCCGCTAGCAATAAGGGAAAGATCCAGTAATCTCATCAATAGGAATGTGATGAAGTGTTTGTAGTAGTTCTGTACATATCCCCAAATATTATACTGAAAAAGTGAGTATGTGGCAGTCAACTGAAAACGAGATGTTGGGCCAGGGAGACAGGGAGAGACAAGAAGAGAACCGTGAGCTTTGGTGTCGGGAAACACGGATGAATCCCTACCCCGCTATGTGAACTTTGTGAAGTTATTTAACCTTTTAGAGTTAGCCTCCATTTCCCCATTTGTGAAAAAAGGATGTTCGTATGGCTTCTTACTTCAACGAGGCCGACACATTCCAGACCAATGTTTTTCCAGCTTACGTGGGGACTCTCCCAAGAGAAATTCTGAGGGAGGGATGAGCCCTCTGAAGGCGGGGGTCCTGTCGGTGTGGCTCTCCCCCGACCTCGCAGAGCCTCGCCATGCCCTCCTCTCTTCCTTGTTCCTTCCCAGTGGGCCCTGTCCCCCGGGCCCAGCACTGACCGCTCAGGCTCTTCACGGTTCCTTGATTTGATGAACATCTTCGCCTTTCCAGCCAAGAACAATGTCACCGGACTCCTGCTTCCTGAGCTTTAGGAAAGCCAAGGCTGTGGGACAAAAGCCTCACTGCAATCGGCCAGTCCGCTCTGCTCTGGCGCTGCTCCGTGCTCTGTCTTAGTCTGACCAGCGTTTTCTTAATAAAACCAGCATCATGGACTCCGTTCTCTCACGAGGTTTGAACACTGGTTGTATTAATTTTTAAATTTTAATTTGCTATAGGGTGTGTGCACTCGCCAAAGACAGACAGGGAAAGTGAGAAAAGCACCCCTGAGGGGGATGGCCATATGACAATCCCTTCTCCTCCTGGGATTTTGGAACACATGCGTGTGTGCCCGGTGTGTTTTTCAAGTCTCCAAGTCCAGGACCTGGACCGTGCAGTGGGCCGAGATCCAGCCACCTTAGCCACCATGCCACCGTCTCACCCTGGCTGTAGTAATGTTTTTCTGGTACTTTGTAGGACACTAAAATTAAGCTACTGGTTTTCTTTATTTCTGTCTTATAACATAGTCACCATGTGTTTCTTTTTTTAAAAAGAATTATTTTATTTAACTTTGTTTGTTTATTTATTTATTTAATTGACCAGAGAGGGACAGAGAGAGAGAGAGAGAAAGAGAGAGAGAGAGAGAGAGAAAGCTATCTGCCAGGTCCTGGCCTCAAACTTCAGTTGGCCCTGTGGAGGAGTCCAGGGCCCCAAACACCATGCCACCTGCTGGCCCCCACCATGTGGTTCTTAAAAGCCTCAGTATCAGAGACAGTAGATGGCATGGTGGTTGAGGTGTTGGACTCCCACATTGCTGACTGGGGTTTGAGTCCTGGACCTGGAAGCTTGCTTTCTTATTCTCTCTCTCTCTGATGAGCTCGTGTGCCCTATAGCAAGTTAAAAAGTAATAATAATGACAAATAAGTAATTTTTATAGCCTCATTATGAATTTGGAAGCATTTTGGAAGGGTAACTGTTTTATAATAATTATGACATTTATTCATCAAATATTATTTTAAAGTGTGTAGTACTTTTTATCGTTATAATTTGGGAAGCACCTACTATGCGCGGTGCTGTGCCTAGAGTTTGGCATTGATAATCTCACTCAGTGCAGTTAATAGTCCCATGGGATGGGCTATAAGAACTTGTGCTTATTAACAAGCACCTGTGAACCTGCGAAACACATCACAGCATCATTATATACAGTGTTCACTTAACGCTCAGGAGCCCTGCGGTACCGGCGTGTGGGTATTTCTGCTTCCCAGATGGAGGGTCTGAGTCCTGGAGGGGCTTCGTCCACTGGGGCTGCCATGAGAAAGCACGGCTCAGGTAAACCACCGTCTGTTTCTCATAGTCTGGAGGCTGAAAGTCCAGGAGCACGGGGTGGTTTTGGTGAGGCCTTCCTTCCTGGCTTGTAGACAGTTGCCTCCTTGCTGCGTTCTCATGTGGCCTTCTCTGTGTGCCGGGATAGAGAGCTGCCTCTCACGTCTCTTCTTTTAAACACGTTTCCTGTATTCATGATACCGTGCATGCGTGTGCACGTGGCAGTGAGAGACAGAGAGGTGAGCACCCTCCACAGGGCCTGGCCACGCTGTGATTCCCCTTCCTCCAGTCTGGCCTGTGGGGTGATCGTGGGCCCTTGTTTCAGGCTACCAGGCCAGAGATTTGAACTGCAGTCACCATGGGGGAACCTGGCTTCTCTTGAGCTGTGTATTACCGCTGGGCCATAGGGCAGGCCTTCTTCTGGTTATCATAAGGACACCAATCTTGTCAAGCCAAGGCCTACCTCATAGACTTATCTAATGTCATTACCTTCCCTTTAGGACCTGTGTTCAAATGTAATCATATTAGGGTTAGGGCTTTGGTCTACAAATTCAGGGGAATGCAATTCAGTCTACTACAGAGGGCAGAAAAGGTATGAAGTGAACATGGGTATGAATGTTAATTCTCCAGAATAATATCCAATGTTCCTACACGGCCTTTGAAAGTTAGCACTATCTTCCTGTCTAACACCCATTTCAACGCATGATAATTCCATAGATCCTCTCCTTTTATTTTTAAGTTTTTTTTTTTTTTTTTAATTTCTTCCATGAGTGAGAGAGAGATACAGCACCCTGACAGGGTCTTGATGTTGTGAGCCATCCCCAGCCTCAGACAGCTCCATGGGCAAGAACGTACCTGGTGGAGTCATGGAGATCTCTGGACTTGAACCCGAGATCCTCCAATGTGGAATTGCCTTGCAGAGCAGCAGGTCTTATCACTGTGACACTATTGGCCCCTTGCTTTTTTTCTTTAAGTTTTCTTTTTCTTTCCCAGAGCATTGAGGTTTCTGATGGTGCTGTTACAAAAACAGTGGACCAGCAGATGGCATAGTGGGGACGTCAGCGGGCTCCCACATGGTCGACTGAGACTCATGTCCTGGACTGGGTGGCTTAAAACTCATGCCGGGTATGTGGGTGTAGGTGCCTAAAATCCTGAGAGGAGAATGGAGGAGAAGGGATTGCAACGTGGCCATCCCCCTGGGAGGTGATATCTTGCTTTCTGTCTCTGTGTCTCTGTCTCTCTGGTGAGCGCACGTGTCCTATAGCAAAAATCTCTCTCTCTCAAAAGACAACCAACCAACCAACTAGCCAAAAGTCTGTGTGTCTGCACGTGTGGAGCAGTTGGATTGAAAGCTGAGGTACAAGATACAGAAAAGCCTCTTCCCTCCTGGTGCGTGCTCTCACCCACTTCCCTTCCCGTCACAGTGGAGACCCAGGTGCCATCGCTGCCTGGTGTTGGTAGCAGATGTCCAGCTGGTGGCACCCTCTCTCCGACCTCAGCAAGCCTGTACCTCCCTGCTACTGGAGCCCTGGCAGGAAGGCTTGGGACTTTCACTCCCCTCACCTTCACACTTTCCCACTTCTTTTAATAACTCTTTTCTCCTTTCCTGTTTCAGCTCACGAGAAAGCTGTCTCTTGCTTCTCTGCTCTCCTTAACTAACGGGAGCCTGCAGAGCTGGCTTTGTAGCAGGAAGCCACACACATCTGCAGCCCTGCCCCTGCCATCTGGACCTTGCTTCTCCAAGTGTGGTCAGAATCCCTGGAAAGCTTATTTATATGCACATCCCAAGGTCTCGATTTCAGGGATTTTGATTCATAGGATCAAGTGGACTTCAGAGTCTGTGTTTTAGTAAGCACTCCCTCCTCCAGAGACCTTTTTCTTTTTGAAAGAATTATTTATTCAATTTTATTTATTCATTCATTTATTTTTAAGTTGACAGAGAGACACACACAGAGAAAGAGAGAGAGGGGAAGTGAGAAAGCAAGCCACCAGCTTCAGGACTCGAACCATGGTCTGCCATGTGGGAGTGTCCAGCACCTTAACCACCATGTTGGAGATATTACTGGAGAACTCGAGAATCCTCCCTTGGTCCTCGCCCAGGGCTGCCCTTGACTCCCTTGGAATTCTAATTTCTCTGTGCCCTTGTTCTGTCAGACACCATGCCTGGCTCTGGGGCTCCCCCAGACCCTGGGTGGCTTGATACAAATCCCTGCTCCCCTTAGTCCAGTGCAGTTGTGATACATGCTGGGTTTTCCCCCCTAGGTCTTGCTCTGCTGCTAAGAATTAGCTATTACCGAGTTCTGATCCGGCTCTTGGTTAGGAGCCCGGTAGGGCTGGCGGCCACGCTCTTGGCCACGGAAGAGGGGCAGATTGGGAGCACAGCTGCATGGTTTTTTCATTTTGTTTTTAGTTTATTTAGTGAGAGAGAGACAGACTGAGGGACCGGTATCCTCGACAGGGTCTCGCCATGCCAGAATCTCCCAGGCAGCCCTCTATCCAGAATCAGGGATGTACCCAATGTGTTCAGGTTGACCCGGGATCCAAACTCCAAGCCTTTCCATATGGCTTCAGTATCTCCCTGTGGTTCCCGACTGCCTGTGCCACCACAGCTGTGTGTTTTAAGTTACACAACAGATTGCTTTGGGCCTCCACTCTCTGGTCTGTAAAATGGGACCAGGATATTTGCTGTGTCTATAGCAAAGTGTTGACAAGAGAATGAGCTAGGGGTGTGAAAAGGCACCCTAAAGGTATGCTGTAAAGGAAAACATTCAAATGAGCTGGACCGAGCTCTTAGAAATCACAAGAATCTAACTCTTTGATGATGAGAGAAAACCCCAGGGGTCTGTGATCGTGGGGAGCATGGAGAAGTTTGCCTTTATAAGAAACTTCCTAAAAAGTGTTGAAACTACAGCTCTCCAGTAAAAGCTGACCACCTACCACGACACGGAGATCAAAGCTGTTCTCTTTCAAATGCAAAAGGAAAAGTTGCTTGTTGTGTTTGTCTTCCTTCATGTGGGGTGCCTTCGCAGGACTGCCACTTCAGAGTGTGAGTCTAGACAGCCTTTAAGGTAAAACCACATCCTCACTGTGAAAAAGAAAGGGTGGTAGCTGGGACCTCCTAACGTCTACTCAACCATTCATTCATTCCCACCCCGTCAGGAAGACAACTGCTCTGGGAGCTGGGGCCCTCACCCTTACCAGCCCAGGCATTTGAGGTTGCAAATGAGAAGGCCTCAGTACTTCTGCTTGAGCAGCTGAGCATCTGGGTGGCTGGAAACCCCAGAACAGGGCCTGGTTTGGCTCTGTCAGGCCAGGAATCCCCTCTTCCCAGAATCGACTGCTGAGGGTGCCCTCTGGAGGCTTTATTTGCTTTTGGTCTTCCAGTGTCTGGCCCTGCTTTTAACAGAGGTGTTAGCCGTACACAGTTGGAGTCTACTGCGTGTAGCAGGTGCGAGGCTGGGTTTATAATTCTGTGCTTTAATTGCATGACAGGACTTTGAAGCAGGCCTTTCCCAAGCCGGTGGTGTGCAGGGGAAGTGCCTTGTTGATTTAGCTCACAATAGGGAAATCCTCTCTGCTACTCTGTGATTGGGGCAGAAAGCCCAGCAAAGGGCTGAGCTTCCAGGCATTTTAAAAAGGCAGATTAACACTTATTGTAAAAGCGCTAATCACCAACTGAACTAATCAAGGGCCAAACTACAAGGTGTTAACAAGAAAGATTAATGACTTCGGGTGTGAATATTCAAAACCAGGATTGGGTAACCTGGGACCTAAGGTTTTTCTGGGTACACAACAGAAAAAGAGGGCAGATAGAAGACAAGGTAATGCATTTACTTTTACCCAGCAGTTTCTCCTGACTCAGAGCTCAGGCATCATCGTTAAAAATATTAAATTGCCGGGACCAGCAGATGGTGTAATGGTTACATCGCTGGACTTCCATGTAGTCGATCGTGGTTCGAGTCCCAGATCCAGTGGCTTAAAGCTCATGCCGGCGCATGTGCGTGTGTGCCCAAGATCCAGAGAGGAGAATGGAGGGGAAAGGATTGTGATGTGGCCATTCCCCCCCCCCGGGGGGGGGGGGGTGATTTCTCATTTCTGTCTCTCCGTCTTTCCAGTGAGCACACCCTATAGCAAAAATCTCCCTCTCTCTCTCACTCTTGCTCTCAAATATATATATATATATATATATATATATATATACACACATATATATATATACATATATATATATGTGTGTATATATATATATATATAATGTCAAGTGCATGGCTTAAATGGTACAGTGCTTGGCTTACAATAAACACTCAATATGTGCTAGCTAGTGTTATCCATTTTGTCTAGTAAAGCCCTCTGTTAGAAATAACATCAGAAACAGTTTTCTTTAGAGAATAAAAAGCCTGGCTCAATTAGTTTTTCTGAAAAATGGAAGAAGAGTTTGCCTGCAGGGATTTGAATAGATCTTAAATGAACAGTGTAAGCTCAGCTACTTTTATAGTGAAGGGTTGGGGGGAAATACTTTGACACTATAACATATGCTAAGATGATTTTTGCTAAGATGATTTTAATCAGAGAACCAAATAATGAGAGGTATAGAACGTGGAAGTAAAGTTAGAACATAAAAGGAAACGTCCGAATCACTAGGGCTATCTGAAATGGTTTTCTAGGAAGTCTGTATTTGCAGAGGGGAGGCGTGAGCCCCTGGGAGAAGTTTCTTGGAGAATGAGGAGTTTTAAGAATGAGGTGTTAATTTGAAAAGAATGTGGTGAAAAAGCCTGAACAAACTCAGAAAAAGAAGACTGATAATTCATTTAGTAGAGTTAGCTTGAAAAAATAATGAAAAAAACCCACGCAGAGCACCTGGCAGTTGAAGGAGTGTCTTTAAAATACTGAATTGAGGAAGGGGGGTGTTAACATTTATTGGGCTTGATGGGGCCTTTGAAGGTCAGAAAGGGAATAAAAGGATCATTTGCTTTAGGTTTTCAGCTCAAAGAGGCCTCCCCAGGGGTTGGCAGGTGGCATGGTGGTTAAGATGCTAGACTCCCACATGGCCAACCATGGTTCAAGTTCCAGACCAGGTGGTTTGCTTTCTCTCTCTTTCTCTGTGTCTCTCCCTGGTCAAACTGAAGAACAATAAAAATAAATAAAATAAAATAAATAATTCTTCAAGGAAAAAAAAATCAAAGAGGACTTCACATTTAGACAATTCCAGACTAAGGACTTTGAGTAGATGATGGCTTTTAATCCTTGCTATAACCCTACGAAGTCCACAGATGAGGACTGAAGCGTGGTTTGAAGTCCTGGAGGTCTTAGGGTACTTTTTGAATGTAAATTAGCTCAAAATAATCTGAAGTTGTTGGAGCACATATCTTTCTTATAGGGAAAAAAATGTTTACTGTGTAAATTCATGGGATGACTTACATAGTTTCTCGGGTAACCGACATTTTAAGAATTCTTATCACCCATGTAAGCACTGTCCAATAGAAACCTCCTATATCTATGTTATTTGAAAATTTCTAGTGTCCACATTTTCAAAAGCAAAAGAAACAGGGCCGGTCAGGTGGCATGGTGATTAAAGCGGCTGGATTCCACATGGCTCACTGTGCCATTCGAGCCCCGGCCTCAGCAGTTTGAGAAACACACTGGGCACGTGTGCGTGCACACTCAAATTCCCGAGAGGAGAATAGAGCAGAAGGGATTGCAGAGTGACCATCCGCCCTGGGGGAGGATTTCTCACTTTCCCCCTGTTTCTCTCCGGTGAGCACATTCACCCTATGGCAAGAGACGAGAAAGAGAGAGAGAGAAAGAAAGAAAGCCACCAGATCCAGGACTCAAACCACAGTAAGCCATGTGGGAGTCCAGTACCTTAAACACCATGCCACCTGCTGGCCCCTCCCTTTTTAAAAAAATTTCTTGCTAAAGGGCATGTACACTTGCCAGAGAGAGAGGCAGAGGGAAGGTGAGAAAGAACCCCCCAGGGGGAGTGGCCGCTCCACTGTCCCCTCTCCTTCGTTCTCCTATTGGGGTTTTGGGCATACACACTCACACTCTGTGTTTTTCAAGCTGGATATGGGACTTGAGCCCACACAGTCAGCTTTGTGGGATCCAGCTGCCTTAACCACCACACCCCAGCCGGCTCAAGAAAGGTGATCTGAAAGGGAACATATACTCCGTGCCCCATACCCTGCCCCTGGAGCGTTTTCTTCTCTCCTCCCCCTCATCCTGTCCTGGGTTTCTTTGCATCGGCCTGCTCCACAGCACAGGGGCCTCTCGTTTCAGGCAAGGAACAGTCCGGCACCTCGGAGGATGTGGTCCAGAGGCCGTGATGTAAAGTGTGGAGTAATGAAATATCCAAACTCATTTGTGAGACAGGTTTCCACTTAAAGCGCTCTGTGGGAGTGTGTGACTGGCAGCTTCTGCACTACAGCATTTAATATCTTTTTTCAAAAGAATTATTTATTTAATTTTATTAATTATTATTATTATTATTTTAAATTCGCTACAGGGCACGTGTGCTCACCAAAGAGAAAGGGAGAGGAAAGAGAGAGAGAAAATGAGAAAACGAGGCTCCGGGTCCAGGACTCAAACCGCGGCCGGCTATGTGGGAGTCTCACGGCACCTGCTGGCCCACATACAGAATATCTTTAATCATTAATTAGAAAGTATAGAAGTTCAGTCTACTAATATACAAACTTTTTTTCCTATAGGGTGTGTGTGCTTGCTGGAAAAAAACAGAGAGAGGAGAGTGGTGACAGATGACCCCCTGGGGAGAGAGCCATGTTACAGTCCTTCTCCTCCATTCTTCTCTCAGGATTTAAAAAAAAATGATTTACTTATTTAATTCCATTTGTTGTTGTTGTTATTATTATGATTTAATTTGACCAGATAGAGACAGAGAGAGAGAGAGAAAGGGAAAGTGAGAAAGCAAGCCACCAGGTCTGGGACTTGAACTGTGGTCCATGTGGAAATCCAGTGCCATTAGCCACCATGCCACTTCCTGGCCCCTCTCTAAGGATTTTTTAATGCATGCACATGCCCCCAGAGTGTTTTCAATCCTTTGGGGGTGAGACTTGAACCGTAGACTTGACCATTTGGGATCTAGCTGCCTTACCCTCCATACCACCACCTCCTGGCCCAAACTAAAATGTCCTTTGAATTAGATTTCTGCTTCCTCTCCTCCCCACGTTGACCACATAAGCCTGGCATCTATCCAAACAGGGATTGTTTTGTTGTTGTTTTGTTGTGTTTTCCCATAAGGCATGTGCACTTGCCAGAGAGAGACAGAGACAGGGAAAGTAACAAATCACCCCCTAGGGGAAATGGCCATGTCTCAGTCTCTTCTCCATTCTCCTCTTGGAATTTTGGACACACACACACATACCTGTTGTGATTTTCAAGCTCCTGAGTATGGGACTTGAACCGTTGTGGGCCATATGGAAATTCAGAGACTCAACCACCATGCTAACTGCTGGCCCCTCTAAAAAGGATTTTTTTAAAAAATTTATTTATTTCTTTATTTCGATTTGTTGTTACATATTTTTTTAACTTGACCAGAGAGAGACAGAGAGAAGGAGAAAGGGAAAGTGAGAAAGCAAGTTGCTAGTCCGGAAGTCAAACTGCGGTAGGCTAGATGGGAGTCCAGCAGCCCAACCGCCATGCTACCTGCCAGCCCCCAAAGGGATTTTCAATTAGTGAATCATTAGGCTGTGTAAAAGGAATAATAAACTTTGTGTAAAGGTACTGCTCCCCCAAAACAAAAATGCTTCAATGACCACAATTCATTTAAAGTGAAGATTAAACATTTTAACCAGGACAGTCCCCTAATTCAACAAATTTTATTTATGTCCAAATGCAGTGCTATTGGTAATGAGGAGCAATTCAAGAAGTCTTAACTGGAGCTGAACATTGTGTAAGGTCTTCAGGGTTCTCTGTAAATCTCCCCTAGTGACCTCAGAGTCATCACTCACCACATGGTCAAATATTTGTATCAGGTGTTCCTGTGTTTAACACACTAATTAAAAAGATGGAATTCTTTGATTCTATCTCAAATCATTTCACTTCTCATCTCTTTCTGGAAAAGCCTGCTGGATAAGTGGAACTAAGAGTATGCTTTCTGAAGAGAGGCTTTACTGTGTTGCCATAAATCCAGGAACAGGGGACATTAATGTACCCGAAGTGCTCTTAAAGTCTACGGTGGGGATCATCCTTCAAGTCCCATTCAGGGCTCTTTACCTTGAGGGTTATAAATCCTCTGAGAAATTACCATAACGGGGGAAAGCTCTACCCAAGGAAACGCCGAGTTCAAACATAGCTGAATGTGCTGGCCAGAAAGGCAGGTTTGAGGACAGGCGGGGAAGGCCATGACATTTTCAGGTATTAACTCGAAAACTTGTCTTTAGACAGGCTTACATGACTGGCCCTGAAATCGATTCATATTTCAAAATACCATTTGAAATTTCTCCACTGGCCTTCAAATAATCTTTCTTCCTTATTTCTATTAAAAATGTAGGGGTTTGAGAGACCTCGGGAAGTTCCTGTCCAAAATGTAGCCCAAGGACCACCTTCTCACAGCATCTGGGGGAAGTACTGAAGGCGCAGACTCCTAGGGGCAAGCTCATTTCTACGGAACCAGAATCTTGCATGGTGGTGGTAGGTGGAGGGTGATTATGGGACTTGGAATCTGTGCTTAAAATTGACACGAACCTATTTATTAATCTACTTTACAAATAGCAACAATAAATGATTACATAGTAATGCACATAGCATATCTTATGAAAAAAATACTATGTTTTCCAAAATACAAAGAATTTAGTGAGAAATGTGGTATCATTTTACACATTTGCAAACCTCTTTAATGTCTGACTTCACAGAGCACAGCCAGACCCTTTTCTACGCTTCTGTATTGAATCCATGGTCACAGGTGGTTTTCACTGAAGCCTAGCCTCAGATGGCTGTGAGGTTGGGAACAAAGTATGTGTTAATAGCGTTTTCAGGTATATATGTGTGCATATATAATATATCTGTAATATTGCACTAGTAATGGATAAGTAGCAGTCTCTTTTTTTAAAAAGAATTATTTATTTTTCATTTTATTTATTCACTTACTTATTTTATTTTGACCAGAGAGAGACACATAGAGAGAGAGAAAGTGAGAAAGCAAGCCACCAGGTCCAGGACTTGAACCATGGTCAGCCATGTGGGAATGTCCAGCGCCTCAACCACCACGCCACCTGCTGGTCCCCTAAAGAGTAGTTACAATGTCGAATCTGAAATCACATCACTGAAGTTTTTATATTATTATGTTAAAATATATTCATCTCTTTGGAATCTGTGTTAAAGACCTAAAGGCCACCTATTCAGTGTGATGCTTCTACAGACCGCGGTTCTGGAGCCACCCATTCCAGTTCAACCCCTTTATTACACCAAGGTCAGCTGAGGCCCTGGACACGTGCACAGGGCTACAAAGGCCTTCCCTTTTAGACCCTCCGCAGTGGCTAATACAGGGCTAGAAGCAGGCCCGGGGACTTGTGCTTTCCTCTAAATTACTCTGTAAGTTTGTTTGGGTCCAGTAGGTCTCTTCCAAAGAGAAAAATAGGGAGAAAGTCTGCTTATCCAGGTGGGCAAATGATTCTGGGTCCAGATATTCAGGGATCTACTTGGAGGCAGAAACCAAGCCGGAAAGCAAAGGGCTTTTCTTATACAAAGAGGCAAGCCTGGGTCTTCACAAGTGGGTAATGAGTTCCGTTTTCACAGACCTGATGGATCAGAACAGAGCGCCAGGCCGGCATCTTTAAACTGATCGTGTCTCTCTCAGCGTGTGGGAGCGGTCGTATTTATGCTGCTACTTGCTCAGGTAACTTTAGTGGAGGCTTCTTTCTCTTTCCAAGACCAGGGGATCAAAGACTTTCAAAGTTGGCTCTCCCTGAAATAAATGTGCATCCTTCAGGAGGGTAACGAGAAGCATGCGGACACTGTGTCTTCTGAAACAGGGACTGGTAGCTGCCCCTGGTATCCGAGTCCGTGGGCGAGCACCGTGTTCCCGTAGGTGGAGGACAGACACCTGGCCCTGCTCTGTTCCCGCGGCTCTGTCCTCTCCTGCGCGACCTGGGTGGGAGCGGTTTCACTTCACCTGGAGGATCACGTGAGAAAAAGACAATACTTGACAGCTTTTCTCTGTAGATACAGGTTTAATTCTTAGAGATTTATATTTGTTTGTTTTGATTTTGCTGTGCACTTGCTGGAGAGATAGAGAGATGAGAGAGAGAGAGCGAGAGAGAGAGAGAGAGAAGGGGGAAAGTGAGAATGCACCCTTCATGGGGATGACCATGCTGCAATCCCTTCTCCATGTCTCCCTGCTTTCAGGATTCGGGACAGGCACGGCCATGTACCTGGAGTTTTTCAAGCTGCGGATTCAGGACTTAACCTGCAGTTGGCCATGTGGGATCCAGCCATCTTAGCCACGAACACACATTGGCCCAGAGATTCATTTTTAACACCTTAGCTACAAAGTGTTTGTATATTTTTTTGTCGTAATGCATTTTTCAATATGCTTTATATTTTTCTTTATGTTTCACTAATTTTTGCCTAATTTATTAGGCCTCGATATAATTTTATTTTTTTTACACCTGAGTTCTTTTCTTTTTTTTGTTTGTTTTTAGTTTTTGCTATAGGGCTGGTGCGCTCGACAGAGAGAGACAGAGAGAGGGAAAGTGAGAAATCATACCCCAGTGGGGACGGTCATATTGCGGTCCCTTTTCCTCCATTCTCTTAGGATTTTGAGCACTCGCATGCACCTGGTATAATTTCAAGCTGCAGGTCCAGGACTCAAGCCACCATCAGCTGTGTGGGATCTAGCGTCTTACCCTCCATGCCACCTTCTGATCCAAGTTTTTGGATTTTAATCTGTTTTCTCTTTAGCTACACGAATTCATTTATACTGTCGTTTTCTGTTTTTGTTCTTTTATTATTTAATTTCTCATTCCTTTAGTTTTTAGATTTTAGATGATTGATTATTATATAAGCTTTTATTTTTTTCATGCAAGTGAGAGACAGAGAGGGAGAGAGGAGAGACAAGCATGCTGAACAAGGTCTCACACTGAGATCCACCCCCCCCCCCCAGCCCTCCTAGCTACCAGCATCATGGTCTGTGTGTCCAGGGGGTACAGGTGACCAGGAACCGAACAGGTGAGCCTCCTGAGGATCTAGCTCCCCTGGAGCAGTGTGTCACCACTGTGCCTCTGAGTTGGTCCTTGATTACGTTGTTTAGATTTAAGTCGCTGAGTCCAGGACTCGAACAGCAGTCGACTACGTGGGAGTCCAGTGATGTAACAGTTACACCATCTGCTGGTCCCACTTCTGTATTTTTTTAAAAAATATATCTTGAGGGGAACCAGCAGTTAGCGTGATGGCTATGTTGCTGGACTCCCACGTAGTCGACCGCGGTTCGCGTCTCGGACCCGGTGGCTTACAACTCACGCCGGGCGCATGTGCGTGCGTGCCCAAGATCCCGAGAGGAGGATGGAGGAGAAGGGATTGCGGCATGACCATCCCCCCTGGGGGGTGATTTCTCGCTTTCTGTCTCTATGTCTCTCTCTGTCTGTCTGGCAAGCGCACGTGCCCTATAGTGAAAAAAACCTCTCCAAAAAAAAAAAAAAAATATATATATATATATATATATATATATATATCTTGAGAGCCAGCAGATGGTATAGAGGTTTAGGTGGCTGGATCCCCAAGGCTGACAGTACAGGTCAAGACCCAGACCCAGTGGCTTGGGAAATACACTGGACACATGTGTGTGCCTAAAATCCCAAGAGGAGAATGGAGGAGAAGAGATTGCAGTGTGGCCCCTGGGGGGCGATTTCTCACTTTCCCTCTCTCTCTCTCTTCAGTGAGTATACATGCCCTCTGGCAAATGTTTTAAAAAAATATTGGGGAGGAGAAGACAGACAATGCATTTTCTTGAAGGATCAATTATTCTTGGGACCAGCAGTTGGTGTAATGGCTATGTCGCTGAACTCCCATGTAGTCAACCGCAGTTCAAGTCTCGGACCCAGTGGCTTAAACTCACGCCCGGTGCGTGTGCGTGTGTGGCCAAGATCCCAGGAGGAGAATGGAGGAGAAGGGATTATGCCGTGGCCATCCTCCTGGGGGTTGATTGGCTGATTTCTCACTTTCTGTCCTCTGTCTCTCTCTCTGTCTTTCCCGTGAGCGCACGCACCCTATAGCAAAAACCTCTCCAAAAAAGGAAGAAAAAAAAATATATATATATACTCAAAGATCTAAGAGAAAAAAAAACTTCTGAATCTTTGAAGAAGAAAGTACTAATATATGTACTTGAAATGCAGCGTCAATTTTTTAAAAATTACCTCGAGTTTCAAAAACTGGTAGACTTAACGGAGCAGCATCTCAACCACAGAACGATGAGAAAAGGAAACGCCTCCAGGTGACGTTTGTGTTAAATAAGTAACCTAAATGCTTCTGCCTTCTTCTTTCCCCTTCTTTAATTCTCTCTAAAAATTAAAATGCCCTGGGACCAGCAGGTAGTGCGGTGGTTAAGGTGCTGGACTCCCACGTGGTCAACTGTGATTCCAATCCTGGATCCGGTGACTTGAAACTCACACCAATCACATGTGCATTCGTGCCCAAAATCTCAAGAGGAAAATGAAGGAGAAGGGATTGCAGTGTGGCCATCCCCCCCCCCCCCCCAGGAGATGATTTCTCACTTAATGTCTCTCTGTCTCTCCAGAGAGTGGATATGCCCTATAGCAAAATTCTAAAAAAAAAAAAAAAAAGAAAGAAAAAAAAGAAAAAGTTAAAATGCCCTTTTCTTTATTCAGCCTGCTTTTGACGCTGTTCTTCCTGACTTTCTACTCTCCATCCTCCCATCATGAGTGTCTCCCCCGTTTCTCCTGCTGGGGCCACTTATAGACAGAAGTGTTTCATGACATGGAACTCTCATCCATTTTATGTCACACTCAGGTAGCAAGGGATTGTGTTTCTCCTGCGGTTCTCAGAGGCCTAGCACGACGCACTGCGGGTGCTCAGTGAATAGTGAGAAGCTAATGGACGCTTAAATGGATGGACAGATAGATGCTCGGCGTTTAAAGCTACCACTGACGACTGAATGTAATGGCCCCCTCTCAGTTCTCCTTACTACAAACCTTTCTGTTAATACAACCCAACCTTCTCAACCCAACCTTTCTCTCTATCTCTTATCTCTTTCTCAAATATTGTCTGCCCTTGGCATTCAAAATTGGATACTATTCTGGTATGGTCACGCTCTCTCCAAATCGTAATTTCTCTACCCTTTGCTGCTTCTTATTTCTGCCCCAGCCTTAACAGTGGATATCCCAGGCTCAAGCACTGGGCTCATTTCTTTATTTTCTGCCTGGTTCTACCTGAATCGTTGTCAGAGCTTCAACCCTCACCTCCATGCTGATAACCCCCATCTCTATCTCTAGCCCTGACCTCTCACCTGAGTTCCTGCCTCTTATCTCTGTCTGCTTGCCACGGGAGATTTCTGCCCAGATTTCCCACCACCTCAAATTCAAACTGACCCCTACAGATTCCTCTCTATGGGGAAAACATACATGTGTGTTTTACTTGCCTTTGTTACTACCGTAGCAACAATAATGATAATAATTACCAACATAAATGACAATAATGAGAGTTATTATATTTCTTTAAAGGCCATTTATTTATTTATCCATTTATATAGAAAATTATATTTAAATGTATTTATTTATTTATCTATTTATTTGAATCCTGGTCAGCCATGTGGAAATCCAACACCTTAATCACCATAGCACCTGCAGGCCCCTAGAGAGCTATTATATTTCTTTAAAAGCCATTTATTTATCTATTTATATATAAATATTTATTTCTATTTAAATATATATTTGTTTATGTATCTATTTATTTGAACCATGGTCAGCCATGTGGGAACCCAGCACCGTAACCACCATGGTGCCTGCAGGCCCCTAGAGAGCTCTTATCTTTTGCCTACCTGCGATATGTCAGGCACTTTATATTATTAGCTCATTGAATCTTCCCAATACTTGTAGGGTAGGAATTACTTGCATTTTTATAGAAGAAATTGCGGCTCAGAGAAGTGAAACCACCTGCCCCATATCACACAGCTTGTATGTGGGATTCAAATGCGAGATTGTCTATTCCAAAGTTTCTGTTCTTTTCACTGTACCACACAACTATTGTTTTAGAACAAACTTATAGCCGAAGTCCTTGAAGACGGAGAGCGCCGGTGATCTCTGTGAAACTTTGGAATTTGATATGACCTGCGTCTCCCCCTGATGATACTTGCCAAACATATCCCATGCCACTCTTGTCATGAAGGGACAGGATAATTAATCTTTCTAAGTCTTAATTGACTTATCTGTAAAATGAGGATATTAACACCTATCTACCAGGAGTATTGGAAAGAATAAATGGAAGAATGTATGTCAAGTATTGATCTAAAATGTCCATCATTGGATGAATGGAGACACAGACTGTGATACCTCCATGGAATATGACAGAGTACTATTTGGCAATAAAGAGAAACAGATTCTTATGCATACTACAAATGGATGAACCTTGAAGATATGCAAAATGAAAGAAGTCAGACGCAAAAGCCACCTAATATTCCATATTTCATGTGAAATGCTCAGAATAGGTAAATCTGTAGAAACAGAAAGTAGATTAGTGGTTAAGTAGAGGTGGAAATGGGGGGGGGGAGAACTCTCAAGTTCCTGTGAGAGTGAGAACTTTCTCTCTCCCTCTAGGCAGATTAATCTACTGACGAGGGCACCCCTGATCCAAACACCACCGGTTCTTCCTAAAAGTCCCACCAGCTCTTAAAGCTCTCAACATCATTGCGTTGGGGACCAAATGTCTAGCACATGAACTTTTGGGGTGCAAACCTATCCCACTTTTATCCAAACCTTTCCCCCTGTCTTTCCTAACAACCACCACTTGGTAGGTAGTTAACAACCCCACATAGAGCATCACAGGCATTCTGGGTAGTGCAAGGAGGTTAAAGACTCAGCCCCTAGCTGCGAAGAGTTCTTTGATTGCGGTTGGGGAAATAGCATATAGATACCAAAAGGCAGCTAAGATGAGGACACAAGTCTGTTAAGTGTCAAGTGTGCAATTCTCACTCAGAAGCTGTTGGAGTTTTAAGATGTGGTGAATGATTGGTCAAGAAGTCTTCAAAAAGCAGTTGGTTCCTGGGGATATGTAAGTTTCCTATTGGAAGAGAGGATGACCTGAGTATAGATACGGGTCTTCCTTCTTCCTTCTCGATAGGTTTATTAAGCATATGTCACATGCTGGACCCAGGGGTTATTAAGAAAAAGAGTAAGATTGGGTCCTGACCTCTAGAAGCTGTACAGGTGTAGGGAAGCTAGACCTATAAAGAAATGGCGAGACACCCATGACTGCAGTGGACCAAGGGAGCTGCTTGTTCGGGGGAGTTTGGAAGAGCATCCAAGAGGAACTGACATTTGGACATGCAGGTGAAGAGGAGGTGAGGAAGCAGGGTCCAGCAAAAGGAAAGGCATGGGTGGCAGGGCTGCACACTGTGGAGTAGAAGGGCAAGCGGTTCAGGGATGATTAGGGCAAGGCCGAGAGCTGAGGCCACTGAGGGGTGGTGGGGCTTTGCTGTAGAAGTTTTGTGTTTGTGTTAAGCAATGTATGTTTTACAGGGAGACAATCAAATGTGTGTGTTGTGGGGGCTGGGCTGCCCATAGCACAGTGGTTAAGTGCTTTGCTTTTGGTGTCAGCTCCCACACAGACACTGGGGGCATGCATGTCCAAATCCTGACGCAAAGGATTCTCTCTCTCTCTCTCTCTTTTGCTCTCAGAGGGTATGTGCACTCATGTATGTGATTGCAATTAAATTGCCCTCTGGCAATTAAAAAAAAGGTGTGTGTGTGGGGGGGGGAGGTTTCCGTTTCTCTCAGGTAACACTGTCTAATCCCAGTTCTGTCTTTCTGCTTTCTCTTGAACGGCAGCCCTTTTCCAGTGCTTCCTGCAGCAAGTCTCCTTGCTTTGATGAAATTCTGAACGCGGTCAAAGCCACATTCTCTTGCAGTCTTGCCATGCCCATGCCCTGGGAAGGCACACCTCCTTCACTCTCTGCCCTCTGTCATACAGCTACTGGGGACAAGGAGGGAAGCTTGAATATGAACCTGCTTGTATAACTCACCAAATGCGGAATTAAAATAATGTTGACCCCATGGATAGTCCCCGTGGTCAGACACGACACTCACACTGTATGCCTTTTAAATTTTATTTCGATGATAGCATTTGAAAATGCAGGTCCAAACTACCCAACAAATAAGTCTTTCTAGTGTTTCTAAACGAATTTAGTACACTATTTGTTCTTTCTATGTACTGAAAGATCTAAGAGTCTTTCCAAGAAAATATAAATCCCTTCATAGATCATTAAAGGGTCAGTAGAAATGCATATCTCAGATTCAAGTGTACTTAGGTATTTTTAAGTAGAATAGTGTACAGATAATTATTTTTATAATCTACAAGCAAAATGAGATTGTAATTCCAAACTTAACAAAAGGGCAAGTTTGTGGACTGAATAATACTCATTTATCATACTCTTCTGTACTGTATTGATATCTTTAACTGGCCAGTCAATTATAAAAAAAAGTAGATCCTTAGTAAATGTTATCAGTACCACGAAAATAATGGGATTTCTGTTTACAAGGTGTCGATTGTGTTCAGAGTCTTTGATAATGACAGCAGACAGTCAATAAACACTGAGACATTTACATGGCCAGTGGGAGCCTGACTAAACTATCTAATCTTTCAAAAGACAGTCAACACAATGAACTCTAAACCTAATCCTCTCGAATACTAGAGAGACAGGTTAGTGCTTTAAATACTACTCAACTCCAAATCCCACACTAAAAAGAGCCATTAAAGGCTTTCCTTAAACTCACAGAAGTGGGACATTCTGATTTTAGTTCCATTCTCTGGTGGTAAATCTTTACCTTATATTCGAAGTTCAACAATGTACAGGAACTGGGATTTGTAAAGGGTAACAAGCGTTGTCAACATGGACTAAAATATGAAAGAGGAGCAAGCAGTATTTGACACTTAAAACATTTCAAATCACTGTTTTCTCAAGAAAGCAAAAAGACATTGCTTGCTGGTTTTGCTCACTATACTTAAATAAATTCACATTTGTTCAGAATTTCCATATAGTTGGTGCCAAATATATAAATACACACACACACACACACATACACACACACACACACACACACACACATATATATACGTATATGTGTGTGTGTGTGTATGTGTGTGTGTGTGTGTGTGTGTGTGTATATATATATATATATATATATATATATATATATATATATTTAAAAAGAAGCTGGGAAAAGGGCCATTAGTTGACATTTCCTGTCTTCTCAGAGTGTATTACTCAGTGAAGAAAAATACATAAAAATTCTAAAATCCTGATGAGATTTTCTATAAGGGAAGTTGAAAAGCCCTGGCTATGGAATTGTGAACTTAGATCTTAAAAGAAACTGGGTTTTCAGTGGCAAAGAGAAAAAGAGAAAGGAGAATTTCAGCATGACTTATACAAATGCCCTGTCAACTCTCATTTTTGTGATATTGCTCAATAATATGAGGGTGCTGGGGAGTGCGTTTGTTAATTGCTGGCTAGAAAAAAAACTGGGTCCTGGCAACCCGCACAGAAGGAATGGTTTTCCTGAGAGGTTTGATTTGGGACCACTTTGTTCCTTTCCAGTGCGCGTCCATGGTGTTGGTTTCTTCGTACTTCCTGTTTAAACAGCCTGGCCAGAGAGAGGTTCTGATGTATTGCCCCATTCCACACTCAAGGCGGGAGTGGGAATCGGAAAGAACAGCCTTGTTGCTTGTGGAGCAGCCTTAATGAGTCATCTGAGAGACAGATGTGGCCTTGCCCTAAGAGCTAATTAATACAACCGACAGTCGGAGAGCTGATGTTCGATTCTGCTCAGGCTGCGGAAGTGAGAGATTCTTTGGTTGGCCTGGCATTCTGCCATGTCAGAGAGCCCACTGGAATATCTAGTTTGTCCTTTGCAGGAAATGGCAGGAAGTATGTGGAACTCTGGAATCCAGGAACAGGGTTTAATCATACCACACTATGAGGTCACTCCGTCAGGTCAGTGGTTGAGAGGGCCTGGAAAGAAATGGGGCTTATTTCTTTTGGGGTAGGTGAGCTTGCAATGGTAAGCCTCTACGTTTTAGATATCTTTGGATAGAAGATGTCTAAAGATGTCTAAAGATTTCATCACGACTGAAATTTGAGAATTTCGGGTTCTTTTTTGTCAGTGGATACATGGACTCTGCGTTTCAACAATTCTTTAACTCCATTGGAACCTAAAATTCATTGATCCTACTATATTTTTACTCTCAAACACACTTTCCATGTTGTTGCCCTTCTCATCCAGCTCAAATTTGTACACAGACATGTTAATCACTCCCATGAAATATACCCTTAGTTCCCTTGTCCCTCTCTCCCTTCGTTGAATAACTTGGCTAAATGACAGACTTCGTAAATTCAACTTTCTCCTACTCCACTCATGCAGTTGAGCAAAGCTGAAATGCACACACTGGCCTCAGTTTACATTCTTGGTCACTTATCTCCAGTGGATCCTTAACGTTGCCAGCAATCATACTGTACTTTTCTAGTCCAGCCATCCATCCATTCTTCCATTCATTCATTAATTCATTCATTACATTCGTATTGGAAGAAAGCTATTTTACACCTTTTCTTCTCTTCTCAAAACTTCAGTATCGCTAATTAAAAAGGGAAATGCAAACCAGAACCACAATGAGATACCAAGTTACTCCACTTAGAGTGGCTACTGTCAAAAATTAACAAATTCTGGCAAGAATCTGGAGAAAGGGGGACTCTTACATACTTTTGGTAGGGCTGTAAACTAGTAGAGCCAGTATGGCATTTCCTCAAAAAGCTAAAAATAGAACTCCCTGATGATCCAGTAATCCCAGTAGTAGGTATATAGCCAAAGGAAAAGGAAATCAGCAGTTGAAGGGTGTCTGCATTCCCATGTTTATTGCAGCCCTAGTCACAGTGGTTAAGATAAGAGTCCCTTAGCAGATAAATAGATAAATGCAATATACATGCACAGTGGAATATAATTCAGCGACTAAAAGGAATGAATATCTGAGGCAACATGGACAATCTGGAGGACATTAAACTAAGTAAAATAAGCCAGGTGCAGAAAGAGAAATATCTCATGTTCTGAAGAAGAGAGTAGAATAGTGATTACTAGAGGCTGGGAAGGCTTGGGGGAGAGGATAGGGAGATGCTGGTTAAAAGATATAAAACTATAATTATTGGGTTGTTGGGAAAGTTATGCCACATTTTTGCATAGAAAGACAGAAAAATATGTCCTGACTTTCCTGACAATCTAATAGCTAGGAGAAATAAGTTCTGGTGTTCTATAGTACAACAAGGTGACTGCATTTAATGCTAATTTGCTGTATATTTCAAGGTAGCTAGAAGAGAGGATTTTAAATCTTCCGAGCACAAAGTAATGACAAATGCTTGAAATGATATACAAATTACCCTGATATGATCATTACACATTGTATTCATGTACCAAAACACGACACTATACCTCAAAAATATGTATAATTATTATATCACTTAAAAGAACTTTTTGGGGCTAGCAGGTGGTGTAGTGGTTAAGGTGTTGTACTCCTAAATGGCTGACTGTGGTTCAAGTCCCGGACCTGGTGGTTTGCTTTCTCACTTTCCCTCTCTGTCTCTCTCTAGTGAATATAATAAATAAATAAATAAAATTAAATAATTTTTTTTAAAAAAAGGACTTTAACCATTTATTTCCAACCTCATGCTCCCTACATATTGAAAAATGGAAACCATCAGAAGAGAACTTCCACTACCTCCCACTCCCACATGTACCCGCCCACCAGACTCTGCCTTCCTTTCTGTTCATTAAGATGACCTTCCTGTACTCTTTACTAGGCCGACACCTCCACTGAGACGCCAGCTCTCCCACCTCACCTCAACACACACCAGGCCAGTTATTCAAAGAAAATGCTGCCAGCTGTCCTTTCTCTCCCGAATCATCAGTTCCCCCTCTTTCCCAGTACCATATAAGCATTTTTCATCATAAAAAAAACCCCCACAAGGGAACCAGCAGTTAGCGTAATGGCTATATCGCTGGACTCCCACGTAGTCGACCGCGGTTCGCGTCTCGGACCCGGTTTACAACTCACGCCGGGCGCGTGTGCGTGCGTGCCCAAGACCGAGAGGAGAATGGAGGAGAAGGGATTGCGGCGTGACCATCCCCCCTGGGGGGTGATTTCTCGCTTTCTGTCTCTCTGTCTCTCTCTGTCTGTCTGGCTAGCGCACACGCCCTATAGCGAAAAAAACCTCTCCAAAAAAAAAAAAAAAAAACCCCACAAAACAACAACTCTCTTGATCCCACTTCCCTTTCTAGCTTACTACCCCTCCTCCCATTGTCTTCTTCCCTTTACAGAAAAATTCCTCCAACAAGTTGTACCTACTTACTGTCTCCAATTCTCTCATTTCTTCTCCTTTACCACCACTACCAACTACAACTACTCTCCTAAGGAAACCACGCGAATGCAGTTTTTCAGTCCTCATTTTATTTGACCTATCGAGCATGTGAAATAGTCACTGCGTTCTCATGAATATGTTTTTCACATGGCTGCCACCACACTCCGGGTTTTCCTTTTACTCCCTTGCTTCTCATTCTTTCTGGATCTTTCAGTCTACCTGGTCTCTCTATGGCAGGGTTCCAGGGCTCAGTTCTTGGAGCTCTTCTGTTATCTGTCTACTGACCACCTTGGTGATTTCATCTAATCTCAGCTCTACAGCTCTCTGACGATCCTGTCTGTATGCCCTCCCGGTGCCCCAGATCCTGTCCACCTTCCAACTCCACATCTCCATTTGGATGCCCAGTAAATGCTGAGCTTCTGATCTTCCACGGTCATCCTGAACTTGCTCCTCCAACGGTAAGGAGCAATTCCATCCTTCCAGTTGTCGAAACAACCAACCAAGAAATCTTGGCGTCACCCTCCCCTCCCTTTCTTTCATTCTTTACGTTCTAATCCAGTAGCAAATCCAGTTGGCTTGACTCTACCTACAAAATACATTCAGAATCTGACCACTTTCACCAACTCCTTTACTATGACCTGGTTCAAACCACTCTCTAGCTGCTTTCTGTGATTCTGCTACAACAGGTGAGTACAGACCTGGGAGTCAAACTCAGTGAATTATTCTTCAATTTTGAAGCCTTGGATCTTTTGTTAAGCTCATCTCTCTCTCTGGCTTCTTCACCTTTTTGGCTGCAGCTGTAGAAATCCCCTCCATGTTAATGTCCCTAGTCTTCCTATTCTTCCTTAGACCAGATGGAAACTATCGTTTGCAGTCTCATGTGCAGATAAGTGTGGCCATGTTACAAAGCCCTGACCAACGAGATAAAAGCAGAAGTAGCTGGGTGGAACTTCCAGGAAACCTCTGTAAGTGTGACATGCAGCTGGGCTTTACTTTTTTTGTCTTTCCCTCATACTCCTTCCTGCTGCCTGGATTCGGGAATGGGTGGCTGGAGCTTCAGCAGCATTTTTGCATCCTGACATGACCTTGAGAATGAAAACCACTTGCTAAAGATAGAAATCAGAAAGACAGAAGCAATCCACGTGTGTGATGTCTTTGTGGAGTGGTCATACCAGCCCTAGTCCATGACTGGTCTCTTTTACATAAGAAACTAAAATTAATAATAATACAAGCTGTATTAAATATAAGATATGGCTTATAAAGTAATGAGATCGCATCTACACGTTTTCACTAAATATAAGCTCCATTGGGCCAGCAGGTGGCGTGGTGGTGACGGTGTTGAACTCCCATGTGGCTGACCGTGGCTTGAATACCAGACCTGATTGGCTTACTTTTCCACTTTCTCTCTCTCTCTGGTGAGTGCATATGCCCTATAGCAATTTAAAAAAGATTAATAATAACAAAATTTTAAAAAGATAAGCTCCATTAAGACACTAAATAAAGATTAGAGTACTGTCACCATTCTCAGTTCCTTCCACTGAAACGTCATGACAAGGCAAATTCTGCATAACGCCAACTTTGAATCTTTACAAAGATTTACGAGAAAAGGAGGGTAACAGGATCATCTGTTGTGTCTGAATCGACTGTTGTGCTGTTGATGCTTTATAAATTATTTAAAGTACAACAACTTTGGGCTGGCCCTGTAGCACAGCAGTGAAGTGTGGTACAAGGGAGCTGGATCCCACGTGGCCAACCAGGGTTTGGATCCTGGCCCCAGTAGCTTGAAAAATACTCCTGGCCAGGATTTGATTTGTGCGTGTATGCTCAGAATCCTCACTGGATGAAGAGATGGAGAGAAAACTATTGCAATGTGATCACATTCCATTAGGGGTGCTTTTCTTTCTTTCTCCCTTTCTGGCGAGCACATGCACCCTCTGGGGAAACAACGACAACAACAACAAAGAGAACAGTTTTGGCCTTATTCCTGTTATTGAGATGAAGTCTTAAACCTCCAAATCACACATCTTCCTCTAAGGCTCTGTAACTGCAAGCCTAGCTGGGCAGAGAGAAACAGTGAAATATTACTTACAAGTGTGGGAAGTCAGCTGGGAGGTGGTTTATTCAATTCTGTGTTCCTCTTAAGATTCAGGTCATGGGATCTGGGCATCGTTCATCTCTGAGATGAATTCCGATTGGTGGAAAGAACGTGTTTCTTCAAGTGCTGTCTCTCACACTTACTAGTCTTTGGGCAAGTCATTTAACCCTTCAGAGTCAAAGCACTTTTTAATAATCTATAAATGGAAATAATACTAAAAGTAGCTATTTCCATAGAGCTGTTGAGATGATAAAAATCGGGAAATACAGTATATACTGAAGGGTCTACTTCATGGTCACCCACTATCTATTTGTTTCTTTGTTTTGATAACGTGTTCCATTTTATAAATGCTTTAGAATTTTTAAAATGCTTTCACATACTGTACAAGTTATTGTCAAAATCAAGCACCGATCAACACTTCCTCTAAGAGCTTTTGAATGGTTGCGTTTTAATTGTTTTAGGATGTGACCAACTTTGGTGGAGTTGAGTTAGTCGGCTTCATTATCCCCCTGCAACATTTCCTCTGTGCTCGTTGATTTCCATGGCGACATGACGATTACTTCCTGAGAAACAAAGGAACACATGTGTTGAGAAGTAAAAAGGAAGCATACGGATCACCTATTGAACCATAACCCTGTAAAACCTGGTGTAGGCGGAAACTTTTCTTTTGATCATCCTGTGTTTGAATGAAGGAATTCACAGTAGTCGTTCTCTCAGCTTTTTACCATACAATGGTTGTCCTTATTAGGGGCCAGATTATGTCAGGCCTTACAAGCCAAATTTACTCCAAAAAGTTTTGTCGGATAGACTGTTGACGACATTGAATTTTTAGATTGGCAGGCTATCTAGAAAAGTGATAGTAGGTAATGAGAAATTTGAAGATAAAAAAGGAGTGGAAGAGGGGCCAGCAGGTGGTGCAGTGGTTAAGATGCTGAGCTCCTGGGAACCAGCAGTTAGCGTAATGGCTATGTCGCTGGACTCCCACGTAGTCGACCGCGGTTCACGTCCCGGACCCGGTGGCTTAAAACTCACGCCGGGCACGCATGTGTGTGTGCCCAAGATCCCGAGAGGAGAATAGAGAAGGGATTGCAGCGTGACCATCCCCCCCTGGGGGGTGATTTCTCGCTTTCTGTCTCTATGTCTCTCTCTGTCTGTCTGGCGAGCACACGCGCCCTATAGCAAAAATCTTGCCAAAAAAAAAAAAAAAAAGATGCTGAGCTTCCACATGGCTGACTGCAGTTTCAGTCCCAGACCTGGGACTGGCTTTGTCATTTTCGATCTTTCTCTATCTCTGTCTCTTTTTGGTGAGTACATGTGCCTATAAAACATTATATAATAATAATAATGATAAATTAAAATTAAATAAATTATTCTTTTTTTAAAAAAAGAATGAATGGAAGAAGAAATAACTCGCCACTCTAAAACACCCTGGTTCCTAGGGCCGGCAGATGATGTAGTGGTTAAGGGCGCTGGACTCCCACATTGGCTGACTGTGGTTTGGAGTCCCAGACTTCTCTCTCTCTCTCTCTCTCTGTCTCTCTCTGGTCAAATTAAAATAAATAAGTAAATAAATAAATAAAGTTAGATAAAAAAAATAATTATATATATATATATATATATATATATATATATATACACCCTGGTTCCATTTTGCTATATTAATTAATTGATCAGGTATTCCAGTAAACACTTATTGAAGACTTCCCGAGTATGAGGTCCTGTACCAAGTGCTCTGAGAACTACAAAGATGAAGAATACCAGGGCGGTCTTCTAAAAATTCATAGTTTAATACCAAAAATAAAATACATATGTTTTATTAAAATTATGTCCTATGTGAAGGACAATTCGAGACTGAGTGGCTTTGAGGATGGAGCTATCTATGTTGAGCCTTGAAGAATGTACAGAAATTTGTTCACCAGGTAGGCAGACAGACAGGTGTTCCAGACAAAAGAAACAGCATCAAAAATGCCCAGAGGTCCCCAGGCCAGAGCAATGGATGAGAGCTAAGGAGACATTGATTTGGAGAGCAGAAGCGGGCTGGGAATATAGATGTTGGGGATACTACCGTTATTAGTAGCTAGGTGTTTAGTGCGTGGAGAGTGGCCTACAGTGTGAGGCGGGGAAAGTCAGTGAGTTCCATTTTGGACGTGTTGGGTTAGGATTTTCTGGTGGAGATGCTATGTAGGTTGTTAGAAACGAAGTTTGGAGCTTAGGAGAGGGGAGTAGTTGAAGGTCTAGATTTGGGACTTGACAACACACAAAGAAAGATGAATGTGCAGACTCTAGAGTGAAAAGAAAAGAAGATCAACAACCGAGTGCTGGGAATCAACCACATTTAACAGACACACTGATGTAGGACTGACAGATGGTGTAATGGTTATTGACACTGGACTCCCACATGGCTGACCGAGGTATGAGTCTCAGTCCCGGCAGCTTGAAACTTACCTGGGCAAGTGTGTGTGTGTGTGTGTGTGTGTGTGTGTGTGTGTGTGCATGCCCAAGATCCCGAGAGGAGACTGGAAGAAAAGGGATTGATTGCAGTGTGGTCATCCCCTGGGGGTGTGATTTCTTGCTTTCTGTCCCTGTGTCTCTCTCTGTGTCTCCAGCGAGTACACACACCCTATAGAAAAAAACTCTCTTGAAAAAAAAAATAAAAGAGAGAGAGAGAAACACTGATGAAGAGGAACTTGGAAAGGAGAAGCCAGCAAGATAGGAAGGAAAATCACCGGAAAACATAGCCACTCTTTAAATGGTTGTTGGGGAATGTCAAAGCAGAACAGGAAGCATTTAATCAAATTCTTTTACTTTTGAAATTCTTCTCTAAGATTTGAGGCTCTTTTTAATGAGACCGGATGAGTTAATGAGGCTCCTTTGGAATTCCCCTCTTTTAAAAAGTTTGCCAGAAGGCGCTCATGCTTTCCATAGGGAGATGGGGGGTTGAGGAAACACCCCCATGGGTCATGGTCACACTGTAATTCTTCTTCATCTCTCTCTCCTTTTGGAATTTTGAGCACATACTCACATGTGCCCGGCATTTTTCAAGCCTGAGGTTGGCCTTGTGGGATCCAGCCACCACCAGAAACACAGGCACCTTGGGACTCTTTTATAAAATGTTGATTATTCTCTTTATCCCCAAGAATAAATCCCAGGAGCTTGGGCAACCCAAGTTGTTTTAGGAGTCAGGTAAAAAGGGATAGTCTTGGACTGTGAGGCTCTAGTGAGCCAGGGAGGAAGTATCACAGAGTGTTTATAAGCGCTAGAGTTACATAGAACTGTGTTCAAATTCTGATTCTGAGGTCCAGAGGTGAGTTCTCCCAGCAGCTGTGGCTCCCATCCTGGGTGTGAGAACTACAGATTACTCACTCCTGAACACCACTCCCTTCATGGGGCCTAACTGTAGCTCAATAGTAGAATGTGAAGCTCTGCAAAGCTGATCGAATGTTCTGGGTTCATGCCTGGAGACCTCTCTGAGTACACAGGACATGCATGTTCCCATGATCTGGGGCTGAATGAGGCTAGAGGTAGTTTGTAGTGTCAATATCTTATTGAAGGTGCTGTCTCTCTCTTTCTCTTTTTTCTCTCTGTCTCTCTTGCTCTTGGGAGAAATAAATAAACAAACTTGAAAAAAGTGTACGAAACAAAATACTTCCTTATACTCAGCGAATGGGGATGTTTTACAATTAGCCAACTCTTAAAAATATATTCAATATCACTTACAGAGAAAAGAACCCCAAACACATAAAAATAAATCAGATTGGGCTTTGTCTTTTGATGAATGTTTTTTCACCGAACAGGAAAATCCTCATTAACAAAAATTTTGAGAACAATAAAGCAACTGGAGGTTATTAATATGAAAAGATTGTCGATTGTTCCTCCGGTAGAAATTTCCCTTGGACAGCCCACTTCCTGAGAAATGACTCAGCAAAAGCTCCCAAGAAGAGCTGTTCATGTTGAATACAATGGCTCAGGCCGACACTTATTTCTTATCTATAAAGTTCCCCACTGATTGATGATTCATGGTTCTTTTCATTTTTACGCTTTGAATGCAAACTATTTCTTAATGTAAACAAATGGCTTCAGTATTTAAAGCAAAACATTTCCGTTTGCTTAGTACTATTTCCTATTTTATGCCTAACACCATATTTTTGAAGAATTGTTTGGTTTCAAAAGAGGAAAAAGAGAACGATTGTTTAGAAGAATGTGTGCAAAGGAGGGGTGCCCTTCCTACGTCAGCGAGGCCTGCCTGGAGTTGGACACATGGCAGGTGATCCTCTCAGAACATGCCCAGAGGAGCTGGGGTCCTGAGTTCTGACCGTGAAGGTCATGGCTTTCCTGTGGGACAAAGGACATGTGTGGCCGCTTGCTAGTAGTCTTGTAAGATGTCTTTAAGTTCTTAGAGCTCTGAACTAGGTAAATGGCACAGAACAGTTACTTTTTAAAAATACTAGAAGGAAGAGAGCAAGATCGTTAGTGATTTCTTATGATATTATACAACTGCCAATTTATTGAATAATAAGAAACTCAAAGAGCAGGAGCCAGTTTCAACAAAGTATGTGGCAAACATGGACCACCAGGTAGAGCCGTCATAGCCCTACAATGAAGGGTTGTGAATCAGTCCACTCCTGCTGGTCTTGCAGCAAATGTTCAGGCTCTACCCTTGGGGAAGAAACAATGAGGGTAACTCAAAACCTTTCAGTAGGAGGCCCTAACATAACAAACTGAAGACACTTAAAATTCAAGTATTGGGCCCAGCAAGTGGCATGGTGGTTAAAGGCGCTGGACTCTCACGTGGCCGACCACGGTTCAAGTCTTGGACCTGGTGGCTTGCTTTCTCACTTCCTCTCTCTCTCTGTGTCTCTCTCTGATCAAACTGGAAAATAATTATGATAATAATAAAGTTAAATAAAATAATTCTTTTTTAAATAATTATTTAATTTTATTTATTCATTCATTTATTTTAATTTGACCAGAGAGAGATACACACAGACAGAGAGAGAGGGAAAGTGAGAAAACAAGCCACCAGGTCCGGTATTCGAACTGCAGTCGGCCATGTGGGAGTGTCCAGTGCCTTAACCACCATGCCACCTGCTGGTCCCCAATAAAATAATTTTTTAAACAAACAAACAAAAATAGATTCAAGTATTTAGGGCTGGCAGGTAGTGTGGTAGTTAAGGCACTGGAATTCCATATGGCCGATTGTGGTGCAAGTTCCAGACCTGGAGGCTTTCATTCTTACTTTCCTTCTCTCTCTCTCTCTCTCTCTCTCTCTCTCTCTCTCTTTCTCTCTCTGTCTCTCTTTGGTCAAATTAAAAACTAATAATAATGGGGCCGGCAGGTACTGTGGTAGTTAAAGGTGCTGGATTCCCACATGGCTGACTGCAGTTTGTGTCCCGGACCTGGTAGGCTGCTCTCTTGCTTTCCCTTTCTCTCTCTCTGTCTCTGTCTGGTCAAATTAAAATAATAATAATAACAACAACAAATGGAATTACATAAACAATTCTTTTTTTTTTGAGAGAGAGATTTTCGCTATAGGGCGTGTGCGCTCACCAGACAGACAGAGAGAGACATAGAGACAGAAAGCGAGAAACCACCCCCTGGGGGGGGATGGTCACGCCGCAATCCCTTCTCCTCCATTCTCCTCTTGGGATCTTGGGCACGCATGCACACGCGCCCTGTGCGTGAGTTTTAAGCCACTGGGTCCGGGACACGAACCGCGGTAAACTATGTGGGAATCCAGCGACATAGCCATTACGCTAACTGCTGGTTCCCAGCAATTCTTTTTAAAATAATAAAAAGATTATTTTAAAAAGATTTAAGTATTTGGTGACACTATTTTTACTATAACCATAATTTTTTAAAAGAATTGTTTAATTTCTTATTTATTCATTCATTTATTTTAATTTTACTGGGGAGTGAGAGAGAGAGAGGGGACGTGAGAAAGCAAGCCACCAGGTCCAGGACTTGAACCATGGTCAGCCATGTGGGAATGTCCAGCACCTTACGCACCACACTACCTGCTGGCCCCATATAGCCATAATTTTTATTGTGCACTCAGAAATAGATATTGTCAGTGGTAGAAGAGATTTTGACTCTCCTCTTAAAGAAACTTCAGGTTTGCCGGAAGATAAAATATAATTACAGTTACTTAAAACAATTAGTCCATAATTTTCTTGTCAAATTAGAAAAATGTGATTTTTTTTAGGTTTTTGCCATAGGGTGCGTGCGCTTTCTGGAGAGAGACAGTGAAAGGGAAAGTGAGAAATCACCCCCTGGGGGGATGGCCATGCCACACTTCCTTCTTCTCCATTCTTCTCTCAGGATTTTGGGCATGCATGCACGCGCACCCGGTGTGATTTTCAAGCTACCGGGTCCAGGACTCATCGTGTGCATAGGCCATGTGGAATCCAGCCACCTTAACCGCCCTGCCACCTGCTGGCTCCCTCATTCCTGCTTTTTTTTTTTTTTTTTAAAGAATTGTTTATTTGTTTATTATTAATTATTATTATGATTATTCTATTAGCCCGGGGGGGGGGGAGTGATAAAGCAGGTGCCAAGTCTAGCACTTGAATCTGGTCACCCACGTGGAGTCCAGTGCCTCAACCACCGTGGCATCTGCTGGCTCCCATTCCTGTTTTGTTTTTTTAAAGAAAGAATTTTTTTGAGAGTTTTTTTTTTTTTTTTTTTTTTTTTTTTTTTTGCTAGAGGGCACGTGTGCTCTCCAGAAAGACAGAGACAGAGAGACAGAAAGTGAGAAATCATCCCCCAGTCCCTTGGCCACACCACAATCCCTTCTCCTCCATTCTCCTCTTTGGATCTTGGGCACGCACGCACATGCGCCTGATGTGAGTTTATGCCACCGGGTCCGGGACTAGAACCACGGTCGACTACACGGGAGTCCAGCGACATAGCCATTATGCCAACTGTTGTCCCTAAAGAAAGATTTTTTTTTTTTTTATAGGAGCTCACCAGAAAGACAGAAAGTGAGAAATCAGCCCCTGGGGGGGATGGCCATGCTGCAATCCCTCCTCGGTTCTCAGGATTTTGAGCATGCACAGGTGCCTGGCGTGAGTTTTCCGCCGCAGCATCCAGGACTCAAACCACAGTGGACCACACGGGAGTCCAGCGACATTACCGTTGTGCCATCTGCTGGTCCTCCCATTCCCGCTCTCACCTCCTGGTTTATGCAGCAGTCCTGCAGGGCATTCCCACTACTCCCCTGACAGGCCAGGTGCTTCCACTCTAAGACGATGGGCACGTGCCTTTCCTTTACGCAGCGCCCGAGTCCAGCAAGGCGGGTGAATATACAACGAGACCACGGTACTTCTGCAGCAGCAGCCCTCGGAGAGCCGCAGCCACGGCTCTGCGCTACCCCCAGGCCATGCCGTAGGCTTCAACAAGGGCGGCGGAGTGACCAAGAACGTGAGCAAGCCGAGCCCCAGCCGCTGCAGTGGGGTTGCGCCCGCCGCTGTCCCCGCAGAGCCGTTCGGTGAGCGGTGTCAGCAGTCGGACCACAGCCGGGCCCTGCTCTCGTCCAGGCTGCACAGGGCGCAGGCCTGAGGCACCAGGTACCGGCGGCAGAACCCCGGGTCAGGACCTGCCTCTCGCCAGCACCCCAGGCCTGTCAGACTTCCGGATGAGGCAGAAGAGATCGACATGGTGTGCCTTGGACTTGTCGGAACCCAGTTCCCGGGAGGAATAAGCTTGCTCTCTGAAAAGCCAAAACTAAACAAAGCACAATACTTACGGATAAGAGCTTTGATCAAGGTATGCTCAGAAGAGTTAGGAAAGACAGCAGCAAGTCACTCTACCGAACAAGTACCCTTGGAACAAGGCCTCGTAGGCGCAGTGACAGTAACAGGTGACATCGTTATTGCTCACCACGTGTCAGACACTTTTCTAAAAGCTCTACTTAATATGTGCTTAAAAGTCCAGTAATCTTCACAACAACTGTGTGAGGAACGATGCTCTCATCATCTTACAGACAAGCCCGGCCAGGAGAGGCATTCCAGCATGTGCACCGCTCAGAGACCAACAAAGTCACCACATGTTCCCAGGAGCACATGTGTTCCCAGGAGCACGTGGCTTAGACCAGCAAGCGCATTATAACCTGCATGGGAGCGTGGGGGGGTACCGTGTCCTCTATGATTTTACAAACAGGACAGAAAATGTCATGCTTTATATCATAAACCTGCTGGTTGGAATTGATTTTTAAAAACTGCTTTCTTAATACTTAGAAAGTTTACTCCTTAAAGAATAGTAGGAGGATAGATTACTGAGAAAACCTAGACCCACTGAAAGACCAGAAAAATTTTCATAATAAAATGTTAGATCCTGAATTTTTTGAAGATTATAGAAAAAATATAGAATGGCTTCGTGGAATCATGATTTTGGGTGACAGATTTTTCTTGAAAAATGTTCAGGCTGGCTCTGTGGCCTAGTGGTTGAGGCAGCCAGATGCCACATGGCCTACCCCCTGGTTCTAGTCCCAGACCGCATGGCTTAAGAAACAGGCCAGGGGACCAGTAGTTAACGGAATGGCTATCTCGCTGGACTCTCATATAGTTGACCGCGGTTTGCGTTCTGGACCTGGTGGCTTAAACTCATGCCGGGTGCGTGTGTGTGTGTGCCCAAGATCCTGAGAGGAGAATGGAGGAGAAGGGATTGCGGCATGGCCATCCCCCCTGGGGGGTGATTTCTTGCTTTCTATCTTTCTGTCTCTCTCTGCCTCTCTGGCGAGTGCATGCGCCCTATAGCAAACACCTCTCAAAAAAAAAAAAAAAAAAAAAAAAAAAAGAAAAAGAAAAAGGAAAAGAAACAGGCCAGGCACATGTGCATGCCCACCCAAAATCCTGAGCAGAGAGAGATGGAGGAGAAAGGGTTGCAGTGTGACCATTTCCCACGAGGGTGCTTTCTCCTCTCCTCTCTGTCTCTCTCTGATAAGTACACGTGTCCTCTGGCAACAACAACAACAACAAATACATAAATAAGACCTTACTTTCAAATGATAAATTGTATTGCTAATAATACTTGTATTATTTTCAGTTGCCTGTAAATAATAATGCTAACGTTTTAAAACTTAGCTGGAATCTCCCTATCTTGAAAGATTCCCTACTGCTAAACTCATACGATTGATGCTAACATAACCAGAAGAACGTTGAACTGTTTTATGTTAGCAAGGCTTTGTAAGCCAAACTCTGTGATATCATGGTTAAATATTTATTGCTTACCCGTTACTTACAAAGCACTGTGCTTCTGTGTCAAGATTATTTATTGAACAAATATTTATCCAGCACCCAGCCTGTGCCCGCCACCGTGTTTGCTGCTGTAGCAACCCAACCATAGGGCCCTTTCTCTGCCTGCGTCTCCATCTCCCCGTCTCGGGCAAGCGGTCCGTCGGTCAGCACTGGCTGCACTTTCGCGTCCCTGGCCGTGTCTTTCGCTCTATTTGGGCCCTTTGTGTCCATCAGCTTCCTTGCACCTGGCTTGGCTGTGAGTCCTTCCCACTCTGGGATACCCAAACAGCATCCCTTCTCCATTTCTCAGGTCCAGTGACCTCTCCTCTGGGAATGCTTTCGTGCTCTTCGGAGTCATCCTTCCTTCCTTTATTTATTTAGTTAATGATCTTAACCACTTTTCCGAAAGGATTTTTCTAAAGAATGTGTGCGCTTGTTGGAGAGAGACAGAGAGAGAGGCGAGAAAGCAAGGAAACGCCCCTCAGTGGGGCATATTCACGCCAGTCCTTCTTGTCCACATCTCCATCCTGTTGTGATTTTGGGGACATAAACACACACGACCAATGTGTTTTTCAAGCTGCTGGGTCTGGGATTCCTAACTCTTTTTTTTTTTTTTTAAGGGATTTTTGCTATAGGGCATGTGCACTTGCCATAGAGAAAGTGAGAAACAGAAAGTGAGAAATCGCCCCCTCTCTGGGGGGATGGCCACACGGCAATCTCTTCTCCTCCACTCTCCTTTTGGGGTTTTGGGCACACGTGCATACATGCTCGGTGTGAGTTTCAAGCCGCAGGGTCTGGGACTCCAACTGCAATAGGCATGCGGGAGTCCAGCGATGTAACCATTACGCCATCTGCTGGTCCCTGGGATTTGTGTTTTGAGATTAGCTGTGTGGAATCCTGTTCCTTTAACCACAAGGCCGTGGGGCCCGGCCCAACAGCTAACGCTTACGATGGCTTATCATGTGCCCAAACTTTTTCTAAATATTTTATAAAATAAATGCTTAAAAGTCATGTCATCTCCATGGCACCAGGTGAGACAGTGACACCATTGTCATCCTCCTGTTACAGACAGGGAACTCCTTTGAGAAGGTATCCAGGTGAAGGCCAGGGGGTAGAAAGCCACAGGAGCAGCGGTGCAAGGAGTTCTCGTAGCTCGTTCCTACCATATCATCTGCAAAAGCAGGATATGTGTCCGATTCTTCAATTATTATTTGAAAGAATGAATACTACTGGAATGAATGAATAGTGGTGAATAATGATGAATACTAGTCTCCCCCGAAGTGCTCCACGTTAATCAAGTGGCTCTTAAAGAAAAAACTCCCATTTTAGTCTGATCAGCATAAAGACAATTGAGTTACTGCCTCCTTTGCCCTCAACTCTGTGTGCTGTTCTCGCGGCCTGAGATGGCTCTAGACTCCCTGTGGCTGGATTACAACTGACTTGGGCTAAGGTTCGCGGTTGTCAGGCTTTGTGCCACGCCCTAGCTGATGCTGTTCTGTCTGGCGTGGCCTTTCCTCTTTCACTTGGCAAATTTTTACTTGCTTGTTAAGGTTGCTCTGATCTTATATCTTTTTTTTTAAGTTTGTTTATTTATTCCATAAGTGAGAGACACTGAGAGACAAGAGAGAAACAGCATCTCCATCAGTGTCTTCATGCTGCGACCCACACCCAGCTTAAGCCACACAGGATCACGATCGCATGTATGCTGAGCTTACTCAGGGAGGTCTCCAGGTACGAACTGGTAACCTTCCCAGGTGAGTCTGCCTTGCAGAGCATCGCCTTTTACCCCACGCCACTATTCAGCACTTGAAGTCATATCCCTTTTTTGTCTTTTTCACTTTTCAGAGGGAACAGGTGCTTGCCAGAGTGGGAGGGAGAAAGCACTCCCTCAGTGAGGCGTAGTTATGCTGCAATCCCTTCTCTTCATTTCTCCATCTGGGATTTTTGGGTACTCACACACGTGTCCAGAGGTTTTGTCAACCATTAGGGCCGGGATTAGAACTACGGTTGGCTATGTGGGATCTGCTTCGCTAAGCACTCGGCTTAACTGCCGAGCCACTGGTCCGGCCTGATGTATCATAAGGAAGCTTCCTAATCCTTCCCTAGGCCGAGTAGGTGCCCCCTTTTTTCCTGAAAAATTGGACCTGATCATCTTTATTGTTGTATGGCCATTAGCACTCTCGGCTATGGCCCAGCGGGTCCTGTTGTCCTTATCAGGCGGCGTGTCGTTCGTAGATATTGGTGTTTTGAGACTAGTGTATGTGGTATATGCAGTTTATATTTAATTTCCTAATTGTTACTAATATATAGATCTACGTTTACATTTTTAAAAATCTAGATGCCGGGACTAGTAGTTGGCGTAATGGCTATGTCGCTGGACTCCCATGTAGTCGACTGTGGTTTGAGTCCCGGACCCGGTGGCTTAAACTCACTCTGGGCATGTGTGCATGTGTGCCCAAGATCCTGAGAGGAGAATGGAGGAGAAGGGATTGCAGCGTGGCCATCGCCCCTGGAAGGTGATTTCTCGCTTTCTGTCTCTCTGTCTTTCTGGTGAGCACACACACCTTATAGCAAAAACCTCTCCAAAATAATAATAATAATAATAATAATAATAATAATAATAATAAATAAATAAATAAATAAAATAAAAATCTAGATGCCTTGTCAGATTCACTCATTAATTCTAGATTTAATCTAATTGATCTATTTAGATTTTCTACATAGATGATCATGTATACTGCAAATGTTAATTTTTCTCCCTTCTTACCTATTTTATATCTTTTATTTCTTTATCTTGCCTTATTGCACTAGCTAGGACTTCCAGAATTATTTTGTTTAAATTGCCAGAGTGCATGTATGCTTGGCAGAGAGAGGATGAGAAAGGGGGAGAGAGAGAAAGCATTCCCCAATGGGCTGAAGTTACACCACACTCTCTTCTCTTCCATCTTTCAAACCCTGTGGATTGACTTTATGGGATCTGGCTCCCTTAACCAGTACACCTCGGGAGCTGGCCCCAGGATAGGACAATTTCAAATAAAGCTGGTGATGCTTTTTCTGAGCTAAGGGAGTCGTGGTCGTGTTTAGTCACCAAGCAGAGCATTACAGTGGGGCTGCTGCTGCCTTTTTATGCTCTCGCTATGCTGCCGTCTTCCTGCACCACGTCTAGCATTTTTAAGAATGGGCCTCCCACGTGACCTCGGCCTGCCCAGTCCTGGCTTCAGCCTCTGTGAGCCACCACGGGTGGATCGAACTTGGGACTTTTTGATACATTGTTATATTCCTAGGTTGCTGAAGGGTTTTGTTTTGTTTTGTTGTTGATTTTTAGTGGACTCATCCCAACATATAAAAGTGAGAGAGCTACTCCCACGGGAAGGTGTGGGGTAGTGATGGGAAGGGCAACAAAGATTCCACCTAGACTCTGAGCAGAACTGACCCCTGGGTGCTACTTGCCAGGCGGGGCCCCTCTTCTGGTTCCCTTTTCCTGCCTTTTGCCCCCTGCCCCCGTCTTCTCCCTGAACTCCCAGGTATGTTTCCTAGAGTCTGCAAATTGTGTTTGGGGCACCTATGCCAGCGAAACTCGAGGCCATAGTGCTCCCCACCAGCGATTCTGGGACAGGGCAAGGAGGCTGGGCGTCTAGGTTTGGAAAGGAGCAAGTTTTACTTGAAGAATAAACTTATTTTAAAAGAAATGGGGGGGGAACCAGCAGTTAGCGTAATGGCTATGTCGCTGGACTCCCACGTAGTCGACCGCGGTTCGCGTCCCGGACCCAGTGGCTTAAAACTCACGCCGGGCGCGTGTGCGTTCGTGCCCAAGATCCCTAGAGGAGAATGGAGGAGAAGGGATTGCAGCGTGACCATCCCCCCTGGGGGGTGATTTCTTGCTTCCTGTCTCTATGTCTCTCTGTCTGCCTGGCGAGCACATGCGCCCTATAGGGAAAAACCTCCCCCCCCCAAAAAAAAAAAAAAAGAAAAAAGAAATGGGTTCCTAACTCTGGAGGGATTGTAGGGTTCCTAGCAGACTGAGAAGACACAGGCTCTAGAGGAAGAAAATCGGTGCAGAAAGGAGCCCCCTAAATAGCCATATTAACACTAGGTGTGGCCAGATGATCACACATGATCCTAAAGATCTGCTTAGGGCAGGACTCCTCAACCAGGGCTGGATAAGTGTGTGTGTGTGTGTGTGTGTGTGTGTGTGTGTGTGTGTGAGCTGGGGGGCTGTGCTGTGCAGTGGTTGTTTAGCAGCAGCCCTGGCTTCTCCCCACTAGGTGTCAGTAGCACCCACCTCCGGGTGATCCACAATGTCTCCAGGCATTGCTAGGGCTGGGGGCTCCAGGGCTCACGGCAGGGGGGGAAGAGGGGGGGACTGCTGGCTTAGGGCCACTTCCACTCCTCGGTCAGTGGTTAGGCCTGATCCTGGGAAGCAATTTGAGCTGCAAATGAGAGAAGAGGTTAAGGGTCGAGACTGGGGACATTCTGCTCATACGTGGCCATTCTTTTTTATGGGCATCTTGGAATATGGCTGTTTAAAAATGTTCCATTTCCTCCTTTTCTTTTCCTTATTTGGTGAATTAATTGTCAGCGCTGTGGGACAGGAGGTTGTTTTTCTGACCGTTACTTTTGAGAGGGGAGCCTCTCCTGTTCATTCAATCTGTACGGACTTCCGGCAGGAAATGGCACTCAAGGAAAGTTTTGAATAAAAGGAAGATGTTGGATTAGCCAGTGGAAACAGGAAGTTGTTGCCTGTGTCTCATAAGGCAGGGAAGAAAGTAAGAGGAAGAGAAAAACTTCACTTCACAGAAGTGGGAGGAGCAGAAGAAAGTGGGGATGAGAGAAAAGGGAGGGTGGGGAGAGCTGAGGAGGCCCCAGGCCCCCAGGTAAGAAGACTTTGAATGTCCTGATGGGGTCCCTGTACAGCAGAGGATGACAGCCATGGGCAGCAACCGGCAAAGCTTACAGTGGTGTGTTAATTAAATTACTTTATAGTACAGTGATAGACTGTTCTTAAACTATTTAATACCTTTTCCCCTCTCTCTCTCTTCCTATCCTTTAAAATCCCATAAAAAATTTAAAAAGAAGAAGGAAATGTGGCAAAATGTTAACCATTGGTGAGTCAGATAATAGATAGGGAGAAATTTTCAATGTCATATATGACCATTCATCGTGTTCTTCTTGTAACTCTGTAAGTTTGAAAATTTTCAGAATTAACATTTGTGTGGGGAGAAGACTCCATGTTTTTGGCTTTTAGGACTGAATGGTTGTCAGATATACATGCCCACGATGTGGCATTACTTATGAGGCTGTCCTCTGCAGTGCACTGTAAGAGACCAATGTTCTGTGGCCAGAGTGACTTCTCGTCATGGATTTATGTATGCTCAGGTTCTGATCAATTCAATCTGGAATTGACAGATTCTGTGTAACTTGGACCAACATCTTCTTTCAAGGCAGAGATAATTCTTAGCTTGTGGGTTTTACCATCATTTATTTTTTTCTTTCACACACTTCTTGAGTGCTTACTGTATACAGCGTATATATGAAGGGACTATAAAAGTTTGTGGGGGGACCAGCAGGTGGCATGGTGGTTAAGGCACTGGACATTCCCACATGGCTGACCACAGTTCACGTCCTGCACCTGGAGGCTTACTTTCCCACTTTCTTTCTCTCTCTGGTCAAATTAAAGATAAATGAATGAACAAATGAAATTAAATAAGTAATTCTTTTTTAAAAAGTGGGAGGGACCAGCAATTGGCATAATAGCTATGTTGCTGGACTCCCATGCAGTTGACCACAGTTCGAATCCCAGACTCAGTGACTTAAACTCACGTCGGGCACATGTGTGTGCATGCCCAGGATCCTGAGAGGAGAATGGAGAAGGGATTGCAGTGTGGCCATCCCCCTGGGGGGTGATTTCTCGCTTTCTGTCTCTCTTTGTCTTTTGGGCAAGTGCACATTCCTATAGTAAAAACCTCTCCAAAAAAAAAAAAAAAAAAAAAAAAGTAAAAGAAAAAGTGGGAAAATAGTATTAAAATATGACTTTACTCTGGTGCCAAATAATTTTGTAATTTATGCATACTTTTTGTTTTTATTTTCTATTTTTGCCAGAGGGTGCAGCACTTAACCAGAGAGAGATGGAGAAAAGGGAAAGTGAGAAGGCACCCTTCATGGGGGACGGTCACATTGCAATCACTTCTCCACTTCTTTCTCTCTTTGGGATTCTGGGGACACATGCACATGTGCCCAGCATGTGGGATTTGAACTGTGCAGCCGACCATGTGAGATCCAGCTGCCCTAACCACCATCTCACCAACTGGCCCCAAGCGTACTTTTTTATAATACACATTTTCCGTGAACTTTCTAAAGATCCACATACTGTTAAATGTTATGGGAAATACAAATATGAATCAGAGACACTATGCTCATAAATAATCTTATATTTTAGTATAAATTAAAAGCCTTGACTTTAACATAACATAGAAAACCATTGCTTTTTGTCAAATCTATCTTTTTTAAGAATTATTTTTATTATATTTATATTTATTGGACCAGCTGGTGGCATGGTGGGTAAGGCGCTGGACACTCCCACATAGCTGATCACGGTTCGAGTCCTGGACCTGGTGGCTCGCTTTCTCGCTTTCCCTCTCTCTCTGTGTCTCTCTCTAGTCAAATTAAAGTAAACGAATGAATAAATAAAATTAAATAAATAATTCCTTTTAAAAAAGAATCATTTTATTTACTTTTATTTATTGTTTTAATTAGCAAGAGCAAGAGTGAGAGAGAAAGAGAGGGAAAGTGAGAAAGCAAGCTGCCAAGTCTAGGGACTTGAACCATGGTCAGTCATGTGGGAGTCCAGTGCCTTAACCACCTTACCACCTGCTGGCCCCAGCTACTCATCCATTTAAATACCTGCTTTCTTTCTTTAAATGTATTTTTTAAAAGGATTGTTTATTTCATTTTATTTATTATTACTATTATTATTATTATTATTATTTGCTCAGAAAGAGAAAGGGAAAGCGAGAAAGCAAGCTGCCAGGTTCAGGACTTGGACCATAGTCGGCCATGTGGGAGTCCAGCACCTTAACTACCACACGCCTGCTGGCCCAATACCTGCTTTTTTGTACCAGACAAGAAAGCATGAGGTTTGGGCCAGCTCCATAGCCTGGTGGTTAAAGGAGTCAGAACTCACAAGGCCAGCCACTATGTGTATCCCAACCCCAGCTTAAAAAACACACCAGGCAAGTGTTACTTGAGTGCGCCAAATCCTGATAAGGTGGAGAATTGAAGAAGGGATTGCAACATGACCGCACCTCACTTGGGGCAAGGGGAGGATTTCTCCCTCCCTCTCTCTGCATCTCTTTCTATTGAGTGCACACTCCCTCTCACAATTAAAAAACAACAAAAAAAAGCATGAAGTTAAATTCAGAGTTGAAGATCCAGTGCAAGTGGCAATGGGAAATCCCTACCCATTTAGTACTTTAGCCCCCTTGGGATGGGCTGTAGGCATTTTCCCTCCGCATCCTGCACCTCTAGCTCCTGCACTCTTTCTTCTGCTCAGTGGCAACTGGCCCCTTTCAAATCCTGACATTTTTATGATCTTCTTTTCTTCTGATCAAAATTTACTTTGGGGGGACAGTAAGAGGCATAGTGGTTAAAGCACTGGGCTCCCACATGGTTGACTGTGGTTTGAGGAGCAGACCCAGTGGCTTGAAAATCACACTGGGCATGTTTGCATGCATGTTCAAAATACCATAAGGAAAATGGAGAAGGCATTGGTGTGTGGCCATTCCTCTTGGGGGGTGATTTCCTATTTTCCCTCTCACTGGCTCTCTCCGGCAAGCGCATGCTCCAGATGACAAAAGCTTTTGAAACAAATCAAGAAAAAAATATCTATTTTGGAGAAGGTATCTGGCATACTCATTCCCAGTGAGGTTTAAGTGACTGATCAAGACGGAAGTGTAACTGCTCCCAGAACCATTTGTGTTTGAACAGGGAGGGAAGAACTACCGGTTCTATAATAAAGGGAACGCGCATGCAGAGAGCAGGTGGAGAAGCAAAAGAGACCGGGGACCACGGACCTAGCCCGGTGGGCTCAGAGACCACGTCCCACAGGGCTTTATCATTTTTCCTGGACAACTACCTGCTTTCGTTTGTGGCCTAGGGCAGGATAGGAGTAACTCGGGGTGGTAACTTAGTTATGTATTATTTAGCACAAGTGATATTAATGATGTAAAATGGAAAGTTAATCTGAAAATAGATGTGAAATCATTATGTTAAGGTGATAAAGAAAAAATGAAAAATTTAAAAAAAGTATTCATTATACTTAAAACTAGAATTACTAAGAGAGATGTTTAGAACTTGTACTAAGTACTTTCTACATTTGAAATACTTCGATGTTATTCTATTAAACTTAATAAAGATTGGATTAAAAAAGCACAAAGAGGGACCAGCAGTTGGTATGGTGGTTAAGGCTCTAGACTCTCACATGGCTGACTGCAGTTTGAGTCCGAGACCAGGCGCATGTGCATGTATAGTTCAAATCCCGGGAGGAGAAAGGAGAACGGACTGCGGCATGGCCGTCCCGCCTGGTGCGTGTAGGGGGGTAATTTCTCACTTTCTGTCTTAGTGTCTTTCTCTGTTTCTCCTGTGAGCACATGTGCCCTATGGACAAGCCCCCCCCCCACCCCAAAAAAGCACAATTAATATTAAAATGCATGTTCTATCAAATCAAGTATATTTAATACAATTTTTAATGTAATGGTGCTGATGGCTACTTTTAGTTACTGTCTATGAGAACAAGCGAACAAATATAGCAGGCAGGAGGCAGGAACTTTCTGAACTGTGTCAAGGTTAATAATAAGTAAAATGTTATAAGTCGGGAGCAGACAGCAACAGCTGTGAACATTCCCGGAAGCAAAGGACAAGCAGATAGGAGCTTGCTTTTGCGGCTTCTCTGAGTGGACAGAGAGCCTTATAATAATTATAAGGAAAACAATCTTCAGTTTATACACTAGAATTATTTTGCACTCCATACCTGATGTCTGCAGCTGGAAATTGCGGGGCGTGGGGAACAATGTTGGAAGAAGACAGGGATCAAATCTATGAGAATGTCCTGGCGGAGATTCAGTCTTTTGAGCTGCCCGTTGAAGCTACATTAAGGTAGGCTGCCTCTATAGTTTATTATTATTATTATTATTATTATTATTATTATTATTACAGCCAGAAAGTAGTCCTTTCCCTTCTTTTTATGCTTTCCTTTATAATGAAATAAAAATATACTTTTGAAAAATACACTTCTGTATTTACTTAATCTCAAAGTGTTTTATCCTCAGAAAAAAGACAATAAAGGAGTAATATGCTTTCTTTTTGACATTATGCTTGTTTTCTGATTTAGCCCACGCAGTTAAAACATATAGATGAACTTTCAGTGAGCAAAATGAACCTCATACCATCTCCAAATAGACATTCATTTGAAGATGTTTATATGGAGTTTCAATTGTTTTCTCTAAAATAGTACTTAGGAAGAAACAGCCAGAACAATTAGACATACCGATGAAACCAATCGATGTGTGGGTGGCTCTGACTTACAGAAAAAATGTAGAATATTTATCTGTATTGTTGCTGTTCTCTTGAGTGACTTCTCAGATGTGCATTTTGTTGTTGTTGTTTCTGTATATGATTTAAAAATAACTTCTTTCGGGAACAGCAGATGGCGTAATGGTTATGTCACTGAACTCCCGCATGGCTGATGGCTGACCGCGGTTTGAGTCTTGGTGCCTTGGAACTCACACTGGGCGCATGTGCGTGGGTGCCTAAAATCCCAAGAGGAGAATGGAAGAGATTGCGGTGTGGCCATTGCCCCCTAGGGGGTGATTTCTCATTTCTTTCTCTCTGTCTCTGTCTCTCTGTCTCCCCTGAGAGCACACATGCCCTGAGAGCACACATCCCTATAGCAATAAAAAAAAAAAAAACAACAACAAAACTTCTTTGGTTGGCCCAGTAGGTGGCGCGGTGGTTGAGGCACTGGACTCCTAAATGGCTGACTGTGCTTTCAGTCCTGGACCCGGTGTCTTGAAAATCACGCTGGGCATGTGTACATGAATGCCCAAGATCCCAGGATGAGAATAGGAGAGAAGAGATTCTGGTGTGGTCATCCCCCCTGGAAGGTGATTTTTCACTTTCCCTCTCTCTGTCACTCTCTGACAAGTGCACACACCCTATGACAAAAACTTATAAAAAAATTAAAAATAACTCCTTTGGTAAGATAGGTATTAATTTGCACAGCAATAACAGGATTCAATTAATATTTTAATTTGACCAGAGAGAGAGAGAGAGAGAGGTGAGAAAGCAAGCCACCAGGTCCAGGACTTGAACCATGGTCAGCCATATGGGAGTGTTAGCCCTAACCACCATGCCACCTGCTGGTCCCAGGAAGAAACTATTGACAGACAAAAAGTGTAAAGCTTTCTGCTGAAAAAAATACATATATATTGCATATATCATGTTGGGGATTTTATGTAACACATGAAATTTTAAAAATTTTATGTAACACTAAAAATTTGAAAAATGATGATTAAAAAAAAAGACCATATGCCTTTAAGAAAGGCCAGCTTTTAAAATTTAATTTTCTCTGACTGCCTGCCCATATCTGACACCTATCAGTGAGGAAACAGGAAGTAATCACTGAATGTGAGTGACATTTAACACACATTTGTTGACTAATATCTGTAGATTAAATGGGAAGGTGTGTGTGTGTGTGTCTGTGTTTGTGTGTGTGTTATCATCGAACTCTCAGGCCCTAGGGATAAGTGCTACAAAATTCATGGCAGTGTAGACCTGAATAAAAAATGTTCCGAATATTTAAAATTTATTTTACGTTAAACATAGGTTGAATCTCTTCAATGGGCTTAAGGAAGTGTTGGGCCCACAGTGAACTACTGAGATTTATTGCTTGATTCTTGGGTTATCAGTATGTAGGTAGAGGCACAAAGTGATCACAACTCCCTTGTAACTGTTTCAACACTTTCCTCTTCTCTGAGCATCATCAGGAATCCCCCGTAAAGAAGGGGAGGTCATTTTTACTCTGTCCAATAGGCAAAAGCAACCAGAGCTTTTTACCGAAGCTTGGACTGTGCCAGCACCTTCTAAAACATGTGCATTTGCCTGGTCAGGAGTCTAACGTCGATGAGCAGAGTGAAGGGAGCCTAGCTGTGTCGTAATTATTGTGGCCTCTGCTGCCATCATTTCTCAGACCCCTCGGCCTTTGACCCTAACCCTCCCTAACATTGCCCTGGTCTCACAGCCCTGGCCAATGTGTACAGACTTCATCAGGCCTGGAACTATCCTTTCAGCTAGTCGTACTCTGGGGCTGGACTTAACTTCTCCCTTGGTTCTTGGGCCTCTTTTACCCTGCATTCCCAGGACAATCCTGTACCTGGTCTTCCTAAAGACAAAGCTGTTGGGATCTACCAGCATCAGCCTCAAGAGTGGAGATTGCACAGGTACATTCCCAGGTTCTGCTCTGTCACCACCAACGGGCCTGCAATGCCACTGTTAGCTTCATGTCTGGGTTACTAAAAAGGCATGTGAGCACACTTTTCCAAATAAAAGTCAATGTTGTTTTGAGGGGTAGAGTAGAATCCTAGAGCCCCTACCGAGCCTTCATATGGGATAATATTGGACAAAATTAGTTTTCTCGCACTGTACTCTGATCATTTAATTAGATGGAGACTTAGACTGGCATTCGAGGCCTTTCTACACACACCTCTGCATGTCACTGACTCTCCAGTGCAATTTTCTTATGGAACGTGGCAGCTCATGTGGTCAGATAGGAGGGTTAGAAATGATCTGGGCCAAACTAGCCTGTTTACTGTTCGACAACATGTCCTGAGGTTTTCTCCTTCCTAGAAGTGCTCCCGGTGCCCCTCCCGTATTATTTGCTCTTACTTGTGCTTGTCAAAATCTATCCCGTCTTGTAAGGATACCTCAAATACGTTTGCGTTCTTTCTTTTTTAAAAAATTATTTATTTTACTTGTTATTATTATTTATTTTTAAATTTGAACAGAGGGAGACAGAGAGAGATAGAAAGGGAAAATGTGAAAGCAAGCTGCCAGGTCCAGGACTTGAACCATGGTTGCCATGTGGGAGTCCAGCGCCTCAGCCATCATGCCACCTGCCAGTCCCTCAGATATTCTTTCTTTGAGGATTTCTCAAAGAATCCACGGCACCTATTGGGTCATCAGAAACAGGATGACACATTTTTACATAGAAAACCAAGAGAAAATACATCATGACTTTTCTGACAACCCAATATTTTGACTGTGTGTATTTTGTGTTATGCCCACTTCTAGGCTGAAGGTTCCTGAGGGCAGGGCCTGCGTCTTCCTTAGACCTTAATATCATCGGTAGAGGCATTCACAGTGCCGGGCACATAGTAGCTAGATCAAAATTGGTTGAATTAACTTACATCAGCTTAGGAGGTAACGGTGACCTGAGAGGGAAGAGAGGAAGCAGTCCAGAGAGAGGCTGGCATCTCAGCAAAGAGGAGGAGGCAAACTTTTGTGTTCATTTTGGTTTTTCTATTTTCCTTCTTCCCTTTTTTTCTTTTCTTTCTTTCTTTCTTTCTTTCTTTTTTTTTTTTTTTTTTTTTTTTGTTACAGGATGCATAGGCTCTCTGGAGAGAGATAGTGTGTATTTGTGTGCATGTGTGCGTGTGTGTGTGTGTGTGAAATCACCCCCCCAGGAAGGATGGCCATGCTGCAGTCCCTTCTCCTCTTGGGATTTTGGGCACACATACACACATACCCAGTGTGATTTTGAAGCCACTGGATGTAGTGAGCCATGTGGGGTCCAGCCACCTTAAGCACCATGCCACTGGCTGGCCCAGTTCTGTTCTTCTTTTTAGTTTATTTACCTGTCTATTCCGAGAGAGAGAGAGAAAGCAAGCTGCTAGAGAGAGGTGGCCACAGTGCCCCCAATGGGGTCTCGATGCTATGATGCACCAGCAGCCTGGGCCAGCCCCTCGCCCAGTCCCTAACTCAGAGTGAGGCAGCCTCCAGAGCACCCTGTCCCACCCCTGCGCCACCACCTGGCCCAGGAAGTATTTTAATTACATCAAGCTCTGAGAACAGAGAGGGTGGACAGGCGTTAGGCTGCAGGCAGACTGGCCAGCAGGGCCACAAAGGCCCTGTCGGGAGGTTCTGGAGTGAGCAGTGAAGGGAAGACCAAGATGCTGAGGTGGTGAGGCTGAGACCGTGAGAGAGAAGCCTTCCCAGGGAAAACTTGGCCTCTGAGGGTTGAGGTAGAGAGTATATTGAAGCGTTCTTTCTCATTTTCCAAGGTCACTTTTAGAAAAAAGACCTGATTTCACTAAACATTTTCTGTAGTAAAACCCTAAACTCTGGTGCCAGTAGGTGGCATGGTGGTCAAGGCACTGGACTCTCACATGGCTGACTGTGGTTCAAGTTCCGGACCTGGAGGCTTGGAATTCAAGCCAGGCTCATGTCCGTGTGTGGCCAAAATCCCAGGAGGAGAATGGAGAAAAAGGGATTGTGCATGGCCATACCCCCTGTGGGGTGACTTCTTACTTTCCCTCTCACTGTCTCTCTTTGTCTCTCTGGTGAGAGCACATGCCCTATGGCAAAAACCTTAAAAAAAAAAAAAATCTAAATTGTTAGCTTCCTTTCCCTCCCACCCTGTTTTTCAGGTAGGTAATCTGAGGTGTCCTGTTCCGGGTCAGTGTTTAGACTCGGGCCAGGTGGGCTTGCTTCTCTAACAAGGTGAACCTAGTTCAGTGGCTCGGAGCTCAGAGGTGGTTTCTAGCCATGGCATGTCTAGATGACGCGACGGCTCTCTTCTTGGGTGTGTGACCCTTCCCGGCACACGTGGTCTGGGAAGTGGCCTCCTTTATCTGAGGCCACGAGGGGCTCTTGAGGTCAGGAGTCATGGAGTCAGAGGTTGTTGGCGGCCTACGCTCCCTTCCACCCTGTCCAGGCGTTGTCCTCCCGCCTCCTGACGTCACAGTTGGCTGCTCCCAGAGGAACCTTCCCGCAGACATCAGCCTGCCTCCTGTGGACTCTGCCAGGGGGCCCGTGAGCCACCTCCTTTGGCATTCTGTTTGTTTGGCTGGAAAAGTGGACAAGAGTCAGGTAATTCTGGGGCCCAGTGTTTGTTTCCACTGTATGAAATGGTGCCACTGCTCATCACATGAGGTTGGCAGGAGAGAGGGTTTCAGGGGACAGCTGAGACACTGTTCTTTTTCCACCGCTTGTTTGTGTGTCGTCAATGAAATATCCATCAAGGCCATCTCAGGTGGCTATAAAAGCTGATTTAGGGACTTAAAAAAAAAATCCGGAGTGGAAAAGTTGAATTTGATGTTAGCCATGCAGTGATTGAACCTAAGAGAACAGGGGGAGACGTAAAGGGAGGCCTACCCCTCGTCTGTGCTGCCCTGGCATGGCTTAGCTTCGGCCGTTCGAAATCTCCGGGCTGGCAGAATACCGGCAGGCCGAAACTCACCAGCAGGTGGGGTGTGGCACTAGTTTTGCCAGGTATTCCTGTCTTCACCGTGTTACATCCTGCGCTCATTTCCACTGGATCTTCTCGTTTCATTTAGGTTTTCTGATTTTCACCCCAGTCCCTCCTTTTAGCTTAGATACACCCAGCTCTTGCCGTCTCCTCCCTCCCACTAGGGGGTGGTCTATCCCCGGGAGGCCTGATGGCTGGAGCCTTGCTGAAGGAAACTATAATATTAGTACCAACAGAAGTAGCACCAACTTCCTTGGACAAATACAGTCAATATGTTTCAACTAGCCTATCAGTTTCAGTGACTTGGTGGTGGCTGCAGTTGCCTGAATTCCCAAGTCGAGAATGATTAGGATACAATTACGAGTGGCAGCTATGGTCTTAGGACAGGACAGGAGCAGGGTTCTTAACGGGCATTGACCATATTCACACTAGAACTTGCTGCTGCCAGGCCTCACCCATGAGACCTGCTCCCCGGGGACAAGTTGAATTAGACGTGAGCCATACAGACCTGGAGTTAGCTTGGGGCTCATTATGCCTCTTGCGGTCCTGCCGGTGTGTTGAGAGTCTCAGAGAACAGATCCTGAAGTCATAGCACGTCTGAACTGATTTGGGTCCAGAAGTCACGTCTGCTGTGGCTGAGCCCGAGATAAGAAACCCTTGGGCATGCTGTAAGGCACTGCAGAGTTAGTGGGAGGGACAGACAGCGGGCATATCCAAAGAAGGCCTGGCAGAAGACAGAAAAATAGGAGGAAAGGGAATTGTACGAGATGACGTACCAGAAGAAATTTTTGTAATTGTTTTATGATAACATAATTGTTTTACACTTGTATTCACAGACTCTCTTGGGCTCTTTTCCAAAAGCTGACCACGAAGTTTTACCAGTTTAAGAACAAACAGGATATTGTATTTCTGTGCCTTTAATGTTTTTAGGAATAAAGATAATATACTTTTAGGAAAGGACCAAAAACATTAAAAAAAAAAAAAAAAAAGCCTAAGCTGTATACGCTGTAAAATCTTAGGATGATGTACTAAAAAAATTAAATTAAATTAAATTAACTAGTTAAAATTGGTTGTAGATATTCTAGAATGCCCTTCTTTTTATATTTTCAGAAATGTAAGATTTCTACTAGATCTTATTCTTTCAAGTACATTGACTAAGATCAAAAGTCTAGGTTTTAGTCTGGGCCAGATAATTATCAGTTGTATGATTTTGGCCTTAGTTCCTGAAACTATAAAATGAGGATTACTATAAAACCGATCTCAAATGGTTAGTGCTTAGTACAATGCTTGCTAGGAACATAGTAAATGCTCAGTAAACATTAGTCATTACTATTGTTGCCTAATTTACACCTGGAATATGCATTCCAGTATAATTTTTTTTTTTTTTAGAGAGAGATTTTTTTTTTTGCTACAGTCATGTGTGCTTGCTAGAGAGACAGAAAGCGAGAAATCACCCCCCAGGATGGATGGCCACACCGCAGTCCCTTCTCCTCCATTCTCTTCTTGGGATCTAGAGTCCACACACACACACGTCTGGCTTGAGTTTTAAGCTGCTGGGTCCAGGGACTCGAGCTATGGTCGACTATGTGGGAATCCAATGACGTAACCATTATGCCATCTGCTGGTCCTCCAATATAATTTTAATAATAATAATCTAGAGACTTGAAGTAAATAAGCACACACATCTTGCAATTCTGAGCCGAGGGGAAATACTGAGTCATGTAATTAACAAAGTCTATTTTCAGTTGACAATTAATAATCGAATATATTTGTGCGGTACAATGTGATGTTTCCCTGTAGGTTTACATTGCCAAAATGATTAAATCAAGCTAATTAGCAAATCTATCACCTCACACACTTACCACTTTTATGGGGTGAGATAATTTAAAATCTACTCTTAGAAATTTTGAAAAATAAAACATGATGATAATCACCATTCTGTGCAATAGATCACTAAAGCTTATTCATTCCTGCTGACTAGCTGAAACTTGGGCCGTTGGATTGACATTTTTCCATGTCCCATCGCTCCTCCCTCCCCCGTCCTCTGGCGAACACCAGTCTCCTCTCTACCTTCATTAGCTCAAGTTTTTTAGATTTTACCATATAAATGAGATCATGAGGTAAGTCTTTCTGTACTTGGCTTAGAGTAATGTGCATTTTATTTTGGTTGCATAATATTTAGGGGGGGAGAGGTACCCCTTTAAAAAAATCATATTTACTAATGCTTACATAGTATACTATTATAATACCATGTAATTACCTCATTTAATCTCTGAGAGTGGTGTTAGGTGTTACATGTTGTGGATATAAAATGGAGCCCAGAGAAAATGACCAGAAATAACTTTGGGCTGAACTTATGACGAAGAACTTTGGGCCGAACTTATGGGGTCTCTGCTGAGACCGGGCTCTGCAGTTGTCCAAGTTTTGCTGGACATTGAAACCATACCTTGAGCTGTTTGATCTTCATCACAAAACTAGAAAAAACTTTAAAAACACTGTGATGTTTGGGAACTAAGTATTTTAACCAGGCAGATAGTTTTGTTTATTTACTGGTTAAATAGATAGGCTCTGGAATCAGGAGGACATAAGTTTAAATTCTGCCTTTAAACTACTAATAGAGCTATTGCCAGGATTATGTGAGTTAGGCATAAAATGTATTTGATGTAATGCTTCAGTCCTAACAAATGTTCATTCATTCATTCATTCATTCAGTAGCTAAATAAAAATGGTACAACTACAATACGGTAGTCAGTGGGCTAGGTGCTTTGATAAAGCCGGATCACAACCTGAAAACTCCTCACTCACAGGGAGTTTGTATTATATACAAAAATATATTAATCAAAAAATGATAGTAAGTGTATGAAGGGGCTGCAGGTGGCATGGAGGTTAAGGTGCTGGACTCCCACGTGGCCAACTGCGGTTTGAGTCCCGGACATGGCAGATTTCTTTCTCATGTTCTCTCTCTCTCTCTCTCTCTCTCTCTCTCTGTCTGTCTTTCTCTGGTGAGTTTAAGTGCTCTATAGCAAAATTTAAAATAATAATAATAATAAAATAATAATAATATTAGGGGCCAGCAGGTGGTGCGGTGGTTAAGGCACTGGATTCAAACACAACCAACCACAGTTTGAGTCCGAGACCTAGCGACTCGCTTTCTCACTCCTCCTCTCTGCTGTCTCTGTCTCTTTCTGATCAAACAGAATAATGATAAATAAATAACTCTTTTTTTTCTTTTAAAGTACATGAAGAATAACAAAACAGGGTAAGGGACAGGGAGTTCCAGGGAGTGACCAGGAAGTAAATGTCGGCTGCTGTTATCATTATTATTTCATTTCATTACATTAGTTACATTTCCAAGCCTGTTTTTCCCAGAGGAGGGAAAGAAAAATAGGACAAGGGAAAGCAGAGAGAGAAAAGGGCAAAGGCAGTGAAAGAAAGCTACGAGGAGGAAGAGTGAGGAATGGAGACGGCATCGGACAGGGTGACAAGTAAGAAACCCACGAGGACAGGAAAGAGCATAGGAGGAGAGTGAAGGCACAGGACAGCCAGTTTGTGTTACAAGTAGGGAAACAGATGAAGAAAAGAGGAAGGCGATAACCAAGAGAAAGTGGGCCGGCAGGTGGTGTGGTGCTTACAGTGCTGGAATCCACCTGGTCGACCACAGATAGTCCTGGACCCGGCAACTTGCTCTCTCACTTTTCCCTCACTTTCATTCTCTGGTTGAATTAAAACAATAATAATAATAAATTAAACTAAATTAATAATTCTTTAAAGAAAAGAAATAAGAGAAAGTAAAATTGCTCTTTAATCGCTCAGTGGACTTCAAATGCTTGATTAGGGGATGAGCAAGCCGATGGTGTTTCAGGCTATTGTCCTGAGGGTGACAGTAGGGGCATAATTTGTGGGGCCCAATGCAGGCCTCCTTGTCCCAAACTTACGAAGAACTACGGGAGAGACAGCACTGACCAAGTGCGACTGCAGAGCAGAGGTCACGCCCTACCTGTGGAGCAACCCTGTCTGAGAGCCTAGCACAGGGCTTGGCACTCAGCCTTCAATAAAACTACAATAGTTGTGGAATGAATAAAACTCAGGCTAATTGCTTTTGAACTCCTCTGAGGACTGACCTATATTTCAGGAAAAACCCTGATGTTATTTGGCTTGAATTTCAAATTTCCTTCTATTGTTCTCCACTGTGCAGGGTCCAGTTCTTTATGGACCAGCAGATTCCTGGATTGGGCTTTTGCAGCAGGAATCCTCCCAGACCGGGCCTGGCTTCGTTTACTCTCTTGCACTTACAGTGTGTGGCCACATGGTGTCATGCATCAGCTAGGAGGAGGGCGGAAGAGGGCCCGTGACCGCAGACCTCAGGAACAAGCAGCTAAAAGCCAACTGTATCAAGCCCACCTGTTCTTTATGTTTTGAGATAGGTCTGCAATTATATAACAAGGGCTTTAAAACTTTTCAAGAGGGGGCCAGTGGTGGTGTAGCGGTTACCTTGCTCCACTCCCACATGGTCAACCACAGTTTGAGTCCTGGACCAGGAGGCTTGAAAATCACAGCCAGCGTGTGTGGTGTGTGCATGTGCCCAAAAATCTCAGGAGGAGAATGGAGGAGAAGGGACTGCAGAGTGGCCATTCCCCTTGCAGGGTGATTTATCACTTTCCCTCTCGTTGCCTCTCTCTGTTTCTCTCTGGGGAGTGCACATACCCTTTGCTAAAAACCTTAAAGAAACAAAAAAAAAAAAATTCTTCAAGAAACATCTGAATGATACTAGCGAAGCCTTGAGAGACTAAAGATGAGGACGTCTATTACAACCACTCCTCACTTAACAACCTACTTGTTTAATGACCGCTCAAACTGACCCGTTCTATAGCACCAGGATCCCCTTTCTTAGTCTGGGGGAGTTTCAGGAATCCCTGCTCAGTCTTCGCTCATTCCCACAGTGGGTTCTTATTCACTACACAAGCGTGTGCAGTCATGCACGACTATCTGTTTTATGAATTTATACTTTATTCTATTCCCATAGTAGTCTTCAGAATACATAAGAAAGACTAGGCTGGATTTATCATATTGTGTTGTGGTGTGTCTTTGTCTTGTTACTTTTTGGTGCTTACTAGTGTGGTGTCACGTGATAGCTATTGAAAAGTACGTACCCCACGGCACCATGACATGCCACAAGCCATTTGCCTTTTAGCGCCTCACCTATTGACCAATTTACTTAATGACCTAGTAGGAATAAAACTTGGTTGTGAGAAGTGCCTGTACAGGTTCTCCAGGGACAGGGAGGGGAATCTTTTGGTAGAGATAAACCCTAGCTGATAAAACATTGTTTGCAACATTAAGCTTTACCTGAGAAGTATTTGCATGTGATCATTCATTTAACAAATATTAGTTAAGCATCTACGCAATGCAAGGCATGAGGCTTTGCAGCAAACAGTATAGACATTGTCCCTGTGCCCGATGTAGACACAGTGTCTGAGAGTGGCGAGAGACCCGGCAATTGGTCTACCACCATGCTGTGTCACAAAGGGTGAGCACTGCTCCCTAGGACGATGCAGATGAGTTTGTCTCCCAAGTGCAAGATCCAAAGGGTTCAGTAAAGTGGATCTGGAACCAAGAGTCTAACCCAAGGGCATGTTCTCCCTCTGCCACAACAGGAAACCGGTGTCAGGCAGCTTCCACCCATCAAGCATTCAGAAACAACAAAAACCGTGATACACAATCACACTAGTTTGTTAATAATTAGAAAAAAGAATATGTATGTGTTTTATTTTAATCTTTATTTTATCAAAGAAGAAACTCATGGGGCCGGCAAGTGGCATGGTGGTTAAAGGCGCTGGACTCCCACATGGCCGACCACGGTTCAAGTCTCGGACTTGGTGGCTTGCTTTCTCATTTCCTATCTCTCTCTCTCTCTCTGATCAAACTGGAAAATAATAATGATAATAATGAATAAAGTAAAATAAAATAATTCTTTAAAAAACAAAACAAAACAAAAACAAACAAAAAAAAAAAAAGAAGCTCATGAGCTGGCCCCATAGCCTAATGATTGAGAGAGCTGGATACCACATAGCTGTCTGTGGTTTGAATTCCAGGATGGAGAAATAGAGGAGAAGGGACCTCAGTGTGACCATGCTCCATTAGGGGTGCTTTTCCTTTCTCTTTCTCTCTCTGTCTCTGATAAGTGCATGCATCCGCTGGTAACTTAAAAAAAAAAAAAAAAAAAAAAAAAAAAGAGGAAGCTTGGTACTGGGCTACTTGGCTTACTGATAGATGCCTGGTAATCCTAGTCTCCAGTGGTAACATTGATTGAGCCCCTAGACTAGAGGTTACACACGTATGATCTCCTTTAATCCCTACACAATTTGGAGGGGGACTCTGCTTGTATCTAATTTTCCCTTGAAAAAACCTGAGACTAAGACATGTAACTCCTTGAGGCCCAACATCTCATAAAAGATGAGTTGGACTTTGACCCTGAGCAGTTAAATACCAAACCCAGGCAGTTCACTCTCTAACCTTCTTTGGAGGGAGGAGCTTTTCCAAGATAGGTTCTTAGCCTGCAGACGAGCTGCTCATAGTGTCAGTTATTAAGGACTAAGAGTTTTTGTACAAACTAATCCTTACTATGCCGTTTAGTTTCATGCTGGATACAGAATGCGTCTTCTGCCCAATCAGTCTTCTTGGTGTCTCGTCCTCTCCCAGGAGTCCTGAAAGATTTCAGATGGGTCACTGGGAGTCGATATCCATTGTCAAAAAATAGCTCAATAGACACCTGAAGTCTGCCTGTGTGCCCCACTACCCCCGCTGCCTCAGACCAGATTCATTATGTCCCTCAAGTGGCCTCCTCCCCTCACATTTATGTATTTGGCATATCCATGATCTTGATTAACATCTACAAAGGACGGTATTTGGGACATTTAGCCTTAAATTCTTAGCAAACTCCTCCAGATACTAAGGGAACTGCCAGAAGTCACAGAGGGAACTAGCAGAAGCTGTTTCAGAAGGAGAAGTGGTACATGGACTTCCTTCCACCTTGACTTGACTTGCAGAGTAGATACTCTGCTTACGTTGAGGCAATCTCTATGGGCAGGTGTTGAAACAGGTGTGGCATAAGGAGTGCCTAGACAAGGCCGGCTTTCCAGAGCAGGGGTGTTTAATAGATAGTGTCAGGATTGGTAAGAAGGCGAAAGGTCCGGGTTTTGAATGCTCAGGAAAGGAATTCCCAAGCAGGAGACAGTTACCAGATAGGAAGCTGGTGTGTGCCAATGCCCTGCTCTCTCGTCACGGTTTACAGCAATGACTTCCGGTCATGCACGGTGACTGGGTTGAGAAGATCTGCCATTTCCTACAGAGAGAACTGGCTTTTTTATTCTCTTTATAGGAGGGGATACAATTTATCATTTATAAAATGTTTCAGTCTCAGGTTCAATTTTCGAAAGGTTTCTTTTCCCTTCTCAGGAGCGAATCGTGCAATTAGGGTGTGCTAACACCAGGTGGTGGTGTCTCAGTAATTGGAGAGGCAGTCGGCTCTGGAAAAATTGCAGTTTTCAATAATAAACAATTGGGGGGAACCAGCAGTTAGCGTAATGGCTATGTCGCTGGACTCCCACGTAGTCGACCGCGGTTCGCGTCTTGGACCCGGTGGCTTACAACTCACGCCGGGCGCGTGTGCGTGCGTGCCCAAGATCCCGAGAGGAGAATGGAGGAGAAGGGATTGCGGCGTGACCATCCCCCCTGGGGGGTGATTTCTCGCTTTCTGTCTCTTTGTCTCTCTCTGTCTGTCTGGCGAGCGCACGCGCCCTATAGCAAAAAACCTCTCCAAAAAAAAAAAAAAAAATATATATATAATAATAAACAATTGGTATGAAGGGCCCAAAACCCTGTAGTGTATGTACAGAGATCTAGCTTAATCCAAGAATACATTTAAAAATAACCAAAAGACTGGATAAAGTTTACATCCTTTGACAAAAGTCCATAAATGTTGTTTATCACATTGGAGCTCTTGTTAAAAGGAGAGAACAGAGAATCCAGGTAATATTTTCTGTTACTGCTGTGGGTTTTTATTAAGGCAACTGAATACAGTCACATTATGCTTAATGTCGGCATAAACAGAGCAAGCTAAACTTTTCTTTCACTTGCTAGATGGCATATGAGCTCATTAGAGAGAGATGGAGAGAGAGGGAGAGGGAGAAAGAACCCCTGCTGTTGGGCCTGATCATGCAGTAACCCCTTCTCATCCATTTCTTCTTCTTCTTTTATTTTTGAATTTTTTAAAACTTATTTATTTATTTAAATTTGACTAGAGAGGGACAGAGAGAAAGAGAGAGAGAAAGCAAGCCACCAGGTCTGGGACTCGAACTACAGTCAGCCATGTGGGAATCCAGCATCCTTAACCACCATATCATTTGCTGGCCCCTCTTTCCCTCCATTTCTCGATTTGGGGATGCGTATACATGTACCCAGTGTGTTTTTCAAGGCGTTGGGGCTGGGACTTGGACTGCACAGTTGCCCATTTGGGATGTAGCTCCCTAACCATTAGGCCACAGGGCCGCCCCTTCTCCCCCTGAAAAAGCTAAAAAAAAAAGTGTAAACTATTAAAACAGTTGTTGGGGGAGTAGATAAATATGCTAAATTGAATCTGTAATCATTAGAAAAGGTCATCACTAGTTAGTGGTATCTTTATGAATGAAATACATTTTGAATTGAATTGCCTAAGGGAGACAGAGGTCTCAGATTAATAAAGAGGCATTAGTAATGTTTATAGGGCCCTTACTAAGTGCGCAGGCAGCATAACCCCCCCCCCCCCCCATGCTGTTCATATCCTAGTCCATGGAACCTGTGACTATGTTACCTTCCATACAGAACAGATGTTGCAGGGAACCAGCAGTTAGCGTAATGGCTATGTCGCTGGACTCCCACGTAGTTGACCGTGGTTCGCGTCCCGGACCCGGTGACTTAAAACTCACACCGGGCGCGTGTGCGTGCGTGCCCAAGATCCCGAGAGGAGAATGGAGGAGAAGGGATTGCGGCGGTGTGACCATCCCCCCTGGGGGGTGATTTCTCGCTTTCTGTCTCTATGTCTCTCTCTGTCTGTCTGGCGAGCGCACGTGCCCTATAGCGAAAAACCTCTCCAAAAAAAAAGAACAGATGTTGCAGACGTGACTAAGGTTAAAGACCTTGAGAGGGAAGATGGTTATTTATATGGTTGAGTCCAATCTAACCACATGGCTCCTTAAGAGCAGAGAAACTCTTCTGGTCTAGATCAGCGTCACAGGGAGATGTGACTACAGAAGAACTGGGGAGAGAGATTTGAAGATGGAGGAAGGGGGCCACCAGCCAAGGAGTGTGGGTGGCCTCTAGAAGCTAGAAAAGGCAAGGAAACAAATTCTCTAGTGTCTCTGGGAAAGAGCACAGCCGTGCTCCACCTTGATTTTAGCCAGTGAGACCTGTCAGACTTCTAGCCTATGGACGTGTGAGGCACTGCATTTGTTTCAAACTATTAATTTTGTAGAACTATGTTAAAGCAACAATAGGAAATGAATGCATTATTGGGACCAGCAGTTAGCGTAATGGCTATATTGCTGGACTCCCACGTAGTCGACCGCAGTTTGCGTCTCAGACCCGGTGGCTTAAAACTCACGCCGGGCACGTCTGCGTGCGTGCCCAAGATCCCGAGAGGAGAATGGAGGAGAAGGGATTGCGGCGTGGCCATCCCCCCTGGGGGGTGATTTCTTGCTTTCTGTCTCTGTGTCTCTCTCTGTCTGTCTGGCGAGCGCACGCGCCCTATAGCAAAAACCTCTAAAAAAAAAGCAATCCATTATTGTCAGCCATATCAGGTAGACACCATTGTTACATCAGTTACAGATGGGGAAACTGAAATACAAGGGACTAGGTTCTCGCTCAGTATCACACAACAGTGAAGTGACATCAATCCAGGAATTAAATGGATGACACTTGTCTTCAGAGCTCCTGCTTTTAACTGTTAAGCAATGCCATGTCCCAGGATTTCTGTGGGGAAGCGTGAAGGCTTCTAGTTACAGCTCGCTGCAGGGGGTGAACTGCCCAGCTGTTGAGCAGAGCCTGGTTCTCCTCTGGTTCACTCCAGGGGAAGCCCTGGGTTAATGGAGACCAGAAAATAGTTGTCCCTCGGGCTAGGTATGCACTCTGCTCCTTATGAATCCTTCTCAATGAGTGCTTTGATCATGACAAACTGGTTTACCCAGCGTCCTGCAAACATGTTATTAAGCAAAACTCTTCTATTCTGGTACCCTTGTCCAAGCCACCCTGCCTCTTTCCCATCTCTCTGCTGCCTTTCAAGAGGCCTCTCCATCCCAACTACCGAGACCTGGGGACACTTGGATTTAGGACGCTGGAATGAAATCGCAAATGGCCCTGGGTCTCTCTTGTAGCTTTGTGTCTTGACGTCTCATCATTTTTTCCTGGAGCTTCTCAAGTATTTCCAAGTTGTGTGGTTGCTGTGAACTTCCCGCGGGCAGGGACATGGCTCCACCCAGAGTGGTTGTCAGGGTTATCAGCTGAAATCTTTGTTCATTTCTAAAACACGTCTTACCACCACACACAATCTGCTTTTCGTGAGTGCATGTTTTCCTTCCCCTCACTCCCCACCACTCAGAGTGCAGCTGCCCCCTAGTTAAGCGTTCCCATAGCTGTAATTACAGTCCAGCGGGTTATTTCATCGCCCACCCCTGTCATTACCAGGGTCTGTCCAGCGCGCAGCAGATCTGCCGCTCAGGGACAAGAATGTACGATGCAGCCAGAGGCCGGCCACTGCACTAGCGCGAGTCGCCGGGCGGAGCTGGAGGCCACTCGACTCCCCGCCTCCCCGCCAGCGGCTCCTGGGCCTCAGGCAGGTGCGCGGCCAGACCCGCACGCTGTCTGCCCCCCTCCCGCGCGCCCCCGCGGCGTCCCGCGCGCTCCCGCGCCCTCCGCGCCCCGCCCTACCCTCCTTTCGCCCCGCCCTTCTCGCCTTTCGTCTCACCTCGCGCCCCGCCCTTCCCGCCTTTCGCCCCGCCTCACGCTCCGCCTCGCGCTCCGCCCTTCCCGGCTTTCGCCCCGCCTCCCCGCCTCGCGCCCCGCCCCCTCGCGCTCGCGCCACCTGCCGCTCGCCCCCGTCGTTCGCGCGGCGCCGCGCCTCACCGGCTCCTCAGCTTCCAGCCAAGATGGCGGAGAGCGGTGAGGGTCTGGGCACCGTCCCGGAGCACGAGCGGATCTTGCAGGAGATCCAGAGCACTGACACCGCCTGCGTGGGGCCCACCCTCCGGTAAAACTCTCATCCTCCCCGGACTTCGGCCACCTCTACCGGCCGCTCCTCAGGTGCCGAGCGGAGTGTCCGCCGCCGGCCGCGCGCGCGGAGCGGCCCGACAGGTGGTGCGCGCGGGGGCAGACGGGGGAGCGCGCGGGTGGCGAGACCCGGGTAGGGCCCGGAGGGCGGCTGCACCTGTCGGCGCGGAGGCGGCGACAGCGCCCGTCTTAGCCTCGAGAGCTGTCACCGCGCAGCCGGTGGGTGTGGCTGCCCTGGCGTCTCCGGCCCCCGAGCCGCGGCGCCGCCCCGCGCTCGCTCCCCCGCCCGCGCCCGGCCCGGCCCCGCCCGGGTTCCCAGGACCCGCCCCGGGCCTGCCGCTCGGCGTCCAGGGGCGAAGGTCACCTCCCTGGCTGCGGGGCCGCGGCGCCTAGCTGCGCGCAGGGGGAAACCCGGGGCGCGGGGCTGCGGCTGGCGTGGGAGAGTTGAAATTGGGCGGGAGAGGCCGGCACCGTGTCCCCCTGCGCGGCGGGGAGGGAGCGTGGGCTGGAGGTGAGGCGCTGCCGCTAGGGATCCCGTGGTGGCACCTTGCGCTCGCCCCGCAGGCCTCCGCGGGGACAGGGAGCTTTTACTTATTTACGGACACTTCATTAATTTTGTATAATATTTCCATTTATTGTAAAACTTTTAAGAATAGAGCGAAGGGACTTGGAAAATGGACTTAAAGTACGACTTTATTTTCATACAAAAAAAAAAGGAAATCCATGCAGTGAACTTCCTGGAGACCCCTTGGACAAAGCAATGAAACATTCCATGTCATCCCAACGGTAGTGACCAGGCGCTGCTCTGATCCATTAGATTAGGTTAGGCAAGCTCTTCAGGAATAAATTCCTTTTAAATACAAGGTTTCATCTTTTGCAGAATAATAGTGAGAAACGAAATTATGATTACTCCAGTCAGGGAACTGGACATTGCTTTATCGTTGATATTTCTTCCCGGTGCACTTTCCAGAAGTGGAGCAGGGTGTGTGGTTTGTGGACCTGTGGATGCAGAATAAAGCGAAGGCAGTTCAGTTTGGGCCAGCAGATGGCGTGGTGGTGAAGGCTGTGGACTCCTACATGTTGATTCCCATTGGAATACTGGACCCAACAGTTTGAAAATCATGCGGGACCAATGTGTGTGCGCCTGCCCAGAATCCTGGGAGGAGAATGGGAGAGCAGGAGTTGCAGCTAGGCCATTGCCCCCTGGTGCGGGGTGCTTTCTCACTTTCCCTCTGTTTCTGTTCAGCAAGTGCATGTACCCTATGACAGAACCCTAAAAAGAAAAAGAAAGAAAGCGGAGGATGTTCAAGCTATTAAAACCACTGTGCCCCAAAAGTCAAGAGACTCGGGTTCTTTTTCTTTCTTCCAGTAATTATTAATTTAATTTATTATTAATTTTAAAAAATTGGTATAGGGCATGTATGCTCACCAGAGAGAGAGAGATACAGAGAGAGAGGAAAGTGAGAAAGGAAGCTGCCAGGTCTGGAACTCCTACTGGGGTTGGCCACGTGGGAGTCGAGCGCTCCAACCACTGCTCCACCTGCTGTCTGCCAGGCTCGGTTTCTTGTTTGCCCTGCCACTGATGAATGAGCAGTCAAGAGCAAAAACCATTTAACCTCCCTAGACCTCAGGTTCCTTATTTTTAAGATGGGGAGGGGGTGTTTAGATGTCCAGAAAGCCCAGAACATTAGGGGACTTTCATATTTGTTCACTGCTGTATCCCTCACAACTAGCATGCTACATAGATGATGTAAATTTTTTGTCACATAAAATTCCTGCTATGATTTGGTATTGCATAACTAGTTCATTTCCTTAATTTTTCCAACATAATTCCAATATTAAAAAAAAAAAACTCTATACATTTGGTAATAAGAAATCAGATGATAGGGGATTGCATTCCTCACTGAGTCTTGAAATGGAAAGAATACAATGCATGGTATAGTTAACAGGGTAGTCCACTTTTGAAAATGGTATTGGTAATGAGGAGATGCTTCATCTTGGGAAAATGTGCTAGGCCATGTCCTTGAAAAAAGATGAAATTAATCTACAGGAAACTTGTGAAATATATCAAGAGACTTTTGGAATACTCACAAATAATAGTGTTATTCTGTTCTTTTTTGCTGGGCAGTTATGCCACCTGCTCACTTTGTTGGAACCTGCTCTCTTTTTAGCACTCTCCAGTGACTCATACTTACTCTATATATACATTTGCCATCTTTCATTTGCAAGCAGCCTCTTTCCATAAGCACAAAGAGTGCTAGCAGTTTTTTGTTTTGCACAGTACATAACTACTACTATTTTGTCCCTGTCTTTTCAGTTGGTTTCACTAAGTGTGAATATGACACTTAAAAGCATTTTATTAAGGACAAATTTTAATGTTTAAGAGAATAAAGCAGTAATGAAATACTGAGTCATTATCCAGCTTCATTTTTTTGTTTTTAGTTTTTTGTTGTAGGGCACACCTGTTTGCTGGAGAGAGATGGAACCAGTGAGAGAGAAAGCGAGAAAACACCCTACGGGGAAATGGCCATGTTGCAGTCTTTTACCTTCCATTCTCCTCCTGGGATTTTGAACACACATGCATGCATACCTGGTATGATTTTCAAGTCACCACATCTGGGACTCAGACTGTGGTCAGCCATGTAGGAATTCAGCTGCCTTCCCCAGAATGCCACCTGCTAACCCCAGAATGTCACATTTTATTACTGTGCCACCATCTGTCCCCCATAACTTGGATTTTTCTTTCAAGTTTTTCTTTTTTAATTTTTAAATTTTTGGCAGTCAAATCAAGGACATTACTATGTACATAATTTTCAATAGATAATTTTTTTTTTTTTTTTTTGGCCATAGAGTACATGCACTTACCAGAGAAAGACAGAGAGAAAGTGAGAAATCACCCTCTGGGGGGATGGCCATGCTGCAATCTCTTCTTCTCCATTCTCTTCCCAGAATTTTGGGCACATATGCACATTTGCCTGGTGTGATTTTCTTTTCTTTTTAAATAATTATTTTATTGGGGAACCAGCAGTTAGCGTAATGGCTATGTCGCTGGACTCCCACGTAGTCGACCGCGGTTCGTGTCCCGGACCCGGTGACTTAAAACTCACACCGGGCGCGTGTGCGTGCGTGCCCAAGATCCCAAGAGGAGAATGGAGGAGAAGGGATTGCGGCGTGGCCATCCCCCCTGGGGGGTGATTTCTCACTTTCTGTCTCTCTGTCTCTCTCTGTCTGTCTGGTGAGTTCACGCGCCCTATAGCGAAAACCTCTCAAAAAAAATTATTTTATTTAACTTTATTGACTTTAATTTCACCAGAGAGGGACAGAGTGAGAGAGAGAGGGAAAGCAAGCTGCCGAGTCTGGAACTCGAACCATGGTTGGCCATGTGGGAGTCCAGCACCCTTAACCACTGTACCACCTACCAGCCCGCTGGCATGATTTTTCAAACCACCAGGTCTGGGACTCGAACTGCAGTTGACAATGTGGGAATCCAGTGCTTTAACTACTATGACACTTCTGGCCCTTCAATAGAAATTTTATATTCTTGAGTTTGTTAAGTGTTTCCTCCCTTTGTGTGTGTGTGTTTTTTTTTTTTTTTTTTGGCAACATTTGGTGTTTCTCAACTCCCTCACCCCTCACATGTGTATGTCAGAGTGTTCTGCACTTTTAATTCCAGGGTATTCATTTTTCTTCTAGAACCATACTTAGACTTAAAAATCCAGTTTAAGAAGTTCTTTGCTTGATATTTCTTTTTTTCAATTCACTTTTTCCTCCAGGTCCCACCCTCCCCCCATTGAGAAGCATTATTTGCGTTATCACTGCAGGTAATAGCTCCACTCACATGGACTTGGACCGGAAGGGGATTCATTAGCTTGCTTATGATTAGGTTTGTGTTCTAAGCTCAGGAGACGCTCATGGATCAGGACCAGTTTGATTAGGATTCTGGTTCTTTCTCTCCTTTTTCTCCAGGGCCTGCCTCCTTTCCTGTGGCATTGCCCTTGGGCTAATACTCTCTGCCTGCCATCTCCCCTCAACCTGGCCTTGCCCTGAACATTTCCCTGATCGTCTACACAATTCTAGATTCAGACTCATTTCCCCTCAAAACTTTTAGGATGTTGCCCTGGGTTTTCTCATATTCGTTGACACAGCCAAGTGAAGTCCATGCCAGCCTAATTCTGCTTTCCTTCCCGGCCTCATCTTTCATGGAGCTTTTGGAACGTTCTCTTCATCATAGTCTAGACTTCCAGCTGTGTGTTACTCTCGTGTCCTGCTCAGGGTTCATGTTTCCCTTCACTTGGGGACAATTATTAACCCTTATTTCTTCATGCATTTTTCTCATCCAGGTGTCTAGTCCTCTTGGTAGAACTCTCTGTCAGATGGCTTAATCCCTGGAACTGCCCTCGGTGGGTCCCCTCTATCACACTTCCTCTCTCTCACCTGCTGTGTTCCAGGCGCTCCCTCTGCCCAAACATTCGGTTTGCTGATTTGTTCCTCGGCCCTATGCATTCTTTGATTCAAACCATTCACAAATTTTGTATTGCAGCCATCCAATTTTTTATCCCAAGTTATCTCTAAGGCGTTTTATGTGTGTACTCATGTTATCCCATATCTTTCTGAGTATATTATGTTATTTAAAAGTCTTTTTCTGAATGTTCTGTTTTTCTTTTTCTACCCCAAGTACAACTTTTTCCTTTTTGCTCTCTTTCTTTGTGTCCTCTTTTCTAAACTGTGTTGGCTGTACATCTGGAATGAAAAAATGTTGCTGGGAGAGGGATCCAGGGAACCTGTGACTTACCTTAACAAACATCGAGGAACTCAACTCGTGTATCTCTGATAAAACAAGAAGCAGGGACAGGAGGATCATCAGAAGCAGATATGTCACTCTGCTGGGATCCTGGGTGAAGGGCTTGGAAACTCAATTTGTCGTACAAGCTAATGGCTTTGGTTGGTGTGGGTGGGGAGGAGCGGAACAGAAGTGGGGCTTGAATTTGGGGCTGGAGGAAAGCATTATCAGGCCAAAGCCCAGGTCACAAAGAGAGAGGCTGCAGCAAGTGATAGTGGTCAGCGTGCAGTGTGGGTGAAGAACACGAGGACTCCATACATGGAGTTGTCAAAGGAAGTCTGCGAGGAGCACAGCGCTGGGCCAGCCCAGGGTCAGCTCTGAAACCTGAGGAGGGATGGATGGCTGACGCTGGCTGCCCAGTGACAGCCCAGTATCCAGAGACATGGAGTGGCTTATGGTATAGTCTCACCTCAAGCTGGATGGTCGGGGTCCTTGTCTTGTAGCGTGTCTCCATGCACTGAGGCTGCTTTCGCAAGTGGGAAGGCTGGTTTGCATGGCTTCTGGTCCCACATGAGGGTCTGACTCTTCACAGCTGTCCAGCCATGGATGCAAATCTGATTCCTGCAGGTGTCCTGGCCACCCGTGGAGGCCTGCCCTTCCGCGGTGGCCTCTTTCTCCCCACTGCCAGCGTCTTCTCCCTGGGTGGCCTCTTAATGCAGGATGAGCTGGCTTGGTATTAGCTGGGGTCTCACATCTCATGGTTTTTATGAGAGTGATTTTTAAATTATTTATATATTTTTAAAAATTTGCTACAGGGTGTGTATGCTTGCCAGAGAGAGACAGAGGGAGAGAGGAAAAGTGAGAAAGCACTGCTCAGGGGGAAAGGCTGCGCCGCGGTCCCTTCTCCTCTACTCTCCTCTTGGGATTTTAGGCTCACATGCATTTGTGCCCAGTGTGTGTTTCAAGTCACCAGGTCTGGACTTGAACTCTGCACTGTTGGCCATGTGGGCTCCAGCCACCTTAACCACCATGTTCCTGGCTGGCCCTAAGTGATGGGTTTTATGGGTTGGCCTGGCCTACAGGGCCATCTGCGTTTCTGGGATCTTCATGTTCCATAGTAGGGCAGCCTAGCCTCCTAGGATGCCTGTTTGAGCTTGAGTAGGGGCCATTAAGTGATACTGCTTCTCAGGTCTCCCTACTGTTTAGTTCGTTGTAACTGGCTCTTGAAGTCTGAAAGTTAGGAGCTACTTCTAGGAGACCCTTTTAGGAAGAGACCTGAGGGACTGGGTGTCCACAGGCTTTGATGTCTGCCCTGAGATATGCCTCTCCCCAGACCACCAAGAGAAACCACTCAGCAGGTTCTGGCAGTGAGGAGCCCGCAGGAAGCTGACTGTTCGCAATTAAATTTCAACATTAGTTTTTCTTTTTTTTTTTCTTTTTTTTTTTTTTTTTTGAGAGATTTTTGCGCAAGACAGAGAGAAACAGAGAGACAGAAAGCGAGAACTCATCCCCTAGGGGGGGATGGCCATGCTGTAATCCCTTCTCCTCCATTCTCCTCTCGGGATCTTAGGCATGCATGCACATGTACCTGGTGTGAGTTTAAGCCACCGGGTTTGAGACTCAAACTGCAGTTGACTACATGGGAGTCTAGCGACATAGCCATTATGCCAGCTGCTGTCCCCAATTTCAACATAAGTTTTAGAAGGGATATTGAAACCATAGCAACTGTAGTTATCCTTTTTTTTGCAAAAGTTAAAGAATTAACTTCTCTCTTTTTTTTTTTTTTTTTTTTTGAGAGGTTTTCGCTATAGGGCGCGTGTGCTCACCAGACAGACAGAGAGAGACATAGAGACAGAAAGCAAGAAATCACCCTCCAGGGGCGATGGTCACTCTGCAATCCCTTCTCCTCCATTCTGCTCTCGGGATCTTGGGCATGCACGCACACGCACCCGGCGTGAGTTTTAAGCTACCAGGTCCAGGACACGAACCGCGGTCGACTACGTGGGAGTCCAGCGACATAGCCATTATGCTACCTGTTCGTTCCCCAAAATTAACTTCTAATTAAAAATTAAATTTTTGTAATTTCCAGAGGGCGTGTGTGCTCGGCCATGTGCAAGAGAGAGGATGAGAGGGAGAGAGAACCCTTAAAGGGGTGTGGTCACTCTGCAATTCCTTCGGAACCTCTATTTCTCTATCCTGTCAGGATTTCGGGCATGAGTATGTGGCTGGCAAATTTTCAAGTGGTTGGGGCCAGGATTTAACTGTACTCAGCCTTATGGGATCTGGCCCCCATCTGCAGCGCTTAGCCACCGTCCTACAGGGCCAGCCCAATTTCCTCCCCCACCCACCTCGTGAAATAAAGGTCATTAATCCTTCTGTTTTTGCTTCTGGATTTTGAGTCATAGGAAAGTTTTTCTACTCTTCATTACAGGGAAGCTCACCTGTTATTTTTATTTTATTTTTTTTCCTTCTGGTACTTGTCATGGTTTTATATTTTTAACCATTTTTTTTTTTTTTTTAAGATTTTTGCTGTATGGTACATTCATTAGAGAAAGATAGCGGGAGAGGGACAATGAGAAAGCACCTGCTAGGAGGATGGCCATGCCACAGTCCCTTTTCCTCCATTTTCCTTTTGTGATTGTGGGCACACATGCTCTTGTGCCTCACATGTTTTTTAAGTCACCAGGTCTGAGACTTGAACCATGGAGTCAGCCATGTAAGATTGAGTGCCTTAACCACCATGTCACTTGCTGGTCCTACATTTTTACTTTTTAATCTGATTATTTTTGTATTTTTCAGGGGTATCGTGTGAGGAATGACTCTAGTTTTATCTTTTTTCACATGGCAATTTAGCTATCCTAACACTCCTCATTAGAAGGTAGACCTTTTCCGCACTGACTTGAGATGCTGCAGTGATCCTGTACGGAATTTCCACGTGCAGTGGAACTACACTGATTATTCTGTTCATTGTCTGTGCGTCTCTTCCTGAGCCATACAACACTTCTAATTATGGAGGCTTTGCTATTTGTATAACAACTGCTAAGGATACCCCCGTCTCATTGCTTACCTTTTTCAGGGATTTCCTCATGACTCTTCCTTGTTTATGTCTCCAAATAAACTTAAGATACATTTGCCTTGCTCTAGAAAAATCCTCATTCTGTTGGGATTGAGGTTAGTTTATAAATTAGTTAGGGAGAAGAGGCATCTTGATGGTGTTGAGTCTTCATATCCAAGAACATGTTATGTTTTTCAAGAGGATTAAAATTTTCATGTATAGGGACCAGCAGGTGGCGTGGTGGTTAATGCCCTGGATTCTCACATGACCGACCATGGTTCCAATCCCAGATCTGGTGGGTTGAAAATCATGCTGGGTGTGAGTGTATAAGTGCCCAAAATCTTAGGAGGAGAATGGAAGAGAAGGGATTGTGGTGTGGCCATCATCCCTGAGGGTTGCTTTCTCACTTTCCCTGTTCTGTCTCTGTCTCTGGTAAGTGCACTTGCCCTATGGCAAAAACCTAAAAAAAGGAGAAGTTTTCCATAGGTACATTTTAGAATTCCTTAAGATACATTTTAGAGTTCCTTAAGATTATGCCAAGGGCCAGCCCTGTAGCACAGTGGTTAAGCACTGTACGTAGAAAGCCAGCTCTCACACGACTGCCACTGATTCGAACCCTAGGCTGAGGGGCTTGAAAAGCACGTCAGGCTTGTGTGTGTGCATGCTCCAAATCCTGATTGGACAGAAAAATGGTGGAGGAAAGATTGTATGTGCCCACACTCCATGGAGGGAGTGTTCTCTCTCTCTCTCTCTCTCTCTCCCCCCCCCCACCCTTTCTGGCAGTTGTATCTCCCCTCTAGCAATAATAATTATTCATAAAAAAGATTATATTTAAATACATTTTTGTTATTTTAACTGAGTGGTTTTTTTTCCTTTTAGTTTTTGCTATAGGACACATGCACTTGGGGATGGCGGGGGAGAGAAAGAGAGAAATCACCCGTCCCCAGGGGAGAGAGGCACTTTGCAGTCTCTTCTTCATTCTCCTCTCAGGATTTTGAGCATGGACACATATGCACTTGACATATTTTTCAGGCTGCTGGGTTTGGAACTTGAACTGTGCTGCTGGCCATGTAAGATAAAAGTCGCTTTAACCACCATGCCACCGGCTGGCCCTTAATTGAGTCTTTTCTTTGTTTTTTTATTCTAACCAGTTTTTACTGGTGTATATGTGTGTGTGTATGTGTATGACAAAATCCTGCGGATCTTTGTATACTAAAAATTTAACTGTTTATACAAAATTCCTAAGCATAGCACATGATCTGTGTACAGTACGTAGTACTTGGTACTGGTAGAACGCCCGTGTCACTGGCTGATGTCTGTTATTGTACTACACTGGTTATTTTAGGGTACATTCCTGCTTATGAGATGAAGAACGCAGACTTCTTTAGTGTGCTATTACAGCGGCAGCAGCCTTGTACAGCTTGAGTTTCCCATGTTGCCCCTTAACTGTATTTATTTCTTCAATGAAAGACAGTGGTGCTGGCAGGAGAGAGAGAAGCACCTCCAGGTAGGGTCTTCACCGCCTGATCTACCCCCAGCCTCCGCCAGCCAGGGTCACAGGTGCACATGTGCCCATAGACATCCATGTAGGGAGACCTTGCAATGCAAACCTCATTCTTCCCATGTGGCTTCAGTCTTATGGAGCATCGTGGAGGTGCTGTGCTGCCTCACTGGCCACCAAATCTTAGGTGGTGTACTGTTCTCTGTGCTTGATTTAATCTTTATTTGGCTCATCTTGTCTCTTCCAGTGAGACAGAACGTGGAGGTGGAAGACAGTAATGCCGGTGATCCTCACCCTTTGCAGGTCTAGGCTAATGGTTGTGTTTTGTATCTTAGTTTTTGTTTTGTTTTGTTTTTAATTTTGCTAGAGGGTGTGTGTGCTTGCTGGAGAGAGACAGAGAGAGAAAGTGAGAAAATACTCCCACTCCCATGGGGAATGTTCATGCCACAATCCCTTTTCCTTCATCTCTCCCTGCTTTTATGATTTGGGGCACACACATGTGCCTAGCATGTTTCTCAAGCTACCAGGTCTGGGACTTGAACTACTCAGCTGTGGGATCCAACCACCTTAATCACCACTATACCGGCTGGCCTATGTGTCTTAGTTTTGAACAAAACTTTCCTTCTCTCTCTGTCTCTTTCTGATGATCATGTGTGCCCTGTAGCAAATTTTTTAAAAAGTTAAAAAAAAAAACTCTTATAGATTAAGGATATAAAGAAAGAAAATATTTTTGTACAGTTGAACTGCGTTTTTATGTTTTAAGCTAAATGTTATTACAAGGGTCAAAAAATATTTGTTTTTTTCTGCTATAGGGTGCGTGCGCTCGCCAGACAGAGAGAGACATAGAGACAGAAAGCGAGAAATCACCCCCCAGGGGGGATGGTCACGCCGCAATCCCTTCTCCTCCATTCTCCTCTCGGGATCTTGGGCACGCACGCACGCACACGCGCCCGGCGTGAGTTTTAAGCCACCGGGTCCGGGACGTGAACTGTGGTCTACTACGTGGGAGTCCAGCAACATAGCCACTACGCTAACTGCTGGTTCCCGACCCAAAAGTTTCTAATAGTATATGTTTTTTTCTTTTTATTCCCAAGTGTGGAGGGTCATTTTTATTTGTTAAAAATTGCCATTAATTTATAGTTTTATTATATTATAGTTAGATTAGCCTGTTTCTGTTATTATTTTTTCAAAGAATATTTATTTTCGGGACCAGCAGATGGTGTAATGGCTATGTTGCTGGACTCCCATGTAGTTAAACGTGGTTCGAGTTCCAGACCCAGTGGCTTAAACTCATGCCAGGCGTGTGTGCATGCGTGTCCAAGGTCCTAAGAGGAAAATGAAGGAGAAGGGATCACGGCGTGGCCATCCCTCTGGGTGGGTGATTTCTCACTTTCTGTCTCTCTGTCTCTCTCTGTTTTCTGGTGAGTGCATGCACCCTATAGCAAAAAAAAAAAAAAAAAAGAGAATATTAATTTTCACCTGATCTTTCTTGGATTGGATTAAGGCCTACCCCCTCCCTTTTTTTAAGTTTGCTATAGGCAAGTGCATTCTCCAAGGAGGACTGGGTTGGGAGGCAGTGAGAAATCCTCCCCCCCCCACCCCCCCAGGGTTTGCCACAGCAAAATCCCTTCTCCATTTTCCTCTTAGGATTTTGGTCACTCACGCACATGTGCTCAGTGTGTTTTTCAAGCCTCTGGATCTAGAACTTGAACCACGAGGTTGGCCATGTGGGATACAGCTGTCTTAACCTCCACCCCACCTGCTAGTCAAAGTCCCCTTTTATGAATATATTTCGGTCTCACTCTTCCTTCATCTGTAATTTGTGTTTCATGAAAGTTTGCATGTACAAATATTAATGTTTCATCTTTATTTTGAAAAATAAAGATATTTTTAGACTATTTGTAGTCTTTAGCATTTTGAAGTACATACATTGTAAGTGTAAAGTTCAGTTAATTTTGTTTTGTTTTGCACAGTGAGTTGTGTATGTTTAACCTTCAGTGAATTTCTCCTCGATCGTAGTATAATAGTACTGTAAAGGATCTTAGTAAAGCATATAGTCCATTTCTTAAGCTATCAGGCAAATGGACACGAGATCTTCTCTAGACAGTCGGATACTTTTGTTTAATTTTTTAAAGACAGTGAGGGAAGCTGCCTACATCTGCATTCATTAATCTACTTAATTGTTAAGTTTTTGAATTTAAATTGATTTTAGTAATTCATTTATCTTAGAGGACAAATAAAATGATATGTATAGGTGTTTCCATTTTTCATCTTTTGCACTTTACCAAGTAGCACAAAAGTTGACAGGAAGAGCCATCTCCTTTGTCAGGAATGTAAAAACAGGAAGGAGGAAGTCTATTGCTAATCTGCGTTGGCTGATTACCAGTCCAGTCGCAGCAGAGGGTGTTCACTGAGGGCCGACCCAGTGCCATGCTGCTGTCCAGGACTGTGGTGTTCGTATGTCCAGCCTCGGAGGAGGAGGCAGTGTGAATGAGCAGACTGCGCGAGGCGCCTCCCATGCGTGGAGAGAAGACGCTGTGAGGCGCAGACCTTGCTCAGAGAGGACAAGGCTAGCAAAACCTGCCAGCAGGAATACAGGAAGTCGCCTTTTAGTTTTTGCCTTTGCTTGTTCTTAATGCTTTGAAGGGTTATACAGAGATCACTTAAGATATCAGTATACTCTTTTTTAAAGAAATTAAGATATGTCAACACTGGCGCTTAAAACATGTTTGACTGAATGTCTTCAGATGAATTAGAGGAAGCACCTGGGCATTATTCAGTAATGTGTTTTAATAGTGTACATAGCAGGCTGGATGAAATATTTCATAAAATACACAGAAGGTGAATATTTTGTAAACAAGAAGGCCCTCCAGTGTTCTGTGGTGAAGAACATGGACTCTGTGTTTACTCTTCTTTTTCCTCCCAGAGTTGTTATCAACTCTCGGTTCCTCTGCAGCTCCCGACACCTCACTGGCGTGGGTACTGCACGGCAGCAGTCCGGGACGGTTACCTTTCTTGAACTCCTTACTGAGCAGTGTACGGTCACAGGTGTTCTGAAGAAACTGAAAGCGTGTGAAAGCCGGAAGGCCTTACCACCACCACATTTGGGGGTGCTCTTTTCCATAGGAGTCCATTAAACCATGTCTTGAAAGCCTTATTTCTGGATTATTCCTGAATTATTATGTGGTAATACTTCCTGGTATTGTTAACTGTCACTGCACAAACAGGAAAGTTAGATTTAGGGCCATGTGAATGTTCTAGTCGGGGTTTTTATTTTGTGGGGGCAGGAGGTTTTAGTAGTAGATAATCAAACCAATTTGAGTTATTTTAAAGAAAAATGAAAAAAAATAGTGAACGGTTAGTGGGGTATGTTATAAAAATATTAGAGCAGCCAAACTTCTCAAGACTGAAGCAAAGAAGTAGAAAACCACACTTCTTCCCACTTTCCTTTGATGTATTTCTCTGTCTTTTTCATTTTCCTGTAGTCTGACTTACTGTTTCTCTCTGTTCTTGGTGAAGGGTGATCACCAACCTAGAGCTTTCATACCAGTCAGGCACTTACAGGTAACTAACTCTGAATTCTAATGCGGAGTTTCTGAAAGTGTGTCAGATCGAGCCAGCCAGGGTGAGTGGTGCGGGTGTGGGTACTGTGCTGGGAAGGGCTGCGCCACTCGTCCAGCCTTGTGGCCGGAGCAGTAAGCAGAATGTAATTACAGATGTGTTCGTGTGCTTGTCCGAGAAGAAGACCCACGACTTTATGATAATCATAGAAGAGGGCCTTGCCACACCCAGCCACAGCCCAAATAAAGATTTAAAATCACTATTATAAGAGTTACAATACGGGATGAACAGGTGGCGTAGTGGTTAAGGTGCTAGACTCCCACATGGCTGACCACAGTTAGAGTTCTGGACCTGGCTTAAAACTTAAACCAGGTGCGTGTGCATGCACGCCCAAAATCCTGAGGAGACTGGAGGAGAAGGGGTTGCAGTATAGCCATTTTCCCCTGGGGGTGATTTCTCATTTTCTCTCTCTGTGTCTCTCCCATGAGTACACATGCCCTATAGCAAAAATCTCTCAAAAAAAAAAAAAAAAAAAAGGTGCAGTAGAATTCCCACCAGTTGCAGATAGCTTTCCTATCAGTTCAGTTAAACTTGGACTTTCTCACAGTGCCTCCTTCTTTCTGTCTGTCTTTACCCACGTTTGGATACCCTCCGCCTTATTTCCCTGCTGTTCAAATATAGTTGGCCCTCCACAGCCACAGGTTCCACACCGAGGACTCAGCCAGACACAGATGGGAAATGGGTCCTTGCTGCCCACACTGCTGGTGCTACTAAGAATCCACAGTTTAGACTACAGTTGTTGCATTTGTACTCAACATGTAGATACTTTTTTTCTTATTCTGATTCTTTGAACAGTGCATTGTAACAACTAGTTACATAGCGGTTACATTGAGTTAGGTATCTTAAGTAACCTAGAGATGGCATAAAGTATGTAAAGTATACAGGAGGATGTGCGAAGGGTGTGCGCTGTTAGTGCATGTCCGTCTCTGACCATTGGCATAGCGGCTCCGTTCCCACTATGCCATGAGTACAACGGAACTTCCAAAAATCCTTTTTGAACAGAATTAATAAAAAACGAAAACCCTTCATTATAGAAAAACTTGAAAAAATATAGAGGAATAGGGAACCAGCAGTTAGTGTAATGGCTATGTCGCTGGACTCCCACGTAGTCGACCGCGGTTCGCGCCCTATAGCAAAAACCTCTCAAAAAAAAAAAAAAAAAAAAAAATAGAGGAATAGAGAGGAGGAAAAAAATAACCTTTATTTCTATTATAAGATAACCACTGTTGACATTAATTTTTTTTGTATATAGTAGGTGTGCAGTAACATTTGTTTAGTATTGGATGAAATTATGATATGCAACATATTAAATGTTGGGAGGCCGGTAGGTGCCATGGTGCTTTAGGATGCTGGACTCCCACGTGGCCATCCACGGTTCAAGTCCTGGACCTAGTGGCTTGCTTTCTCATTTTTTTTTTCTCTCTCTCTCTCTCTGTCCCTCTCTGGTCAAATTTAAATAAATAAATAAAGTTAAATAAAATAATTATTAAGAAATATTAAATGTTGACTGTTAGTAAATATTTAATGGTGTTATATATTCATTAACATCATTTTCATCCTATTTTCTCCACCAAAATAAAAATAATCTTATTTCTGATTATAAAAGTAATGAATAGGACCAGCAAATGGTGTGGTACTTAAGGTTCTGGATCACACATGGCTGACTTTACAGTTCTAGTCCCAGACCCAGCAGCTTGAAAAACACTCTGAATGGGAACCAGCAGTTGGCATAATGGCTATGTTGCTGGACTCCCATGACTGTGGTTTGAGTCCCAGACCCAGTGGCTTAAACTCATGCCAGGTGCTTGTGTGTGCGTGCCCAAGATCCCAAGAGGAGAATGGAGGAGAAGGGATTGCAGCATGGCCATCCCCCGGGGGATGATTTCTCACTTTCTGTCTCTCATTCTCTTTCTGGCAAATGTATGTACCCTATAGCAGAAACTTCTCCAAAAAAAAAAAAAAAAAAAAAAAAGAAGAAGAAGAAGAAGAAGAAGAAGAAGAAGAAGAAGAAGAAGAAGAAGAAGAAGAAGAAGAAAGACACTCTAAATGTGTATGTCGGCATGCCCACAAGGAATTGTTGTGTGTCCATCCTTCCTGGAGAGTGATTTCTTACTTTCTCCTCTCTCTGTCTCTAGCAAGTGCACATGCCTTATGGCAAAAATCTTAAAAGAAAAGAGTGAACACTTATTTTTTTTTTAAATTTCAGAACAAATGGATGTATAAAATTCACTTAAACTGTGAATTAATATTTGATGTTTATAGTTTCCTGTGAGTGTAAGATGTGTATCTTTTTGAACTATATGTGTGTGTGTGTGTGTATGTGTATTTTTTGAGAGCTATTTTTGCTATAAGGCGTGTGTTCTTGACAGAGAGACAGAGAGACTGAAAGTGAGAAATCAGCCCCCAGGGGAGATGGCCATGCCACAATCTCTTCTCCTCTGTCCTCCTTTGGGGATTTTGGGCATGCATGCAGATGTGCCCCGTGTGTTTCTAGCCATCAGGTCTGAACCGCAGTAGGCCATGTGGGGTCCAGTGATGTAACCATTACACTGTCTGCTGGTCTCTGAATTTAATACTGACAATGCCTATGATAATGCTGGTACAGCTCTCTGTAAGTCTTATTTTTCACGACTGGTTAACATTTCAGAGTATGTATATCCTAGTTTGGATATATATATATTTTTAAGTTTGCTATAAGGGAGGGTGTGCTCACCAGAGGTGGATGGGGGGCAGTGGAGGGGGGTGAGGGGGGGAGCAGTGAGACATCCCCTCCCAGGTGGAGTAGCCATGCCATAGTCCTTCTCCTCCATTCTCCTAAGAGTCTGGGCATGTGCATACATGCTCCCTGCATGTTTTTCAAGCCTCTGGGTTAGGACCCCACGTGTGAAGTTAGCAGATGTGATGGGATCCGGTTGCCTTAACCACCACACCACGGTCTAGGCCCCAGGTACTTCTTTGTATTATACATTTAGGTGGTCCTTTGTGTGAGATTCTGTGAACAGGGACTAGCAGAGGGCATAATAGTTTGTCGCTGGATTCCTACGTGGCTGACTGCGATTCAAGTCTCAGACCAGGCAGCTTGAAACTCACGCTGGGCCTGTGTGCGTGCATGCCCAAAATCCCAAGAGGAGAATGGAGGAGAAGGGATTGCGGCGTGACCATCTCCTGAGAGGGGTAGTTTCTCTCTGTTTCTCTGTCTCCTCAGCTAGTGCATGTGCCCTATAGCAAAAACCTCTCTTAGGGTTAAAAAAAAAAGAAAAAAGAAATCTATGAACAGTATGAATTCTCAATCAGGCTCTTTGTTCCTGGAGGTAAAAGCGGTCATGTAGCTAACTGTAACAGCTGACGTCTACTGAATACTTCCTATGTGCCACTGTGTGAGCCCTTACATGTATTTCATCTCACCTTCAGAAGAGGTAAATGAGCCATCGTCATGTCCAGTTGCAGATGAGGGAATCGAGGTTAGACACGTAGTAGGTTATTTGCTCCAGGTACTCAGTAAGTGGTGGAGCTAGAGGCAGATGCAGGCCCTTTGACTTCAGAGCCTACTCTCTATGTTTTATTTATTCAGAGAGAGAGACAGAGACAGAGATGGACAGACAAGCACCCCCACCCCGCATCAGTGTCCTCAGGCTTAATCCACCCCTCAGCCTCAGCCAGCTGGGAGCGCGTGAATGCCCAGTGTGCGCAGAGAAACTTGGGAACTCAACCTGGAACTTTCCCATACAGGGTCCTAAAGTGCTGGATTACCTCTGCGCCACAGTGACTGGCCACAGCCCACGCCCTTAATCCCTAGGGGTGCCTTCTATTCTATCAGATATCTTTTATCAGATAATGAAAGCTGCAATGTGAAAACATTAGCATTTACTGTAATGTTGGAGTGGTCAGAAATGGGACGAGCACTATGCTCAGGGAGGAGGCTCCTGTTAGTTAAGAAGGGTCTCAGATCTTGAAATGAGCCCACAGTGAAGTCATGCAGGTCCCTGATTCTGCAGTCCTAGACAGGCCTCAGAAGGTTCCTAAGGCCAGGCTTCATCAGTTCATTGGCTTTAGGAGTTGGGACTGTTTGGGGCAAGAAAAATCACCGATCTTTTTACTCTGTGTATGACCTTTTTCATTTACAAATGAGAAAAACAAAACAGTGTCCTCATGCCCTACCTTTCCTTTCACTCCTACCCCCAGGCATCTGTTCTTTGCTTAAAAGAACTAAACCAACTTAAATCTAAGAAAAGAGCTTTTAGGTCTATCTTTTACTAGAAAGGCTGCTGCTTTTTAATTTGTCAGAGCAGGCCTAATGCAATCTCTGCACAGTGGTTTAGTTTGTTTTACTTGTTGTCATACCTGAATGTGAAGGCAGGTAGTTATCCTTGGTGTGGTTTGTGATAGAGTGTATGGATTGCTGATGTTTGGTATTTCCCACTTAGTTATGTGGGAGCTTAATTTCTGGAGAATTCATTAATAGAGACAAAGCCGTAGTCTAAGAATGCTATGGAAATGAGCACTGAGCATGCTCCTGACGCATTTAAGGTACTTCCAAGCACCTGGCTGTTGGTCATTTTTGCAGTGAGTTCCTTTTCCCTTTTTCTTCTCCTTTGGAGTGTAGGATTTTGATAGTGTACTTAGCCCTGGCTTTTTTTTTTTTTAATGAATTATACTTTAATTCCATTTTCCCATGAATTTTCTTTTCTTTTCTTTTTTCTTTTCTTTTTTCTTTTCTTTTTTTGAGAGGTTTTTGCTATTAAGCCTGTGCACTTGCCAGAGAGACAGACAGAAAGTAAGAAATCCCCCCCCCAGGGATGGCCACATCGCAATCCCTTCTCCTCCATTCTCCTCTCGGCATCTTGGGCACGCATGCACACGTGCTCAGTGTGAGTTTAAGCCACTAGGTCCAGGACTCGAACTGCAGTTGACTATATGGAAGTCCAGTGACATAGCCATTATGCCAACTACTGGTCCCAGCTCTGGCTTGTTAGTGGTCATGTGGTATCAAGCAAATCCTTTAACAGCTCTGAGCCTTATTTCCTTCATCTGTGAGGTAGATATAAAACCATTTGCCCCATACACTTCCCAAAGGTCCTTGGGATCAAATGCAATGATGTATGCAAGATTGCTTGCGGATTTCAACTTGTTCAGATGTAAAAGATATTTTAATTTTTGTTACTTATATTCTACTTTTGAGTGGGCACAGAATTGCATTTCTCAGCTTTTTTCCCCCGATTCTTCTGCAAGGCTGTGAAATGACAAACAGAAGAGGACTGTGTGGGCAGGATCCAGAGTGGGTGTTGGGATCAGCTTCTATCAGAGTACCCACGTTTCTGTTCTCCTTCGTACCACCTCTGACTATGTGCATGTGGTGAAATTCTAACATGAAAAGCATATCATAAAAGTTAAATATATATGTTAATTTATATTATACACACACACACACACACATATATATATATATTTGTCATTACCAAAAAGAAGTGTCTTTAGGTAAAAATGAAAACCCCATACTGCATCAGTAGGTAATGCAGGTGCTACAGTGATCTGGTCAGTGGAAGAACGCAAGCCCTTAAGCTTTCCAGTCATTTATTTCGTATTGCCGGAATTTTATATTCTTTTCTTCCTCTTAGATAACTAAACTGGGTGACGGTAGAGATGGTCAGCTGGACTTACCGAGTCCTGCCCTGCTCAGCCTTGGGAGTGGATGAGTTCTCAGTTGGTGGATGGTTGTTGCCTTTGTCTCTCCGCCATTTTAGTCCGTCCTCCCCTCTTTCCACTCTCTTCTCTTTTCTTTCTCTTTCTCCCTCCCTCCCTCCTTCCTTCTTTTTATGGAAGTGGGGCAGACAGAGAGATAGAGATGAGCATTTTTGTTTTTTTTGACAGTCTTGCCTCGTCTTGGTTGCCCTGCCTCCCTCCCGGGATTACCGGCGTGCTCTGGAGCCTGCCTGCCTAGCTTGGCCTGGCTCGTTTAGGTTGCTCCAGGAACCAAGCCTGGGTTTCCTTTGTGGCCCCAGCCTTGTGTCGTGGTCCCACCACGTGTGCCCCTCCAGCTGGGCTCATGGTTTCTGGCTGTCAGACCGTCTGTTTGGTGATTGCAGTTACCGTGCACTGACGGTGAGGTGACTGCTGGCCCTCATCTGAGACTCGTTTCTTGATTTCCTTCTTTGCCATCCTACCTAGGCTGTTTTTGGCAAGGAAGATCCCTCTTCCCCCCATGCATAAATCACAAAAATCATATAATTATAGCTTTCCTTTCTTTCTTTTTTTTTTTTTTTTTTTTGCCAGGTGTCACATGCTTGCGGGAGTGGGGAGGGGAAGACAGAGAGATAAAGCACCTCCCAATCCTTTTCCTACATTTCTCCATCCCATCAGGGCTTGGGGTGCACATGCCCATGAGCCTGGTGTGTTCTGTTCAAGCTGGGCTTCGAATCACAGTCAGCCGTGTACTGTGCACACTGCTTAGTACTGATCGTGGAGGCGCTCCTGTTCACAGATGTTCTGATGCTGACGGGGAAGATAAGTGGACCACATTTTTGCTTATATTTGATTAACATTCACTTCTTTTTAGATCTTAGACTTATGAGTTGGTCTAATTTCCCATCAGTTTACATTATGTGTACTTTTTATATATTATTACAACCTCAAGAGCATGAAGATGTTCTTTAGTAAAATTATTTGTGAGTCCTGTCAATATCCGAGTGGCTGCTGTACATCAGGATCTTGAATTCCGTAAGAATTATCCTGTGCTAGATTGTCCACACGTACCCATGGGAGTCTGGGACTGAATTTTTGTGTTTATGATTATGTTTTGCTATTTTTAACCATTTTATTGAAATTGTAGGTAACAGGATAAAACACCTTCAAAAAGGGGGAAATCTTTTTTTAATTTCATGGTACTTCTAGCTCGAGTGTGAGATTCACACCGTATTCTAATGCAGCAATGAAAGAAAATACGTGACTTTTTATAGGTTACTTTTTGGTAAAGGGCGCCCTCTAGTGAACGTATTCTCATGAAGAGTTGCAGTTCTTTGTACACTATCTTAGCACTTGTGAATTGAGTATAGAAAGAGAAGTTTTCAAGGAACTTAGAAGATAAAATGTACACTATGTAAATTGAGGATAAGTTTGATGTGTTGACATATAAATAAAAGATGGGACAATAAAGGATTTGTGGAAAAGAACTGGGAAAATTCAAGGTAATGAGTAAGTTAGTAATATGGCTATTCATGAAGTTATCCTGAAGGGACTGACTTGAGCTGACACTGAAGGAAGTTTAAGATTAATAATAAAGCATATGGGGGGAAGGGCACCTCGGGGGAGGAAGCACTGTCATCATATACCGTCCCCTCTGCTCAGCTCTCCAGCTTGTCAAGACCTTGGGCACAATGCACCTGGCATGTTTTCAGGCTGACCCAGGCATCCAGACGTGGCCAGCCATGTGGCTTTCAGCACTACAGTTCAGTTTGCGACTGAATGTGCCACCTGGGTGTGATACTTGATAGATTATCCTCTTGCTTGCCGTTTCATAGGGCTATATAACTTTACTGGAAAAAAAAAAATGTTTTTAATTGCCAGAGGTGTATGTACCTGCCAGAAATACAGAGAGACAGAGATAAAGAGAGGGGAAGGGAGGAAGAAAGTACCTTCCCTTGGGGCGTGGTCACACTACAGTCCCTTCTCCATTTCTCCATCCTGCTGGGATTTTGGGCATGCACGCACATGTGCCTGGTGTGTTTTTCAGCTGCTGGAGACAGGATTCAAACCAGTCAGCCATGTGGGGTCTGGCTCCTTTAACCACTAGGCTGTGGGGCTGGCCATTTAGTAGAAACATTTGTGTCCAAGTTTGAATGAATACTTTCAGGAAACTGTGTATTTATTATAGAAGATTGTGTCTTTGCTAGTTGTTGTTTTTCTGACAAAAATGATCTCTCCCAAATGATATTATATTTGCTTTTTTGAGTAATATTTTAGTCTATTGTTTCTCACATAGTTTATTGTTATTTAAGTTTTTGCCTTAGGGTGTGTGTACTCACTGGAGACAGAGACAGAGAGATAGATGGAAAGTGAGAAATCACTCCCCAGGGGAATGGCCACACCATAGTCCCTTCTCTTCCACTCACCTCTTGGGACTCAGGGCATGCATGCACACGTGCCCAGCGTGATTTTCAAGCCACGAGGTCTGAGACTTGAACTGTAGAGTACACCACGTGGGGTACACCCACCTTGACCTCCACGGCACCTGCTGTCCCCTCACATAGTTTTAACTAAATTTTTGGATGACTTAAATGTATCTGAAGGCTACTGAACAGTTGCAGTGTTTCAAATTCCACTTTTAGTGTTAAAAATGTTTTTTTTTTTTTTTTAGAGGTTTTTGCTATAGGGCACGTGCGCTCACCAGACAGAGAGAGACAGAGAGACAGAAAGTGAGAAATCACCCCCAAGGGGGATGGCCACGCCACAATCCCTTCTCCTCCATTCTCCTCTCGGGATCTTGGGCATGCATGCACATGCGCCTGGTGTGAGTTTTAAGCTACCAGGTCCGGGACGTGAACCACGGTCAACTACGTGGGAGTCCAGCGACACAGCCATTATGCCAACTGCTGGTCCCAGTGTTAAAAATGTTAAAAATCTGAGTAGGCAGGTGTCATGGTGGTTAAGGTTGCTGGACCCCACATGATCAACCGTGGTTCCAGTCCCAGACCTGGCGGCTTTCTCCCTCCTGCCCCCCTGGTCAAATTTAAGTAAATAAATAAAAGTTAATGAAAACAATTCTTTAAAAAATGTTAAAAATAATTTATTAGAAAACTGAAATATTTTATATTTTTCACTGTGGTGAAGAAACAACTTGTAAATTGGAATTTTTCTTAACAGTGAAGATATAGTGAAAAAAAAAATACCACAAGTAGTATAAAGATGTTAGATGCTTATTAACAACAACAAAAAAATCCTAGTATGTAAGCAATGATGAGTCATTTTTCACTGGATACATGGTGAATGTTAAACCAAACATTTTCTTAAAAAACAAAAGTCATTATTAAATCATTTGTTTTATTTACAGAATATAGCATCTGTCAAAAAACATTAAAATAGCCTTATTTCCTTAATTAAGACATATATTTTGATGATAAAAACATTTGCTTTCAATGAACCAATTTTAACGTTGTAATCTTATTTCTGTAGTGATATTTAGTTTGTTGCCACTAGGTGGAGCCCTATACACACAATTCAAGAGGCATCTTTTTTTTTTTTTTTTTTCTTTTTTTGGGAGAGGTTTTTGCTATAGGGCGCGTGCGCTCGCCAGACAGACAGAGAGAGACAGAGAGATAGAAAGCAGGAAATCACCCCCCAGGGGGGATGACCACGCCGCAATCCCTTCTCCTCCATTCTCCTCTCGGGATCTTGGGCACGCACGCACACGCGCCCGGCGTGAGTTTAAGCCACCGGGTCCGGGACGCGAACCGCGGTCGACTACGTGGGAGTCCAGCGACATAGCCATTACGCTAACTGCTGGTCCCTCAAGAGGCATCTTTGAAAGAAAATTTACTTGTTTAAATGCCATAAGCTTGCTGTATTATGTGATCAAATCTTGTATAAGAATTCATATTTCAATACCTCAGTGTGTAAGATTCACTATTTTCAGAAAATGTGTTTGTATTAAAAAAAATTTTAGCTCCACTTTGAGACACATACAGTGTTTTTGTTCATTCCTAGTTGCTAACATTAAATATGTAGACAAAATCTTTAGTGTGACATAATTCATCTGTGTTTTCTGTTCACGTGAAGTTTTTGGGTTTTTTTTGGGGGGTGGGGCAAACACTAGAGTTTAAGCTTCCAACTTGATTAACCTAGAGGCGTGCCTGTCAATATGAAAGATTTTGCTGGGGGCAGTGGAGAAGCCCAGGCCAGCTCCGCGGTTGTGCTTCCAGCTCATAGTGCGATCGCAGTCCTACCACAGGTTCCGTCACAGGCTGTCGGCCGCCTTCTTGCTGAGGGCCATGTTGGACCGTCCACCCATGCTAGGGGAGTAGCTGGATGAGAAGGAGTGGTTTTTAAAGCCACCCATAAGTTTGAGAAATTTCAGTTTCTGTTCCTCACTTTCAAAACCAGCAGTATCCCACTGGCCAAACTGGGTTCCCGTCCTTCTGTTTTCAGGCGCTTCCATTTTGCCCGACTCACGATTGATCTCTTCTTGCAAGGCCTTTCGCCTCACCTGGTCTATGTGCGCCTCATCCATCTTGCCCTTTTCCAACACCACCTCTAGATCCTCCAAGGATCTCCTGCTGCCCCACTCTCTGTCTTCTTCCTTTGCAGAGCCGGCCCCTCAATGCCTGGCTGCCCCACCTTTTTCTCGGCTGGGGCCTTCGGACCGTCTTCTATCGGGATGTACTCTGGGCCCTCAACCTTGACCAGCTTCTTTTAGCTCACTTTCCTAGGCTGCCCTCCATGGACCTGAAGAGCTTTGAGTGGCCCAGGACAGTGTCTCCTTCCTGGTGGATTTTCTTCTTCATCTTCCTGTGTTCCCTGGGGCTCCCCTGCTTCCGTTTCTGCCCCAAGGCGGTCTGCTCCTCACCCTCCTTCTCCTCGGAACAACTGTACAGCCCATCCTCAGCCTCGCAGGACCAAGGTCCCGGACTGAGAAGGCTGCACCGTCCTTGGCCTTTTTTCCCTTCTGTTTTTTGAGTTTCTTGTCAACCCTGGTCACCTCCACTTGGTCTACGGTCTGGGGAGGTCTTCGTCCCTGAGCCATGGGACACAGCCAGAGTTAACAAGGACTTCTTTGTCTTCTTCTCCCCCCCCTGCAGACCTCAGAGTGACCAAGGGACTGCTTCCTGGGGCTGGGTGACTTGTCTGCTGGTCAGGCATGCAACCGGGTCTCAGATTCTGGGGGTTCCTCACTAAAGGTGCTGTGGCCCTTCTTCTTTTTCTTCATTAGAGACATCTCAGATGCCTGTCCTCGGACTACATTCTTTTTTTTTTTTTTTTATCTTTTTTTTTTTTTTTTTTTTCGGAGAGGTTTTTTTCGCTATAGGGCGTGTGCGCTCGCCCGACAGACAGAGAGAGACAGAGAGACAGAAAGCGAGAAATCACCCCCCAGGGGGGATGGTCACGCCGCAATCCCTTCTCCTCCATTCTCCTCTCGGGATCTTGGGCACGCACGCACACGCGCCCGGCGTGAGTTGTAAGCCACCGGGTCCGAGACGCGAACCGCGGTCGACTACGTGGGAGTCCAGCGACATAGCCATTACGCTAACTGCTGGTTCCCGTGGACTACATTCTTAGAAAGGGATGTGCTTCTTACAGGAGAACTGTCAGAGAAATAATTATCATTGTGTAAAACTGAGTATTGAGTCTCTAGTTCTTTGACCACCTTCTTCTTCTTCTTCTTTTTCTTTTCTGGGAGCCCAAGGCCCAGGTCTACTTTTTGGGTCTTGGTGATCATTCCCGTAGGCCAGACTTCTTCACCTCCACATGAAAGCCCCGTTCACAAGAAGTCTAAAGTCATTTCTTTTAAAACTGATCTTCACGGGGCAGCCTGTGGCATAGTGGTGACTGCATCCCACATGGCTGATGGTGCAGTTTGGGTCCTGGACCTGGCGGCTTGAAAACATGTGGGGTGTGAGTGCAAGATCCCAAAAGGAGAAAGCAAGCAAGGAAAAGGGATTGTGGCATGGCCATCCTCCATAGGGAGTGCTCGCTCTCTTTTTCTCTCTTTCCCCATGAGTATATGTGCTTACTGGCAGATTTAAGGGGGAAAAAAAAGATTTTTCATGTGTATTTTTGGCTGAGTAGCATTAGAGTTTTACCTAAGTAGGATTGTATTCCATTAGGCTTTTAGAAGGTATGACTTAACTCTATGTTGATGTCATTATCTGTAAGTGGAGCACTGACATGCAACCTTAGTGGACGTAGGATAGTGGAAAATTTACCACCTTTCCAGTGTTCACTCTTGCTGGTCATGTCATACCTACGTGTGTATTTATTTATAGGATCTTGTTTAGACTTTCCAGTAGACATTATAAAATTCTGGAGGACATTTTGAAAAAAAATGGATTTTTATTGAAATTGAATATTGCTTAAACACTTAGGATGGTAATATATCTGGCACATTAATGTATTCATTATATGGATATAACTATTAACCCACTTAGGGTTCAGAGAGTGAATAGTTTTGGATAGTATTTCCTGTCCTGCAAATCAAAATTTCAAAGAGGATGATTGTCATTTAAGGACAAAAAAAAATGAAAGTAGTTTTTTCAGAGTCCCTTCAGTTTGAGGTCAGACAGGAATAGGGCCCTCAGTTTTCTCTACTTCCCGTTTTGCTCCTCTGCGTGTTGCGTTTGTAATTTAATGCCGCCTGACAATTAGCTATGCCTCAGTTCTCATCCCCTTTTCTGTCCACTTGTTGATTTCACCTGATGGGTGCAGCAGTGCACATCAGGGGTTCCCTATTGAGTCATTCTCAATCGTTGATCTTCAAAGGTGATCTGGTTGGTTGACGTGCTGGTAACTTCCTCTTTGCATTCCATGCTGCTTGTTGCCCTTTCTGACTGGACAGTCTCCACAATGTGATAGTTAAGACCACAGGCTTTGGAGTCAGGTAGACCTGAGGTTAAATCTTGGCTTTATTACTGTGTGACTTTGGACTTAATGTCTTAATCCTCACAAACTACATCTGTAAATTGGGATGCTAGGAGAATCTGTGTCTTAAAGCTGGAATGAATATGCATGTAAAGCACTTAATACTAGTGAGTGCTTGGTTGGTTGTTATTGTTATGTTTGTTATCGCCATCATTAAGCCAGAAGCTGCAGAAATGACTCCTCTCTGTGGCCAGTGACGTCACTGTGGAGGATTACTGACTGGGTGCGCACATTCTGCTCTCCACAGTCTTCTCTCTTTACCATCTCTCCAAATTATCTCTTCGATTAAACTTAGATTCCTTCAGGGAAAAGACTGTTAATTCCTGCTACGCATACTGTGTCAAGAAATTCTTTTTTTTTTTTATTAAATTATTTATTTATTTATCCACTCATTTATTTTTTAATTTGACCAGAGAGAGACACAGAGAGAGAGAGAGAGGGAAGGTGAGAAAGCAAGCCAGCAGGTCCAGGACTCGAACCGTGGTCGGCCATGTGGGAGTGTCCAGGACCTTAACCACCACGCCACCTGCTGGCCCCTCAAGAACCAGCAGGTGGTGTGGCGGTTAAGGCATTGTACTCCCAGATGGTCAACTGTGGTTCAAATCCTGGACCTAGAAGCTTGCTTTCTCACTCCCCCCACCCTCTTTTTCTCTTTCTGATGAGGGTGTGTGCCTTGTAGCAAATTAAAATAGTAATAATAATGATAAATTGGGCCTGGCAGGTGGCATGGTGGTTAGGGCACTGGACTCCCATATGACCTACCGTGGTTCAAGTCCCAGACCTGGTGGTTTGTATTCTCACTTTCCCTCTCTATGTCGCTCTCTGGTCAAATTAAAAAAATGATGATAAATTAAATTATTATTTTTTTAAATAGATGAAATAATGATAAATAAAATTAATAATTCTTTAAAAAAGAAATTCTTGAGACAAAAATTTATTTTGCCTTTTTCTCCTTTTCAGTGTTCTGCTAGTGCCCACCCTTTCTCCTTTCCTGTCTCTCTATTCAGTCAGCTATTTACTATTGCCGTTATTAGCAGATTTTTAGTTATTTTTAATATTACTTTTCATCAGTGTGAAAAGAGAATTAAATCAACTACCTATAGTGATTGATTCCTTTTTAAGTGATTGCTTGCTGGCATTAGGTTTGTGCTGCATCTGTTAAAATGAGATAGATCTAGAAACTTTCTAGAGTCTTTCTAGGGCCACCATTTTATGATTGATCGAATTTTGGATTCTGGCACTTGCCTGATCCTCTAATACTTTCTTTAAATGCAATTTATTCCTGTGGTTTAGAACTTCTTTCATCTCAGTGACTGTATTTCTGTGTACTCTCCTCGTTGGTACGGATCTCCAGTAACAAGCGGTTGTGTGAGCTGGGAGTATAGTTTGTACTCATGTCTGGAAAAGCAAATGGCTACCGAGGGTCAGGAGAGCCTGAGACTTAGCAATAGGTAGATCAGCGTCTGTTCTCACTCACAGTATGTATTCCTCAACGACATTTTTCTTTTTATTGTTGGGACTTATGGTTCTATTTGAACAGGCAAGGTATGGAATGTGAATAGTTCAGGCTTAGGTTTTCTACTAATGGAGGATGAGTATTGCATATGTTCAGATATTGTTTTTCTTTATTTTAAATATTTATTTATTTAATTCCATTTGTTACTGTTTTTAATTTGACCAGAGAGAGAAAGAAAGGGAAAGTGAGAAAGCAAGTTGCCAGGTCCGGGACTCAAACGGCTGTTGGTCATGTGGGAACCCAGCGCCCTTAACCACCACGCCACTTGCCAGCCCCTGGGTATTGTTTTTCTCTATACTATACTATCATGGAATAACAATAGATAAAGAAGAGTTCACTCCTGATGCTATAATAGATATACTGGCAGTATGCTGAATCACTATAAAAGAGTTGTCGGAAAAGTCACAATCTATTTTTTTCTGTTTTCTGTGCAAAAATGCATCATGTCTTTTTTTTTTTTGCTTTATTTATTTATTGATTGATTGATTTAAATTTGACCAGGAGGGACAGAGTGAGAGAGAGAGAGAGAAAGTGAGAAAGCAAGCTGCCAGGTCTGAGAGTCGAGCCATGGTCGACCATGTGGTAATCCAGCGCCCCCAACTACCACACTACCTGCCAGTCCCTATCATGACTTTTCTGATGACCCAGTAGTCATTTTGTTTTCAGAAAACTGGGGAATACATTTGAAAGACATACCAAAGGATGGACTTTGAGAACTTTCTAAAATAAAATAGACTCCTGGAAAAGAACTGTTGTTTTTCTTCTACCAGTTCACTTATATATTAGGTCATTGGGAAAGTCATGATATATTTTTCTTTTGTTTTTTCTTTTTTTATAATGACATATTTTTCTTTGCAAAATGTGCCATTACTTTCCTGATGACCCAATATTATTATTTTAATTTTTAATTTTTCTTATAGGGAATGTGCACTTGCTAGGGAGAGAGAGAAAAATGAGATATCACCCCCTAGAGGGTATGGCCATGCCACAGTTTCTTTTCCTCCATTTTCCTCTCAAGATTTTGGGCGTGTAGACATACGTGCCCGGCATGAAGCTCAAGCTGCGGGGCCCAGCACTTGAACCACATAGTTAGTCACGTGGGATCCAGCCACCTTAACTTCCATGCCACCTGCTGGCCCTATATTATTTTTTAAAAGGAATCACAGTATAAACTTTACACTCACAAAGGGAGTCAGACCTTCCTATGGAGACATTCTCGTTCCAGGACAGTCCTGAAACAGCACTTGCCAGATTTTTCCACTAGTATAATTTTCTTTTTTAAGAGAGATTTTTGCTATAGTGTGTGTGCGCTTGCTTGAGAAACAGAGAGATACAGAGACACAGAAAGTGAGAAATCACCCCCCAGAGGGGATGACCATGCTACAATCCCTTCTCCTCCATTCTCCTCTCAGGATTTTGGGCACGCACGCACACACGCCTGGCATGATTTTTTAAGCCTATGCCAGGTCTGGGACGTGAACTGAGGTCTACTACATGGGAGTCCAGTGATATAACCATTACATCATCTGCTAGTTTCAACTTTTAAGAAATGGAGCTGATCCTGTTCTGTTTACTATCTCTTTTTTTCTTTTTCTTTTTTTTTTTAGAGAGTTTTTTTGTTTGTTTCTTAATTTTATTTAGGTTTTTGCCGTAGGGCACATGTACTCACTGCAGGAAAAGTGATAAATCATCCCCTGGAGGGTGGCTGTGTGGCTATCCCTTCTCCTTCATTCTTCTCTCAGGATTTTAGGCATGCATGCACACATGTTCAGTGTGATTTTCAAGCCTCTGGGTCTAGGACTTGAATTATGATTGGCCATGTGGGAGTCCAGCACCTTAACTATACCACACCATCTGCTAGCCCTGAGGTTTTTTTTTTTCTTTTCTAAAGTTTTTTAGTTTGTTTATTTATCAAGTGATTTTTTTAGGTTTTTGTCATAGTGTTTATGTACTTGCCAAAGAGAGAGAGAGAGAGAGAGAGAGAGAGGGAGGAAATGGGAGGGAAAGTAAAAAATCACCCCCTAGATGGGATTGTTACATCACAATCCCTTCTCCATTTCCTGGGATTTTCACAAGCCCAGTGTGATTCTCAAGCCACCAGGTCTGGGACTTGAACCACAATCAGCCATGTCTGAATCCAGTGCCTTAATTACCATGGCATATCCTGGCCTTTATTTATTTTATTTGCCAGTGCGTGCATGCACTTGCTAGAGGGAGTCAGAGGGAGAGAGAAAGAGAGGGAAAGCCCTGCCCCACGCTCTTCTCCATCTCTCTCTCCTGTTGGGATTTTGGGCATGTGTGTACATGTGTGCAGTGTCCGGACCCAAAGTGCACGTTTGGCCATGTGGGATCCACCTGCCTTAGTCACCAGGACATGGTGTAGCCCACTACCTCATATTTTAAGGGCCTGGTGGGTACCAAAACTGTCGCACCCAGACCAACTACAGTGGAGACAAGAGCAGCACTTTCAATAGAAATTTTGAACAAGTGGGATCAAGATCCTGAAGCATTTCTTTGAGTAATTATAATAGGAGATGACCCTGTAGACAAAGCACAGTCACAGCCATGGCTGCCAGGAGATGAAAGTGGTCTAGTCAAAGCAAGGTGGACTGATCAAAAGCAAAGGTCATGGCAGCCATGTTTTGGGATGCCCAAGACATTTTGCCTGCTGGCTTTCTGGAGGGCCAACGAGTGACAACATCTGCTTCTTGTGAGAGTGTTTTGAGAAAGCCAAAGCTTCGACAGGAAAGCTCCAGGTAAATGTTCCCTGGGGAGTCCCCACCACTGCGAGCTCCTGCTCGTTCCTCTCAGTAAACAAGGGCAGTGTTGGGAGAGTGCCGATGGGGAACCGTAGGGCATCCGCCTTACAATCCTGGTCTTCCTTCCGGCTGCTTTTTGTTTCCTGGTCTTTAAAAAATCACTAAAGGACACCCATGTTTCTCTAGTCGATAACGTGAAGAAGACTACTTTGGTATGGTTAAATTTCCAGGACCCTCAGTTCTTTAGAGATGGACTAAATGCTTCAGGATCTTGGTCTGGGTGCGACGGTTTTGGTACCCACCAGACCCTTAAAGTAAGAGGTAGTGGACTTAGTCCAATATCATTGTTTACAAAAATGTCTTGAGCTTGATAGGGCTTATGTTAAGAACAGAAGTTTTTTTGTTTAAGATTTTTGCCATAGGGTGTGTACACTTGCCAGAGAGGACAGAGACAGTGAGAAAGTGGGAAAGCACTCCTGCGGGCAACGGCCATGCTGATCCCTTCTTCATTCCTCTCCTGGGATTTGGGCATGCATGCACATGTGCCTGGCGTGATTATAAGCCACCAGGTCTGGTACTGAAACCACACCATGTGGGAGTCCAGCACTTTAATCACCATGCCACCTGCTGGCCCCCCAGTTTATTTATTTATTTTATTTTTAACCCTTTAATCCATTTTTCATGAATTTTGAAGTTTCCTAATATAGTTTGCTTAACAAAACTGTCTACCAGTCTATGTCTCTTTCTTCATCTTGACAGTGCCTTTCACAGAATAGGGCATGTGTACTCACTGGAGAGAGACGGGGAGGGGTGGGTAAGTGAGAAAGCACTCCTGGGAGTCTGGCCACACCCCAGTCCCTTCTCTTCCAATCTCCTCTTGGGATTTTGAGCCTGCCCGCACATATACCGAGTGTGGAGTATGTGTGTGTGTGTTAAAGAATTGTTAATTTAGTATTATTATTATTTTCCAATTTGCTACAGGGCATGTATGCTCACCAGAGAGAGCTAGAGAGACAGAGATGGAACAAAACAACCTGCCAGGTCTGGGATTCGGACCAGTTGCGGTGGCCTTGTGAGAGTTCAGTGTCTTAACCATCATTCCACCTGCTGGCCCCATCCCTGGCATGTTTTTCAAGCCACCAGGTCTGGGGTTTGAACTGCACAGTTGGCCATCTGGAATCCAGCCACCCTTAACCACTATTACACTGGTTGACTCCAGAGTAGAAACTAACTTAATGATGTCTGGATTCTCAATTCTTTCTTTCATGGATTGTGCTTTTGGAAATTACCTAAAGTCATCACCAAAACCAAGGTCATCTAGAGTGTCTCCTCTGTACCTTGTAGGAGTTTTATAGTTTTGCATTTACATGGAGGTCTGGGATTTATTTTGAGTTATGATTTGTGAAGGGTGTAATATATGTATTCATTTTTGTTTTACGTGTGGATGTCCAATTGTTCTGGCACTGTTCGTTGGAAAGACCATTTTTTCTTCATTGCATTACCTTTGCTCCTTTGTCACATTTTAGTTGACAGTATTTCTGTGGGTCTGTTTCTGAGCTGTCCTGTTTGATTGACCTGTTATTGTTTCTTTGATATCATGCAGTCTTGATTAGCTTTATAGTAAATCTCGAGTTGGGTTTCAGTACTTCATCCTTGTCCTGCACTATTGTTTTGGCTATGAGGGCCTTTTGTCTCTGTGTATAAACTTAAGGATCAATTTGTTGATCTCTACAGAATAACTTGGGGTTTCCATTGGGACTGCATTGAATCTATAAACCAAGTTGGCAAGAATTGACATTTTAAGTAATGTCTTTGTACTTGTAAACACAGAATGTCCCCTTATTTATTTAGTTCTTTGATTTCTTTCATCAAAGTTTTATCGTTTTCTTTGCATAGTTTTTATATGTATTTTTTTAAAGATTTATTTCTAAGTAGTTCATTTTGGAGGATGCTATTTGTCTTAATGGGATCATTCCCATTAGCCGTAGTGTGGTATGTGGTAGTGTGTTTCTTACTGAAATTTTCATCCATTCTTTGCTGTAGGTACTATTTTTATAGACATTTTATGGGTGGGAAATTTGAGATTTTGAGAAGTCAGGTGACTTACTGTGGTTGAACAGCTTAGTAAGCACTCTTATGGATTTTGTTTGCCCATCCATCCATTTATTCATCAGTTATATGATGGACATATGGTAGTCTCTGTTCTAGGGCTGGGATGTAGCAAGGAACAGAGAGGCAAAAACTCTATGTCCTCAAAAAACTTACATTCTGGTGAGGGATGGCAGATAACAAATATTATAAAAGTATGAAATAGAAACTGTATTTTATAATGGTAAGGATGACACAGTGATAAACTTTCATTTTAGAAAATGAAAAATAAAGTAGGGAAGAGATAGCGTTTGCGCATGTGTAAATATTGCAGTCAGAAAAGGCTCATCAGGTACCTAACTGGGAGGCAGTTTTGGGATTTTAAGCCATGAGTTGAGATTGAAAGATTAATATAGATAGAAAAGAGATGTCTGAGGTCAGAGCTTAATTCTAAATCAGCTGTTAACAAACTTAAATTCTAATTCTTAACTGTAGTGTACTGGCTATATGCTGTGCATTGGGAGCCAGATTCCATGTGGCTGGCCGTGGTTCAAATCCCAGCCCTGGCAGCTTGAAAAACACTCAGGAGCATGTGTTTTTCATGCATGCCCAAAATCCAGACTGAAAGAGAAGTGGAGGAAAAATGGTTACAGTGTGACCATTCCCAATAGGAGGAAGGGGGTGTGTGCTTGCGTGTGTGCGTGCTCTCTCTTTCTCTCTGGCAAGCAGATGTGTCTTCTGGCAATTATTTATTTATTTTTTAAAAAAGGCAGCCCAATATCTTAAAAAAAAAAAAAAAAAAAAAAAGAGCCTAAGTTCTAAAAATTTGCTATCCTGTATAGCTGTCTCTAGTGTTATAGTACATGCTCATTAAAAACCTAAGGTATAGAAATTGCCCTCAAGAAGCTTATGATCTCTTTAGGAAAATGAATTTGTGATTTCTACGAGTCATGTAGATTTGGGAAGATTATTTGGAATGGAAATGATTGGTAAAGGCCTGTTGGAGGAAATGGATCTTGAACTGAATACCAAACAATTGGTAACAGATTGTGGGGGTGAAGTTTGGGAGACCCCCTAAGTCTGCCCTCAGGTTCAGTTAATTGACTAGGACTCACAGAACTTAGCAAGCTTTTGTATTTAGTTACCATTTGTTATAGCAAAAAATATATGGAAAGATTAAAATTAACAAGGGAAAAGACAGACAGGGCAGAGTCTAGGAGAATTCCAGATTGCAGTTGTCCTTCCCAGTAGAATTGTGTGGGCAGCACTTTTCCTAGCGATGGCATGACAACAATCATGGAGTTGAGAAGCTTGCCCAGCCTTTGTGTCCAGGGTTTTATTATTTATTTATTTTTTTTAGAGGTTTTTTGCAATAGGGCATGTGCACTCGCCAGAAAGATAGAGAGAGACAGAAAGACAGAAAGTGAGAAATCACCCCCCAGGGGGGATGGCCACACCACAATCCCTCTCCTCCATTCTTCTCTTGGGATCTTGGGCATGCACACACGCCCAGCATGAGCTTAAGCCACCGGGCCTGGGACTCAAACCGCGGTCTACTACATGGGGGTCCAACAACATAGCCATTATGCCAACTGCTGGTCCCAGTGTCCAGGGTTTTTATTGGGGTTCAGCTAGACATACTGACCATTTATATAGACTTGGCTGACTGCCCACCTTGCTGACCTTAGCCTCCAACTCCTCCAAAACTAAAACTGTATGGCCCACGGCCCCACCATAAATCACATTTTTAGCATTAACTGTTTAGCAACCCTGGGTCCCAGGTATACAAAGTCACTTAACCAGGCAGGGCATTCCAAAGGCTTTCCTCCCAGGCCAGTTCCTTCTGTCGGGAGGAGCATACCCTAAGTTACCGTAGGTCAGCGTGTAGCATGTTTAGAGAGCATTATGACGACTGCAGTATGGCCTTGGACTTGAGAGTATGGACTCTGGGGCCAGACTACCAGGGTTCATAACCCAAATGTCACTTGCCAGTTGTGGAATTTATGGCAGTTACATCTTTTGTAAAGGAGGGGTAATAATAATATCTACTTAATAGGCTTGTTGTGAGGATTAAAGAGTTAATAACTAAAGCACTTAGAACATGGATAGTACATCATAACTGCTGTAGGAATCATAAGTTTGTTTATTCATTACTTAATTCATTCAGTGATTCCTTTTTTTTTTTTTAACTTTGCTAGAGAGCGTGTACACTCCCTGGAGAGGGACAGAGAGAGGGAAAGAGGTGAGAAAGCAGACACTGTGGGGCATGGTCACACTGCAATTCCTTCCCTTCTACCTCTCCCTTCTTTTGGAATGCCGAGCACGCGTACACGTGTGCCTGGCGTGTTTCTCAAGCACCCAGTTCAGGACTTGAACTGTGCAGTCGTTCATGTGGGATCCAGCTGCCTTAACTACCATGCCACTGGCTTGGTGATTCTTTTTCGAGGAGTAGTATGTTAGAGACTTGTATTAGGTCCACATCTTCTGAACCTCAGATCATGATTTACCTAATGATATTTCTAGAGGGCTCGCGGCTCTTTTATATTAACATGTTGAAAAGTAAATATTTTTCACCCAAATTGTTTCTACTAAAGGCAGTTCTGTCAAACCAGTTTGTTTGGAGATTTAATTTTAAGATAACAGCTATTGGAGAGCAGGCTTAATAAAGAGTAAATTTTAGCAGACTGGCAGATTAATTTTAGCTTTCTTGTACCCATTCAGGTCTGTGTATGATGACCAGCCAAACGCACACAAGAAGTTTATGGAAAAGTTGGATGCGTGTATCCGTAATCATGACAAGGAAATTGAAAAGATGTGTAATTTTCATCATCAGGGTTTTGTAGATGCGATTACAGAACTCCTTAAAGTAAGGACCGATGCAGAGAAACTGAAGGTAAGAAATATGTTAAAATTTGGTTTACCTTTCTTCTCCTTATGTTAATCATTTATTAGTTTATAGTACCTATGTTCAGGTCATTATTAATTGCGCTATTTTTAAGCAGTGAATTAGTATATGTATTTGGAAATGTTCTTTATGCTCAATTAACACAGTTGTCTTGCTAATGACAAGAGTAATTTCTTTTTTTCTTCTAAAGCAAGTAATGCATTGACTAAACAGGATTTCTTTCCCTTCAGGGAAATGAATTTGAACCATGCATACAATGAAAGTCTATATTTGCAGCTTCAGAATTTATAAAATGACAACTAATATAATATTGATAAAAAGCTATCCTCTAAAATCCTCTAAAGCATATGTAAAGATCATGTTCTCAAAATTATTTCATAATATTGAAACTTTTTTTAAGGTTTAACATTAATTTATAATTTTCTTAAAGAAAGTTGGGCTACATTTTTTGCCCTACAGTAAAACGTTATTAAATAAGACAGAATATAAAATATTTCATGAAAAGAATTGTCCTATTTATCATTCTTTATTTTTAGAGCACTTAGCAGAAAGAATAACCCTGGTTCACCAAAGGTTATGATTAGAAAACTATTATATAAAGGATATTCAGATAACAAGAGACCAAACACAGCATCAATGAGGTCACTGAGCATCTTTGTTCAGAAATTAATGAGATTTTTAATAAACCAGAATGTGCTTCCTTACTATGATGACCTAATGAGTCACTTAATATGTGGGAAAATTTGAGGTTGAGCTTCGCCTGCACCTGCAGCATTAAAATGTTGCTGTGGATTGAGATCTCCGTGTTTGATGTTAATCAACCACCCAGTGTTTGCATTCAGCAAAGTATGAATGTTTAATTACCATAAAATGCAATCACCATTTCCTACAAACAATGAATGGCACATAGACCTCATTGAAGTTATCAAAAAGGGACCAGTGGTCAATTGGGTCAGTGATTTGAATTGTTTGACAGACTTAGAGAAGCAAGTAAAGTTCAAAAATCCTGAGTAAATTTGAGAAGTTTGCCACAGAATCTGTTAAAAAGAACTGTCATAAGTAATTGAAGTTAACAAAAGCCCTTTTCAATCAAAAGTTCAAGTTCAAGCTGTAGAGTTAATTTGAATTTGCATTTCTTTGTTCTAAGTTTCTCATGAAGCATGATCTGATTACAAGGGTGAGCAGTTACATCAGGGCAGTTTTATGCATATTTGTCTAACTAAGGTGAAATTATTTTTAAGGTGCAAGTTACTGATACCAACCGAAGGTTTCAAGATGCTGGAAAAGAGGTGAGAAAAATGATAACTTTTTGTGTGTACTCAAATGTGGATGCTAAAACTATTTTGAAATATGAACATTTCTTCCCCTCTAAGGTGATAATTCAAACAGAAGATATTATTCGATGTAGAATTCAGCAGCGAAATATTACAATGGTGGTAGAAAAATTGCAGTTATGCCTTCCAGGTGAGTTAAACTTGTCTAGAATGTGTCTGACTCAGTAAAATTATAAGTTACTAATAGCATGTAGTCATTTTTTTTATTATGAGAATTACAGATTATTTAGTGGTGGCCTCTCAACAAAGGCCACGACTGTTTTCGTTGCTCACTCTATTCTCTGAGTTTCTGTGGTTTTCTCGTATTAGAAAGCCCTGTGGTGCTATCTGTCCCATCAGCCTCCTAGAACAACCTGCACCTACCCATTTTCTCTCTGTCTGGTTTGCACTTTGTCTTTCCTAACCCCCCCTCTTTTCTTTCAATTTACTTTCCCATGGGAGAGTGTCTTTTGATTACATTTTCTCACCTTTCCTATTAGTCAAATTTTTTATCCCTTGTTTTCCAGTATTTTCTGTTTGTCATTTAACAGGTTGATTTTGCTTTGCTCACTTTCTCATTTTGCTGATAAGGTAAGAAAACATCAAAGGTGTTAGGTCTTCCTTCTTTCCTTCTCTCCTGTATTTTGGAAAGACTGAGTTTATGGTCTCTGTTAAAGTTCAGATTTCAAATATTTTTTGCATCAAAATAGCTTTCTACTGTAATTCCATTTTCCACTAACTTTTTGAATTAAGTTTCAGGGCTGAGAAGCCTACTTCCTAATAGTGATGTTTAATAATACCTTTTTGCCACCACGAAGTAGCCACGAAGACAGCCTTTAGGTTTGAATGCTTTGTTCCTGTCTGGTAATAAGCCTAAAATATTCGATACTGATGGAATAAAAAAGCTTATTCCTCTAGTGGGCTATTGAAATAGAGAAATACAGGGAAGTGGAGGTTTCTGTTGCTGCCGAGATCTTTGCTTTCAAAGCCGAGTAGTAACTCTGAGCTCATGTAAATATTGTTCCTCGGGACCAGCAGTTAGCGTAATGGCTATGTCGCTGGACTCCCATGTAGTCGACCGCGGTTCGAGTCTCAGACCCGGTGACTTAAACTCACGCCGGGCGCGTGTGCGTGCGTGCCCAAGATACCGAGAGGAGAATGGAGGAGAAGGGATTGCGGTGTGGCCATCCCCCCGGGGGGTGATTTCTCGCCTTCTGTCTCTCTGTCTCTCTCCGTCTGTCTGGCGAGCACATGTGCCCTATAGCAAAAACCTCTCCAAAAAAAAAAATATTGTTCCTAATGACATCCAGAACTGTCCTTCCCTCCTTCCACCCTTCTAAATAAATACTTATCCACTTACAATTTTTTTTTGTACCATGCATTATGGTAGGTATTGGAACTAAAGTCTCCTAAAGGAGAATAAGGACGAGCAAGTCCTCCATTGTAGAACAGTGGCCTAACTCCTCCTTGCATTGGGAGGGGTCGGAGAGGATCTGTGAAGTAACAGCGAAACATTGCATTTTTTCTCATCTATTAGTTTTTATTGTTTTTGAGGAAAGCCTTATTTTTATATGAAAATAACATGCGGTAGATGTGAAATGTACATGAATTATTGAGAAAAAGCAGGAAGCTTCAAAGGAAGTTTATTTTTACCCCAACAGACTCTGTTTCAGGTCATGTGTTGTTCATGCTAATGCTTTGGTTGAAAATGTGGAAAGTATAATATTATGATATAGAGACTACAGTGGAGACTGGCAAAGGGTACCATGAGGCCACAGAGTTAGGGTAGGTTCACTGTTGCCACCATTGTAGTTTTTTTTTTTTTTTTTTGGAGAGGTTTTTGCTATAGGGCGCCTGCGCTCGCCAGACAGACAGAGAGAGACAGAGAGACAGAAAGCGAGAAATCACCCCCAGGGGGGATGGCCACGCCGCAATCCCTTCTCCTCCATTCTCCTCTCTGGATCTTGGGCACTCATGCACATGCACCCGGCGTGAGTTTTAAGCCACCGGGTCCAGGACGCGAACCGTGGTCTACTATGTGGGAATCCAGTGACATAGCCATTACGCTAACTGCTGGTCCGCACCATTGTAGTTTTTTATGGTTTTCAGATGAGTAAATAGTATCTTTTAAAACTTGGAGGTACTAGGGAGTAGTCATATAACTAGAACATCTTTTAAAAAAAGTTGTCTATCTCTTTGGTCTAGGAGACTGTGAGTTGGTTTGATGCCAACCGTAATTTGCTTACTTAATTTATTCTGTGAAATTCTACCAAGGTTCAATGACAGTCTACACAGTTGCATTGAAATAATTTTGGTGACGTGTGTCATCTTGCTGAAGCTTATGATTTTATTGAATAATTGCATTTCTGGACCTTCAGTTGGAAGGATGACATAAAGATGCTTTATTATTTTTATTTCTTTATTATGATTCACTCCTTGCTCTAAGCTCTTATTTTTCTCTTCTTACTTTCTTTTCATTTTATTGCCAGAGAGATAGGGACGGAGAAGCATCCTCCAATGGGATATGGTTATGTCACAATTCTTTTTCCTCCATTCTTCTTTCCTATCCAGTCGTTGGGCCTGGAATTTGAGCAGTGGTCAGCTATGCAGGACCCAGCTTCCTTAACCACTGTGCTATAAGGCTGACCTTCTGCTCTAAGTTTTTAGCTTTTTTTTTCCTTTGTGGATTTGGTGTAAATTTTTGTATGTAGTGAGGTATAACACAGTTATTTGGTATGTGGAATTGAAATATCAATGAATCTTACTGTCACCCAACTTTCTCAAATAACTAAAGTCCAAACTTGCAGTTCTGCGTCAGTAAAGAAATATTAGTAATTTCTGAATAAGATAATTGTTAGTAGGTTAGTGTCTCAATTAAAGGTCAGCATATACAAGTGTTCCAAGTTCATTATAATAGAATATTAGTATATATAATATAACATTCTCTGTATATGGAAATTAAAGTACTTTCTTAACATTTTATTTGAAAATACCAGCCTAACTTGAGTTAGCAGGGAACCTGGTGGTTCAGGTAGACGGATCCCACGTGGCCAACTGTGCAGTTTGAATCTCAGACCTGCCAGCTTCAGAAACTCACCAGGCATGTGTGCCTGCATACCCCAAATCCCAAAACAAGAGAAGGGACTGTGGTACGACCATGCCCCCTAGAGAGTGCTTTCCTGCTTTCCCTTTCTCTCTCTTTCTCTCTTTCTCTCCAGTGCGTGCATGTGCCCTGTGGCAAGTTAAACGGAAAGAAAAGAAAAGAAAAGAGAAGAAAATCCCAGCCTAACTCAAACTGTAGAAAAAAATTAATTTATAATATGTGTTTCTCTGCTTTAATTAGTTTAAGCTCTCAAAATCTTTTCATTTTGAAAATTAAAATGTTATATTTTTTAATGCAGTGCTGGAAATGTACAGTAAGTTAAAAGAGCAGATGAATGCAAAAAGGTGAGTTGGCTTCTTCCCTGTTGTCTTCGTTTTTTCTATTACTAAAAGTACAGATAAACTTACTATTAATTCTAGTGAATCACATGAATGTTGCTTTCTGTCTTACACAAATTTTGAGTTAATTTTTGTAAAAATTGAGTCAGTGTTTAGGTTTATTATTATTGTTTTTTGGCATGTGGATGTTTAGTTGTTCTAGCAACATTTATTGTAAAGAATACACTTTGGAGCCAGCAGGTGGCATGGTGGTTAAGTTGCTGGACTCCCACAGGGCCAGCCATGGTTTAGGTCCCAGATCTGGTGGCTTTCTCTCTCTCTCTCTCTCTCTCTCTCTCTCTCTCTCTCGCTTTGTCTCTTTCTGGTGAGCACATGCGCTCTATACCAAAGTTAAAAATAATAATAATAATAAAAACTAAAATAAATGATATTAAAAAACAATAAAAAAAGAAAAGATTATATTGAATTTTCTTTCTTTTGTCAAAGATCAGTTGACTATATTTGTGTGAGTATGCTTATGTAATTTCGACCCATATGTGTCTTTTTTTTCATCTTTATCATACTGTGTTTATTACTGTAACTTTATATTAAGCCTTAAAGTTGGCAGGGTTGATCCTTGGACTTTTTGATATTGTGTGACTATTCTTTCTTTGTCTTTTGCCTTTCCATATACACTGTAGTCAGATTATTCATACATTATTCAAAGTAAGTTGCTGAAGTTTTGATTGGGATTGCATTGAATCCATAGATGAAGTTGGAAAGAACTGATATTTTGGTTATATTGAGTATTCTTAACTATCAACATGGAATATCTCTTCATTTATTTAGATTTTCTTAAATTACTCTCATCAGAGCTTTATCTCATATAGATCTTATGTACATTTTGGTAGATTTATACCTAAGTATTTTATTTTTTGGTGCTAATATAAATAGTATTATGTTTTTAATTTCAAATTGCAATTTTTTTTTTTTTTGGTAGAGGTTTTTTCCTATAGGGTGCGTGCGCTCGCCAGAAAGACAGAGAGAGACAGAGAGACAGAAAGTGAGAAATCACCCCCCAGGGGGGATGGCCACACCGCAATCCCTTCTCCTCCATTCTCTTCTCTGGATCTTGGGCACGCATGCACACGCGCCCGGTGTGAGTTTAAGTCACTGGGTCTGGGGCTTGAACTGTGGTCGACTACATGGGAGTCCAGCGACATAGCCATTACGTTAACTGCTGGTCCAAATTGCAATTGTTCATTACTTTCGGGTCGTTAGGGAAGTCACAATGCATTTTGTATGGAAGAGCATAGGAAAATATGTCATGAGTTTCCTGATGACCTAATAGTTCATAGAAAAGCAATTTGACTTCCAGTTTCTAGTCTGATATGGAAAGAACTTGGAAAGTCATCACTCCTGCCTTCACAAAAAAATGAAGAAAAGCTAAACAAACTGAAAATCAACAACTTTCTTTAGTCCTTCAGAGAACCGAGGTCAAAGGCCAGTAGTTGCTCTTTAAACTGGAGAGCCAAGCAAAAGCAGAAATCAGTTATCTGGGAGCAGAAGCCATTGCTAGAACCTGGTAGGAACACTTAAAGGGTGATTGTGTGGGACCAGCAGGTGGCATGGTGGTTAAGGTGCCGGATACTCCCACATGGCTGACCACGGTTCAAACCTTGGACCTGGTGGCTTGGTTTCTCACTTTCTCTCTCTCTTTCACTTTCTCTCCTTCTGTGTGTGTGTGTGTGTGTGTGTGTGTGTGTGTGTGTGTGTGTATGTGTGTGTGTGTGTGTGTGTGTGTGTGTGTGTCTGGTCAAATTAAAATAAATGAATGAATAAATAAAATAAAATAAATAATTATTAAAAAATAGTTGATGTGTATTAGCATAACTCTTGGGGAACCAATCTGTGGAAGGCTCCCACATATTTGTGTTTGACCTTCAAAAGCTCCTCCAGATTCTTACAGTAGAGACCAGAGAAAAATCTCAGCAAAGTGGAGAAAAAAGGTAACCAGTTTAAAATAGCTAAAGTGCTTTATTCTCCTTATCAAAAGCATGCTGGCAGAATTTCTATATGAATTCCTTTATTATAATAATATGAGCTATTAAGACTTTTTATAACTTCTTGCTTTGTATTTTCTAGCTCTTATATCTTGTCTTTCTCAAGGATATTAAGTTTTTGAATTTATTTGCATACAATTATTTATAACATTCTCTAATCATTCTTTTTATATCTTTGGAACCTGTAGTAATAGCTCTCTTTTTCATTTCTAGTATTAGTTATTTGTGTCTTCTCTCTTTTTTTGTCCTTCCTGATTTGTCTAAAAAGAGGTTTATCATTTTTATTGGAATTTTTATAAAGATCTAAACTTTGATTTTATTTTCTGTTTTTTTTTATTGTTTTACCATTTTATTTTCTTTTTAAAAATTATTATTTCCATACTTATACTTGAGATTTAATTTGTTCTTCCTTTTTTCTTTTTTTTTTAAGAGGTTTTTGCTATAGGGCGTGTGTGCTTGCCAGACTGACAGAGAGAGAGAGACAGAGCGATAGAAAACGAGAAATCACCCCCCAGGGGGGATGGCCACGCTGCAATCCCTTCTCCTCCGTTCTCCTCTCGGGATCTTGGGCACGCACGCACACGCACCCTGCGTGAGTTTTAAGCCACCGGGTCCGGGACGCGAACCGCGGTCGACTACGTGGGAGTCCAGCCACATAGCCATTACGCTAACTGCAGGTCCCTTGTTCTTCCTTTTTGAATTTTTTTTTTTTTTTGGAGAGGTTTTTTTGCTATAGGGTGCGTGCGCTCACCAGACAGACAGAAAGAGACAGAGAGACAGAAAGCGAGAAATCACCCCCCGGGGGGATGGCAACGCCGCAATCCCTTTTCCTCTGTTCTCCTCTTGGGATCTTGGGCACGCACGCACACACACCCGGCGTGAGTTTTAAACCACCGGGTCCGGGACGCGAACTGTGGTCGACTACATGGGAGTCCAGCGACATAGCCATTGTGCTAACTGCTGGTCCTCCTTTTTGAATTTTTGTGAAGTGGGACTTGAGAATACTCATTTTACATATTTTCTGAGCATTTAAAGATAAAAAATTTACTCTGAACATTGATTTGGTTGCTTTTCACATTTTTTTTTTTTTTTTTTTTTTTGGAGAGGTTTTTGCTATAGGGCGCTGTGTGCTTGCCAGACAGACAGAGACAGAGAGACAGAAAGCGAGAAATTACCCCCCAGGGAGGATGGCCATGCAGCAATCCCTTCTCCTCCATCCTCCTCTTGGGATCTTGGGCACGCACGCACACATGCCCAGCGTGAGTTTTAAGCCACCGGGTCCAGGATGCAAACCGCGGTCGACTACTTGGGAGTCCAGCGACATAGTCATTACTCTAACTGCTGGTCCCCTTTTCACAATTTTTGATGCATTAGATTTTTGCTATAGATCTGTGTTCGCCAGAAACAGAGAGACAAAAAGTGAAAAATCACCCGCTGGGGGTTGGCTATGCCTCAATCTCTTCCTCCATTCTCCTCTCGGGATCTTGGGCATCACGTACATGTGCCCAGCATGAGTTTCAAGCTGCCAGGTGTGGGACTTGAATTGCGGTTGTGGTCAACTACATGGGAGTCCAGCGACGTAACCCTTATCACATCTGCTGGTCCCTCTGACTTTTTTTTTTTAACTCTTATGTTATTGATGGATGTGTTGTTTAATTTCCAAATATTTAGGGGATTTTCTAGATATGCTATACTCTCTTTTTTAAAGAATTATTTATTTTATTTTATTTATTGCTATTTTAAAATTTACTGTAGATCATATGCATGCAAGAGAGAGCCAGAGAGAAAAAGAGAGAGAGAAAGAGCGAGAGAGAGGGGAAACATGAGAAAGCAAACCGCCACGTCCAGACCCTGAACCTCAGTCAGCTGTGCGGAACTCCAGTACTCTAACCCCCACACCACCTGCTAGCCCTGCTAAGTCTTCATCATTGATTTCTAGCTTAATACTGTTGAGCCAGTGACCATACTCTGTAAGATTTCAATCCTTTGACATTTACTGGGACTTGTTTAGTAGCCCAGCACAAAATCTATTCATGTGCCTTGAAGAGACTGTATATTCTGCAATTGTGGCTTTAGTGTTCCAAAATATCAATAGGTCATGTTGGTTGTTAATATATTCGAATTTTCTATATGCTTAGTGATTTTTTTGTTTGCTATTTCTACCAGTTATAAAGGAATGTCATGTTTTATAACTATGTGATTTTATCTCTTCTCTTTAATTCTTTCAGTTTTACCCTATATATTTTGAAGGATTGTTACTAGATGGATACACATTTATGATTTTTTTTTTTAACTAGAAAAAAACTAGAGAGGGACAGAGACTTACTATCTTTTCAGCCTACTTATATATTGCTTTTCTTATTCATGAATAGCACCTCCCCCCGCCCCTCCCCCTTTTTTTGAGAGATTTTTGCTATAGGGCTCATGTACTTGCTGGAGAGACAGAAGGACAAAACGTGGGAAATCACCTCCCCCTACCCAGGGGAGACGGCCACACTGTAATTCCTTCTTCATTCTCCTCTCAGGATTTTGGGCATGCACGTACACTTGCCTAGTGTGAGTTTTAAGCTGCTGGGTCTGGGTCCAGTGTAACCATTAACGCCATCTGCTGGTCCCACCTTTCCCCATCTTTAACATCGTCCAATTCAGTAGGAAGGTACAGAATACTATTTAGTTAATTTCTAAAATTCCTCTATCTACTCTCAATTGGATTTTGGTGGTGAATATTATTGCTGGAAGTTTTGGAAAGTCTGAGTCCTGATTCCAATTACTTATGACATCTTGGCTAAATTTTGTCTTCTTTCTGTTTTCCTTTTTTCAACTATAGAATGTTAATGGTAATACCTGCCATAGAAGTGTAACTTCATAGATGTTTTACAAATTTTGCATTTTATATATGAAAGTCTATGTCAATTTTTATGGGACATTGGCTGTACTTTACTAATTGCTGCATAGCAGTGTGTCACAGTGCCTTATTTAAAAATAGGCATTTAGTAAATATTTGTTGAATTGAAAAATTACTCAACCAGCGATTTTTCACCTGGTTTTTGTGACAATAGTATTTCTAATTGGCTTTAAAAGTAGTGTAAATTTAAAAAAAAGTTAAGTAAATTTACTTTAGTTAGAATTCATCTTTGTAAATAGATATCAGAATGGAAAGTATGAAATTACATACCAAATGACTAAGTGTTATAATTCAGAAATTTGAATATATGCATTTAAGATATTGTGATGACTGTGATACTGCTCTTCATACCATAGGTTTAGACGAAGTGAAATGAAGACGTTTTTCATTAGTGTAACTATATTTTAAGCCTATAGGTTGCTCATATGGTTTATAGTTTGTGCTTAGTAAATAGAAAAAAATGTGAAATTTACTTGTTTTATCAATGACTGTCTTTTTCAATGCGGCTGTTAGACTAATTATTTGGACTTAGGTATAAAATTAATGTGACTGAACTTTTTACAGAGTTCCCTTTTTAACTCTCTACAGGTATTATTCTGCCCTTAAAACCATGGAGCAATTAGAGAATGTGTATTTTCCCCGCGTTAGTCAGTACCGATTTTGTCAGCTAATGATAGAAAATCTTCCTAAACTCCGAGAGGATATTAAAGAAATCTCCATGTCTGATCTCAAAGATTTTTTAGAAAGCATTAGAAAACATTCTGACAAAATAGGAGAAACTGCAATGAAACAGGTAAGAGTATAAAGGAGAATTTTAATTAATTATTTTGATAATTTATTAATCTAGGATATAGAATAAGTCAGGGTTTACTTCAAGTTACGTTAAATGTGTTTTTTTGTTTAGTTTTACCTTTTTCCAATCTTTCCTGTCTTTTAAAAAATTTTTAAATGTTTAATTATTTATTTATTCATGTAGAATGGATTTCATCAGGGGTCATTGGGTGAAATGTTCCATAAATGTCTGCCAGGCCCTTTTAGCTTGTGGTATCATTTTGCTCTTGTGTCTCTCTGTTTATGTTTTGTCTAGATGACCTGACCAGTGGTGACAGTAGGCTGTTGAAGTCCCCCACAATTAGCGTGTTGCAATTTCTTTAGATCTAGCAGTCTTTATGTATTTGAGTGTCCTCCTGTTGGTTGCACATTTATAATGGATATATCTTCTTGGTGAATCAGTCTCTTTAATACTATATAGTTTCCTGGACCAGCAGACTGTGAAATGTTTACGTTGCTGGGCTCTCATGTAGTTGACTGCGGTTCGAATCCTGGACCTGGTGGCATAAAACTCATGCTGGGTGCATGTGTGTGTGTACCCAATATCCTGAGAGGACAATGGAAGAGAAGAGATTGTGGGATGTGATTTCTCACTATCTGTCTCTGTCTCTATCTTCTGGCGAGCGCACATGCTCTATAGTAAAAATCCCTCTAAAAAAACCCAAAAAACTATATAGTGTCCTTTGTCTCTTTTTACAGCTTGTGTCGTGAAGTTAGTTTTGGACTCTCTCCACTTAGGTAGTCTATCAAATTATTGATGCTAGAATTTGAGGCTCACAACAATTTCTTTCTGGGAAGGAATAGATTCTCGTGGTCCACCATTCAACCTCCTTATCTCTGCAGTTTTAAACATAGACCTTTCATCCAGGAACCTTTTCTAATCATCTTTCTATAGGGATTTATTTTCTTTACATTTCTTCTTTAGGAACTATCTTCCACAGAATTGAGAGGTTAGAACATTTTCATGGAGCTAGAGTCCTCAAGATTTGATAAGAAAAGTTGTTTTTTTTTTTCTGTTAGTATTCATTCAGACTCCCTTTCAATTTCTGTGTTTGTTGAGTATTAGAAGACAGTATTTATTTATTTCCCCTTAAGACAGGGTCTTGACCTTGCCATGTTGTGACCCTCTTGCTCTAGCTTACTCGTCACTGGGATTACAAATGCATGTCACTGTGCCCAGTTTCTAGGTAGGACTGGGTGCTAAACCTGGGCTTCCCATGTGGTCCTAACCTGCAGAGCACAGCATACTAACAGTGTCTACTGTTACTGGTTGGCCTTTTTTTTTAAAATTTTAAATTCTAATATGAGAAATGAATCCACTATGAATACTATGATGTTTAATTAGAAATGAATAAAATTCATGTTTTAAATGAACATTTTCATATGATATTTTCTCACTCATACGTTTTAATAGTGTCCCTTAGGGGAAAGGAGACTAAATGGTCAAATATGTTTTTTGAAAATTCAGGTTAAATAAAATTAAGTAGATTTCTTGTGAATTATAAATATCATAAAAGTAAGATATATAATATTTACATATCTCATTTGAACATAGAACTCTGTTTTCATATAGCACCTATTGGTTCTCTGAAATAATAGTTTTGCACTTAATACAGTTTGGGAAGTAATGCCTATAGTGTTTTATACTCTGAGGACAGGAACTCACGGACAAAGTTTGGGAATAGAGGGAAAGAGGGAATTCTGTTTGGGTGTTTGGTTTGTTTCAGTGAGTAGGGCGATGGTGACAACAGAGAAGAGACAGTGATTTTCTCAAGTTCAGGCCTCTGCAGGACAGCCAGGATCAAGGGCGAGGCGAGGGGACAGCTAGATTTCTGGGACTTGCGTGGCCTGATTATCCGAAAGTAGAGAAGATCTGATTAGCAGTCATGTATGCCTTGGAGAGAGTTTACCTAACAGAATCAGCTCAGAAATATAAATGGAAATGGCAGATATTTGGGATAAAATTACATATATATTGTATAAAACAAAAACATCTATGTATGGAATTCCAATGCAAGGTAACAACAGTATGTTAAGTTGGGAGGGGAACTGGTATGGTTTTTAAAGCTCTGTTCCCTGTGGGGGTGTTTTCTCAGTTTCTTTTTCTCTCTCTTTCTCATTCTCTCTCTGTCTGATAAGCACATGTGCCCTGGCAGACTTTAACAAAAAGCAAAACTGACATTTATTGAGCTTTAAAAAAGAAAATACCCAAAGGATAGGAAAACAGAAAGATACTTGCACATCCATGTTTATCGCTGCATTATTCACGATTGCTAAGACATGGGATCAACCTAAGTATCCACAAATCGATGGTGGGGTTGGAAAACTGTGGCACATATATATTGTGGAATGTTACTCTGCTGTAAGAAGCAGTGAGGCTCTATCATTTGATTCAAAGTGGATGACTCTAGAAGACTTAATGTTGGGGCCGGCAGATGGTGTGGCAGTTGGGATACTGGACTCCCACATGACCGACTATGGTTTGAGTCCTGGACTTGGAGCTTCTTGCTTTCTCTCTGTCTGTCTCTCTCTGGTGAGCCCATATGTCCTGTAGCAAATTAAAAATTAATAATAAATTAAATAAATGATTCTTAAAAAAAAAATAGAAGACAACTTAATGTTGAGCAAAGTGAGCCAGGCAGTGTGTATATTCCCACAGATATGTGCAGATATTCATGCACTCTATGGCAGGAATGGAAAGATCTGAAGATATGATAGTAGACAGTGTAAGTGTAGATCCCAGAGGCTGTGAAGGAGGGGAGTGGGTGGTAGAATGAAGGTGGTGGAGGGCGGGTGTGAGGTACAAAGGAAAGAAACATATAAAAGGCAAAAAAGTGTAAAGTTCCCTGTTGAGAAAGATACATATCATATATATCATGATGGGAACTTTATGTAAAATGTGAAATTAATCTAGAAATTTTTAAAAGAGAGAAAGAAGGACATAAAGAGAAATTTTTTAAAACGTATTTTGAACTAAAGCATAATGTAAATATGGCATATCAAAAATTGTGTTTAAGAAACACAAAGGGTGCTGCAAAGATTGTGTTTAAAGAAAAAAATAAAGCCTTAAATTTATAAATTAGGAAAGAAAGGCTGAAATCAGTGATCAGAGACATCATTTCAAGAAGTTAGGGAAACAACAGGAAACTAAGTCCTAGGAAAGTGGAAGTAAGGGGATAATTAAGATCAGAGCAGAAAACAAGGTAGGACAGAGAAGATGGGTGGAATCAGATGTCGGTTCTTGGTCTTTTCAAATACAGTTGATAAGCCCCTGCACGACTGTTTAAAAAGAAAGAGAGCCAACTGGTGGCATGATGGTTAAGGTGGCTGGATCCCACATGGCCAACTGCGTGGTTCAAGTCCCAGACCTTGCAGTTTGAAAAACATGCTGGGTCCATGTGTATGTGTGTCCAAAATCCTGAAAACAGGGAATTAGGGGAGAAGGGATTACAGTTAGAATATCCCCCCCTGGGGGGGGATGTTACTTTTTCTGTTCTTTTTCTTTTTTTTTGAGAGGTATTTGCTGTAGGGCGTGTGTGTTTGCCAGAAAGAAAGAGACAGAGAGACAGAAAGTGAGAAATCACCCCCCCCCCCACACCGGGGGGATAATCATACTGCAATCCCTTCTCCTCTCAGGATCTTGGGCATGCATTTACACATGCCTGGCTTGAGTTTAAGCCACTGGGTCCAGGTCTCGAACCATGGTCGACTGCATGGGAGTCCAGAGACATAGTCATTACACCAACTGCTGGTCCCAAGGTGGTACTTTTTCATTCCTCCTGTCTTCCCCAATCTCTTCCTGATGAGTACACATGCCCTCACGCAAATTGAAAGGAAGTGAGAAGGCATAAATCATGAATATGAAAAAGGGTATCACTACAGAACCTATACCTACAGACATTATAAGGAGGAAATGTTAAGAGCAATTTTTTGAACCAGTTTTGAAATAATCTGAATTTTTCTTTTTCCAAAATAGGCACAGCAGCAGAAAACCTTCAGTGTTACTCTGCAGAAGCAAAATAATGTGAAATTTGGAAAGAGTATGTATATAAATCATGATAGAAATCCAGAAGAAAGGAATGAAACTGTATCAAAGCATGCACTTGAGGAAGAGGATGAGAACGAAGAGGAGGTGATGAGTTTCTTTCTTGGCGATCGGGTTCCTTCTTTATTAATAGATCTAGTTTTTGTAATGGGTTGTAATGTGCATCTGCGTGACTCTTAAGGTTTCCATGTACAAATTGAATTTATAGCGCTGAAATTATAATGAACTATTAGGGCAATGGAATCCATATGAAATATTAAACTACGTAATTGACAGATAAACAGGATATTTTGTAGATTAATTTCTATTTTATAGATAGTAGAACATAAATATTGTCGTAATTAGAGCATTTGGCACTGAAAGTGTAAGTCTAGTGATGTTTGCAGTGACCACTCATAGTCGGGTTATCGGTGGCAGAATTTTTATTTCATAATATCTTGACTGAAGTTTTTTATTATTATTTTTTGAGTCCTGTTGGGGTCAATAGGTAGTATGGTGGCTAAGGCAATGGAATCCCACATGGCCATGGTTGAAGTCTCAAATCTGGTAGCTAGGTTTCTTACTTTTCCTCTTTCTCTCTCTGTGTCTGGTATATGCACATGCCCTGCGGTGGATTGAAAAAAAAATAATAATACATAAAATTAAATACAGAATTCTTTTTTAAAAGTCCTGTTAAATCTAGAAACCTTGAATTTATCTTTAAATATTTACTTTCTTTCATCGCTTCTACCTGAATTATTTCATTTGTTCTTTTGCTTTTTGTATTCTCCACAAAAACTTTTGAGCCTACATTTTATCATCTCCTTTGAATTACTATTGAATTTTGCTAATATCAGAGAGCCTTATTAGTCTCAATTATTTATAAATTTTCCTCATTAAGACTGGAAGTTGGTGTAAAGGTTATATTGCTGGACTCCCACATAGTCAACTGTGGTTCAAATCCTGGACCCAGTGGCTTAAAACTCACATTGAGCACATATGCATGCATGCCTGTCCAAAATCCGGAGAGAAGACTGGAGGAGAAGGGATTACAGTATGGCCATCCACCCAGGGGGTGATTTCTCGCTTTCTGTTTCTCTCTCTGGTGCTCTCATGCACCCTACAGCAAAAATCTCTCTTTAAGAATTTATTTTTTCGGGAACCAGCAGTTAGCGTAATGGCTATGTCGCTGGACTCCCACGTAGTAGACCGCAGTTCACGTCCTGGACCCGGTGGCTTAAAACTCACGCTGGGCACGTGTGCGTGCGTGCCCAAGATCCCGAGAGGAGAATAGAGGAGAAGGGATTGCGGCGTGACCATCCTCTCTGGGGGGTGATTTCTTGCTTTCTGTCTCTATGTCTCTCTCTGTCTGTCTGGCGAGCGCACGCGCCCTGTAGCAAAAACCTCTCCAAAAAAAAAAAAAGAAAAAAAAAAGAATTTATTTTTTCCTGGTCAATATGATTTAAATTTTTTTTTCCTAAGGATTTAATTGGGGCACAGTAAAAAATATATATATTTTAAGATTTTTGCCATCAGACACATGTGCTCACCCAAGAGAGACAGACAGTTACTCCTGGGGGGATGGCCACTCTGCAGTCCCTTCTCCTCTGTTCTCCTCCTGGAATTTAGGACATAGCCACACGTGTCCAGTATGATTTTCAAGCCATTGTGTCCAGGAATGGAACTATGGCCAGCTATGTGGGTGTCCAGCACCTTAACCACACATCACCTGCTGGCCCCCCAGTAAAAACTTTTAATGGAACCCTATGACTGTGGTTCTTGACCACCCTTGTGGATGGGGGAACGACTAAGTATTCACCATGTACATTTTTACTGTTGTCTGGGATGAAACTATATAACATATATGTGTGTTTATGCATATGTATATGTATGATATATTGAGTTGTTGCAAAAATCTTGATGAAACATAGAAGGGACCAGCAGATGGTGTAATGGTTATGTTGCTGGACTCCCACATAGCTGACCACTATTTGAGTCCTGGACTCGGAGGCCTGAAACTCATGCGTGTGTGTGTGTGTGTGTGTGTGTGTGCACGTGCGTGCCCAAAATCCCAAGAGGGGAATGGAGGAGAAGGGATTGCGGCGTGGCTATCCCCCTGGGGTGTGATTTCTGGCTTTCTGTTTCTCTGATGAGCACATGCACCTTATAGCAAAAATCTCTGAAAAAAAAAAAAAAGACAAAAAAAGAGAAACAGAAAAAATATGTCACGACTTTTCTAATAACCCAATATATACAGGTTCAGTGGATTAATGCACTAAATACAGACAAAATAACTACCTTTGGTCATTAAATGTATTCCTAATGAGGAATTAGTGTTGCCTGATTAGTTCCTTTAAATTAAATTTATGTGTTTTTTTGAGAGGTTTTTGCTATAGGATGCATGCGCTTGCCAGGAAGAGAGGGACAGAGAAACAGAAAGTGAGAAATCACCCACCGGGGGAATGACCACCCTGCAATCCCTTCTCCTCCATTCTTCTCTCGGGATCTTGGGCACACACGCACACGCGCCCAGCATGAGTTTAAGCCACTGGGTCCGGGACTTGAACTGCGGTCGGCTACGTGGGGGTTCAGCGACATAGCCATTAGCCAACTGCTGGTTCCAAATTAAATGTATTTTTGAAAACTATTTTAAAAAAATATTTATAGAATCTGTGTGTTCTCTTCTCCCTTGAAGTTCAGGATGGTGAAAATAGATCATCTGATCTTCTTCAATTTTCTCTACTTTGTTTTATTTAATTATTTAATTCTATGTATTATTATTATCACTGTTTTTTAATTTACCCGAGAAAGACAGAAGGGAAGTGAGAAAGCAAACTGCCTGGTCCAGGACTTGAACTGCAGTCAGCCATGTGAAAGTTCAGCTCCCCAACCACCACATAACCTGTTGGCCCCTCTCCACTTTGTTTTGCATGTCTTTTTTTTTTTTTTTCTTAAGAGAGATCTTTGCTATAGGGTACGTGTACTTGCCAGAGAGACAGAGAGAGACAGAGAAAATGAGAAATTACCCCCCGCCCCCCGCGGGGATGACCACTCTGCCACCTCTTCTCCTTCGTTCTCTTGGGATTTTGGGCACACACACACAGATGCACCTAGTATGAGGTTTAAGCTGCTGGGTCTGGGACTCAAACCGCAGTTGATTACATGGGAGTCCAGGAACATAACCATTATGTCATCTGCTGGTCCCTGTTTTGCATATCTTTACCTGCTGGCAGCATTGTCACCACACCTTATCCCCAAATCCATACTCTTAGAATAAATGGATTGTTTCCTTATTCTCTTGAATTCATTTTACTATTCATACATTTTGTTATCATTTCCCTAGTAAATAATATTATAATAAAAATAACAAGTTCACTGTGGGGATTCACGAGAGTAGAAATGCATTATTTTAAAAAGGGTTTATATGTTTCTGGGGGTCAGTGAAGGATCGCAAGATGGCTGGGTGAAAACTTGCCCTAAAAACTATTGACTCGGTAGCTTTTGGTGAAATAATGCCCTGAAACCAAAAGGCCATTGCTAACTCCCTGAAAACATGGAATGACCCTCACCTCCAGGTTGGCTGCACCACCTGAGAACCCGCCAGCTATCGACTGGGCGTACTCCAAGGCCATCATGGCCAAGGCAGGCTTGGTGGATGACTTTGAGAAGAAGTTTAATGCCCTGAAGGTTCCTGGGCCGGAGGGTAAATACACTGTCCAGGCGGACGCTGAAGTAAAGGAAGACATGAGAAGTGCTGAGTTTGAGTCCCTCTCAAAGGCCAGGATTGAAGACTATCAGAAACAGCTGGAGAAGATGAAGAACATAATTCCATTTGATCAGATGACCATTGAAGACTTGAGTGAAGTCTTCCCAGAAACTGCATTAGACAAGGAGTGCCCTGCTGGCCTCACCAGCCAATTGAGAACGTATACAATTTTTGTGTCTGGAAGGAAGCTCTGACCATTGTCTTACAAACTCTGGACATTAAAAATAAAAGTAATGGCACATGAAAAAAAAGAAAGGGTTTATGTCTCTCAAGTTTGTTAAACTTGATACTATATTTCATTGCCTCTGAGGTGTTACATTTTTGTATTACAACATTTCAGAATTCAAGATTCATCTTAAAATTGATAGTGCTGTAGTTCCAAGTGGTTGTGTTCTTTTCTTTCTTAGTGATCTATAAAATCATAATGATAGTGTCTTTGATTTGGCGCAATAATAAATCACATGACTTAGCTGCTTAAGAAAAGAAATTTTGTTACAGCTGACTCATAAATCCATGAACCATTTTACCTGCAGCAATGATGTATCTAGTTACGCGTAATCATTTTCTGGTAATCTCCCGAGCATGTTAAATTTATATAGTCTCTCCACTCTGTTATCTTACCATCTAAAATACCAACAGTAATAAGCAAGGAATAATAAACTGAGTAAATGTCAAAATTAAAAAAGGCATTGTGTTTACGTCATATGCTTTCTATGGGAGAATTTAGTGAGTGTTGTAATACAAAGCCCATGAATCTTGTTTATCTTTAACTTTATAGTTTTACTTATAATTAATTTTTTTTTTTTAGATCTTAACTGTTCAGGATCTTGTTGACTTTTCCCCTGTTTATCGATGCTTGCACATTTATTCTGTTTTGGTAAGTGTGTTTTATATTTGTACATACATATTTATGTGATTAAAAAGGCATGTATATATTTTATGCCTTAAAGATTGTTCATAAGCTCAGATAAATCTTCATCTGATGAACATTTGTGAAATATCCACTGTGTGGTGCTTAAAAAAATTTAGTCTAATTTCAAGTGAAGTACTACTCCATGTATCTTTTAAGAAACTTAAAATAGCATATATACTTTTTTTTTTAAAGGTTTTTGCCATAGGTGTGTGCATTTGTTAGAAAGAGTAAAAGTGAGCAGTCATGCCTCAGGAGGAATGGCCATGCTGGAATCCCTTCTCCTCCATTCTTCTCTCAGGATCTTGGGCTTGGTGCACACAGGCACCCAGCATGATTTTCAAGTTGCCTAGTCCAGAGCTTGAACCTTTACCACTGTGCCACCTGCTGGTCCCCAAATAGTATACTTCTACTTTTCCCTTTTGCCTTTGTACTGTCCTTGCATCATGTTATTTATAAATATATTTACTCCACACTACAGTGTTCTTATTTTTCATTGACTAGTTATCCTTTTTAAAATAACTGCTTTATTATATAACTCACATGCCAAAAAATTGCCCTTTTAGGGACCAGCAGATAGTATAAAGGTTATGTTGCTGGACTCCCACATAGTCGACTGTGGTTCAAGTCCTGAACCTGGCAGTGTAAAACTCATGCCAGGTGCATGTGCATGCGTGCCCAAGATCCTGAGAGGAGAATGGAGAAGGGACTGTGGCATGATCATCCCCCCTGGAGGGTGATTTCTTGCTTTCTGTCTCTCTGTCTCTGTCTCTCTGGTGAATGCATGTTCCCTATAGCAAAAATCCCTCTTAAAAACAAATTGCTCTTTTAAAGTATGCAGTTCAGTGGTTTTAGTGTATATACAGGGATTTGCAGCCATTACCCCTATCTATAATAACTCCATAATGCTTCATCACCCCCAAAGTAAAAACCCTGTTTGATTAGCGAGCACTCTAATTTTCCCCTCCTCACAGCCCTCGGCAAGCACAAATGTACTTTCTGCCTTTTGGTAATTTCATATAAATAGAATCGTATTTGGCTTTTCTGTGTCTTGCAGCTTTTACATAGGTGAAAGTTTATGTTATTGAGAACTTCATTCTTTTTTTCAAAATTTTGTCAAAAGGTGTGTGTGCTCATCAGAGAGAGAGAGAGAAAAATAGGGAAAGTGAGAAAATACCCATCATGGGTATGGTTACCCTGCAGGCCCCTCTCCTCCATCTCTCCATCCTTTATGGATTTGGGGCGTACACGCACACATGCTTGGTATATTTCTCCAACTGCCAGATCTGGGACTTGAACTGTGCAGTCATCCTTGTGGAATCCAGCCACTTTAACTATTAGGCTATAAGCTGGCCCTCTTTTTTAATATAGACATTTATAGCTATAAATTTCTCTCTAGCACTGCTTTAGCTGTGTTTTGGTCTGTTGTTTTTTTGTTTCCTTTTATTTCAAGTATTTTCTAATTACTGTCATTTTTTTCCATTTAACTTATTGGTTAAATTGTTTTCATTCATCTCAAGTATTTTCTTTCTTTCTTTTTTTTTTTTTTGAGAAGTTTTTTCGCTATAGGGCGCATGCGCTCGCCAGACAGACAGAGAGAGACATAGAGACAGAAAGCGAGAAATCACCCCCCAGGGGGGATGGCCACACCACAATCCCTTCTCCTCCATTCTCCTCTTGGGATCTTGGGCACGCATGCACACGCACCCGGCGTGAGTTTTAAGCCACTGGGTTCGGGACACGAACCGCGGTCGACTACGTGGGAATCCAGCAACATAGCCATTACGCTAACTGCTGGTTCCCCATCTCAAGTATTTTCTAATTACTTTTTTTTAACTTATTGGTTATTCGGTGGTACTTTAAAATTTTCTGCATGTGTGTAAACTTCTTTAAAATCCACTGAGGCTTGTGTATGACCTATTGCTTGGTCTATTCTGGAATATGACTCCTCGAGAAGAATGCGTATCTAGTGGTTGTCGGGTGGCGGTAGACGTTCTTCTCTTTCCTTGTCGATCTACTGCCTGTTTTTTTTTTTTTTTTCTTTTTTTGGGAGAGGTTTTTACTATAGGGTGTGTGCGCTCGCCAGACAGACAGAGACAGAGAGACAGAAAGCGAGAAATCACCCCCCAGAGGGGATGGCCATGCCGCAATCCCTTCTCTTCCATTCTCCTCTTGGGATCTTGGGCACGCACGCACACGTGCCCGGCGTGAGTTTTAAGCCACCGGGTCTGGGACGCGAACCGCGGTCAACTATGTGGGAGTCCAGCGACATAGCCATTACACTAACTGTTGGTTCCCTACTGCCTGTTTTATCTGTTACTGAAAGTGGAAGTATTCATCTCTCTAATCACAACTTGAATTCTGCTTCTTCCTTTAGTTCTGCAAGCTTTGGCTTCATGTATTTTGGGGACCTCTTAGGTAGATGAATATACATTTATAATTGCTATGTCTTTCTGATGGGTTGATCCCTCTTCCTTTTTTTTTTTTTTTAATCATAAAGTGTCCCTTGTAATTTTTTGGCTTAAAGTCTGTTTTGGCTGATACTAGTGTAGTCACTCTAGCACTCTGAGTGCTGTTAACAGAGTGATTTTTTTTAAGAGAGATTTTTGCTATAGAGTGCGTGTGGCTGCTGGAGAGACAGAGAGACAGAAAGTGAGAAATCCCCCCCCCCAGGGGGGACGATTCTTCGTCCCTTCCCCATTCTCCTCTTGGCATCTTGGGCATGCACACACCTGCATCTGGTGTGAGTTTCAAGCCACTGGGTTCAGGAATTGAACCGTGGTCGGCTACGTCTGAGTCCAGCGACATAACCATTACGCCATCCACTGGTCCCCAGAGTGTATTTTTTCCTTCCTTTTCCTTCAACTTCTTTGTGTCTTTGAATCTAAAGTGTATCTCTTATAGCTTCCATATTGTTGAATCTCTTAAAAAAATCCAGTGAGCTAATTTCTGCCTTTCAACTGAAATGCTCAATTAGTTTACATTTAATGTAATTACTTGTAAGGTAGAACTTATGTCTGCTTTTTATCTTTTATTTTAATATGTCTTATGTCTTTTTATACCTCTATTCTTCTATTACTGCCTTCTTTTATATTAAGCAAACATTTTTTCGTGTACCACTTTAATGCTCTTATTTCTAGCTATCAATTTATTTACTTTATTTTCATTTATTTACTTTTTAGTATTTGCTCTGGGAATTGCAAATAATGTTATACCTTAAAAAACAATTTGAGGCTGAAGGACCAGCAGGTGGTGTGGTGGTTAAGGGTGCTGGCTTCCCACATGGCTGACCATGGTTCGAGTCTTGGAACTGGCAGCTTGGTTTCTCACTTTTTCTCTTTTGCTCTCTCTCTCACTCTGTCCCTCTCTGGCCAAATTAAAATAAGTAAATAAACAAATAAATTTAAATAATTCTTTTAAAAATCTGGTGCCAATTAATACCCTCTCCTTTGTGTTATTGTTTTCATACAAATTAAATTGTTGTACATTATAAGCCCATTGCTACAGCTTCATAATTATAATTTTATACAGTTGACTTTTAAATTAGGTAAAAGAAAAACATTACAAATAAAATGTGTTTGTATTGTCTTTGTATTTACTTCTGCATTTACCTTTACTGGTACTCTCTATTTCTTCATGTGTATTAGGGTTACTATCTATTTCATTTCATTTCTGGTTGAAGGATTCCCTTTAAGGGCAGGTGTGCAAGCATCAGATTCTCTTAATTTTGTTTTATTTGGGATTTCTCCTTTGTTTATTAAAATAGTTTTGCTGGATATAGAATTCTTTCTTTTTCTAGCACTTAGAATATGCCATCCCATTGTCTTCTGGAGGCATTTACTTTAAAGGAGTTTTGAGGTTTGGATTATTCATGTAATTGAAAAAGAATAGTAATTATATTCAAGTAAATAGAACTATCTTTCTTTTTTAGAGATTTTTGCTGTAGGGTGTGTGCACTTGCCAGAGAGAGAGACAAAAAGCGAGCAATCACCCCCCAGGGGGGATGGCCATGCCTTAATCCCTTCTCTTCCATTCTCCTCTTGGGATTTTGAGCATACATGCACACACACACGGCATGAGTTTCAAGGCTCCATGTCCAGGACTTGAACTGTGGTTGACCATGTGGGAGTCCAGCAACATAACCATTATGCCATCTGCTGGTCCCATTGTACATGTGTATTTTTAAAATGAATTATTTGGATATGGCTTGGTTTTTAAAATTCCAGCATTTAATATGCTTGAAATTATATCTTTTTTATTTATTCCAACTCATGGTGAAAAAATTTAGACACCATATTAAAATTGTATAGGGAGACTATAGTTATTTTGAATTTTTAAAAATTGAATACCAAAAAATTGGAAGAACTTCCATAAGTAACATACCTAGGTAAACGTATTTTTTGTATTGAGTTCACTTTAGACAGAAAAGTCATGTTTTTTATAGCTACTTAAGTATAAAGAAAGTAACTTAAAAGTTTTCTTCATTCAAAATATGGATTTTGGGACCAGCAGGTGGCATGGTAGTTAAGGCGCTGAACATTCCCACATGGCTGACCATGGTTCATGTCCTGGACTGGGTGGCTTGCTTTCTCACTTTCCCTCTTTTTCTCTCTCTCTGGTCAAATTAAAATAAATGGATGAGTAAATAAAATTAAATAATGACTTTTCTAAAAAAGAAAATATTGATTTTGACATCTTTTCTCTGTTGTTAGTTTTTGTTTTGTTTTGCTTTTCTTTGGACCTTAGATGAGCAGGGTAATGGCTTTCCAACCTTTTCTTATACCCTGGATGGATTCTCCTTTAAGCAGGGCACAAGATAGTGGGAATGGCCATAAGATGTTCATTTATTTGTTCAGTCATTCATTCAACAATACTTACTGAGTGCCTTCCATGCCATTCTTCTAAATGATGAAAATGCAATGGTACGGGCCAGCCAATGGGAGGTGGTTAAGGTGGCTGGATCCTGCAAAGCCAACTGTGTAGTTTGAGTCCCAGACCTCGTGGCTTGAAAAACATCCCAGGTACATGTGTGTGTGTGCCTAAAACCCAAGAGGAGAATGGGGAAGAAGGGATTGTGACATAGCCATTCCCACTGGGGGTGCTTTCTCACTTTCCCTCTTTCAGGGGCTGGCAGGTGGCGTGGTGGTTAAGGCACTGGACTCCATATGACTGACCACTGTTCAAGTCCCAGACCTTCTGGGTTTTCTTTCTCTCTCTCTCTCATCAAATTAAATAATAATAATAAATAAAACAAAACAAAAGCTTAATGAATGTGAATCATGTCCTAACAGACTTGGAGTCAAGTGGGAAAGAGAGTCTCTCTATTTTTCAATATGTAGCTAGTTGTTATATGTGGCCATTTAAGTTTAAATGAATTAAAATTAAACAGAATTTTAAAATTAGTACCTTGGGCCAGTCCTGTAGCCTACTGGTTAAGGGCGCTGAATCCCATAAGTCTGACCGTGTAATCCAAGTCCCGAATCTGGCAGCTTGAGAACTATGCCGGGTACATGCACATATGTGTCCAAAATCCCAATAGGATGGAGAACGGTGAAGGGATTTTGGCATGACCATGCTCCATTGAGGGGGGTGCTTTCTCCCCCTCCCTTTCTCTGTCTCTCTCTAGTGAGCACATGTGCTCTCTGGCAACAAAATTAAATTAAAAAATTAGTATCTCAGTTCTATTGGCCACATTTAAAATGCTCAGTGGCCATGTGTGACTAGTGTCTACTGTATTAGATGGCGCAGACACAGAAAATGTTCATCATCAAGGACAGTGCTCTCGGACAGCACTGAGATAGACGAATCAGGAAACCACAGCGTGGTATGATAGAGAAGTACAGCTTGCTATGGGATAACAGAAAATCACGAGGTTTTGGAAGTCAGGGAAGACTTTCTAAAGGAAGTGACAGCTATGGTGAATCCTGAAGGGTGAGTAAAAATCATTTAGGGAAAGGAACCAGAAGCATATTTCAAGAAGAGCCTATACAGAAGTCTGGAGGTGAAAAGATAGTCGTAAGTTGGGTCTACTGAGAGTTAGGGAGTGGCAAGGAGATGGAGGAAGATGGCGGGTCACGGAGCCGTGGACATGCATCAGAGTGGCCCGGCAGCCAGTGCTTGATTTAGTCTCCCTCACCGAAAGCTGTGTTTGGTTTGCTCAAAGGTCCATGAAGCCTAGGTGATAGATAAGTCGGGCAAGTGTCAAATTGTTTAAAGTTAACTTTTTTTCTTCCTAATGGTCATGAAACCAAATAGAGTCACTGATTTTGAACTTATTAGTACCGAAAACTTGTTTGTGCTCTAAGATGAAATGCCATCAGCTTGTATAGTCCTGTTGGAAAACTTAAAACAGTTCTGTGGGAATAAAAGTATCTGTTTAAGCTCTGTGTGTGTGTGTTTCTCATTATTTTGCTGGTTTTATTTTAGGGTGATGTGGAAACATTTGAAAATTATTACCGAAAGCAAAGAAAGAAACAGGCGAGACTGGTACTGCAACCACAGTCAAGCATGGTGCGTATGCGCAAATCCTCAACCAGTATGTCGTCACTGTTTCCTCCCCCCTTCAGTTACTCCAGAGCTGTGCCAAACTTCATCCAACTACAGATATTTACTGAACATCCACCCTTCCTAGTCACTGGCTCAGCCACTGAGGGACAGCAGTTCAACCAAACTGATAAGTCCCTTTTCCTGTGAGCTTATCATCTATTAGGGAAGACAGACACTGAATTAAAAAGAAATCAACAAATGAGTATATAACATTTTAGTAAGTGATAGTTTCTGACGATGTGTGTACCTTGATTCATTGTTCCAATGGAAAAAACAACTAAAGATGCTGAATAGACATTGTTTTTTAAAATTTAAATGATTTTTTAGAGGTCCTTTTATTGAGGAGCAGGCAGGAAAGTTAGACCAAAAACAAGTGAAAAGGAACTATTCTGTATGTTGGTTGTGGTGCTGGTTGTATGACTAGACGTGCTTTTGAAAACTCATGGAAACTGCACGAGGCCCAGCCTTAGTGAAATAGGCAGTTTCCTACTGGACTGTAGAGCTGGAAGCCACATGGCAACCACAGGTTTGGATCCTAGATTGACCTGAAAACAAGCTGGATGGAGGATCCTGTCAAAGGTGCGCCACACTCTCATATGCTTGTGTTCTCACTTATGAAAATAAACTTTCTTTTTAAAAAAATTTGTTGTAAGGCACATGCACTAGCCAGAGAGAGATAGACAGACAGACAGAAAGAGAAAATGAGAAGATATTCCATGGGGGCGGGGGGTGACCACAGTGCAGTCTTCCATTCTTCTCTTGGGATTTTGGGTACACACACATGCATCTAACATGTTTTTCAAGCCTTTGTGTCTGGAACTCACACTGCTTAGTCAGCCATATGAGCTCCAGCTGCCTTAACCTCCATGCTACCTGCTGACCTGAAAATAAACTTTTTTTTTTAAAATTTATTATCATCATAATCTTGTCCATTTTGCATTGAATCACATATAACTTTACAGTGTATCACATTTCTTTCTCCAGAAGGAATACCATGCCAATCAGTCAATACTGAGACACTACAATCCCCATTTCATCATCCAATAGCTTTTCATTATTTTTCCCGGTTGTTATTATTATTATTCCAATTATTTTTATAAAGAGTCAATCTCTACTTATCATTTGGCTAGTAAAAAGACTACCCAACATGAAACATTTCTCAGACCAATCCCGTTGAGACTACTATACACATCATCAACAGGTAATAGACCATATCTGTGTTCCACCAACGTTATGCCTCTCTATTTGTTCTCTTGCTTTTTTTTTTTTCCCCCTCTGCCATTTTTTTTTCCTTTCTATATTCACTTTCAATCATTACACCTCTTTACCGTGTACAACATGGTTTTTCCCAGCATGAATACAGTGCACATCAGTCAAAACAATGACATCACCTTATAGATCATCAACAGACAACTATTCACTCCTGTGTTCACCAAGTGTGTTGTTTGTTCCCCGAATCCCTCCCCTCTGTCCTCAACCACTCACTCCCATTATCTCCCCCGTACTGTCTCTAGTATCTGCAGTTGCCTTCCTTCTCTGCCATCCTACCCTCCAGTTCTTTCAATTTTTTTTTTTTTTCTCCAAACATCAGCTCACAAAGTTTTCAACAGTAGGGAGCATAGATTCAGTTCAAGTTTGGATTCAGGGTGGGTCTCGTACAGTTCCGCCATTGCAGGTGAATCTCAATGGGATATAGTCTCAGGAAAGTGGCTCTGGAAAGCAGAGATGATTATCAGTTGATGCAGCACAGCATCCAACTTGTGATTACCGGGAGTGGTGTTGTGAGGATCTGCAGCGTGAGTCATCCTTGGGTATCTGGTTTCCTTAAGAATGGTAGAGTAGTTCTTGTTTTTCCCTGCGGTAATGCAGGGCTGGTAACCATCATCTTCACACTGTCCATAGGCAGAGAAAATCCTCCTATACAATATATTTCTCAATTGGTTTAAGATAGCTAAAGTTTCTTTCAGTTGCTCATAGCTGCAAGTTCTCAGACCTAGTTTTCGGCTTCAGTTTGCTGTCCGCGGCCGGCGGCCACGCGCAGGCCGGGGGGCCATGCGCCGGCCCGACGTCCACGTGCAGACCCGGAGGCCACGCGCAGGCCCGGTGGCCACACGCTGGGTCGGAGGATACGCGCTGGGCCAGCGGCCACGCGCCAGGCTGGCGGCCACGCGCAGGTGCAGGCCAGCAGCCACACTCAGGCCCAGCGGCCACGTGCAGGCCCGGAGGCCACGCGCAGGCCCGGCGGTCACGTGCAGGCCCGGAGGCCACGCGCTGGCCCGGCGGCCACGCGCAGGCCCGGTGACCATGCGCAGGGGCAGGCCCGGCGGCCACGTGCAGGCCCGGAGGCCACGCATAGGCCCGGTGGCCACTCGCAGGCGCGGGCCCAGCAGCCACGCGCAGGCCCGGCAGCCACTCGCAGGCGCGGGCCCGGCGGCCACGCGCAGGGGCAGACCCGGCGACCACGCACAGGCCCGGCGGCCACTCTCAGGCGCAGGCCCGGCAGCCACGCACAGGCCCGGCAGCCACGCACATGCCCGGCGGCCACGCTCAGGCCCGGAGGCCACGTTCAGGCCCAGGGGCCACGCTCAGGCCCGGCGGCCACACGCAGGCTCAGGCCCGGCGGCCACACGCGGGCCCGGCGGCCACGTGCAGGCTCAGCGGCCCGCATAAGTGCCGAGCGCGGGATACACCCAGCGCCGGAGAGACAGCGGGGGATGGGCGGTCTGAGCTGTGGCGCGTGAGGCAGAGCCCCCCCGGCCGCGCGGACCCGGCTGCCGCGCACGAGGCGGAGCCCTCTCCCCGGGCCGCGCCAGGCCCCCGGGCTGCGCCGGGCCCCCGGGCCGCGGCGGGACGCCGCCGGCCCCGTTGCGCGGGGGCGGGACGCCGCCGGCCCCGTCCAAAATAAACTTTTTTTTTTTTTTGAGAGGTTTTCGCTATAGGGCGCGTGCGCTTGCCAGACAGAGAGAGACAGAGAGACAGAAAGCAGGAAATCACCCCCCAGGGGGGATGGCCACGCCGCAATCCCTTCTCCTCCATTCTCCTCTCGGGATCCTGGGCACGCACGCACACGCGCCTGGCGTGAGTTTAAGCCACCGGGTCCAGGACGCGAACCGCGGTCGACTACGTGGGAGTCCAGTGACATAGCCATGATGCTAACTGCTGGTCCCCAAAATAAACTTTTTAAAAAGACCCGCATATTGGGGGCTGGCAGGTGGTATGATGGTTAAGGCATCTGGACTCTCACATGGCTGGCCATGGTTCAAGTCCTGGACCTGGCAGCTTGCTTTCTTGCTTTCCTTCACTCTCACTGTCTCTCTCTGGTCAACTTCAAAAAAATAAAATATACGGGACCAGCAGTTATCGTAATGGCTATATCGCTGGACTCCCACGTAGTCGACCGCGGTTCGCGTCCCGGACCCGGTGGCTTAAAACTCACGCCGGGTGCGTGTGTGTGTGTGCCCAAGATCCCGAGAGGAGAATGGAGGAGAAGGGATTGTGGCGTGGCCATCCCTCTGGGGGGTGATTTCTCACTTTCTGTCTCTCTGTCTCTCTCTGTCTGTCTGGCGAGCGCACGCGCCCTATAGCAAAAACCTCTCCAAAAAAATAAATAAATAAATAAATAAAATAAAATAAAATAAAATATAAAAAATAACAGCAAAATTAAATTAAAAATTTTTTTAAAAGACTTTCATGTGAAAAAGAGTTTTATTGTATGTGGCTTATACCTTGTATAAAACAAATGAAGCAGGAAGACTCAAGTGAAGAAAGGCTCAATAAAACATTGAGTATAGGTTTTGCCCTAGGAGCATCTTCTGAAGGGGAATGCGTTTCTGAGGACATGGGATACAGAAGGCTCTGCCCAGTGCCCATCCAGAGATGTCTAATAAGAGATGATCTCTCTTGCAACACTGAGATGCTGAAGGATTTAAGGCCCTATTATTAGGATAATTAGGGATAAAACCTTCTGAATAAAACCTTTCTGTCCCCTCTGGCAAATACTGTAAGGAAAATTGCCCATCTTAAATCTTGGTGCTAAGTGAGCAGAGAAAAAAAAATCCCTTAGAATTTACAGCAAGCAGTTTGTCACGTGTCTGCAACCCAAATTCATTCACCTTGAAGACAAAAAACATCTTAAGTTGAAAATTTACTTTAAAGGGGTTTCATGCTGATACTTCTTCCGAGTGTCTGGCAGAAGCAAGTATAAGTCTCTGCACCTTCATCCCAGAGTTAATGAATGTCCTACAGTTTCAAGGAAAAAAATGGCAATTTACAGGAAAAATAATTACCAAAAACCAGAATCAGTAGAAATAATGACAACAGGGCTGGCAGGTGGCATGGTGGTTGAGGGCGCTGGATTCCCACACGGCCGACCACACAGTTTAAGTCCCAGCCCTGGCGCTTGCTTTCTCACTTTTCCTCTCTCTCTCTCTCTGTTCTTCTCTGGTCAAATTAAAATAAAGAAATAAATAAAGTTAAATAAAATAATCCTTTAAAAAGAAATACTTACAATAGAAATAATGATAAAATACTTAATATTTCAACTATTACAATAGAAATAATGATAAAATATTTAATATTTCAACTATTAGCCATAGAGTATAAAATAGCACTATTTAATGTTTAAGGAAATAAAAGGTAAACTTCCTAAAATAAATTGGAACAGAAATGATAAGGAATGGCAAATGTGATGAAAACTCAAGTGGAATATCTAGAAATGGAAAATGCATTAACTGGTGTTAAAAATGTTATGAATAGGTTTGACATTTGATGGATTCTCTTTTCATTGATCTGAAGAGATTATCTATGAGTTAATAAGCATTACAGAAAGACAAAAAGAAAAACACAAGAGAGAGACATAGAAGATACAGATAATGTGATTCTAATTGGAGTTTTAGAAAAGATAGAACAAATGGGACAGAAATATTTGATGACATATGGCTAAAATTTCCTGTGAAGATAAGAAGCAGAAAACTACAGAGTGAAGCCTGTGGGATCCTAAGTAGGTTAAATAAAAAGAAATATATTCTTAGGTATCTAAAAATGAAATTGCAGAATATCAAAGTTAAAGTATCAATAGACAACCTGAAAAACATGATCAGTTTTCTTGATCTTACTGACATTTATTGATACCCCATCCAAAGCAGCAGTATACGTGTGTTTCAAGTGCACACGGAAGATTTCAACGTAGTTCATATTTGTAAAATAAGTATCAATATACATGAACATCTTGAAAACATACACCGTCTGTCCAGTGACCATAGAGCATTAAATGGGCCGTGTACAAAAAAATGAATATTGACCTTTACCTTGCTCAGCAATTCAAGAAATCAATCGTGGTCCTAAATGTAGGATCAAAATTGTAAAAATTTTAGGAATAAAAGCAAAGGATAAGATCTTTTTAACTTTGAGTTAGGCAGTATTTTCTTAAGTGAGATACATAAAACATAAACCATAAAAGAAAAGCATTGATGAATTGAAATTGAAATGTTAAACTCTTCAAAAAGTATTGTCAGAAAACACTGAAGAGACGAGACACAGACTTGGAGAAAATATTAGCAAAACTAATTTGACTAGGGCTTACAGCAAGAATATTTAAAGAACTTATATAATTTTAAAAAGTATAGACAAACTGGTTTTAAAAATGGATAAAAACTTTAAATAGACATTTCACTAAAGATATATAGTCATTAAGTAAACACATAAAGGGCCCAGCCAGTGGTGTGGTGGTCAAGGTGCTGGACTCTCACATGGCCCACTGCAGTTCAAGTCCTGGACCCAGCAGCTTGAAAATCATGCCGGGCATGTGTACATGCATGCCCAAAATTCTGAGAGGAGAATGGAGGAGAAGAGATTATGTCATGGCCATCCCTGCTTGAGGGTGATATCTCACTTTCCCTTTCTATCTCTTTTTGTGAGCACACAAATCTTATGGTGAAAACCGAAAAAAAAAAGTACTAAGAGAGAAAAGTGATTATTTTCAAATAAACAAGACAATGAAGTATATTCAATGCTGAGAGAAAATAAAAGTCAACCTAAGATTCTAATGTCCAGTGAAATAAGGGCAAATGTAGATATTTTAAGACAAAGAACAGTTTTCCACCAAGGTACCTCAAAGGTACTCAGAAGGCTATGTTCCTCAAGCAGAAAGAAAGTGATGCTAAATGACAGATATGAGTTACAAGAAGAATTAAATAGCAAAGAAGGCTTAAATATCCAGGTAAATCTATATTGATGTATGAAATGATATCAAAATATTTACGGACTATTTATTTTTTTGGAGAGATTTTTGCTGTAGGGCGTGCACGCTCACTAGAAAGACAAAGAGACAGAGAGCGAGAAATCACCCCCCAGGGGGATAACCACACCGCAGTCCCTTCTCCTCCTTTCTCTTCTCTGGATCTTGGGCACACATGCACATGTGCCCAGCGTGAGTTTAAGCCACCAGGTCTGGGACTCAAACCTCAGTCGACTACATGGGAGTCCAGCCACATAGCTATTACGCTAACTGCTGGTCCCATATTTATGGACTTTAAAGCAATATGGAGTTAAAATACATAACAGTAACAAACATTAGAGTGAGATGGAAATTAGTAAAATCAAATTACCCTACGATGTCTGAATTGTCCAGAAAAGTAAAACCATTGATTAATTTTAGAGTTTGGTTATTTAGAGATACATACATAATGTGATTTCTAGAGTAACTATTGGAAGAACGAGAGAAAGCAAGCCACCAGATCCAGAACTCAAACCGCAGCCAGCCATGTGGGAATCCGGTGCACCTTAACCACCATGCCACCTGCTGGCCACGATCATAATATTTTTTTTTTTAAGAGAGATTTTTGGTAGAGGGCGTATGTGCTCACCAGAGACAGAATGTGAGAAATCACCCTGGAGGGATGGCCATGCTGCAATCCCTTCTCCTCCATTCTTCTCTTGGGATTTTGGGCATGCATTCACATGTACCCAACATGTTTCGAGCCTTCAGATCCAGGATTTGAACTGTGGTTGGCTATGTGGGAGTGCAGCAATGTAACCATTACACCATCTGCTAGTCTCCTGATCATAATTTCTGTTTTGGAGAGATTTTTGCTAGAGGGTGCATGCACTCACCTGAGAGACAGAGACAGAGAGTAGAAAGTGAGAAATCACTCCCTGGGGGATGGCCACACCGCAGTCTCTTCTCTTCCATGCTTCTCTCAGGATTTTGGGCATGCATGCGCACGTGCCCAGTGTAAGTTTTAAGCTGCTGGGTCTGGGACTTGAACCACAGTTGACTACATGGCAGTCCAGCGACATAACCATCACACCACCTACTGGTCCCTCGATTGTAATATTTTTTATAAATAATTTTTTTAAGAATTATTTATTTTTAATTTTATTTATTCATTCATATATTTTAATTTGACAAGAGAGAGAGAAGGAAAGTGAGAAAGCAAGTCACCAGATCTGGGACTCGACCATGATTGGCCACGTGGGAGTGTCTAGCACTTTACCAACCATGCCACCTGCTGGTCCCCCTGATCGTAATAGTTTTAAGTTATGAAGTATTAACAATCCTTTCCTCAAAAAACTTGAAAAAAACCCTAAATGTTTGAAAATTTGATCACAGTTTTAAATTATACAAGATATAACATTTGTGTGAATTGAAATAATGAATATTTCAGTTAATATATCTGTTATGAATGAAAGTCAAATGATCAATATTATCCTGTGTGCCTTTGGTTAAAATTATAAATACAGACAATTGTAGGCCATTTTTAAGCAGTTTAATTTTTTTTGCTTTAGAGAGATTTTTGCTATAGGGCATGTGTGCTTGCTGGAGAGACAAGAGAGACAAAGAGAAAGAGAGCGAGAAATCACCTCCCAGGGGTAATTTCCCTTCTCCTTTGCACTCCCTTCTCTCAGGATTTTGGGCATGCACCCTCATGTACCTGGCGTGAGTATTAAGCTGCCAGGCCTGGGACTCGAACTGCTGTTGACTATGTGGGAGTCTCGCAACATAACCATTGTGCCTTCCATCTGCTAGTCCCAAGCCCTTTTAAAAAAAAATTCTTTCTTTCATTAGGGAGAAAAAGAGGGAGAGGAAGAAAGAAAAGCAACCTCAATTCTCTCCTAAGCCTTCCCAGACAGGCTGGTTATGGACACATGTGTGTGTGCCTGGCATGCTTAGCTCCACCTAGGAGCCAAACCAGGATCTTCCATGTGGCCTCTGGAATTGCAGTTCATGCTACCACTGAGCCACCACCAGCACAGCTCAGCCAGTAGTTAGACTATTGCTCCCAATCAGATGAAAAGTCATTGAAAGACTTTTTTTGTTTGTTTTTTTGGAGAGGTTTTTGCTATAGGGCATGCACTCACCAGAAAGAGAGAGAAACAGACAGAAAGCAAGAAATCACCCCCCAGGGATATGGCCATGCTACAATCCCTTTTCCTCTATTCTCCTCTTGGGATCTTGGGCACACATGCACACGGCGTCCGGTGTGAGTTTAAGCCACCGGGTCTGGGACTCGAACCAGGGTCGACTACAAAGGAGTACAGCCACATAGCCATTACGCCAACTGCTTGTCCCATTGAAAGACTTTTTGTCAAAAAATATAATGATATGACTACTGTTTATTCAGTATTATTCTTTTTCTTTTTTGGAGAGGTTTTCGCTATAGGGCGCGTGCGCTCGCCAGACAGACAGAGAGGGACATAGGGACAGAAAGCGAGAAATCACCCCCCACGTGGGATGGTCATGCCGCAATCCCTTCTCCTCCATTCTCCTCTCGGGATCTTGGGCATGCACGCACACGTGCCTGGCGTGAGTTTTAAGCCACCGGGTCCGGGCCGCGAACCGCGGTCGACTACATGGGAGTCCAGCGACATAGCCATTACGCTAATTGCTGGTTCCCTTATTCAGTATTATTCTGAAAGCTATGTGGAGAATGACTGGTAGGAGGCAAGCCTACATGCTGGGAGGCGAGTTAAGAGGAATGACCGAGTAGTCAAAGTGAGAGATGATGGTGGTTTGAACCAATCTGCCAAGAAGGGAGTTCTGAAATCCCACTGACTTTTTAACTCATTTATTACATATCTCCCTTTGTATGTTCCATAGGGTGTTTTATTTACAAATGAACCCCTAGAAATGTATGCAACATATAGTAGGTTCCCAATAAATATTTGTTAATGAAGATGTAATGATTTAGAATTTATTTGTTAATTGTATGCATTGGTTTAAATTGTTTTTTATTTTTCATTTTAAGCATGAAACAGTTGATGGCTATAGAAGATATTTCACTCAAATTGTAGGGTATGTATCTAATATGGAAATCACTATTACTCATTTTATAGTATGTTAAATACCCCAAAATAATATATGCACTTTTTATTTATTTATTTTAAAACATGCTATTTTGGTAATTGCTTTTTAGGTTCTTTGTGGTGGAAGATCATATTTTACATGTGACCCAAGGATTAGTAACCAGGGCATACACTGATGAACTTTGGAACATGGCCCTCTCAAAGATAATTGCTGTCCTGAGAGCCCATTCAGTAAGTCAGACAATTTACAAACTTCAGTTGCTTTAAACATTTCTGCTCTGCATAGTGTCAGAGGAATACTGTATCCCTCATTCTGCATTTTTTGGTAATTGCTCAGAATTAAAAGTAGTAATGTCAGGCTTTTGTTTGTCTGGTAATATCAGGCTGTGATTTTGCAACTGACTAGGGTTTCCCAAGACACTTTTATTCCGCATTATAGGAAATGAAGAATTAAGCTGTGGTCTCATTAGTCTCGACTGACCTCTTTATCAGATCACTGAAAAGCACTGTGAAGAAAGGGTTTTTAATTATCAGTCCAAATTCTTTGTTTTCAAAATAAACTTTACCATTATAAAACTCAATAGAACTTGTTCTTCGATGTTTGTGATTTATAATAATATGGTACAACTATGAATTTCTTAAATATTTGCAGTTTTCAAAATTTGTACTCATTTGATTATAAAATTTTATGTAATGAGAGTTTTTTATGGATAAAAATTAAATGATCAAATATTTTCTTAATTCTTTTGTAAAAACAATAAATATGTTAATGTTATAAAGAACTATTGAAATTAATTATTGGCCAGTATAGACTTTTTTCTTAAGATAGTTTTAGTAGTTTGCTATCATGAAATACCCCCATACTTAAAATTTTGTGACCTATTTATATTATCTGTATAATTGAAAATAGGTATTTAAAAAAGGTTGAAGGAGAATTGCTAGTTTATGTGGTATTTAGATTATAAATATACTCTATCAGGAATGTAGATTCTTCATGTAATTCGTTTAATGAACTACAACTTTAACATAGTAATAAATGACAGTACATTTTCTCATGATTTATATTCAGATGAGTTCTTGATATATAAAATTATGTTTTCTATTAATTCTCTGACCTCAAATATGAAATCAATGCATATTAAATGTAACATATTACATTCAAAATCTTATTAATGCTGTTAAAGGGACAGAGCTAATTTTTCCATCTCTTTGAAATTAGTAATTTTCTGGGTGCTGGAAGGTGGCATGGTGGTTAAGGGCACTGGACTCTCACATGGTCAACTGCGGTTTGAGTCCTGGACCTGGTGGCTTGCTTTCTCACTTTCCCTCTGTCTCTCACTCTGTTCCTCCCTGGTCAAATTAAAATAGATAAATAAATAAATTTAAATAAAATAATTCTTAAAAAAAGAAATTAGTAATTTTATTATGGTTAATTACTAAGAAAATACTCAAATTGTCATTCTTATATTGGAAAAATAATGTGTTGTATCTCATTTATGAGATGCAGAATAAAACATTTAAAAAGTGAAAATACATGGTGTGTATATAAACTTCTTTTCAGTTTAAAATAACCAGTTAATGAACATCTAAAGACTTTTACAAATATAAGTGTCATTGCTCTGACCAAAGTGTGTGCAGATTTCAGAAATATGTCTTCATGTTACCCAGTTATTGTCAGCATGTCATATATGATCTCTGCCTAAGAACAGATCTTTACCCCGGACAGAGAAAGCCAGCCATGGACCTAGCTAACCCAGATGTCATGTTTATTTAAAGCCTGGCATATTAGAAGAGTTTTTAGATTCTCATTTCTTAGTTTTTTACCGTATGATTCTGTTTGTTTGTATCTCCACCCCTCACCCATCCTCTCACTCTTTAGTCTTACTGCACGGATCCTGATCTCGTTCTGGAGCTGAAGAACCTCATTGTAATATTCGCAGATACTTTGCAGGTGGGTGATAACCTAATATTCAATTAATGTTAATTAATGGCTATTTTGAGCACTTAAAGACATGCAAAATAAAAAGTACACTCATTAATTTTATTATGGATCAATGGTAATAAATAGTAGTAATAAATGTTTATTACTTCCTGGTATTCTTCTAGTACCCCAGACTGTCCACACCACCTCCTTGCCTATTACAGAGCTCCAACAGAGTGCAGGGATACTTCTGTCTTTTAAAATATTGACCATTTGGTTCCCTTAAGTTAGAACAAAGTATTTCTGCAGTTAAACAAACAAAAGCATTAAAAACAAGCATAGATAGTGGTATAGTGGGCAGGACCCAGAACTAGAAGTCAGAGGGTACGAGTCCTGCCTGAAAGCAGTGGACCCGGAGGAGTCCTGGAATCACACGGACGTGCGTTTCTGTGCCGTCTGTGCAGTTAGCGAATAATGCACCTGTACGTTCTCTGAACCTTAGACCTTCATTTGTGAAAGCAGAGCTATACGTCACCAGTTTTCAGAACTGTTTGAGTTTTAAATGTGGCACTATATGTGAAAGCGTGTATCAATAGTTTACAAGCTTTCCTTACTAATTTCAAGTTTGCCATGTGTTCTAGGACTGAGTAAATCACCTTACATTGCATCTTGTTTATTTGTTTTTTCTCTTTAAAAATAAGATTAAAACTAGAATAAAACGTTAGGTTTTAAAATAAAACCTAATGTGTTCGTGATTTTTAATTTTCTAAGTTTTAAGACTTCCAGCCTGTCTATCCTTGATCACAGATAATAAAGAATTGATTGCATTTTGTTTTGTTCTCATACTTAAAATTGTGGGGTTTATGGTTAGAAGTATACATTTCATGATTATAAGGCTAGCATTTTCCAACGTGTGGTAAGAGATGTCACCTTACAAAGGGTTCAGTGAGGATAAAAGGGGAGGAGAGTTCTGTGGTCAGATATGTTTGGGAAATACTAACTGAAATGAAGTTGATTGCTCCACTAGAAGGCTTTCTCAGAACAAACTTGTAGTGTAAGTTTCCCAAGGGAGTGTGACTACGCAGCACTGTTCTTTTACATCCTAGCCTGCAAATCTTTTTCCTTGCTTGGAACTTCTCCTAGAGCTCTAAAACTTCATATAATATGGTTTGGAAAATGCTGATTTAAAGTATTCTCTTTATAGTAAGAGTCTTGGCATCCTAGAATAATAGTTGTCTACTTTCTTCTTCTTTTTTAAAGAATTATTTATTTAATTTTATTTACTATTATTATTTTTTAATTTGCTATAGGGCACGTGCACTCATCAGAGAGAAACAGAGAGAGAGAAAGAGGGAAAGTGAGAAAGCAAGCCTCCAGATCCGGGACTTGAACCATAGTCAGCCATGCGGGGGTCCAGCGCCTCAGGTACCATGCCACCTGCTGGCCCCTGTCTGCTTTATTCTTGAACCTAAGTAGAAAATTCCATGCGTTCTTTTAGTAAATTATTTTTTCCCCTATATTCTTACTAATTTGTATGTCTTTTATTGTAACACCAAAATATTCTGGAGTTTTTTGGTGGTTTTCATGCATTTTATGATAATCTATCTGTATATTGATCTCTCTAGAAGAGAACTGGTAAGTTTTATTTGGGGCCACCCTAATTTTGGGGTCCTATTTCTGTGTAACTTAAGGGAGTTTTGCTCTCCTAGTGACTTAAGTCATTGCTACTCAAAGTGCAGTTACAGAGTACTGCTCTGTGGACTGTTAGCCATCTGCAGGTCTTTAGGTCTGTAGGAAAAGGGGACTTTCAGCAGAATGCAGATTAGCTGTCTCACTAGGGAGAAGGTTTAGTGCAGTTGGCATCTCACTGCAAGCAAGACTTTCTCTGTGCAGCACTGATTTATATTTATGTGTTGATTTATATTCTGGTGTAAGCTCCTTATCATTTTGTAGACCATAACTTGATTTTAGGACTGGCACTTTTGAGTACAATTGAAGTATTTAATATGATTCTAGGAAATCTTCAGAGAAATGAAAAAATAAAATAAAAGCAGTTTAGGTATTAGAGGCATTGGGGTATCTACAGTGATGGTTGCATAAACCTCTGCAAGGGTTTCTGTGTAACATTCCTGCTTTGAAATAAGATTGAGGAAGATAAACCACTCCTCCTTAATTAGAAACTCTGCAGTCTTTTCATTTCATTGAACATTGGCAGGTTCTGCAGTAGGTGGCTCTTACTCTGTGTTAATGAATGCTGCCTTTTAACTTATATATTAGTTGAAGAATTGGAGGTGTCTTTTAATAAAAGCATTAAAGAATGTTACATAATATTTTTTTGTTGTTTATTTATTTATTTTTTGAGAGATTTTTCCCATAGGGCATGTGCGCTCTCCAGAAAGACAGAGACAGAGAGACAGAAAGCAAGAAATCACCCCCTGGGGGGATGGCCATGCCGCAATCCCTTCTCCTCCAGTCTCCTCTCAGGATTTTGGGCACGCATGTACATGCGTCCGGTGTGAGTTTAAGCCATTGGGTCCGGGACTTGAACCGTGGTCGACCACATGAGAGTCCAGCAACATAGCCATTACACTAACTGCTGGTCCCCATAATATTTATTTTTAAAATGGACACTTTGCTACCAGATGTCAGTATTTTATTATCTAAAACAAAACAATAATATTTTAAAAAGCTACCATAATTATATTTCTGTTTACTCCCTATTAGACAAATCAAAGTAAACATTTACTGATTCATTCATTCACTTTTTGAGTACTCATTACAGGCTAGCAGTTAGTTGATAAATAAAGTGGTTAGAGACATAAAAGTCAGTAGGACAGCAAAGGCACAAAATTTTTTGGCTTCAACTAAATACAAATTAGTTGTAAATAAGGTGTTTAATAAGACATTTAATTTGCTGTAAACAAATACGATGTTTAAATGAAGCATGATGATAGAGTCGTATGTCAAAGAGCTAGCTTAGAAGTCAGCAGCTTGACTTAATTTTGAAGCCAGTAGATGAGGAAGGCTGTAAAGCTGAAATATGGGCTGGATTTTGAAGGATAAGATCAGTAAGTAGATAAGGAGAAAAGGAAGATAGGCTAGCATGTGTAACCATTAGACAGACCGTATGTTCTGGTGAGTGTGAGATGGGGTAGCATTTGGTGGTGTCAGAAGCTGCTGGGTATGGGCGCGAGCAAGGAGGGGCACAGTGGGATGGAAACCGCTGGGCAGGTTGGCCCAGTTGAGGCGGATCTTGGGGAACTTCAGCATGCCTTTTGTAGTAGTTTTTTTTTTTTTTTTTTTGAGAGGTTTTTTTGCTATAGGGTGCGTGTGCTCACCAGAAAGACAGAGAGAGAGACAGAGAGACAGAGAGCGAGAAATCAACCCCCAGGGGAGATGGCCATACCACAATCCTTTCTCCTCCATTCTCCTCCAGGGATCTTGGGCACGCACGCACACTTGCCCAGTGTGAATTTAAGCTACCAGGTCTGGAGCTTGAACCGCAGTCGACTGCATGGGAGTCTAGCGACATAGCCATTACGCTAACTGCTGGTCCCGCCTTTTGTAGTTTTAACCAGGGATATATGATCAGATTTACACCTTCAAATGGTGATTTTTATAGTCTGGGCAATAGTGGGTTTTTTTTTTTTTTTTTTTTTTGTTTTTTTTTGTTTTTTTTTTAGCTTTGCTGTCGAGAGCATGTGCTTACTGGTGAGAGAAAGAAAAAACAATGACCCCCTGGGGACATGGCCATACTGCAATCCCTTTTCCTCCATTCTCTTCTCAGGATTTTGGGTACACATGCACACATACACATGCACACACACACATGCACACACATGCCTGGCATGTTTTTCAAACCATTGGATCTGGCACTCAAACCATGTAGTCAGCACTGTGGAAACCAGCTGTCTGAACCATACCACACCACCAGCTGGCCTGAGAAAGGATGTTTTGATGTTTTTGGTTTAAAGATGGGAGAACATCTAATGCTAAACAACTTAGCATGTTTATTAAGCCAAGGGAAAAGGAGCCAGAGGAAGTTAAAGACATAGTGGAGTGAATAGATAATCTATAGCACGGTTCCTACAGAAGGAGGTAGCATCGAGAACAGACAGCTCTGTGAGGCGAGAGAAAATATTCATCCTGATATGAGTAAGATTTCAGTTAGGGGAGCAGCAGGTGGCATAGTGGTTAAGGCGCTGGACTTCCACATGGTTGACCCTGTGGAAGGATAAAAAGCTACCATATTTATACTTCTGTTTACTTCCTATTAGACAAATCAAAGTGAACATTTATTGATTCATTCATTCACTTTTCGAGTACTCATTACAGGCTGCTGGGTCCCGGACCACCAAGCACACATGCCCAGAATCTCAAGAAGACAGTGGAGGATAAGGGATTGTGGTGTGCCCTGGGAGGAGGGGGCATGACTTTATGCTTTCTCTCCTTCTGTGTCTCCAGTGAGCGCACATGCCTTACAGCAAAAATCTCTCTTTAGGAAAAAAAAGAAAAAAAGATTTCAGTGAGTTTGTCAGAACATATGTTTGACAGAAAGACGTCAATTTTCCCTGTAGGGCAAGGTCAGTGCTAGGTTGAAGGTGTGAAAGGAGGGCTGCACGTTGCCTACAAAATCTGTTCCCCCTCTTGCATCCTATGTAGGCACCACTTCCCAGACACGGGTCTGTAGATACTGACCTCACACTTGGTCTCCATTCCTGATGCTTCTTAAAGCCAACAATAATACTCACGGAAAAAAAGAGAAGAAATGGAAAAAATGACTCCCGCTCCATAAAACTCTCTCTAGGCCTCTTTCTTGCCCAAACAACCTAGAAATCGAAAGGATCTCTTCTGTGATAATGACATCCGAGGTGACCCAGTGATCCCTTACGAATGATTCTGTGGTATTCCCAACATTTCTTATGATTTTTTTATGTACTTTATTTATCTGCTTTGTGTGTGTGTGTGTGTGTTTTAGGGTTATGGATTTCCAGTGAACCGACTTTTTGACCTTTTATTTGAAATAAGAGATCAATACAATGAAACACTGCTTAAGAAATGGGCTGGAATTTTCAGGTTAGTTTAAGCTGTGGTGCATTAATGTGATGAACATGTTTGTCAAATGCTCAAGTAACTGATTTTGCATATAGCAATAAAAATGATTATAATCCATTTTTTTTTTACTGTGGTAGAATACACACAACATCAAGTTAACCACTTTAGCCCTTTTTAACTGTGCAGTTCGATGGACCATGGTAATGAGCACATGCACATGTTTGCAGCCATCTCCACCTTTCGTCTCCAGAGCTTCATCTTCTCAAACAGCAGCTCTCTACCCAGTAGAGAGCGACTCCCCCTTTCCTCCTTCTCCAGCCCCTGCAGCCCCCATTGCGCTTTGTCTCTAAAATGTGACCTGCCTAGGTACTTCACGTAAATAGAATCATACAGCGTTTGTTCTTTTGTATCTGTGTCCTCTCTCTTAGCATACATAATCAGTCATCCATGTGGGATATGCCAAATTTCATTCCTCCTTAAGGCTGGATAATATTTCATCGTACACATGCGTGTATCATGCTCTGTTTAGCCATCACCTGCTCTTGGGCGTTCGTGTCGGCTCCGCCTTTGGTGTTCGGCGTCCTGCTGCTGTGAACGCGAGAGTGCACATACTCGTTTCTGTCCGTGCTTTCACTTCTTTGGGTTTATTTCTGGGATTGGAATGCCGAATTATATGCTGAATGTCTCTTTAATTTTTTGAGGAACTGTTATACCAGTTTTTCATGGTGGCTACATCATTTATAATAAATTTTTAATTATACTTACTTGTAGTTCTAATATCTGTAGTTTTTTCTAGTAAATATTTAGATACTTATAAGGCTATAAGTATTCAAAAGTGTTTCGTACTACACACAAATTTGTAACTTTTAAATTTGTAAAAAATTTTGTTTGGAGAATATTCCGAATTTATAAGCAATATAATTAGATATAAAAATCTTAAATAATCTGAATAGGATAATTCCTTTTGCTTTAACTACTTGCCTTCAGGGCATGGACTAAAGTATTTTACTGTTTGACTTTGTGTTACCTCAGAAAGAGAAATGTGCTCCTGCCTTTAATTGCTATAGTAAAATCTTTACTTTATTTCTACTTTTTTCCTTTTCTCTCTTTTCCTCTCTGACTTTGCTTTGTCTTTTTTGGAAAAAAAGAAAAATGTCAATCTGGATATCTTACCTCCTGGTTTCTCAAAATATGATAGATGTAATGTGTCAATAATATTTGTTGATATTAAAAGTAAAAAAAAATAATGATTTAATACCAGCATAACACTTACCCCATCAGTTTTTAGACAATGGAGGCTGACCTTCTAGATACCATAATAGAAATCTTTTTAAAATACAGAAATGGCTCATAAGGTGATACACTTGTATTAAATAAAATCAACTAAATATATCCTTACTTGAACTTTGTATATTATCGTTCTTTAGGACTGATATTGTCAGTATGCCATCTCAAATGGATTGCTAAAAGTTCTGTTGAGTCATATATAACTGTCCATTTTCTACATTAAGTGTTTAAAAACTAGCAGTAGAAACCTATAGCATTGTTACAATGCTATGCTATATAATCTCTTTGTAAGTATAAAATCTTAAAGAGTTAATATTATTACATGGCCTCTTCCAAAGTGTGTTTTATGTTTTTATAATCATTGATAGATTGTACAGAGCCAGTTTTTCTCTCTGATTGATTTTAAGATGTCTAGCTGTTAGATAGTGCCCCAAGATTAGAGAATAATGAGGCGTTGCTTTCTCTCTGAGAATCTAATAGAGGCAGGCAGAGAGAAAGGGGATTGATTCCTCCTCCATAGCGATAGTAGAGGGGAACAAATGATAGCTTACCAATTGTCCTTTTAACATCCACCAGATCATGCTTTTTGCTTTTTTAGAAGTAGCAGAATTTAAGTTTTGCTTATCCCTGAGCTATATTTTCAAATATTTTTCCAAGAAGTGAATTAACATCAAGGCAATTAAGTAGGGGGAAAAGTAAGTTATCCTCAGTACTGAATAATTAAAATGTGGTTACTTCCATGATACAATGTATAAGCTGACTGTTGGTGTTATTTATCATATGTAAGTGCTAATGCTTTATTTATTTTTACATTCTTTTTATATTTATTTTTATATTTTTATTTGCTTTTATTTATTTTAATTGAAAAATAATTTAATATATTTAGAGGATACAAGGTAATGTTTGAGATATGTAGCATATGGAATTATTAGGTCACCTTAATAGCATATCCATCAGGGGCCAGCAGGTAACATGGTTAAGCTCCTAGATTCCCATGTGGCTGACTGCAGTTCAAGTCCCAGACCTAGTGGCTTGCTTTCTTACTTTCTCTCTGTCTCTCTCTGGTGAGCACATGTGCCCTATAGCAAAATTTAGAAATAATAATAAATAAAACTGAATATTTGTTAAAAATTATTCTTTAAAAAATAAATATCTATCACCTAACATACTTATTTCTTTTGTGGTACAGACACTGAAAATCTCCTCCCTCAAGCAGTTTTAAAATATATGCTACAGCACCACTACAGGGTGCAAGTGGTGCTCTGCCGTGTGTGCTGGGCCACGCGGGAGGCCAGGGTCAGACCTACCTGGACAGGCTGGGCTCCTGTAATCCCGGGTAACTGGAAGTCTGGGCAGAGGACTGCAGGGGGAGACCCTTCTTCCGTGCACACATGCTTTCTCTTTCTTATAGCATAAAAAAGAAACACATATCACATTATTATTAACTATAGTCATCTTATTGCTTAAACCTTCTCCTGTATAAGTAGAACTTTACACCTTTTGACCGACATCTTGCCATCTCCCTCCCTAGGCTCACCCACCTGTGGCCACCCTTCTATTTTCTACTTTTATGAGTTTGACTTTTTTAGATTCTTCATATAAGTAAGATAATGTATTATTGTCTTCCTGTGCCTGGTTTATTTCATTTAGCATAATATCCTCCAGTTTCAGTCATGTTTTTGCAAATGACAGAACTTCATTACTTAGTTTGCTATAGGGTTGTGGACTTGCTGGAGAGGGAGGGAGAAAGTGAGAAAACAGCCCCCACCCCCCCACACACACCTTGAATGATTTTCAAGCCACCAGGTATGGGATTCGAACTGCTCACTCAGCCATGTGGAATCCAGCTGCCTTACCTCTACACCAGTGCTGACCCCAGAATTTCCTTCTTTCTAAGGCTTCATAGGATTCCAGTTTGTACATGGGTGCTTAGATTGATGTTTTGGCTATTGTGAACAAGCTGCAACTAACAAGGAAGTGCAACTGTCATATCGATTTCATTCTATTTGGGTATATACCTACTAGAAGGGGAATTGACAGATCACATGGTAATTCTACTTACAGTTTTTCCTTTATATAGTTTTGCATAATGGCAATACTAATTTACATTCCTACTTATAGCATATAAGGGTTCTCTTTGTCCACATCCTAATACTTATTACCTTTCATCTTTTGATAGCTATTCTAACAGGTGTGAAGTATATCTCATTGTGTTTTCAATTTGCATTTCCTGATGATTAGTGGTGTTGAGAATTTTTTCATATACCTATAAGTCATTTGTATGGCTTTTTGTGTTTTTGTTTTGTTGTGTTTTGCTATAGGGTGTGTGCTAGAGAGAAACAGAGAGAGAGTGAAGTGGGGGAAGAGAGAGAGAGAGAGAGAGAGAGAGAGAGAGAGAGAGAGAGAGAGAGAGAGAATGAAAAAATCAGCCCTCCCCCGAGGGGGATGGCCATGCTGCAATCTCTTCCAGTCTCCTCTGAGGATTTTGGGCACGCACACATACGTACTTAGCATGATTTTCAAACTGCCAGATATGGAACTCCAGCCATGCAGCCATCCAGTGCCCTAGGCTTCATACTGCCTGCTGGTCCTCATTTATATCCTTTTTTTTTTTTTTTTTTGGTTAAAGGTTTTGCCAAGAGCTGACAGGTGGCATGGTGGTTAAGGGTGCTGGACTCCCACATGATCGACCATCATTCCTGAGCCTGGCGACTTGGTTTCTTACTTTCTCCTTCTCTTTCTCTCTCCCCCTCTCTCTCTCACTGTGTCTCTCTCTCTGGTCAAATTAAAAGAAGTAAATAAAAGTTACATAAAATGTATCTTTTTAAAAAAAAAAAAAAAAAAGAAGGTTTTTGCCATAGAGCTCATGCTCTTGCCAGATAGAGAAGGCGCACATGCCCGAAGTAATTTTCAAACCACCAGGTCTGGTAATCAAACCATGGTTGGCCTTATGGGAGTCCAGTACCTTAACCACTACACCACCTGCTGGTCCCTATTTGTATGTCTTTTAAGAAAAGTCTATTCACATTTGCCCATTTTTTTTAATCTTTTTTTTTTTTTTTGAGAGGTTTTTGCTATAGGGCGAGTGCACTTGTCAGACAGACAGAGAGAGACAGAGAGACAGAAAGCAAGAAATCACCCCCCAGGGGGGATGGTCACGCCGCAATCCCTTCTCCTCCATTCTCCTCTCGGGATCTTGGGCACGCACGCACACGCGCCCGGTGTGAGTTTTAAGCCACCGGGTCCGGGACACGAACTGCAGTCGACTACGTGGGAGTCCAGCGACATAGCCATTACGCTAACTGCTGGTTCCCCACATTTGCCCATTTTTAAATCAGATTGTTTTCTTGTTGTTGAGTTGTTTGAGTTCCTTAAGTGTTATTAACCCTTTCTCAGATATATTTTGGACATTATCCCCTGATCATTGGGATATTAGCAGGTATTTCTACCAATCTGATTATTTTCTTAATTGATTTTTCTTGAATTGTACAGAAGTTTTTTAGTTTAATGCAATTCTGCTGCTCTGTGTTTGCTTTTGTTTTTGTTTTGGGGTCATACGTAAAATATCATTGCCAAGACTGGTGGTGTGGAGTTGTTTATATTCTTGATAAAGAATACATTTATATTCTTTATATTTTTATAAACATATACTGAGTTCATACTTTGTGCAGTATATGTTTATAAAATTCTGTAAGCAGATTATTTAATACTACATTAACATTTCAGAACATAAATGTGCCATTCATTAAATGATCTCTCCTTACAGAATAACTGATCCCCTGGCATTTGTATTCAGTGAGGAGTAGTTTATGCTCTCCCAGTAGTTTCTCTCCTGTAACTTGCTTTTCAACGTTTTACTTCAGTTTTAGACAGTATTTAGAATGAAATAGAATTAGAGGAATCATGTCACTTTGTTTTAGGTGAGTGAAGCCTTACTATAACTTCATTGTGTACCACCATCGTGTATAAGCCTGTGTTTTATTTCTGACTTCTCATCACGACCCCAGGACAAATTTATCAGCTGGGTGTCATACACTACCCAAACCCTCTTGTTCGCCTGTATTCATCAGATGTCTCTGATGGGATGAGAGACATGTCATTTGTCATTAGTCCTGTCTGCAAGCCACCAAGTCATTGTGACTGCACATTCCCTCTCAATCTCATTTAATTTTGAGGTCCTATATATTTTCACTTCTTAAAAATTGTACATTTATGCTCCCATGTTTACAGCTTTAATTCAGACCTTCATCTTTCATTTAGATTATTCTTCATTTTTTCTAAGTGACATCTCTGTGTTCATTATTTTCTTTTTTCTAGTTTATCTTCCACATAGTGAAAATCTTCTTATGACATTCCTCTGCCTAAAACCTTTTTAAAAGAATTATTTAATTTTATTTATTATTATTTTTCATTTTGGCCAGAACGAGGCAGAGAAAGGGAAATTGAGAAAGCAAGTTGCCAGGTCCAGGACTCGAACTGGTTGGCAGTGTGGGAGACCAGTGCCTTAACCATCACACCACCTGCTGGCCCTGACTTAAAACCTTTTAATGCCTCAGTATAAAATCTGGGTGCCTCAGTTTGTCCACTTGTCCAGCCTCATGCTTCACAGGGTCCCTCATAAACTTTACACTTCAGGGAAATCTGCGAAGCAGCCCCTCCTTACCCTCTCCTGCTTTTTCACCTCCTTTGCCTCTGCACATATGTTAGATGGAGTTGGAATGGTTTTCTCCCTTGGTTTCATTGGAAGTGTTTCTTTCCATCTTTAAAGACCCTACAGAGTCCAAGGTTTCTCGTTTCTCGTAAAACTTTCCCTGAGCCCTCCTACCTGCTCTGTCCTACGCCTTTGTCCCATGTGTGAGAACTGCCTCTTTTATTGTATGTAAAACATACCCTATAAACATAATAGCGTGTTTGCATATCAGTCTTTCCTGTTAGGTTTGAGAACAGGGATTTTGGTTGTGTCTTCATGAGGTAGGCCACTTTCATCAGAGCTGAGAGCCTGGCACTTAATAGGTACTCCGTAACTGTCAGTTAAAATGAACTACTGAGTAAAAGGAAGTCGATGATCGGGAATCAGCCGCCTGAGGACACACCAAGTTATTCTGCAGCAACAAAAATGCCCCAAATCTCCGTGAACACATGGTGTTTCTCACTCACAGGGAAGTTCACAGTGGGCTAAATCGAGGTTCAGCCTGTTGGCATTTGTGATTCTGCCTTCTCGGCATGGCATGTCCCTTGTCATCAGAGGAGGGAGGGTTGCACAGGTGTCTCATGAACACCTGACACTTGAAGCAACACGTATCACTTCCATTCACAGCCAGTGATTAAAACTAGTCAGTCATATGGCTTTTTACAAGTGTGCTATATAGGATGTTTGATAAGTGTAAATGTCTGCCTCACTAACTGTGAAAGGTCCTTTTCTAATGACAAAATTATGACAGACTAGACCAATATAATACTTCATTTTAATCTTCAAAAGCTTATGGTTTCATCTGGAAGAGAGAAGACACAGGACACACACTTTGGGAATTGTTCTTATTAAGAAATGTGACTGGGATATTCTTCATCTTATGGATCTGTTTTTAGTTATAGATAATGAGCTTGTTGGGACCTTATCACCTTTAGAATCATTCTAGACTAGAAAATTAAATCTAAGGTACTAAGATGATACCAAACAAACCAGAGGAAAGAGAAGATTACACATGAATTTTGAGGGACAAGATTTAATTGATGTTGAATTTTAGAATTATGGATGAATAGGCAGTGTTTTCCTATGGATTTTTAATTGACAAATTAAAAAATGCCTTTGAAAAAGTTTTTTTTTTTTTTTAAGTATCTTGTAACACTCTAATGCTATGTTCTGTAGTAATGTTTTCAATTCTTCTTTCTTAACAGGGATATTTTTGAAGAAGATAATTATAGCCCAATTCCTATTACCAATGAAGAAGAATATAAAATAGTTATCAGTAAATTTCCCTTTCAAGACCCAGACCTTGAAAAGGTACAATCTACTTTTTAATTTAAAAAATTCTTAAAAATAAATCTGTGATATTTATCACTATATAAAATTGACTCAACACTGTAAGAATGACTTCTTTTAGAATATTTTTTGGTATTTTCTGAAAAAAATTAGCTATGTTTTGTCACTTTTAAATATTGTGTGGTTGCTCCTACGACTACCACTACTTTGATGAAGTTAAGAAGGGACTTTCCTGGGGGTGCTTGAAGCAGTTGGCTCAAATGTTAGGTAGATTCTCAGGATGGGTGTTAATAATGTTGGGTGGATTCCAAACTATATATATGAAATGTTGAATATATTATAATAATAACAGTATTTTCTAGAGAAGGAGAAGAAAATTTCTTTGAAATGCCCATTGCTATTGAAGATCTTATTTTGTGGCTTTTTACCTTGGACTGGACCAAGCCTAAAGGTGAAGGTGGCTTCAGGGATCAAGGTGGAGGCAGAGGAGGCAGAGGTGGATTTGGTGGCAGAGGCCAAGGAGGCTTTGGAGGGTGAGGTGGCTTCCGAGGAGGCAGAGGAGAAAGAGGAGACCACAAGCCACAAGGAAAGAAGATGAAGTTTTAATAGTTTCTCTGTCCCCCTGTCTTCCCTCTTTCATTTGAAAGAAAGGACTCTGGGGTTTTACTCTGTTACGTGATCACTGACAGCCTTCTGAGGACATTCCCAGACAGTGTGCAGTCCTGTGGCCTACTTGGAACGCCGTAGAAATAATGTTTCAAGAGAGATACTCTTGTTGGTTTTGACTGGATATCCATATAAACTTTTTAAAGAGATGAGCGATAGAGCTAACCCTTTTCTGTAAGTTTTGAATTTATATTGTTTCATCCCATGTACAAAACCATTTATTTCCTACAAATAGTTGTGGGTTTTCTTTTCTTTTTTTTTTTTTTTGCATAAGTAAGAAGTGTATGAAGACAAGAGCCACCAACAGATTTCTTCTTGAAATAGGAATGCAGGTTGAGCATCCCTTTTCCAAAATGTTTGGGATCAGAAGTTCTGAATTTGGGAGTTTTTTGGATTTTAGAATATTTGCATATTTATAATAAGGGATCTTGGGGTTGAGACCCAAATCTAATTATGAAATGCATTTATGTTTCATATACTCCTTATTCACATAGGCTGAAGGTAATTGCATACAATATTTTTGTATTGCAGCTTTTTTTTCCCTAATTGCCAAAGGGCATATGTGCTTGCTAGAGATAGAGAGATAGAGAAAGCACCCCCAATGGGGCGTGGTCACACTGCAGTTCCTTCTCCTCCATTTCTTCATCTTGTTGTGTGAACACACATGTGCCTGGTGTGTTTTTCAAGCTACCAGGGCCAGGATTTGAGCTACAGTTGCCTATATGGGATCCAGCTCACTTAACCACTAGTTTACGGGCCAGCCCTTTATACAAAAGGAAATTCAGCATTTTGACTGTGACCTGTCACATAAGATCAGGTGTGGAGTTTTCCATTTGGGCTGTCATGTTGGTGCTCAGAAAGTTTCAGATTTGGGGCTTAGGTGCAGTGGTGCATGTTGCTAAGATGTACTACTTGGAAACAGGCCACACAGGAGGCCCAGGTTCCATTCTCAGCTCAAACTAAGCAGGCCACTTGTGGTGGTGTGCACTGGGAGGCTGGGGCAGGATTGCAAAATGGCAAGACCTGTCAAAAATCAATCTCGATCTCTCTCTTTAATAAAAACAAATTTTTAATTTCGAAGCATCTAGACTTTTTGGATTAGGGATATTCAGCCTGCATATATTGTTGGGGTCAAATATCCAAACAAAAGACAGGACAGAAAAAGGAGTAGACCAGCATGTAGGGTATTCTGAGAATGCACATGAGTGCATGTGTGTGTGCACACATATATGTAAACATAGGTGCTTGTACTATCCAGTGTCTCTGAATCATATTTTCTATAGTTGTAATCTTTTTTTATCTTCTTTGTTCTTTTTCCCCCCACTTTATCCTTTAGTATTTTTCCAACTCTTTAGAATTTAGCTCTTTTCTGCATTTTATCCTTTCAGAATAAGACTAAATTGTGGCTATAAATTTTTATTCAATTTTTATGCATAAACTAGGTGTATTATGTGTAATAGTCACTAGAGACAGAACCAAGTAATTAAATGCAGAGCTGCTAAATCATAGCTAACACTGCCATTGCATATACTGAAGAGCTATGAGTATTTTTTAAGCTTATTGATTTATCTTTTCTATGAGAGGGAGACAGAAAAGAGAGACATGCACTCCTCAGCCCCACAGGGTTGTCACACTGATGTCCTATCCCCACCTCAGCCAACCAGAATCAAAGGCATGCACTGTGCCTGGTATACACAGGGACACATCAGGACATGACCCAGGACCTCCCTGTGTGGCCCGAGCATCACAGAGCGTTGTGTGACCGCTGTGCTACCATGGCTGGCTTACTAGCTGTGTTTTAAAATGCACAACAGACCACAATAATTAATTTGCCATTGTTGAACCCCAGTCAAGATTGTCCCTGTCAAGAAGTTTTATTAAAATATTCTTCATGTCATGGCTTAGTGACGTTTTGTTTTAGTTCCTGGTAATGACTTGGTTCAGGCTGCAGCATCCGTATAAAGAGCACTGGCCTGCATCTGGGTTCACGTGCTAGTTTTGCTTGTGGCTTATTATGGGCAATGACTAACCCTGCTTAAGCATTTGTGCTTCCTCTTTCAAATGTGAGAGTTGAATTATTGGGTCATTAGAAAAGTCATGATGCATTTTTGCATAGAAAAGCATATCATGACTTTTCCAGCGACCCAATATATAATCTCTATTGTTCCTTCCAGTTACACCAAACTATTTTAAGTAGATCTATAACTAAAAGGAAGTTTATAGCCCAGTCACTGTGGCCCAGTTGATACATACCAGTCTGTGGAGCTGGAAGCCACATGCCATCCTTGGTTTAAATCCCTGGCCTCATTGACCTAAAAACACACCAGGCGATGGTCGTGTGCCCTGGCAGGGTAGAGGACTGGAGGAAAGGGCTAGTGGCAGGACCAAGACCTGTGGAGAGGGCTCCTCTCTCTTTCTTTCTCTTCTGTCTGGTGCATGCACACACACTCTTATCATATTTTCTTTTTGTTTTCAAGAAAGTTTAACGTTGCTTGTAGAGAGTTTTGACATATGCAGTACCTCTTAGGATTAAACTCCTTAGGAGTTGTATTCATTGGTTCAAACATGTGTAGTCTTCAGAAAGTTTATGGAAGATGTGTGTTATGAAAAAATATGTGTGGATTTCAGTCTTTTTGCACCACAAGGAACTCATACTTTAATTCCATTTTTCCATGAGCTTTTGGAAGTCCCCTTGTACTTATCATTTAAAACAACTACTGTTAATATGATAAATCCACATGGAAAATTTAAATGTGACAACTTAAAAGTAAATCCCATACATTACTTAATAATAGTCTTTTGGTTGTATGTATATTTTTTGCCTAATTTAAGTATAATTTTCAATTAAAACTATTAGAAAAGATATACCAATGTCTGTCATATAACAAGTTATTGTTTTCATCATACATTATGAATGAGAAAGAAGTAAGATTGAACATATATGTAAAAATCTGTCTTCTGTAGATAGCTAATTTGATTAGAACCATTCAGCTAAAATAAGAACACATTCACATTCTACCTTTAATGTTATTACAATAAATTCTTAAAGCTTAAAAATGACTCCCAGTGTAGCTAACAGGTGACATGGTGGTTAAGGTATCGGACTCCCACATGGGCAACTGTGGTTTGAGTCCTGGACTCTGGGATTTGAATGCTGGGTGTGTGCACGTGCATGCCCAAAAATCACTAGAGGAGAATGGAGGAGAAGGGATTGTGATGTGGCCATCTCCCACAATCCCTTCTCCATTTCTTCTTTCAGGATTTTGGGCACACACATATACATGCCCAATGTGTTTTTTAAGCTGCCAGATCCAGGGCTTAAATTGCACAGCCATGTGGAATCCAGCTGCCTTACCCACCATGCCATCAGCTGGCCTGATAATTTCATTTTTACACCTATTAAGTTTGTCTCACATGGTGCAGCCAAATGGAGAACATGTGTCCAATGGATCATTAGATACAGATTTGGACTGCAAGAGAAAGATTTGGTCTAGAACTCTAAGTTTGTAGATACTGGCCCTTGCACGGTGATTGAAGTCATGAGAGTTTATGAGATCGTTCAAGGAGAATATATGTAGTAAGACAAGAAGGTTTAGGATAGAACCTTAAGGTATAACAGTAATTAAGGGATGGGTAGAGGGAGAAAGAGCAGGTAGAAAAATAGGAGGAAAGCTAGTATTGGTTAGGAACCCAAGGAAGACAAGACCATTTAAGACTCAGGAGGGTGGGGCCGGATGATCGCGCAGTGGTGAAGCATGATGCTCTGCAAGTCTGACCACATGGAAAGGTACCAGGTTTGCATCTAGAGACCTCCCTGAGTATACCAGGATCCCATGATCCTGTCAGGGGTTCTGCTCTCCCTTCTTCTCTCTCTATTGGAAGAAATAAGTAAATAAGTAAGCTTAACAACAACAACAACAACAACAACAAAACAGCAGCAGAAGGGGCCAACCATGTTAGATTATTAGACAAGTCAGGTAATTAGAGAGTGGAAAAGTGCGGTGGATTTACAACTGGAAGGTTATTGGTGACTTTGATAAGGGTGCATTCAATTATGTAAGTTTGCAATGAATGTGAAGGTGGTAATGTAGACTAGACTCTGCTTTTTGGTAAAAATCATGGAGAGAATTTACCTTTGGAAGACAGAATTATCGAATGGACGCGGGCTGATACAGCAATTTGGCCAAGAGGCATGCTGTAAACCACTAAGTGTGTACCAGTGTTTGACTGTGTGGTGATCAGAAAGCTGCTGTGAGGTATGCTAGGCGTTATGTATTAAACTGGATGACTTCTTGAATTGGCACCAAGCCTTCATTGAAGGTAAGTAAAGGAAATCTTAGAATTATTTACTGACTTCGAGCCAGGAAGTTCATGCCACCCTGACTTGTATTTTGGGTACAAAGAAGTAGACAGTGTCTACTGCAGAACGCTCCCCGCTGGCATGTATCAGTGTTAGTATGTGCTTTCCCTGTTGGTTGGGAGGCTGGTAATAACTTAACAAACAAGTAAATTGCCACATTGGGTTTTTTTTTTTTTTTTTTCAGAAATATGTTGGTTTTCTTTAAAATATAAAAAAAATGTAAATATATCAGTAGAACTTTCTATGCAAGTATTTACTATTCAAATGTAAAATCAACTTTTTTCCCTTTGGTGATTAGAATGTCTTTTTCTAAAATTTCTAAAACAATATTGATTTTTTTTCTACAGCAATCTTTCCCAAAGAAATTCCCTATGTCTCAGTCAGTGCCTCATATTTATACTCAAGTTAAAGAATTTATTTATGCCAGCCTTAAATTTTCAGAGTCGCTACACCGAAGGTGAGTTTACTCATAAGAACTGTGTCTTTGTCATAACTGTTTTTATAAAACATTAACACTGTGTTTTCATGCCATGAGTCTTTGGATTATTTTCTTATTGGAAAGGCTTTCATATTTTAATAATGTTTAGGGTTAAGTTGCTATAAACCTAATGTTATAGGTCATCTAGTGGCATGGTGGTCAAAGTGGCTGGATCCTACATGGCCAGCTGTATGGTTCAAGTCCCAGACCCTGCAGCTTGAAAAACACACCAGGAATATATGTGTGCGTGCCCAAAATCCCAAGAGGAAAGTGGAAGGCAAGGGATTGCAGTGTGGCCATCCCCCCAGGGGGTAATTCTTGCTTTTCCTCTCTCCCTCTCTCTGCCTCTCTCTGGTGAGCACACACACCCTATGGCAAAACCTAAAACAAAAAAAACTCAACGGAGATGGATAGCTTAGTTACATTAAAAATTAAATCAGGTAATTCAATTTAAAAATAACTAACATCTATTTGTATTTTAAAAGTATTGGGTTGTTGTAAAAGTCATGATGTATTTTTGCATAGAAAAAATATGTCATGACTTTTCTGACAACCCAGTAGTTTGTATTTATAGTTGTGTATGAAGTGTCCTCCAAAGCGACTTACATAATTTAAGGATTGTTTTATTTCCTTATATTAACTACCCACAATTTTTTTTTGTAGTGAGTAAATTAGATACATTTAAATTATGCCATTGCCATAAATGAACATTCTACTTTATGGAGAATGTCCTCTCTCCTTTTTTGGCTTTGTTTTCCTTCTCATTATGGAAGGGAAATATAAAGAGGGGAAAGAGAGAGGGAAAGGGAAAGAATCAGAATAGTTATTTTCAGTAGAGCACTGGGTCTTGCAGTGTTGTGATCCTCCTGCTCTGCTGTCTCCTGGCTAGGATTATGAGTGTGCGGACCACATCTGGGGTGTTGAGGTGGGCCTAGAAACCAAACCCAGGCCTCACAGGTGGCCTCCGGCCTCCTGCTCAGTGCCATTGTCTGTGAGCTACCATAGCTGGGCCAGAACATGTTCGTTTTGTGTAATTAGATTAAAATTTGTAACTTAATAAATATAGGTCATTATAATTTAGTTAAAGATATAAAAGAACACTTAGAACAAATTATTTTAGCAAATTGTGTTCAATAATTTAGGGTGTTAACTAACTATACCCCTGTGGAAAGCTTACTAACATTCCACTCTTTATTTTTAGCTCAACAGAAATAGATGATATGCTTAGAAAATCAACAAACCTGCTGCTGACTAGAACGCTGAGTAGCTGTTTACTGAACCTTATTAGAAAGCCTCACATGGGTTTGACAGAGGTAGGCTAAAACGATTCATATAGCCATATATGTCAACATATGAAGCAATTATTAGCAATCAAGTTATTGCTGAACATTATTCTGTAAAACTAGATTTGTACTTTAAGCTTATTAATATGAAAGAGTTGTTTTACAATAAAAACATCAGTACAAATTCCAGAAATGTGAAGGAAAGGGGTTTACATGGGGAATAGTAGATAGTTGAAGATGTTAGAACCTATATTTAGATTTCTATTTGCCAGACTTTACATAAAAAGTCAAAAATCCTCATTTTCACAACTGGCTTAATGTGTAAGATTTGAAAAGTGCTGTAAAAAGTTATTTTAAAATAATTGACAATTAGACTCTTGTTATATATACATATATTTTTAGCAGTGTGAGCATTTATAAGCAGGATTTGCAGCAGGATTTTGAAATCGGATAATTGTTTGTATGCTGTAATGCTATAAGTTTGTGGAGATGATACAGTTGCTAGAAGTAATACTGTAGTGGTTTTCCATAAATGTAGCCTGCATTTAACAGGTGTAGTTTTTGCTTTCCAGCTAGTCCAAATCATCATAAACACAACACACCTGGAACAAGCTTGTAAATACCTCGAAGACTTTATAACTAACATTACAAATATTTCTCAAGAAACTGTTCATACTACAAGACTTTATGGACTTTCTACTTTTAAGGTATGGAAAACTCTGACCAAAAGTTTTCATTTCAATCTCGGTAAAACCAACATTAAAAACTAAGGCAGTTTTTATTATGTGCGTGATTCCATTCTATTCCTAAAAGTTGAAATTAAAAGTAATCATTGTCAACAGCAAATAGATAAATGTCAGCTCCCTTGTGGCATTTTAAATGTCTAATTAAAATGGAGGAAAGTAAATTTATTTTCTACCGTTTTTTATGTTTTAATGATGGTAATAGTGCTGAATTAGTAGAATTGAATTCCTCTTATGTCTCACAGCTTAATAATTATTTTTATATGAAAAGTTGAAGTTGAAAACATAAGTCAAATTAAATAAGTGTCAGACTTGCTTTCTATCTTTTATTGTCTCTGATCTGAAGAAACATAAATATTATTACATATCATTGATCCTATTTTTTTCTGGATAAAAACATAAGGGATATACAGAAAGATTAAGTCAATGCTTGTTTTAAGCAGACTACAAGATTAAATAATTTCATAAATTTGTTTTATAAGTTTTTTTTCATTTCTTGATTTGGATTCCAGTAGATAAGACACTGGCATGGTCTAGTAATATAAATCTTTCATTGAATATTTTGTTAAGCTAATAAGGAACTACTTATTTGATCCCTTGTCTATAAAATGGGCTTGGTAGTTTAACCTATAGCCCTTTCTAAAAGTTTTCTATTAAAAACAATTCTCAGACCAGCAGGTAGTGTGGTGGTTAAGACACTGGATCCCCTATGGCCAACTGCGTGGTTCAAATCTCAGATCTTTCTTACCAAGATTCAGTTGTTTTTCTTGAAAAAAAGAAAAACACTAGGCATTTGGGGTTAATTTCCAGAATTTATGAAAATGTTGATTTTAACAATTTTTTTTTTTTTTTTTTTTGGAGAGGGTTTTGCTATAGGGTGCGTGCGCTTGCCAGACAGACAGAGAGAGACAGAGAGACAGAAAGCGAGAAATCACTCCCCGGGGGGATGGCCATGCTGCAATCCCTTCTCCTCCATTCTCCTCTTGGGATCTTGGGCACGCACGCACACGTGAGTTTTAAGCCACCGGGTCCAGGACACGAACTGTGGTCGACTACATGGGAGTCCAGTGACATAGCCATTATGCTAACTGCTGGTCCCAATTTTAACAATTTTTGGTAGCTTTCTTTTCTTTTTTAGTTTTTTGCCATAGGGTGCGTGCACTTGCAAAAGGGAGACACATAGCCACAGAGGGATGGAAAATGAGAAATCACACCTCGGGTGGAATAGTCACGCCACAGTCCCTTCTTCTCCATTCTCCTCTCGGGATTTTGGACATGCATGCACATGCGCCCAGCATAATCTTCAGGCTGCTGGATCTGGGACTCTTTACGGCAGTCAGCCATATGGGAATGTATAGCACCTTAACCATCACACCATCTGCTTTCCTGGACAGTACGTTTTTATGGAGTAGAGAATGTTTGGACGTCTTACTCTGTTGTTTTTGCTAAAGTCACTCCCACCATTTCTCTTCTCCTCAGGGAGGTTAGCTATCTCTTTCTCTCCCCGTCCTGACTTACGTGTTAAACTCAAAGCACCAATAGCCATTCATTTTTTTCTGTGATAGTCTAACTTAATTTCCTTAGAGAGTCCCTGGAGAGGGGTAGTTTTCTGAGTTCTTGACAGCTGTGTTCTTCTACTTCTGTTTCTCCCAAGGGTCTTAGAATTGTAACAAGTCGGGACATCTTGTATCATATCATAGACGAGAAAGGTTGTTAGTGAGGTTGGAAAAGAAGGAAGAAAAGATGTGACGTTCAGTTCGTTAAAGAGAGAGCTAACAGCAAAAAGTGCACACAAAACAAAGCCAGCGGTGTTCGCGGACTTCAGATAAATGACTGAAATGTTAGACCAAAGAAAAACATAAAATAACATCTAGAATTTTAAGACAGCTTGTTTCATGGTCTGCTCTGTAGTTGTTTATTTCCTGCTGTTATTTTGTCCCATCAGGATGCTCGACATGCCGCAGAAGGAGAAATATACACCAAGCTTAATCACAAAATTGACGAATTTGTTCAGCTTGCTGATTACGACTGGACAATGGCTGAGCCAGATGGAAGAGCGAGTGGTTACTTAATGGATCTTATTAATTTTTTAAGAAGCATCTTTCAAGTGTTTACTCATTTACCTGTAAGTATGAAATAAGTCAAAAAATTGTATCACAATTTTGCTTACTGAAGTATGTTCTAGAATTCAATTGTAATTGAAGTTTCTCTGTTTAAACCAATATGTTTGCATATTTTCTTTTCCACTATTATAAGCAGTTTGTAAAGAATCATACCTTAGTCAGTTATTTGAGATTAGAATTTTTTTTACTTTTTAACCAAAATAACTACAACTTTTTTCCCACTAACCCAAACAAAGCCCTGAAGTTGACAGTGTAGACTTAAATAAAGTCTCATAGGAGTAATTGTCACAAAAACCAATATAATCAGTGGCTTTTACAGTTAGAAAGGACCAAGAAAGTATTGGATTTTTTAAGATAAGAGGGTAACAGTAAAACAGGAGCATTATTCTGTCCTGGTTCATAGTCATAGAGTAACCCACTGAACAGTTTGTTGATGGAACACTAAAACGCACACACACACACACACACACACACACACGAAGACTGTTTGGGTGCGGCAAGCTGAAACATTGGATGTTCAGATAAAAATTGCAAAAACAAAGAGGCCATGGTAGCCAAACGTACTTCTATTATGTGTGCTCAGAAATAATAGAACGACTGTTAGAATCCAAATGGGGGCCAGTGTGGAGGCCCAGCAGCAGCGTGCTGCTCTGTTCTGAGAAGCTGGAGCTGTGGAGGGGTCAGGGTTAGGCTCCTGGATCAGCCTGTGCTCACTGAGCACGTGTTTGCATGCCCATGATCCTGGCTGGCTGGAAGGTCTGGGAGAGGATCATGGTATGAAACCCCATCAAGGGTTTTTTTCTCTCTCTCATGAAAGAAAAAAAGTTAAATATATATACATATACATATATATATGTATATATATATGTATATGTATATATATATATGTATATATATATATGTATATATATTTATACACACATACATACATACATACATATTCTATATATATATATATATATGTGATTTTTTTTTTTTTTTTGGAGAGGTTTTCGCTATAGGGCGCATGCGCTCGCCAGACAGACAGAGAGAGACAGAGAGACAGAAAGCGAGAAATCACCCCCCCAGAGGGGATGGTCACGCCGCAATCCCTTCTCCTCCATTCTCCTCTCGGGATCTTAGGCACGCACGCACACGCGCCCGGTGTGAGTTTTAAGCCACCGGGTTCAGGACACGAACTGCAGTCAACTATGTGGGAGTCCAGCGACATAGCCATTATGCTAACTGCTGGTTCCCTATATGTGATTTTTTTAAAGAGATTGTTGTCGTAGCGTGCTTGTACTTGCTGGAGAGACAGAGAAAGACAGAGATACAGAAAACAAGAAATCACCCCCTGAAGATTGGCCACTCCACAATTCTTTCTCCTCCATTCTCTCCTTGGGACCTTGGGCACACATATGTGCCTTGTGTGAGTTTTTTTTTTTGTTTTGTTTTGTTTTGTTTTGTTTTGTTTTTGAGAGGTTTTTCGCTATAGGGCGCGTGCGCTCGCCAGACAGACAGAGCGAGACATAGAGACAGAAAGCGAGAAATCACCCCCCAGGGGGGATGGTCACGCCGCAATCCCTTCTCCTCCATTCTCCTCTCGGGATCTTGGGCACGCACGCACACGCGCCCGGCGTGAGTTGTAAGCCACCGGGTCCGAGACGCGAACCGCGGTCGACTACGTGGGAGTCCAGCGACATAGCCATTACGCTAACTGCTGGTTCCCCGTGTGAGTTTTAAGTTACTGGGTTTGGGACTCAAGCCACAGTTGACTATATGGCAGTCCAGTGATGTAACCATTACGTCATCTGCGGGTCTTGAATTGAGTAGTTTTTGTACAAATAAAATAGGAAGACATTTGACCTATGATAAATATAGCTGGGCATAAAATAAAATATTTAATCTGGAACTTACACAACTGCCTCTAACCCTCTCCCATGTTTGAAAGGAAAAATATTAGGTCATCAGGGAAGTCATGACGTGTTTTTCTATGCCAAAATGAGTCATGACTTTCCAAACAATCCATTAGTTATTTTGTTCTCTGTGAATAGAGTTGGAGCATGATAGAAATGAATGGATAATTATTTTTTTAAGTTTATTTATTTCTTCCATGAGAGAGAGAGAGAGAGGCATCCCCATCATGGTCTTCATGTGACCATCCATCCCCGTCTCAGCTGGCCCAGATCATGTGCTCCCAGTGTGCTCAGAGAGGTCCCAGACCATAAACCCAGGACCTTTCCCATGTGAGTCCAGTTGCATTACCACCGTGCCACCACCTGGTCCCAGAAAATGGTGGCTTTGCTGGAGCCCAGGGGAAGAATTCTGTCATTCTTACAGATCGTGTGGTAGCCCAGGAGCTGAAGGATTTGGAGAGCCACTAGTAACGCCCACTTTAGAAGCCAGGGTTATATCAGGTTAAATGGGAGAGTCAGTGTCTTACTGCCCTTACCTGCAGGCCGATGCAGGTGAGAGAAGTCAAGAGCTTCCTTGCCTCGAGTTAAACGACCTGTTCACCTGCAGTTGCCTGTGCTGGAGCAGAGAAGCCAGGCTCTCTTCTAGACAGGAGTTAATAGCAAGCTAAGTAGTCTTTACGGTACTAACAGCCGTTTCCTCATTGCCCCAAATCTTCAGTGGCCCTGCTGAATGTATTATCTGCCTCCAGGGAACTTGCCTTTTTATGACTCAGTTAAAGTTAACCCCATTTATCTTTCGTTGTTTACGAGGACTTGAGTGCCAAAGTGAGGCTGTGCACTAGATGGGTTCTGGAGTTAGAAAGACAAGTTTGAAATTTGCATAGATTGTTTACTAGCTGTGGTGTCCTGGCAAGTTACTTAACCTCTCTGAGCCTCTTCCCTTCATAGTGTGTATAATCCATTTTTCTCAAAGGACTATCATGTGATAAATTAAAATATTGTATAAAGAAGTTGTCTGGCAGGTGCTTGTCACGAAGTAGGGACTATTAATAAATGTGAGTTTTGTCTTTTCTTCTCCTTTTCCTCTGTTACAGTTTTGATATCTTTTATAGTATTATTTCATTGTAATGTCTTTTTACCTTTTTTCTTGTTATATTTCTGCCCACTTTTTAGCTTGAATTTTTAGTTTTCAGTTCTGTCCCTTTGCATTATACGAGGGGGGAGGGTCTCAAAAAGTTCATGGAAAATACATATTATGAAAAAACTATGAATGAATTTCACAGTTTTTTTGGTACCAAAATAAACTTGTACTTTAATTCTATTTTTTCCATGAACTTTTTAAAGTCCAGACTTTTATTTTTAAAGACAGGCTCTCACTATGCTCCTCCTGCCTCAACTTCCCACACACCCTGGATGTACTGCGGTGCCCAGCATGATACGGCCATTCAAAACAAGTTCTTTATTACTAGTGAGAGGCATTTATTGCAAAGCATATTGATCTGGATAGTAATTACAGCTCGAGTAGCAGTGCTTACAGTGGCTAACAGATGCAAGCTAAGGCCAGTGAAGTCTGATTAATATATAAAAATAATGTTATTTTATCACTAAATTAGCCTTGGAGATCAGCAATTTTTACTATTTCAAATGTGTACGCAATATTTCTTGTGTCTAATGTTTTTTCTTTTTTTCAACTAGAAAATACAGCTAAGGGGCCATGCCACCTGCTGGTCCCCTTAATTCTGGTATCTTAAATTCTGGGTACTTGAAGGAGATAGTTCCCTTTTGAGAATTACTGCAAGGCTGTTATCCTGAGCTCACGGTCTCTGCTCCTCTAGGCTGGGGACTGCTTTCCTGGGTTCTGTGGATTTTTTTTTGTGTTTTGGTTTGGATTTTGCTTTACTGTTTGGTTTTACTGAACTGCCTCAAAACCTCCTCAGTAACTTCCTCCCAGACTAAAGTCCTTGCTTATCAGAAAAGGCCATGTTCTGTTCTCATGCTTGACTGATCGTGTGACTGGTGATAGGATTCTAGGTTGAATTCCTTTTTCCTCCATTGCCTTCTGGCACCTAGATGTTAGGATTTTTAAAAATTGCCAGAGAGTGCTGGTGTTCTCCAGAGAGAGACAGAGCGAAAGCGGGGCATGGTCAAACTGCAGTCCCTGTTCCATTTCTCCGGCCTGTTGGGATTTGGGGCCCACAGCACATGCACATACACCTGGGATGTTCAGACCACTGTGGTTGAGGCTCGGACTGTGGTACTCTTGAGGGAATGGCTTTCCTTACCCGTTAGGCTATGAGGCCAGCACAGGATTTGTTTTAAATCTATAATATTAAGAGATATTAAAAGAATGTGTGGAGGTGTTGGCCTTTACTTTATTCATTTTGCTCTTTACCCAGTGACCCCTTTCTTTTTTTGTTTTTCATAGAAGAGAGACTTTTTGCTATAGGGCACATGTGCTCGCCAGAGAGACGGAGAGACAGAAAGCGAGAAATCACCCCTCGAGGGGACGGCTATGCCGCAATCTCTTCTCCTCCATTCTCCTCTCAGGATTTTGGGTATGCACACACAGGTACCTGGCATGAGTTTTAAGCTGCTGGGTCTGGGACTTGAACCACAGTCAAGTCATCTATGTGGGAGTCCAGGAATGTAACCATTATGCCATCTGCTGATCTTACCAGTAACCACTTTCAAAAATTTGCTGTCTCCTTTCAGAGCAGAGAAATTCTCCATCATCATCATCATCATTATTAATAATAATAACTTTGCTCTTTCCATTTTTCTATTCTCTCTTTCTTGGACTCTCATTAGTTAAATGTGGAGTTCCCATATTGGTCTTTGATCCTTTCTTTTTTTTTTCTATAATCTTTTATTCTATGTTTTCGAACATTTTCTCAATTTTATTTTTCAGTCCATCTATAGACTACTATATTAATCATGTTTTTAATTTCTAAGGAATTGCTTCTGGTTTTGCAGTCTTTTTCTTCTTTTTTTTTTTTTTAGAGGTTTTTGCAATAGGGTGCGTGTGCTCACCGGAAAGACAGAGACAGAGAGACAGAAAGCGAGAAATCACCCCCCAGGGGGGGTGGCCATGCCGCAGTCCCTTCTCCATTCTCCTCTCGGGATCTTGGGCACACACACACGTGCCCGGCATGAGTTTAAGCCACCGTTCCAGGACTTGAACCGTGGTCGACTACATGGGAGTCCAGCGACATAGCCATTACGCTAACTGCTGGTCCTTTGTGGTCCTTTTTCTTAGAATACTGTTCTCTTTGTTTAAATGAATGTCTTTGTTGTCTTAAATCTCCCTGAGTATTGGCAGGTTTTTTTTTTTTTTTCATTTTATTTTATTTTTTTGAGAGATTTTTGCTATAGGGCATGTGTGCTCACCCAGAGAGACAGAAAGCAAGAAATCACCCCCAGAAAGCGAGAAATCACCCCAGGGGATGGCCACGCCTCAGTCCCTTCTCCTCTATTCTCCTCTCGGGATTTTGGGCATGCACACATGTGCCCAGCATGAGTTTTAAGCCACTGGGTCCGGGACTTGAGCTGTGGTCGACTCTGAGTCCAGCAGTGTAACCATTATGCCATCTGCTGGTCCTTAGCAGGTTCTTTAAAAATGTTTTCTGTTTCTTGAGTTACCTGTGTTACCCTGGAATCAGTTTTTGTTTCTTTATTTTCCCCACTCTCTTGTATTCTGTTCTTTTCTACCATGTGATGGTCCTTCATTTTCCTTTGCTTTTAAACAAAGAGGGCCTGGAGAGCGAGTGTGAGCTCACTGTGTAAATACCCTCTTTTTGATAGAATTTTCCTGAGTTTAGAAATTCCCGACTGGGAATATTTATGCACATTCTAGGGACATTTTACCCAGAATTCTTCATCTAAGATTGAGCAGGAAAGAAGCTAGCCATGAGATCGGTCGTGGTTTCTTCTTCTGAGGGCCCTCAGCATGTGACCTGTGCTGTCAGAGTCCACGCTGAGAGGAGTCCTTTGTGACTGGAAGCCCTGTCTTTGCTGGGCTTCTGCACTGGAGTGCAGCTGCCTCCTCCTTCCTCCACTGCCTTGCCGACTTCCTTCTCAGATAACCTCCGTGATCACACAGCTACTTCTGCAAGTTAGAAAATAATGAACTTCCGGCAGGCTTATTTTTCCCTGCTTAGGTAGTTAAATTAAATTCTAAATATCAAGGTATTTGTAATTCGTGGAAACCTAAGTTTGAAGGTAATATTAGCTGTTTTGGTGAAGCAGTCAAGAATCTTTGGGATTGGATAGTGAAAGTTCACATGAGGGTGCATCTGTGGTGAGTGCAGTGCATTTGGAAGCCCACGTGTTCTTTCCTCATCTAAAATGGTACCAAAGAGTGTATATACCTCACAGATTTTTAAAGGTTAAATGAGAGTATAGATGACATATTTTTAAAATAATTATTAATTTATTTAACTCCATTTGTTGTTATTATTATTATTTGATTTGACCAGAGAGAGACAGAGAGAGGGAGAAAGGGAAAGGGAGAAAGCAAGCTGCCAGGTCCAGGACTCAGACCGCGGTCGGCCATGTGGGAGTCCAGCACGTTTAACCACCATGCCACCTGCTGGCCCGTAGACAACATATTTTTAAAAGTGCCTGGCATAAAACAAATACTAAAAAATACTGTTTGTTATTATAACTTCCTATATTTTCTTTTTTAAGATTTTTGCCACAGGGCTTGTGCGCTCACCAGAGAGAGACAGAGAGGGCCAGAGAGAGGGAAAGAAAGACATCCCCCCCAGGGGGGATGGCCATACTTCCTTCTCCTCCTGGGATTTTGGGCATGCACACACATATGCCCAGCGTATTTCTCAAGCTGCCATGTCCAGGACCTGAATTGTGGTTGGCCATGTGGGAGTTTAGTACCTTAACTGCCATGCCATCTGCTGGCCTCTATTATTACTTCCTTCTAAGACTCTTGTTTTTCCTGAATGCTTATTCTGTACAACCCATATCCAGAACTCTACTTAGAGACATCTAATCCACTGTACGATCCAGTGTGCTAAATTTATGGCCCAGTATTAATGTTGTGGGTTTTTCCCCTACCTCAGCCCTGTATTGTTCTTCTGAATTGCCTAAGCAAATGTCTATGGCTCTATCATATTTTACTTATTGCCATATTTAATTTTTTCACCTTCAGTTGTGAACTCTTGAAGCTAGAGTAGGAACTAATAAGTGGGGCCAGCAGGTGGCATGACAGTTGAGGCTCTGGGCTCCCACATAGTCGACCGCTGTTTGAGTCCCAGACCTGGTGGCTTATTTTCTCACTTTCTCTTCTCCTCCATTCTCCTCTTGGGATCTTGGGCACACACGCACATGTGCCCGACGTGAGTTTAAGCCACTGGGTCTGGGACTCTAATTGCAGTCTACTACATGGGAGTCCAGCAATATAGCTATTATGCCAACTGCTGGTCCCAACTTGTCCCTCTTTATGGGCTTTTTCTATTTTGTCTCATACTATTGCTGTCTGTAGACTTGCCTTCTTTCCCCATTAGAATTGTTTTTAAAGAATTATTTTTTATGCATAGTATTCCTTCTGGAAAAAGAAAATGTAATACACTGTAAAGTTATATGTGATTCAATGTAATATATACAAGATTATGATGATAAATAAATTAAAAGAATGATTTTTTATCATTATTTTTGTTATTGTTTTGCTATAGAGTGCATATGCTCACCAGAGAGAGCCAGAGAGAGAGAGAGAGGCAGAGAAAGCAAGCTGCCAGGCCCAGGACTCAGACAGTCAGCTGTGTGGGAGTCAGTGCCTCAACCACCATGTCATCTGCTGGCCCCTACCCCATTAGAATGAAAATTCCTTATTCAGGAACTATCTGTACTTGTCTTTATATTTTCTGTAGCACTGAATACGGCGTCATATACAGAGCACTTTTTTTTTTTTTGCTCTGGGACTCATGTGTTTGCCGGAGATATAGAGAGACAGAAAGTGAGAAATCACCGCCCGCCCCCCCCATGGGGATGGCCATACCACAATCCCTTTTCTTCTCAGGATTTTGGGCACACTACGCGCATGTACCCGGTATGAGTTTCAAGCTGCTGGGTCTAGGAATAAACTGCTGTTGACCACGTGGGAGTCTAGTGCTTTAACCATTATGCCATCTGGTGGCCCCTACAGAGTAAATTCTTGATAAAAATTTTTAAAGTAAATATGAGAGAAATAGTGAAGAAATGGACCCAATGTGACAAAGGTCACTTTCTTTGTACAAAAAGTATAGTGCCCCCAAATTGAAATTTGTCAAATATAGAATACTTTCTGGATTTAAAGTGAAAGTTTGCAATCTGTTATTCGCAGGCAAAAATCTGGAAAATGTCTCTATGAGAGTTATGTAGTTAGATGATGTCGCTTACTAGAAATACTTGTGTTTACTCAGTTCTTGCACACCTCCATGAGAGAACCACACAGTAACGAAAACCACAGCTCTCTAGAATCAACTGTAAATTCAATAGTGATAGAAACAAAAGACCCTTTAGTACCAAAATAACTGTTGCAAATTGCTATCACTAAAGGACAAATATTTTGTCATATTGAAGAGACAAACTCTTAGGCTTCCACTTGATCTTTTTACTCATTAAGTAATTATTAAGTACTTATTAAGCTTACTAGATTTCTGGCTGATAAATCATATACATGTATTCAAAATACAGATGAGGTTCAGAAGTCAGACTGAACCTGCCATCCAGAAATTAAAATAGTTTATTGTCCCCAGTTTAAGAAGACAACAAATTTTGGGATCAGTTTTAGAAAAATTTGCACCAGAAATTTTGTAAGTTTGGCACTTGATTATCCAGTATTTTGAAAATTTACTTACATGGGGCAGTTCTTTCCATGGTACTCAATGAGGTATTTCTGTGCCTTTTTTTAAAAAAAGAATTATTCATTTATTTCATTCCATTTGTTATTATTATTGTTGTTGTTATTTCATTTGACCAGACAGAGACAAAGAGAGAAAAAGGGAAAGTGAGAAAGCAAGCCACCAAGTCTGGGACTCAAACCACAGTCAACCACATGGGAATCCAGCGCCTTTAGCCACCATGCCACCTGCTGGCCCCCTGTGCCTTTTTTTTTTTTTTTTTTTTTAATGCTAGATGGCACTTGTGCACACCAGAGAGATTGTGCACATGTGTGCATGCAGGCACCGTGAGTAGGGTCGAGTTATGCAGCAACCCTTGTTTTTCCAGTTCTCCATCCTGTCATGCTCCTGAGCATGTGCTAGGACTTGAACCCTAAATGTCACATGGGATTTGACTTCGTTTGTGCGGAGTCCTGCCACTGTGCTGTGGGGCTAACCCTCTATGACATGTTTTGATATCCATTTCCATATTTTTTTTCTTTTGAGAGGTTTTGTTATTTATTTATTTATTTTTGCTATAGGGTGCATGCACTCACCAGAAAGACAGAGAGACAGAGAGACAGAAAGCAAGAAATCACCCCCTGGGGGAATGGCCACGGCACAATCCCTTCTCCTACATTCTCCTCTTGGGATCTTGGGCATGCACGCACACGTGCCCGGTGCGAGTTTAAGCCACCGGGTCCGGGACTCGAACCACAGTCGACTACCTGGCAGTTCAGTGACATAGCCATTACGCTAACTGCTGACCCCCCATTTCCATATTCTTATAATGAGTTAATTCTAGGTACACAAAAATCAAGATGAACAAACCACTGACAGTGTATCATTGCATTAGAGAGAGTTCAAGAACTTGGAGAAAGAATGGGAAAGAAAAGTTGAAGGCAGTCAAAGGTCACCTTTTGACATAAGATTTATATTCTTGTTTTTTCTTAATGCTATAAAGCAGGTGATTTTTCACTGCTAGACGTTAACTGCAAAAAAACCCCACAAATCTTAGTTGAAAATGGACATAACTTTGATCCTTTGAGGCATTTATTAAACTGATGTCTCAGTTAACTAAATGCTAATATTGGTGAGAAGTTTAATTTCATATTAAGTCTCATGTGCGTTTATAGTATTCTCATGTGTGTGTGTCGTTTTCTGCTCTCAAGCATTGTGGAAGACAACATTTTCAATTGCTGTTGGTCAGGCTTAAAGTGGAAGTAGTTGTAATGGACGGGCTTGTCTTGGTTGTTTTATACATTGCTAACAGAAATTCCTAAGCCTGAGTACTTTCAGAAAGAAGAGGTTTATTTACAAACTCGAGATTCTGTGGCTGGGTAGTCCAAAGGCCTAGGCCCATAGATGGCCTAGCTGCCAGAAGCACTGAGCGTGGCAGGCACCTGCAGAGAGGAGAGTCAGCAGCTTGCCTTCTTCCTCTCTTACGATGAGTTCTCGTATTGTATTAAGTCTTGACGTCAGGTAGTGTCAGTCCTCTGACTTTCTTTTTCCATTACTGAGTTGGCTATTCTGAGTCTTCTGCTTGTCCATATAAACCTTAGAATCAGTTTGTCCTTATCCATCAAAATAACTTGCTGAGTTTTTGATTGGCATAGTTTTCAATCAATAGTTTGAGCTGGGAAAAACTGACATCTTGAAACATTGAGCCTTCCAATCCATGAGCCTGGAATCTCTCTCCATTTATTTAGTTCTTATTTGATAGCTTTCATTAGAGTTTTGAAGTTTTCCTCATATACAGCTTATACTTTTTTTTAAGATTTATTTATTCATTCATTTATTTTAATTTTACCAGAGAGAGGCAGAGAGAGAGAAAGTGAGAAAGCAAGCCACCCAGGTTCGGGACTCAAATTGCGGTCGGCCATGTGGGAGGGTCCAGTGCCCTAACCACCATGCCACCTGCTGGTCTCTATACATACTTTCTTAGATTTATACACAAGTATTTCATTGGTGGAGTGTTAATATAAATGGTACTGTATTTTTCACTTCAAATTCTATTTTTTTACTTTTACGCATTAACATTATACCCTTCAGCCTTGCTATAATTGCTTACTGGCACCAGAGCTTTGTTGCTGTTTCAGATTTTCTATATAGAAGAGCATGTCATCTGTGAACAGAGGCAGTTTTATTTCTTCCTTACAAAGCTGTATAATTTTTCTTTCTTTTTATTATCTTGTTCTATTAGCTAGGATGCCAGTAGGATGTTCAGAACCAGTGGTGAGAGGGGACATAATTGCTTTGTTTCTGATGTTAATAGAAAGCTTCAAGTCTCTCACCATTAAGTATGATGCTACTTGTACATTTTGAATACCTTTTTTTTTATCAAGTTGAAGAAATTCCCCTATTATCCCTTGTTTGCTGTATTTACCATGAATGAGAGTTGAATTTTCTCTAACGCTTTTTTTAATCTACTTATAGGATCATGTTACTTTTCTTCTTCAGTGTGATCTGATGATACACATTGATTTTCAAATGTTGAATCACCCTTGCATAACTGAGATAAATCTCATTTAATTATGGTGTATAATTCTTTTGGTGCATTGCTGGATCCAGTTGATTGACATTTGGTTGAAGATTTTTACATCTATGTCCATAAATGGTATTTACTTGTGGCTTTTCTTGTCTTTGGTTTTGTATTAGACTTGGACAGGAAGCACTCCACCTGCTCCGATCACTGGAAGATGGTGTAGAGAACTGGCGTCATTGCTGCCTTATTCTTTTTTTTTTTTTTTTGAGAGGTTTTTCGCTATAGGGCGTGTGTGCTCGCCAGACAGACAGAGAGAAACAGAGAGACAGAAAGTGAGAAATCACCCCCCAGGGGTGATGGTCACGCCGCAATCCCTTCTCCTCCATTCTCCTCTTGGGATCTTGGGCATGCATGCACATGCACCCAGCGTGAGTTTTAAGCCACTGGGTCCGGGACGTGAACCACAGTCGACTACGTGGGAGTCCAGCGACATAGCCATTACGCTAACTGCTGGTTCCTCTGCCTTATTCTTTCAGAGCCCTCTGAACAAGGTGCTTTCTGGTTGGGAGGTCGTTATTGATTCAGTTATTTGAATAGACACAGATCTATTCAGATTCCGTATTTTTTCTTTTGTGGTTTAAAATTTTTATTTACTTATTTTTTGAGGTTTCTGCTATAGGATATGTGCGCTTGCTGGAGAGAGACAGAGAGACAGTGAAGGAAAGTGAGAAATTCCCCCCAAGGGGGAATGACCTCTTTTCATGAGATCTGAAACTCACTGGATCTTGTGAACATCATTAACTTATTTATGAGGGTGTTGTCACCATGATGCAATCTCCATGAACCAGTCACTACCCACTAGACTTCACCATCTCCAAACATCAAATTTCTTTTTTTTTTTTTTTTTGGAGAGGTTTTTTCGCTATAGGGCGCGTGCGCTCGCCAGACAGACAGAGAGAGACAGAGAGATAGAAAGCGAGAAATCACCCCCCAGGGGGGATGGTCACGCCGCAATCCCTTCTCCTCCATTCTCCTCTCGGGGGGCACGCACGCACACGCGCCCGGCGTGAGTTGTAAGCCACCGGGTCCGAGACGCGAACCGCGGTCGACTACGTGGGAGCAGCGACATAGCCATTACGCTAACTGCTGGTTCCCAACATCAAAGAAAACATGAAATTTTGGGGGACAAACCATGATCCAAATCATAGCAGGACTTTCGGAAGAAAACGTGATGATGCCAGACAATGGCGCAGTGGTAAAACATGATGCTCTGTGAGACAGTCCCACATGAGAAGATTCCTGGTTCAAGTACCGAGACTTCTTTGAGTATGCTGTTCACACACTTGCCCATGAATTGGGGGACTAAAGGCTGAGGTAGACGGCATCTTGACCCTATTGGGGGTACAGTCTCTCCATTTCTCTTTCTTTTTTTTTTTTCTCTCTGTCACTCTTGAAAGAGATAAATGAATAAACTTTTTTTTTCAGTCTGAAAACAGCTACTCTATTTATTTACTGACCAGATTACAAAAATAATCATGGTGGATATCTTAGTTCATCCTTATTTTTTTTTTCAACCCATAACACCAAATTACGATTTATTTAATCTTTAAACATGTGTTTTTGAGAGTAATACCTAAAAAAAAAAGTTTTTTTAACAGAGAAGTACCATTTCTATATTATTATTATTATTATTATTATTATTATTTATAGATTTTTGAATTTTAATTTATTTTTACATTTTTCCACATTTACTTTAAATATCAAAAAAATTTAATTCACATTCCATAGTTCTTGAAAGTTAATAAACAACTTTCAAAATTTCAAAATATTTCTTATAAATTTTGTATAATTTTGTTTGTGACTCTATAACAACAGAAATAGTATGATTTTAAATATTTTTGAGAAAATATTTACATGTCATCTACTGAAATTGTTGAAAAGCAAATGCCCAGCACACTAGTCACACATGAACCTTCTCAATTTCTTAGTTCATCCTCCTAAAAAGTCTGTTGATCTGGTCTTCCCTGTTGCCAGCATCTCCACCTTCTACAAAATGTGTGGCCTTTTTCTTCATTCTATCTTGTGGAGAAGATAATTTAAAAGACCACAGGAAGTTATTTGCTTCTTTAAAGACTTTTCCAACAATTTAGATTGCATGAATCAGATCCTCCATGCAGATGATGCCAAATTTACCAAGAGGTCAATTAATCAAAGAGTTTCTGTCAAAGCAATTCGCTTCTTATTGGTTTTGCCATAAGTATGCTTGTAGATCAGTTCATTTACTGACTTCAGGTTCGGGAACCCCCATGCAAAATATGGTTCCACAGCTGTCAGCATGTTAATTGAGGCCTTGTTGAGCTTAACAGAATGCCATTGAAGGTCTGACAAAGACAAAGAAGTTGAAACACCTTTCAAACCTTTGGGCTCACTCCATTGATTCCTCTGATCCTGATGACAAACACCAATTTGGGTTCTGCAGGTACATAGAAGTTACCAGCTTTTTTTGCCATCTTGGCCATGTGAATCTCAGTTCTGTACATTAATCTATATTTCTTATGATGTGCGTAGCTTTTTCATAGATAAGCTTCCTCCTTGCCTTTCTTTTGAGCAAGCTTCTTTCTCAGGCACTTGATCGTCAGCTCCACAGAATTTCTTCACTTTTTCTTAAGGGTTTCTAGCACAGCAGGAACTGTCTTTACCCAATCTCGAATGCCCTTCATGGTTCCAGCCAGAAAACAGGAGAAATGAATAAACTTTTTAAAAAATAGAAAAAAATGGGACCAGCAGCTGGCATAATAGTTGCATTCCTGGACTCCCATGTACGACTATGGTTTATCTCCCAGACCCAAGGGCTTCAAACTCACTCTGGGTGTGTGTGCATGCGTGCCCAAAATCCCAATAGGAGAATGGAGGAGAAGGGATTGTGGCATGGCCATCCCCCCAGGGGGGTAACGTCTCACTTTTTGTCTCTTTGTGTCTCTGGCAAGTGCACACATCCTATAGCAAAAATCTCTCTAGAGGGGTGCCTACTTTCTTGTCTCTTATCTGTCTTTCTATCTTGTCTCTGTCTTTCTCTGGTGAGTGCATGTTCCCTGTAGCAAATATAAAAAAAAGTTGCAAATGGAAATAATCAAACTCTTCTCAGCCTATAGACTAAATGTATTTATATGTGTGGTGCTGGTGCACACACTTAGACATGTGACTTATATGTTTATTTTATAACCTCACTTTTTAACAGTGCTATATGTGAGCAAAATAGTATCTTGAACAGGAAAGTTCAGCACTGAAAAATAATGAAAGTGCATCATCTGGCAGTTTTGTTACCAGAAGGCAACAGAGAGTTCATGTTTAGAAAGTTACTTAAGGGCCAGCCCCTTAGCGCAGCAGTTAAGAGAGCCAGATCCCACTGGCTGGCCAGCCACGTTCAAATCCCAGCCCCCAGCTTGAACAAAACATCAGATATGTGTGTGTCCCAACTCCTGATGAGATGCAGCAGTTGAGGGAAAAGGATTGTGGTATGATCATGTGCCATTGAGGGGTACTTTCTCTCTGGAGCGTGCACACACTCTCTGGCAATAAAGAAAGAAAAGAAAAGAAAATTACTTGAGTTTTTGCAGATAGGAGTGGCAAAGTTCTAATATCTTCCTCTTTAACCTGTATTCCATGATAGAAAGAAAAAAAAAGATATTTTTCCCCTCTGATTAATGGGCAAAAATTGAAATGGGAGAAGAAAAGGGACTAATATACATGAGAGTTATTTGAGTTGAGATTATATTTTGTTAGAAGTAGAAAAAGACAGCAAAAAGGAGACCAAATCCTTGAAGAAGAAGATGGTAGAGAAAGTCGTGGAATCAGAAGTTTCCTGTGCAGATCAAGGTCTGATGAGGCTCAGGAGCCTTTATTTGTTTATCTTTTCCTTCCCTGTAGGCAGGGAAGAGGAGGCGGAGGTCGAGGGCAGAGCATAGGGAGAGGCAGAGCAGCCCCTGTGCACTGACGGTGCAGGACATGCGCAGGTCAGGTAGAGATAACAGAAGACAGCTGCGGGCTGCTGCATTCTCCCCACGGGCACTGTGCGAGGTGCTGTAACCTCAAAAGCGAAGAGATTAGGGAGTCACAGGGGTGGGCAATAGGGCAAGGGAGGGAAGAGAACAGACTATACAGTTAATTGACACAGAAATGCAAAGTTATTTGCTGATGATAACATATATTTATGGTGATGTCTTTGTCTTGTCAGATACACACTGTATTTGTGCTGGGAAAAACTATGTCGTACACTGTAACCCTGTAGTGACTAAATGTAAATTATATATATATATATATGAAATTAAGTAAAAAATGTGAAAAGATTAGACTTTGCAGAGTAAAGTCCCATGAAGGGAACGTGTTCTGACTAATATTATATAATCTAGGAGAGGAGTTCAGAAGACGGGCGACTACTTTTTAATTACTTCCTTTTCTTTCATTCAGGAGACTTTAGGCATTGTAGGAAAGCTCTCCTGTTTCAGATCTCTCTGTCTTGAGAATCAGTGTGGTAGATGGTAGCGTTGAGATGAAAAACCTTTGTCAGTTCTTTGGAAGCCAGAAGGAACAGTTGGCAAAGGTCTCCTGACATTGCTTGTAAAGACTCATTCTTCACTGTCAGAGTGTTGTTGAATGCCGTGTGCCCGGGCTTCTGTGAACAAATGGGGAGCAGTTTACCGTGATCTCCCTCCGGCTTTTTAGTGTCATGTTCTGTTTTTATATACATCTTCTTTATCTTGATTCATTTCTTTTAAAATCCCATCCCAGGTATTCCCCTCAACTGGAAGTGACTGCAACAGTCCCCACCCCAACCTCACCCATGGTCCATCTAGGGCCTGGCCTAGTGAAATAACCCTTCCAGGAAGCCCTCGTTAGGGTCAGCTGGTGGTGCAGGGGTAACGTGAGCTCTGTCATGTGGGCCCACACGGGAAAGACCTGGGGTCATGTCCCACCCGGGGCCTCCCTGTACATGCCAGGCAGAGTGTGTGTGTGCCTATGATCTGGGCAGGGCTAGAGGTGGATTGTGGTCTGTGGACCCTATTGAAGGGAGGTCCTCTCTCTCTTTTATGGAAAAGATAAATAAACAAAACATAAAAAGAGCTCTGTTATTTAAGAAGAATTTACACCATAATTTCTGAGAATCCACAAATTGGAGAATACTGCCGTGTCACATAATTTCTTTCAGAATGTGCTATAAAATGTCATTGAAACCATAGATCTTAATGAGGATTACTTCATATATGTCAACTAACAAAAGAATGCTGAGCCACATTGAGTTGGAGAGGTTGGGACTTGGAGTGCATTTAATCTGCGTCATTTTTCCTCCATCATAACTTGTTTCACAGAACACGTTCAGCTGTTTGTGAGCTCAGCACCACTTGTCCTGGACTCTCAGTCATTCCCAAAGGTTGAAACTTCATTAGAAATCCTGGCGCAGCTCAGCCTGCTCTGTGATATGATGTGTACGGCCGCGTTTCTGTTAGCCACCTCCACGTGTGAATAGAAGAGAGCCAGTTGGCATGGGTGACTTTTCTCCAGTTTGCTAATGATTGTATGGAAACCACTTCTCTCTAATCTGGCACTGATTCTGGCAAGTTCTTTGAAAATTTTAAGCTATACTGGGGGTGCAAAATAGTAAATTTAATTATTATATGACTCTGCGGCTCTGAGCTGGAGGCACTAGGGAGGAAAACAAAATAAAGCAGGAGAGTGAAAGGAGGAAGGGAGGGAAGATCAACATGGCCGTACTTTAGGCAGACAGCTGTGCTGACCGGATTCTTGGTATGCTCCGGCCACTCCCTCTCAGTCCCACGCTTCTCCGTCCTACTCAGTCACCACAGGGAATTACAGCTTGTCTTTAACTTCTCTTGCTGCCCGATTTACTGTTATCAAGTAGCTCGAAAAGTTAGGAATAATTCCAGTCACTCCCACACAGCACAAACCAGCTTCCTCCTGCGACTCTGGGCAACCGAGCATGTGCCACCTACGTTGTATTCCTGCTGAACGCCCAGTGTAATCCGTGGCTGGACACGAGGCATTCCTTCAAGACCTCGGCCCCTCTAGTCGCCTCCTGCTCTGTTTGCCCTTGCACTCTCTTTTGTCGCTTCCTGCTCTGTCTGCCCTTGCACTCTCTTTTGCCGCCCGAGGCAGAGTGAGTTTGACATCTCAGGGTGCCGGGACAGCAGCAGTGGTACTTGCAGAAGGCTAAAATCTGGACACGACCTGTCACTCAAGGCCACACTCAAAAGATTGTTGAGAAAAGGAAAGAAAGACTGCTGAATTTGATGAGCCCTAAGTTTAAGATAAGGAAGCTTTGAAGGAAATAAAAATATGCCACACATTACAGGCATAGGAATTTTCCCTGTTTGTGAAAATTTTGTTTTTCAGCTCTAAGATAATTATGTTGCCAATGTGCAATGAGACTCTGGATGCTTTGGTCTTTCCACAATGTCAGACTTTTATTGCATAGCATAAAATTTAGCACAGCAGAGCAGTCAGTGACAAGAACAAGTCACACTCGTCAGTCACCCTGAGCGGTCTCTGGAGGCAAAGCACCAGTAGTGGGCGTCCGCAGATGTCCCAAACATCTACCCTTGAAGGGAGGGAGCTACTCTTATCTATTCCGGGAAGGCTCCCAGAGGGTCTGAGGACAGGCACTGAGGCCGGGACTTAGTTTCTAGGTCTGCAGATCTCTTGGGGTGGCCAGCCGGGAGCGACGTGCTGGTCACGGCACCAGGAGCAAATGGCAGAGCGGCATTGGGGAGAGCAGAAAAGCAGCCTTCTCTCAAGGTGGCGGAGTCTCCTGACGAGCACCTGTGTCTAAGATTAGCACTTGGCGAGTCCGGCCGCTGCTCGGGTGGGCCAGTGTGCCTGCCGTTATCAGGTATGGGGTTTCCGTCACTCCTGCAGGGCGTTCCCATTCTGTCCCTTCAGTTTGACAGGCAGAGGGAGGACTAGGGTGTGTACATGTCATACTCCTCACTGCTCAGTGCAGTCTTGACACTACAGAATCCATTTTGTTTAACATCGTGCTCTCCACACATGTTCCGTTTATGCAGAGAGTACACAGGCGCACACGCATCCCTTCCAGAGCAAGCATTTATGTTACTGTTTCATATCCTTATACAGGAATTGCTGAAAGCAGAAAAGGCTGACGGGACAATGGTAATTCAGGGTTGACTGTGGTCAAATGAGAGGTGTAAAAGAGGTGTGGGGTGGGGTGTGGCCTGCAGCACCGGGGTCAGCCACTGTGAAGGGGCTCTCATATGGCCAACCGAGGTCTGAGTCCCACTCCAAAGGCCTGACAAACATGCCGAGGCATGTACATGGCCCTAGCACGACGGGAAGGAGGAGTGGAGGAAAGGGGACTGCAGTGTGACCATGCCCCACTGGGTGGTTTGCAGTCGCACACTCTCTCACTCTAGCGCATGTGCCCTTCAACAGTACCAAAATCATTAACAAATAAATAAATAAAAGCGGTATATGGGGGAATGTTAAGGGTGCTAGAATGAGTATATTTTGATAGACCTATGAATATTTGTCTATCAAAAATCTGTCTTGGGACCAGCAGTTAGCTTAATGGCTATGTCGCTGAACTCCCATGTAGCCGACCGCGGTTCGGAGTCCCGGACTTGGTGGCTTAAACTCACGCCAGGCGCGTGTGCATGCGTGCCCAAGATCCCGAGAGGGGAATGGAGGAGAAGGGATTGCAGCGTGGCCATCCCCCCTGGGGGGTGATTTCTTGCTTTCTGTCTCTCTGTCTCTCTCTGTCTTTCTGGCGAGCGCAAGCACCCTATAGCAAAAACCTCTCAAAAAAAAAAAAAAATCTGTTTCAAAGTAGTATCAAAGTTACTATTAAGACACACTAAAGGAATTCATCTTGATATTTAAACTGTTATAACTCATCCATTCTGTATTACTGGGAATCTGAGTCATTTCAGTGTTCTGTAGAGTGTTCAACCAGAAAATGGATTAAAACCAATCTTATTAGGTAGAGGAATTCTTAGGTATTTGTGAAATTATCTCAAAAAACTTTATTTTCTGTAAAATAATTTCTATATTTCTATTTTTGTTTTCTATAAAACATTTTCTATGTTTTTTTTTCCTGATTTTGTAACATTTTTTACATTTGAGCAAGATGTTTCATAACTGGGGGAGTCTTCAAAGTGTTCACAGAAAATGTGTATTATGAAAAAATTATGCATGTATTTCAGAATTGTTTGCACTAAAATAAATTCATACTTCAACTTTTCTAAGAGTTTTTTTAAATCCCCTCATATGGTAAAACTTTAGGTTGGTGGTTCTTACATAAACTATAAGGAAGAATAATTGATTTCTTAAATTAAAAGGTCTTTTCAGTTACACATCTTTTTTATGCATTTCAGTTAAATGTGTTTTATTTCAGATTTTAGTGTTTACTGCACATTCAATGAAAGTCCTTGTTACTTCAATCTGTGTATATTAAAAGACTGTAAATTGTAACTCTTTAGGAGACTGACTCAGCAGTGTTTTTCTTCCTCTTTTGCCTCTGAAAGGACTGTCTCACAGTATCATAACTTAAAAGTACGTGGCAAACTGCGAGGCAGGGAGTTTGTATAAAATTAGCAATATTTGACTGCTTTAATTTAAATAACTTTAAAATGCCATACAGAATCACAGTTAATAAGTTAACACACCAGTGTCTGGTTTAATGTTCAGAGTGACTAATCATTATATAATTTCAGTTTTCCTTATTTTTTTTCTGATAATGATTACATCACTTTTTAAAACACACCTGTTATTAATTTAAAGAATAATACAATGCACAACATTTTTTAGTCTATATATGTCTTTTTACTTAAGTAAAAAACTAGTTTATTGTGCAAAGTTAACCTTTGTGGGAATATAAATCAAGGAAAATGGACTCTCCAGGGATCTTTAAGGAAAGGTAGACCAATATGGAAAGAATAGTTATGATTTCAAGTGCACTTTTTTTTTTATTAAATATACTTGAGAGAATGAAAGCAGCATTGAGAAATGCTTTTAAATAATTATTGTTGAAATCAAACCTTTGTTTTATTATTAGGTCTTTGAAATCAGAGAATGGAGAGACAGAAATGAAAACTTCAATTGAAAATTTCCATATGCCAAATTAGTTTTAAGTATTCTATATTTTCCCCACTATTATATTAAAGTAGATCTATGAAAACGTTACTTTGATACCAAAACAGTTTGGAGCCATAGTGTAATAAAATCTGTTGTATTTTCGTTGCCATGTTATTTTATCATATTTCAAAGGAAACTTATCTTTAGTCTAATCTATAATAGTAAATTATTTTGGAAATTTGGCTTGACATACAAACAGATGCATTTTCTTGGTTCCTTTTTAAGCCAAGGGCTGGTGGTTTGTGGTTTATTGTTCCTGTGATTGGCACTAAAAGCCTTGTTTCACAGCTTGCAGTGAGGGGCTGTTGGGTAAAGAGAGGCCGTGTTCCACAAACTAAATTCAAAAAGTGTCAATCAGGGTCTCCCCTAGGTTACTTGGAGAATGAGTTTTCTTACTGATTTCACCGAATGTCGCCTCATGCTGTCTTTGATTGGCACAGCCTGGCAGGGAGGATGGATGAATCTGTCACCGGCTGGTTAATTGTGTTGCGGGTCTCAGTCTGACATCAGGTCTTTGACTCTTAAGTGGCTCAATACAAAACAAATTAGCAGATAGTAGTCATATTTCTCATTCTATATGCTTTGACTTTGTTGAATGCAGTCCATAAATCATATTGACTGACACACAAGTAAATGATGAAAGCTGCTTTTGAGACATGAATCTAGAAAGCAGCACTGTGAAGGTGCCATGGAAGGATGCATGTGGCTGACCCTTTGGGAGTTTCCTCGGAGCCAAATGTCTCTTTGCCACAATTGTTCTTAGAAGAAAAGCTTTGGGGTAATGCAAAAAGGATCTAATATGTCAGCAGATTCTCTTTTCCAAGTTCCTTTGAAATATAAGAAGTTTGTCTAAGGGTTTTCTCTTTTTGCAAGTTGTTTTTCAGCAAAATGTTAGCATGGGGTAAAAAAAAAGTAGTTACCTTTAAAAGTTTAGCAGGTATTTTTACTTATTTGTTTAACTTTGTTAATGGGAAAGAAAATGTTAATAATAGTTGCAATTAATTTTTCAGATGAGGGCAGGAGGAATTTTTAGATACTGGAAATGTGTTAAATGTACTGTTTTCTCCATCACCTCACTTAATTATTTGGACTTTGTGTATTATTTTTTTTGTAATGACATTCTGAAGAGTATTTATTCATTTCCAAAACTTTTGGAAGGCTTTACAAATGGATAGTTCTATCAAAAGTAAAGAATGCCCATTCCACAAACCTTTAACCTTTACAAATTCTAGACAACCATACTATTGATAGTTTGTTATAATGTTTAAAACCAGAGAGCATCTCTAGAAAAGGGCTAGTTTTTAAAGATAATTAGAAATACTTAAATTGTTTTTATTTTAGAAAATGATATTATTGAGAGCATTAATAAATTATAGTAACAGTGTTCATAAAGAATGGCCATCCAGTTACACCAAAGTGTAACAAGGACTATAGGCATTACAAATAAATTGCTCCAGGGGCCAGCAGGTGGTGTGGTGGTTAAGGGCACTGGACTCCTCCACATGACTGACTGTGGTTCAAGTCCCAGACCTGGCAGCTTGCTTTCTCGCTTTCCCTCTCTCTCTCACTCTGTCCCTCTCTGGTCAAATTTAAAGAAAGAAAAAGAGAGAGAGGAATAGAAAGAGAGAGAAGAAAAAAAGAAAGAGAAAGTTAAAATAATTCTTCTAAAAAAAAGAAATAAATTACTCGGGGCATTTTGGAGTGTGCAAATTTTTGTGAGTAGGTGAAGTTTAAGAATATTTGTAAACATTTTATAGTTAAAAATTACTTTTAAAAATAAAGTCTAATCTTACAAAATATAACTTTTATAATTTAAAGAATCTGAGCCTTTGATACGATTCACTTAATTTTTGAGCTATAACAAGGAAGAATTTATTTTATTTGGAGATTCATAAAGTATTTTAAACTTACATCTGAGAACGATAAGCCTGTGTCTAGTATGCATAATCAAAAGAAATTGAATATTAGGATTTAATTGTTAAAGTGCTAATCCCATGTGTGTCGTTCCATTTCCAGTTTTCCCCGGGTTTATGGACTAGCGAGTATCTGCACCCTCCCTTCGTTTTCAGCCCCAGTGCTATTGCTGTGTAGTCATTTGCACTGTCTGGACCCATGATAAATTGTCAGGGTTTCCTTGAAGCAATACTACTTACACTGTGCAGTGTGTGTGTTTATGAAATGAACTTTGTAGTAGTTTCCTTTTGCTGTTTATTGATTGCTTTTGCAGTTAGGACATTACAGAGGTAACATAAATTGGACACAGAGCTGTTTTGACGAAGGACATTAAATAAAGCATACTAGTTGTTCCATGAGGTCAAAATGACATTTCCATGAAGTATTCTTAAGCCTATTACATTGTAATTAAATGACATGCCATTTATTTCTCCTGTTCCTGCTCCCCCTCCCCCATTCATACTGGTACTATTCTGCTTGGGGTCTGAAGCCGCCTGTCTCCCAGACTAATTCCTCTTGGGTTTGGGGCACCTCGAAGCATGCTGCGTTTTGCATTGTTTGTCACATTCCTTTTTGGCAGTTCATCAGTATCTGTCAAATATATTGTTTGCGTTGGCTTTTATCTCTCAAGTTTTTGATTGAGAAATTGACATTCCATTTTGGATATGCAGTTTTCACTGTGCCTGGTGTCTAAATGCTAACACACTCATAAAAGTTGTTTTTAGTCTGACTTTTAATGTGTGATTAAAAGAACAGATGTCTCAAAAATATATTTATGGTCTTTATTACATCTCTAACAATTTAACCTAAGGTAAGGGTTTGTGTATCAATATATCATAGCACTTGTATTTGGGTGATTTTTAAAAATGATTTAATAGCTTTATTGGCCTTTGCGATGAGTAAGAAAAAATATGATCATCGAATATCACTGAGTGAACAGTTGTTAACAGAAGTGAGGCAGACATGGCACATCTCTCAGAAGTCATTATTCCCAACCATGTTCATAGATGATTAAATTTATCCCAGGAGTCAGTCCCTCACCAAATTCCATGATGGCTAGGAAAAGGTACCCCTTCTAGGAGCAGATACACTAAGAAGCTGCCCCGAAAGAATCTCGATGATACTTTGTTTTCAACTTCCAGTTGAACTGCAAAGCGTATTTCAAGAAACAATTTACACTAAAAGTGATGTAGTGTTGTGATTCAGCCGTGTAATTTAGAGGCTATATATTTTAAATGGTCATTTTTTTAAGAAAACAGTTCAATTAAAGCCATCAATGAAAGTTCATGTAATTTTAGAAGCCTGTCATAATAGTAGAAAATATTTTATGATGATAGTGAAAGAAAACCACAGATCTGTAGCTTATGTAACTATCTATTTCTTAATTACCAGATGACTTTAAAACTTATCTCTTTTTTTCTTTTTCTTTTTTTGGAGAGGCTTTTGCTATAGGGTGCGTGTACTTGCCAGAAAGACGGAGACAGAGATACAGAAAGCGAGAAATCACCCCCCCAGGGGGGATGGCCACACTGCAATCCCTTCTCCATTCTCCTCTCGGGATCTTGGGCGCGCACGCACAACACGCCCGGTGTGAGTTTAAGCCACTCGGTCCAGGACTCAAACCGCGGTCAACTACATGAGAGTCCAGCAACATAGCCATTACGCTAACTGCTGGTCCCAAAACTTAATTTCTATAACCGAATGCAGAATAAATTATTTTGAAGTCATATTGACAGTCATTGAAGCTATGCTGCAGGCTAATGTTCTGCTAGAAGTGAGGTCTTGTGAATCAAAGTATATTTTGAATTTTAGATGCAGTTTAGATAGTAATAATAATGAATTACAGTATTAACTTCCTTTATTCTGGTGTGGTTAATTATAAAAAGGTGAACTTAATGAGAAATATTTGGATAAAATATTCTGTCAGTAAGTTATTTTATGTCATAAATGTCGTATTTTCAATGGGTGTTTTAAAAAATCCTTGAGCCATTTTAAGAGATCAGGAATAATAATCATAGTCTAATAGTAATCTTAGTTTTTATCTTGTATTTTAGTTTTCCTTGTATAATTAGAGCTTTAATAAAATTTATGCCCCAAGAAAGATAAATGAACTAATAAGCCTATTACTTTTCATTCCTGTGATATAAATGTATACCCTTTATAGAAGCAGGCCAATAATCACTACATAGTGAACAGAAGCAACACAAAGAATGCCAGGAAAATTATATTTTTGATCATTTACGATATATGCCTGTGTTTGTTTAACCTGGTTTTGTCTGGTTGTTTGAAACAGGGGAAGGTTGCCCAGACGGCTTGTATGTCGGCCTGCCAGCATCTGTCCATGTCCTTGATGCAGATGCTGCTGGACAGTGAGTTAAAGCAGATAAGCATGGGAGCCGTTCAGCAGTTCAACCTCGACGTCATCCAGTGTGAGCGTAAGTACCTGCCTCTCCAGCAGCCTGGACTTAATGATACGAAAACACGTATATAGAAGGACATTTGGAAAAGGAGGAAGGAGACCTGACTGAGTTAAATTTCCAGCAGCTTTGGGAGTAGGGCTGACTTTCTTCCAGAAGAAGTATCTCAGCTTCCCATTTGGGGTGCTAGAGAGAGGCACTGAAGTTGTAATCCAGATTATGAAAATTGAAAAGACAATTTTTTTTTCTGTCATTCCTTCCTTTTGGTTATTCTTGCCTTCTTGACAGGACTCTTGTACTGCTTGTCACAAATGAGTGAAATGATCCCAGATTTATCATTCTCCTCCCTGTAAGTAACTTGATACTTGCTGGAAGGATCAATTGAGGACCCTTCATTCCAAATGAAGCTCCTGAATTTTTATTTCTCTTTCCCAAGGATTTCTCAAGCTTCTACTATTGCCATTGTTTTTCTCTTTATTTAGATGACAAGATGGCAGATTCCATAATCTTATGTTAACATCAGTCAGTCAGCTCCAGAACTAGATGTGCTGATCAGTTATTGTCCCACTACGTGTGCTTCAGGATATGGGCTTTCTCAGCCCTTACACTGTGACCTTCGGGCAGCCCTGTGGTGCGGCAGTACCGTGCTGTTCTAGAGATGCCAATGCCTTGTGACCATCATGGTTAGAACCCCCAGCCTGCTCAGTCTGAAAACATGCCAGACAGGCATGCGAGTGCCCCCGACTCAGTGGGCTGGAGGGCTGCAGGGCTGGGATCGGCGTGCCCAGACCCTGTAGAGGGTGCTCTTCTCTCTCTCCCTGTCTCTCTCATTCACCCTCACATGCGTGTGCATGCACTCTATCATGAATAAAGAAGGAAAAAACTTTAAGTCTAGGATGTGAGTGTGTATCCTTAGGAGCAATGCTTTCAATGAATGGTACTTTGATGAAATGATGAAAAGATTTAGTTGACAATTCTGTCAGGCACCACCATCAATGAATTTAAATCAGTGGGGTACAGAAGGATTACAAAATATTGTCTGAGGAAAAATATGCAACAATAAATCCTTTGTGAAAGATATTAAAAATGAAACGCTAGGAGCCAACAAGTGGTGTGGTGGTTAAGGCACTGGACTCCCACATGGTTCACTGTGGTTTGATTCCCAGACCCAGTAGCTTGCTTTCTCACTTTCCCTTTCTCTTTTTTCTCTGTCTCTCTCTGGTCAAATTAAAGAAATAATAATAATAAATGAATGAAGTTGAATAAATCTTAAAATAAAAGAAATGTCAGCATCTTTCAGCTGAAGTAGGAGCAACACTTTTTTCTTCAGCAAGTATCACGTATTTGTGCATCTACTATATAAGGTGTTCTGCTAGGAAAATATAAATAAGATTCTTAAAAATAATTATATAGGCTCTTTAAACAGAGTCAGTTTTCTATTACACAAAATATCCAGAGTTTAGGGCATGTGCACTCACCAGACAGAGAGAGACAGAAACAGTAAGAGGGAAAGCGAGAAGTCTCCTCCCAGGGTGGATATCATGCCGCAATCCCTTCTCCTTCATTCTCCTCCTGGGATCTTGGGCACACATGGACGTGTGCCCAGCATGATTTTCAAGCCACCAGGTCCAGGACTGAACTGTGATTGGCCATGTGGGAGTCCAGCGACAAAACTGGCATGTTATTTACTGGCCCCCTACTCATTTTCTGACAGAGAGAAGAATTTATGTAGAAAGCAAAAGAAAATAGTTTTTTTTTTTCCTAGGGAAGAGAAGGATTCATATTCTTTTCCTAGAAATAATTTCTAATTTTCTCTAATTATAAAACATCTATTCTCTTTCTCAAAATAAGACTATCATTTATGAAATATTTATTTGGTGTATTTATAAAAATTTTTATTTTGGGACCAGGAGATGGTATAGTGGTTATGTCACTGGACTCCCACATGGCTGACCGTGGTTTGAGTCCTGGGCCTGGTAGCTTAAAAATCATGCTGGGGGGACCAGCAGTTGGCATAACGGCTATGTCTCTGGACTCCCATGTAGCCGACTGCGGTTCGAGTCCCGGACTCGGTGGCTTAAACTCACACCGGACACGTGTGCATGTGTACCCAAGATCCCAAGAGAAAAATGGAGGAGAAGGATTGTGGCGTGGCCATCCCCCCTGAGGAGTGATTTCTCACTTTCGTCTCTTTATCTTTCTGGCAAGTGCATGCACCTTGTAGCAAAAAGCTCTTCAAAAACACAAAACAAAACAAAAAACATGCTGGGTGCATGTATGTGTGCACCCAAGATCCTGGGAGGAAAGTGGAGGAGATGGGAGTGCGGCATGGCTATCCCCACTGGGGGGTGATTTCTCACTTTCCCTCTCATTGTGTCTGTCTATATCTCTCCAGCGACAATATGCACCTTATGGCAAAAACCTCTTACAATTTTTTTTGCCAAAAATAAAAAAGCCTTCAACTTTTTAATGTTTCTAAGCTGAAAGAAATTGTTATTTTCATTCTACAAATAGTTTGTTTTCTTTTCTTTCTTTTTTTTTTTTTTTTTTTTTTTTTATTGCCAGAGGGTACATGTGTTCGCTAGAGAGAGAAGTGAGGGGCAGAAAGCACCCCCAGTGCTCATGGTCATGCTGCAATCCTCCTCCTCCATTCTTCTATCCTGTCAGCATTTGGGGCATGCACACACACACACACACACACACACACCTGGCCCAGAATTTGAACTTTGATTGGCCATGTGGGATCTGGCTCCCTTAACTGCTGCCATGGGGCCAGCCTAATTTTTTTTTTTTTTAATTTGCTAGAGGACATGTACACATGCTGGAAAGAGACAGAGAAAGAGCGAGAGAGAGACAGAGAGACAGAGTGAGAAAGCACACTCGCCCCTCCACGGGAATGGTTATTTCCCAACCCCATTTTCTCCATTCTCTCCTTCCTTTTAAAATATTGAGCATGCAAATCTTGGGACCAGCAGTTAGTGTAATGGCTATGTCACTGGACTCCCATGTAGTCGATCACGGTTTGCGTCCCAGACCCGGTGGCTTAAAACTCACACCAGATGCGTGTGCGTGCATGCTCAAGATCCCGAGAGGAGAACAGAGGAGAAGGGATTGCGACGTGGCCATCTCCCCTGGGGGGTGATTTCTCACTTTCTGTTTCTCTGTCTCTGTCTGTATTTCTGGCGAGCGCAGTGCCCTATAGCAAAAACATCTCAAAAAAAAAAAAAAATGTATTACTCAAAGATAGAAATTACTGTTTGGTTAGGTGACTTAGGTCTAAATTACCTCTCTGTTCTCTTACACGTCCATGAAGGGCTAGCCCAACTATGCTTGGGCATGAGGAAGTGGGGATAGGAAAGCACCCTCTGTGAGGCCAGTCCCTTCTCCGTTTCTCCTTTCGGGGGTTTTGGGCATGCTCACACACTTACTCAGTGTATTTTTCAAGCTGCTGGATCTGGAACTTAAACCGCTCAGTTGACCATGTGGAATTAAGTGGCCTTAACCACCAGGCCACGGCTGGCCCGAGTCATAACTTTCAGTGATTGATACATAAATCATTTAAAAATGAAACTTAGCATCCTCTAGTGGATATGTTAAGAGAATTTTAAAAAATACATTTCATGCTGACCGGCTCTATGGCCTAGTGGTTAAGGGAGCCATATTCCCCATGACTGACCATGGTTTGACTGTCAGTCCTGATAACTTTTAAAACAATGGCCGTATATGCCAGTGTGCCAAAATCTGGTCAGGGTAGGGAAACTAGAGAAGGGATCGTGGCATGATTATGTCTCACTGCGGTGCTTTCTCTTCCTTTCTCTCTGGCAAGCACACACACACTAAGACAATTTTAAAAAATTTGCCAGAAGGTGGGACTGGCACGTGGTATGGTGGTTAAGGGTGCTGGACTCCCACATGACTGACCATGGTTCGAGTCCCGCTCTTGGTGTCTTGCTCTGTCACTTTCCCTCTCTCTCTCTTGCTCTGTCCCTCTCTGGTCTAATGTAAATAAATAAATGCATACAGACAACAAACCAGGGCCAGAAGGTGGTGTGGTGGTTAGAGGTGCTGGACTCCCACATGGCCCAACCACGGTTCAAGTCTTGGGCCTGGTGGCTTGCTTTCTCACTTTCCTTCCCTCTCTTTCTCTGTCTGGTCAAACTGGAAAATAAGGAGACATGGTGGTTCAGGGCACTGAACTCCCATGTGGCTGACATGGTTCGAGTCCCAGACCAGGAGGCTTGCTTTCTCACTTTCCCTCTCTCTCTCTCTTACTCTGGTCAAATTAAAATAAATAAATAGACAGATAGCTAGATAAAATAATCCTTAAATAACATTGCCTGAAGGTACATACTCTCCAGAGAGAGAGCAAGAGAAAGCACTCCCATAGGGGATGGTCGCAATCCTTTCTCCTCCATTCATTCCTCTTCTCAGGGTTTTGGTGCATGTACACATGCCCGGTGTGTTTTTAAACTGCCACGTCCAGGACTTGAAGTGTACAGTCAGCCACTTGGGATCCAGGCATCTTAACTGCCATGCCACTGACTTGCCCTCCTCTGAAAATTTAAATTTCAAAAGTAGAAATAGGAGTTAGCCATTGGCATAGTAGTTAAGACACTGGACTCCCACATGGCCGTTCGTGGTTTGAGTCCCAGACTCAGGAGCTTGAAAAACACACTGGATTCATGTGCATGAGTACTCAAAATCCCAAGAGGAGAATGGAGGAGAGGGGAGTGCAGCATGGCTATTCTCTCAACTGGGGTTGATTTCTCACTTTCCCTCTCTCACTGTCTCCAGTAAGTACACTTGCTCTATGGAAAAAAAAAGAAAAAAAACACTGAAAATAAAAAGAGTAGAAATAAGTTTTTATCCTTTTAAAAGTAATTTTTAAAAATTAATCTGGACTGTTTTTAGAAATATCAGGTTTATTTTCAGTATTGATACAATATGGAAATTTCCTACATACTAGGACATTGAGAAGAGGAGACAGGAAAAGCAGTTTCACTAGGCAGAAGGAAGGCTCGAATGCATGGTAGGTTTGTGAAATAAAAGGGTCTGGGTGCATGAGAATCAGTTGTGATGTGGGGAGGAAGATAGGCGTTTAGATGAAGAATCCTGGAAGCTGAAAGATCATTGGATTTTACCACCTACCTGGTAATAACACACATTCCTCCACTTTGAAATCGTCTCTAAAATAACCCTGCCAAGTACATTCCCAGCCTTTTGGGGGATTAACTACTCTTTAGAAAATGCACTTTTGCACAATACACTGCTCTATCATTTTTCTACATTGAGCTAAAACCACTTTCTCTCTAAACTTCTCTTAATAGACCTGGCTCCACCTTAGCGCTAGTCACCTTCAGAGTCTTCTGAAGGCTAGACATCAGCGGTTCCTCTTACTGCTCTCCTGTGGCACAGCTTTATTGCTAACAAAGCTCTCCACTGAACAACTATTGGGTTGTTGGGAAAGTCATGATGTATTTTTCTTTGCAAAAATATGTCTTGACTTCCTGACACCCGGTAGTTTGACTATCTTCTGTTTAATGTCTGATACCCAAAGTTAAATACAGACACACCCAGGTGTAGAGATACTAGAGCATGTGGTTGGGCTACCAAATTCATTGTTCTGTGCTATATAATTTATTAATAAAGCCCAGACTATTAATTATAGTTTTTAATGGTCAGAGTTTTCTTTCACATCATTGCTACAGTATTCTTTTTTTTTTTAGAGAGAAAGAGATTTTTGCTGTAGGATGCATGAGCTCGCTGGAGAGACAGAGAGAAACAGAGACACAGCGAGAAATCAACCCCCAGGGAGATGGCCACACCACAATCCCTTCTCCTACATTCTTCCTCTCTTGGGATTTTTGGCACACATGCACATGCACCTAGCATGAGTTTTAAGCTACTGGGTCAGGGATGTGAACCGTGGTCGACTATGTGGGAGTCCAGTGATGTAACCACTAGGCCATCTGCTGCGTACCAAAGCTACAGTATTATAAAATTTCTGTATCTTCTCTTTTTTTGTGTGATTACTAAGCTCTGTTTTTCTTATCCTATATTTGCATGATTGGTTTTTTTTTTTAGGATTTTAAGTTATCCTTAATAAAATTTATTTTAAGATTTGTCCAATAATTAGTCTGTTGAGATATTTTTATATAAAAAGCTAATATCATAATAGATTTATAATCATGCTTCCTATGTATTTGACAAGGTCATTAGCCACATGTTAAACAACACCTTTTACCAGGGATCAGCTGATGGCGTGGTGGTTATGGAGACAGATCCCACATAGCTGACTGTGCAGTTTGAGTCCCAGACCTGGTGGCTTAAAAAACATGCTGTTGGAGGCCAGCAGGTGACATGGTGGTTAAGTCACTTGACACTACCACATGGCCGACCATGGTTCGAGTCTTGGGCCCGGTGGCTTGCTTTTTCACTTTCCCTCTCCCTCTATTTCTGTCTCTCTCTGGTCAAATAAAAAACAAATTAAAAATGAGTGAATAAATAAAATTAAATAATTCTTTTAAAAATGTAAAAAAAAAAAATGTTGTTGCATGTGCCCCAAATCCCAGGAGGACAGTGGAGGAAAAGGGATTATGGGATGGCCATCATCTCTGGCGGGGAGGGGAAGTGATTTCTCACTTTCCCTCTTGTTCTTTCTCTCTGTATCTCTCTGGCAAGTGCACGTGCTCTATAGCAAAAACAAAAACAAAACAACAACAACAACAAAAAAAAACCCCAACTCCTGTCATCAGCATCCTGGGATATGGCACACTAATAATCTGAGATAGAGTACATCAGTACCCTGGGATATCCAGTTCATCATCCACATAGCATCCAGGGACGAATAGCAATTGTATCATCTGGGGGCTTGTTAGAAATTCAGTTTCTTGGCCCACCCGCAGATGAGGACCTTTGAGGGTAGGGCCCAGTGAGTGTTTTGAAAAGACTCTTCAGATGGTTCTGATTCTGAAGTTAGAGGACAACTACATTACATGGGTTTCCCCTTCATATCGCTGTCAGAATCCTGCGGGTATCTTAAAATTTCTTATCCAGTTACTAATCCCCTAATTGAATCTAGCTCTAGGTTGGCATTCTGCTCTAAGTTATGAATAACTCTCAGATGCCTTACTAGCATATAGCGTTAACAATGATCACTGAATTTTCCTCATCTGCCAGTCTAATTACTCTTCAGAGAAGAAAATGATACCTCTCTGATTCTTTATAAACCCACATTGACTCATAATCATCGCTTTCTCTTCAAGACTTAGAAGCTATTAATTAATAGTCTGTGATTGGTTCTTGAGGTTAACATAAAATCCTACTAATTCATGGCATGCTAGCAAGAGATCCAAAGTTCAGGGAAGTTAGGTAGCAAGGTTCAAGCACTCAGATGGGAGACATTAAGTACCAGCGATCCTAGGCAACTCAGTCTAGTTGTAGTCAAAGACTTTGAACCATAGAAGGTGAGTTCAGTAGTAAGCATAAAATATAAATACCAAGAATGGCCTTTGTTCTGATACAGTTTTTTAAATTTGGTTTAATCAGAAAACAGTATTTTTTCCATTTTTATTCCTTTGTGGAAATAATACATACATTTCCTAAACCTCAAGATGTCGATATGCAGGTCGAGTCAAGTGGCACATGCAGACGAAGTGGGGAGGTGGAAGTTGGAATAATTCAGTTGCTGGCAGATGATGATGATTATTATTTTTTGAAAGGTTTTTGCTATAGGGCGTGTGCGTTCGCCAAAAAGACCGAGAGAGACAGAGAGACAGGAAGCGAGAAATCAACCCCCAAGGGGGGTGGCCACACCACAATCCCTTCTCCTCCATTCTCCTCTAGGGATCCTGGGAATGCACACACATGTGCCCAGCGTGAGTTTAAGCCACCGGGTCTGGGACTTGAACCACGGTCGACTACATGGGAGGCCAGCAACATAGCCATTACGCCAACTGCTGGTCCCGCTGGCAAATTATTATGTGCCACCATTCTTGTGCTTTTTAGTTTTTGTTTCGCTTTCTTTTCTTTTCTTTTCTTTTTTTTTTTTTTTTTTTTTTTGTTTTTTGGGAGAGGTTTTTGCTATAGGGTGCGTGCTCTCGCAGACAGACAGAGAGAGACAGAGATAGAAAGTGAGATATCACCCCCCAGGGGGGATGGCCACGCCGCAATCCCTTCTCCTCCATTCTCCTCTTGGGATCTTGGGCATGCACGCACACACATGTGCCCAGCGTGAGTTTAAGCCACCGGGTCCGGGACTCGAACCGCGGTCGACTACGTGGGAGTCCAGCAACATAACCATTACGCTAACTGCTGGTCCCCAGGAAGGGCTGTTAAGAGTATTGAGGGGCCAGCAGGTGGTGTGGTTGTGAAGGCGCTGGACTCCAGATCTGACGACTTGCTTTCCCAATTTCTCTCTCTCTGTCTCTCTGTCTCTCTCTGGTAAAATTGAAAAATAATAATAATGTGACTAGCAGATGGCACAGTGGTTACATCGCTGGACTCCCACATGGCTGACTACAGTTCAAACTCCAGACCTGGAAGCTTCAAACTTACACTGCGCGCTTATGCGTGCATCCCCAAAAACCTAAAAGGAGTCTAGAGGAGAAGGGATTGTGGTGTGGCCATCCCCCCAGAAGTGATTTCTTGCTTTCTGTTTCTCTGTCTTTCTCTGTCTCTCAGGCAGGCACCCATATAGCAAAAATTTCTCTTAAAATAATAATAATAATAATAATAAATTAAATTAAATAAAAATATTTCCCCCAAAAAAGACTGTTGAACTTTTTCAAGTGAAAGAGTGAAAAGAGCTTGACCTTGGGCAATGGGGATAAAAAGAAGAGGATGTATTCTAGACATTTTGGAAGAGGGAATACATAAAAAGAATGAATGAGGAGCCAGCAGCTGGTGTGATGGTTGAGGCACTGGACTCCTACCTGGCTGACCACGGTTCTAGTCCCAGAACTGGTGACTTGCTTTCTTACTCTCTCTCTGTCTCTCTCTAGTGAGCACACATGCTCTATAGCAAAATTAGAAAATTATAATGATAATAAATAAAATTAAATCTTTAAAAACTGAATGAGTAAATGTACAATTTCATATCATTAAGATGGCTTGAATCAGAAAGTCGTATTTAGAAGAGACCAAGAAAATGCATCCCATGGTTGGGGAGGCGGGACATGACGAGGGAGGAAGGGGCAGGGAGAAGAGACGAGATCTAACATCTAGGATAGATAGTTCAGTTAAATTCCACACAGAAGGTTGGAATTGCAGCACCCTGAGAGTACTGTGCTCGTAGCAAATGGTCAACACATGTTTATTTGTTTAATAAATGAACAGATTAACAAATCAGGAAGTCTCTATAATCTACATTTGTCTCTTTTAGAGTCTACCTTCATTAAAAAGTTAGGGCCTATAGGTATCGCTGTTCTTTCCACTCAAGACCATATCACTCCTTTAATGTAAACATAGTTGATCATTATTCTCTTTATAAAAGTTCTTCGCATATTTAATGACTGTGTTTAAATGATGCTTTATCTTTATCCGTTCTGAGCTAAAGAGTTATGAGTTCTTTGATGTTTCTTTGTGGAATCATTTTCACTCTTCTTTTCCTTATCTTGCTTTGAATCGTTTTCTGTTTCCTTTTTAGCCTATACTGGGACAAATTTGATAAAATATCTCCGTTCAGGAATGTGGAATCATATAAACTGGCATTCATATGTACTTATGTAGAAATGGTCTCTTTTTTAAATACTTTCCGATCAGTCATGTGGTGGTCTGCACACATGTCAGAAACTCAAGGCCTTGTTTCTGCCTCTAACTTGATCAAGTGAACTTGGACCGTCCATTCAACCATAGAGACTGCAGTTTTCTGCATAAATAATAGAATTTGGAACTGACAGTTTCCAGGGTGCATCTCTAAGATTCCGAGGCAGTGAAATGTTAAGACAATGACACGTGTGGGGTTTTGGAATCAGACGTTAATTCCTTCGTGTCAGTTATGTGCTTGGTGTTTAGGGACCACAGTGCTGAATACAACAGGACAGATCCTTTCTCAACAGGCATAAACTCTCTTGCTTGAATTTTATGCCTCGTTGAGTAGCAATTATTAATTTCACTACTAAATGCGAATATAAATTATTAAATTCTATTAAAGTATATTCAGTACTTTGAGAAAACGTAAGTAGACTTAAGGTAGAGAATGCTTTTGGTTAGCTTGACCATAGTCATCACAGTAGTTATAGCTACGTATTTGGAGAATATCAGTGCGCCATTAAGGAACGCACGTTTGGGAACTGCAAATAGAACCCCCTCTGAAAGCTGCATCGAACCTTCGACCCTATTATAGAGTGAGTTCAAGATAAATTTCTCCTTAGTTGGAGAAGCATTTGCCAAGCTTGGGTTCATGCTGATATTCTAAATTTGTGTATGCACTTTGCTTTATATTTGTTAATTTTTTTTTTTTATTTTTTATTGCATCCCACTAGTGCCAACCGCATGTAACAAAAAACAAGACCAAGAACTAAGAATTCACATTCCTGATTCCCAGGTGTAAATTCTTCTTCACCACTAGAAGAACCACTAGATGGTGCTCTTAATCACTCCTTATAATGACACATCTGGTTTTCACAGGGTATTTGCTTAGCCAGAATTTGAGTTCACGACTAGCTGTTTTCAATCTTTAGATCTAGCAAGAAATGGAATTGTAAGAAATCACTTCAATATCCAGGCTCATGGTCACTTATTTAGCTACAGAATTCATTCCATTTTGTATGTACCTGCCTGGTTGTCTACAAGCAAGGTTGCAAGACTATAGCCTAACCTCTTCCACCTTCATGTCCGCCCTTTGTCAAGCTTTTGGTCCATTTACTCTTATCTTAAGAATCCGTGGATGTTCTTCCTTCCCTTTCCACTCTGACAATTTACCTACTCTGTGTAGATGTATTCTATATCTAAATTATATTTATCAATACATTTTCTTTTCACCTTTTTTTAACCAGAGGGCACATGTGCTGGGGGGCTGGGGGGATACTTTCCAGTGGGTCATGGTCATGCCACAGTCCCTTCTACAGTTTTTCATTCTGTCAGATCTGGGGCCCATGCACACACGCATGTGGGCACCTGGTGTGTTTTTCAAGCTGTCAGGACTCAAATTTCATGGTCAGCCACATGGGATCTGGCTCCTATAACCACTAAGCCATGGGGTTAGCCCTATTTCCACATTTCCTACCTAATAGTAAAGATAACTGTCTGCCTAGGACCACATTGTCCAAGGATTTACGCCCTCGGCATTTAACTTAGGGTAGGTTTTATATTTTCATGTCAGGATAAATTTTTATGTCCTAACTACCTGGTGGTTTTCTTATCTCTTCCACCCTGACCATACCAAATGCTGTACATCTTATGTAGATGTTGAAGACAGGAAGGGCTCATTTTCCTAGTTAAAAAAAAGTGTTATAGACAAATACCTTGTGTTTTTGCCAATAGATATTCTTTTTTCATTTTTATTTTATTATAAAAGTTTCTGTTCTTAGGGACCAGCAGGTGGCGTGGTGCTGGACACTCCCACATGGCTGACCATGGTTTGAGTCCCAGACCTGGTGGCTTGCTTTCTCACTTTCCCTCTCTCTCTCTGTCTTTCTGTTTCTCTCTGGTCAAATTAAAATAAATGAATGAATAAATAAAATAATTTTTTAAAGTTTTTGTTTGTTTGTTTTGTTTTTGTTTTTGTTTTTGCTATAGGGTGTGTGTGTTCACCAGAGAGGGGGAGGGAAAGAAAGTGAAAAATCATCCCCCAGGGATGTCCACATCACAATCCCTTCTCCTCCAGTCTCTTTTCTGGGCTTTGGGCACACACACAAGCACATGCACCTGACTTGATCTTCAAGCTGCCAGGTCCGGGACTCGAGCTGTGAAGTTGGCCACGCGGGATCCAGTGCCTTAACCTCCACCCTACCTGCTGGCCCCATTAACAGAGATATTCTTTCTTTATTCTCTTTTGTGGGATGGTTTTGGGTTCACATCGTAGCCTCCCTGAGTGGACATGGATATGGTCCGTAGCAGGTCATGGCACCATGACTCTATGGGGGGGTGGTGGTGGCTTTTCTTTCTCTTTCTCTCTCTCTCTCTCTCTCTCTCTCTCTCTCTCTCTCTCATTCATAGAAGAAATAAAGTTTTAAAATATTTAAGTTTACAGATTGCCCATCCTAAAGATACTTTTTCTTGCAATCATAGCTTACATAGCATGCATTGTATTTTGTTCTCAGTGTCTTCTGAAGTGATTCAGACTGTTCTTTTTCCCAGTTAGGCAGATATAGCAAAGCTTTGCTCAGTTGTTATAATAGGCCTTCCCAATGAAATCATGCACTTCCGTCTATAATCTTTTTTGAGGTTTAGTTTGTTTGTTTGTTTTTGCCATAAGGAGCGAGTACTTGCTAGAGAGAGAGAGATAGAGAGAGGGAAAGTGAGAAATCATCCCTTCCCTAGGGGTGGGGGTGGGATGGCTACACCACAATCCTCTCTCCTCCATTCTCCTCTCAAGATTTTGGGCATACGTGCACATGCATGCAGCATGATTTTCAGGCAACCATGTCAGAAACTGGCAGTCAACCATATGGGAGTCCACTGCCTTAACCATTATGCCACCTGTTGGCCCTCTTTTTTGAGTATTTTAAAACTTGGAATAATTTATCGTCATTAAGTTTTATAGTAAAAAATAAAAGGAAACAAGTATATCATGAGTTTTTTTTTTCAATAAAATAATCTAAATGGTTCACAAACAGATGAATGGATTGAAAAAGTGTGGCACATGTATTCCATGGAATATTATTCAGCCATGAAAAATACAAGGCCCTGGAATTTGATAGAAAATGGATGAATATGGAAGATTTGTTGCTGAGTGAAGCAAGTCAGGCTGTGAAAGAGAGACATTGTATGTCTCCACTTAACACATACTGATTATCCGCAGTCTATGGTAGATCTGAAAGACTGGAGGACATAAAAGCATTAAAAATTATTATAGACACTAGAGACAAAGTGGAAGGAGAGTGTGAGAGGGGACGAGCACAGGAAAGATAATTTGGGGGAAAACATGGAGAGGTAAGATATTTGTGGGGCACAGATATGGTTTATTATCTGTTGATGAGGATATATATATAGTATTTTCAACTGGACTGAGCTGTATATCATGCTGGGTAAAGTCTCTTTACAATCTAAATGATATATAGTGATTGAATGTACAAATAATAATAATAATAAGGAAAAAAGAAAATAGTCTAAATGGAAGCATTAAGACAAAAAAAAAAAAGGCAAAGATTTAGAATAATTTTGTTTAGGGCCACAGCCTGGTGTTTAAGGGAACCAGATCCCACATGGCAAACTGTGTGGTTTGAGTGCCAGACCTGGTGGTTTGAAAAACACCCTGGAGTGCCTGGAGTGTGTGTGTGTGTGTGTCTGTGCACACCCCAAGTCCCTGTGTGATGGAGAGGTGGAAGAGAAGGGATTGCGGCATGACTACTCCCCAATGGGGGTGCTTTTTCCCTGTCCTCGTTCTCTGTCTCTGGTGAGTACATCCACTCTCTGGAAAAAAGGAGCGTTTTCTAAAAATTATTTTAGGTCCAGCCTGGTGGTACAGTTGGCAGCAAACTGAGCTGCAGTTCTGGAAGCCTTGTTGCTGAGTGAAGCAAGTCAGGCCGTGAAAGAGAGACAGTGTATGTCCCCACTTAACACATACTGACTATCCGCAGTCTATGGTAGTCATGGCCGACTGCAAGTCTGGATTCCCAGGTTGGCTTGGAAGTGCTCCAGGTGTGTGCAGGGGAGCCCAAGATCCTGATGAGCTGGAGGGCCAGAGACAGGGGATCACAGCATAAGGCCCTGTCAAGGGTATTTTCTCGCTCTTTCTCTGTCATGCACATGCTATTGTGAATATAAATAAATAAATAAATAAATAAATAAATAAATAAAAATTATTTTAGGAGCCTGGAAACTATTTTAAAACATCTTACCAGAAGATGAGGATCAATGCGTGTTTTTCAAAACGCCCTATAGAGTGGCCTACCTGTGCTGGTGCATGCTGGTAAGATGTTGCCACCCTGGAGCCTAGGCCATGGAGCCTGGGCTCATTTCCAGGACTACCCTCAAAGCTGGGTGCAGTGGTGTGTACCTGCAGCTCCAGCAACTCGGGAGGTGGGGGCAGGAGGATCCTGACAGTGAGAGGCCCTATCTTAAGAGAAAAAAAAAAAAAAAAAGAAGAAGAAGAAAAAAAAATGCTTCTAAAGCCATGGAATTATCTTCAGTTGAACTAAACAAGCTATGATAATAGTATTTAAAAAAAATTATTTTTTGGAGAGGTTTTTTTGCTAAAGGGAGCATGAGCTTGCCAGAAAGAGAGACAGAAAGGGAGAAATCACCCCCCAGGGGGGATGGCCACGCCACAATCCCTTCTCCTCCATTCCCCTCTTGGGATCTTGGGCATGCACGCACACACGCCCAGCATGAGTTTAAGCCACCAGGCCCAGGACTTGAACCGCAGTCGACTACATGGGAGTTCAGCAACAAAGCCATTACGCCAACTGCTGGTCCCAGTTTTAAAAATTTTAAAGGATGAAAGTCACTGAAAAAGAAGCTTTAAAATTATTTTTAGTTTATTTTTTATTTGCATTAGGAAGAGAGACAGGCAGCACCCCGGCAGGATCTTGATCACTGGATCTACCCTGTGCCTTCGCCAGCCTCTCGTGTGGACATGCACGTTCCAGGCTTCCTCAGGGAGGGCTCCACAGGCTCCACGGGGAACCTGATCTTGGGGCCATCCTTGCTGCTTCACCACGTCTGTCCCTGGAATTCTTTTTTTTATTATAAGATATCTTTTTCATGGGTTAGCCTGTGGCATAGTGGTTAGGGCAGCTGGGTCCCTCATGGCTGACCCTGTGGTATGAATCCTGTACCCTGTAGCTTGAAAAATACATGAGCATGCATGCCCAAAATCCCACAAGGAGGGAGAGATGGAGGAGAAGGGACTGCGGTGTGACCTTTTGCCAGGGAGGTGGGGAGTGCTTTCTCACTTCTCTCTCCGTGTTCTGCAAGTGCACGCACCCTCGGGCAAACAGCAACCCACGAGCTATCTTTACACCAGTCTTGGTGGGATAACAGTAACACAGTGCTCCGAGATGCTGAGGCCATATGAGAAGGTCCCGAGTCCATGTCCTGAGGCCTCTGTGTACTTGCCAGGTGCAGGTCCCTCTGATCCTGACCGGCGAGGCTGGGGTAGGGTCATCGTATGAAGACCCCGTGAGGGGTGCCTGTATCTGCCGCCTCCTCTTTGTCTCTCAGTCTCTCTCTTTGTTTACCTGTCTCCCTCTCTCATGGGAGAAGTAACCTTTCTTTTTTAAAAAAAGATATTTTAGCTTTTAAAGATTCAGGATTCCTTTATGAAAAAGATGATTAAAAGGCATGAGCAGACATTTACCCATCATCCTGATGTGGAACGGGCACTCAGGACATTTCACTTGTTGCCTGCACCGAGAGCCGGCTTCGTTCCTTGGTGTCGGCCTTTATTGCTATTAGCTAGAGGTGAGCGTTTAATAGGGTATCTTCTGTAACGAGCAGATGTTTGAAATACGTTGACAGCCGTGGAATTGGTCTAGTTTCAAAATGCTTCTATAATCATTTACCTAAGGCTAAAACAAGTCAGAAAACTTCAACTGATTGAAGTATGTTACAACTCTTGAGCTTTATGTAGGATAACCCTTCTAAATTTATTGTGATTAAGCATTACAGTGATTAAATGGCAGGTTGGAAGTTTAAGATTACTAAAATATTTGTGGTAATGGGTGCGGAGGACATTCTCAGTAGTGGAAATTAAAGGTTATGAATGATCTTCATTTGAAACGGTAATGTGTAAATATTAGAATACATTTGTAATAAGTAGAAATTAATTAAGTGGTTAAACTCTAAATTGTATATTTTACAATTCTGTTTTATTCTCTTAATTTTTTTTTTAATAGTGTTTGCCAGCTCCGAGCCTGTGCCAGGATTCCAGGGGGATACCCTGCAGCTAGCATTCATTGACCTCAGACAAGTAAGATGTAACAATGCTTTTCTCATTCAATGCCTTCCACCTCTTGCCTTTTTGTTTTAGCACTGCAGAGATGCTTGTTAGCCCTGAAACAAGCCACCTTTAGAAAAATGCTTCATTGATAACTGAATTTCACACCTCTATGAACCCATGTCCAATTTAACATCTTAACATCAGAGTGCATTCTCATCAGGGAGTGTTTTATTTACTTATCACCTGCTAAGCACATGAGTAAATGATACACCATACTTCAGCTTACTGATATTTGAAGTTTAAGTTGTTTCTTCTTTTTAAAGTTTATTTACCTGTTTACTTTGAGAGAGGGATAGAGATGGACATCCTGAACAGGGTCTCCAGCTGCGACTCTCCTCCAGTGCTGTAACTGGCCAGACTGTGGGCGCCCCGGGGTGTGCCTGGCATGCTCAGATCCACGTCAGGATGCAAACCCAGAGCTTCCCATACGGCCTCCAGCTTCTCATAGTAACATCCTGTTACCTGTGCCACCATGGCTGGCCTTTTAAATGATTTCTTTTATTTATTTATTATTTTTAGAGATTTTTGCTATAGTGTGTATGTGCTCACCAGAGAGACAGAGACAGAGAGAGGTAAAGTGGGAAATCACCTCTCCAGGGGGTTGACCACATCACAATTCCTTCTCCTCCATTCTTCTCTTGAGTTTTCTGGGCATGCACGCACTTGCCACTGGCATGATTTTTAAGTGGCTGGGTCTGAGATTTGAACCATGGTCAGCCATGTGGGAATTCAGCGCCTTACCAACTACACCACCTGCTGGCCTGATAAAACTAGTTTTTTTTAAAAAATAATAATTTATTTAATTTTATTTATACTTATTACTATTTTAAAATTTTCTACAGGCCACATGCACTCACCAAAGAGAGAGGGAAAATGAGAAAGCAAGCTGCCAGGTCCGAGACTGGAACTGCAGTCAGCCATGTGGAAGTCCAGCACCTTAACCACCATGCCTACTGCTGGCCCCAAAACTAGTTTTTAAAAGATAATTAATTAGAGGACCAGCCAGTGGCATGGTAGTTTTGGCAGCTGGAACCCACATGCTGTCTGCCTGATTGCATCCTGAACCCACGGGCTTGAAAAACACATCAGACCCACACGTGCATGCCCAAAACCCTGAAAGGAGGGAGAATGGAGAAGGGATTCCTGTGTGACCGCCTCCTTGTGGTGCTTTCTCACTGTCCCTCTCTCTGTGTCTCTCCTGTGAGTGCATGCACTCTCTAGCAAATTATTAAAAAATATGAAGAGATAATTAGATATTTGCATAATTTTCTCTGGCCACAGTATTCTAAGCCAGATCATTTTTCAGACCTCTTCTATTCATTTTACTACTCTTTGACATCTACTTTAGTATTATTTTCTTCCTTCTTTCCATCTATGCATATGTATTTTTTCTCATTCCTGTCTTCTTTCCCTCCTGTTTCTTTTTCTTTCTTAGTCCTAGGGTTAAGAAGTTTAGTAAGGCCGGGCATCACAGGGGAGCGAGGAGGGGAGGACCCAAGTTAGCTGCTCAGGAATGCTGGAACTGACAGTAGGAGTGTCTGCTGCCCGTAGCAAGAAGAAGCGTGGAGAGCACATTAAAGCAGAGACCCTGAGGTCGGTCTGTCGGTGGCGTCCATTCCCTCTGGGTGCTGGAGGTGAGACTCTGCCATTGGTGTGAGCAGACTTCACCACAGTGAGGACCAGCGTGAGCAGTGAAGGAGCTGACTTCAGTAGTTATTTGAAAATAGAGATATTTTTGCTCTATCTACATACCAGTGTTCTATAAGTACTTATCGGTTAATATGTATTCATTATTTGGAGGGGAGAAATAGGGTTGAGATGGAGACAAAAGTAGGATAAGAGAGATTTTGTTTTTATGGAACTTAAAAATCTTTTTGAGAAGCAAAACACCTGTGAACTGGCTAGGAATCCTTGTAAAACATGAGACAGGTGGAAAATAAGTGGGATATTTTCAAGATTTAGAAGGAAACTGAAAAAGCCATCCTGTCCCCAAATTATGTTTGTAAAACACTGAACATATTAAATATATTATGTTTATTTCTGTTCGCAGCTGGTGCTCAGATACTGTGCCAAACAAGTCGTGCTGGGTAACCTAGACAATTAACCCGATGACTTGGGGATGATAGTGGATAATGAGGATGGCAGACTCTTAATTACCATTGCACTTCACTGCAGTAGAAGGGTTCTTCCTACTGGTAGTTGATCCATTGCCTTTAGAAAGTATTCTCTCTGCTACAGTCCTATTTTCCTGAACAAGATGACCTAGCATAGGGGCCGGCACAAGGCATGCTACCTAAGGTGAACTCCCACATCATGGTTCGAGTCACAGATCTGGCGGCTTGCTTTCTTACTTTGCCCCTCTCTCTCTCCTCTCTCTCTCTCTGTCTCTGTCTCTTTCTCTTTCTTTTTTAATTCTCAAATTAAAAAATAATAATAAATAAAATTAAATAAATTATTCTTTTTTTTTTCAAAAAGACCTAACGTTGAAAGCTTGATTCTTTATCAAGTCGAATATAAGATTGTATATTTGTGGGGCCAACAGCTGGCATGGTAGTGAAGGTGCTGGACTCCCACACGGCCCACTGGTTCAAGTCCCAGACCTGGTGGCTTCCTTTCTCACTTTCCCTTTTGCTCTCTGTGTCTCTCTCTGGTCAAATAAAATAATAATAATAATTATAATGAATACATTTAAATAAATAAATAAATAAATCTTCGGGGGAAAAAAAGCTTGTGTATTTGATTCCCAGTTATGTCCAATTGCTGAGTAATTTTCCCTATTTCAAGGACATGAATATGTTCTCCAATCCAAAGGACAATTTTTGGATGACTTAAGAATAATTCCCATAATATATGAATAATCTGTTCATAGAAAATTTGAAATGAATTATATGATGTTTTTTCAGTTTCGTATGAATTTGTATGGTGTTACCTAGGGTTGATGATGTTAATCATTAAGTTGTTGGGGAAAGTCACGATGTATTTTTCTATGTTTTTCTGTCCAAAAATGCACTGTGCCTTTCCCGATGACCCCATAGTTAGTAACTGTATTGTAGATTGTGAGTAGGGCCACATGGCTTATGAAACTCTTACCAGAGATTCCGTTCCTTGAATTGTCCAGATAAACGGTCGGTTCAAGCAGATTAAAACTCTGATCCCAGGTACTTTCTTCCGTGTAAAAGTCTCTCTTCAAGCATACATTGGGCAGTGAGAAAAGTCATGACTTTTTAAAAAAATGCATCAAGGGACCAGAAGTTAGCATAATGGCCATGTCGCTGGACTCCCATGTAGTCAACTGCAGTTTGAGTTCTGGACCCAGTGACTTAAACACTCCAGGGGCATGTGCGTGCGTGCCCAAGATCCTGAAAGGAGAATGGAGGAGAAGGGATTGCGGTGTGGCCATCCCCCCTGGGGGGTGATTTCTCGCTTTCTGTCGCTCTGTCTCTCTCTGTATTTCTGGCAAGCGCACGCACCCTATAGCAAAAACCTCTCCAAAAAAAAAAAAAAAAAAAAAAAAAGCGTCATGACTTTTCTTACTTACTACTCAATAGCTCCTTAGGGAGTTGTCACTAAGGCATACTTATAAATAGTAATAAACATCTCGGTGCTGGCAGGTGGTGTAGTGGTTAAAGGTGCTGGATTCCCACATGGCTGACTGTGGCTCAAGTTTCGGAACTGGCAGCTTGTTTTCTCACTTTCCCTTTCTCTCTTTCTCTGCCTCTGTCTGCTCAAATTAATAATAGTAATAATAATAATAATAGAAATAAAATAATTCTTTGGAAAATGGTAATAAACATATAAAGTCATTTTGAATTTTTGAATTTGTTTTGAATTCTCTTTGTAAGTATGTGTACTTATACATTAAGTCCTGGTTGAGTTTTCCTCATTCATATAGTTTGAGTGTTTTTTTTTTTTAAGAGATTTTTTGCTATAGGGTGCGTGCGCTCACCAGGAAGACAGAAAGAGACAGAGAGACAGAAAGCAAGAAATCACCCACCAGGGGGGGATGGCCACGCCACAATCCCTTCTCCTCCATTCTCCTCTCGGGATCTTGGGTATGCACGCACATGCACCCGGTGTGAGTTTAAGCCACTGGGTCTGGGACTCAAACCGCTTGACTACAGGGGAGTCCAGCGACATAGCCATTACGCTAACTGCTGGTCCCTAGTTTAAGAGATTTTAAGTAAATAAAATAAATTAATATGAAACATTTAGAATTATGAACTCCATTATGACATGTATACATGTTAGCACAAAACATTTATATAGAAATTGGGACCAATGGGGCCAACAGGTGGCGTGGTGGTTAAAGACGCTGGAGTCCCACATGGCTGACCGCGGTTTGAGTCCCAGACCTGGTGGCTTGCTTTCTCTTCTCTCTCGCTCTCGCTCTGTTCCTCTCTAGTCAAATTAAAATGAATAAATAAGGTTAAATAAATTAATTCTTTCAAAAAAAGAAAGAAAGAAATCACTTCAATAAAATTTAAAAAATAATAATAATAATCAGGAGTAGCAGTTAGGGTAATGGCTATGTCGCTGAACTTCCATGTAGTCGACCGCAGTTCGAGTCCTGGACCCGATGGCTTAAACTCACGCTGGGCACGTGTGTGTGCATGTCAAAGATCCTGAGAAGAGAATGGAGGAGAAGCGATTGTGGCGTGGCCATCATCTTGGGGAGTGATTTCTTGCTTTCTGTCTCTCTCTCTCTGCCTTTCTGGTGAGTGTACAGAAAAACCTATAGCAAAAACCTCTCCCCCCAAAAGAGAAAACATTTATATAGAAATAATTATGTAAATATAAGACATTTTAAAGTATGGTAGTAAATAAATACACAGTACAAGTGGCTAAAGAATAAAAAAATTTTATGATGAGCTAACTTACTACATTTAAAAAAAATTATTATTATTTTTTTGAGCATTTTTTGCTATAGGGTGCGTGCGCTCACCAGAAAGACAGAAAGAGACAAAGAAACAGAAAGCGAGAAATCAGCCACCAAGGGGGGATGGCCACGCCACAATCCCTTCTCCTCCATTCTCCTCTCGGGATCTTGGGCACACATGCACACACACGTGTCTGGCATGAGTTTAAGCTACCAGGTCCGGGACTCGAACTGTGGTCAACTACATGGGAGTCCAGTGACATAGCCATTATGCCAACTGCTGGTTCCATTTTTTTCTAATTTTAAAGGGAGCTTAAAATAATCTTTCCTGGGACCAGCACATGGTGTAATGCTTACATTGCTGGACTCACATAGTTGACCGTGGTTTGAGTCCCAGACCCAGCAGCCTAAACTCACAATAAGCATGTGTGTATGCATGCCCAAAATTCCAAGAGGAGAATGGAGGAGAAGGGATTGTGGTGTGGCCATACCCCTGGGGGGGGTGGACAGGGTAATTTCTCATTCTTTGTCTCTGTGTCTTTCTGTCTTTTTGGCAAAAGCATGTGCCATATAGCAAAAATCTCTCTCTTACATAAATAAATAAATAAATAAATAAATATTCCTAATTATTAGTGTTAAAATACAACCCTACTTTATCCTTACACTTTGTATTCCAAAATGAAAAGAGACAACTATCAATAATTTTTGTCTTTAGCTGCTGGACCACTGTGGTGTAACTTAAATTTTATTATGATATTGTAACTTAATTTTAGCTGCATAGATTTAATAAATTGGAAAAGGTAGTTATTTTTGCCAGTGTTTAGTTTTTAAGTTAATTTATGAACAGTTAAGTGGCAAAATGCCAACAGTGAGAATTGACCAAAACAAACAAACAAACAAAAAAACAAAAACAGTAATCTTAAAAATGAAAGTTTCACATGAGATGATACAGGGTTTTTTTTGGTATCAAATGTTAATGATTATTTAAATAAGGATGCCTTAAAGTTTCAGTGGTGGCTTTTATGTTTCCAGCTTCATAAAGATCATTTCTTAAGCTAACAGCATATTATCTTAGCACTTTTCTATGAAGTAGTAAATCACCAGACATAAAGGGAGCGCGAACACCTTTATTTACATTTCAGTTGAGTTTCTGCACTTTTCCTTCTTTTTTCTAGTCTGTGATCCATTTCTGTCTTAATAGAGTGGCTGACAGTTCTTTTCAAGTATACTTAGAAAGGCAAAAGAGCTCTTTTCATAGTACTTACAAGGGGTCATGCTTCTGGTTTTGGGTTTGAATTTGATACTGCTTCATGAATTGCTGGCTATGAAAGATTAGGAAGTAGGTCCAGTGGTCAAATTTTACCTGCCCACCCGGACTTTGCCCTGAGGTCAAACTCCTGATATTTGCTGTTCTGAATAGAGGAGTTGATGACAAGTATGAGCTGATACAAGAGGAAAGTTAGAACCATATCAAAGCTGAAGGCAAGAGAATTGGGACTGAATGAGAGACTGTGGCTAAAAGATGGATCGTCAGGTTTGCCCTCTTCTAAGGAAAAGGAAATAGCTGGCCTGCCAGTGAAAAGACTTTATCTTCCTGCCAATCACAGAGCTGCTAATGGAAGCCAGTTATCTCAACAACATCCGCAAGGCCTACTGCCCTCTAGACAATGAGAGGATTAGTACTCCTTATGTGAAGATGCTGCCTCAGTCGGTTTAAATGTGCTATTTGGACATGATTTGTCTGTGCAATATTTTTTACAAGTGAAGCCTGTCATCTCTGTACCCCAGTTCTGAAATGAAGTCATTAAGTGATAGACTGTATTTATGTTATGCTTACAAATACTTGTTTTCTTCTACAAAGGCCATCTGTTTTGTTAAGTATAATCCTTCCTGTGCATTTCAGATGAATACGTGGAATCCTTTAGAAAATAAATGAAAACCTTAATCTTGAATTATTCTTAAAAAGAATTATTTTATTTAACTTTATTTTAATTTGACCAGAGAGGGACAGCAAGAGAGAAAGAGAGAGAAAGAGAGACAGGGAAAGTGAGAAAGCAAGCCACCCGATCTAGGACTTGAACTGCAATCAGCCATGTGGGAGTCCAGCACCCCCAACCACCACGTCACCTGCCAGCCCCAGTTTGAACTATTTTACGATTTTCTGTGTAATTTGTAGTATTCAATGGTAAATTTTTATAACTCATCCTTAGTACTTAGATACGTTTCACTAAATGTCACTGGAAAATGAAGTATTCCATATGACTGAATTCGGCAGGCAACTCAAGATCACAGCCATTTTGATAGAAAACTTAAAAAATCTCTCACCTTTATAGCTTCTTACCAAGCATAATTCTTACAGTAGATTAAGCATCCCTGGCTTCACTAATACTAATACTAAATCTCATTTAACTTAACCTATTTCACTTGGTGGTAGCTTACTTAGACGGGTAAGATATTGCTTCATTTGACAATATTTTGAGACTCTCTTAGGTAATCTGGAGAATTAGGAAGGTTGAATGATAAAAGAAGAAAGTAGATTTGAAGCCAAAAATCATTCTTGCTCAAAGAATGCTGGCTAGTGAGTTGTGTTTTCTAGAGCAATGTTTTCTTCTTCTTCTTTTTTTTTTTTTTTTTTTTTTTTTGGAGAAGTTTTCACTATAGGGCATGTGCACTCGCCAGACAGACAGAGAGAGACATAGAGACAGAAAGCAAGAAATCACCCCCCAGGGGGGATGGTCACGCCACAATCCCTTCTCCTCCATTCTCCTCTCAGGATCTTGGGCACGAACGCACGCGCACCAGGCATGAGTTTTAAGCCACCGGGTCGGGGACGCGAACTGCGGTTGACTATGTGAGAGTCCAGCGACATAGCCATTACGCTAACTGCTGGTTCCCTAGAGCAGTGTTTTCTGAAGAGTCATTCCAGGAACACCAGTTGTTCAAGATGAGAAAGGATTTCTTAAAAAAAAAACACACACACAAAAACAAGGGGGCAGCAGATGGCATAGCAGTTACGGTGCTGGACTCCCACAGGGCTGGCTGCAGTTCGAGTCCCAGACCTGGTGGCTTGAAAATCACGCTGGGTGCATGTATGTGCGTGCCCAAGATCCTAGGATGCAAATGGAAGAGAAGGGATTGCAGCCTGGCCATCCTCCCTGGTGATGATTTCTCACTTTCCCTCTCACTGTCTCTGTCTCTCTCTCTCTCTCTCTCTAGGAGCACACACGCCTTAAGGCTATAACCTCTAAAACAACAACAACCTAACAAACAAACAAACAAAAAAACTATTTCCAAATCAAATAAGTTGGGGAAGCATTTTATATTGTAATCCCCTCTGAAAGACTCACGATGTGCATTAGAATCTAAAGACAGAAATTCTGCAGTAACCCAGGATTTCCTAACCTCGTCAGAGAACCTGTCTCCATCATTTCGGGATGTATTACATGAACAGCTTTAGGGAAATACTGCTTTAAGGAAGTCGCTGACAGTACCGTCTAGATGTCTGTCTTTGACACATGGGATCAGCATGTTTTTAAAATAATGACTCAACGATATAGAAAAATATGAATGATACCTGTAGATTACTCAAAGCTAGGAGAGTTCTCTAAGATGACAGAAGACCGAATCACAGGACTCTAAGTAGGCTTAAGTGTTGAGCCAATAAAGTTTCATGAAGTTAGGAAAATACTAACTGCTGTATTTAACTTTTTTAAATTAAGAAATACAGGATGTAGGAAATCTGACAACATTTGAAGAAGATCTAGTAGTTTTCTTTAACCACTGCATGAACAAATGGCATGATGGGAATTCTTAGACTGCATTCACAATAGTGGATTTCAACTCTGGCCACTGTGCTTTGGGGCGAGGACTACCCCTCACATCTTGCAGAATGATACACTCACAAACCGGAGAGCACCTAAGAGACTTAATTGTAAGGCCCCGAGGTGTCCGCTAGCAGTCTTGTCATGTGAAGAGCCTTCAAAAAGTCTTGAACGACTTAGTCTAAAGCCTTAGAGGTATGCCTTTGTAGAGGAAAAATTAAGTATATGATTTTTATTAGCCTAGATATAAATTAAGTATATACTTCTTCCAAATACAATCACTGTCTTCTTTTATTTTTTTGTCCGAGAGCGTGCATGCTTGCCAGAGTGGGAGAGAGGGAGAAAGGAAGCACTTCCCCAGTGGGGCAAGGTCATGCCTCAAGGTCCCTTCTCCATATCTCCATCCTGTCGAGATTTGGGGCACACAAACATGTGCGCCCCACATGTTAAGCCAGCGGGTCCAGGACTCGAACCACATGGACAGCCATGTGAGACTGGTTCCCTTAACCATCAGGTTATGGACTGGCCCCTCAAATACAGTCATATACATAAAATTTTTTCTCATTATTAGGCACTGTTTTTGAGTGTTTGATTTTGGGTAAACTATGGACTAGAGGAGGGACCATTCCTCTGAATTATACACAAAGAATGTAAATAGTACAAATGTATTTGGATCTCATAGCATTTCTTTTTCATTTCTTTTTCCTTTTTTAAGAGGTTTATGCTATAGGGCGCGTACACTCGCCAGAAAGACACAGAGAGAAAGACAGAAAGCGAGAAATCACCCCCCAAAGGGGATGGCCACGCCGCAATCCCTTCTCCATTCTCCTCTCAGGATCTTGGGCACGCACGTACACGCACCCAGCCTGAGTTTAAGCCACCGGGTCTGGGACTCGAACCGTGGTCGGCTACATGGAAGTTCAGCGACATAGCCATTACACTAACTGCTGGTCCCTCATAGCAGTTCTCAGACACACGTTTTATTAACTTAGACATTCAGGCAAATCAGCCCACTACTGCAAATTTTTCACAAAGTGACTGCATCTCTGTAGCACTAGATCAAGACAGGGAACTTGAGCAGTGCTTTAAAAGAGACCCCCCACCCCACCTGGTGCCCCTTTCCAGTTATTGCTGCCCTTCCTCTCAGGTGAGAACCTCTATAGTGACTTTTAACACCACAGGTCTACGCAGCCCGGTGATGAAATCTGTGGACACGAAGTGATGCTGTTAGTACCTCTTGGTACTGCCGCCTTTTGCTCAGTAGGTTGGTGACCTCTATGCTGTCACCCGTCGCTGTGATCCATCCATTCCCTTTGCTGTTATCCCACCCTCCTACAAACATGCCATAGTTTACTTACGTGTTTCACTGCTGGGAGGCAATGGACCGGTTCCAGTTTGCTATCACAGATGGCGCTAACGGGAGCGTTCTTTTGGTGAACATATGTACACGTCTCTGTCGAGGCATTTACCTAGGAGTGGAATTGTGGAGTCAGGGTGTATGTGTTTGTGTGGATGTGTGCGAATGTGTGAGGTCAGTTTTTTTGTTTGTTTGTTTTAAGGAGATTCTTGCTATAGGGTGCATGTGCTTGCTGGAGACACAGAGAGAGACAGTGAGACAGTGAGAAATCACCCCCCCCAGGGGGAAGGCCATTCTGCAGTCCCTTCTCCATTGCCCTCTCGAGATTTTGAGCACACACACATATGCACCTTGAGTTTCAAGCCGCCAGGTCCTGGACTCAAACTGGTTAGTTGCGTGGAAGTCCAGCACTTAACCACGATGCCATCTACGGGCCCCCTGTAATCAACTTTAATAGATACCGTGAAGCAGTTTCCAAAGCAGCTGTACTAGTTCACACTTTCGCCAGCAGTGCTGGAAAGTTCTAGTTCTACACCCTTCACATCGCTTGGGATGGTCTTGTCTTTTCCTTTTAAACTATTCCAGTGATTTTTACATTCTGGTTTTAGTATACAACCATTGATGACTTATAAGATTTAATTTTTCACATGCTTGTTGGCCACTTGTGTTTCTTCTTTTGCAATAACCCATCCAGATTTGGGGGTATTTTTTTCCGTTGACTTTTTCTTTAAAAAAAATCATTTGTTTAATTTTATTTATTATTCTTCTTCAATTTGAGCAGAGAGAGACATAGAGAGAAAGGGAGAATGAGAAAGCAAGCCACCATGTCTGGGACTCAAACCGTGGTACACTATGTGGGAGTTTAGTGCCATAACCACCACATCACCTGCCCCCCTCCATTGTGTTTTCTAAGTCTTACTGATTTATAAAACTTCTTTCTATATATTAATAGTCTGAATGTGAGTCCTTGGTCAGATGTATAAATTACATAGATCTCTTCCTGCTCTATTAATTGTCTGTTCACACCTTATGGTATCTTTTGATGAATTGAAATTCATAATTTTAATTAAATGCAGTTTGGTTTTTATTTCCCCCTTTCTGGTCAGTCTTTTTAAGAAAGAAAGTTAAGAAAGTTCTCTTTAAGAAATCTTTGCCTGCCCCTTGAAATCATAGAGATATTTTTCTGTGTTTTCTTCTAAATGTTTTAGTTTTCCTATTCACACGTAGGTTGTAAGCCATCTGGAATTAATTTTTATGCATGGTATAGGGTATAAGGTTCAAGATTCATTTTGTTCCATGCGGTTATCCAGTTGACATGGCACTATTTATTGAAAATAATTGGATCTCAGAGCCTTTTCTTTTCTTGTTTTTAGTTTGCCAGAGGGCATGTACATTCAGAGAGACAGAGGGAGAGGTAGGAAAGTGAGAAAGCACCCCCTGCAGTGGGGCATGGTCCCACTGCAATCCTATCCCCTTCATCTCTCCCCCTTTGCAGGATTTTGCACATGCATGCACACATGCCTGGTGTGTTTCTCCAGCCTCTAGGTCTGGACTTGAACCATATGGTTGGCCATGTGGGTTACAGTCTCCTTAACCACCAAGCCACAGGCTGGTCCCCTCAGAGTATTTTCATATAAATTTCTGATGAGTGCACATTTGCCCCATGGCAAATTTTAAAATAATAATAATACAATTAAATAAAGAATTCATTAAAATAAATAAATGTGCAATTTCATTAGCCCTTAAAACATTTGAGAAGTTCTAAAGTAAAGATACATCTCATTTTGGGACCAGAAGTTAGCGTAATGGCTATGTCACTGGACTCCCACGTAGTCGACCGTGGTTCGCATCCCGGACCTGGTGACTTAAACTCACGCCGGGCGCGTGTGCATTCGTGCCCAAGATCCCGAGAGGAGAATGGAGAAGGGATTGAGGCATGGCCATCTCCCCTGGGGGGTGATTTCTCGCTTTCTGTCTCTCTGTCTCTCTCTGTCTTTCTGGCGTGTACACACTCCCTATAGAAAAAAATCTCTTCAAAAAAAACCCCAAAAAACAAAAACAAAGATGCATCTCATTTCTCCCCACATGGACACAGCTGTTTGAGTACTAAATACTTTTCACAAATTAAAAATCTCTTATCATTCTACCAAAAAACAGTGTTCTGTGGCACACAATTAGAAAATAGATTTACCTAGGCCTCTGGATCTATGGGTTCCTAGAAGTATTTGGTTAAAACAGTGGGTTATGGGACCAGCAGATGGCATAATGGTTACATTGCTGAACTCCCACATGGCCAACCATGGTTCAAATCCCAGACCCGACAACTTGAAATTCATATCAGGAACACGTGTGCGTGCCCAAAATCCTGAGAGGAGAATGGAGAAGTAGGGATTGCGGCATGGCCATTTTCCCCGGGGGTGATTTCTCGCTTTCTGTCTCTCTGTCTCTCCGGTGAGCACATGTGCCCTATAGCAAAAATCTCTCTTAAAAAACAAACAAACAAACAAACAAAAATTCCAGGGGGTTATAGTAGCAAATAAATAGGCTTTTTGGTAGAAAGATGAAATTTAAATATTAAAATACAAAGTGTAAAATTAACGGAAAAATAATAGCAAGTTTTCAGAAATAATTTGTTGAACTTCCTTTCTTTAAGAATTCAGATGAATTTATGAAGGATGATAATTACTAGAGGATTAATGCTGCTTAGATGCAGTAAACCAGCCAGTCAGTCATATAGAATAACTTGTTTTTAAGAAGCGTGAAATGTAGCACAGGATTGCTTGTGAAGAGTGAAAAGATTTAGAGGGAAATTAAAATACCAGCTCACGGAGAGTTCAGATCCTAACAGTTGTCAGATTCCTTAGTGAATCATCAAGGCTATTATTATTGAGCCACAGTACACATAGCTGGTGAGAAATAAAACGTATATTCATTACTGGGGGCTTTTCTTTACTAATATACTTCATATAAATGAGATGGGAAAAATGTAAAGGATAGATGTTTTGATAAAGTGATCGAGATAAGTTCTATATTTTCTGTTTGTTGTAAAGAATGTCTCACGTTATTAAAAAAAGAAATACAATTGAAGTGACTGTCTTCAAGATAATTGCACCTTTCCTCTAGACATAAAATCGAATACTTTCCAAAATAAGAACCTTAAAACAAAGCCAAAGCTTCCAGAAAGAAAGTAGTATTACTATTTAGTGCTGCTAAAAATATGATGAAAAACATTCTAATTCCTTTAGAATTTACAGAGGTTTTTTTTTGCCCAGGTGGCTTACTCTGCATATTAACTTCATTTAAGCATCTACCAAAAGAAAAAGGCTAGAAGAACAAAAGCTACTTTGTTGAGTTGATCTCCTATACCTGAAAGCAAGCCCTCCCTGCCAGGGGAGAGAAGAGTGTTAGCCTAAGTATGTTCTTTTTCCTGCTGTCACTTCTTTGATCTGACATAAATGTTTATAGGACATTTTTTGGGGAAAAAAATCATTTGTAACCCTGCATATACATCTTTTTATTAGCTGTGCCAGAGAAGATTCTCTGTCTCCAGGGGAACTCTGGACTGTTCTGGCCACCGGGCCAACCCTTTTTCATTTATGTTTTGTTTTGTTTTGTTTTTAGTTTTTGGTGTAGGACATAGGCCCTCACCAGAGAAAGAGAAAAGGGGAAAGTGAGGGATTCTCTCCCATAATCCCTTCTCTTCCAGTCTCTTGGGATTTGGGGCATGCATGCACAAGCAGCTGGCATGATTTTCAAGATGCTGTTTGGGACTTACGCCACACAGCTGTTCCTGTGGGACTCAGCGCCTTAACCTCCACGCCACCTACTGGCCCTCATTTTGGGGTTTTAACTTCATCAGCTCCTGCAACTTGACTTGTTATTATCCAACATGATCTCATTAGCTGGAACAACTAAGTGCTATTTTTAAGCTTTCTGCTGTGGGCTGTTCTTAATAGAAGTGTAGTCCTGCTTCGTTTGCCCAGTCTGGCCTTGAATCATGACCCTCGTGCTTCATCCCCGTGAGTAGCTGCAGTTAAAGGCACATACAGCCCTGCCTTAAAGGAGACAGTGCATCGAACTACTCTTTTTGGGCCGGCCCTGTAGTCTAGTGGTTAAGGAAGACAGATGCCGCATGGCTCACCTTGGTTCGGGTCCCAGCATGCTGGGTACATGTGTCAGCACTTTGCGTACCCCAAAGCCTGACAGGGTGGAGAAACGGAGCACAGGGGGTTGTAGTGTGATCATGCCCACTGGAGGGCATTTTCTCTTTCCTTTCTTTGTCTCTCTCTGGTGAGTGCACATACCCTGTGGCAATTAAAACACAACAAAACACTACTTTTCACAGTTTTGTTTTCTTATTATACATGTCATCACCATATGAGGGGACTTCAAATCCCCTTAAATTCTATTTTTCCATTCCAGTTCATGGAAAAATGAGATTAAAGTACAAAAAATAATATTAGAAATATACATAGTTTTTCTCATGATGTACATTTTCTATGAACTTTTTTTATTTATTTGAGTTTTTGCTATAGGGTGTGTATGCTTGCTGGAGAGACAGAGAAAGAGAGACAGAAAGTGAAAAAGTCGCACCTGAAACTATTTTAAATTATCGCTGTCTGTTAACAGTGTTAACAGACACTTTTTCTTAACAGGAGAGGATGACCTTGCCAAGATCTCTTCTTCATCCTCCTCTCAGGATTTTGAGCATGCACACACATTATGTGCCTGGCCTGGTTTTCTCACAGCCCAGTCCAGGACTCAGACCATGGAGTTGGCTTTGTGGGATCCAGCCGCTAACCCTCCATGCCGCCAACTGGCCCCATCCGTGCACCCGTTGAAGACCCTTGCATGTGCCACGGATTGTGCATCTGGTCTTCTCGGTACAGTGCACTTTCTGAGGCCTGAGCAGCCTTAGCCATGGGTATTACTCCTTCGACCACGCTTCTGTTCTGCCACTTTGGAGACAAGTCTGTGAGGAATACTTTACAGCCTTTTCTTTTCTTTGTTTTGTTTCTCCTTAGCTGTCATCAGCACGGTCAGGAATTGTTCACAAGAGAGATTGTATTGCACAAAGGCCTCTGTGAGCCTTTTAGAGCAAACGTGCTACCCTGGTCATCAGGTGGGCTTAGGAGGTTTATGCAGAATTTTGTTCATATGCGCATTTTCCTGAGAAGAAACTTCAGCGTTTTCACATCAAAGGCAGCATATATGACCCAAAAATAGTTAGGCAGTGCAGCTCTAGGGAAAGTGGAAGCTCTCCAGATTAACCCAGATCACCAAGAGCTGCCCCAGTTTGTGATGCTTGTTTATTTACTTGGCAAATGTTTGAGCACCTGCTCTGGGCAGTTTTAAATTTTATAAGACAGGCCAGACCCCTGTTCTCATCATCTCATTTCGTTGGAGGAAGATCTAAAATAAACTATTCATTTCAAATAGTTTTAGATGGAATTTTACGTCACTTTTAGATGATATTAAAAATTAAAACAGATTGTGGTAATGAGTGGAGTTGAGGTAGCCCACTTCACACTGGGTTATAAAGGAAAACCTCTTTAAGGAGGTGACTTTGACCAGATCGCTAAGTGAAATTGGGAGACTAGGAGAAGTGACATTTCTCGAGGAGGGAAGAGCAAGCGAAGTCCCAAGATGCTGTCAGGGAACACAAAGGGCAATGGTGCAACTGGGATATAATGAGCAGGAGGAAGAGAGGTGCAGGGGAAATTAGGGGTGATCAGAGCCAGATCACACAGGGCTTTGAGGGTCCTTAAGGAGTTGGGTGGGTAGTGTAATGGGAACTCATTCAAGGGCTTTAAGTGGGTTAGTGGCATGGTCTGATTACATTCCTTTTCTGGCTATTCTGAGAAGAGTAGATTAGTGTTTCTTTTTCTGGTGAGTACATGTGCCCTATAGCAAATTTTTAGAATAATAATAATTAAATAAATAATTCTTTAAAAATAGATTAAAAGCAGGAAGAAAAATTAGGCTATTTTAGTAATCTAAGCTACAGGTGATTGAGTTGCTGCTACTTAATTACTAATAGTATTGTTCACTGTATTTTATAGTGGCTTCGTGTGGACTCAGACATTTCTTTTTAAATTTTTTTAAAGAATTATTTCATTTTATTTATTCATTTATTTATTTAAAGTTGACCAGAGAAAGACTCTCTCTCTCTCTCTCTCTCTCTCTCTCACACACACACACACACACACAAACACACACACAGAGAAAGTGAGAAAGCAAGCCACCAGGTCCAGAACTCAAACCGTGGTTGACCATGTGGAAGTATCCAGTGCCTTAACCACCACATCACCTACTGGTTCCCATCTTTTTAAAATTTTTATTTCTATTTGTAAATGATTTATGGGGTGTACAGTATGATGTTTGATATGTGTGTACAATGCTTAATGATCAACTTAGAGAATTAGTATATTTACCACCTCAAATATTTATCATTGCTTTGCAGCAAGAATATTCAATATTCTTTCTTGTAGCTATTTTAAAATATGTCATATACAGGACCAGCAGTTAGCGTAATGGCTATGTCGCTGAACTCCCACGTAGTCGACCACGGTTCGAGTCCCAGACCCGGTGGCTTAAACTCACGCCGGGTGCGTGTGCATGCGTGCCCAAGATCCCGAGAGGAGAATGGAGGAGAAGAGGTTGCGACGTGGCCATCCCCCCTGGGGAGTGATTTCCTGCTTTCTGTCTCTGTCTCTCTCTGTCTGGCAAGCACATGCACCCTATAACAAAAACCTCTCCAAAAAAAAAATATGTCATATAGTATTATAAACTATAGTCACCCTACTGTGAAATATAATATTAGAACTTATTCTTTCTTTATATCATTTTGTATCCATTGACCTACCTCTTCCCAGCCTCCCTTTTCCCAACTCTTCTCAGCCTCTGGTAGCCTCTATTCTACTTTTTTTTTTTTTTTGAGAGGTTTTCACTATAGGGCGCATGCGCTCGCCAGACAGGCAGAGAGAGACCGAGAGACAGAAAGTGAGAAATCACCCCCCGGGGGGATGGTCACGCCACAATCCCTTCTCCTCCATTCTCCTCTCAGGATCTTGGGCACACATGCACACGCGCCCGGCATGAGTTTAAGCCACCTGGTCCGGGACTCAAACCGCGGTCGACTACGTGGGAGTCCAGCGACATAGCCATTACACTAACTGCTGGTCCCTCTATTCTACTCTTTACTTTTAAAAAAAAGTATTTATTTTTTGTGATATTTGAGCTGCCAGGCCCTGGATTTGAACTGCAGTTGGCCATGTGGGAGTCCAGTGCCTCAACCACCATGCCACCTGTTGGCCCCTCTCCTCCCTACTTCTATGAGATCAACTTTTATTATTATTTTTAAAGATTTTGCAAATGAGTGAAATCATGTGGTATTTGTCATTCTGTGCCTGACTTACTTCACTTAACATAATGATCTCCTGTTCATCTATGTTGCTGCAAATCATGGGATTTTCTTTTTTATGGTTGAATAGTATTCCATTATCTTAATGTTACACATGTTTATTCATTCATCTGTTGATGGTTGCTTAGATTGATTATTGATCTTGGCTATTGTGAATAGTGCTGCAGATATGTTTCAACATACTGATTCTATTTCCCTTGGATATATCCCACTAGTAGGATGGTTGGATTATATGGTAATTCTAATTTTAGTGTTTTGAAGAATTTCCATACTGTTTTTCATAATGGCTGTACAAATTAACATTCTGAGACTCAGACATTTCTGTTTTCAGCATTACATATAGTTGAATTTATCCTGAGCAACTGGTTTGTTTTTTCCTCAAGCCTCCTGTGAGTTACGTCTTTAATTATATTTTCTTCTTTTTTTTTGAGCTAGAAAAGCCAGATGAGAAGCTGGCAAGTGGCATGGTAGTTAAAGAGCTGGACTTACTCTCTCTCTGTCTCTCTCTGGTCAAAATAAAAGATAAAGGGACTGGCGAGCAGCATGGTGGTTAGGAGTGCTGGACTCCTGCATGGCCAACTGCGGTTCAAGCCCCAGACCTGTGGTTTGCTTTCTCACTTTCCCTCTCTCTCTCTCTAGCTCTCTCTTGCTCTCACTCTGGTCAAATTAAAAATAAATAAATAAATAAAGTTAAAAATAGTTCTTTAGTAAAAAATTAAAAGATAAATAATAACAAATAAAATTAAATAAATCTCTTTTTTTGGGGGGGGAGAGGTTTTTGCTATAGGGCACGTGCGCTTGCCAGAAAGACAGAGACAGAGAGACAGAAAGCGAGAAATCACCCCCCAAGGGGGGATGGCCATGCTGCAATCCCTTCTCCTCCATTTTCCTCTCAAGATCTTGGGCACGTACGCACACACATATGCACGCATACACACCGGCATGAGTTTAAGCCACCGGGTCCGGGACTTGAACCACGATCAGCTACGTGGGAGTCCAGCTACATAGCCATTACACTAACTGCTGGTCTCAATAAATAAATCTTTTAAAGAAAAAAAAGAATAGCCATGTAATAGTAACATGCATTTCGCATACTAAGCTCATCTTCTATCCTACTCCCTATTTTTGTAACCCTAGTTTTTCTCATACAAAGTTGTATTTATGTTACATTTACTTTATATGTTGCTTAAAAACATTTTGGAGGGGCCAGCAGGTGGCATGGTGGTTAAGGCCCTGGACTTCCACATGGTCAACTGTGGTTCAAGTCCTGGACCTGGTGGCTTGAAAATCATACTGGGCACATGCGTGTGTATGCCCAAAATCTGGAAAGGTGAATGGAAGAAAAGGGATTGCAGCGTGGCCATTCCCCCATGAGGTGATTTCTCACTTTCTCTCTGTCTCTCTTCAGCTAGCACACACTCCCTATGGCAAAAACCTAGAAAAAATATTTTTGGAAAAGTTCAGTGTATAAATCAATGAAAGCTTGATAGAGGAATTCTAAGACTGTGTGCAGTGAAAATCCTATGTATGGAGGGGTTTTCATTGGTATTTACTCCTTTAGTCAGCAGATGTTCACTGAGGGCATCTGGTAGCTCGGTACTAGGGGAACAGACCCGAGCACTGGATGGTAAAGTCAGACCTAGCCATTCGAGACACGAGCTAGTTGCCATCCGTGAAGGTCAAGTTGAAGACAGAGACTCTTGGATTCTGAAAGCTATAGTGACTAAAGGGTAGAAGAAACTAAGAAGTAGGAAAAGAGAGGCACTGGAATACCCAATGTGTCGACAAGAACACTATTTAGTGTAGGAAATCAGAAACAGACTGGAGTCCTGCTTCTCTTAATAACTGCTCTATGGGGGACCAGTGGGTGGTGCAGGTGTTAAGACTCTGGACACTCCCACATGCCAACCACGGTTTGAGTCCTGGACCTGGTGGCTTGCTTTTTCACCTTTTTTTTCTCTCTCTCTCTCTCTCTGGTCAAATTAAAAAATTAAATGAATGAGGGGACCAGCGATTGGCATAATGACTATGTCGCTGGACTCCCATGTAGTTGACCCCAGTTTGAGTCCTGGATCCGGTGGCTTAACCTCACGCCAGACACATGTGCATGCATGCCCAAGATCCATTCTTCAATGGAGGAGAAGGGATTGCGGCGTGGCCATCCCCCCTGGGGGGGTGATTTCTTGCTTTCTGTCTCTCTGTCTTTCTCTGTCTTTTTGGCGAGTGCATGCGCCCTATAGCAAAAACCTCTCAAAAAAAGAAAATAAAAAGAATGAATAAGTAAAGTGAAATAAATAATTATTTTTTAAAAAATAACTACTGTATGACTTTGGAAAATTTTTTCATGAACTATTTCAACAATATATTTTGATTGTTTGATGAGATCTGTGAGGGAAAATGTTGCACAGTTAACTTCAGGGAGATCTTATTCTAGGCATACTTAATCTCCATTGCTAAAGTTACTGAATACATTCCAAAGTCATCAGAGGAAGGGTCACCGGTTGTCATCTGCCTGTGCCTACCGCGTGTCATCAGGGCAGCGACACAGCTGCTGTGCCAGATCTCATCATGGCGAACTATTAGGACCTTACATCTTCTTTCCCTGAGCCTGCTTGAAAGAGCAGTACCCTGAGCACCCACCTCCTCGTTCCTTATCCCCCACACCCACTTTCTACTACCCTTTCATGCGCAGTCTCACAATCCTCAGCTGTACCCCCAAATAATGATGAGCTTTAGAAAAGTTCATGGGGCTGGCAGATGGCGCTGGACCCCTACATGGCCGACCATGGTTTGAGTCCTGGACCTGGTAGCTTGAAAATCACCCCAGGCACGTGTGCGGGAGCGCGTGTCCAAAATCCCGAGACGAGAATAGAGGAGAAGGGATTGCGGCATGGCCATCCATCCGTGGGGTGATTTCTCACTTTCCCTCTTTCTGTGTCTCTCTCTTTCTCCCTGGTGAGTGCATGTGCCCCATGGCAAAAACAAACAAACAAAATAAATAAGTTCATATGTATATCACCATAGAAAGATAGGGCGAGGCGAGCCTTAGAAATAGACTCAAAATGAACAACTTTGGGTTCCGTCTTAAAGGGATGCAAACAGGCCTTGGAAGTTACAAAGGAATTGTTTGGCCAGAATTTGTGCTGTGGAGACTGGGTGTCTGCCAAGACTTTACTTTGAAATTTCTGTCTTTTGTTTCTAATCTTAAGGCATCATAACATACAATTCTTTTGCTACTAGTCCAGTTTATTCTTTTATTATGAGGAAGAAGACACTTTTAAATAACAATTATTTCCACTATAATTAAACAAATCTTCTTTTGTTTGCATTATATTTGTTACTATATTGTATACACACCCTGCTTGCTTAAACTTGCCCCTGTGACTACTTCACAGGAACTTTCTTTAGAAGTTTGAAAGTCTTTGACTTCTTAAAGTATTAATGAGATTTGCCAAAGTTGTAGTATCCGAATGCTTGAGCAGGTGTAGGAGCAGGACAACAAGCTTGTTCACACAGCTCCTCCAGCAGACAGTCTCTCCTTAGGCCTGCTGGGTGCATCTGACGTGCCAAGGGATTCAAGGAAGATGTATTTAGGTGCATCCCCCCCGACCCAACAAGACCAGGCATCTCACAGAGTTTACCTTGAGGTCCAGATATTAGCAAACTATGCTGCCCTTTGGGAGAATTTAAGATTATAAAGGATTAGTGTGAACCTAAATGGCCTTTCCTTTTTCTTCTTTTTGCTTCATTGTTATTATTATGGAAGTTTACAGTCTATGTGCCTAAATACATAGGTAATTTGTGCCTTCAGTTGTTGATACATATTTTAAACTCAGATTTCTACCATTATTTTAAGAGTCAAGGTTAGAGCTGTTTTGAAGTTTGGAAAAATCCACCTCCTAAAAGACTTTTCAAAAACCAAAAACACAAATAAGCATGGGAACACTATCGTAATTACAAAAATAATACATGTTCACTTTTTTTAAATGTTTAAAGAATTACAAATGCACAAGCAGGTATAAATATGTTAATTAAACAATTAAACAAATCTTCTTTTGTCTGCATTATATTTGTTACTATATTGTATACACACCCTGCTTGCTTAAACTTGCAAGTGTCCTCGGACACTGCACCCAACAATGGCAACTTTTTACATCACTATGTACAGTTAGCAAAACCCGGAAACTGGCATCGCCTGGCCACTGTTTGAAACGCGTAAGGACTAGGTGGGGACACAGCAGGGATGCACCCAGACCCGCACAGCAAGCTCCTGGGTCCTGTCCTGGGACTCCCTGAGCATGTGGGTTACACACGTGCCTGTGACCTGGGCTGGCTGAGACTGGGACCAGGTGGTGGCTCGGAGACCCTGCTGAGGAAGACCCTGCTGCCTGTCTCTTTCTCATGGAAGAAATAAATTTTGAAAAAATAATGTAAAGAAAAAGCTCTTATTCTGTTCTCTTCATTCTCCCAGAGTAATTGCTATGCTTCCCCCCAGAATGAACATGCCAACATACACATATGCACATACCTATGCATACACATGTAGAGTTCATTCCTTTTGGGGGAGGGAAACTGGGTTCATTTATGCTATTATGCATTTACGTTTTAATGCATCTTGATGTGGTTTCATATTGTTACATGTGGATCTACTCCATCCTTTTCTTTTCCAAAGAATTATTTTATTTAACTTATTTTATTTATATATTATTTTAATTCAACCAGAGAGGGACAGAGTGAGAGAGAGAAAGAGAAGAAAAGTGAGAAAGTAAGCCACCAGGTCCGGGACTCAAACCACAGTCAGCCATGTGGGAGTCCAGCACCCCTAACCACACACCACCACACTACCACACCCTTCTACTTCATTCTTTTTCATTTCTTCATACTTCTGTAGTGTAAATGTACTATAACTTATTAAACAGATCTTCTGTTGAACATTATGGAGTGTCTAGTTTTTCTGTGTAGCACTGCAGTGAATATGCTTAAGAATACATATTTAGCACTTCTGTATTTCCATAGACCTTCAGAAGTAGAATTACTGGGTGCTGTCAATAACTCTCCAAAAAAGTGTACCAATCAGAATTAAATGGTCAACTTGGCCACATGATAAGAAACAAAATTAATAGATTTATGGGGAAATTTATGTCATATAAGTATGTTGTTGGGCAAATATAGAGTATTACTTACTTATATGTATTATCATACTATGATTAATTTTTAGGTAAGTTTTTAATGTGTTACATAGGAGTAAGTCTTTATCTCCGTAACTGAATTATAAACCAGTGTATAATATGACTTTTTTAAAAGAGATTTTTGCTATAGGGCATGTGTGCTCACCAGAGAGACAGGGAGAGACAAAGACCAAAAGCAACAAATCACTCCCTGGGGGGATGGCCATGCTGCAATCCCTTCTCCTCTATTCTCCTCTCAGGATTTTTGGCACACACAGACATATACCTGGCATGAGTGTTAAGCTGCTGGATCTGGGACTTGAACTACAGACTACATGGGAGTCCAGCGATGTCACTATTATGCTATCTGCTAGTACCACCAGCAGAATTTGGAGGATAGTTATGAGATGTTTAAGATTGTCTGTCAGATAAATAACAATAATGCACTTTTTATTTCACATGCTAATTAGTATTATAACCAGACTCAATCATTTTTCACTGTTTTGATCTTTTGCTGTATAGAACAGTTCCCTAGACTGACTATACTGTTTTTTACCATATTAAGTGTGACTCTTAAAAGAGTTCTAAAAAACCTGGTTAACCATACATAAAAAAAGACAGTCATGCTGGGGCTAGCACGTGGTGTAGTGGTTAAGGTGCTGGTCTCCCACATGGCCAACTGTGGTTAGATCCCAGACCTGGCGGCTTACTTTCTCTCTTTCTCTCTCTGGTCAAATTGAATAATAATAATAAATAAAATTAAATGGAAAAATTAAAGAAATCATGTGTAAATTAAACCACCCTGGTCCAGTTGTTTATGTACTTAATTTATAAATTGAGGGATTTAGATCCTAATCTTACTTCACATACAAATTTGATCCAAATCTTACTTCACATACATCAAGAAAAAAAGCTCTGAAAAAAGTTTCTGCTTTTAAAGTGCAGAGAAGCCGGCACCCCCCTTGAATGAGATGTTCAAGTGAAAAGTTTTACGTGAATATAGCTAATGGTCTGAAATGGAGATGAAAAACGAATAGTAGGTGATTAAGTGAACATTGTGTCGTCTTTCGGGATTCGTTGTACATTATATATATGCGTGTGTGTGTGTGTGTGTGTATTTAGGTTTTTGTCAGAGTGTGTGCGCTCACGGGAGAGAGACAGAGACAATGAGAGGGAAAGTGAGCAGTCGTCCCCAGTGAGGTGGCGGGGCAGTTTCGCCACACGCTTTCGCAGTCCCTTCCGCTCTATTCTCCTCAGAATTTTGGGCACACAGGCACTTGCACCTGGCATGATTTTCAAGCCTCCAGATCTGGGGCTCAAACTGGTTGGCCGTGTGGGAGTCCAGTGCCTTAACCACCACACCACCTGCTGGCCCCATCATCTATATTTTTAAATCTGAGAATCAGTTATATTACTATTGCCTAAGCTTCCTTCTCAGGTAGACATTACAGTGTTTAGGCCTTAGAGTGTTTTACAGTTTATAGTTTTTCTTTTCTTTTACTCTTTTTGTGTTTTCTTAAATGTCAGAGTGCGTGCTGGTTACCTGCAGTCTGTGATGTAGTGAATTGCATGGTCGTCTAATCCTAAGGCTTGAGATCGGAAGGGACTTCAGAAATCTAACCCCCAACCTCTAGAAGCTCTGCTCTCAGAGTTGCTGCTGTTCCAGATATCCCGGGGGTGCTGGTGCAAATGGCTTCTCAGCCCCTGGAGGTCTCAGGGCTGTCTCCCCCCTCTCTGAGACCTGGTCAGGCTCTGCCATTCTGGCACTTCCCAGCCAAGCACCCCTCGTCATAGGAGAGTCAAATGTTTGATTTCTCAATGAAATTAAGTACTTTTTCTTTCCACCTTCTTACTGCTTCATTCTCTCGGTTTTTGTTTACTCGGTATCTTTTTACTTCTTTTAGCCCTCTTAAACTGTGCAACTGAAAACTTCTTCCACTGTACGTGGCCCTAAAGCTTCTGCACCTTGTCAGAATGCACCCTCCCCTCCCTGTCTCAGAGCTCGAGGTACTGCCAGTCCCGCAGCCCTCTTCACTGGCTGCCCTGTGTGGATGAGATTGGTGTTCTCCTGGCTCCCCGTCCCTATTATAGACCATTGTTCACCTGCCTTGAGTGAGAGTTCCAGTCCTTTGCGCCTCCTGTCATTTACCTGTATCACCCTGGATGCCTCGCTGTTGCTTTCACAATCAGTTTATTTGCATTCACACTCATCCTTACTTTCTTGCTCTCCATTTAAGGTGATAGGGAACCATTTTAATGAAACTCTTCCATCTTCCTAGGCCCTTGACACCCTGCCTTTTCTGTGACACTTTGTTTCATCATTCATCCACGTCTCCTGTTTTATTCTCTTCCTAACTACCTACCTTAAAAACATGCTTAAATCTGTCTTAGCTAAGAGAGGATCTTCTAGTCTTCACTCCTGGACATTTCCAATCTTTATTCTTTATTTTTTTTTAAATAATTATTTTATTTAACTTCATTTATTATTATTATTATTATTTAACTTGACCAGAAAGAGAGAGAGAAAAAGTGAGAAAGCAAGCCTCCAGGTCTAGAACTCAAACTACAGTCAGCCATGTGGGAGTCCAGTGCCTTTTACCACCCGGCCACCTGCTGGCTCCTTTCTTTCTTCTTTCTTTTGCATCTAGATTTCCTAAAAGACTCGTTTATAATAGATTACCTAATTCCTCATCTCTTATTCATTTCCTAACCCGCTGCTACCTGCTTTGCCAGGCCTCTGAAACAGCATTCACTTAGACCACCAGAGAAGGCTGGCAGGCACTTTCAGTCTGCCAACTGGTTCTTTTGGCTGCATTTGATCACGTCTTCTTTAAAATTTTCTCTTCTTCAAAGACTGTATTCTCTGAACACTCTTCCTGTTCACCTTTCTGGTCTTTCTCCTGCCCACCACGTGTTGGTGTCCCCATGGCTGCTCCCTTCGGTTTACCTGGATGAGCTCACGTGGCTCCTCTCTCTGGCTGCAGACCTCTGGCTGCAGATCTCTGCTTTACACTCGTGTCCAGTTGCTTGGCCTTTCTACTTAGGTAGGCATACTGCGTCCTCCGCTGAGGCTGTCAACCTGTCCCCTTCCCTCACTCTAAAAGCACACCTCCTTTCTGTATTCTCCTTTAGGTTGGTAGGACCACTTGGCAATGCCCTACATCCGATCAATTATCATGTTCCGAGAAATTTTTCTTCCTAAATATTTTTCAACCCTTCCTCTTCTCTCCATTCTTACTACCTGCCTATAGCCTATCTGTCCCAATTTCTCTACCCTAACTTGTCTATCCCGTTGTACTGGGTCATCGGGAAAGTCGTGACACATTTCTGCATAGAGAGACATAGGAAAATTTGTCATGACTTTCCTAATATTTTAAGGTTGTCACAGCAGTCTTCTAATTATTTTTCTGGACTTAAGATTTTTCACTTCCAATCCATTCTTCACAAAACCGTTGGAGCTACCTAAGTAGCATGTCTTGACCACGTCAGCTCCCTTATGTCGAACTTTCCGTGGGGACCACCAAGTTCCTTGCGAGTAATACATACATGTCCATTCTTTTGTGGCTTGGCCCTGCCCCTTCTCCAGCTGTCTTGTGTCACCCCCTTACTCGTATTTCAGTTTAGAAGCACTGAAGCACGTGACACTTCGTAAGCACAAGTTTGTCATCTTTGTGCCTTTTTTCATGCTGTCCCATCTGCTTGAAATACCCCACTATCCTTCCCTTGATTGACACCTTCCTAAGGCTCTGTTTGGAGTCCACTTAAGGCAGCTTCTTGAGCCTGCTTCCCACCTGTCAGCCGAGATTTAATGCTCTAATTATGATCATCTATATGTAGCTCTGTCAGTGTAATTAGCATGTTAATTTGTAATTATGTTTGTGTGAATATCTTTCCCATTGCATTTATGAACTCCTTGAATCCAAAGATGGTGTCACCAACATCTTTTTGCCGCCAGTGCCAGATACAGTATTGATCATGTGAACACAGACCCTTCCTTATACAGAAGAGGAAGTTCAGACTCCACATTTGTAATCGCCTTAAATGAGTAAATCAAAATGAAAGTACCTTGAGTAAAAAGAATAATAAAAAATTAGAATGGGAAAGACTTTAAGAGAGGCATAGATATAAAAATACTATTAGTGGGACCAGCAGGTGGCGTAATGGTTAAGGCACTGGTCTCCCACATGGCCAACCACAGTTCAAGTCCCAGACCTGGCAGCTCTCTCATTCTCTCTCTCTGTCTGTCTCTCTCTGTGGTGAGTGTCCATGCCCTATAGCAAATTAAATAATATTATGACCAGCAGTTGGTGTAATAGCTATGTCGCTGGACTCCCATGTAGTCAGTCATGGTTCAAGTCCCAGACCCGGTGGCTTAAACTCACGCTGGGCACATGTGCATGTGTGCCCAAGATCCTGAGAGGAGAATGGAGGAGAAGGGATTGTGGCGTGGCCATCCCGACTGGGAGGGGGTGATTTCTCGCGCTTTATCTCTGTCTTTCTGGCGAGTGTACATGCCCTATAGCTAAAACCTCTCAAAAAAAAAAAAAAAATATATATATATATATATGTATATAAATAATAATAAAATTAGATAATTCTTTTTAAAAGAATACGAGTAGTGCCTACTATGGTATGTCTCTAGAACTGAGAAATAAAGTACTGTTATTTATAAACTACTCAATCTATGGCTTAATTATGTGGCTGATAATGACGTTTTGGGCTATGACAGACCACATGTAAGATGGTGGTCCCCCCAAATTGTAATAGGCTGTGTATAATATAGCCTAGGTGTGTATGTAGTCGGCTATACCATCCAGGCTTGTGTCCGTGCACTCTGCTCACACAATAGCAGAACTGCCTCACGATGTGTTTCTCAAAGTGTGTCCCTGTGGTTCAGCGATACATGACCATGTTTTGTTAGAGCAACCCAGTGGAACCAACCATGTCAGGAGGAACGTCAGCTCTTAAGTGTTTTCTTGTACAAGCAGAATATAATCAGATAAGCAAATAGCACCCATGGAGGAGGCATGAAAATGAAACAGCTTGATTCCCCTCCTCAAAATAGTGCCAACTTCTAACACTCTGAAGCACCATAATCAAATATCAGATATTTAGGAATTGTTCTTTTCTAAAAATGCTGACTTGGGGCATCATGGTTAGGGCACTGGACTCCTTCATGGCCGGCTACAGTTCAAGTCCCAGAATTGGCAGCTTGCTTTCAAACTATTTCTCTTTCTTTGTATCTCTTGCTCTCTCTGGTCAAATTGAGAAGAATAATAACAACAAATAAAATTAAACAAATAATTTTAAAAGTTAAAATAAATTGCTGACTCATTTTAAGTTGTGGTGTTCATTGAGCCCTTAAAATCACTGAATACTCTCTTAATTACTTCAGATCTTACTAAGAACTAAATTCTATGTTTTAGTATTTTATGAATTTATTTTCAGTCAATCTGTAAATACTAAAGAGAATACTTCCAACTTTCTTACCTATTTGTTAACTCTCTCTCCCAGCATTGTTCTCCTAGTTATCATCCACAAACTTTACCTCCTCAACTGTGTTGAGGGCACTGGGCCGGGCACTGTTTTTATGTATGACAAAGAAGAGACGCTATGGCTTGAGCGTTTTCTGGTGGCCTAGTGTAAGATGCTTTTGCAAAGTATCAGTGGAAACAATGATCTTAACAGGATGACACAGCCTATTTTGCTTAGGAATGGCCTAATTTCCTGTTTAGGTTATCCAGAGGTCAGGTAGGGATTTCTTCTTGCACTCCTGTAGTGCAGATTCACATCACACAGGCCTTTAGACTTGGATCGCAAGCAGTTTAATTCCAGTAGTTGCATTTCTCTTCCCCCCAAAAGTAAGGTCTTCCCCTGCTGTTTTATTTCTTTTCTCTTATTGTAGTTGACTGCTATGACCTGTAGTGAGGGGCGGATGTCAGTCAGTGCCTATTTACCAGTAGCCCAGTAGCTGCTGCTCAGCCAGGCTGCATCTTAAAAGTCCATCTCTTGCCCGTTTTGAAGTTCAGGCGGATACCTGCATTAGTATCAGAGTGTGGCAGTGTTGTCACTATTACCGTCTCCAGAATCCATGACTAACAGTACTCACGCAAGCCTCAGACCCCGAGTAAACTTTGACTCCATGCTGTGAACTCCTGCCTTAGTGAATCAGCTTCAGCGTAGTTTGATAACTGCCCTTTTTTGTCTGTATTTAATTATGCCTTGAGGCTGTGGAAAGACCACGTTTATCTGTTGAAACATACTAAGCAACTAGCATTCTGACAAGTTTATCAAGCAAGTTATTACACTGGACAAGATGTGATTTTATATACAATCAGGTCTGAAAGGAAATGTTAAATAATCAGGGGTTAATAAATTAGCATAAGAAAAGTCCCTTTTCAAGAAAAGTAAACCGAATACATATCTTTTTTTTTTCTTTTTGGAGAGGTTTTTCGTTATACGGCCAGTGTGCTCGCTAGACAGACAGAGAGAGACAGAGAGACAGAAAGCGAGAAATCACCTCCCAGGGGGGATGGCCATGCTGCAATCCCCTCTCCTCCAGTCTCCTCTCGGGATCTTGGGCATGCACGCACACGTGCCCGGCATGAGTTTTAAGCCACGTGGTCCGGGACTCGAACCGCGGTCGACTATGTGGGAGTCCAGCAACACAGCCATTATGCTAACTGCTGGTCCCTCTGAATACATATCTTTTTAATTATTTGAGTAAAGATTAGGAAATCTGTGAAGTGATTTGAAAGAAAGAAATGAGTGCGGATTCAAGTTCCCTTAGATACAAATGCCAAGCTACTACGCTCTTTAACAGCCGTACATACAAGACTCATCGCCTTATTTCCATTGTGGTCAGTATAGTGGTGGACTAACTTGCATTCATCCAGTAGTCCCAGACAAAATGGTAAAGGATCTGTATTTGTACTCTAGAACCCAAAACCTGACCTTCACTCTACAGTGCAGAGCAAATGATGCGCGAGTCGGAAATTCAGTTCATCATTCCTCCAGAGATTTCTTGCCACGGCTAGAACTGAAGTCCCTGTGTTCCCACTGCTTGCCAAGGTTTTACCACAGAAATATGCTCCTTTTCCTCTGAGGTAGTTGGGATTTGACAATCTTGGTTTGATTCAGTTATCCAAATGGCCTAAGTTACCATTTTTAAGAAGAAAATGGTAAAATGTGCCTCTGGGGTCTTAAGTATTTTGTTTTAATTTCAGTTTAGCCTTGTTTGTTGTTATTGTTGATTAAAGCCAGGGTCGGTGTAATGGCACATTGTAAATATCACTTGACTGACTGAAGTTTTAGTAAAATACGTGATTGAGTTTTTAAAGGCTAAACCTATCCAGCTAATAGATACTCCAAGTTTTCATTTGACTTATTTTAAATCACAGCCACTGGGAAAGAGGAAGAGTACTCAGAGTCTTTGAGCTCTGAAAGAATTAGCCGTCCCTTCCCGCCTGTTTTCCCGAACATCTGCATTATAAAGGAGTACTTAAAGAAACCCCAGCCTAGGCTAGCTGCTTTCATTCTAGCAACTGCCATATCCTGGAGTCTGCATGCACTTTGTTTTTTCATGGCTAATCCATATTGTCTGCCTTGGTCGCTCAAGTTCTTCCACATGTCACTTCGTACAAGCAGATCTTATTTCTTCAGAGCTTCAGTGAAGCAAAATGACTCACCAGAGAGACCCGAACACCCAGTGCACACCTCTCATCCTGAGTTTCAAGGTCTCACTGCCTTGGTATTGGAAGTGTTTGAGCTTCGCGGGTGAAGTCGTTACATAACGACCTGTTATGTAAGCATAGCAGATGATGTAGTGAATCTGGACAGAAAATCGAATGTATGACCCAGGAACGTTTATTTTAACGTGTTTAGTGGTGGCATTACTGGTATCCAGAGGGTAATCTCGGGAGCAGAACTTTGGTTGTGAAGTATTTCAGTACAGTGTCTAGCACAAATTAAATCGATAAATAATAAACTCACTTTCAGAAGAGTTATGACATTACTGAAAATTGAGAAATGTCTTAATTATGGATCGTGTCCATGTAAAGTCAACGGTGACAGACATTTTGTTAGTGTACAAGATATAGGTTCCGTATAGATTTGCAGAGTTAAGCGTCAGAGGTAAGGTCTGCGGGGCCTGCTGTGACAGTGTGTGCTGCTAGGACCCTCGGCCACACGGGAGGCCTGCATCTGACTCCTGGTTCAACCTAAAGGCCAGGAACAGTGGCATGCTCTGTAATGCCAGCTCCCAGGAGGCAGAGCTGGGAAGATCTGTGAGCTCGCGGCTGGCCTGGGCAACATAGTGATACTGTCTGAAAATGAGCTGGCTTGGTGGCGTGCATCTGTGGGTCCTAGCTGGGTGGCTGAGATACTAGGATCCCAACATGATGGGACTCTGTCTTTAAGAAAACAAAAAAGGTGGGGCCAGCAGGTGGCATAGTAGTTAAGGTGCTGGACTCCCATATAGCTGTGGTTTGAATCCCAGACCTAGCGGCTTGAAACTCACACGGGGTGCATGTGCGCACATGCGTGCCCAAAATCCCCAGAGGAGGATGGAGTAGAAGGAATTGCAGTGTGGCCATCTCAAGGGGGGGCTGATTTTGCACTTTCTTTCCATCTCTCTCACTGTGTCTTGGCAAGCACACAGGCCCTATGGCAAAAATCTAACCAAACAAATAAAATTAAATAGAGACCTGCAGATGGCATAATGGTATGTCACTGGACTCCTATGGAGTGGACCTTGGTTTGAGTCCCTGACCAAGAGATGTAACACTCAACACCAGGCACATATACATGGGTGACCAGGATCCTGAGAGGAGAGGGGAGGAGAAGGGATTGTGGTGTGGCCACCCCCACCCTCCTGGAGGGTAATTTCTTCCTTTCTGTCTCTCTGTCTTTCTCTGTTTCTCAAATGAGCACATACACCCTATAGCAAAAATCTCTCTCTTAAAAAAAATAAATAAAAATAAAAATAGAATAAGTAACTAAAATAAAATTAAAAGGGGGCCAGCCAGGGTAGAACTTGCGATGTCTGACAGTGGTAATAAGAAGAAAGTGAATTCAGGAAATTTTTAAAGGTTTAAGTGGCACCATTGCCACGGGAATATATGTTAGATGAAGGAGTTATGAGAGGAGTCAGAGCAGACTGAATCCAGATTTCTGGTCTGGGTAACTAGATAAGTCCTACCACTTCAGGTATGGCCTGCCTTAGAATATGAGGAAGCAGAGCTGGGTACTCTAAGACTGAAGAAAAACAAAGTGTGTATATAAAAACTGAAATCTCATTCAACCATTTGAAGTGACTCTGCTTGAAAAAATTACATGAAATGTTCTTTCTTGGATAATTACCCTTTTTTTTTTTTTTTTTTTTTTAGCGATAGGCAATCAGAAAATTCTCTTTAAGAATTTAACATCTTTCTCGGGCTGGCTGTATGGCTTAGTGGTTGGGGACTGGGATCCTGGGGATCTAGAGAAACTGGTCTTACATGGCTGACCACACCCGGGGGAGCAGGGGAGAGTCTGGCTGAGAGCAGGTTTGGCAAATGGGACGTTTGGAGAGGGCAGGCCTGGGTGGGTGTGTTCAGAGAACCCAATGGCAGCAGGAGGGCAGTTAACAGCCAAAAATATGGACCCCCCCCCCAAAAAAAAATAGGCAACTGGAGACCCCTCAGTTTTGTGTCTATAGTTTGCCTAGGCTCTTCCTGCCTGTTACTTAAAATTCTCCTCTGTGCTGCACGTGGGCTCTTCCTGGTGTGGTGTTCCCAGGTAGCCAGGAAGGAAGGGAAGCCAAGTGCTTTAAACGTCGTCAGGCGGAGCTCAGCATTTGATTCCCAGCAATTTAGGAAAGACCCGATTCTCTTTCCACGTGGCTACTCTCGTAAGACCCAGTTTTCGTGCACCCCACCCGCCACGGAGGCCAATTACTCAGGATTTGTTTAAAAGACAAGCATTTCTTCCCGAAAGCTGTATGAGGGTTAGGGTTTTGTTGTTTAAATCTCTGAAGCACTCTAGGAACCCTTGCCTCCGTTTTATTTTTTGGAAGCAAAGGAAAAATGATCTCCTGGTTTACTTTTGGAATCCGCACACCAACCCTGAGGTCCCAGGTGGATTTTGTGTTTGGAAAAGAGAACTTGAGGGACTGGGGCTGGCCCTGAGCCCCCAGGTCACTGTTCACGTTTACAAAAGCAAACCTGGTGTCCCCAACTGCTGTTCTCTTGAGGTTGGCTTAACTTTATTTATCTTCTGTCTTGGGTCACTGCCCCTGAGGTGCTTCAAAAGCAAAACCCAAAAGACCCAAAACAAAGCAAGCTAACCCAGATTCAAGGGAAAAAATGACCTGGGACTGTGGGTTCACCTCTGCAAAGGCAAAAAGTTGCTTCCAGAGTTCCATAGACTGGTTTTAAGTCTGCCTAGAGTCATTGTGTTCTTTGTCCAAAGTGACCTCGACAGGCCTGAGACCCAGGTTTCTCAGTGGTCAGGAGTGGGTCTGCAGGATGGGAAGCTGTCAGCAAGCCCGTGGGTGGACACAGGGAATTCCTCAGTGATTCTGAAGTGATTCAACTACGTGGGACATACAAATGGGACCACCCATGCAACCATCTCTTTCCTTAAGCTGATCTTTTTGTTTGCTGGACTCACACAGAGAGCTGAGGAAGTGAAACTTACCACTCACTTACAAATATTGGCATAAATCCACTTTATCTTATCAGATTAGTTGTGAAGGGTAGTTTCGAATCCTTGGTGAAAAAAGGAAAGATAGGATACTAATTTCGGGTAATCCTGATGCTATATCACGACGAGCTAGAACCAAGGCTCCTTATTTCACTGTTCATTTTCATATGAGCCATACTTTGCTGACTTCCCAAAAGGATTTAATGTGGAATTATTTTCTTGACTATTGGAACAAACCCATTTCTAGAGCTTAATACCAATTTTCATTACCATATGCCTGACTTTATCCTTTAATAAGTAATTGTAAAATTGCCTTTGGATAATCTGGGGAGCTTTTGATTTTTGTTCACATTTGATCTACATCTTTGAACTTCAGGTATATGTGTTAGCTAATAAATTCATTTGTTGAGACCATGTCTTACTGTTTATTTTCAAGGCTGAAATGAGAGCTTTTGTGTGATTAATAACAAACATATTTTGTGCTTTGTCATCTGAAGGAAGCAAAGCATGAAATAGAGATGTGAAGTTTTCCACACTTCGGGTTTGACATTAAGAACTTAGCGCAGGCCTCTGGAACTGCTCTCTGTCCGCCCATCCCCTCCTCCTGAAACCTCCCAGGAAGGTACTTTCCACTTCTACTTCATCAACTACCTTTTGCTTTCGCTGTTGGCGTCTTTTGTTCAGTTCCTTGTTGGAACACCAAGACCCTGGAAGCATCACAGAAGCCATCCAGCAACACTGTTCCAATCTCATAACGAAGACCATCTGCCCCTGTTGGAAAACTTGAAGAACCTACTGTCTATGAGTTTGGCCCAAAACCAGAGAGAAAAACCAGCAGGTCCCTGCTTCAAGCGTAAGGAGACTGGACGCTGGGTGAGCGACTGCACCCGGCCACCTGGGCACTGCGGTCAGTGTGCGAAATGGGCAAAGATCCCTGCATTGGAGAGTCAACTGTTGCAACTCCAAAAGGGGGAGCCACCACCAAGGCTGTTGGTGAGCCAAGGAGAAGAAACGAAGCACTGATGAGGCCTGGGAAGATCCTCTGTGCCCCTGTCCAGAGAAGTCGTCAGAACCACCGAGGAACCCCAGGAGGCTCTACGTGTGAACCACAGAAGGTTCATGTGATGGAGGAAGAAATACTAGGTTATAAAACTGCAATCGTCTGTACCCCTTGGCACCTCCGCAGAATCTTACCCATGTCATCCAGCCCCGACACCCTCCCGTGACACACCCCCAGACTATCTCATCCACCTGCCCCGGCCCTGCTCCTCCACCTACCAGAGAGGGTGAGACTTCCCTGGTCCCTGGTAGGTAGGCCCAGTGCCTCTTTCCAGCATGAAGCAGTTACAGGAGACGGACTACCCACCTTTAACTCCCCAGAGAGATTTATGGGGATCATGCCTCTTGTTGGGAAAATGAGGCAAGAACGAAGCTAGAAAATGGAAGCAGAAATAGAAGCTGGAACATCTGCCTATTGGCTAGATAGAAGAACCAATCAGGGCACGCAATTCCTGGCTCAAGGTAATGGAGGTCGGAGATTTTCAATGGGGGCTATCTAGTTGATAGCCAGTGAGGTGAGTCAGTGGGCCCAGCCACATTTGATGTATAGCCAATGGGATGAAAGCAATTAGTGGGCCTAGCCAATGATCATCTGACTCGACTCTGGCTGGGAAATTATAAACCCCATGAAGACCGTTACCAGGGTCCTTGAGCTTCTCTCTCTCACACTTGCCTGCTCCTACCTGTCGGGAATGTACTTGCACTTTTACGTAATAAACTATCCTTTACTTTCAAGAAAAAAAGAATATAGTGTATCCAACGGAGCCTGAACAACCGTGGGAGGCAGTCCCAGGCAGTGACTGTTGGTGAATGTCAGCGATGGTACCGGGCAGCACCATTTCTTCCTGTCATACTGTGATCCAGAGCCATCATCTTTTCAAGCCATCCCAATCGAAGATCAAGGATCGAGGGATCGTGCTTCTTGATTAGAACAGGCATGGGGGACCAGCAGTTGGCATAATGCCCATGTCACTGGACTCCCATGTAGTCGACCGCAGTTCGAGTCCCAGACCCAGTGGCTTAAACTCATGCCGGGCACGTGTGCGTGCGTGCCCAAGATCCTGAGAGGAAAATGGAGGAGAAGGGATTGCAGCATGACCATCCCCCTGGGGGGTGATTTCTCACTTTCTTTCTCTCTGTCTCTGTCTTTCTGGCGAGTGCACGCGCCCTATAGCAAAAGCCTCTCCAAAAAATAAATAAATGAAGAAGAAGAAGAAGAAGAAGAAGAAGAAGAAGAAGAAGAAGAAGAAGAAGAAGAAGAAGAAGAAGACAAGAAAAAGAGCAGGCATCGGTGAGCAGCCTATGAAAATGGGCTCAGTCCATAAAATGCGGCCTGGCATAGTGTTCAGTGGGTCCAGGAATAAAGTCTTGATTTTGTGTTACAATCTTCATGTCAATAGAACTGTATTCTAAAAAGTGAGAAGGGAGGCCAGCAGGTGCTATGGTGGTTGAGGTACTGGACACCCACATGGCTGACCACAGTTTGAGTCCCAGACCTGGCAGCTTGCTTTCTCACTTTCTCTTTCTCTGTCTCTGTCCCTCTCTTTCTCTGGTGAGCACATGTGCCCTATAGCAAATTTAAAAATAATAAATAAAATTAATTTTTTTAAAAAAGTGAAAAGGGGGACCAGCATTTAGTGTAATGGCTGTGTCACTGGACTCCCATGTAGTTGACTGTGGTTCGAGTCCCAGACCCGGTGGATTAAACTCACGCCGGGCGTGTGTGTGGGCGTGTGTGTGCCCAAGATCCCGAGAGGAGAATGGAGGAGAAGGGATTGCGGCGTGGCCATCCCCCCCTGGGGGGTAATTTCTCGCTTTCTGTCTCTGTCTCTCTCTGTCTTTCTGGCAAGTGCACGCGCCCTATAGCAAAAACCTCTCCAAAAAAAAAAAAAAAAAAGTGAAAAGGGACCTTAAGATTGTTATGGATGAGAGGTACTGTGGGCCATTCTGAAATGTTAGCGCTGCTTTCCCTGGGAGGGCCGACCTCAGTTACCATCAGACGCAGCTCTGTCACGAGGGAATCCTCCCTCTTTGCTAGTACCAAGTGAAAGCCTCGGAGTCAGAGGGAAGTCGAGCTGATGGCATTTGGCTGCCTCAGTTTGCCTGCTGGCCTTTTACGGGGACTGTCAGCATAAGCCAAGTAGTCTGTGGGGTGCTCGTGTTTGTACTTACAAAACCTAAGGAAAAAAGGCCGCCAGGTAAGCTTGGAACTAGCGGTCTGGCGTCATCAGCGCTTGGTTGTCTCTTGAACACCCGCTGAGTGGTCATACTCTGCCAGAACACTTAGTCGCCTGGCTAGCTCTGTGAAACTTATTTCCGTTACTTATTCCAGTTCTTTCATGCATTGAAAAGTCCTTCCACTCGTGGGCATGGGAAAGCGGAATATGACCTCAGCATGCCTGCAGACACCACCTTCCCTCTGCACCCACATTCACGGGACCTCAGGGACTTGGACATGGTTTAGGCTGTCGGGGTTACAGACTGGCGATGACCAACCTGCAGTCCCCAGCTTCTACTTACAGCAGTGGTTTTCTCTTACTCTTTATTGGCCTGCTAGCGACTTCCTCGCATGTTACTGCCGTGTAAATGGCTAGGGTTTTGCATGAGTCTTTTTCTTTTCTTTGTAATTTCTTCATGCTGGCCTCAAAGTATAACTTGTTTCCTTGTTAACTGTTTTCTACTCATAAGTCAAGCTCTTCAAAGAAAGGGGTTTTGTCTTCTTTGATGCTGTATTTCTAGGGACAATCATAGTATGTTATGAGTGGGCAGTCAATATTTGGTGAATGAATAAATCTTATCTAAATTCTTGGTCTTTTTATCTACAATTGGCAATGCATTCCCTTACCATTATTGTTCAAATTTATGCAGATTTCCAGGTATCTATGAATTAAATATGCACAACATGTATTTCTGTGAATAATTAATGTAAAATTTGAAAGCATACATGTTTTTATTTTTTAATATTTAAATGTATTATTTTTATTATTATTATTATTTTAATTTGCTATCGGGTACGTGCACTCACCAGAGAGAAACAGCGAGAGAGAAAATGAGAAAGCAAGCTGTCAGGTCTGGGACTTGAACCACTGTCTATCTTGTAGAAGTTCAGCACCTTGGGGCCAGCAGGTGGCATGGTGGTTAAGGGGCTGGACACTCTCACATGGCTGACCATGGTTTGAGTCCTGGACCTGGTGGCTTGCTTTCTCACTTTCCCTCTCGCTCTCTCTCTCTCTCTGTATCTCTCTCTGGTCAAATTAAAATAAATAAATGGATCAGTACAATTAAATAAATAATTCTTTCAAAAAATATTTTTAAAAAAAGTTCAGCACCGGGACCAGCAGTTAGCGTAATGGCTATGTCGCTGGACTCCCACGTAGTCGACCGCGGTTCGAGTCCCGGATCCGGCGGCTTAAACTCACGCTGGGCGCGAGTGCGTGCGTGCCCAAGATCCCGAGAGGAGAATGGAGGAGAAGGGATTGCGGCGTGGCCATCCCCCCTGGGGGGTGATTTCCTGCTTTCTATCTCTCTGTCTCTCTCTGTCTGTCTGGTGAGCGCACGCGCCCTATAGCAAAAACCTCTCCAAAAAAAGAAAAAAAAAAAAAAAAAAAAGTTCAGCACCTTAACCATCATGTCTAATAATTTGAATAAGCGTATCTGACCATATATGAACATTGTAAGAATAGTGTTTCTTTAGGAAAATCTGATTTTGTGCTGTAAAAGACCCAATTCTTTTATTTTTATTTATTTTTTTAAAGAGACTTTTTTGTTTTTGTTTTGTTTTTGCTATAGGGTGCCAGAAAGAGAGAGAGATGGTATGGTTTTTAATTCCTTAAGAAGACTCCTCCTTTCCCACCTGGGGGTAGATCAGCCCAAGAGAAAAAGGGCCTTGTTTTAAGACTCCTTCTTGTTCCATATACAAAGGTCACATTGCTAATGCCTTTTGGAAAGAAAGGGAGATTACAGCCAGGATTCTATTCTAACTGGTTACTTTCTGCTATGTACTTACACCCTCACTGGTGCAAACACACATATATTTGCAAAAAGAAATCCTCCAAAAAAGAGGCTTTGACTGACAACTGGTGAGAGGTATTTATTATGGAAATTTATTTTAATATATGACTATATCAACCTTATTTCTAACTACAGTTTTTACACATGACCATTGAAGAGTATTATGAAAATAAAGAACAGTTAACACACAATCTTGCCACACAAATAACCATTCTTAACATTTTCCTCAAATTTTCTTCCAGTCTTTTTGATGGGTTTCATGTAATTTAAGTAGCAATGTCATAAACATCTTCCTGTTATTTAAGTCTATGGACATATTAATTTGATAATAGCCACATGATATTTATTGTTTCTGTTTACCTTACCGCTTACCCATTCTTTTAGCATTGAAATGTAAGCTATTTTCAGTTATTTAATGACACAGCTTTTTTGAGATTGATATCTTTGTGTATAAACTTTTGTCTACTGTTTATTCAAGTTAGAGTCCTAGAGGTAGAGTTACCGAGTTACAGGGAATGGCCATCTTTATACAGTTCTTAAAACACTGCAGAAACGCATTCCAGGGACGTTGTATCAATTTACATTCTCACTATCTGTATATATGAGAGTAACTCTTCCTCCTTATGAAAGGTGGAGAAAGCATACTTATTACCAGACCACAGTCAGAAATTAATTTTCTTTTCAGACAGTATATTCTTTAACATTGTCTCCGCACAGTTTCTGTTCCTTTGTTTCAGCTTTTGGTGTGGCCTGGAATGTTTGTTACCTTGTCTGAAAGAAAACAAAGTGGTTTTGACTAGCTAACATTTTCCATTGTAGAATTTCCTGCCCTTTGCCACAAAGTGTCTATTCGTAACTATAAACTGGTTGAGAAGAGAGTCAAATGAGGCCCTTACCTTCCTAAGGAAAAGACATTTTCTTGTCACCTTTCTTAGATGGCGTTAGTCACCCAGAAGCTTTATCCCTTTCAGAGTTGGTAGGTCCACTCACGGTAGCTATGAGTAAATGCAAATATTTTCTTCATTTAAAAGCAAAACCAACAGACCCCTTACTTGTAAAGCAAGTTAAAACAAAAAGAAAAAATAATATAAAAACTTCAGGAAGGTAGTAGGTAAAGCATTTAGCTTTCTAAAACAATTCAAATGGGGATAGGAAGTTGGTTTTAAATGGCTTAGAGGGGATTAGGGTTTTAAAGTTGGATAAGGAGTTTGGTGCTTTGGTTTAGGCATGGCATTGCTTTTAAAAGATTACTTCCATATTTGACAACAGTTCTAACTAGAGATTATAAAGCAAATAGCTGAGTTTAAGACATCATGGAAAACAAGAAGGTTTCTTCCTTGTTGTTGTTTGTTTATACAAAACAATCACCTAGAGTTAACAGGCTGGGTCCTGAAGCCCTCCTTTCATAATACTGCCAGAGGGTCTGTCACCCTGGTGAATCCAGCAGAGGTTGTTTAATGCACTTCATTGAGATTATCTGAGCTTTTGGCTTAAATTACTTTGAAAAAAGTCTAGGTGCAAACAGCTCCTCTGAAAGGTAAACGTATCTCTAGGAAAAAAAGTTCAGTTTAAGTTCTCTAAAATTCTTCATGCAGTTAGTACACCAACCCTTACTAGTTAAATTTGACTACTGGCTGAATAATATGTAAAGGTAAAGTATCTTTTTGTAAAAAAATAAAAAAATTTAAAAACGAGAGAGACAGAGAGGCAGAAAGTGAGAAATAACCCCCCAGGGGGGATGGCCACATGGCAGTCTCTTCTCATCTGTTCTCTCGGGATCTTGGGCACACACGCACACGTGCCCAGCGTGAGTTTAAGCCACCAGGTCCGGGACTCGAACCAGGGTCAACTATATGGGAGTCCAGAGATGTAGCCATTACATCATCTGCTGGTCCCAAGATGAAGTGTATTTAAGGGTACTGGACTCCCATGGCCGACTGTGGTTGACTCCTGGACCTGGCGGCTTGGTCTCTCACTTTCCCTCCCTCTCTCTCTTTTACTCTGTCCCTATCTGGTCAAATTAAAATTAATTAATTAATTAATAAAGCTAAATAAAATAATTTTTAAAAAAGATAAAATCTCTGTATTTAAGAGAGATTTTTGCTATAGGGTGTGTGCACTCACGTCAGAGAGAGAGAGAGAAACAGAGAGACAGAAAGCAAGAAATCTCACTCTTCAGTGGGGATGGCCATGCTGTAATCTCTTCTCCTCCATTCTCCTCTCAGAATTTTAGGCATGCACACACCCACCCAGCGTGAGTTTGAGGGGCTCGAAGTGTGGACGATTACATGGAAGTCCAGCAATGTAACCATTATGCCATCCATTGGTCCAGTACAAGTCTCATATAGTTATATTGACAGGGTTTTCATTCTTTTACAGTTATTTCAAAATAAGATATGTTATTAGAAAAGCAAGCACTGACAAGTGTAATAATTTCAAAGTCAAAAGATATATACTGTGGGAACCAGCAGTTAGCGTAATGGCTATGTCGCTGGACTCCCACGTAGTCGACCACGGTTCGCGTCCCGGATCCGGTGGTTTAAAACTCACGCCGGGTGCATGTGCGTACGTGCCCAAGATCCCGAGAGGAGAATGGAGGAGAAGGGATTGCGGTATGACCATCCCCCCTGGGGGTGATTTCTCGCTTTCTGTCTCTATGTCTCTCTCTGTCTGTCTGGCGAGCGCACGCGCCCTATAGCGAAAACCTCTCAAAAAATAAAAATAAAAGATATATACTGTTTGGTTATAAAGTGAGTTAATGAAGCTTTAAAAAATGAATTTCCTTATTCTGTCTAAGAAGCAAGGCATACCAAAATAGACCAAAAATTGCATAAACTTGATTTATATATTAACTGTGGGTAAATAATCAAGAATTGATCGAACATTTCCCCATCTTCCTCAGCTCCTGGACCTGTTTATGGTTTGGGATTGGTCTACTTATCTAGCAGATTACGGACAGCCTGCTTCTAAATATCTTCGAGTGAATCCAAACACAGCCCTTACTCTTTTGGAGAAGTAAGTATATGCTGAAAGCTTTTTTTTATACCATTTAAGCATATTTTTTATTTGGTGATAGAATGAAGAATTCGATTTCTATTAGAAGAGAAGAATGTAAATGAGACTTAAAAGTGCAGTCCTTTTTTGTCCCTCCTAATTCACTAGAGGGCTGTGGACTCACGGAGACAGAGAGAAGTGAAGAAGCCCCCACAGGGGAGAGGGTCACACCACAGTCCCTTCTCCACATCTCTCTCCTTTCAGGATTTTGGGCACACGTTCACATGTGTCTAGTGTGTTTCTCAAGCCACCTGGTTCAGACGAACCGCATGTTTGGCCACGTGGGATCCAGCAGCCTTACTCACCAGCCCACCAGCTGGCCAGCTCAGACCATTTTAATGAGCAAAAGATAAACTTCTTCTTTCTTACTCTTCAGAGTTAGGGTAGTTTCTCACACGATTGTTGTTTCTATGGATGGGGGCAGGATTTTTTCCCGATTGTATCCCGTGCTGCAGGCTGGCTTGACCTTACAAATACATTTAGTGGATCTATGAGTGAGAACTGGAGCTTGTGTGTGTGTTCATCTCTAACAAGGAGGGAGGCATTTTGTCCGACATGGCCGGGCCCTGTAGTGTGTGCCACCAGTGCTGTCCCGTCCTGCGGCTGGACTTGGAGTCTGTGAGGAGAGAAGCACGTGATTTGAAAAACGAATACACTGAAAAGCAGGGGACCAGGAATTACTGGTACATCCTGCCCAACAAAACACAAATGTGGTGTTACTTTCACACTAGTGTGTGGTGGATTTTCTCCTCACTCGATTGTATTTCATCCTAGGTATCATTATTAAGCTTCTAATTTTTAAAATTAGAAGCATATATTATTTTCCCACAATTTGAAGACTTCTGTGGTGTGTTTGATATGAAAGGATGAAAAGAACTGTTTAAAATAAATATAAATTTGACAATGCCATGAAACATCACTGAGACAAAAAACCTTGCTGTTTAATCGTTTTCTATTTTTCCTTTCACTGTGTCTTGTTGTGAATGATTTGCAGAGTCCATAGAGGGTATGTATTTTAGCATACTTTATGGAGTGATATTAGGAAATAGTACAAAACTAGAAAAATTAGCATAGTTTAGATTTACATACTAATGCAAAAGCATCACTTTCTATAAAATAGAAAACTTGCTCATTTTCTGTGTGGTTTCTCTTTTTTTTTGGAGAGGTTTTTGCTATAGGGCGTGTGCAGAGACACAAAAAGTGAGAAATCACCCCCCAGGGGGCATGGCCATGCCGCAATCCCTTCTCCTCCAGGGATCATGGGCACGCATGGGCACACACACACACACATACACACGCCCGGCATGAGTTTAAGCCACCGGGTCCGGGACTCGAACTGCAGTCAACTACATAGGAGTCCAGCTACATAGCCATTATGCTAACTGCTGGTCCCAATTTTCTGTGTGGTTTCTGTATCTGTGAGTTCCTTAGTATCTATTCTCTTTGGCATACACTTTTCACATAGGCTCAGTGTGAGATAGTTCACAGCATGCCAGAATAGTTCACTTGCGACAGCAGAGCTTTTAATTTCTCTTTACTAAGCTTCTTCATCCCCATATGTTTGTAGGATGAAGGATACTAGCAAAAAGAACAATATATTCGCTCAGTTCAGGAAGAATGATCGAGACAAACAGAAGTTGATTGAGACGGTGGTGAAACAGCTGAGAAGCCTGGTGAATGGTATGTCCCAGCACACTTAGACTTCAGTAGCATCGCTCTTTAACAAGCACTGGTCATGAAATAGTAATGTGTTTATAGAGTTCAAAATACATTAGGAAAAAGACACTGCCGAGAGCTTGAACAAGAAACAGTAATAAATATCATTTGTATGGATTTTTACATAACTGAATACTATTTTATATATGGAAAATGTGACTTTTTTACTTTTAAGGGAAAAAGGCAAAACTAATATATAAATCAAGTCAAAAGTTGTATATGAAACTGATTGCAAATACATTAGACAAGCTTTATGCCTCTTACACGTGTTTTTTTCTATTTTGACTTAAATGATTTTGTGGGTTTTTTTCTCTCATCAGTAGACGAATATGGAATGCAATTGTGTCTGATATGGGAACATTTCACTGCCATTTTCTGACTTTTAGCTTTTGTTTCCACTTCAGTGTAATTTAAGTAGACTAAAAATTTTTAATTCTGCTGATTCTGAGGAGCCAATAGACATCTTCAAAGCTCCCTGAAATGGAACTTGATTTTAATGTAGTAAGGATAGAAATTATTTGTTCTACTTGGGTGGTTTAATTTAATTGTTCTGAATATGAAGAAAAAGGTTTTGGAGTTCCTGAAGATGCAGGGTCTTTCACGCTCACGCTGAGGGGCTGAACATCTCCGATTACTCGCTGGTACTGACCTGCTCTGGGATTGCTCTGGTTTTGTTTGTTGGAGAGGGACTGACTGGGGCTAACCCCTCTAGGTGCAGCCTGTAGCCAGTAGCCGGGCTCCCCATGCAGAGGTCACCGCAGGGGTCAGGTCTCCCGGTGCCCCTCACTGTGGGGACAGGCCAAACCAATGAACTCTGGAAAGCCCATGACAGTTGTACAGTTTCCTTCGTGTAAGTTGCCAGGGTCCAAACTGCAAAACAAATCTGACTGCTGTTTTCTCTGTGTTTATACCAATACTCCCTGTGCGTTCTCAGGGTCAGCCCACCTGGCTCTGTAAGATCAGTGTACAGATCGCGCGTACCTCTCCTGACTGTGTGACGCAATATTAAAAAGGTTGACAAGCTGTTGAAGATGTATTGTTATTTCATCTGCTCCCAGCCTCCTGCTGTAAAACGACTGCTTCTTTCAGAAAAGGCACCATATCACTTACTTACTGGAGTGGGAGTAGCACCCAGACAAAAAAAATAAGCTTTTATTGTCTTATTCAGCTCTTATCCTAAACTATTTTTCTGAAATATTACATTAAAACATTCCTCGGCACATAAAATCTGCAAGTGGAGAGAGCAGCAGGGAACCGTTAGCTCTCGGAAGGTCGCCTAAGGCTGGGCCGCGTACCTGCCGGCCCTTGTTCTGGGGCGTCCTTGGGCTTTCGCTCAGGCGTGCAGGTGGGAGAGAGGACGCCTCCGCACACCGCCTGGAGCAGACCACGTGGGTCCTCTTCACTCTTTCCAACTGTCGGAACCTGCACCTCGTCCGTCACTTCGTCCCCGTCCCTGGCTGCGCTGTAGGGACAAGGATCAGCCCTCCGACCGGACACACAAAGCCCGAGATGCAACCACATAGACTGGGATTGACGCGAGGGAGAGAGAGGGAGGGAGGGAACCGGGTTTAGGGATACCCGCTTTTCCCAGGCTTCGCAGCAACGAAACTTCTTCGGAAGCATTTTCCAAGGGTTAGGTCAGAGAGCCGGGAGGGGTGGAGGGTAGCGGGGAATCTCGGCCCGCTCTCTGGGCCATCAGAGGTACCAGAGACCGCAGTGTCCCTGAGACAGTGGAGCCCAGGGGCGGGACAGGAGGGGGGCCCAGCCCTTTAACTTCGGAGTGGAGCGGGAGCGGAGCACCTTCTGCTGGACGGTGGCGGTCTTGGAGAAAGCCAGGCCAGGGTGGGTCGTGAGCGCTGCGCGCGAGCCGGTCTGTTCAGCCCGCAGGGGTTCGCGCAGTCCCGGGCTCCTGCCAGGAGCCGGGAAGTTCTGACGCTAAGCCGCAGGCCCCGCCCGTTTGTCCGGACGCAGCCCCCGCCCCAGCCCGAGCGCTGCGGGACGGCTGCCACTCCCTGGGCCCAGCCCCACGGGAGCGCGCCGCTGCCCACCACCTCCAATCATTACTCTGCACGAAGCGCTTTAAATATGCATGAACACGTCACGTAGTGTGAACCGCAGTCAGTCCGTGGGGGGTGAGGGAGACCTATATAACCGTGTCCAGGGTGGGCCGACAAGGGTTAACCTAACTAGAGGGGAGAGAGCTGGGCCGGGGTCTGCCGCCCTGAGTGCAGTCCAGGTTGGCCGCGGTGAGTCGCTCCTCCCCGCCCTCCCTCGCTGCTTCTATCCGGGGGAGCTGACACCGGGAGGCGGGCGTGAGCTGCAGGAGAGGGCCTGGCACTTCGGCCCTGGGACGGGAAGATGTCTTGAGGCCCTGGCCCTGAGGAAGGCGTGTTTCCTAAGGACGCATGGTCACTGTCGCCTTCCTCTGCCAGTCTGTGCTCAGAGCCGACTTCTCGGCCCAGGTTATAAATCTCGGGCCTGACCTCCGAGCTCCAGGCCCTGCCCAGACCGAACAGGTTAGCATTGCCCGCGGCTCACGCCGCAGCTCTGGACCGTCGGCGCTGGAGCGGCCTGGCCCGTCGAAGGCTCGTCATGTTCCCCTGGGAGCTGAGCTGCCTGTCGGTGCTGGCGACGGCGGGCACCGCGTTGCTGTGCGCCGGCCTGCTGCTCAGCCTGGCCCAGCACCTCTGGACCCTGCGCTGGACGCTGAGCCGGGACAGAGCCTCCGCCCTGCCCCTGCCCAAGGGCTCCATGGGCTGGCCTTTCTTCGGGGAAACGCTGCACTGGCTAGTTCAGGTGAGCAGTGGCCGCCCCCTCACCTCTGCATGGCCTCCTCCCCCAGTCCCGCTGCACCCTCCTCGCTCTTCTGCGCTCCCAGTTCCTTCCCATCACCCGGGCCCAGGGGAGCGCGGCCGTCCACTGGCTTCTGCCTAGCCACTGTCCTCCCTCACCGAGTTCCCACAGCAATTGCCGCTGCCGGAGCCAACGAGGGGTAGACGGGGTAGACGCTGAGTCCTAGGAAGGGTCTGCGGAGTGTGGCGCCCTCCGTCCTGCAAGCTCAGAAGCAGGAGCCGGGGTGGGAACCCTTGGGCACTCCTGTCCTGTTCTGAGCCTCGGTTTTCTCATCTTGCCAGAGGGAAATTCCCATCGAGTAGTCCGAGGCCCACTAGGGACCCTGTGTTTTGGAGAACACCAGGGCCTGGCCAGGGCGGGGAGCTGTTAGCAAGACAGTAGGGAAGTCTGGGCCAGGCCCGGGCTCCAGCCCTCTTCACTCTGCCTGGCTCGCAGGGCTCCCATTTCCACAGCTCTCGCCGGGAGCGCTACGGGACGGTGTTTAAGACGCACCTGCTGGGCCGCCCAGTGATCCGCGTGAGCGGCGCGGAGAACGTGCGCACCGTCCTGCTGGGCGAGCACCGCCTGGTGCGCAGCCAGTGGCCGCAGAGCGCGCACATCCTGCTGGGCGAGCACACGCTGCTCAGCGCCGTGGGCGAGCCGCACCGGCGGCGGCGCAAGGTGAGCGGAAATCGAACTGGGCCGGTCCAGCCAGGGCCACGCGTTGGGGTACACCGTGAGCCCGACCAGGATTCCTGGCCTGGAGCGGGTGGCCTGGAGCCAGTTCCGGACTAATAGGTCCTCTTATGTCCAGTTTTCTGTGACATGGGTAAGGAGACTCAGACCTAACAGGGGTCAGGGAGCACTTCCTGGAGGAGGTGGCGACTGGAGCCTGGATGGAAAGGAAGGGCTGTGTATATCAGGGTAGAACTAGAGAGGATGCTGAGAACAAACCCCAACAAGTTTAGTTCTGGGTCGTTCGGACGAGGAGGAAGGGGCGGAAACTCGCCTTCTGGCGCCTCCACAGTCGAGGAGCGCTGGAGACTAAGGCAGCCTGCGCCGATCCGCCCGCCCCCCGCAGGTCCTGGCGCGCGTGTTCAGCCGCGCGGCGCTGGAGCGCTACGTGCCGCACCTGCAGGGGGCGCTGCGGCGCGAGGTGCGCGCCTGGTGCGCTGCCCGCGGGCCGGTCGCCGTCTACGAGGCCACCAAGGCGCTCACCTTCCGCATGGCCGCGCGCATCCTGCTGGGGCTGCGTCTAGACGAGGCGCAGTGCGCCAAGCTGGCCGGAACCTTCGAGCAGCTCGTGGAGAACCTCTTCTCGCTGCCCCTCGACGTGCCCTTCAGCGGCCTGCGCAAGGTACTGCCGCCCCTGCCCGCACCCTTCCTTTCGGGGCTCCATGGCGCGGGCAGGTCTCCCAGATCAAGACGGCGCTCTGGGCCGAGGCCGCGCGTCATCTCTGCTGAGCTACAGAGGTGCGACCCAGGCGACCCAGGCGGGGTGGCGGCGCGGTGTGGGGGTGGGCTGGCCGCTGGTCTCACTCGCTGTGTGACCGGGACAGGCCACACACCCTCTCTGGGACGCTCCTGGCAGGGCGCGCTCCAGCCCCACAGCCGCGCGCCTCCTGCGTTTTGGGTCTCGGTGGCCGGCGTCCCGCCAGCTGGTGCAGCCTCTCCCTGGAGCGGCGCCTCCCGGCCGGCCTCTAAAGCACCTTTGGAAGCCTGGGTGGCTGCGGAAGGGCGGGAGCGCGAGGGCCATAGCCACACCCCGGCCCTGCCCGGCGCCAGCATAGAGGTGGGTGCCGGCTCCTCGCACGCCCGCCCTCGGCCCTGGCCCTCAAGTTTCCGATTAGTGACCTGGTGCGAATTGGACTTCAGAGCGACAGGAGGGATCCAGAGCGCTACCCGAAGGCCCCATCCTGCGCCTGCCGTGTCCCCATTAGCCAGGGCTCCTGACTGTGCCGGGTCCCTGGTTCTGTCCCCTGAGTAAAAATGCTAGCAGTGGGCCATGCTGTGGGCCGGCTGCCGTGGGTACGCTTTCCAGTCTAATCCTCGACGCATGTGAAGTGCTATTCTCGTTTTCTGGATAAAACTGAGACTCAGAGGTAAAAATGACTTAACCCAAGGTCACACAGCCAGCAGGGGCAGAGATGGGATTTGAACCCCATGTCCTCTAGCTACAAAATGCAAGTGTTTGGTTACTTCGCTAGCAATACTTTTCATGCCTTTGGTGTGTTTGCTCTCTGAACTCTGGAAGGGCACCCCAGCTCCTGCCCATCCCCTCACAGAGGCTAAAGCTTAGAAGACCGCCAGGTGTTCTAAATCAAAGCTTTCCACCGAGGTCCACACCGAGGAATGCAAGAAGAGGGTGAGTGGCTGGTGCCACCCTCAGGGCTCTGTGTCTCACAGGGAAAGCTGCGTGGCTCTGGGCAACCCACCGAGCTCTGAGCCTCAGCACCTTCCCTCAGGATGGCTGTAGTTGTCTACAGAATGAGGTTGGCGGATAGCGGACAAATTCCTGGCCATTTATTGAGTCCTACTGTGTGCCAGCCATGGAGCCCAGCTGGGTGACTGTGGACCACAGATCTCACCAGAACCAGAACAGGCCCGGGAAGGTGATGGAGATAGGTGGCCAGGCCTAGCCTCCTGAGCCTTCCTGTCCCACTTCCCTTCTCCCCTGCACATCAGGGCATCCGGGCAAGGGACCAGCTGCATCGACACCTGGAGGGGGCCATTGCAGAGAAGCTCCAGGAGAACAAGGCCGTGGAGCCAGGTGACGCCCTTGACCTGATCATCCACAGCGCTAGAGAATTGGGCCAAGAGCTCTCTGTGCAGGAGCTGAAGGTAGGTGTGGGAGGCCTGCCCTTCCCACTCTGGCCTTCCCCTTCCCCAGGTCTCTACTGCACCCCCAGAGCTGCATCTCCAGAGCCACACCTTGTTCAGCCCCCCTTTGAGCCACAGGCACTCCTGGGGTGAGGGTAAAATGGAGACCTGAGTTCCCGGTCATGCCTTAGGGCCACATCCATTAAGGGTGGCCTTGGGCCACCTTGCTCAGGAGCAGCTGCTGCAGGCAGGAGTCCTAGGCCCTTCCTGCAGGTTCTGGCCTTGGAGTATCCACCCTTCCACTCTCTAGGCTTCATCCCCCTCACACCCCTTCCAGGTCACCCACCTTTGCCTCTGCTGTCCCCTTGCCCTTGCAGCACTCTCAACCTTCACGCTCTAAGGAACTCAGGACCAGCTCCCCCTCCTTGAGGTCCCCTCTTCCTCCCAAGTTCAACACTCTCCTTCCACCAGCCACCTTGGCCCCTGGCACCTCTACCCACTGGTTCTGTTTCTTAGAGAATTAGGACCCCTCCTCCCTCCCCAGTGCTGCAGGGAGGGAAGGAGGGAGCTCTGAAATGGCCCCAGGGCCTCCTTGACAACCCAAAAAGGTGTAGAGGGGTCAGGGGAAATAAAACGGGAAGATCTGAGTCTTCTGAGTTCTTCGATAAGCAACTCCCATCCTTCCTTCAGGCCTCAGTTCCCAAATTTTCACCAGCGACCATTAGCAGGTGGGAGCAATACTCTGCCCCAGAGCTCCCTGGGTGTGAAGCTGAGAGGAGCCTGCAGGGTTAGAGATGAGGAATGTCTCAGGAGTCCCAGGGAACCCCCCCCCCCAGCAGGAGCACTTCTGGGCTGGGGAGGAGAGTGATGTGGAAAAGAGGAGATGATAGAACCAGGGAGGGGTGACAGCAGCTCCCTCCCACCCCCCTGGGATCTCAGGAAGGACCCACTGACCAGGGGGCGGGCCTGGCTGGCTGGGCCTGACTGAGAAGGTTGCTGGGACCCATGGGGCTCCATTCCAGCTCCCCCTTGGTGGGGACAGGACAGTTAGTCTTGGAGCAGCTCTCAGGCTGCGCCTCTTCCAGGTGGGCTCCAGTGGAGTAAAACTCCCGGGCCCTGGAGGCGAAGGAGGGGAAGTGCCCTGTCCTAGGGTCACGGCCATCAGGGGAGCCCCAACTGGTCTCCCAGGAAGGAAGCCTCTGACGGGGGAGGGCAGAGGCAGCCAGTGAGGACTGGAGCTTGGAGGATGCAGCCCAGGCCCCTCATGTGCCCCTCCAGAGAGGTGTGGAGACACCTAGGTGGCACCGGACCACACTGGACGGCACCGCTGCAGGGAGCCGGGGATGCAGTGCCCTAGTGCCAGCCAGGCTGGCTCTGCTGCTGCAGCCTGTCTCTCTTCGTCTGAGGTCACTCTCAGGAAGCCCAGCTGGAGGCCACGCCCCAGAGGTTGTCCTCTCTGCTGGGACAGCTAGCAGGAGGGACCCTGAGCGAAGCTCACTCAGATCCTCAGTTTCCAGCCCTGCAAAACAAGAGCAGTAATGGTGCCTCACAGGTTGAGGGGGAGTCGGAGGAGCTAACGACGTCCCCCATTTCTCTAGCAGCCCTCCCAAGGTGAGGCCAGATCCTGGTTTCGCCCGCCCCTTGTTATATGTGATTTTCCCACATGGCAGGTGGGATTTTAGCGACTTCAGGACCGCGCAGATAGCGGCCACCTTAGCACATCCCAACTAACTGGCCTCTGCGCGACGGTTAGTGAGTCCCTTTGCGCCTCCACCCTGGGGCCGTGGACCCGGGCCCAGCGACTCCGCTGCCAGAGACTCAGCGCCGCTAGGACTGTCTTGCAGGAGTCGGCCGTGGAGCTGCTCTTCGCTGCCTTCTTCACCACGGCCAGCGCCAGCACCTCCCTCGTCCTGCTGCTACTGCAGCACCCGGCAGCCATCGCCAAGATCCAGCAGGAGCTGGCGGCGCAGGGCTTGGGGCGCGCGTGTGGCTGCGCGCCCGGGGCCCCAGGGCAAAGCCGCGGGCCGGGGCCCGACTGCGGCTGCGAGCCCGACCTCAGCCTCGCGGCGCTGGGCCGTCTGCGCTACGTCGACTGCGTGGTCAAGGAAGTGCTGCGCCTCCTGCCGCCGGTGTCCGGGGGCTACCGCACGGCGCTGCGCACCTTCGAGCTCGACGTAAGTGCGCCCGCCGCCAGCCTCCCGCTGCCCGCCCCGCGGTGGGAGCAGGGCCGGGCGGTTAGGACCCGAGGCCTGCTCTCGTACTCGGCCTCAGCCTTCCCTCCCGCGTCGTGGGCTGAGCCGCGCCCCACGTCCCCGAGCCTCAACACGCAAACCCGGGCGCCTGGCGAGCCGGCAGTTGGGAATCCGCAGGTTTCGGCAGCGGTTCGAGTCAGTCAACCTATCAGGGCCGAATTTTAGAAGAAAAACATACTTTTCTCCGCGCAGCCCCCCTCTCCCCCAGCCAATGAGCCTGCGTGGGGAATAGAGCGGGCCTCTTAGTAAGTCCAGTACCCCAGTCCTCTCGCTCCCCCCCCACCCCCCACCCCAGTCAAGGAGCCGGTAATTGTTACCTGCCCAGAGTTCCCCTGAGAGTCGAATTCTAGAAAAGGAAGGCAGTTTAAATACAGTAGCATCAAGGTCCCGCAGTTAGCGTAATGGCTATGTCGTTGGACTCCCATGTAGTCGACCGCGGTTCGAGTCCCGGATCCGGTGGCTTAAACTCGCGCTGAGTATGTGCTTCCGTGTCCAAGATCCCGAGAGGAGGAGAGGAGAATAGAGGAGAAGGGATTGCGGTGTGGCCATCCCCCCTGGCGGTGATTTCTCTCTGGCAAGCTGGCAAGCGCGCCTGCCCTATAGCAAAAACCTCTCAAAAAAAAAAAAAAAAAAAAAAAATACGGTAGCATCTCGTCTACCTTGGCAGAATGACCTTGGCAATTGCCTCTTCACTCTGGGCCTCAGTTTTCGCTCTGGAAGGGAGCTGCCTCTGAACTCTCCAAGCTGACGCTCCTGGCCTGGCCAGGGCTGTGCGGTGCCCAGGCTGCGCCAGGGAGTGGCGCCCTCACCAGGCCAAGCTGAGAGTGTTGGTATGAAAAGCTACCACTACAGGCCACGGAGCCACGCACCTAGGTGGCTGGGAAGCTCAAGACAGAGTGAGCACCTCCTTCCCTGACCCCCCCCCCTTTTTTTAAATTGTTGCTGTTTGTTTGTTGTTTTGTTTGTCCATTTGTTTTCCTATAGGGCATATGTGCTCTCCAGAGAGACAGAGAGAGGGTGAGAAAATGAGAAATCACCCCCAGAGGGGATGGCCGCTGGGAAACCCTCTCTGTTCCAGTGTCCTTTCTGGATTTGGGGGCACGCTCCCACACCCACCTGCCTGATTTACAAGCCTCGGTTCAGGACTCCAGCCTGGACTTGACCACGTGGGATCCAACTGCCTTAACCTCCACATCACCTGCTGCCCCTCCTCCTCTTTAAACTGTGACCATCCAGTAGCACCTTGAGTGCCCATGTGGGGAGAGGGGGTAGTGACAGGGACATGGGGAGGCCTTGATGGGACTTGAAGAACCTGACCTGAGAGGACAGCTTAAGAGGGTGCTCTTTGGTGCTAGGTGGCACCAGAACATCTCGGGAGCTGACATTGACCTGAAACAGCAAAGGGGAGAAGGGGAGAAGCAGAGGCACCAACGGTTGGGGTAATGGCTATGTCGCTGGACTTCCATGTAGTCGACGGTGGTTCGAGTCCCGGACCTGGTGGCTTAAACTCATGGCCGGGCACATGTGCGTGCTGCCCAAGATCCCGAGAGGAGAATGGAGAAGGGATTGCAATGTGGCCATCCCCTGAAAGGGGGGTGGGGTGGGGTGGCGGTGATTTCTCACTTTCTGTCTCTCTGTCTCTTTCTGTCTTTCTGGTGAGAGCATGTGCCGTATAACAAAAAAAAAAAAACTCTCCAAAAAAAGGGGGGTGGGTAGGAGAGGGAACAGCACAGGCACAGTGAGTGCTCAGAAGCCTCCTGGATGCTGCCTCTTGGCATTCAGACTTCTGCAGGCTCCAGGAGCTTTATGAGACCTTAGGGAGACAGAGAAGAGCACAGGAAAGTGAAGGGTCTTAGTCATCAGTTTACAGATGGAAACACTGAGGTCTGGAGAGGAGACAGAACACTCTTAGTCATTCCAGTATGTTCTATCTCCCTGTCAGAACCTCTGAGTAGTCACCCACAGTCTGTGCATCAAACCTGCTTCTGCGAACAGGAGCCTCCAGAGTGCTGCAGAACAGAGGGCTGAAAAACACCAAAAAGCTGAATGGCCGGAAAAGCTGAGAGTGGGCAAAGGAACATAAACGCTGTCTTCCAGCACTGAAGGCCTCCCCAGTTTAATTCTCATGAGACCTTCTGAGAATGTGGCCCCCACACCTGGCCATTATTGTCTGGCTGTTGGATGGGAAGGACAGGGACTTTTTAGCTTTATAATGGAGCTGACTCAGAGGGATGAGGGTCCCCATCCTGTGAGCTGTCCCCGCTCAGGCAGCTGGTAGGTGTAGGACTAGAATTAACATCTCCAGATCTAATGTCAGAAGGGAAAAGAAAAACACTGGAACATAAATAATAGATCCCACTCACTGAACAGCAACATTGATTAGAATCCTCACAACAAAGTGGGCATTTTTTTGTTCTCATTGTATCGATTAAGAAACGTCAGAGATTGAATATCTAGCCCAAGATCGTACAAGTTCACCAGCGAAGGATCTGAAATTGGACCAGGAGTGCCCTGGCTTCCGGCTTAAGTCTGGAGTTCTTGGCGATTTTCAGAAGCTTGTTTAACGCACCCTGGGTGGAAGGGCGATTCGGGCCTGTGTCCAGGTGCCTCGTGGTCAGGCCCGTCTCCTCGCCTCCTCGCAGGGCTACCAGATCCCCAAGGGCTGGAGCGTGATGTATAGCATCCGGGACACGCACGAGACGGCCACGGTGTACCGCAGTCCGCCCGAGGGCTTCGACCCGGAGCGCTTCCGCACAGCGCGCGAAGATGCGCGAGGCATCTCTGGCCGCTTCCATTACATCCCGTTCGGCGGCGGTGCGCGCAGCTGCCTCGGCCAGGAGCTGGCGCAGGCTGTGCTCCAACTGCTGGCTGTGGAGTTGGTGCGCACCGCGCGCTGGGAGCTGGCCACTCCCGCCTTCCCTGCCATGCAGACCGTGCCCATCGTGCACCCGGTGGACGGGCTGAGGCTCTTTTTCCATCCGCTAGCCCCTCCGGCCGTGAGGGATGGGCCACACCTCTGACTCGCTGTGTTAGGGGACTTGGTGTGGCCAGTGGCTGCTGCGCGCACACAGCGCCGCCCATCTGCGGCTCCTCAGTGGCGCGTCGCGCGCCCGCTCATTCGTGGGACTCTAGGGAGGAGGAGGATCGAGCCACCGCTATCGCGCTGGACAAGTGCCCTTCCAGTGGGAGGGTGTCTCCTGCGCCCCGAGGAAGGAAAGGTCGTGGGCCAGGCTTCCTAAACTCTGTCAGGATCTCAGAGTGAGAGGGAACAGATCTCCACTTAGGTGCTCCTCGGCTTCGCCTTCCTGCGCCAGTCTTCCAGAACTTATGGATCACCCAGGAGATTGTACCTCTTGGACTGTACCAGGGACCCGGGGTGCACTGGGGGAGGGGGGACCTCCAGCTGTCTTGAGGAAGTGGAACACGGGGTTGTGCGCTCCTGGTTTGCCTTTGAGCCATCAGAAGACACACTGGAAGAGCGTCCAGGGGAAGGTCCCCAGGCAACTGGCCTCTGACTTGAAGCGCTTTGGCCACTTCGCGGGGCTGGGCGGAAACTCAGAACTGTGGGCGCTTCCAGGGCTCTAGACAGCTCAGCACCACTGGATTCTGCTGGCGACTTCCTAAAAGAAAAATTCCTACTTGAAGAACATTTACTCTTTCCATTTATACAGGGGCGAATAGGCGCACCAAGATGTCTCGAAGGCTGGATTATTTTCATGGGAGGTTAAAACATAATCAGAGGTTTGGGATACAGGATTTGTACCAAACCCAGGAAGGCCAAGACAAAGTTTCCTGGCAACTGCTGAGCCAGGAGGCTAGGGGCTTGACTGGGCATCTGCTCCCTAGTGGGAATTAGCAGAATGGAGGTTGAGGGAGGCCGGAAGGACCAGTCCCACTGCGCACCCGCACCCGGGGAGGGGCTGGGAGCCCTGCAGCCTCAGGCACTGGCTCCCACAACTTGCTTCCTGAACCAAACTGGGCTGCAGATGCTCTCAGTGGCACCTAACAGCTCCTGGCAGGGACGTCGGGTTTTACTGCTTCAACATCCTATCCCATTCTCCTTTGTAATATTAATAATTTAGGAGCAAATGATTGACTGGAGGAACCAATATTGGATTCCTGGACTCCCCAGCTAGTGCTCTTCTCCACCCCATGGCTTACCCCGCACCCCCGCCCAATCTCTGAGCTTGTGGCCACCGTGGAGGTCTCAGGTTATACCTTTCCACAGAGACTCCCAGCTTGACTAAGGACACTTTCCACCTTTGCAACCCAGAAGTTCCCATCAGTGTTTAAATCAAAGCCAAGACCTCTGTGCTGTCATTCCCAAGGGTCCACCTAATCTGCCACGCATTCTCTGACAGGCCTGGGCAGCCAGATGCGGTGGGTGAGCCAGGGTCGTTGCCTCCCAGGCCAGAGCTGACCCCTTAGTGAACCAGAAGGAAGCTGGTGCCCTTCTGACCTTACGCTTAAGGTGGATCCCAGGGTTTAAGGCAGGCCCTTCCGACTTGTACAGCCCTAAATCCCCCCGCCCCCATCCCAGGGTTCATCACCCATTGCTGGTCACAGGCCGGGTGCCAGGCCCAGAGGTCTGCAGGTCCCAGAGGTGGCAGGACCTGGGCCTGCCCTCAGGGAGCTCTTGTGAACTCTCAGAGGACAGTCAGTGAGGAGGGTGGGAGCTTCAGAGCTGATGATGACTTGGGGGAAAACAAGTGCAAGGACTTGCCTCTGGAAAGCAAGAACATTTCGGCCAGTTCCTGGAGACTGGGTTTGCCTGCCCTGGGTCTAGGTTAACCGTAAGGCCCCTAGGGTGGCTCCACTTTTACCATAATTCTGCGGAATAGCCAAACTGTTTTGGTTGCAGCTCTGATTGTTCTAGGGGAGGGGTAGACAGGGTTCCTGCCTCCCTGGACTTGAAATGCTGCGGAGAAGTGAATACGCCAGCGACCGGAGAGGAGGAACGTGTCCAGGGTAACATGCTGCAAAGGAAATCAGCCGGCTGCAGGACAGAGGCCTGGGGCTGAGTTCAGCTGGGCGGGCAGGGAAGAATTCTCTGAGATGGTGGGAACCGGCCCGCAGTGGCCTGGGGAGGGGCACCCCAGGTTTAGAACCGAGAGATAGGAAAGTGTACTTGAGACTAGAAGGAGGGGTTGGAAGGGGAGAAGAAGGAGGGGTGCTTCCGCTGCCCTACTTTTTCCGATCTAGTCTACCTCTGGGACCTCACCCTCCTCCCAGACCCTCCAACGATCCATGGAAGATGATCGGGAGGCTGTTTTGTAAACATCCCAGAAACATTTTGTTTTTCAGTGAACCAACCCTCCTATCCGCCCACCACAGGGAGAAAGCTTGGAGAGGTTCCTAGATCAAAGTTCTTATTGGGCTAGTAATTTATTGATCCTCCTCCCCCACTTCAAGATGTTCTTTAATAATTTTTCGCTCTCAACTAATTCTTTCCTGCCGGACACTCCCGCCAGTCTTGTTGGGCTGATAGATTTAAACAAAATTTTTCCTTTGTGGCAATTTCCAGCGCGCAGGTCCGGCTCATCTTGTGACCCAGCGCGCGCTGAACTTGGCGTGGTGGCCCCGCAGAGTTCACTCGGATGTCACGGTCCGGCCTGCAGGGGTCACAGGCGGGTCAGGCCCGAGGATTGGGAATGGGCCCCAGGTCACGCCCCTGCTTGCCAGCTTTGCTCACCGGCCAGAGCACTGTCCCGAAAGGGCCGGCCTGGGCTTTCTGAGAACTACCTCTGCGCGACTCGTCCGGGTCCCAGCCGCTTCCCAGAGGCTGGCTCGCTGTTTAGAAGAAATGGTAGAATCGGGCCTCTGGAGACCCACCTCCCTAGAGGCACTTGAGTCCCGAGCTGGGACTGTGCGGGTCCTGCGACCTCGGTATTTCCCCACCTCGCGGGTCTGGGGACTAGTGCGAGAGGGCAACGGATTGAACTGCTCTCAGATCAAAGCGTTTTCGTGTCCAAGGGACGCTCTCCAAGGCATGCGGTGTGCTTCTGCGAGAGCCCATGTGCAATTCTAGACAAACGCGCGCCGTCCCTTTTTGTTTTCGGCTCTACTGGTGCTTTCAGCACCCAAACCAGGGAGAGTGGCTCGGCCAGGTGGTTGCCTGGAGTGCACGTGGCCTCCCGCGGTTCCGGAGCTCGGCACTGCCGGGAGCCGCTGGTTGCAGTTGGGCAAAGTCCAGAAGACCCGAATCCCAGTACAACTTCCTCAACCGTTCCGTTAGCGACGGGCAAGGGCCTGGGTTTGGGGCCAGTACCCCTCTCACCTGCGTGAAGGTCGTGGCTTTACCCTGGCTGGAAGCTGGGAGGAAGGCGTCAGGCCACCCCGGTAAGAGTGTGCCTGGCGCTGGGCAGCGTATTTGCAACTCGAGACCCTTTGGGAAACTCACAATTAACCCGTGGAGCAAATGGGTCAGAAAAGATCGCCCTCGTTTCGAGGATGAAGCAGGAACAGGGGTGTGTGGAGATGTGCCCAAGCCATGACAGCTAGACACGGAGCCTGCACTCCGAGCCAGGGCTCTTCGGCTGCTCCTTCTATCTCTGCCTCCTCCTGCCGCTGCCTGACAGGGGCTGCAAACCGGAGTCCTCAGGGGCCGGCGGCGGTGGTCGGAGAGCAGAGCCAGGCGCTGAATGCGCAGCCGCGGATGAGCCGCTTTTGCTGGCCCTATTGGGAGGTCAGGCTTGTGCAGTTCTGAGGGACCAGAAAGCTCTCTCCACCCCTAAGTAGGACCTTCCACGCCTTCCCGTGTGCTGGTCCCCTTGCGGAGGCTGGGAGCGCGATCCAAGGTCCACGAGCCACGCCCGGCTCCCGCGGCTCTTGCTTGCATCCTGGCTCCGGGCTTTTCGGAAGAGTCGGAAGTTTGGACCTCAGTTTCCCAACTTGTGACGAGGCAGCTGGAAGATTCCTGAATGCACTCTCTCTCGCTTCCCCAGCAGGTAGCAGGAAGCCCACGTGGCGCCTGTAAAAGGAAAACCCGTGAAGGCGGCTCGGGGCTGGGGCTGCCGGCCGGACCCGGAGGGACTGATTCCAAAGAGACCGCCGAACAGCCCAGGACTGGGAATTCCTGCTCTGCGGAGCTGGGCCGGCCCCCGCCGCCGCCTCCGAGCTCTGCACACCTCGGATGAGGGAGGCAGGCGCTCCTAGCCGGGCACCCCGGGAGGCGCGCTCGGAGCGAAGCCGCCACCGCGCCGCCTCTGCCTGGGCGCAGAACAAACGGTTAAAGATTTTGGGCAGCGCCTCTCGGGGGGAGGAGCCAGGGGCCCAATCCGCAATTAAAGATGAACTTTGGGTGAACTAATTTGTCTGACCAAGGTAACGTGGGCGCAGCAACCTGGGCCGCCTATAAAACGGGCGCGCGGCGTGGTTTGGAGCGCTGGCGGCGGCAGCAGGTGGCGCGGGAGGCCGCGGCGCGCCATGGGGCTCCCGGCGCTGCTGGCCAGTGCGCTCTGCACCTTCGTGCTGCCGCTGCTGCTCTTCCTGGCCGCGATCAAGCTCTGGGACCTGTACTGCGTGAGCGGCCGCGACCGCAGCTGCGCCCTCCCCCTGCCCCCCGGAACCATGGGCTTCCCCTTCTTTGGGGAAACACTGCAGATGGTGCTGCAGGTAAGGGAGCTTAGGGAGGGACCGGGCGCTTTCCAGGAGCCGGACTCGGCTCTGGGCTTCCGCCGAAGCTGTGGTAGGTGCCCCTGGGAGGAAGGCGACCGCGGCTCTCCTCGGCGCCCCCTCACGCCCGCCTTCCTCCTCCGCCTTCCTCCCACAGCGGAGGAAGTTCCTGCAGATGAAGCGCAGGAAATACGGCTTCATCTACAAGACTCATCTGTTCGGGCGGCCCACGGTGCGGGTGATGGGCGCCGACAACGTCCGGCGCATTTTGCTCGGGGAGCACCGGCTGGTGTCGGTCCACTGGCCCGCGTCGGTGCGCACCATCCTGGGCTCCGGCTGCCTCTCCAACCTGCACGACTCCTCGCACAAGCAGCGCAAGAAGGTGAGGGCGGGGAGGCGATGTCGGGACTGGGAGACGAGTTCAGGAAGCTAGATACGGGGCGAGCACCAGCAGCGCGAAGGGTGGGCTAAGACCCTCGCCACGCCCCAGGTTAGCTTTCTCAGCCGGGACGTGCCTTTGGTCTGGAGGAGCTGGGGTTGTCTAGAAAAAGGACCCCGGAGGGCGAGAGAGGCGCATAGTCCGGTTTTGACGCTCTGGCCCCCGCGCTCAGGTGATCATGCGCGCCTTCAGCCGGGAGGCGCTCCAGTGCTACGTGCCGGCCATCGCCGAGGAGGTGGGCAGGGGCCTGGAGCAGTGGCTGAGCTGTGGCGAGCGCGGCCTCCTGGTCTACCCCGAGGTGAAGCGCCTCATGTTCCGCATCGCCATGCGCATCCTGCTGGGCTGCGAGCCCCGGCTAGCGGGCGGCGGGGACGCGGAGCAGCAGCTGGTGGAGGCCTTCGAGGAGATGACCCGTAATCTCTTCTCGCTGCCCATCGACGTGCCCTTCAGCGGGCTGTACCGGGTAAGGGCGGCAGACGCGGTGCAGAGTGGCCAGGGGCGCGGGAGGCGAAAGTCTGCTCACCGCCTCGCGCCCTCTGCGCTCAGGGCATGAAGGCGCGGAACCTCATTCACGCGCGCATCGAGGAGAACATTCGCGCCAAAATCTGCGGGCTGCGGGCGGCCAGGGCAGGCGAGGGCTGCAAAGACGCCCTGCAGTTGCTGATCGAGCACTCGTGGGAGAGGGGAGAGCGGCTGGACATGCAGGTGAGTGGCGGCCTCTGAAGGCTCCAAAAAGTTTGATTCCCTGGCTTTCCAAGCGGTGGCTGGGGGCCCCAAATCGCCTGCATGAACCCCTCTTCCGGGAGTGGGCAGCCCGCTGGACTCCAGCGATGAGATCGCTAAGGCTGAGACTGCCGGTCTGGAGAGCTGCGGAGGAGGCAGGTGAGGGACTGGGAGCGATCCTGCGCTTTTCCAGGTGTGAACGGGAAAGCTGGAATTTTCAAAATTGATAATAACCGCGGACAATTTTAATAAAACTAAAGCTTTATACAGGAGTTCCCAGTAGAGCTAGACTCAACTCGAGGGACTTCGGAGGGTTTTTTAAATTTTATTTTGAAATTTTTTTATGTTTTCCTTGACTATCAGCAACACTGTGTAGCCCTTCTAGCCGTCCCTCCAGGACCCTCGGTGGGGTTCGCTCAGTAAAACTGAGTGTGGACTTGAAAAACTGTCTTACTCCGTTCTTAGGCACTAAAGCAATCTTCAACCGAACTCCTCTTTGGAGGACACGAAACCACCGCCAGTGCAGCCACTTCTCTGATCACTTACCTGGGGCTCTACCCCCATGTACTCCAGAAAGTCCGAGAGGAGCTGAAGAGTAAGGTAGGAGTTCTCTGGAGGTTCCTGCTAGCTTAGGAAAAGCAGCTGGTCACCACCAGACTTCAGTGAGCCTGCTACCGGTGCTTACAAGTGCAGGGCCAAGGGCCGAGTGGGAGAAAATCAGCATTGGGAATATAAAGGATGCAATCTTGAGCTGTGATCCTACTTGGGCGAGGTTTGACTTTGTATTCCTACCTTTTACAGAACCTCTGTAGACCTACTGTCTTAGATTTATTGGTGTGTTCAAGAGCATGCATGAATAGCTGGTCCCTGTGAATAGCTGACCAGTGTGGGTGTTGGTTGTGAATGGAGGTGGGGGAAGCTTGTCCCTGCTAACTAGTGGGCCACATTCTCTTGGAATTGTAAATAGATGGTGGATTTGGGCTTCGGGGGTGGCAGCAAATGGCCATCGCTGCTGTTTCCCCCTTGCACTTTCCCATCATGGGGCCCTTTGGGTTTAGTCGCCACTTAAGCCCTGTTTATGTCTGCTGGGCTGATTTTATTGGAGCACAAAATAACCGTTCACCTCTGTATGACTGTTTTGATAGGGTTTACTTTGCAAGAGCAATCAAGACAACAAGTTGGACGTGGAAATTTTGGAACAACTTAAATACATTGGGTGTGTTATTAAGGAGACTCTGCGACTGAATCCCCCAGTTCCAGGAGGGTTTCGGGTTGCTCTTAAGACTTTTGAATTAAATGTAAGTTAAAAAGTTCTCTTCCCTCCCCCCCCCCTTTTTTTTGGTGGTTTTGAACCTATCCCTCCTTGTTTTCCTGTGCAGTGGCTTACATTTTGCATGCTTTTGAGAACCTTGTCCTGTCCCATGTCCACGTGGTTTAACAAGTTGACTCTCTCTCTCTTTCTTTGAACTTCTGACTTCCCTAAAGATATCAGAGATAGCTTTTTTTTTTTTTTTTTTTTTTTGCTAAAAGTTAAATTCCAGTTTGTCAGGGACTTCATAATCTTTTGCAGGGATACCAGATTCCCAAGGGCTGGAATGTTATCTATAGTATCTGTGATACTCACGATGTGGCAGATATCTTCACCAACAAAGAGGAATTTAATCCAGACCGATTTATGCTTCCTCACCCAGAAGATGCATCCAGGTTCAGCTTCATTCCCTTTGGAGGAGGCCTTAGGAGCTGTGTAGGCAAAGAGTTTGCAAAAATTCTTCTCAAAATATTTACAGTGGAGCTGGCCAGGCATTGTGACTGGCAGCTCCTCAATGGACCTCCTACAATGAAAACCAGCCCCACTGTGTACCCTGTGGACAATCTTCCTGCAAGATTCACCCATTTCCAGGGGGAAATCTGATGGGCACGAATGTCAAATCTCAGACTTATTTGACATGTACAGATGAGTTTTTATATAGCGTCGTGTTGACTTTATTTAATTTCTAAGTGTATATTGTAATATTTATGTGTCTCTACTACAGTACCATGGTCTTTAAATATTAAAATAATGAATTTGTATAGTTTCCAAATAAAGTAAAATTGAAAGATATGTTTCTTGTGTTTGAGATTCTGCTCAGGGAAGATATGCACATATGTGTTATTCCAAAGGTATTTCTGTAAATCATTCTAAGGTTACTTAGATTCCCTTTGTTGTAGATTTTTTGCTTTACTTTAGGAAAAATTGAATCTGAGAAGGTACTACTTTGAGAACTATCAGCCCATCTCACAGTTAATAAACGTAATAAATCCATGTTGCCGGACAGTGCCAGAACTGCTCTCTGAAGTTAAGGTTTTAGATAAGACAAAGCTAGTCACTCCAGTTATGGGCAGTTCTTGACTAAAATAAGAGCACACCTCATTGAGGGTCACCTTTACTTAGAAGTTGCATATGAAAACAGTATTGGGGAAGGCACTGTCTCTGGTTTAGATAAGGAGCCCAGGTTTTCTTTATTCCAAATGAGGCAGGAGGATCCGATTTAGCAAACTGACAGATAAAGTTTTTATCTATCCCAGGCAATAGGGTGTGAGCCTGACATGACTGATAAAATGGCCCAGTCATGACCCTGTGAACCTTGGCTAACCTCCATGAAAGCGCAGTTTTGTCACATTTCTGACCCTGGCAGAGCCACGTCCTGAACTGAAGGCCAGACTCCCAGTCCAGAAAGGTCGGGCCCTGGGGACTTGCTTACGCAAGCACATTTTCCGTTTTGAAATGGCACAATCTGCTTACTGAACCTCTGATGGCTTGTAGGTTTTGGACTTTAAATTTTTCATTACAATTTTAGAATGTGGCAATGTTGCAGAAACCGGGTGGTCTCAATGGGTGTTTGAAAGGGGTTCTGTCTGCAATTAGAGTTACACATTCCACCTGACTTTAGTGTTTTAGGTAGAATGGGGGTTGTACTTATTGTTGGAATTCTCTCATTTCTAGAGTGCTTACATAATAACTTATAATGCCCTATAATAACCTTATAATGCCATTTAAATAATAACTTACAGTCAGACATCGTTTGAGCCAAAGCCTTCCTGCACTGCAGGGTACAGGGATGACCTCTCTTCCCATATGCACTGTGGATCTTTTCAGCTAGGAGCACACTAGCCTGAGGGCATTGTTATTTCAGATCATTTCTAGGAGGCCATTTTTAAAAGGTTCGCCTCTAGAAACAATGCCTTCGGTGACCTCATTGACCCACTGCAATTCCATTTTAAAAACTCACCTTATTTTTTTATATGGAAAGCTTCCAGGAAGGAGCTTTCATATTGCATTGCCCAAGCTAGCACTTAGCTCAATTTTACTGATCAGGTACATGTGGACAGCAACCAATCTGAGCAAACATGGTACAGAGTAGTGTATACAATTTACCTCAGAAATAGCTTAAAAGCACAATCTTTGATGATGATAGTGCTGAGGAAAGGCAGTTTAGAAGTGTGTGAGGTGAAAGGGATGTTTATAAGCCACCGTACTGGGTGTAAAATGGGCCAGGGCCACATCTATCGGGACAAGCGTGTTGTAGGCCATAGGTCCCTCCGGGCCAGTGTCCATACCCCGCCTGATGGAGAAATGTAGACTTGGCCAAAACTGGAAGGAGGGAAAACCACCGTGGGAAATGACCCTGCGGGGCTCCCTGAGGTGTGGCGCAGTGATGGGGGGTGCTGTGCACCCCAGGGCTTTGGGTGAATCTGCCAACCTGGCTACTTTGGGGCACTGCCTCCCCTTCCACAGTGTCCTTTGCCCTTGTCACCTCCCATGCCTTCTCTTCAGCCAGGGGTGGTGCAAGCAGTGAGGGATCATGGTGGGGCAGGGACATGAAAACCTGCTGCCTCCACATTCAGAGGGCTGGGGCCTTCCTCCAGCACGCCCTTGGAGGCTCAGAGAAGGACTGTGATTTGCCTGGAGCCAAACAGGAAGTGGTGAACCAGGAAAGGCCTCCTGATGCCTGTTTTCCTCCTCTTTTCAAGGTGCTAATTACTTTCACCTGGTTGCTTTCTAGTTTGCCAGACTAGTCCCAGGGTCTTCACTTCTTAACTTCCTTTCAAGTCCCGGCCTCCCCTTTACCTTGTGACGGTGCGGATCAATTATCTTGCAGGCCACCGGAAGGGACTGGCAAAGTAGGACCAGCCAGTCCCAGTGGCTACCCCCCAACACCCTTCATCTGTTGGTTTCTGTGCTTTTAGGATCTTGCCACCCTCCAGAGGTCCACCAGGGGGCGAGCTTCTCCCTTCAATGCCAAGGTTGGGGCCCAGTGGTTTTTCCCACCAGTGTCCATGAAATCCATGTCCACAGTCTCTTACCCAGGGCCTGCTTTTGTCCCAGAGGGTGAGAGGCTACAGACCACCCTGGACTTAGCGAGTGCTCAGTATCAGGCCTCATTGAGGCTGCTGGTTCCTTTGCAAGATTCACCTCAGGCTGGGTTGACCTGGGGCATGACCCAGCTGCTGAAGCAGCCACCCTCTGGAGTATTCAGGTTTCCAGTACTGCCCACGCTGCCCCCACGCACCTGTGCTGTTCTCACTCCTCCTGGAAAACTGCTCTTAGTTTTGAGGGAACACGGTCTTCAAAGAACATGGGCAAACTAGTCAGTGTTCACGTGACCTCAGACCCGTCTAAGAGCCATCCCATGAAAGCACCGTGAGAGGAGCTGGGGATATTTAGAGAGAACAGTTAAGGGACCATTGTAGGAAATTCAGGTTCAGACCTGTCCTGAAAGACAGAGCTTGCTCTTAGAAGGTAAGGTAGAAGGCAAGAGAGGTTATTCCCATATGGGGAACACAGTTTGAGACTACAGGAGCCCTTTGGTGACAACACAGGCTACCTTGTGAGACAGCAAGCTGCCTGTCCATGGAAGCATCCAAGCAGAGTCTGGATAACTATGCTGCCGTAGGGGTCATGGCATGGAGGGAGAGGCTGGATTAAATGACCCCAGTTCCCTCCCAAAGTGAAACAATTGCGATTCTCTGAAGTGTGATTCTGTATTTATTCAGTTCCTCAAGTACCGACTTTACTTAGAAATGCATTAGCCCCAATCTACTGAGATAGGGCAGCTCCGTGCCTTCTTCCGGGGGCATTCAGAAGTCCTTGGTGATCATTCTCTCAAACCTTGTCAGATGGGCAGGGGAACTCCGGGTGGTGGTGGGGTGTTGGGACTCAGAGGGTGCTGAATGGCCCGTGCTGGCTGCAAGGAGTCCTCTTCCACTCTGGGACTTGGTGCTTCCCGCTCCACTTCCTGTGTCTCTCCAGCAACTTCCTGGGCCTCCCTAGCATCTCACGCTGACGGATCGCTTGCTGGTCTCTGGGGTCATACCCTGGTTCTTCCTCAGCCTTCCACATGCCATGAGCTGATGTTGGACTCTGGCTGTCCCAGTCATGCTTTTTCTCTGCTTCCTGAAAAGCTCCTAGAGGCAGGAGGAACTGTGGCTCATCATTCAAGTTCAAATCTCGTCAATTAAGTCCATTCCTGAACACGTCCCCACCCACCCCAGCACATACACGTAGTAGGCTTTCTTTGAAGGCTTCTTGGGGCCAATCGACACCGTCTACTTTATGTTTCTCCAACTTACCTGGTGCCATGTTTTTCTTTGAAGAGTGAAACTTCCATCCTTGGAAAATCTTGGCAGCCACAAGTTACACGGCTGTGGTTTAGCAGCATGTCACATTCCTGAAACCGATGATCCTTGGGTATTTGGCCAAACAAGCTTTCCTTTCTTTGAAGTAGAATCAGCTTGAGTTAGAACCCTGGGACAGGAGTGGAGACTTCACCCTGGACTGTAGGCTGTGTTTTCTGGGTGAGAGTTATCATATTGCAGTATTCATAACCATGTCCCCTCCGGACAGAAGCTGCCCCACAGAATAAGATTTCCCCCTGATGCCAAACCCTCCCTGGTCTACTGGGAGTGTAGTAATCTAGTAATGCGTCCTTGACGGTACATGCTTCAATATTTCAGTGAATTCATTTCACTCAAATGCATTGTGAAAAGTGGACAAAATGCTTCTTGAATAAGTTATTTGACAAAACCCATAGCTAGATTCATTAAGCCAACCCTAGTGTCCAATGAAAGTTACTAATTTAATGAGCAATGAGGGCATTCAGTACTCTGAAACGAAAAGTTCATTTAATGTCAATTAGTCACAGATGGTCAGATCTGGAAGGGCGATTATGGGCACATCATCTGAGCTACTCAGTTTAGAGCTGAAAATTTGAGGTTCCAAGAAATCTAAGCTCCCAACAGAGAAACAGGACTGCACTCCAGTGCCCAGCACACTTTAAGACCTGGCCCTCAGTTAAAAACAACTATATTACTGGGATGGGCAAATGGCATGGTGATAAGGTACTGAATTCCCACATGGCTGAGCATGGTTTGAGTTCTGGACCTGGTGGCTTGAAAATTGTGCCAGGAGGGAACCAGCAGTTAGCGTAATGGCTATGTCGCTGGACTCCCACGTAGTCGACCGCGGTTCGCGTCTCGGACCCGGTGGCTTACAACTCACGCCGGGCGCGTGTGCGTGCGTGCTCAAGATCCCAAGAGGAGAATGGAGGAGAAGGGATTGCGGCGTGACCATCCCCCCTGGGGGGTGATTTCTCGCTTTCTGTCTCTATGTCTCTCTCTGTCTGTCTGGCGAGCGCACGCGCCCTATAGCGAAAAAAACCTCTCCAAAAAAAAAAAAAAAAAAAAAATTGTGCCAGGAGCGTGTGCATGTGTGCCCCAAATTCCTAGGGGAGAATGGAGGAGAAAGGATTGTGGCCATTCCTCTGGAGGGTGATTTCTCACTTTCCTTCTCTGTCTCTCCAGTGAGCTCATCCACCCTTTGGCAAATACCTAAAAAACCAAAATCAAAATGCAACTATTGGGTTGTTAGGAAAGTCATGACGCATTTTTGCATAGAACAACATAGAAAGATACATCATAACTTTCCTGACAACCTAATATATTAATTTTATGTAGCAGGGGAAAAAGGCAGGTGAACAGATTATTTGAGACCAAATCGTTTCCAGGTTTTTGTTTCCCACTGTACCTTCAGCTCTTGAAGGTACTGTGAGCCTTGGCGTTGGACAGCTGCTAGGCACTTGATACGAAGCCTGGAAAAAGAGACAGATTTCTGGGGCTAGTTGCTGGTCTGTACATTGGTAGAGCTGAAGCCTCAGACATTTTGAGCTCTGTTTACTAAATGACAGGAAATAGTTTGTAAAGACAAGAAACACTACTTCTGAGAAATGGGTTCTCAGACTTTAGTGGGCATCAGAATCAACTGGAGGGCCAGCAGGTGGCGTGGTGTGTAAAGACACTGGATTCCCATATGGCCGACTGTGGTTGGAGTTCCAGACCTGGCGGCTTGCTTTTTCACCCTTTCCCTCTCTCTCTCTCTGGCTCTCTCTGGTCAAATTAAAAAATAATAACAATAAATGGAATTAAAGAAATAAATAATTCTTAAAAATAAATCACCTGGAGGGCTTGTTGAAACACGGATGACTGGGACCCAGCCCAGAGTTTCTCAGTTGACCCAAGAATGTGCAATTCTAGCAAGTGTCCAGGTGACGCTGCTGCTGCTGGTCGGGGGACACACTTTAGAGTACTGCCATGTCAAAGTTCCTGGTCTCTAAGTCAACGATCACAGACTTAGAGGACCGACAGGTAATGCTAACAAGTGATGTTAGCTGGGTGGCAGAAGTGCAGGTGGAGGGACCACAAGTGGCCTCTGAAATGGGCAGTTGCTGCTCAGCTCAGACCTATCCTTCACTATAGAAACGAAGACTTTGATTGGAAATCTCTTCCAAATTTTTCAGGAAGTGCTAGAAATCTAGATCTATTGTACTTGGAATATTCTATTTTTAGATGTTATAGCTAATTTGCATCTTTACCAAAAAATGTGCAGCCTAAATTAAACTTTTTTGTGACCTCATTGGCTGCCAGTTTGCAACTTCTTTGATCATCAGAGAGTTCGCTGTCAAGGGCATTGTTCTTGTTCTTCTTAAAGAATTATTTGTTTAATTTTATTTATCATTATTATTATATTTAACTTTACCAGAGAGAGGAAGAGCGAGAGAGAGAGAGAGAGAGAGAGAGAGAGAGAGAGAGAGAGAGAGAGAACAAGCTGCCAGGTCTGGGACTGAATTGAGCTTGGCCATGTGAAATTCCAGTGCCTTAACCACCACACCACACCACCTGCTGGCCCCCAACAAGAGTATCTTAATTGAATGGTTTTGTTTCAGAATCTCTCCTAAATTGTAGTTAAGATGTTGGCCTGGGTTGCAGACTTTGAGGGCTGGTCTTGGGCTGGAGGATCTGCTGCTGGGAGAGTTCACTTGCGTGGCTGTTGGCTGGAGGCCTCAGCACTTCGCTGTGTGATTCTCTCCATAGGACTGCTCGAGTATCCTTATGGCATGGAGCTGGCTTCCCCCAGAGGAAGTAACCCAAAAAATCAGCAAGAGAGAGACCCCAACGTCCTTTAGGACCTAGCCTTGGAAGTCACACTTCCTCATGTCCATAATGTCCTGCTGATAACACAGGTAAGCCATATCCAGCACAGGAGAGAGCCACATGTGGTGTGTGGACTCTTCCTGCCTTTAAAGCATTTGCATCTTGTTCTTCGCAGCCCCTGACTTCTGGTATTTGCACTGTGCTTATTACCTAGGGATGCTTTCCACTGCCATTGGGGGAAAAATGTGTTATGGAAGTTCTCGGCAGGATGGAGTCTAAGGGTCACCTGAGCCAAAGTTGCAAGCTGGAGACTCTAGAGGAGAGCCTTAGTGAGTGAGCGTTTAGGCTCTTAAGTTTGCCAAAGTTTCCAACCCACTAATTGCATTCATTTACATTCGTTTTCAGGCCTCTGAGGCATCTGGCCTTGAGTTAATCCAGTCACTGGGCTGCCCACCTGTCCTGGTTTATCTGGGACTCAGGTTTCTTGGGATGGAAACTTTCAGTATGAAAATTGGACAGGCCTGAGATGCAGACAGCAGATGTGAATAGATTTGATCCCAATTAGAAGTGCGGTCCATTTGTATCAGTTGGTTGAGAGTTGGAGCAGCATCTTCACCCCGACCTAATGCATCAATCTGCGCTTTAATCAGTCCCAGGTGAGTCTTACACACATCAGGTTTGGGAATCTGGATGGAAGCAAAACCTGGTTTTGGGCTCTGTAAGGATTCCGATGTCCTGTTCTGTGGGTACAATTCATCAGCAATAACCCATTTCATCTGTGGTAATCTGCTATGATAATCTGACCTTTTCTTTCTGCCTCTGTCCAACCCCCAAAAGGAGAGACATTCAACAGTTAATTGTTGGAAGTCCCATCTCTCACTTGGGTTTGAGTGGTGGTTTTCACAAACACTTTTTACAGTTGAAAGTTTCCACCTCCTCAAACAAAATGCAATAAACAACACAGATAAGGGAGACTCCTGGGTACTTAGGTTGTTTCCAGGTTTCGACACTCCAAGCGATACGCAGTAAATACCCTTGAACGTGCAACTTTATGTATAATACAACTAGTGCTTTATCTCTGCAGGGCTGGTTCTGAAAGTGTGGTTGCTGGGTTAATGGGATGTACATTTGCAACTGTAATGGATATCTAACAGAAAAATGAGCCTATTCAAAAAGGAATGTTTGAAAAATAAAACTACTGGTGCCTTGCTATTGTGAGAAATTATGTAGCCTTAGTGGAGTGAGCACAATAACAGCCATTGGTGTGACATATTGCTGAATAGGGAGAATAAGTAGCAGAGGGACTTAGCTAATGGGGGGAAGAATTGAGGGGACTCTTCAAGGAGATTAGTCCCATTTTTCTGAGTGTCTTCTGGTTGTAAAGAATATGTGTTAACTTTGTAGTTGAGAAGTTGAGATTTTTTTTTTTTTTTTTTTTTTTTGAGAGGCTTTTGCCATAGGGCACGTGCGCTCGTCAGACAGACAGAGAGCGACAGAAAGCAAGAAATCACCCCCCGGGGGGATGGCCACGCCGCAATCGCTTCCCCTCCATTCTCCTTTTGGGATCTTGGGCAAGCACACACACGCGCGCCCGGCATGAGTTTTAAGCCACCGGGTCCGAGACATGAACCGCGGTTGACTACGTGGGAGTCCAGTGACCTAGCCATTACGCTAACTGCTGGTGCCCTGTAGTTGAGAATTTTAGAAGAGAGAAAAAGCAGAGGCGCTGTGGTAGAAATGACTGAGATTACAGAGCTGGGATGTCTTCCCTCTCAACCCATCCTTTCTGTCTCTACTCTCCCCTCCATCCTGCCTTCTCTTCTCTTTTGGGAACAGTGTCCGAGTTGCTAGTTGTGAGCATCCGATTGAGCCCAAGTCACGTGCCCATACTCTGGTTGCCAATTGAAGGAGAGGGATGTCTGACCTCCCTGCCCCTCTAGGTGGTATTACTACACCCTAATAGGGGAGTACGGTAATACTGTCTGGTCCCTAATCAACAACTAAAGCGGAAAAATCTTATGACTCTACCCTTTTGGAAAACTCCATGTGTTTGGGGAAGCAGCTCAGAGCCGATCAACCTTATTTTTGTAGCCTACAACAGGAAAAATAGCCAAAATTTATAGTAAATAGTAATTTAGTATAAATGTTAAGTATTTCACATTATCTCATTTCAGGAGCATACAATATACATGATGCAGATACAATTTTTGTTTATTTTTTAGAATTAATTTTTTTTTTTGCAATAGGCCTGATATGCTTGCCAGAGAGAGATGGAGCGAGAGAGGAAGAGAGGGAAAGTGAGAAAGCACCGCCCGCTGCAACTCCTTCTCCTCCTGGCGCTGGGCCACGCACACACATTGCCCAGAATGTTTTTCAAGCCACTGAGTCTAGGACTTGAACCGTGAACTCGCTATGTGGGATCCAGCACCTTAACTACCACTTCACCTGCTGGCCCCAGATACAATTTTTAATGCCTGTTTGAAAATGGAGCCACTGGGCGGGCAGGTGGTATGGTGGTTGAGGGCGCTGGACTCCCACATGGCCAGCCGTGGTTTGTGGGAGCAGTCGTAGGGGAGTGAGCACAACGGACAGTCATTGGCCTTGAAAGCTGGCTGTGACACACTGTTGAATAGGGAGAATAAGGAGCAGAGGGACTTAGCTAATGGGACCTGGTGGCTTGCTTTCTCACTTTCCCTCTCTCTCACTCTGTCCCTCTCTGGTCAAATTAAAATACATAAATGAACAAATAAAGTTAAATAAAATAATTCTTTAAAAAAGAAGAAAATGGAGCCACCGAGGTGTGCAACAGCTGCATAACTTGCCTGGAGTCACACAGCGAGCAAGTGGAATAGCCAAGGTTTGAACCCAAATCATCCAAATGCAAAGTTCTCATCTTTGCACTATAGATTCCACCTCCAGGTGAGTAGTGCCTGGAGCTAGTGCTGCTTTTGCCTGGAAAGCTAAGGGCTCCTCCCTGCTCTGACCGTGTAGGAGTGCCAGGGACGTGCTGCTCTACCTGAGCTAAGTCTTTTAGTTCTCACCGCAGGCTGTGGGCATTTTTCAGAATCAAAATGGAGTCATTTGTGTCAGCCCTAACTAAAACAGATGTGGGAAGACCACTGAGGAGGTGTTTGCTCACGCGAGCAGGTGGATAGCAATACTTTTTAATCTTGTAAACATTTTGCTGTAGGGCATGTGCCCTTGCCAGGGAGAGAGAGTGTTGTCGTGGGGTGGGGGGTTGTGAGAAAGCACCCTCTGGGCGGATGACCATGCTACAGTCCCTCCTCCTCTATTCCCCTCGCAGGATTTTGGGCATGCATGCCCATGCACCCAGCGTGTTTTTAAGCTGCCAGGTCCGGGACTCCAAATGCATAGAAGGCCATGTGGGATCCAGCTGTCTTCATCACCATGCCACCAGCAGGCCCAGCTAAACTATTACTTGGAGAACTGGGCCAGAATCATAGCCTTGCACAAAGACCACTGGCACAAGGACGGCTTCTTCAAGGACGTCTGCCCAGAGACCACCTGTCCAACCTCGGATTGATGCCACTCTTGTTATTGATCCTGGTAGCCAAAGCTAATTGTCCCAAATCAGAGCTATAACCCCTCCCACATCCCTCCCGCTTGCGATTTTTGCCTTTACAACCTGTGGGAGGATTGTAAGCCTCGGTAAGCACGTTTGAGACGACCTGAATCACACTCATCTGGTCTGCATTCCGGAGCAGTCCTCAAACTCACATCCAAAAAAAGTTCTTTTTGGTTTCCACATTTCGACTCAGTATACCTTTTTTGTTTACTTATTTTAGGGTTTTGCCATAGGGTATGTTAGCTCTCCAGAGAGAGACAGAGAGAGAGGGGAAGTGAGAAATCACCTCCCAGGGGGGATGGCCACACCGTAATCCTTTCTCCTCCATTCTCCTCTAGGGATTTTGGACACATGAGTGATTTTCAAGCCACCAGGTCCCAGGGCTCAAACTGCAGTAAGCAGTGTGGGAGTCCAGCACCTTAACTACCGTGCCACCTGCTAGCCCAATATACTTCTTAGCTTATCAAACTCCAAGTGAGAAAACCGAAACTCAGACATCAGCAACTCACTCAGAGTCCCTCAACTGGAAGGGGACATGTCAGGGTTCAGATTCAGACGGTCTGCCTCCACACACGCAGCTCAGTACCCCAGAGCCAATGCCCCGGGACTCATCAGCACGCCAGTCTGCTTGTTCTTCTGTATTAATCTGGAAGCAGTTCTCATGGGGGGGGGGGCATAGAAATTCAGGCAATTATCAGATAATTCAGCCAAAGTTATGGGTTATGTTTCAATTTTCTGTTTCATATTGACACTGAGGATCTGACTCTAGGTACCAGCCAAAATAATTTAAATTCAATCTGATCTCTGTTATCTGTGGAGTTTTTTTGGAAAGAAATCTAAAAAACAAAGGAGGGGTATGTGTGTGTGAGAGAGAGAGAGAGAAAGAGAGAGAGAGAGAGAGAGAGAGAGAGAGGTCTTAGATTGTGGAGTTCAAAATCTGCATCATTAAGAGATAAGGAAGGACTGGCTGCATGCTCTGGTGGCTAAGGCAGCTGGATCCCTCCTGGCTCACTGTGGTTCAAATCCCAGATCTAGTGACTTGAAAAACACCTGGAACATGTGTGTGTACACCCCAAATGCTGACTGAGTGGAAAAGTGGAGAAGGGATTGTGGTGTGACATTCCCGGGGGGGGGGGGGAGGGGTTGCTCTCTTCCTCTCCCTCTCCCTCCAAAATTAAAAGAGAGAGAGAAAATGGGAAAGATTATGAAAGAGAAAAGAGGTCAATAGCATTTTCTTGTTAAATTGTTGCACTTTTTATTTTTAAAGAATTGCTTAATTTTATTTATTTTTCTTTTAAAAATTTGACCAGAGGAAGACAGAGAAAGAGAGAGAGGAAAAATGCAAAAGCAAGCTGCGAGGTCCGGGATTCAAACCACAGTAGACCATGTGAGAGTTCAGCACCTTAACCACCATGCCACCTGCTGGCCCTCAAATTGTTGCACATTTAAAGTGTAATGATATGGTTCCCCCACACCACACCCCAGGGGATTTAGCCAGAAATGAGCTTAATTGCTAGAGGGAATGTGTTTTCCAAGTGAAAATAAAGTTTATTTTCAATTTGAATTGCAAATCCTCGCAAAAGCAGAGTGGGAAGGAAGGATCATGCCTGGCAGGAGTGAGTTCTTTTTGCTTTGTTTTATAAAAACTTCCTGAGACAAGCTTTCAGAAATTATAATTATTTTTAAAAATTCAGGTATTCACCTGATCTGAATATTTTAGATAAACCAAAACAACCAGATAATTTTATACAATGTCAACTTGGCTTAAGGAGGAAAAGACACTCATTACTGCTGCAGCTGGATTATTGGAAGCAGAAAATTGCAGGGTGTGTTTGCAAACTATGTCTCTAGAACTCGGGTTTGAGTCTGGGGATAAACGGTATATGGAGGTGGAGAACGGGGCTGAGGGAGCACGGAGGGGTGTAGGGAGCTGAATTAGCATTTGTTTGGTATGGGCTGAGCACTCTGCGGTGACATATCTGACATATCGGTACCTGTCACCGTGGGTCACCTTTACCTCATTAGAAAGCAGAAAGCATCACTTTCCCCATTTTTTAGGTGAAAATAACTCCACGGCAAAGGAGAGTCCCTTGCCCAAGTTCCCCGGCTGGTAGTTCATTGTGGGACTGAACTTGGACGAATCCAGGCAAGAAGCGAGGGCATGACTGGGTGCACTAAGAGGGCGCAGAGCCGGTGACAGTGGAGGGCCACGTGCTAGGCTGGGTGACTCCAGGTCAAGGAGCAGGGGGGCCCACGTTTGACAGCCGTGGTGACCGGACACAGGGCCAAGCCCCTTGGGGAGACACGGGACCAGGAGCAGATGCTGGTTTGGAGAAGGGACGTTGGGATCGGTCTGGCCCTGTAGGGTGAAGACCCACTGGGCGGGAGTGTCCACAGGCTGCTGCCAGACAGGCCTGCTTCTCTGGAGCTCCTCTGGTGCAGACAGTGTGGAGGGAGTGAACGGCGTCATGGTCGCCGTGGGAGAAAGGGAGGGTCGGGCTAAAACCCTGGCAGATGAGGTCCGGGCAGAGATCTAGAGAAGCCCAGAGTCACGATCACAAAAGCCGAGAGAGAGGAGAGACACTTTGTTTTTCTTTCTTTCTTTTTTTTTTTCTTTTTTTTTTTTTTTGAGACACTTTTTCTTTTAAGTTTTTGACACAGGGCATGTGGGTAGCTGGACAGAGACAGAGAGATAGAGAGAAGGAAAGTGAGAAGTCCACACCCCCAGTGGGAACAGCCAGCTGCAATCTTTTCTCCTCCAGTCTCTTAGGATTTTGGACATGCACACACACGCCTGGTGTGATTTTCAAGCTGCCAGGTCTGGGACTTGAACCATGATCGACCATGTGGGAATTCAATATCTTTTTAAAAAATTTATTAATATAATTTATTATTATTATTATTATTTTGAGTTTGCTATAGGACACATCTGCTCACCAGAGAGAGAGAGAGAGAGAGAGAGAGAGAGAGAGAAGGAAAGTGAGAGAGTAAGCCACCAGGTCTGGGACTTGAACCACAGTCAGCCATGTAGGAGTCCAGTGTCATAACCACCACGCCATCTGCTGGCTGGCCCAGGAATTCAATATCTTAACCACCATGCCACCTGCTATCCCCCCTCCTCCTTTTTATTATTATTATTATTTTTTTTTTTAGAGAGATTTTTGCTATAGGGTGTGAGCTGAACAGAGAGAGAGAAACAGACAGAAAGTGAGAAATCACCCCCTCAGGGGGATGGCCATGCTGCAATCCCTTCTCCTTTGTTCTTCTCTCGGGATCTTGGGCACGTACGCACATGTGCCCAGCATGATTTTTAAGCTACTGGGTCTGGGACTTGAACTGTGGTCAACTACATGGGAGTCCAGCAACAGCCATTATGCCATCTGCTGGCCCCCAGTTTTGTTTTGTTTTGTTTTTAAGGCTCTTCAGAGGGTAACTCCAAAGGGCACAGAACTCGATGTAGGCCTAAGAAAAACAACTACAAAGGGAGGCTGGGACATTAAAAAACAAAAACATAAAAAACTGGATTTTCGGAAACTATGCATTCATTATTAAAATAGACAAACAAAACTGAGATCTGCTTTGCTATCTCTGTCTCCTATCTTAGTGAACATGGTGGTCTTCTTGCACAAATGAAAACAAAGTAATAAAACAGCAGTTTATGAGTTTTGGGAGGGTAGGGTCGCCTGAGATGGACGAAGGGAGGAGGAGGAGGTTCTGTGAACATCAGGCCTGACTGCAGCCTGGTTTGGGGAGGGGGCTGGGCCAGCGCCCCCCAACCCTGCACTCCTCAGGTGTCAGCGTCTGGCACTCCTCACGCATCACGTGTCACCGCAGGAAGCCTGGGAGGGAGGCTCGGGAGGGGCCCAGTCCTCTGTGGCCAGGTGGTTGTCAGGCCAGTCGTGACACATCACGGGTGCCCATTTACAGGTGGCTTCCTCTGCTCATCGGGAAGGCAGCAGGCTCTGAGCATAGGGCTTGTGGACCGTGGCAGCGTGGTGGCCAAGCCTGGAGCAGGGCAGGGTTCAGGTTTCCAAAAGGACCTTTCTGCTCTTAGAAGCGTGGGCTGCTGTCTTTGTAAGCAGGCTGTGTATGGTGGCGTGGCTTCCAGGAGGTGCCACTGGACAAATACCAAGTCAGAGCCCTCTCGAGGGTCCGGGTGGTGGTGTAGGGACAGTGAGACTGGATTCACGTGGGTAAGGTCCTGGGTTCAATTCTGAGGCCCCCTGAACACACAGGTGTGTGTGTCTGCCGTGGTCTGGGCAGCTGAGACTGGGAGTGGGGCTGGGAAGTGAAGACCCTGTTGGGGATACCTCTCTCTCTCTGTCTCTTGGAATAAATAAACTTAAGAGAAATTTTCCCCCTGAGTTTTACATTAAGGGAGGGCAAAAACAGAGTCTCTTCTGCTCAATTTTGAGAAAGAGATGGTGTCTCAGTTGGCTTGGGCTGATGTCGCAAAATACCACAGACTGGGTGGCTTAAACAATAGAGATTTATTTTCTTTGCCTCTTTTTTTTTTTTTTTTTTTTTTTCAAATTCATTATACAGTGCATGTTCTTACCAGAAAGAGAAAAAGAGAGAGAGAAAGAAAATGAGAAAGTACCCCCTCCAGGGGTATGGCTTCAAGCCATCACTTCTCTATTCTCCTCCAGGAATTTGAGCACGTGCACACACACAGCCATACCGGGATTTGTTTTCCCGAAGATCCGGAGGCTGGAAGTCCGAGATGAAGGTGTGGGTTGGTTCGGGTCCTGGTGAGGGCTCTCTTCCTGACTGGAAAAGGGCTGCCCGCTCATGTTTCCTCACATGGTGAAGAGTAGGTCCCAACGTCTCTTTCCTTGCAGGAACACCAGCCTTCTCAGGTTAAGACCCATGCTTTTGATCTCACTTTAATTTTTTTTTTTTTTTTTTTTTTAGAGAGATTTTTTGCCATAGGGCATGCATGTTCACCAGAGAGATAGAAAGCCAGGAATCACCCTCCCAGGGGGAATGACCATGCCGCAATCCCTTCTCCTCCATTCTCTTCCCAGGACTGTGGGCACGCGCACATACCTGCGTGAGCTTTAAGTCACTGGATCCGGGACTCAAACCACAGTCGACTATGTGGGAACCCAGTGATGGGACCATTACGCCATCTGCTGGTCCCTGTAATCTCACTTAACTTTTATCATTTCCTCATAGGCTGTGTCCCCAAACACAGACACGTTGGAGGTTAGGGTGTTGACATGAACTCTGTGGGGACATGAGCAGTTAGCCCCTAACAGTCAGGGAATTACAATTGCCTCCCAACCTCCAACCAGGCTGCTATTGTCATCAGAAGCCATAGGCTGTAAAGCTGGAAGAGTCCCCTCCATTGTTTTCTAGATGAGGAACTGAGGTCTAAGGGGGTCGTGCTTGTCTAAGCCGCTCATTGGTACTGGCAGAGCCCCTCAGGGCCAATGCCAATGTCTGTCTACCTCTTCGGCCGGTCCAGACCCCTCGAAGGCCAAGTCCATGGAAGCGAGCAGGTCCTCCTTGGTGCCCCGGGGCCGGCCCATGGAAAGAGCTTGGACAAGTGTGTGCACTTGGGCACCTCTCCCTTCCCGGACCGCCTGGGATGCCGCAGCCACTGCAGATCTGCCCCTCCTTCCACCCACTTGCTGAGTCCTAATTCGGATTCCTGGGAGAGGGAATGTGACCGGTCCAGCTGGGTCGAGTCTCTGCCCCGTGTTGTCATGGTAGGAGTGGGACATCCAGGGTTTCTCGGGAACAGACAAAGGGCCTGTGATTGATAAATTCTGCTGCTGTTGCTGCCTTGTCAAAATTACTTAGAGAGGGAGGCCAGTAGGTGGTGTGTTGGTTAAGGCACTAGACTCCCACATGGCTGGCCATGGTTCCAATCCTGGACCAGCATGCTTGAAAATCACACTGAACACATGTGCTCTCGCATCCTCAAAATCCTGAGAGGAGAATGGAGGAGAAGGGATTCTGGGCACACATGCACACAAGTTTGGCATGCTTTTCAGACCGCCAGGTCTGGGACTCAAATCACACAGCTGAACCTGTGTGATCCAGCTGCCGTAACCACTACACCACCGGTTGGCCCTCTTATCACTTTTCAGGTATAAGGGAACTCTAAACAGTTGGTGGAAAAGGGAATTAAAGTATGAGTTTATTTTGGTGCAAAAACTTTTTGAAATCTGTGCAGTTTTTTCATGATACACATTGTCTATAACTTGTTGACAAGCCCCCTTTCGTAAACCTATTCAAATGACTGGACCATTTAATAATGCCTATTGGTGCCCTTGGAAGTTCTGAGTGAGTTCAGGAGTCGCTGGTGCTGACAGCTTCTTCCCGGGGGCTCCCTGAGTGCAGGACTCACTGCAGCTGCTGTTCCCACCCCCAGGAAGCTGTGGCCACATTGTCCTGGCATAGCCTTCACATCTGGGACCTCCTAAGCAGGAGGGACCAGGCCTCTGCTTACCTTTCTAACCAGTGAGGTTTCTCCTTGGGGTCCTAGGCCACTGTGGGTTTTCCCTCCTGCGGCCCTGTGGTGCTATCTCTTCAGCCTGGAATGCCCATTTTCCACCACTCTTTGTGTGGCTGGGTCTTTGCTTAAGGCTCCCTTGAACCGTCATCTCCAAAGGAGACGTTCCAGTTACTCCATATAAACAGTTTCCTTCACAGTACTCTGCACACTCTAATTATTTTATTTATTTATCTGATTGCTTGATGATCTTTCCCTTTGGCCTCCAGTGCCTCAGGGACTCAGGCACTCACACATGTGCCTGGCATGTTACAGACCGACCAGGCCAGGGAGCTGAACCTGCAGTCAGCCTGTGGCTTCCAGCACTGCAGTTCAGTCTACCAACTGCACCACAGAGGCTGGGCCAGGGATGGTGCCTTAAGGGTTAGGGCAAATGTGTGTGATTTTCCCAGGGCAGATTCTCTGAGAAGGCAGAGGGGTCTCTGAGAAGGCAGAGGGGTCTCTGTGAGAGGACATGCCTCAGATAGGACGGTGTAGACACTCATGAGGTGAGAGAGGAGGAAAAGTGGGAAATCAATTTGGAATGAAAGTTTGTTGCTCCATACAGAAGATATGGCCTAACGTATGATATCTTCACTGCTGTCCGGATTATTACTACTTTAAGTTGTGCTAAGCTTCAGGGACCCAATCACACGGTCAATTTCTACATAAGCTCACCCTCGGTCAGACACTGGCGATAAGAGGTACTATTATGGCCTGCCTCTTAAAGAGTGAAGTGAAGACACAGGTAGTGTGGAGGGTAAGGCACTGGGTCCCACATGGCTGGCTGTGCAGTTCGAGTCCCAGACTTAGTGGTTTGCAAAGGGCATATGTGAGTGCATGCCCAAGATCCTGAGATGAAAATGGAGACAGGATTGTGGTGAGGCCACCCCTCAAAAAGGGGGTGATTTCTCTTTCCCTCTGTCTCTGGTGCTCTGTGAGTATACGTGCCCTATAGCAAACTAAAAAAAAAAAAAAAAAAAAAGGAAAGAAAGAAAGAAAAGGAAAGAAAGAAAGAGTGAAGTGATTGAGTCTAGGGCTATTAAACTCAGAATTCTTTTTTTTTTTCCTGTATATTTTGCTTTTTTTTTTTTTTTTTTTTTTTTTTGCCATCCTTGATTCCCTATCCCTCACCCTCTGCCGTGTCCTGCCCTCCTCCCACATTGTCTCTGGTATCCATGGTTGCTTTCTATGCCTTTCTCCCCCATTTAATTGATTTGCTAATGAACTTAATTAGTCTAAATATTTCCAATAGCTAGTGCAGCTGATATATCCTATACATGAACCCAAGTCTGACTTTAGGCATAAACCTCAGTGAGTACAATGAACATACTATAAAGTAGTACCTAGCTGGGGCTATATAGCTTACTGCAGTCATCAAATATGCAATTTTTTTTACATTTCGATAAGAAAAGTTTTAGTGTTTTTTTTTCTCCTGAAACTTTTTTAAAATTAATTTACATTCATTCCCTGAGCATTGTCACAACATACTAAATGTGGTTTCCCATCTAGAATAAACTGCATAGTGGCTTAATCATGCATGTTATCATCAATAGTATTCCATTTCTAGTTTCATTCATATATATATATATATATATATATATATATATATATATATATATATGAACCAGGTCTGGGACTCAAATCACACAGCTGAACCTGTGTGATCCAGCTGCCTTAACCACTACACCACAGGTTGGCCCTCTTATCACTTTTCAGGTATAAGGGAACTCTAAACAGTTGGTGGAAAAGGGAATTAAAGTATGAGTTTATTTTGGTGCAAAAAGTTTTTGCAATCTGTTCATAGTTTTTTCATGATACACATTGTCTATAACTTGTTGACAAGCCCCCTTTCATAAACCTATTCAAATATATATATATATATATATATATATATATATATATATATTTAACCCCATGTCTGACCCTGTGCCCTTTCCCACCCTTTATTACACTATCTCTGCTGTCTACAGTTGTCAATTCCTTTTCCCCCAACATATTGTTGATCACACTCAAACTCAGAATTCTGTGGTAAACCCAGTTAGTCCGCATTTCACTCACTTGTTCCCTCCCGTGTGCACAGGAGTTCTTCCTTGATTCATTCTCTCATGCACACAGTCTCTGTGTAGACAGAATTCCAAGATGGCTCCCAAGACCCCCACCCCTGGCCTATGTCCCTGACCGCTCCCTCCCTGTGTGTGACTGTGACTGGGCTGGCTGTCAGTCCTGAGGGGAGGCTACCTGGTTTGGTCACGTGCTTTGCAGCGTGAACTCGGTCAGTGATGGGCCTCCCACGCAATGGTGGCCCCATAAGGAGCACATGGCCCACACCGCAGCGTCTGGTGTGTGGTGGCTGTCCGGGTTGCAGAAGGGCACCCCGTGATGCCTGCATAATGACGAAAGTACCTTACGTGTTTCTCAGAACTTCTCCCTGCCATGCGACTCATGGCTGTGTGGGAGGGATTTTACAGAGGCAGTTCTGGCCCCTGAGCAGCTGCGTCTGTGCTAACCACAGGGGAGATTATATCCGGGGGCCCGACTCAATCAGGGAAGCCCTTAAAGGGGACCGAGCCCTTCCGGGTGGGTTCGGAAGGGTTGGAAGAGATTTAAGGGTGAGACTGAGAGGCAGTAAGATGAGGGGGTGAGGGCACTTGGCAAGGACTTGAGGGCGGCCTTAGGAGTTGAGAGAGGTTCATGGTGACAGCTAATAAGAGAAGGGAGACCTCAGTCATACAGCAGCAAGGAACGGGACCTGCCCGTGATCTGAGTGACCCCGGGAGAGGATCCCAAGCTCCATGAGAAATCGTCTAGCTCATCCCTTCAATTTCGCCTCGTGAGGTACTGGGCAGAGGCCCTGGTGAGGCTGCGCCTGGACTCTGACCTGTGGAAGCTGAGGCTCTCTGTGGGTGCATTCAGTTTCCGGGAATTTGTCATGCAGCATCTGCCCACTAAGGCGGCCACAAGTCTTTACGGCTGACCGTGGCACTGGGCTAGGTGACAGGGACAGAGAGAGGGCCTGTGCAGACGTGGCCCTCACCCTCAAGGAGCTTGTGTTCAGATCCCAGGAAAGTGGCTTCAGGGGCTTTCTAGCCTGTGACCTGTGGTAAAGGTGGCTGGATCCCACATGACTGACTGCGCGGATCAAGGCCTGGACCTGGTAGCTTAAAAAGTGCACCAGCGGGGAACCAGCAGTTAGCGTAATGGCTATGTCGCTGGACTCCCACGTAGTCGACCGCGGTTCGCGTCCTGGACCCGGTGGCTTAAAACTCACGCTGGGCGTGTGTGCGTGCGTGCCCAAGATCCCGAGAGGAGAATGGAGGAGAAGGGATTGCGGCGTGACCATCCCCTCTGGGGGGTGATTTCTCGCTTTCTGTCTCTATGTCTCTCTCTGTCTGGCTGGCGAGCGCACGCGCCCTATAGCAAAAACCTCTCCAAAAAAAAAAAAAAAGTGCACCAGAGGGGTGTGTGTGCATGTCCAAAATCCCAAAGGAGGGAGACGCGGAGGAGAAGGGACGCGGCGTGACCATCCCTCACAGAGGGCGCTGTCTCACTCTCTCTGCCTCTCTCTGGCGAGTGCACGTGCCCTCTGGCAAATTAAAAAAGGAGGAGGAGGAGAAGAAGAAAGGAGAAGCGGGCCAGATCGTCCTGGGCTCAAATGCTGGCTCTTCCTTTTGGCCTCACTCCAACTTTGAGCAAATCACGTCAGCTTCCTGTGCCTGTTTTCTCATCTGTCTACAAGGACAGCAGTCGTGTCACCAAGACCGTGGGTATTAAATCGGTAACACGCCGAAGTGCTCTGTTTGTGCCTGGCTGGAGTGGGAGTACAGGTGTGAGTGGGCGTTAGTTCCCGTCCCGCTCTAGGACACAGGGGCTTGGTGCCGGTGGGAACTAGCGTAGAGTAATTCCACCCTGAGTGGTCACACGCGAGCAATGAGGCCCGGCCTGCCTTGCCCAGGCTCAGAGGCAATGCCGGGGCTGAGACAGGGCCCTGCGGCCTGACCTGGGGATCGGCCTCTCCCTGCTCCAAGCTGCCGCCTACTGGACTCGCCGCCGAGGGACTCAGGGACATTCCACACACTGTTCTCCCTCTCGGTCACTGACAGTGACTGCAGTGACAGTGATGGAAACAAAGGCATTTCTGAGAACTTCAGAATTACTGACCTGATTCAATTAAGCAGACGTTGGTCTCGGTCTCTCCGCCCCAGACTCCTTTCTGCGCCGTGTCTGGCTCCAGCTCTTCTGCTATGGGGGGATGGAATTTCCACTGGAAATGGTTGAACTACCCCAAACCCCTAATTAATCCGAATTTTATTATTCATGTGGCAGAATTTGAGCTGCCTCTAATCACTTGGATGAAGAATGCTTTGTATTCTAGTGTGGATGAGGATGTATGAAGTACAATTTGGCTCATTATTTTTGGAAGACAATCTTGGCAACACATATAAAAGCCTTAAAATTATACATATGATTTGACCCAAGGATTCAAATTTTAGTTTTTGGGCAAATATTTAACTATAAGGATGCTTGCTAGAGAATGTATTATAGGAAATGTTGAAAACAACCTACTGAAAGGGGTTGGAGAACTTATGGCATATCTGGACAGGAGAGTACTAAGTAGTAATTAAAGATGATGCTGAAGGCCAGCAGGTGGCATGGAGGTTAAGGCACTGGATTCCCACATGGCTGACTGCGGTTCGAGTCCCAGACCTGGTGGCTTGCTTTCTCACCCTCCTTCCCTCTCTCTCCATCTCTCCCTGGTGAGCACACGAGCCCTATAACAAATTAAAATAATAATAAATACAATTAAAATAAATAATTCTAAAAAATTAATGCTAAAAGATATTTATGGGGCATTCAGTCAGTCACAGCATAAAGAGTGACAGTAGCAGTTCTGAAATGAAGTTTCCGGGGTTGGGATTGCTACTTAATTGCTCGGTGACATTGGACAAGGCACTTACCTTCTGTAAACCTCAGTTTCTCCATCTGTAAAGTGGGGGTAGTAACTACATTACACCTCAGAGTGAGCATGAGCTAATTCATGTCAAGTGCCTGGCATTACCTAGTGACATGGGAAAGCACTTGCTCAATAAATATTCTATTGTGATGATTTTACATTTGCTTTTAAAACCTACACATAGAGGGGACCAGCAGGTGGCGTAGAGGTTAGGGCACTAGACTCCCACATGATTGACCAAGGTTCAAGTCCTGGACCTGGTGGCTTGCTTTCTTACTTTCCCTCTTTTCTCTCTCTCTCTGTCTCTCCGGTCAAATTGGAAAATGATAACAAATAAAATCAAATAAATAATTCTTTAAAAAAAATACCTACACAGCAAAAAGAGAAGAAAGGGGACCAGCAGATGGCATAATGGTTACGTTGCTGGATTCCCATATAGTTTATTGCAGTTTGAGTCCCAGACCTGGCAGCTTAAAACTCACTCTAAGCATGTGTGTGTGCTTGCCCCAAATCCCAAGAGAATGGAGGAGAAGGGTCTGCAGCGTGGCCATCCCCCCCTGCCCCTCCCCCCCGGGGGAGGTGATGTCTTACTTTCTGTCTCTCTGGTGAGAGCATGTGCACTATAGCAAACATCTCTCTTAAAAGAAAGAAAGAAAGAAAGAAAGAAAGAAAGAAAGAAAGAAAGAAAGAAAGGAAGAAAGAAAGAAAGAAAGAAAGAAGAAAGAAGAAAAGCAAAATGAAAATGTGTATCCCTGATGGTGGGACGGCGCGTGGATTAATTTTCTTCTGTGCTTTCTTTGTGCTCAGAATGCCCTACAGTACATATGAGCTGCTTTTGTAGAAAGAAAAAGAAGTCACCGAGATGAGGAACATGGCCTTGTGCTATAGAGGCCCTTTCAGAGCTTCAGGAGCTGAGTGCTCAGTACCCCTGCTTCAGCTGAGAGGCCCTGAGCTTAGGCCCTGTGGGGAAGGGGCAGGAACTGGGCCTGCCACCCTCAGACCCACTCCACCAGGCATCTTTACCAACCAGGCCTGGGAGCTGAGTGGAGGAGGTGAACCTACCTCAGTCCAGGAGACAGCAGCCCATCACTGATTTGTTGGCATCTTATCAGTACCAGCGACAGGAAGGATTCACAGAGCCACCCCCGGCCCTTCTGTCCCAGTCTGCTGTCACCTGGCTGTTCATTAGCATGTGTGACAAACTCCTCCCTGCAAACAGAAGCTCTCAGAGAGAACCAAACTGTTTCAATCTCCTTGGAGAGACAGCAGGGGATGCCCCCCCGAAATGACCGACTGAGAGGGCTAGGTTGGGGCTTCATGGGCTCAGGGAGGGCCTGGGAGGTGCTGTCCTCAGCTAGGAAGGTCAGAAAGGAGCCTGGGGGGAGAAGAGGGGTCCCCACTGCAGACTCCCCAGCTGTTGCCTGGGGACAACTGATAAGAGAGGGCTGTTGCAGCTACTGGCTGAGTCTGTGGGGCAGAAGGTGGGGGTATGAGGGGAGGGTGGGGGTTTGCCTTCCCTTCAGTGACTCTGCTGGAGGCTGGGGGAAGGGACTGAAAAGGCCCTGGAGCCTGTCCTGGGTCACCTGGAGTCGTGGGGATGGGAGGGCCTGGCTTCTCAGACTGCAGGTCACTCCAGCCCCATGTCTATGCTGGAGGCAGCAGGGAGAGGAAGGCACCAGAAACCAGCTGCTGCAAGAAATTCTGTGGGGTGGGGCCAGCAGGTGGCATGGTGATTAAAGTGCTGGACTCCCACATGACTGACTGTGGTTGGAGTCCCAAACCTGGAGGCATGCTTTTGCATTTTCCTTCTCTCATTTTCTCTCTCTCCTTTCTCTCTCCCTGTCATGAGTACACATTCCCTATAGCAATGAAAAAAAATGATAATAAAATAAATAATTCTTAAAAAAAAGAAATTCTGGGAGAAATTCTAAGGCTGGGCAGGTATTTAAAAGCTATTGTATATGTGGGTTTTCTTTTGATAGCTTATAGAAGAATAATTCATACACCACAAACAGCACATATTGAAGTATGCAATGTCCTAAATTTTGACCTTCATCTATATCCATGGAGCTCTCACCAGAGTCAAGGGGAGAATGAGGTCGTATATAGGGTCTTCACAGAGGGTGCCCTTGTGCGGCCTTTCTCTTCTTTCATCTCTCCTCCTTGTACTCCCAGGAAACCACCTGTCTACTGTCTGTCATTGTAGGTCAGTTTGTATTTTCTAGAATCTGATATAAATGGAATCATATAGGACCCTCTTTTTGGTTGGCTTCTTGTACTCACGATTATTTTGAGATTCACCCAGTGCATATAATAGTGCAATCATTTCTTTCTATTGCTGAGTATTACTCCCTTGTATGGACATACCACAATTTATTTTCCTATCACCTATGATGAATATTTAGATTTCAGAGAGAAGGGAATTAAAATCACCCTCCAAGGGGCATGGCTAAGCCGCAATCCCTCCTCCTCCAACTTCCCCTCCTCTCTGCATTTTGGGTATGCCTGCACACATGCCTGGCATAATTTTCAAGACACCAGGTCTGGAACTCAAATCATGCAGTCAGCCATGTGGGATCTAGTCTCCTTTTTTTTTTTTTTTTTGGAGAGGTTTTCGCTATAGGGCGCGTGCGCTCGCCAGACAGACAGAGAGAGACAGAGAGATAGAAAGCAGGAAATCACCCCCCAGGGGGGATGGCCACGCCGCAATCCCTTCTCCTCCATTCTCCTCTGGGGATCTTGGGCACGCACGCACACGCGCCCGGCATGAGTTTAAGCCGCCGGGTCCGGGACTCGAACCGCGGTCGACTACGTGGGAGTCCAGCGACATAGCCATTACGCTAACTGCTGGTCCCCATGGGATCTAGTCTCCTTAACACCACGTCGCCTGGCTGGCCCAGGGTCTTACTTTCATAACAACTCATTCTCATGGGCGAGTAACCGTACTCGTGAGAGCAGAACTCCCTCCCTCCCCAATCTTGCATTGTCCCCATGCTTCAAACACTGCCCACTAGGCCCCACCTCTTCTTAACACCTGCACACCTGGGGACCAAGCTTTAAGCACATGAACCTTGGAGGGACAGACCATAAACCATAGCAATAATGACAATGAATGACTGCTACTGGCTTATGTATTTTCTATACTTTAAAAAATATTTGGTTATATTTTTCTTTTTTAAATTTTATTTAACTTTATCCATTTATTTATTTATTATTTTTAATTTGATCACAGAGGGACAGAATGAGAGAGAGAGAGAGAGAGTGAGAAAGCAAGCTGCCAGGTCTGCGACTCAAACCACAATCAGCCATGTGGGAGTCCAGCACCTTTAACCACCACACCATCTGCCAGCCCTGTATTTTCCTTTTTTTATTATTCTTTACAGTAGTTTAGAACGATTGACGTTGTTGATATCATACTATGGTATAGTTTTCTAGTCTGCTTTTCACGTAATAGTCGACTCTAGGCATTGTCTGTGTTGTGCAAAGTCTTCATTTCTCTTTTTTTCTTTGTTTTTGTTATAGGGCTGGTGTGCTCACCAGAGGGAAAGTGAGAAATCACCCTCTAGGGGGGATGGCCACACCCCAACCCCTCTCTACCATTCTCCTCCTGGGATTTTGGGCACCCACACACATGTGCCCAGTATGATTTTCAAGCTACCAGCTCTCGGACTCAAACCACAGTTGGCCATGTGGGAGTTCAGCACCTTAGCCACCATGCCACCTGCTGGCCCCATATTTTCTATACTTTGATCATTATTTTAGGGTGCACATCTTATGGAAAAAGGGTTTACCATAAACTAGTATGCCACGTTATGTCAGCAGCAGCCTCACACATCTCATACTTACTGTAGCTCTTAATTGCTTCGTGTTCTCTTGTGCCTAATTTAACCTTGTGTTTGGTTCATCCCAGCCCTAATAAACAGGCTACGCCATACAGCCCGGGTGTGTAGTAGGCTGTACCATCTGGGTTTGCGTAACTACACTCTATGATGTTTGCACAAGCTTTATGATAGCTTTGAAGGGGCACAGGAGGCTGGTGTTATTTTTAATATTATTATTATTATTATTTTGGTATAGGGCACATAGGTTTGCTGGAGAGAGAGAGAGAGAGAGAGAGAAAGAGAGCACCTCCATGGGGTATGATCACACTGCAGTTCTTTTTCCTTCATTCTCCTCCTCGGATTTTGGGCATGCATGCACACGCACCCGTTGTGATTTTCAAGCTCCCAGGTCTAGGGCTCAAACTGCTTAGTTGACCATGTGGGATCCAGCTGCCTTAACCACGGCGCCACCTAGCTGGCCGCGGGCTGGTTTTACAGATGCTGGAAATACTGCAGACTGGGTCAGCTCTTCTACAGAGAGGGATGGCGGTTGCTGCGGTGGAGCCACTGAGGAGGCGGCTCGAACAAATTCAGATCTGTTTTAAGCAGAGAAGGCTGGACCGGAAGGGGCCAGGTAGGAGAGCGAGAAAGAAGTTCGTGGGAGAATTTTTTTGTCCCTGTGAGCAACAATGGCTGTTCTAAAGTGCCTGGAGACAAGGGCCGCAGAGGCAGGTGCTGTTACGGAATTAGGACCGTAAACCTTGCCTTCACCTGGATGAGAGGAAGGAGAGGGGGAGTGGTTTGGGATGGCCAGACGTGGGGGATGGAGAATACAGAGCTCGGTCAGTGTGGAAGGGGGAGGACGAAGAGCTCAGGGCGAGATGGGCTGAGGGCGTAGCGCTCGGAAAGTTCAGCTGGGAACGTTCGAAGACAGCTGCGGACAGTCCAGGTTGGGGCGGGAAGATGGAATCGGGGTTTGTCAAAGCGGGGCAGGGGACGGTGCCTGGCTACTGTGGTTACGACGAAACTGCGCAGGCGGAGCGCTCAGAGCTGGGGTGGGAGGCAACCAGGGGGCGTGGAACCGGACTGAGCGGAAACCGCCCAAGGAGACGGCTGCTTGCCGAGATGGCACGCCCACTCCGAGGGGCACTGCGAGTCGGCCGCTTGTTAAATATTCTTTCTGCTGGGACCAGCAGTTAGCGTAATGGCTACGTCGCTGGACTCCCACGTAGGCGACCGCGGTTCGCGGATCCCGGATCCGGTGGCTTAAACTCACGCCGGGTGCGTGTGCGTGCGTGCCCAAGATCCCAAGAGGAGAATGGAGGAGAAGGGATTGCGGCGTGACCATCCCCCCGGGGGGGGGGGGTGATTTCTCGCTTTCTGTCTCTCTGTCTCTCTCTCTCTCTGTCTGGTGAACGCACGTGCCCTATAGCAAAAACCTCTCAAAAAATAAAATATTCCTTCTGCTGAACATAAGGGTCCTTTCATGGTAGTTGAGTACGTGAGGGAGTTTTATTCCTTATTAATGCACCAATATCTGTTTCTCAGAGCCCAGAAGGAGGGTCATGTGATCTGAGCTAAAGGCTCAGTCTGCCTCTGTGCAAGGGAAAGCAGGGGAGGCACCGCAGACCACCGCCTTCCCTCCCTGCTGTGTCTTCTCGGTGGGCAGAGCCTCAGCGAAGGAGGCCACCATTTACTGAGGACCTAGTCTGTGCTAGGACTTATGAGGCTATTTACTGACATCATTTGTCCTTTAGACCTCCAGTGGGAAGTGTGAAAAACTGTTAGCGCATTCTAATGGGAAGGAACCCCAAGCTCAGAATCCAGGCCCTAATCCAGGCCCTGCTTGTGGCCTGAGTTCTTTCCCATATTAACCCTTCGCCTCTTCCCAGTCCCTCCTACTTTTTCCCACATTCCAGCAGAGTTGCCCTGTGCTCCTGAGCTCAGAGTGGTTTAAGACAGATGTTCCTGACTTTTTCTTTCTAAAAGCTTAAACACATTCATAATACTATTTGTGAAGGGAACGACGTTATTCTCTCTCTCTCACACGCATGCGGAGGCTGGAGGGAGAGGTGCAGAGAACAGAGCGCTCCCTCCCCACCAGAGCTGCGAGGGAAGGGCCCTGTGTTGAGGGTCAGCAGAACGAACCAGGGCAGCCTTGCAGAGGGCCCAGAGGGGGAAGAGAGTCGTGCTCTGCCCTAACTATAGAGAAGAACCGGGGTGCCTCGGGGTGCCTGTGTGGAGTCACGGTTGAAGACTTATGGGCCCTTTTCCATTACCAAGTTACCCTCCTTCCCTCTTCCTCTGTCAACCTTGACGCAGGCCTTGGGGAGGGAAGGGGACCCAGTGACATGCTGGTAATCTGGGTCTCAAAAAAAAAAAAAAAAAAAGGGAACCAGCAGTTAGCGTAATGGCTATGTCGCTGGACTCCCACGTAGTCGACCGTGGTTCGCGTCTCGGACCCGGTGGCTTACAACTCACGCCGGGCGCGTGTGCGTGCGTGCCCAGGATCCCGAGAGGAGAATGGAGGAGAAGGGATTGTGGCGTGACCATCCCCCCTGGGGGGTGATTTCTCGCTTTCTGTCTCTATGTCTCTCTCTGTCTGGCGAGCGCACGCGCCCTATAGCAAAAATCTCTCCAAAAAAAAAAAAAAAAAAAAAAAAAAAATCCCTGATGTGCACCATTTGCTAACTATTCTCATCATGGCTGGTTTCAGGTAACAATGTGAGGTCACTGAATGCACAGTTGGAAAGGGAATATGCAGCCCTCTCTCGCAAGCCAGATAGACCGGCTCTGACACATTCCTGAAATCATCCCAAGGATCTTTTGGAAAAAATTGGAATGATTACTTATCTGAAAAATAGAAACAAATTTGAATTTTTATTTTTTAGAGTGAAACTTTTACTATAGGGCATGTGCACTTACTGGAGAGACAGAGAGGCAGAGAGAAACAGAAAGCGAGAAATCACCCCCCAGGGGGATGGCCACACCGCAATCCCTTCTCCTCAATTCTCCTTTCAGGATCTTGGGTATCCATACACACGCGCCCGGCGTGAGTTTTAAGCTGCTGGGTCCAGGACTCGAACAGCGGTTAACTACGTGAAAGTCCAGCGACATAACCATTAAACCATCTGTTGGTCTCACAAATTTGAATTTTAAAGAACTAATTTATCTTCTTACCCACCTCATTTACGGACAGAGATCCATTGTTACTTAATTCTAATCAAAAAGATTTGCTGGCCTAAGATTTGAACCCATGGTTAACTGACTCCAAAACCTTGCTAGCTTTCTGACTCTCCTTTCTAGGCCTGTGGGAGTGTGTGGCCTGTGCTGCTGTCCAAGGTTCTGCCCCATTCCTCCCTCTCACCCTCCCCTCCAAAGCCCTACTGGAAGAATGTCCTTGGCGAGGGCACTAGTCAGTGGCACGCATCCTTTCAAGCCGTCCCTTTCCTGTTCCCCTTCACGTTTGCTTGGACATCACTGAGTTAAGGGTCTAAATTTTACTTGCAGATTCTGGACGTGGCTGTGTCCTTGTAGGTGTTAGAGAAGCAAGAGCTGGCTAGGACAGTGAGGGGGACGGACCCTGCAGGCCACCGTCTTGGCTCTGTGACTCAGCTGTCACGCTCCTACAGTTGGGAAGCAGCACTCTGTCTTCATGGCAGCTAGTCACCAGTGAAAGGACACATGTGTAGCATTCATGGAACCATTTCTCTTTTCCGGGCTCATGGTTGACATCATCACTTCATCATAAAGTATTTTTCTGCTGCGCCCAAACTAGTCCTCAGATGCCTCAGTGCTGCCCTCGGAGGAGTCCAGGAAGGTATTCCCAAACCAGCTGCAGGCAGCTGGGCCCAGTAGCTGCGGCATACACCCTCAGCTCCACTCTCACCCTTCTGCACCTGCTTCGCAATGCTGGGGCTGGGACTCTGCCCACCACGAGGAGATAGACGGAAGCAGCCAGGCTGCAGGAGGAAGAGGAGGAGGAGGAGGAAGAGGACGAAGGCACTTGCTCCTTCTTGTCTGCTCGTGGTTCCTGTCCCTGTCACCCAGGCAATGCTTGGCCACCCCAGCCGCAGCCATTCCTTTTGTAGCAAAAGCCGAATCCGTTTGTAGTTTTGCCCGCATTTGTCGAGCCAGCCACCTTGTGCACCTGCAGAGGCGTCAGCCTCAGCCCCCGCCCCCTCCTCGCAGGTCTGAGTTTGCCTCTGTGGGCACCTCCTCCAACCTGGAATGTCTTCACAATTCTCAGTGAGCTTCAGCTCTATGGGTGGCAGCTGCTTCTGATGGTTGGCACCTCCCTGATAACCTAGATTGTTTTTTTTTACTCTTTAGGTTACTTAGTTAGCAATTCTTTGTACCAAATTCTGTCTGTTAATGTAATTGGTGTGATTTCTATTCCCTGACTAATAAAATGCAAACAGGATCAGACCTGCTTTCCATCCCTGTACTAGACTATGAAGGTGACATACATGCAGAAGGTGATGTGACGTAGCATGTAGCATGTTGCTCCTGTAGGATCTGAAGATAGTGCAACCCCAGCCCTGCAACCACAGGAAGGGGAAAGTAGGAGGGCCCCAAATCACTAGCCCTCTTGGTTCCACTTCTGGGGAAACCCTGCTGTGTAACACTAAGGCTGGGGTGTCCAGCAGGCAGGCTATCCTCGCAGTAAACCAGTCAAGACCCAAACTTTAGAGGTGGAGTGGAGGGAGCCTCAGAGATCAGATCCCTCATCTTAGAAGGTGAACCTGAAGCCCAGAAAGAGGCAGGTAACAGCAAGTGAATATCAGGGTGGAATTAGACTCCAGAACTCCTGAACCAGTGAGTCTTCTTGGGTCACGTGCTGTTTCTCAACTCTTCCCATTTCAGAAATATCCAGGCTGGGGCCAGCAGATGGCGTGGTGGTTAAGGCACACGACTTTCATGTGGCCAACTGTGGTTGGAGTCTTGGACCTGGCCACTTGCTTTCTCGCTTTCTTTCTTTCTTTCTTTCTCTGTCTCTCCATGGTGAGTGCATGTGCCTTATAGCAAACTAAATGATAATAATAATAAATAAAATTGAATAAATAATTCTTTTTTCTTGAGAGAGATTTTTGTAGTAGGGTGTGTGTGGTCATTGAAGAGACAGAGACAGAGAGAAAGAAAGTGAGAAATCACCCCTTGAAGGGATGGCCATGCCACAATCCCTTCTCCTCCATTCTCCTTTCAGGATTTTGGGCACATGTACACTCATGCTTGGTGTGTTTTAAGTCACCATATCCAGGACTCAAACCACAGTCGGCCATGTAGGAGTCCAGCACTTCAACCACTATACCACTTGCTGGCCCCGATATTAATTCTTACAAAAGAAAAAAAAAAAAGAGAGAGAGAAAAGAAAGAAATATGCAGGCTTGAGATGGCAGTCATGCCAACTTGTTATTCTACTACATCCAATAAAGAGAAAGGCATTTCTTTTCCAGAAATGCATCAAAGTTGTTTTTTATGTTTAACAATGCTTGATCACGAAGTGCACATGCACTGCCCCGACTAAATCTTAAACATAAGTGAAATTTCTCACTGTCCTATAAAATAGCTCGTGCACACGTGGGCGCAGTGAGCTACGTGATTGGGGGGCATTTTCTTACCCTCCAGTCCTGGAAAATGGCAGTTAGAATCACGTTTCCTTCTCAAGGGCCCACGCTGGGGCCATGTTCCCTTATCGGTGCTGTTGTCAGTGAACGACTTCAATACTTGTTTCAGATCCAGCCTACCCACCTTTCCCCCATTGGTCTTGCTGGTTCTGAGACAAAATCTTTTTTATTTTTCCCAGGAGCACTGTTCTTGGCATAAAGCCCAAGCTCAACAGCTATGGGAGATTATTAAACTCTCAGTATCAGTGTGTGGTGTTTTCCTCTAATTCCCATCCAAAGACCTGGCCGAGGCATTTCTTTGGGGGAACTGAGGACGCCTCTCCCATCACCTCCTCCCAACCCTGGGAGAAGTCTCTTCTGGGGACTGAGCAGGCTGACTGGTCCCACACTCCTGATGACCCATGGGTGGGGTCACTGCGTCTGGGGCCTTCTGGGCTTGGCCTCCAGGAGAAAGGGCCTGGAAGGCCGTCACCCAGCCTCACCAGTTCAACCAGTGATTTACCGCACATCGGGCCACTGACACCTTTTATGCCCCTTCCTCTAGGCCAAAGGGACAAAGCTAGCGGAGAGTGGCCGGGAACCCATCCCTGGGTCATCTCCACAGAACGCTCCCCTCATTGATGGTGTCCCTTTGCCCTGGAAAACAAAACCTAGGCCCCTTGACTTTGGGTAACCACCACTTTGGCACCACCTTTGAAGCCATGATCTGAATTTACGACACCAGCATGAAAGAGCATTTAAGGCTCTGCCTTCTTTCCCGGCCACTGAACTTCATGTGGTCCAGAGTAAATCACCGTAATAGCCACTGGGCCGCATTGTTGTGGATGTTTTATACCCGCGCTGTCACGGGCTTGGCGTGGCTCAGTTGAATTGCCGAGTGTCGAGTTTCAGTTTGCTGTAATGTTTGCAGTGGCTTTTCCTTGCCTTGTGCATAATTATCAAGAGACGTAACAGCCAAAGGTGGGTTCAATCCAGGACCTTTTGTGCTACCAGGTTCGTAAAAAGAGGAGAGGGAAAATGAAGGCAACCTGTTTCCTAGCACACAAAGGAGTGTCCTTTCTCCAACACTGGGCAAAGCAGCCACTTTGTCCTGGGAGAAGAGATACTGGAGCCACCAAGTGGTCCCCAGACTTTCTGGGGTGGTAAGAAAACTGTTCTGGGTTCTTTGAGTAACCAAGAAATGATGGGCCCACCCGGCCCTGGGCCTTGGTGTGCGGTCATAGACCAACTGAAGCTGCTGTGAGGGAAAACAAGTCTTTACCTCGTTTTCCACTTGCACCTACCCAGGATGTGATTTTTACTGTGGATGAATTGCACCACATGCGCGTGGCTGTTCACACATTACCCTGGAAAGGCCCACAATGGTGGCCCTGCCCTTTTCACTGGTGGAACCCCAGGGCCGAGCCTTGTTGCTGGAATAGCAAGTCCCCAGTACGCATCGGGTGCGACCTTTGTCTCCTCAGGTAGGACAATATCTGGAACTCTCGCCGCAGGGAAATTCAGTTGGTGGTTCCGGTCCTCACTATTTTTCCGCAGCTGCTCATGGGCGTGTCTCTGTTAGTTCACCCGGTGATGGAGGATGGAGGTGGGCAGGGAGGGTAGGGAAGCAGATGGTGCAGAGAGCTTCCAGCCCAGCCGGGGGGCCCACCCCCCTCTGCTCCCTGCGAGAGCCTGACCTTGGATGCCTTTTCCGTCTGACGGCTTTCGCCCCTTTTCCTGCCCTGCATGTACGCTTTATTTGCTTTAATATTACGGTGTAACTGGAACACTAACACAGACTCACGGTGAAAGCTGACACAGGCTTAATGAAAAGAAGTCTGTTTCCTTTCTCAGATCCCGTGTTCCTGTTCCTTGCTCCCCCCCACCCCAAGAGAAGGCCATTGTGATAGATGTCTTGCTTTGGATTTTTGTCCATTTTTTAAATTGACTTTCACTCATATAAAAATGCTGGGAATGGGGCCAGCAGGTGACATGGTGGTCAAGGTGCTGGACACTCCCACATGGCTGACCACGGTTCGAGTCCTGGACCTGGTGGCTTGCTTTCTCACTTTTCCTCTTTCTCTCTGGTCAAATTAAAATAAATGAATGAATAAATAAAATGAAATATTATTTTTAAAAATAAAATAAAATAAAAATGCTGGTGGTGAAGGGAGGGCCCTTGACTGTTGAAGGTCAAGGATGAGGCCGGCTAAATCCATGTCTAAAAGCAAAAGAGCTTCTCATGAGAAGGTCTTGGGAGACTGAGGCAGGACTTTCGGAAGGGAGAGGAGAAGGTGTTGTAACCCAGTAAGAGTGCATTATAATTTCAGAAACACCAAGGAGCCTGGGGCTCCAGAATTGAAAGGGCGGTTGCTCTCAAGCCCAGGAGGGAAGCTGTTACAGAGAATTCAAATTCTTGTTGACCTACAGGTGCAATGATGAAACAGTACAGGGGGAGCCGACGGAACAGGGAAACGCACTTAGTTGTGCTGGGCTGGTGGGCAAAGGCTTCCTGAAAGTGGTAATGTCTGAGTTGGGCTTTGGAGGGTCAATAGGAGTTGACCGAACTAGGAGGGCTATGGGGGAAACCACGTGTGCAAAGGTTTGGTGCCTGGGGAACTGTAGTTAGGCTGGTATTGCTGAGTCTATGATATGCATGTGAATGCATGGTGTGTGTGTGCGCGTGTGCACACGTGTGTGCACAGGCTGAGAATGTGTGCAAGGATGAGGTTGGAGATGGAGCTTGAGGGAACGGAACGGAACTCTTCTGACTGCAGGTGGAGCAGTGGGCGTCCTTCTCTCGTTACTCGTTCCAGTACGTCCTGAACACCAGCTTGTGTCAGGCATAGTTAGATGCCTGGGAGATGGCAGAAAACCCGCTGTCAGGCAGGGTCCCTGTCCCCGTGGCCTGACAAAGTGTTTATACGGGGAGGGAGGGGGCAGTGGGCAGACTAAAAACCTCTGCAAATACATTCTCTCTGTACTAAGAGAAAGAGAATAGTGCAGAGGCTCAGGGAGGTCTGCTCTGAGGTGTTTCAGCAGAGACCCGAAGGACAAGAAGGATCTAGGTGTGGGAAGGTCGGGGCAAGGTGTCCAGGCAGGGACAGAGCGGACAGCTGGGATGGGCAGTCGGGGGCCACATGTTCCCAGGAGAGCAGAGGCTGCCAGGCCAATGGCTAGGAGTCCTGCTAGCTTTGGGGGGTCAGAGGGAACTGGTTTAGGATGATACTGGCTGTCAAGCAGCGGTCAGGTGGGAGCAATGGATGGTGTAGGAGCAGGCGCAGCCTCGGGCTCCTCCAAGTCTGGCTCCCTGTTCTTCCTAAATAGCCCACAAGCCCACTTTTCCTCTCCATTCCCAGTTCATCCTCTTTTTTTTGAACATTTTTAAACTGTTCATTTTACTCAATTCAAGATTTTTTACAAGCCCCAGTTCATCCTGAACCAGGGGCCATCCTGCCCGGATCAAATGCCTCCTCAGCTCCTTTTTAAAAAAATTGCCACAGGGCACATGTACTCACTAGAGGAGATAGAGAGATAGAGAGAGAGGGAGACATCATGTTCCATGGGGTGTGGTCATGCCATAATCCCTTCTCCTCCACTTCCCCATCCTATGGGGTTGGGGGCACACACGCACAGATGCCTGGCGTAATTTTCAAGCCACCATGGCCAGCATTTGAACTGAGTTCAGCCATGTGGGATCTTTGACCACTAAGCTATGGTACTTACTGGCTCCTCTGCATTCCCTGAGCAAGTCCTGCCAGCGCCCTGTCTCCAGGCCTTGGTAAGAGCTCTCCCTGCTCCTGGAATGTTCTTCCTCACCTTTGGTCTCCTGTGCCCACCTTGGCTGTCTCGCTTCTGCCCATCCTCTGGGTTTCTTTGCTCAGGCCAGGTGCCTCCCTGGAAGCCCACACCTACCCCTGTCCTGGGCCTGGTCACACTGGGTGGAACTGCCTGACTCTGGTCTGTCTTCTGTCCTGGATTCCAGGGAGGAAGGGCAAACTGTCCTCAGCCCGGAGCACAGTGCCCAGCCTGGAACATCTGCTTCGTGGCTCTTTTACTTATTTATTTATTTTTAGTTTTTACTATAGGGCATGTGTGCTTGACAGAGAGACAGAGAGGGAGTGAGAAATCACCTCCCAGGGAGGTGACAACGCTGCAATCCCTTATGTTCCCATTTCTTCTTGGGATTTTGGGCATGCATGCACACATGCTTGGACTGTCTTACAAGTTGCCGGGTCCAGGACCAGAACCTGGAGTCAGTGGAGTCAGCCATGTGGAAATCCAGTGCCTTAACCATGATGCCATCTGTTAGCCTGGATAGGGGTCTGTTTGTTTGTTTATTTACTTATTTATTTAAAATAATTTTAAAGGAGTGTTTTATTTAACTTTATTTATTTACTTATTTAAAAAATTTGACTAGAGAGAGACAGAGGGACAGAGGGAGAGAGAGAGTGAGAGCAAGCCACCAGGTTTGGCCATGTAGGAGTCAGCGCCCTTAATCACCATGCCACCTGCCAGCCCCTAAAATTTTTTTAATTTTAAAGTTTTATTTTTTATTAAAACTTTTTTTTAGTACTTTTTTTTTTAACATTTATTTATGTATTTATTTTTATGGTTTTCAAGCCACTGGGTCTGGGACTTGAACTGCAGTCAGCCATGTGGAAATCCAGTGCCTTAACCACCACACCACCTGCTGGCCTGGGTAGGAGTCTATTTTTAACAGATATATGTACATGTGAAAAAAAAGATTATAATATGTAATTAGTGGTTACCCCTGAGAGAAGGGATTTCAGGTTATTTCAAACATCTTTTTTGAACTTTCTGTGTTCTTCTAACTTTTCTTCAATAATCATATCCTTTTTTTTCAAAATAAGGGTTTTCTTATTTATTTTTACTGCTTTAATTGACATACAATAATTATGCATATTTATGGGGCACAGAGAGGTTTTTTTTTTTTTTTTTTTTTTTTTGAGAGATTTTCGCTATAGGGTGTGTGTGCTTGCCAGACAGACAGAGAGAGACATAGAAACAAAAAGCGAGAAATCACCCCCCGGGGGGGATGGTCACGCCGCAATCCCTTCTCCTCCATTCTCCTCTCGGGATCTTGGGCATGCATGCACACGCTCCTGGCGTGAGTTTTAAGCCACCGGGTCCGGGACGCGAACCGCGGTTGACTACGTGGGAGTCCAGCGACATAGTCATTATGCTAACTGCTGGTTCCCGAGTTTTTTTTTTTTTTTACAATGAGAATACAATGAGTAATGATCAAACAAGGGTAATTAGAGTATCTGTCATCTCCAACATGTCATCTGTCATCTCTTTGAATTAGGAACATTCAAAGTCCTCTCTTAGCGTAATGGTTATGTCGCTGGACTCCCATGCAGTCGACCACGGTTTGAGTTTCGGACCCGGTAGCTTAAACTCACGCCAGGCGCTTGTGCATGTGTGCGTAAGATCCTGAGAGGAGAATAGAGGAGAAGGAACTGCAGCGTGGCCATCCCCTCTGTGGGGTGATTTCTCACTTTCTGTCTCTCTATCTCTCTCTGTCTTTCCGGCAAGCACACGCGCCCTATAGCAAAAACCTCTCCAAAGGGAAAAAAAAAAAAAGAAATAACACAATAAACAATTGTTAACTATAGTTACTCTACTAGGCTATAGAACACTAGATCTGATTTATCTATCTGTAATTTTATATCCATTAACCAGTATCTCCTTATCTTTCTTCATATCCTACTTATAGTCAAAAGAAACACATTTTGGATGAACATTTACTTTTACATAAAAAATAAAAGTGTGTGGGACCAGCAGTTAGCATAATGGCTATGTCGCTGGACTCCCACGTAGTCGACCGCGGTTCGCGTCCCGGACCCGGTGACTTAAACTCACGCCGGGTGCGTGTGCGTGCGTGCCCAAGATCCCGAGAGGAGAATGGAGGAGAAGGGATTGCAGCGTGACCATCCCCCCTGGGGGGTGATTTCTCGCTTTCTATCTCTCTGTCTCTCTCTGTCTGTCTGGCAAGCGCACGCACCCTATGGCAAAAACCTCTCCTAAATAAATAAATAAATAAATAAATAAATAAATAAATAAATAAAAAAAAAAGAAAAGTGTGGCAAAGGCAAAACTACTTCTTCTGGTTCCTGAACTTAAGGAGTTGTTGAGCTTAGAAGACAGGAAAGAATAACAGTGATTTCCTGTAAGAAAGTCCCACTGGCTTCTTCACCCGAAGGCTGGCCACCCCTCCTCTGCTGCGACTCCAGCACCTCTTCTGGCAGTAGTGAGAGTGGGTCCGCCCATGAAAGGCTGAAGAGGAAGCTCCTCCCAGGTTTGCTGGCGAGCCTAGGCCCACGTAGGAAAAACACGAAGGAAGTGAAAGAGCAGCAGCCGACATGCCCTGGGTGCTTACTCTGAGTCAGCCATGATGCTAAGTACTACACGTGCACACACACGTACACACCATGATGCTAAGTACTACACATGCACACACCATGATGCTAAGTACTACACGTGCACACACACAAACATGCACACACACATGCACACACCACGATGCTAAGTACGACACGTGGACACACACACGCACACACCACGATGCTAAGTAGTACACGTGCACACACACATGCACACACCACGATACTAAGTACGACACATGCACACACACGCACACACCACGATGCTAAGTACGACACATGCACACACACACGCACACACACCATGATGCTAAGTACTACACATGCACACACACGCACACACCACGATGCTAAATACAACATGTGCACACACACGCACACACCACGATGCTAAGTACGACACGTGCACACACACAAGCACACACCACGATGCTAAGTACGATACGTGCACACACACATGCACACACCACGATGCTAAGTACAACACGTGCACACACACATACACACACCATGATGCTAAGTACGACACGTGCACACACGCACACACACACACCACGATGCTAAGTACGACATGTGCACACACACACTCATACACCACGATGCGAAGTACGACACGTGCACACACACGCACACAACACGATGCTAAGTATGACACGTACACACACACGCACAACCATGATGCTAAGTACTGCACACACGCATACACATATACACACACACCTTCTAGTCTGTTCTGTGGCTAATACCAGAAAATACTAAGGTTTTTTTTTTAAATTAATTTTATTCATTCATTTATTTATTTTAATCTGACCAGAGAGAGACACGGAGAGAAAGAGAGGGAAAGTGAGGAAGCAAGCCACCAGGTCCAGGACTTGAACCGTGGTTGGCCATGTGGGAGTGTCCAGCGCCTTAACCACCATGCTACCCGCTGGCCGCAGAAAATACTAAGTGTATTAAAGCAATAGAGGTTTGGGGCTGTCAGGTGGCATGATGGTTAAGGCCCTGGGCTCTCACATGGGTGACTGTGGTTCAAGTCCTAGACCTGGCAGCTTGAAAATCACGCTGGGTGTTTATGTGTGTGTGTGTGCCCCAAATCCTGAAAGGAGAATGGAGGAAAAGGGATTGCAGTGTGGTCATCCCCCCAGGGGGTGATTTCTCACTTTCTATCTCTCTGTCTCTTTCCACACTATGGCAAAAAACAAAACAAAACAAAAATTGGAGAACTTTGCTATTATTTTTCAAACTTGGTTAAATAGAAGATAACATAAGCTTATTTTCATTTAGTTTCTTTTGTAAAAGAATTATTTAATTTTATTAATTATTATTATTATTATTTTAATTTGCTATAGGGCACATGCACTCACTAGAGAGAGACAGAGAGGGATTGTGAGAAAGCAAGCTGCCAGGTCTGGGACTCAAAACATGGTCGGCTCTGTGGGAGTCTAGCACCTCAACTACCATGTCACCTGCTGGCCTCTTTCATTTCATTTTTTAAAGATGTATTTTGAAAATATATTTTTTGTCATTTATTACATTTCTATTTACTACAAACTTAAAAGTCTTGTTTAAAGAGATTTCCACTTTGTGTATAAGGATTTAATTAATTATACATGAAGCATCTAAAACAGTGCTAAGCACACAGTTCAGTTATTATTGTTATTAAAGTGTGATTTTTTTTTCCATATTGTCAGTTAAACTTGGATAATGAAGGCAGCATGTTTAAAATTTGGTCTTCATTGGAAGCCAGCAGGTGGTGTGGTAATTAAGGCGCTGGACTCCCACATGGCCAACTGCAGTTCATTTCCCAGACCTGGTGGCTTGCTTTCTCACTTTCTCTTCCTCTCTTTCTCTCTCTCTGTCTCTCTCTGGTCAAATTAAACATAAAGTTAAATAAAATAATTATTAAAAAATTTTGGTCTTAACAAGAACAGCATTTACTGTCACATGCTACGTTCTAGACATATTTTACACATGTTTTTTAAAAAAATTATTTAATTTTTATTTATTATTATTTAAATTTGCTATAGGGCACATGCACTCAGGAGAGAGAGAAAGCAAGGAGCCAGGTCTGGGACTTGAACCGTGGTCAGTCATGGGAAAGTCCAGTGCCTTGACCACCACACCACCTGTTGGCCCCAACACATGTGGCTTTATTTGATTCTCACAACTGCTCTAGAAGACAGGTATTATTTTCAGTCCCATCACAGTTAAGGCAACTGGAAGTCGTTACCTTGAGTCTCACAGCTTGGAAATGGAACATCCAAGATCTGAATCCAAGTTTCGCTCCAAAGGCCAGCATCTTCCTTTGTTTCCTTTCTCTCTCTTTCCCTCCCTTCCTTTCAAATTCTTACCACAGAAAATCTTGAACATAAATAAAAATAGCAAAACAGTACAATACACCCTACACAGACTTTACCCGGTCAACAATGGTCAACTGAGGCCAGTCTCCTTTCATCTCTGCTCCCATATTCCTCTTCCACTCCCACGTTTATTTGCAAAAAGTTCCCCAAATTGTATTATTTCAGCTGTAAATATTTCAGCATACACTTTTTAAAAAATGATTTACTTATTATAATTATTATTAGTTTTAAGTTTGCTATAGAGCATGTGTGCTCACTGGAGAGAGAGAGAGAGAGAGAGAGAGAGAGAGAGAGAGAGAGAAAGCAAGAAAGCCTCTAGGTCTGGGACTTGAACCAGGTTGGACATGTGGAAATCCAATGCCTTAACCACGCCACCTGCTTGTCCCTCAGGTATATTTCTCAAAGACAAGAGCTCTTTTATTATAGACACGATTGCAATACATTATTACGCCTAAACGAAAACAAAACAATAATACCAACTAACATTAATGCAGCCTTCAAAAGGTTCCTGATGACCTCAAAAGTTGGTTTGTTTGACTCAGCTCTCCACGCTGTATATGGTTCATATATTTCTCAGATTTCTCACTCTTTTTGTTTTATTGCCAGAGGGCACACGTGCTCGCCAGATAGGCAGAGAGGGAGAGAGACGAACCCCACCAGGGTCTTTACACTGTGACCCTCCTCCAGCTTCAGCTAGCCTGGGTTGTGGGCAGACGCCTGTGCACCCTGAGTATCCAGGGAGGCCCTGGGACATGAACCCAGGACCTTCCCATGTAGGTTCAGTTGTGCTTCTGTGGTGCCTTCCTTTTCCCCTCCACACACTCTTTGAATCAATCACCCAAGTGATTGGTGAAGTTTGACAAAGTGAAGAATCATTTGTAGGGTCATGTCAGTGACCGTATGTAATGACTTTTCACCTTTGACATGATCAGATAGTATGCATTAAATATTTCGGATACTCAGACATATACACCCCGGAATGGTATGCTGTAGTTAGCGGTTAAAGGGTGTAGGTTTGGAATCAGCTAGGTTAGAATGGAGCCCTACCGCTTCCGAGCTGTGTGGCTTAGGGCAAATTACTTAGCCTTTCTGAGTCTGTTTCCTTATGTATAAAAAGAGGTTAATCCCAGCACCTCCCTCAGAGATTTATTATGGGCATAAAACAAGACTGTGTTGAGTGGGGTGCTGGATCCTGGCCACTTCTCGAGTGTGAGTCGTTTTTATTAATTCCATTATTAGCATGACTGTGGTCTCTGCTTGGCTTTGTGCCCACCATTGTGAGATGCTGGACTTCAAGGTGCTCTCCGGCAGCGCGTGCAGCAGGGTTCCTACACAGTGTGACTGCGTGAGGCCTCGCCCTGTCTCTGGTTGCACACCTGCCCAGGTGTCTCTCCTCTGTGGCCGGCCCTTCCGTGGCCTGATCCGGCAGCTGCAGCCCTGGCCTTCCGTCTGATCAAGCGCAGAGCGGTTGGTTCGTGCGTGTGGCACCGGCACTACGTAGAGAGGTGTGGGGAAGCACGCTGCAGGGGTTTTACAGCGTCTCCAGGGAGTGTTAAACTGCAGGGAGGAAAGGGCAGTCAAAAATGTAATAAAAAATCAAGTCGAGCCATCGCCAAGTCTCAGCAGTTCACAGCGCTAAATTCCAGCCCAAAGAAAAAGAAAAAAAAAAAAAAAAAAAAAAAAAAGAAAGAGCCAAATATTTCAGGGAAGGTCTTTAGCTTCAGACACCTGGTCTGGAAGCACACCACCACCTGTGCTGCATTAAACCTGTGAAGAGCCCAGGAAGGAAATCCAGTGCAGGAGGCCACGAGCGGGTGGGCTCCGGCTCCCGTAGGTCAAACAGCAGGCTGTAAACGACTCCTTTCAAAACAGACACAGGACTTCCCAGGATCGCGGCCAGCCACAAAAGAAGGTACACACAGCGAGGGTTATACTACATGGCTATTAGGGGGACGAGAAGCAGCTTGGCTCTCGCCAATGACAGGAAATAAGGTCAAGTAAAGATAACAGGTCTTTGAATTAAAGAGGCTTTAAACACACATCCTGGCCTCACGGCTTTAGCAGCCTCCACACTGGGCGCAAGCCCACCTTACTTTTGAAGAGTGCAGGGCTCTTTGAAGGGCAGGACGCGTAAGCCTACCAGAGAGAGGCCAGCCAGGCTGGGCCGGCTCCCTGTGCGTCAGGCAGGGCCTGTTACAGAGCGAATGCCAAGGGTCAACCATCAGTGAACTGGACCCTATCAAGGGAGTGACTCTTCTGCTAGGTTTACAGTGCCAGGCACTGGAGGTGTCCAACGAACAGCAGTGCCGCTCTTACCATGGCTATTACGTAATCTATGGCCCAGGGCTTAAATGAGAATTATGGAATGAAGCCTTGGCTTTTCTTATTCCCTGTCAGCTGGACTCCTGAACCAGAAGCTTCCCTCGCTGACGCTGACGTGAGGGTGTCCTGTGTGGGGAAGGCCCTCCTTCCTCATTCCGACAGCCTGTATCAGTTCAGAGAAGGGAAAAAACCCAAACGAACATCAAAAGATTGTCATGTAGAGCAACACCTGGTTGTGAGCCTAGCTTCCCCGCCCTGCCGTGTAGACCGTGTTTATTGTGTACCCTCCTCGATTCCTCCTCCTTGGGTTTGGGGGGTGGGGAGGAGGGTGCAAAATGGGAGTGGGGGCTGAAGGAAGGAACTTAAACCAAGCAACCCATTTTAACACTAAAATATCAACCTGAGGGACCAGCAGTTGGCATAATGGCTATGTAGCTGAACTCCCATGTAGTCAACCACGGTTAGAGTCCTGAACCTGGTGGCTTAAACTCACGCCGGGCCTGTGTGCGTGCATGCCCAAGATCCCGAGAGGAGAATGGAGGAGAAGGGATTGCGGCGTGACCATCCCCCCTGGGGGTGATTTCTCGCTTTCTGTCTGTCTCTCTCTGTGGCTTTCTGGTGAGTGCAGGCGCCCTATAGCAAAAACCTCTCCAAAAAAAAAAAAGAAAAAAAAATCAACCTGGCTAATCTAGTTAGTCAATTGACTCGTCTACAAATAACTAACTGGTGGACTAGGGCTCCTCTTTGTGTTTTTTAAGACGGACATTGCGCTCCTCCTTCCTTAGCCTCCTCGCTGGGACTGCAGGTGCACACCACACGTGAGGTTCTCTTTCTAGGCAGAGTCTTGCCATTTTGCCCAGGCCAGCCTTGAGCTTGTGCTCTTTGAGCTAGTCAGCCTCCCTGAGTTGCTAGAATTATGGGTGCACACCAGTGTCCCTGGCCTCCGAACTGGATGGGAATTGAACCTGGGCCTCGCATGTGGTCCTAGTCTGCAGAATGTCTTAGCAGCAGGCAGCACCACGGTAGAGCTCTTTTTATTTATTTATTTTTTCTGTGCTTATTGGCATTGTTCCTGGTGCATGTGACCTAGACCCGGTGTCACAGCTTGAATAATGGTTTGTCCCTTGATGTTTCACGTTTTGGAATTTGAGGTTGGGAGACGGTGAGGTCTAGTGGGTGGTGATTGGATCATGGTGACTGCCTTGTGGAGGTAACACTGGTAAATAGGTTCATGAGATCTCCTGAGACCCAGTGAGTTCTGGTTCTTTTAATTTTTAATATATGTATTTTAATGTGTAGTAGAATAGCCTTCTTTCTTTGAATAAAAGCAACTCATATCCTTTTACTTATTAATTTCTTAGGTTTTTAACCCTAGGCTGCATGTGCTCCCTGGAGAGAGGCAGAGAGAGGGAAAGAGAAATCACCCCTGGGGGGATAGCCACCCTGCAATCCTGTCTCCATTCTCTTCCTAGGATTTTTGGCATGTACACACATGTGCCTGACATGATTTTCAAGTCACCAGGTCTGTGACTTGAACTGCAGTTGGCCATGTGGGAATACAGTGCCTTAACAACCATGACACCTGCTGCATGCCCTCCCTTCATATCTTTAGATTCATTTTTTAAAAGAATTATTTTATGTAATACTTATTTATTTATTTAAATTTGACCGGGGGGGGGGGGGAGAGAGAGAGAGAGAGAGAGAGAGAGAGAGAGAGAGAGAGAGAAAGCGAAAGCCACCAGGTCCAGGACTCAGATCGCAGTCGGCCATGTGGAAGCCCAGCACCCTAAACCATCTAAACCATCACCCATCACCCCTGCTGACCCCTTTTATATTCATGTTTAAAATGCAAGTGAATAGTACCAAAAAAAAATAATAATCGGTAATTTCTGATTATTACTCAGAGAACCACTGTCTGAATTTTGGTAAGTTATTATTCTACATTTTGCCAATTTTCACCTAATTATATATCAAATGTCTTTTCACATCCTTAACTAGTCTTCAATGCCATGTCAAATTGCAATGGTATTTTGTCCATGGGCTTCTCATGTATTTAAGCCACCCTCTAGTGAGTGCAGTCAGAGCTCAGATGGGTTCCAATTTTTCCAGTATTTTCCATCATTAAACTCAAGAACATTAAATTCTTGGATGTGATCTCCAGTTTCTGGACTTTCACGTCAGCCGCTGAAACCTGTAGGCTTTTCTGAAAGTTAGAAATTCCTAGGATCGGCAGGTGGCGTGGTGGTTAAGGGCGCTGGACTCCCACGTGGTCAACCAAAGTTGCGTGGGACTGGTGGCTTGCTTTCTCACTCTCTCCATTCCTCTCTAGTCAAATTAAAATAAATAAATAAAAATGGATAAATAAAGTTAAATAAAATAATTTTAAAAAATTCCTTGGGGACCAGCAGGTGGTGTGGAGGTTAAGGTGCTGAACACTCTCACATGGCTAACTATGGTTCGAGTCCTGGACCTGGCGGCTTGCTTTCTCTCTCTGTCTCTCTCTGTCTCTCTCTGATCAAATTTAAAAAATGAATTAAATGAATAAATAAAAATTAAATAAAAATAATTCTTTAAAAAAATTTCTTATATTTGGGGCTGGCAGGTGGCATGGTGACTGAAGGCACTGAACTCCACATGACTGACCACAGTTCGAGTCCCAGACCTTGTGGCTTTCTCGCTTTCTCTCTCTCTTTCTCTCTGTCTCACTCTGGTCAAATTTAAAAATAATGATAAATAAAATGAAAAAGAAACAATTAAAAAAAAAAGAAATTCCTTATATTCAAAACTAGAATCAGGATACTCCTTCAGAAGAGTGGGATGATGCATTCCTCCTACATTCCCACATAAGAGAAAATGGCCCCTGGGGGTCATTTTCATGACAGTTCCTGTGGGTCAGCTGTGCCAAAGGAGTTCTTCTACCCTTTCTCATTGTAGATAATTTTCTTGCAGCGGCAGCCTCGCCTTTCATGGGGATGTCAAAATACGTCATGTGGGGCCAGCAGGTGGTATAGTGGTTAAGGTGCTAGATTTCCACATGGCTGAACATGGTTCAAGTCCTAGACCTGGCAGCTTGCTTTCTCACTTTCCTCTGTCTCTCTCTGGTCAAATAAAAAAATAATAATGATAGATAAAATTAAATAAGATAATTATAAAAAACGTCATGCTAAAAGATGGTCCCCAGGACAAGGGCAAATTCACACACGCGTGTTCTGTGCAGTACTCTAGTGCCTTCAGATAAAGTCACATCTTCTGTTCTGGGAGAACCGACGCGGTGAGTCCTGTGTAACTGGGCCTTGGACTCATCTGGAGGAGACACGCATGACCGTGTGTGGCTGAAGACAGGTTGTCTGTGTGGCCGTGGGGATTTCAAAGGGACCTAGAAGTCTGAGGTGAATTGTTCAACAGGGAGACAAGTTCAAGAGAGCGAGAGAGGGGTCTCCGGGAGATTTTGAAGGGCTTCTCAGCTCTACTTACGACCTAGCCTAGTCCTGGCTAAATGGGGGTAAGGTGGGGGTGTCTGCCAGGTCCCTCCTTGCTGTTGTACTGTCCCTAAGCACTTAGGAGCATCATGGGCTTTGTAGGACCCCTGGCTCCCTCTGAGCTACTACTCGGGCGGATTTGGGGAAGCCCCTCGCGGAAGGCTACAGGCAGGCCTGATCCTGTCTCAGAGGAGGAGGATGCTCTTCGTTCTGTTGGTGGGCAGAGGTCTCAGGGCTACAAAGGTGCCGTCCTGATCCCACACCTCATGTGAGTAAAGCAGGTGCCTGAGGGAGCTGCGGCTGAGGAGTACCTAGAGGGTCACCAGTAGAGTTGCCAGACCGAGAGTTGTCCTATAGACATGGGACATTGAATTCCGTCTGCATTTCAGATAAACAACACACTTTTTGTTTGGTATTGCCAGGAGCACATAAGAGAGGAGAGGGAGAATATGCACACGTGCCCAGTGGGGTTGGGATTTGGACGCCCACCGGCCACGTGGGGTCCAGCTCCCCACGTACAGGGCTCAGTCACTGTGCTATGGGGCCAGCCCAAACAGCAGATTGTTTTGGTGTAAATATATCTGGTACAAACACAACACCCTGAGTACACAGTGTCTGGCGTTTAGGAGTCCCTCCATCTTTCACAGTTGTTTTTCTCACACTGGGAGTGAGCCCACCTTACGTTCGAAGAGCACAGGGCTCACTTATACAGACAGCCTGCATGAGTCTACCATGGAGAGGCCGGCCGGGCTGGGATGGTGAGCTCCCTGAACCTGTCGGGAAGGACCTGCGACAGAACAAATGCCAATGGTCAACCAGTCAGTTGAGTGAATACTATCAAGGGAGTGACTCTCATGCCAAGTTTACAGTGCCACGCACTGGAGGTGTCCAACAAAAAGCAGTACAGTTTTCATTAAGCAATCTGTGGTTGAATGTTTAATTTGTTTATAGTTTACTGACCTTATAAATAAATAACAATATGATAAATACCCTTGTAGTTTAATCTTTGCACAATTCCTTAGTTATTCCTTAGGATAATTCCTAGCAGTTGGTAGAGGAGAAAAATGAGGTCTCAAGGTCTGGTGGTGGTACCTCAGGCAGCAGGGGGTCTGCGTGCAATTCTGGTCAGGTGGGAAGGCCCCAGGTTGGTGTCTCAGTGTCTGCCTGACGACACTGGGTGTGCCCAGGATCCTGGGGGCTGTAGGGCTGTGGGGCAGAACCATGGTGTGAGACTCTGTTGAGAGTACCTATTTCTTTCAGGAAATAAATAAACTTTTTTAAAAAAATGAGTTCTTAAGCAGCAGTGTTGCACTAGAATTGTTTTGTGAGAATCGATTATTAAATTTTCAGGAATTTTGCCATCTGGCTGTTAAATGTATCTACTATAAAAAAGTAACTTATATACTCATAATTAAATTATAATGATATAATGATATAATTATATGTACTCAAAACTCATCACTTCTTAATTATTTTAGTTTTACTACCACATTTTATTTTTATCTAACCCATTAAGGTTATTTGCATTTATTATATGTGTATGATGAATATTCTAGAACATGATGGGCCATTCCATGCCTCTTAACAGATTTTTTTGTTTGCAATGATGTCCACACAGATGTCAGTGACGGAGTGATGTCATATTGTACCTAGAAATCAGCTGCGTGGGAATATTTACACCATGGAAATTGGTAAGTGATACAAACTAAAGTCTTGTTTTGCCAGTTGTTGAATATTTCCACCACTGCAGAGGGGTGAAACAGCTCATTATTTCATGACAGAACTGGAGGCAGAATCTGTATCTGCTGGAAGTGGTTGTCCATTTATTCTGACATAAGCAGTATTTTCTGGACCATGTTTTACAGTTTTTTGGTTTTATTTATTTTTGAAATTCTTACCTTACTTGCATACTCTAACATCTACTAAATATCTCTCATCAGTCTTCACCTTAAGTCATGAAAGTGTTTACAGGCTATTAAAAACCCTAGAGCTTCATTTAACAAATGTTTATTGAGTATCTGCTTTTTGCTAAATAGAAAGGTGACAAAGGTGGTCAGCAGATGGTGTCATGGATATGTCGCTGGACTCCCGCGTAGTTGACTGTGGTTCGGGTCCCAGACCCGGTGACTTAAACTCATGCTGGGCACGTGTGCGTGCGTGCCCACCCAAGATCCCAAGAGGAGAATGGAGGAGAAGGGATTGCGGCGTGGTCATTCCCCCTAGGGGGTGATTTCTCGCTTTCTGCCTCTCTGTCTCTCTCTGTCTTTCTGGCGAATGCATGTGCCCTATAGCAAAAACCTTCCCCCCCCCAAAAAAAGAGAGAGAGATGACAAAGGTAAATAAGGTATATAGTGGACTCACATAATATGCCTCAGATTGCAGAGTTAATGAAAGTTCACAAGTCTTCACTTTATCTTAAATTAAATAATATAAATCAAGTAACATATATGTATGTAATTTACGTTAACAGATTTCTTGAAGTATAAGTTAAATATATATACACATACTTTATCATCATATAATGGCCTATGATATTTTTGTTTTTGTTTTTGCCACACGATGTGTGTGCTTGCCAGAGAGAGGCAGAGAGAGGGAAGGTGAGAAATCACCCCCTGGGGCCAGGGGAATGGCCACGGTGCAATCCCTTCACCTGTGTTCTCGAGATTTGGGCACTCAGGCACATGTGCCTGGTGTGATTTTCAAGCCGCCGGCTCTGGGGCTCAAACTGTGGTCAGCCACATGGCACTCTAGCACCTTAACCACCATGCCACTTGCTGGCCCCAGTGGTCTATGTTTTTTTTTTTTTTTAAATCTAAATAGGGTCCTATATCTAAAAAATTTAATGGAGGCAAAAGAGTAATGTAGTGATTGAGAGCATAGGGCCTGCGGCTAAACTAACTTGGGTCTAAGTCCTGACTGAGTTCCTTGCTTGCTCTAAGACCTTGGGAAAATTACTGAACTCCCCTAAACTTTGATTTCCTTGTGAGAATAAAAATAATAATCCCTCCTAAAGGTTATGTGAGGATTAAATGCAATGAGTTGTGTAATGTGCTCTCTGTCTCTTACAGAGTCCACGCTCACCATAGTCCCTCCTTACCTGTGGTTTCGCTTTGTGAGGTTTCTATTACCTGTGGTCAACCGCGGTCCGAAAATATTCAATGGAAAATTCCAGAAAAGACAATTCATATGTTTTAAATTGTGCAGCATTCTGAGTAGTGTGGTAGTCTTGCCACCCCTCTCCGTCTGACCCAGAACCCACGTCAGCCTTTTGTCTGGCGTATCCACACTGGGAGTGTCACCCGTGCATTTGTGTGCCACTCAGTTACCATCTCGACTGTTTGGTATCCCAATGCTAATGTTCAAGTAACTCTTATTTTACTTAGCACTGACCCCCAAAGCGCAAGAACAGTGATAATGGTATGTTATTATAATGATTCCATTTTATTATTAGTTACTGTTTTTTTTAAAGAATTATTTATTTAATTTAATTATTATTATTATTATTATTATTTTAAAATTTGCTATAGAACACATATGCTCACCAGAGAGACACACAGAGAGAGGGCAAGTGAGAAAGCAAACTACCAGGTTCGGGACTCAAACCATGGTCGACTGTGTGGGAGTCCAGTACCTTAATTAACCACCGTGTCATCTGCTGACCCTATCATTAGTGATTGTTAATCTCCTACTGTGCCTGATTTATTTTGGGTTGTCGGAAAAGTCAAAGGGATATTTTTCTATGCAAAAATGCGTCATGACTTTTCCAACAACCCAATAATTAAACTTTATCATAGGCAAGTTTGCGTAGGAAAAAATACAGCATAGGGTTCCGTACTATCCTTAGTTTTAGGCACCCTTGGAAGTCTAAGAATGAATCTTCTGTGGATAAGGAAGGGAGCTCCTGTCAACACAAGCTTAGAGCAAACCTCGAATAAATACTTCCTGCACAGAAGGGTATTAAATCCTTGCAACTACAAGCAATTCACGTATTCCTGAAGGTTGTCATTCTGCTAAATGAATCCTATTGCTTTCTGAGTGCTGCCTCTGACCTTACAGTTGGGGCGTCACCACCTCTCTGCAGACCATGGGTGCCCGTCTGCCCTCTCTGTGTGTGGACCCCACATCTCACTAGCTACTTCTCATAATCTTCCAACCTCAGCAATTCACATATTCTTGAAGGTTGTCATTCTTCTAAATGAATCCTATTGCTTTCTGAGTGCTGCCTCTGACCTTACCGTTGGGGCGTCACCACCTCTCTACAGACCATGGGTGCCCGTCTGCCCTCTCTGTGTGTGGGCCCCACATCTCGCTAGCTACTTCTCATAATCTTTCAATCTCAGCAATTCACGTATTCCTGAAGGTTGTCATTCTGCTAAATGAATCCTATTGCTTTCTGAGTGCTGCCTCTGACCTTACAGTTGGGGTGTCACCACCTCTCTGCAGACCATGGGTGCCCGTCTGCCCTCTCTGTGTGTGGACCCCACATCTTGCTAGCTACGTCTCATAATCTTCCAACCTCAGCCATCCAGCGGAAGGGCTCCTCCGCAGCTCACCAGAGGTGTTCTGTGTGATCTTTTATGGCATGATGCTGTTGCCTCCTCCCATCTTTAGGTAAGCTTTGGCCAATTTAAAAAAAATAGTTTTCTTCTTTTTTTAAAAATTTTCCAGAGGGCATGTGTGCTCACCAGAGAGAGAGGAGAGAGAAAGAAAGAGAGAGAGAAGGAAAGTGAGAGAGCACCCCCCAGGAGGATGGTCATGCCACAACCCCTTCTCCTCTGTTCTCCTCTCTGGACTTTTTTTTTTTTTTTTTTTGACATGATCCACAGAAAAGCTTTTATTAAAAACCCCAGGGCTGGAGGGGTGCTAAGGTTCAGTCCCACTGTTTGGTCCTGGAGGACTCAGCACTGGCCTGGAGGACTCAGCACTGGCCTGGAAGACTCAGCATTGGCCCGGAGCACAACCCCTTAGCTTCATTCTGCTTCGGGAGTCCTGTTGACCATGTGCCCCGGGGAGCCTCTGAGTATGAGCGGGGACCCGTGGGTCTAACTCTTTGTCCTTGAGGCTTGTGGCCTTCTTGCTCTTGGGGTAGGGAGCCAGCTCCTTCCGGTGAGGGTGGCGCCGTTCTTTACCCTCTTCCCGGTCTGCCTTGTCATACCCATGGTCCCGCTCCCGCTCCCTGTCCCGCTCTCTCTCGGTCCCGGTCTCTGTCTGACTTGTCATAACCCTGGTCTGGCTTCTCGTGGTTCCAGTCTAGCTTTGCCTCAGCTTCTGAGTTACTGCTCTTGAGCTTCTTGGCAGATTCAGTAACAACGGAGCTGGGGTCCTGTGGGGAGAGCCAGGACACGAGGTCTGTGTCCACGTTCCAGTAGGAAGGGAGCCCACAGGAAGGGTCAAACGCCTTGTGCCAGCTTGGAGGCGGGCCCTCCAACCAGGTGGCCTTGCAGCCCACAGGGTCGTCATCATCGTCCTCAGCAATGATCTCTCCCTCTGGTTCTGGCTCCAGATGTTTCAGAATGCCCCTCTCGGCCAGGTGGGTCTGCAGTGCAGTGGGCCCAGCATGGCGGTTAGAGACAGACCAGCCCTCCTCTCTGGACCGTGTGGTCCAGGACCCTGTTCCTCTCTCCTCTCTGGACTTTGGGCATACATGCACATGGCATGTTTTCCAAGCCCCAGAATCTAGAATTCAAATTGTGTAGTTGGCCATGTGGGATTCAGCCCCTTTTAACCACCATGCCACCAGCTGGCCGCCAGTTTGGTTTTTGACATTGTGCCCCAAGATATCTTGGTCCTCAGTTAATGGAGAAAGTAAAGGCAGGGAGCCTGAGGAAAGAAGTAGGGAGGTGGAAAGTATTTATGAAAGTTATGTTTTCACTTAGGATTCTTGTAGTGTTTTAGTTTGTTATAGGGTGTGTGTGTTCACTGGAAAGAGAGAGAGAGGGAGAGGAGAGAGGGAGAGAGAGAAAGGGAGAAATCACCCGCTGAAGGGATGGACATGCTGCAATCCCTTCTTCAGTCTCCTCTTGGGATTTTGGGCACCCATGCACGTGAACCAAGTATGATTTTCAAGCCACAGGTCCAAGGCTCGAACTGGGAGGCCAGTCATGTGGGATCCAGCCACATTAACGTCCATGCCACCTGCTAGCCCTCACTTGAAAGACCTTAAAGAAAAAATATTATCCAGAGAAATTTGGGGGAGAAGTGTTACTATAACTAAAGTGTTAGAGAACTGAAGTGTTGGGGGCCAGCAGGTGGTGTGGAGGTTAAGGGGCTGGGTGGCCAACTTTGCGATCTGATTCCCGGACCTGGATGCTCGAAAAACACACTGGGTGTGTTGCGGTGCCACTAATCCTGAGAGGAAAGTGAGGAGAAGGGGTTGCTGCAGGGCGACCTCCCACCCCTCCAGGGATGGTTTCTCGCCTCTCTCTCTGTCTCTGTTTCCAGGGAGCACACACACTCTATAGCAAACCAAAGAAAAAATAAATGAAGCGTTTCTTTTGGACATTGTTAATGTTGATTTATGCAGTCTGAATTTATATGGAGTTACTCACATATTTACCTTTTCTTCATTCTCTTTCTTTTTTGCATCTCAGAAACTCCTTTGGGGACAATTTTTTTTCTTGAGGTACTTTACGAAGCACTTCCAGGGAGGGTCTGTTGGCTAAGTTTCTCAATTATTGTTTATCTAAAAGTATCTTTACCCTCATTCTTGGAAGACCATTTCTCTGAGTATGTAAATTTAGGTTGAAAGTTATTTTCTCTCAGAACTTTGGAAGTTTATTCAACTGTCTGCTGACTTCCATCACTGTTGTTGAGAAGTTGTCTGTTAACCTAATTTTCATTCCTTTGAATAATTCTGTCTTTGCTTTCTGACTGCTTTTAACATCTCTTAAAGTGGAATTTATACTGCTTTGGATTCACTGGAATTCCTGAATAAAGGATTGCATTTTATGTCAGGTTTGGAAAATTCTCAGCATTTTCTCATTTATGACCTTCTGGAAAATCAGTTAGGTGTTTATGGGACCTTCTCACTGTCTTTTCTTCCCTACGTTTTGATCATCTCTTTTGTGTGTTATCTCCTATGTAATTTCTTCTGCTGTATTTGCTTTCTTTAGCTGTGGTTTTTTCCCCCTGACATTTAACCCTTCCACTGAATCGTAATTTTAAATATTATATTGTTATTTCTAAAAATTATAGCTGATTCACTTTCAGATCTACTTTTTATTTGTGTTTTTGATTCTTTTATTTTAAACAGATTAAACATTTAAACCATACTAAATATATAAATACATATGAAACATTATTAGCTTATATTTTGTATCCAGTAACTCTAACACCTGAAATCTTTGTGATTCAAGTTCTGTTTGTCATTTATGCTGATTTTTACTCTCAGTGGCTTATTTCTTTTTGCTTCATATAATTTTTTATTATGAACTCATTTGCTGAAACTCTTTATTTTAAATAAAATTCTCCTCCTACATTTTTGGGTCACAGAGATACTTTAGTTTGTAGCCCCAGAACTCTCTGTGTGGCTTAATTTGTGGCTATAAGATCTCAGGAAATTTTATTGTTTTTTCTATTTTTAAAAAAGAATTACTGGGAACCAGCAGTTAGCGTAATGGCTATGTCACTGGACTCCCACGTGGTCGACCATGGTTCGCGTCTCGGACCCGGTGGCTTACAACTCACGCCGGGCGCGTGTGCGTGCGTGCCCAGGATCCCGAGAGGAGAATGGAGGAGAAGGGATTGCGGCGTGACCATCCCCCCTGGGGGGTGATTTCTCTCTTTCTGTCTCTATGTCTCTCTCTGTCTGTCTGGCTAGCGCACGCGCCCTATAGCGAAAAACCTCTCCAAAAAAAAAAAAAAAAAAGAATTATTTATTTAATTTTATTTACCATCATTATTATTCTTAAATTTACTACAGGGCACATGTACTCACAAGAGAGAGAGAGAGAGAGAGATAGAGAGAGAGAGAGAAAGTGAGTAAGCAAGCCACCGAGGTCTAGGACTCAAACCGTGGTTGGCCATGTGTGAGTCTAGCTCCTTCACTGCCATGCCACCTGCTGACCTCTGTTTTTCCTATATTTATCTCTATCGTCTTTTTTATTGTCTGCACCTGCCTGTGTGTGGAGGAGGTTCTTCTGGTTCACCTTTTCCCCCAGGCACGGCATACTTGAATCTGGGATTATGCAAGATGGTGTGGCTTTCCACCAGCGACTCCTGAAGATCCACAGGTGCTCCAGGGTACTGGTGGGGCAGGAGTCACCCAGCTCGGGTCTTCAGTTTCCATCCTGGCTTTAGGTGGTAAAACACTCATTCTCCTGGAAGTCATCTCTTTTAAAGAAGACTTTCTGGATTTTGTCTAGAATTTAAAACTTTTGTAGCTATAGTGTTTCAGGATATGTAGGCCACTTCATCACTGGGAATAGAAATCTGTGTACTTTTCTTTTGTTTGCTGGCATTCTCAGTGTTTTTTGTTTTTTGTTTTTTTTTCCTCTTTCTCTCACTTTCCCTCCCTCCCTCCCTCCTTCCCTTCCTTCTTTCCTTCCTTTCTTTTTTTCTTCTTAGTTTTGCTATAGAGCATGTGCATTCATTGGAAAGATAGAGAGAAAAGGAAGGAACATGAGAAAGCCCCCTCCCCTGAGGGATGGCTATGCCATAGCCCCTTTTCCTCTGTTCTCCTCTCAGGATTTTGGGCACTCACACACACACCCCATGTGTTTTTCAAGTCACTGGGTCTGAGACTCAAACTACGCAGTTGTTGATGCGGATCCAGTCACCTTAAGCACCACACCCTCGTCTAGCTCCTGAGTGTGTTTTTATGGTATCTTGTAGCTCTAATTTCTATGTATAATTTCTGACCATGGGGACTGAGAGAGAAATGGAATTCATTTAGTGGAAACTTGCTTCTGAGAAACTTGACTCATTGGGCGAACAGCAATCTGACCACTTCCTTGGAGAACATTTCACCCCTACATACGGAGTGCCCAGGGTTGGTGGGACAGGGCAGAGCTAGCTAGCAGTCATGGAGCAGCTCCTCAGCGGCCAGCATCACGGACCCCCACCAATCCTGGTAGGAAAGGCCGGAAGCTCCCTTAGATTGGTTTCTCAGTTGCAGGTGAGTAGGTCGACGGCCGGAGAGAGACTGGCATTCAGGTCATGGAGACGGTTAGCAGTGCTTGGGCCTTCGCTCAAAGATATAAATGCAGAAGCTCTTTATCCAGACTTCCATTCATGAAATATGTATTGAACATCTTCTCTGTGTCTATAAAAGTATCGGAAAATGCCTAGTATACAAACATATTTGTCTTGGGACCAGCAGTTAGCGTAATGGCTATGTCGCTGGACTCCCACGTAGTCAACTGCAGTTCACGTCCTGGACCCGGTGGCTTAAAACTCATGCCGGGCGCGTGTGCGTGCGTGCCCAAGATCCCAAGAGGAGAATGGAGGAGAAGGGATTGCGGCGTGGCCATCCCCCCTGGGGGGGTGATTTCTCGCTTTCTGTCTCTCTGTCTCTGTCTGTCTGGCGAGCACACGCGCCCTATGGCAAAAAAAACCGAAAAAACAAAACAACAACAACAAAAAAAACCCTCTCCAAACATACTTGTCTTTATATATAAACAGATGCCCAGTTACTCATAAGTGTCCCCCAGCTCCCAGCCTGACATGGAGCTACATGCTTCCACCTATAAAGACAGAGTTTTGGGACATGGTATAATGGTTATGCCGCTGGACTCCCAAGTAGTCAACTGTGGTTCAAGTCCCAAACCTGGTGGCTTCAAACTCACACTGGGTGTGTGTACATGTGTACCTAAGATCCTGAGACGAGAATGGAAGAGAAGGAATTGTGGTATGGCTATCCCCCCTGGGAAGGTGATTTTTGTTTGCTGTCTCTTTGTCTCTTTCTCACTCTCTGGTGAGCGCATGCTCCTTATAGCAAAAATCTCTCTAAAAAAAGAGAGAGAGAAGAGAGAGTTTGTAGTTGTGGTCAGTGGGTTAACTGGAGAAAGCCACTACAGAGACCATGGGACATGGGTTAGACCTGGTGGAGCTCAGAGCCTTTATACTCGGCCTTTGCCATTTTCCAAGGAGGGAAACTAGCCAGGGAGCCCGGACTACCAGCATGGACTTGAGTCCCAACACTGCCACACACTAGCTCTGAGCCTGTTTCCTTTTCTGCAGATTGGGAGTTACTAGTATGGGAGTCACTAAGCACTCAAGAGACACTGTCCTGGCTATTAAGCTCATGTGACAAAGAGTGGCAGAAGGGGTTTCCACCATAACTTGAGTAGGAAGAAAAAGACCATCTTTAATCCCTAATCCCAGTAAATCCATGTGGACCCATTTTGCCGGGATAGGTGTTTCAACAGCCTGGCTTACACCAGACAAAGAGAACCAGCCATTCCTGTGGGCCTACCCCTCCTCTTTGGGGAGGGGAAGCTTTGCCAGATTTTCACTTTAGTGCTCATTCCTCAAGTGGAGGCTGCTATCGCGTAGCTCACCCAACCACGAGAAGGCCAGAGTCATTCATAAAAGGTTTCACATAAGTATGAAATCACAAACATCTTAAAATATCTCGAAGTTGGAGAAACCCACTTCTATTGGAGTATAGAAGCCAGCAAAAATAAGCAACAAACAAAACAAACATCCTGACACCCCAGGACAGCGCAGCTCATTCTGTGTGTGTGTGTGTGTGTGTGTGTGTGTGCACGTGCGCTGTTTTCTTTTTTAGACAGGGTCTGGCTGTGCAGCAGTCCTTCTGCCTCAGCTGGGACTGTGGGCAGGTGTGCTGCTCCCAGCTTTCTAGGGTGGGCCAGGAATTAAGCCAGGCTTCCCAAGTGGCCTCAGCCTGCCAAGTAGCCGCAATCGGCATGCGCAATTGTGGCCGGGCCTCCAGTTCCTTGTTTGATGAAGAAAAGGATCCAATTCTTCTCCCAAAGACAACTCATACTCATTTCAAAACTGTCAAGAGTAATTTTTCATGACTTCAAAGTTAAGTTTCAAATAGTCTTCTAGTTCCCACCATGGAAGTGGGATTCCTGCACTGTCATTTTGAAACAGCCTCTACATGATGTGAGCAGCCGATGCAGGGTGGGGAGCTGGTTAGCTGGGAGATGGTGGGCATCAGCTTTGACACCAGCAGGCTGAGGGAACTAGGTGTGGGCTGTGACACATGGTTCTCTCTCAGTGAGGACCTGCTGTGCTCCGTGCACAGACGGTGGCATTGCAGACGGCCCTCTGCCGGGATGGAGCCTGGGCAGTGGCTCTGCCCCACTCTGCCCCGGCTCTGAACGTTAGAAAGCTTGCTTACTGAGGAGAGTGAATGGGATACAGATGCCGCGGGCCGTGGACTTGCCCTGGCTCGCCCGTCTTCCTGGCAAGACAAGCAGTTATTAGAGGCTGGTGACGACTCCCAGTGTCTGGGGACGAACTGTCTGCATTTCTAGGAGACGGCTCCTTCCCAAGGGGAAAGAAAAAGGTGCCAGGCTGTGCAAGGGTCCAATTATTGGCGGCTCTATTTTGCAGAATGATTGTCTTTGAGTGAAGTATGTGTTATAGAATCAAACTTGGCATTTTTAATTAACATAAAAGAAGCTTAGTTCTTACATGCCATGTACACGTACTAAAAAGAAGAATTCTCTACACAGTCTCAGGAAATAGCCTCAGAGCAGCTCTGCCCCTCTGAAAATCTTGGACAGTGTCCCAAGGGCAATCACAAACACATGATTTCATGAATAGGTTTTTCTAATTTCTCTTTTAAATAATACTTTTACCCAACTTCTTAGGATTTAAAAAAAATTCTAAATAGTACTATCAAAGGTAGTCATTCCTGCTAATGTCATTGTAGTGAGACCCAGGGGGTTGAATGGATTATGGGCATCTTTCCAGAGCCAAATACCTATGAGAGAAGAATTTTCCCGGAGCTTTTGGGCTACGTATGGCCCAGCATTACACGCTGGAAAACTGGCAACCTCATTTCAGGGTCTGTGCTTGGTGACTTGGTGTTCCAAAAGCCATTCTGACCTTGCCTTTTGAGCTAATACTGTTGACCCTGCACTGACTACAACAGCAAACAACCCTGACATTTTTTTTGAAAAGTTTTTACTTTATTCCTGATAGAGCATGTGCATACTAGGGTGAGACAGAGAGAGAGAGAGAGAGAGAGAGAGAGAAAGCAACAAGCACCTTGCACAGGGTCCAGCCATGCTGCGATCTCCTTTCTCCAGTCTTCTAGTCCGTCAGATCCTGGGCACTCACACACATGCCTGGTGTGTTTCAGGCTGCCCAGGCCAGGGATGCCAACTGTGTTTGCGATGTGGGGTCAGATTTCTCTTGAACTGTGCATTACTGCTGTGTCCTACTGTCAGCCCCAACTCTGAGTGTTTATAATCTAACATGTTGTTGACTTACATGTATATTTTTCAGTGCATACTACCTTCCCATACTAGGACTAGAGATATGAAGATGAAAGTAACATTATCATTGCTCTTAAGTCTTACAACTTAGACCATTGGGGTCATTGCTTCTTTGACTTCCATCTTAAAGGTTGCATAGCTCCAGAACAAGAAATTTGGTATCATAGGCAATCTTCATTAATGATAAGCCAACCATGGACAGTTAAACAAAACAAGAATTAAAAGATAGTAGCTGGGGCCTGCAGGTGGCATAGTGCTTAAGGCACTGGACTCCAACATGGCTGACCACAGTTCAATTCCTGGACCTGACAGCTTTAAAATCACACCAAGCATATGTGAGTTGTACCCAAAATCCTAGGGAGAGAATGGAGGAGAAGGGATTGTGGTGTGGTCATCTCTTCTGGAGCGTGATTTCTCACTTCATCTCTTACTGTCTCTCTCTGTCTTTCTGGCAAGCACACATGCCCTATGACAAAAGCCTTAAATAAATAAAATAAAATATAAAGTAGAATAAACAAAAGGTAGTAGCACCCCCAGCCTTGGTGGTGCAGTCTGCAGCGTGCTGGACTGCAGAGCTAAAAGCCGTGTGGTCTGGATCCCTGAGTTAACCTGAGAACACACCAGGTACCCAATATCCCGAGGAACTGGGTGGCTGAGAAAGGGGAGTTTCAGCATGACAGGACCCTTTTGAGAGTGCTTTCTCTCTTTCTCTCTCTTATGTGTATGCATGCACTCTGTCTTTAAAAAATCAAAGTAGGGGTCTTTTTCATGGTGCCTCAGAGGAGATCAACTGCTTCAAGAAGAAGCTGAATATCTCCTTCCCTGCCACTGGCTGCCAGAAACTCACTGAAGTCAATGATGAACACAAATGTCGTACTTTTTATGAGAAGCATAAGGCCACAAAAGTTGTTGCAGATGCTTTGGGTGAAGAATGGAAGGGTTATTTGGTGTGAATCAGTGGCAGAAACTACAGGCAAGGTTTCCCATGAAGCAGGGTGTCTTGACCCACGGCCGTGTCTACCTGCTACTGAGTTAGGGACATTCCTGTTACAACCCAAGGAGAACTGGAGAAGGAAAGTGTAAATGTTCGAGATTGCATTGTGGATGCCAGTCCAAGTGTTCTCAACGTGGTTATTGTTAAAAAAAGAGAGAGGATATTCCAGGGCTGACTGATACCATGGTGCCTCGCTGCCTGGGGCCTACGAGAGCTAGCAGAATCTGAAAACTTTTCAAAGATGATGTATGCCAGTATGTTGTAAGAAAGCCTTCAAATAAAGAAGGTAAGAAACCTAGGCCCAAAGCACCCAAGATTCAGCGTCTGTGACTCCATGCGTCCTGCAACACAAGTGCCGGTGTATTGCTCTCAAGAAACAACGTGCTAAGAGAAATAAGGAAGAGGCAGCAGAATATGCTAAACTTTGGGCCAAGAGAATGAAGGAGGCTAAAGAAAATCACCAAGAACAGATTTCCAAGAGTCGCAGGCTGTCCTCTCTGAGAGCTTCTAAGTCTGAATCCAGTCAAAAATAAGATTTCATAAGATAATCAAATAAATTAGCTCAAATCTCAAGCAAACGAAACCCTACAAAGTAGCAATAATTGACCGGATGCTTACTGGGATCCAGTCACTATGCTAAGGACTTTACCATGTGTTTTTCCTTAGTGCACAGCAACCTTAGTGGTTACTGTGTACATCTCATAAATGATGTCTCATTTGACTGTGGTATGGTAGCCCCAAGAATGGAATTAAAGAATGCATTTGAAGGAAGTATTCGAATGTCAAAAGAGTTGTGGTCCCAACCTATTGATTACAAAAGAGTTTAGAATCTTAGACAACACGGGAACTGCAGGGTGAGATAGGTGGGTAGATACATGGAAAGCTCTGACTGGGGAACAGAATGACTATTGGAACCAATAGGTGTGTTTGGCTGGAGTGGAGAAAGTGGGAGGTTAGATTAGAAAGGGCCGTCAAGACAGGCTGAGGTAGGATTCTCTCTGATGAGAATCTTTTGAAGGATCACAAGCAGGAAAATGGCAGAAAGTAATCTGTGGAGGCAACTGAATGATGGCAGTGCTGGGGGGACAAGAATGGGGGGGTGAGAGAGGTCAATGCCAATCCCAGCATTGTGGGGAGCTTGCGAGTTTATAGATGGGGTGGGAGGACCCGAATGGTCCTCACAGATATTCCCATTGCATCTAAACTGCTGGATGGAAGGAAGGTGGGGTGGGGATGGGGTGGAAGGGAAGGTGGGGGAGAGAGGGTAAGAGACGGTAGCTGGATTTGGAGGCTTACTGGATGAGGAGGGGAGACCAAGAGGGGCTGAGATAATGGACTATATGTCTGGGCATCTTGAACAATGGTGTCTCCAGCAATAAAAAAGCCAAGCATTTTCATTGTTTGGGTTTTTTGTGTGTTTGTTGAGTGAGTTGAGAAAAGCAGAGAAAAGTTTCATATTGGGACATTTTAATATGATAGCACAATCATTGTTTTAAAGTTTATTTATTTCTTCCAAGAGGAGAGAGAGAGAGAGAGATAAAGGAGAGAGAGAGAGACTACACCCCTGCCAGGGTCTTGATGGCACTATCCACGCCCAGCTATAGCCAGCCCCGGATCATGGGCATGCTGTACTCAGGGAGGTCTCTGGAGGTGAATCTGGAACCTTCCTATGTGGAACTGCCTCAAAGAACATTGTGTTTGACCTCTGGGCCACTGTTCAGCCCCCAGACCCACCATTTGTAAATATTCCACATAAATCTGAAGCCTGGGAGGTACGTCAAGGCACAATTGTAAATTTGGGAGTCATCTGCTTCAAGAGGAGTAAGACAACAAAACAAAAACCAAAAACTAGACGACCATAAAAGACGCTCTGCCCAGACTTCATCCTCCTGCCCCCAAGATCTAGCTAGGAGCCAAGACAAGCTAATCAGCAGCCATCTATATTTGAGTTCTGAGTGGCCCCATTCAAGGATTATGACCGCCGAAGACTCTTTGCCCAGACTTCATCCTCCTGCACCCCAGATCTAGCTAGGAGCCAGGTTAGAGCACTCTATTTATTCTCTCTGTCTCTCCCCATCTCTCTCTCCTTTTTTAAAAAGTTATTTTCATTTAATTTTATTCATTTATTTTAATTTGACCAGAGGGACAGAGAGAGAGAGAGAGAGAGAGCGAGCGAGAGAGAGCAGAAAAGTGAGAAAGCAAGCCGCTAGGTCCGGGACTAGAAGTACAGTCAGCCATGTGGGAGTCCAGCGCCCTTAACCACCATGCCACCTGCTGGCCCCTCTCTGTCCCTATTTTTAATTAAAAATTTTTTTAAACATCTTTGCTCTCTGCTGCTCTTTTTTCTTGCTAATTTCTACCTTTCTCCTTGCCCCCATAGGACAAGCCAATCAGCAGCTATCTATATTTGGGTTCTTAGCGGCCCCATTTTCATTTTTTGACAAATTTTTTTCTTTTCTTTTTTTTTTTATTGTTTTCGTCTTGCTTTGTTCTCTTCTTCAGTTTTTATTTTATTTTATGTTTTTATATTTTATTCCTCTTCCTTTTCTTTTCACCTTTTTCACTTTTCTGCTCAATCTCCACACACTGATTTTCTAGACAGGTCTAAGTGCTCAGTCGCCAAATATCTGAATACTTTTAGGGTCAGATTAATCTTCAGTTTTCATTGAATCAGCTGTGCAAAGGGAGAAAAATGGTACTTTTTAGAGACTGCAGTTCACTTCCTCCTGCATCCTCTGAATGCTCAGATTTAACTCCAAAAACTAGGATAAAAAGTATAATCTATCAGATGCCCAATAAGAGAAACCAAGAAAATATCTCTCTTCTAAGGGAAGAGAATAACTCCTTTTCCTCCACAGAGAATACAAGGGAACTAACTAATGGAAATATCAGATAAAGAATTTAAAATATTCATAGTGACAAAGCTAACAGAGATGCAAGAGAAGAAAGACAACAAACTCCAGAAGATGCAGTAGAAAAGAGACACCGAGTTCTAGGAGGTGAGGAAATTCTTGCATGATCTGAAAGAGGAGATGCACATCATTAAAAAGAATCAAATGGAATTGTTAGAGATGAAGGCTATAATACAGGAAATCAAAATTTCCCTTGAAAATATCAAAAGCAGATTAGATCATGCAGAAGACAAATCTCAGATGTAGAAGATAAAATCTCTGACCTAGAAAAATTTACCAAAAAGATTGAGAAAATAACCCCTTCCAATGAGAATAATATACAAGTAATACTAAACATCCGGATTATCAGTATCCCAGAAGGTGAAGAAACTAATAAGGGCATTGATAATCTATTCCGTGAAATCCTGGAAGAAAACTTTTGAAACCTAGAGAGGCACTCAAATATCCAGACCCAAGAAATACAAAGACCCCACATAGAATCAACCCAAGAAGATCTTCCCCCAGGCACATCATAGCCAGATTGACCAAAACCACAGACAGAGACAAGATACTAAATTTGGTCAGAGAGAAACATCAAGTTACTTTCAAAGGATATTCCATTAGGCTAACAGCAGACCTCTCACTGGAAACAATGCAAGCAAGGAAAACATGGGAAAATGTATTCAAAGTGTTAAGTGAAAAACAATTTCAATCAAAAATACTATACCCAGCAAGATTATCCTTCATATTGGAAAAAAAAAAGACAAAAACATTCTCAGATAAACAAAACCTGAAAGAATTTACCAACACCAGACTGGCTCTCCCAGAAGTGCTGAAGGGAGTGCTATACCAGGAAAACTAACGTCAGACACACAGAAATAAGAGTACAAGAGATAGCCCAGAGAATGGCCAGCCTAATGGTAGGGACAAGTCCGGAGTTGAATGTTAACTTTCAGAGTTTAAAAAGATCAGACCACAGTAACATTGCAAACTCAATAGAAGAGAGATTAATTACGTGAGTCTGAACTAGTAAAATAGAATTTTTTTTGACTTTAGACTAAAACATTACTGATTTTCTTTGATGCTTTGGTTTCCATATTTAAGGATTTTTGTCTTCTCTTGAACTGTTGGTAGGTTCATCTACCTACTATTTGAGCTGAATCCTAACCTTTTACCTGGCTTTAAGCTTAAAGCAAATTCCTCTTAACATTTTTTGATTTGATCTATTAAAACTAAAACTGTTTTTCTTGAAATAAAGTGCATTAAAAAATAACTATTAATACCTATTTAATGACATACCAGAGACAGTGTGGGAGAAGGGGGCAGATTGGCAGAGGGTGAGAGGTAAGGAATCAAGGTGGGGAGGAAAGCAAAAGCAAAATATGTAAGATACAAGAAATAGAAAATTATTTGTTGATGATAACATGTATGGCAATATCCTTGATTGAGCCAATATATAATGTATTCTGGATGAAAAAATCTCATTTTGTATACTGGATTGATATATAGTGAATGACTGCCAATTAATTAATTAATTAAAAAAATAAACAGTCTGTGTGTTAAAAAACAAAAACTAGGACCTGAAGACCTTCTGACTGCGACTCGTTTTGAAACCAGGTAGACTGCCCAGAGTGGAGGTGGTTCGAACTCTCTCAGTTATTGATAGTACATTTGGTGAAATTTGAACCTGGAACTTGATGTTTGTTTTCTCATTTTACTTTCCTCCTTGCGACCCTGAGAGGAAGGAGTTCTCCTCTCCTTTTATAAGGCTCAGAGAGATTGGGTAGAGTCACGAGGTCTCACAACTTGTACATAACCGAAGTAGGGTTACAAATCAAATGGGATTCCAAAATCCAGAGTTGCTTGCTGTGGCAGTGGCAGTGACAGTGACAGTAACTTCCGGGTCCTTACAGAGTGTGTAGGGCCCAGCAGACATGAACTCCGCTGAGTGGGCCTGCTTGTGTTCATGCTCTGACTCTACAGCTTGCTGTGTGTGTTTGTTGTGCAACTTGATTTTACCTCTCTGAGCCCTAATTGTTTTAAGATTTCTTTTTTATTTAATTAATGAATTAATTAATTTTTTCATTTGACCAGAGAGAGAGGAAAAGTGAGAGAGCAAGCTGCCATGTTGGGACTCTAACCACAGTTGACCATGTAGGAATCTAGCGCCCCAGTGACCATACTACCTGACAACCCCTCTGAACCCTAATTTCTCATTGGAAAATGGATAGAGTAATAGTACCAAGCTCTTATTGTTGTTGGGAGAATTAATGGGACAGACTCTTTACACTGCTCACCATGGGGAATGCCCAATAAATGAACATTCAGAACTCTACAGTTATTTTTTAAAAAGAATTATTCTATTTGACTTTATGTATTTATTTTAATTTGACCAAAGAGGACAGAGTGAGAGTGGGAAAGAGAGAGAGAGAGGAGAGAGAGAGAAGAGAGAGAGAGAGGGAAAGTGAGACAGCAAGCCACCAGGTCCGGGACTCGAACCACAGTCAGCCATGTGGGAGTCCAGCACCCTTAACTACCATACCACCTGCCAGTCCCCAGAACTCTACAATTTTAATGTAATCACATATGCAGCAAACGTTAGTTGATTTGATCATTAAGTGTCAGTGATTCCTGACCGTACTGGGCTATCCTGCCCTGGTCTAGAGCAACAGCTGCACCCTGGGTGTGTGGGTAGGTGAGCGGGGAGGTGCGGACTCTGCTCCGGATGGGACAGGCCAATCTTTGTGGGGGATCCTGTCAGAGACATCAGCACAGATCTAGGCTTTTGGGGGACCTCAGGACTACAGGGCCAATGGCTGTTTCCACATGGAATAGGGTGTCTGAGACCAGGACGGCCATCACCATCCTCAGGGCACCTGCATGCTCTGGGCCCAAGGGTCTCTTATGCTAGAATGTCATGGAAGCTTCTTTTCTTTCATGGACCATTCAGGGACACCGAGCTAGAGGCCTGGCCTCATCTTGTTTACTTTGGACCTGGAGGAGGGATTTGAACTTGGTTCTCGGTTTCAGCTGGTCCTGCAAGATCCTGTCTGGTAGCCAGAGGGAAGCCTACCTGAAAGGGGCCAGTCTGAAGGGGCACGTGGAGCCCCTGGGGAGAAAGCCATTAGGGGCAGAAGCTGGGCAGAGGCTGTCAGGTCGAACAGCGGGGCTAGTAGGGTCAAGGTTTCCAGGCGCGCATGGGTCCTTTTCATACCTGCTCTCTGGATTCCTTTCCTAAAGGGTATTCTAGAAAATGGTGGGATGCTAAGGTAAGAATTGTCACTCAGAGCCCAGCACCTCTGCTGTGGGAACCCCAGGGCACAGGAAGTCCCTGGAGACGGGTGGTCTGGAGAGAGAGGGACAGCTCCGCCAGCCGCTGTAGGAGGCAGAGTGGTAGCAGCCAGCGTGTCTGTAGGACAGAGCGACCTGGGTGAGAGGCTGATGGCCGCCTGGTACATGGCCAGGTCCTGACTGTGAGCTTTGCCTTGGCTCCAAGGGTGTAATATAGCACTCGCCTCCTATGTGGCCAGCAGCTAGCACAGGGCCCAGCATACAGCAGGTGCTCAGTAACGGCTAGCCCTTGACTTTTTGACTGTGGTCCTGCAGATGCGATTCCTCAAGGGGTGGTTGGGCACGAAATCCTGAGAAAAGGCTGAACAGCTCAGGGTGTCGCTGTGACTGTGACCATCGTGCTCACGTGGTAATGGAACCTCTGGGAAGGTGCACAGATCTGCCTCTGCCAGCTCCTTCATCAACTCCTTGGTCCCCATGGCTTCTGACCCTGGGGCTGGGCCCAGACAAGACACTGATTTATATAAAGTTCATGACTGATTTGTCCGTATCAAACCAATGGCTTGTTAAAATAGCCTAATCTTGGATGAGGATAGAGGAAGAGTATTTCTTTGTGTGTGTGTGTGTGTGTGTGTGTGTGTGTGTATGTGTATGTAAGAGAGATTTTTGCTATAGGATGTGTGTGGTTGCTAGAGAGACAGAAAGTAAGAAATCACCGCCCAGGGGGGGTGGCCATGCCACAATCCCTTCTCCTCCATTCTCTTCTCAGGATCTTGGGCATGCATACACACATGCCTGGTGTGACTTTTAAGCTATTGGGTCTGGGACTCGAACCATTGTTGATGATGTAGGAGTCCAATAAAATAACCATTACACCATCTGCTAGTTGCAGGGAAGAATATTTCTAAAAAGTCCTTTCTCCTCTTGGGATTTTGGGCACACACACAAATACACATGCACCCAGCATGTTTTTCAAGCCATTGAGTCCAGGACTTGAACTGCACAGTTGGTCATGAGGGATCCAACTGCCTTAATGACCATGCCACTGGCCAGCCCATTTTCCAGAATTCTTTACTTATACCCACCCTTGGTCATTTGTCCACTTGTATTTTTCCAATAGTGCATGTATCTCTGCTTCTCTTACTGCGTTGTAAACTCTGAGAGAGCGCATGTGTGTGCGCGTGTGTCTCTGTCATCATGTGATTCACCATGGGGCTGCGCAATGCTTATGAAAACTAACTCACCCCCAATTTGCAGATGAGGATGCTGAAGCTTAGAAAGAGCCTTGCTCTACTCAAGGCCTACAGCTGGCGGGTAGGGAACTCAGATCAGGCAGTGTAGGGTCTCTGCTTCTCCCCCTACACGCTGCTGATGTTCATGATAGAAACTTAAGTATTTCGCGGTTGGCTTCATGGACTTTGCTCTGAATATTCTCTGTGATACTTATTCCCACTATTTGGGAGTGACAGGACATTTTCCCTTCTGGAAAGACTGTGCCAAAGGACTGCCCAAATTAGCATCTTCTTGGATTGCCGGGTGTGCTGAAAAGCACCAACAGAAACAACTGGAGTGTCACAGTGATCACACTGCCTTACCCTCGGCGCAGACCAGCCCCTCAGGGACTGCTACAATAGATCAATGAGTGAGATCTCCTTATAGCCCTCCGGTTTGAGGGGTTTTGAAGAAGCTTGGTTGTGATTGGCAGTTGAGAGGTGTTTCTTCTACTTCCCCCCCAGTTAACCTTGCGGTCCCTCCTGCTGGGTAACTTATCCTGGATCGTTAACATATAGGGTCAACTCACGGTTTATGAAAAAGTTCTAGTAACTCCTTTTTCCTTTTCTGTTAAAGTCATTGAATCGAATCACATTCTCAATGAAGCTCTTCTAAAAATCCATTAATGAAAATGGTAATGTCTTAACAGAGTACCACGATATCCATCTAGATTTCAATATTTATTGGGCCAGGAGGAGAAATGATGGTAGTCCCTAATGAAAATCTATCCAAATGGCTTCTGAACCGTGTCTTGTAAATAGTGTCTCAGACCAGCCCCACTCACCCTCTCATCTGCTTTTTTGGCAGTAAATTTGGTCAGCTGAGACCAAGCTACCGTGTAAGGAACAGATTAAACTAACATCCATCAAGGTGAAAGATAATTATTACTTGTGTCAGACAACACCTGCTTTTAGCATTCCTCAACTTCGTTAAACTGGAGACGGGCTAAACTTTCCACTGAATTTTCCATCTGACAGTTGCTCCGGGCAGGGTGTCTACAGAACACCCTCGCTCTGTTTACATTTTTGAGGCCGATTAGAAATGTCATCTGTGAAATATAACCTGAGATCTCGAACTGTAATACATTCACATATATAAATACAGGGGCTGACTGGAAGTCGAACTGAAGGAAAAGGCAGCCCCTTAGCAGAAATCTTTCATCGGACATCTTTTATGATGTTAAACACGCAGATCGTCCGCAGATATTCTTCACAAATCACGCTGGTGCCGATCACTCGGCACTTTGTAGTGCAGGACTATTCATCATTTCTCAACAGCGTATGGTATTTTCCTACAACAGAGAGCCGAAAGTCAGGTGTCACTTGGAATATGTGAATACTTAGTTTCCTTTTCATAGTCCTGACTCCACGCCTACCATGACATTTTTACCTGGGAAAGGAATCTCTGACCTCGGGCAATAATCTGAAACCAAATGTTTTCTTAAGTGACAAGTGACCCCAGCATGGCTACCGCAGACAAGCCAATGTCATGGCCAAGTACACGGCTTGAGTTGTCCCTGGATGGAAAACAGGAGAACAAAAAGTAGAGAGAAGATCCAGTGCGCTTGCAGCTGTTTCAGCTGGGGTGCATTCTTGTACATGTCCAGGGGAAAAAAGAAAGGGAGAAGGCGTTGGCTCCCCTTTCTGGGGGAGGGCTGTGGGCTCTGCAGCTTCTGTGGGCACTAATCTTCCCCTCGACATCTGTGTTGACTTCCATCGCTATTTCCTTTTTAAAAAAGAATTACTGGGACCAGCAGTTGGTGTAATGGTTATGTTGCTGGACTCCCATGTAGTTGACCACGATTCGAGTCCCGGAACCGGTGGCTTAAACTTAGGCCAGGCGCATGTGCGTGTGTACCCAAGATCCTGAGAGGAGAATGGGGAAGATGGGATTGCAGCGTGGCCATCCCTCCTGGGGGGGTGATTTTTCGCTTTCTGTTTCTTTGTCTCTCTCTGTCTTTCTGGTGAGTGCATGCACCATATAGCAAAAACCTCTACAAAAAAATTAAATTTTATTAGTTATTATTATTCATTTCCAATTTTGCTACAAGATATGCATGCTTACCAGAGAGAGATGGAGAGGGAAAGTAAGAAAACAAGCCACCAGGTCCGTGACTTGAACTATCATCATCCATGTGGGAGTCTAGCACCTTAACTGCTATACCACCTACTGGCCTTGCTATTTCTTTCTTTCTTTTTTACTTTTTAGAGAGATATTTTCGCTACAGGGCATGTGTGCTTGCCAGATAGAGAGAGACAGAGAGACAGAAAGTGAAAAATCATCCCCCGTGAGGGATGGCCACACCTCAATCCCTTCTCCTCCATTCTCCCCTCGGGATTTTGGGCACACACTTACATGCGCCCAGTGTGAGTTTTAAGTCACTGGGTCTGGCACTCGAACGTGGTCAACTACGTGGGAGTCCAGTGACATAACCATTGTGCCATCTGCTGGTCCCTGGCCCTGCTATCTCCTTTAATGTGCTCTAAATACAGGCTCCTACCCAGCTGAAAGTGGAGGGAAGGAGACTTGAGGTGTTCCTTTAATACAGGTGTCAACGTTAAAAAGCATTTAGATTTAATTCTCGGGATTACAGTGATGAATATATACATATGTATATTTGAACTCTATCCCACAGTCATCTTCAACCTCTCATCTTCTGCATTCCCTCAGGCTCCAAGCTCTCGGGTGGTACTTGAATCTGGCCCCCCTTTTTGTCCCTCACCTCCCAGCCACCCCTTTTGTTCAGCCCTTGGTAACCCCTGACTGGACTGTGTAGCCATCTCTTCTCCCTCGTTGACCCAGCCTGCTCGCGTCTCAGTCTGTTTCCTGTGTTCTAACAGTCATTTGTCCCAAATAGAGACAGGTCGCATTCCTGTTAAAAACATTTCATCTCTCTCTCTTTGTTTCTCAATTGCCAGTGTTGCATGTGCATTCTCCAGAGACAGAGAGACAGAGAGGAGGGAGAAAGTACCCCTGTACCCAGTGGTACGTGACTACGCTGCAGTGCCTTCTCTTCCATTGTTCCATCCTGTCCGGATTTTCAGCACACAGACACATGTGCCTGGCGTGTTTTTCAAGCCACCAGGACCAGAATTCGAATCATGGTCAGCCACGTAGAATCTGATTCCCTTTCTCACTAGCCTGCTGGACTGACCCCCAAAATGTAAAACATCTAATATCTTGATGACAGGTGCCTGGAATTTTCATCTCTATGTGACCTTCAAGACACCTTTTGTAATCTGGCCCTGATTTTTTTTTAAGAGAGTTTCATTTTTTTTTTCTTCTATAGGGCTCATGCGCTTGCCAGACAGAGAGAGAAGCAAGAAATCATCCCCCATCCCCAGGGGTATGGTCACGCCCCAATCCCTTCTTCATTTTCCTCTTGGGATTTTGGGCATTCATGCACACATGCCCAGTGTGAGTTTCAAGGCTCTGGGTTCAGGCCTCGAACCATGGTCAGCCATGTGGGAGTCCAGCGCCTTAAACACTATGTCACCTTCTGGCCCCTGGCCCTAATTTTTAAAATCAGCTGTCAGGTAGCTTTTTGTTGCAAGTAACAGAAACTGTGGTTCAAGTAATAGGAAGATCTATTATCTCACAATTCAGGAAGCCCACCAGGAGGGAAGACTTCTGGTTGGTTGTTTCAAGGACTCGGAGATATCAATAAAAAGTCGGGACCAGCAGTTAGCGTAATGGCTATGTCGCTGGACTCCCACATAGTCGACCGCGGTTCGAGTCCCGGACCCGGTGGCTTAAACTCACGCTGGGCGCGTGTGCGTGCGTGCCCAAGATCCTGAGAGGAGAATGGAGGAGAAGGGATTGCGGTGTGACCATCCCCCCTGGGGGGGTGATTTCTCACTTTCTGTCTCTCTGTCTCTCTCTGTCTGGCGAGCGCACGCTCCCTGTAGCAAAAACCTCTCCAAAAAAAAAAAAAAAAGTCAAGTCACCTCTCTGTTTCAGTCTCGATTGTGTGTTGATTTCTTGCTCCAGCTGCATGGTAAAATGGCTGGAGGGGTTCCAGGCAGCACAGTCAGACCGAATAATATGTGGCTGAAGAAGAGAGGAGAAAACATTCCTCAGAGCCCCTCTCCCCTGTGGACTTCCCGTCCTCTTCCATTGGCCGGAACTGGGCTCACACTCAGCCCTGCACCATCTGCAGGTGTGGGACAGGCGTTGGTCTCCTTCCCACCTAGGATGAGAAGTGATGCCAGCCTTCCCTGAGGCACGTGACTTCATGGGCTAAGAGCAGGGACCAGAACCAAATGGACTTTGCTAGGAAAGGAGAGGGAACCGATGCTGGGCAGGCAGCCAGCAGGGTCAGTCACCAAGTTTTCTGTCACATGGAGAACCTTACTATTACCCCGACCTGCCGTGTCCTGCCATGCTTCTCGTGGCTTTTGCATTTGTTCTGGAGAATGTCTTGCTTCCCCACGGTTGTCTGAAAACTCCTCTTCATCCTTAGTGACTGTATCAGTTTCTTGTTGCTGCTACAACAAATTACCACAAACTTAGTGGCTTATACAACACAAATTTTGGCCAGCAGTGGTGGCACAGCATGAATGCAATGCTCTGTGATGCGGAAGCCAAATGGGAGGGCCCTGGATTTGCATCCCGAGGTCTTCCTGTACTTGGCTGGCTCAGGCTGGATTTTTCTCTCATGGAACAAAGAACCTTATTATTATTATTGTTATTATTATTATTAAGATTTTTATCCCCAAAGGACACTTGCATTCACCAGAGGGAGACAGAGAGAGAGAAACAACGATCAGGAAAGTGAGAAATCACTCCCCAACCCCCACCTCGGGGAGGATGGCCATCTTGCAGTCCCTTCTCCATTCTCCCCCTGGAATTTTGGGAACACATGTACATGCACCCAGAGTAAGTTTCAAGCCACTAGTTCCAGGCAGGGACCCAAACCACACAGTTGGTCATGTGGGAGTCTAGCACCCCTACTCTACATCACCTGCTGGCCCCAAAAGGAAAAAAAAAAAAAAAAAAAAAACCTCCACAAACTTACTGTTAGAGTTATAGAGGTCAGAAGTCTAACATGGGTTGTCCTAGGCTAAAATGAAGTTGTTGGTAGAATTTCATTCCTTCTGGAGGCTCTAGGGAGAACCTGTTCCTTGTTCTTTCCAGCTCCTACAGGTTACCTGCTCCCCTTGGTTCATGGTCACATACTCTGACTACTTCTATGGCCACATCCCTCTCTCTGACCTTCCTGTCTTTCTTAAAAGGATCTTTAAGATTACATTGAATCCATAACCCTAATCCAGGATACTCTCCCCCTTTTTTTAAGAGAGATTTTTGCTATAGGTTATGTACGCTCCCCGGAGAGACAGAAAGAGAGGAAGTGAGAAATCAGCCCTCCCTTCAGGAGGGGATGGCCATATTGCAATCCCTTCTCCATTCTCCTCTCAGGATTTTGGGCATGACGCACACACACCTGGCGTGAGTTTCAAGCTCCTGGGTCCAGGACTCTAACTGCGGTCAGCAGCACCTTAACCGCTATGCCACCTGCTGGCCACGATCATCTCCCATTTGAAGATCCTGAACTTGATCACATCTGCCAATCCCTTTTGCTATGTAAGGTAATACATTCACAGGGTCTAGAGATTAGGACGAATATGTCTTTGGGGGATTATTATGATTATTATTTTACCTACACAGGGTCCCAGCACAGTGCCATTTTCCCTGTTCCATTCCAGAAAGGTCACTCCGGCAGAGATTGGGAGGAGGCAGGACACTTGCCAACCTTGGGGCACTGGTCTCGGTCCCATCGCTCTTGGCTGTCGAGGGAAGGCTGGATGGTGAGGTTCTGCGGCCACCACCTCTGTCTGACCTGCTCTCTGGGCATGTTCTCTCACCTTCCTTTCCCTGTTTTTTGACCTAACATTGAACTTCCTTCAGGTCTGAGTCAAAGAGACTTTATACCCAACCCATTGTGGTTTGTGGAGGCGTTCACTGAAGGAAATGAAGAGGAAATTCTACCCACAAGACAAAGTGTTGGCTTTATCTGCCCCCAGGTTACAATGATTTTTGTAGAGTAAACCATTCTTTTCTGACCATATGCCATCCTGGCCAGATCCGGGTTCTTGTCTATGGCCCAAAGTGACCAAGTCACGCCAGAATGTCCTTCGGTCTCTGTCTCTCTTACAGTGCTCACAGGTGTGAGAGGCACAGCAGCGGGTACCAGGGCTGTGAGGGACACAGTTCCCCAGACACAAAGCCTGAGACATGGAAGATCCTGGTCAGGTGATTTCCTCACAGGCATTCCTAGGAAAAACCAGAAGGGAGTTGGGAATAGGGCAGGAGGGGAGGAAGCCCACCAGAGGTAGACTATTATGTACAACCTGCTAAAGGTAACTTTGGTTCAGTACCCCAGGGAGGTGGTGAAACATGCAGGCCTCACCTCAGATTGTCCAGTGACCACCTGTCATTGGTTAAGGCTGCTCCGAAGGAGATGTAAACTTCCAGGCACTCTGGCTCCCCATGTCACCCTGGGAAATGGTTCTGACAGCCCAAGGGGAAACCCTCCATCAAAATAGGCAAGGACGCAGTTGGAGATGAAAGGCCCCTGGGAGCCAGTATGACTGGGGATGGTGCAGGGCTCCTAGCAGATCTGGGCAGAGCGCTGACGTCCTCCACCACAAGAGAGGAGGCTCTGGTTCAGGTATTTCCTCTTCTTAAGTGGCCTGGTCATCCTCACCCCAGCCCAGCACCAGCAGCCTCATTCCCAGTCCGGGCTCTGGAACACACCCAGCCCCTGCAGAAAATGGGTCTTCCAGTTCAGATACCCTGTGTCAGCTTCCAGTCATGCCCTGCTTCTTCTCAGGTTGTTTAGGCTTTGGAATCCTGAAGGAAGAAGCTAGTTCCTTTTTGAATCCTAAAATGTCTTGCAGACTCTTTAGTCACCCTCTGTTATGAAGGAGGTGATTGCCTGAGGAGGGTGGATGTTTCTGTCTCCCAGGGAGGCCAGGCCTCCTGCCCTCTGTCTGTGGCTGTGAGTGGTTGTTGGACGAAAATCTTGGGCACCCAAATGGTGTGGAGTCCATTTATTTATTTGGTCTTTGTCTCCCCAGCTTTTTTCTCTCCCTCCCTATCACTGGAACTTGACCCCACTCTTTTTAAAAAAAGAATTATTTTATTGAACTTCATTAATTTTATTTATTTATTTTAATTTGAGCAAAGAGGGACAGAGTGAAAGAGAGAGAGGGAAAGTGAGAAAGCAAGCCACCTGGTCTGGAACTCGAACCATGATCAAAAGTGTGGGAGTCCAGTGCCCTTAACCACCATGCCACCTGCCGGCCCTGACCCCTCTTTTGATCCTGCTCGCTTAGTCTAAACTTCCCTACCTCTCGGCAGAGGCCCGCTCTGCATTTAAGGCAGTTTCACTCAAATCTTCTAGCTCTTTCCCTGAGCCTTGATAGTCACTAGTTGATGTGATCACATCCTTGGGTATTAAACAATGCTGTCCTTGGGAACAGTAATTGGCGTAATGGCTATGTCGTTGGACTCCCATGTAGTCGACCGTGGTTCAAGTCCTGGACCCGGTGGCTTAAACTCATGCCAGGCACAGGGACCAGCAGTTAGGGTAATGGCTATGTTGCTGGACTCCCATGTAGTCGAATGCGGTTCGCATCCTGGACCCGGTGGCTTAAAACTCACACCAGACGATGGGGAACCAGCAGTTAGCATGATGGCTATGTCGCAGGACTCCCACGTAGTCGACCGTGGTTCGCGTCCTGGACCCGGTGGCTTAAAACTCACGCCAGGCGCGTGTGCGTGCGTGCCCAAGATCCCGAGAGGAGAATGGAGGAGAAGGGATTGTGGTGAGGCCATCCCCACTGGGTGGGTGATTTCTCGCTTTCTGTATCTTTTTCTGGTGAGCACACGTGCCCTATAGCAAAAACCTCTCCAAAAAACAATGCTGTCTTCTCAGGTAACACAAATGGAGGATTTTCCAAAAACATATCAGCATTGAAAAAGTGTGGCAGTGACTTTAACCTGCTGAAGCTGACCTGCTGACATACAAATAATAATGGCAGCTAATAACTGAATCCTGTGCCAGACATTCCACAACCCTATTTCATTTCATTTCATTCATTACTTCCCAATTCTATAAAGCGGGAACTTTCTTTTTTCTTTTATTTTTAAAGAATTATTTATTTAATTTTATTTATTATTTGACATTATTATTTGCTATAAAGCATCCATGCTCATCAGACACACACACAGAGAGAGAGAGAGGGAGAGAGAGAGAGAGAGAGAGAGAGAGAGAGAGAGAGAGAGAAAATAAGCTGCCAGGGCCAGGACTTGAACCACGGTTAGCTATGTGGGAGTCCAGTGCCTTAAACACCATGCCACCTGCTGGCCCCATTAGGTGGGAACTTTCATCATCACCATTTTACTGGTGGGGAAACTGAAGCTCAGAGAGGGTAGGTAACTCTCAGAGCTGAGACGTGAGTCCAGGTCTGACTGAGTCCATGAACCCCGTTATTACCCTATATTGCCCCCACCTCATAATGTGAGAAGGGGTCTCCTCCTTGGTGTTGAGGGTATTGAGCAAGGACAGATGGATCTGGCAAATGAGCATGTTTTTTCAGAATTTTGGATTCCGATGGTGTTTAGTCACCCATTTATTAGATTCTTTACTCAAGAATTAAGTAGAAAATGGACTCTTTCTTCCAAATCCCTTTCAGATGTGTTGGCCAGCAGATCAGCCCTCACCACCCTGCAGTGAGTCACTGTGCAAACCAGCTTCATTTCATTGGTGCTCTTCTGGGAAGGGTTTAGACCCTCCACATCAGCTCTTTTTAAAGAGCTTTTCTGGAAGCCACATCCAGTGCTTTTGTCTTGTTGGCCAGAGCTATGTCCATGACCACCCTCCTCAGTTCCAAGGCAGGCTGAGAAATAAAGTTTGTGTTTTGTTTTTATTTTTTGTTTTTGCTTTTTTAAAAAAAAATTTTTAAGAAATTCTTGTTTATTTTATTAATTTGACCAGAGAGGGACAGAGTGAGCAAGAGAGAGAGAGATGGAAAATGAGAAAGCAAGCTGCCAGGGACTGGAACCATGGCTGGCCATGTGGGAGTCCAGTGCCCTTAGCCACCATGCCACCTGCTGGCCCCTGGTTTTGCTTTTTTATTAAAAGCTCAGCTTTCTCTATCCTTTTCCTCCTTTATCCAGCAGTAAATGAGAAACATATTATCAAGAGCAAATAAAGTTCACATAGGATTACAAGGATGGTTTAATGTTAGGAAATCTGTCAATGTAATTCACTATACTTACAAATTATAGGGAAGGGGCTGGCAGGGGTTTGGTGGTTGAGATGCTGGACTCCTTCATGGCCAACAGCAGTTTGAATCCTAGATCTGGAGGCTTGCTTTCTCACATTCTCTCTCTCGCATTTTCTTGTTCTGTCGCTCTTAAAAAAAGTTATAGGGAAAAACCCCTAGGATCATAGATTGAGAAAAGCATTTCATAAAATTAGCAGTTTTTCCTATAGTTAGAAACAAACCAGAATAGAATACTTTGGAATAAATTTAGCAGAGGAGGTACAAGACTTAGTATACTTTAAACTCTAAAATATTCCTGAAAGAAACTTTAAAAGTTCTAAATAATTGGAAAGACATCCTTGCTCATAGATTGGAAGACCTAATATAAAGATGAAAATACCAGGGTGAGTAGGTAGTGTGGTATTTAAAGTACTGAATTCTCACATTGCTGACTGCGGTTCAAGTCCCAGACCTGGTGACTTGCTTTCTCACTTTCTCTCTCTCTCTGTCTCTCTGGTACGCTCATGTGCCTTATAGCAAATGAATATAATAATAATACATAAAATAAAATAAATAATTCTTTATATTTTTAAATTTTTAAAATATTTATTTATTTATTTCCATTTGTTGTTATTATCATCTTTAAATTTTGACCAGAGAGAGACAGAGAGAGAGAAAAAGGGAAAGCGAGAAAGCAAGCCTCCAGGTCCGGGACTCGAACCATGGTCAGCCACATGGGTATCCAGTGCTCTTAACCACCACGCCACCTGCTGGCCCCATAAAATAAATAATTCTTTAAAGAAAGGAAAAAAAGGTAGCAATACCACCTTAAGAGATCTAAAATAATTCTTTCAAAAAAAAAAAGACATCTATAGATTCAATGAAATCATTATCAAAATTCCCATATCCATTTTTGCAGAAATGGGAAAGCTTATCCTAAAATTCATGTAAAGTTGCAAGGAGCTTTGAATAGAACAATTTTGAAAAAGAACAAAGTTAGAGGAGCTCGTAAATTTCTAAACTACTGTATAAAGCTTCAGTCATCAAAACAGTGTGGTTCTGGCATAAGAATAGAAATATAGGGACCAGCAGTTAGCATAATGGCTATGTCACTGGACTCCCACATAGTTGACTGCGGTTCGAGTCCCGGACCCGGTGGCTTAAACTCACGCCAGGTGTGTGTGCGTGCATGCCCAAGATCCCGAGAGGAGAATGGAGGAGAAAGGATTGCGGCGTGGCCATCCCCCCTGGGGGGTGATTTCTCACTTTCTATCTCTCAGTCTCTCTCTGTCTGTCTGGCGAGTGCACGTGCCCTATAGCAAAAATCTCTCAAAAAAAAAAAAAAAAACAATAGAAATATAGATCAAAGGAGTAAAATCGAGAGTTGTTTTCATTAAGTTGGGCTACTGTAATAGAATACCATAGACTAGGTGACTTGGACAACAGAATTAATTTTTATAAAATGTTGACACAAATATACATAAGTAACTGTATATGTTTATGGAGTGGTTTTTAGTACAGAAATACAACATATTTCGATCAAATCAGGATAATTAGCAATCTAGCATTTCAGGCATTTGTAATTACTTTGGGTTGGGAACATTCAAAATCCTCTTTTACCGATTTTGTACTCTGCAATAAATTATTGTTAACGGTAATTACCTGCTGTGCTGTAGAACAGATTTATCTAACTGTAATTTTTTACCCATTAGCCAACATCTCCCTTTCACTCCTCCACTTCACTCACACTCACTTCCAGCCTCTAGTAACCACTATTCTACTCTCACTTCTGTGAGGCTGACTTTTTAGTTTCCACATAAGGTACTTTCTGTGCCTGGGTTAACACAATATCCTCCAAGCTTGTCCATGTTGCCTTGAATGACAGGATTTCATTCTTTTAAATGGCTGAATAATAGTTAATTCTCTGTGTGTGTGTGTGTGTGGTGTGCGTGTGTGTATATTATACCTAGGTTGATTCCCTGTCCTAGCTCTTGTGGATAGTGCTGCAATAAACATTAGAATGTAGTTATCTCTATAGCATATTCATTTCCTTCCGTTTGGAGAGCTACATGGTAGTGAGATGGCTGGATCATATGGCAGTCCTATTTTTAGTTTTTTGAGGAAACTTCATACTTTTTACTGTAATTGCTGATCATACTCCCATCAACAATCTAAGAGTTTCCCTCTCTCTGCTTCCTTACCAGAATTTATTATTTATCTTTTTGATGATACCCATTCTAACTAGGGTGGTGTGATATCTCACTGTGGTTTTGATTTGCATTTCCCTGATGATTAGTGATGTTGAATGTTTTCTCAGATATTTGTTGGCCGTTTCTGTGCCTTCTTTTGAGTAATGTCTATTCAGATAATTTGCCCATCTTAAAATAGAATAATTTGACTTTTTTTTTTTTTTTTTTTTTTTTTTTTTTGCTATGGAGTTGTTTGGATCCCTTGTATAGTACAGAAAAGCTTTGTTCTGGAAGGTGGAAGTCTAAGATCAAGGTACTGACTGATTAAATCCTTAGTGAGGAATCTTTTTCTGGCTTGCAGTGACTGCCTTTTTGCTCTTTCCTCACATGATCTTTTCTCAGTATACATCCTTGAGGAGAGGGGCAGCCAAGAAATCTCTTCCTCTTCTTATAAGGGCACTAATCCCATTATGAGGGCCCTACCTTCATGACCTACTATAAACCAAATTACCTCGTACTGTGGTTTGAGTGTATCCCCCCAAAAGCTCATGTTGAAAACTTAATCCGCCATGCAAAGGAATTGGGAGATGAGGTTTAATAGGAGGTATTTAGGTTATGAGAAATCTATCCTCATGAATGTATTATTGCTGTTTTTAAAAAAGCTTGAGGCTGCAAATTCAATCTCTTGCTTTCTCTTGTGTGTTCTCTCTTGCCCTTCTGCCTGCTGGCCTGGGGTGATGAAGCAAGAGGCCCATGCCAGATACCAGTCCTTAATCTTGGACTTGCCTGCTCTGTGAAAGCCAATACATTTCTGTTAATTATAAATTACCCTATCTCAGGTATTCTGTCGTAGTAGCACAGAATGAATTAAGACTCCTTCCAAAGGCTCATCTTCAAATACATTACATAGTGGGTTAGGCATCAACCTGTGGATTCTGGGGAGACACAAATACTCTGTAAATAACAAGAGTACAGAAATAAACCCAACGTCTGTTGCCAACTTATTTATTTATTTATTTTTTGAGAGGTTTTCGCTATAGGGCGCGTGCGCTCACCAGACAGACAGAGAGAGACATAGAGACAGAAAGCAAGAAATCACCCCCCAGGGGGGATGGTCACGCCACAATCCCTTCTCCTCCATTCTCCTCTCGGGATCTTGGGCATGCACTCACACACGCCTGGTGTGAGTTGTAAGCCACCGGGTCCGGGACGTGAACCGCAGTCGACTACGTGGGAGTCCAGTGACATAGCCATTACGCTAACTGCTGGTTCCCGCCAACTTATTTTGACAAAGGTACCAATGTTACCAAACCAAAGTAGGTATAGACCAGGAACAGTCATTTGCTGCCCTAAAAAAAACAAACTCTGACTCGAGGTTTGTTGAGTAAGTAGGCTTTATTATAAGTGACACCATCTGGGAGACAGTTGGAGTCACTCAAAAGGTTGTCTCCCTCAATGTATTCTGAGATGAGCTTTTATAGAGAAATAATTCCCTCCAAGTCTTCAACCATATCTGTATATACAAATGGAGAATTGAAACTTGTATAACTCTGATTGATCAACTCAAGCATCAATTCCTTTAGCCTGTTATTGGAACTGGTACTTTTCTGACTGGTTGCTCTGAGGCAGCCAGTATCTATACTCCCTCCCAGCAGTGGGTGTCAACCTTATGCCTCTCAGCCTTCCCTGCACATGTGCCCTCCCCTCAAACTCACAAAACATCAGTCAGTGGTCAGCACCAAGTCTCTGCCACATAGGCTAGTCCTGAATGATTATACCAAGATCATTTAAGTGGGGCAAAGAATAGACTCTTTGGAAAATGGTGCTGGGATGGGTGGATATCCACATATAAAACAAATTTAGACCTTTACTTCATACCACATACAAAAATTAACTTAAAATGGATGAAAGACCTAAATATATAAGAACTAAAGCCATAAATCTATTAGAAAGAAATATAAGAGTAAATATTTATGACCTGAATTTGGCAATAATTTCTTAGGTATGTCACTGAAAACATCAAAAGAAAAAAAATAGATGAATTGGATTTCAATAAAATGGAAAACTTTTGTGCATCAAAGAGTACTGTCAACAAAGTGAAAATACAACCCACAGAATGGAAGAAAATATGTGTGAATCATATGTCTGACAAGGGTCCCTAACAAGTAAGATAATGACATAAGACTTGTTTTTCAAAAAAGCAACTCTAGGGCCAGCAGGTGGCATAGTGGATAAGATGCTGGACTCCCACATGACCGCAGTTCAAGTCCTGGACCTAGTGACTTGAAATTCATGTCGGGTGCGTGTGTGTGTGTGTGACCAGAATCCCAAGAGAAGAATGAAGGAGAAGGGATTGCAGCATGGCCATTCCCCCAGGGGGTGATTTCTGACTTTTCCTCTCTCAGTCTCTCTCTGTCTCTCTGGCAAGCACAGGTGCCCTATAACAAAAATAAATAAATAAATAAATAAATAAATAAATAAATAAAAGAAAACTTAAAAAAAATAAACATAGAATAAATAAAAAAAAAAACCATAAACATAGAATCCAAATGTAAGCTATGGACTTTGATTGATAATAATGTGTCAGTTTAAGTTCATCATTTGTAACAAATGTACCATTCTAATAGGGGATGTTGATAAAAGGAGAGACTGGGCATGTGTGGGAAATCTCTGGACCTCCTCCCAATTTTGCTGCTCTATAGAGGAAAGTCTATTTAAAAAGAAGGTAATTCTAGCAGTAGTGGGCTTTCAATGTAAGATTGCTTCATTCATGTGTTCCAGAAGTGGGAAGAGGTATGTACTTCCCTGGACATTGTAACTGTCAATTGTCGGAGTCCTAAAAATCGCATTGGATCTAGGCATGTTCTTCTAGCCAGAAACCAGAAGTAAAAAGGAAGACCTTAGTGGAGTATCAGAAGTTTGAGCCTAGAAAAATAGATTTCACTTTTTCAGCGGGAAGTATTAAACTGGACAAGTGGAGGGCCAAAAGGACAAATTATGTTCAGAAGCTATCTGGCCAAGAAACAACAGAGAATTGGACGCAATGGGAGCGAGGCAAGAATATCTGTGAAGTTGGGAGGTTCTACCAGTGGCCAAAAGCTGTTTCTCTTAGATTACAGAATGTGGCTGCTTAAATGTAGGTCTTTGTTACTTCTAAGGGAATTCTTGAAAAAGCAGAGTTGTGTGGGGTGTTAGAACAAATAATCATCGTTTTAACCCTTCCTCCACCATGTCTCAACTGTTCTTTGTGTGATTTCCTTAATTTTTCTAGTTCTCGGCCTCCTTATCTGTAAAATGAAGATAGTGACACCTCATAAGCAGGACTATTGTGAGAATTAGAAATATTATGTACAAACATTTAGTAAAATATCTGGAAATAATACGGGAATTACTAATACTCGTAGCCTGTATTTTAACATTTGACTTTCCTAAGAGAGGAGGATGTGCTGAAGTCACTTGTCTTTGTATATTCTGTGTGTTGTCCTCTTAGAAAAGGCTATTCCTTTGCTCATCTGAGTCCTAAGAGTGAGTGGTCATGGTTCATCATGCTACATCTTGTCTGTAGGAGATGTTGGCTCTGCCTCCAACATGGGCTGCCACGTGAGGTGGTAGCTGGAAGCCTGGCCTTTGGTTTTGTGTGTGCTCTGCCTGTTAAGGCTGCTTCTGTCTGTGGCTTGGCCTCCTGGCTTCCCACTCCGCCTATGAGGAGCCACATTGTCTGTTCTAGGAGCCAAGCTTGTCTGCTTCTTCGGGGGAAGCACATCAGCACAGCAGGCATGACAACCACTGGGAAACTCACCCCTGCCTGAAATAAGGCAATGCTTTCAAGACAGCATTGTGAGAGGCAAGTTATGAGCTGAATGTCCTCTGGTGAGTTTCCTGAGTGTTTCTTCCCACTCCACAATGGTGAATACCCAAAAGTAGTCGGAGAAAATAAGAGAACTTCAAATCAACATGAAGTCCTTCAAAGAGACAGCTTTTGGCCAGGACTCTTGCCATGAAGGAACAATCTGTCTATAAAATTTAGTTTAGTTGAAAGATGGATTAAAAAAATGAAATAACAAGAACCAAAAATTTCCCTCAGAGAGGAGTCTTTGCTTTAAAAAAAAAAATACCCCAGTAAGCCTCCCCAGGCAGAGAATGAGATTCTGAGATGAGTTAGCAAAGTTGGAAGAATAAATACGATAACCAATTTGGTTATCATTGCAAAGGAGCAGAAACGGAGAGAAAAAAGGGATGGAGAAGAAAGGCGGTGACACCTGAGAGCTACTAGGAGAAGCAATAGAGCAGGCTGGCAGGAGACTTTAAGAACTGAGATGTCCAATATTCACTGAAAATTCTGGGGGGCCAGATCATAGGTGGTGGTTAAGGTGACTGATTTCCACATCACCAGCTGCACAGTTTGAGTCCTGGACCCAGTGACTTGAGAAACACATTAAGCATGTGTGCATGTGTGCCCAAAATCCTGGAAAGGAGGGAGAAACAACAGAAAAGATCATGGTGTAACTATTCTCTATTGGGGGGGTGCTTTCTCACTTTCTCTCTCTCTCTCTTGGTGTCTCTCTATGATGAACACACATGCCTTTTGGGGGAAAAATGTCATATGGGGCCAGCAGGTAGTGTGATGGTTAGTGCTTCTGGACTCTCATGTGGTTGACTGAAGTTCAAGTCCTGGACCCAGTGGATTGCTTTCTCCCTCTCTCTCTCCCCCTCCCTCTTTCTGTCTCTGGTAAGCACATGTGCCCTACAGTAAATTAAAAAACTATAGTAACAATAGATAAAGTTAAATAATAATTTTTTTTAAAGTCAGTGCTAGATTTGTCTTGGTGACTATTCTATGTGTACCCGAAAAGAATGTATTCCACAGTTGTTCACTGCTCTATAAGTATCAGTTAGGACAAACTGCTTAATAATATTTTTTGGGGGAGAGGTTTTTGCTATAGGGCGCGTGTGCTCGCCAGAAAGACAGAGAGAGACAGAGAGACAGAAAGCTAGAAATCACCCCCCATGGGAGATGGCCACGCCACAATCCCTTCTCTTCCATTCTCCTCTCGGGATCTTGGGCATGCATGCACATGCACCCAGTGTGAGTTTAAGCCACTGGGTCTGGGACTTGAGCTGCTGTTGACTACATGGGAGTCCAGTAACATAGCCATTATGCCAACTATTGGTCCCACCTAATAATATTTTTTAAGAGCCAGCAGGTGGCATGGAGGTTAAAACAGCTGAATCCCACATGACTGACTACATGGTTCAAGTCCCAGACCTGATGGCTTGATAAAATCATGCCAGGCATGTGTGAGTGTGTGTGTGTCCAAAATCCTGAGAGAAGAATGGAGAAGGGATAGCTGCGTGTTTATCCCCCAGGTGGTGATTTCTCACTTCCCCTCTCTCTATATATGTCTCTCTCTGGCAAACACGTGTGCCCTATTGCAAAACTACTACCAAAAAAAATCATTTAAATCTACCCTTAGCATTATGTCTCTTTGTTCTATCCATTACTGAAAGGAGTGCCACAGTCTTTAAACATAGTTGTGTATTTTCCCATTTCTCCTTTTAATTCTGCCTATTTTTGATTTGTGAATTTTGAAGATCCACTACTAGATATATATGCAATTAGGATTTTTTCATTAAATATTATAAAACATCCCTCTTTATCTCTAATAATTCCCCTTAGTATTAGCATGATACATCTTTTTTTTTTTTCCATCCTTCTTTCAACTAGTCTGTGCCTTTATATTTAATGAGTGTGTCTTGTTAACTACACACTTTGACTCTGGCAATCTCTGACTTTTAATTAGTTTAGTCCATTTATAGTTGATGTAATTGTTGGCATGCTAGAATTCAAATTTAATCTTGCCATTTATTTTCTCTTTGTCACTTCTGTCTTTTGTTTCTCTGTACCTAATTTTCTACCTTCTTTTGGGTTAACTAAAAAACGTTTAGTATTTCATTATATTTCTTATGGTACCAATAAATTCTTACTGTAAATTTTAGCTATATTTTTTGTTTTATTATTTTAATGGTTGTTCTAAGGACTAAACATGCATCTTCATCCTATGCAGTATACCTTAAATTAATATTCTACCACAATGCAATTGCTACAGAACTTGATATAATTTACTTTCTCTTATGCTTTGTGCTATTGTTTCCATCTGTTTTTCTTCTGCATATGTTTTAAACTACATAACAAATTATTTATATTGGGCCAGTCCTATAGCTTGTGGTTAAGGTGAACCAGATCCCACATGGCCAATTGTGACATGAATTCTGGCCCTGGCAGCTTGAAAAACATACCAGGCACATGTATGTGCATGTCCGAAATCTCAATAGGATGGAGAGAAGGAGGAGAAGAAATTGCAGTGTGACCATACTCCATTGGGGATTGTTTTGCCCTCTTCCTCTCTCTCTGTGTCTCTGTCTGGTGAGCATACACACCCTTTGACTAAAAAAAAATAGTTTGGATCAGCAGGTGATGTGAGGTTAGGTGGCTGGATCCCACATGGCCAGTGACATAGTTTGAGTCCCAGTTCTGGCACCTTGAAAATTACACTAGGTGTGTGCTTAAGTGCTTAAATTCCCAAGAAGAGATGAGATTTGAGGTATGGCTATCCTCCTAGGGAGTGATTTCTCACTTTCCCTATCTCTCTCTGTTTCACTCTAGTGAGCACATGTGCCCTATAGCAAACCAAAAAAAAGTTACTACCTTAGTTTAAGTAATCAATTGTCTCCTAAATATTTAAGCAAAGGAAGAAAAATAGTCTTTTACATTTACTCATATTTTTTATGTCCAGTGCTTTGTATTGTGTCATGTAGATCCTCATTTCCATTTCATGTCATTTTCCTTCTTCCCAAAGAATCTCTTTAGCCTTTCTTATAGTGCATTTCTGCTGGCAATTAATTTTCTCAGCTTTCCTTTATCTGAAATGTCTAGATTTCACATTAATCTTTGAAGCATTTTTTTCTCTACATATAGAATTTTAGATTTACAGATTTTTTGGTAGCACTTTAAAAATAGTGTTTTACTCATGTTGGATGTGTGTGTATGTGTGTGTATGTGTGTGTGTGTGCCCCAAATCCCAAGAGGATGATGGAGGAGAAGGGATTTGGCATGGTCATCACTCCTGGTGGTAATTTCTCACTTTCTGTCTCTCTGGTGAGCACATATGCCCTATAGCAAAAATCTCTCTCTAAAAAATATGGTGTTTTATTTATTTTTTTTTTTCTGAAATCTATAGTTTCTGGTGAGTGGTCTGCTCATTCATGTGGAGGTCCTTCTACCCTTTTCAGATATTACCATTATCTGCCTGGGGTTTCCTCAGTATGCTGAGTTAATTTGTGAGTTAACCAAATAAGGAAAAATTTTGGCTAAATATTTCTTCACATGTATTTTTTCTACCCAGTCCTCTCTTCTCACCATTAAGGATTCTAGTTATCTGTATGTCAGCCAGCTGATACATTCCCATGGAACATCATTGCTTTTTTCTGTTTTTCTTTTTTGATACTTTTAAAAAAATATATTATTTCTTTATTTTTATTTAATTTGTTATAGAGTACATGTGCTCACCAGAGAGAGACAGAGACAGAAAGGGGAAAATGAGAAAGCATGTCTCCAGGCCCCAGATTTGAATTGCTGTTGGCCTTGTAAGGGTCTAGTACCTTAACCACCAGGCCAACTGCTGGCCCCTTTTTTCAATCTTTTTCCTCTCTCTTATTCAGTCTGTATACTTTTTATTAACCTGTCTTAAGTTCACAAATCTTTTTTTTTCTGTATTCTCAAATTTGGGATCATCAATCAATTAAAAAATTTCAAATATTCTATTTTTCAGTGCTGGAAGCTTCTTTGGATTCTTTCTTAGAGTTTCCACGTTTTTCTGAGATTACTATTCCTTCACCCATGACATTAATCTTTTCCTGTAAATTTTGAAATGTATTTATTATTTTTAAAAGGTCTGCTGGGCCCAGTAGAGGGCATGGTGGTTAAGGTACTGGATTCTTACATAGGTGACTGTGGTTTGAGCTCCAGACCTGGTGTCTTAAAAATCACATCAGGCTAGTGTGTGTGCATGCCCAAAATCCTGAAGGAAGAATGGAGGAGAGGGAACTGTGGCATGGTCTTCCCCCTTGGGGGGATTTCTCACTTTCTCTCTCTACATCTCTGTCTCTCTCTCTCCAGCAAGCACATGTGCCCTATGTTAAAAAACTAAAAATAACTGAATTAATTAATAAATAAAATAAAATTGTTTGCCAAGGGACCAGCAGGTGGCATGATGGTGTCTGGACTCCCACATGGCTGACCGCGGTTCAAGTTCCAGACCTGGTGGCTTGCTTTCTCACTTTTTTCCTCTCTCTCTGGCCAACTTCTAAATAAATAAATAAATAAATAAATTAATTAATTAATGACAATGGATAAAATTAAATAAAATAATTCCTTTAAAAAATTGTCTGCCAATTCCAAGATTTTTTCACCTTTAGATCTATTTCTATTGATTCCTTTTTTTCCCTTCTCTATGTTTTAATTACATTTTTTTTTATCTCTTCACACATCTAGGAACTTTTGCTTGACTGTTATACACCTAGACATGGGTTCTGCTTTCGTCCTGTAGAGGGTACTGAATTTAGGGCCTGCCCTGTGGAATAGTAGTTAAGTGCCGTGCATGTAAAGCTGGATCCCACATGACTGACTGAGATTTGAACCTTAGAACCAATGGCTTGAAAACCACACGGGACCCTCGAAATCCTGGTGGGATGAAGAAATGAAGGAAAAAGGGTGGTGGCATGACCATGTCCCATTTGGGAAGTACTTTCTCTTTCATGCACAAGTACACACACTCCTTAGCGATAAAATAAATAAATAAATAACAATAAAACAAACAAATAAGTAAAATTAAGAGTATTGCATTGAGTTCTAGCAGGCAGATCACCTTGATCCCGTGATGGCTTCGTTTACATTTCTAGAGCAAATTTATTTGTATTTTATCCATAGTTTTAGGGCAAAATCTTTAGTACTGGGATGTGATCCTTTTGTCTAAGGATGGGAACTACTCCTAAGGTGTGTTTCTGGGTCCCATAGAAAGATCGAAGTGTTTACCAGCTTCCTGTAGCTTCCTGAGATCCCCAACTCCAGATTTTCAGCAATGGGTAGCTTCTTAGCTTTTACAGTCTTCCAGATGTTCCTTTTACTGGGCACGTTGTAATCTTCACATGCATGCACAATGCAGGGGTTAGCCAAGGATTTAAGGAAAGTTTATATGGAAAATTTGAGGCTCCTCTTCCATGACTCACAATTTCTGAACATTTTCCCTTCAATTTTCAGCTGCTATGACATTCCTGAATTCCAAACTCAAACTCCTTAGCCTGATAAAACTAACACTTTCTGCTTAAACGCCATCAGTCCTGCACCACAAAGAATGAGGCATGCCCTCAGGTGAAAATCTCCTTAAAAGTAGATTTCAGTTCCTTTCTTTAAGAGTCTCTTTCTTCTAGTTTCTGCTGACTTTTGGTTGTGCTCTACTGACTTCGAACTGTTATTTTATTTTCTCCTGTGTTTATAGTAATAATTATTATTTTTCAATTTGCCAGAAGGCATGTGTGCTCGCCAGAGTGGGGAGGTGGAGTGGGGGGAAGCACCCCCCACTGGGGTATGATCACATTGTAATCCCTTTTTCATTTCTCCATCCTGTTGGGATTTGGAGCATGTATGCACATGTGCTGGGTGTGTTTTTCAAGCTTCTAGGGCCACTATTCGAACCAAATGGTTGGTCATGTGGGATCTGACTCTAACTACTAGGCTATGGGGCTATCCCAGTGAATATAATCACCAATGGTTCAAGTCCCAGACCTGGCAGCTTGGAAATCATGCATTCCCAAATCCTAAAAGGAGAATGAAGAAGGGATTGCAGCATGGCCATCCCTCCTGAGGGGTGATTTCTCACTTTCCCTCTCTCTGTTTCTCTATATCTCTCTCTGGTGAGTGTTGACTAAAAACAAACAAAACAAATGCAATTATATTTCCTCAAATCACTTCCATCTTCCTTGGTTTGTGTTCCTTAAGAAACTGTTTTTGAGATATGGATTTTTGGTGCAAAGTTTATTTGGGAGGTGATTCAAGGGAACACCTGCAAGGGAGTGAAGTGAAATCTAGAAGCCAACACATGATGTATTAAATTATGAGCTACAGCTGAGCTCAGCCCTGCTGCAGAACTGAGAGACAGGGAGACCGTGTGCCAGAGTCATCCCGAGCAAGGTATGGGTGGAGTATTTACCCACCAAGTCCCTGTATTTTTCCAGCAATGCACAGGCAGTTATCCAATGCCTCACCAGGAAAGCTTCTGGCAGCATCCATTCCAGAACTCCTGCTCACTTTGCACGCGCTCTTCGGGCAGTCATAGTGTTCGTAGTAAGCAACCGGAGGAGTTTAGATGTGAGTGCCAAGGGGAGATTGGTTTGGGTCCATCCTACTTTTTTTTTTGAGAGGTTTTTGCTATAGGGCACGTGCGCTCACCAGACAGGCAGAGAGAGACAGAGAGACAGAAAGCGAGAAATCACTCCACAGGGGAGATGGCCACGCCACAATCCCTTCTCCTCCATTCTCCTCTCGGGATCTTGGGCATGCACACACACGCGCCCGGCGTGAGTTTAAGCCACCAGGTCCAGGACGCGAACCGCGGTTGACTATGTGGGAGTTCAGCGACATAGCCATTACACTAACTGCTGGTCCCTTGGGTCCATCCTACTAAGACAAAAATAATTCCTATTGTGTCTCAAAAGGCACTGCCTGCCATTCCTACCTGATCCCTCACCATTCTCCCTTCTACCTACCTGGGCCGAGGCAGGTCTTTCTTTATTCTTGAACACACACGCTTGTCTCCTCTTTGGGGTCTGTGTAGCCGTCTCATGACTTGAGAGCGTTTCCGTGTTGGCTCTTTTTTTACATTCAATTTTTTCTTGCATGTTAACTTTTTAGGGATGCTTCTCCTGAGCATCCTGCCTAAAGTAGCCTTCAACTTTTTCACTATCACAACACCCCATTTTAATCCTTTTTGTCCTCTTTTAAAAATATGTTTGCCATAGGGTGTGTGTGCTCACCATAGAGAGACCGAGATAAAGAAAGTGAGAAATCACTCCCCGGGGGCACAGCCATGCTGCAATCCCTTCTCCTTCATTTTCCTCTCAGATTTTAGGCAGACACACACTTGTGCCTGGTGATTTTCAAGCTGCTGAGTCTGGATCTTAAACCATGGTTGACCGTGTGGGAGTCCAGCACCTTATCCACCACACCAACTGCTGGCCCCACTCTATTTTAATTCAACGCATATCACTATCATACCTCATGGATTTTATTGTAATTTATACACTTGCTTATCTATCATTTGCTTCCCCCACCAGTATAAAATCTGTGTGACATGAGAATCTTGTTTATCTTATCACTGCTATAAACTCCTGAGTTTATGGTAGGAACTCACAAATATTTTTTTTTCTTTTTTTGGAGAGGTTTTTGCTATAGGGCGCATGCTCTCGTCAGACAGAGAGCGAAAGAGAGACAGAAAGCGAGAAATCACCCCCCAGGGGGGATGGCCATGCCACAATCCCTTCTCCTCCATTCTCCTCTCAGGATCTTGGGCACGCACGCACACGCGCCCGGCGTGAGTTTTAAGCCACTGGGTCCGGGACATGAACCGCGGTCGACTACGTGGGAGTCCAGCGACATAGCCGTTACGCTAACTGCTGGTCCCACTCATAAATATTTATTAACTGGATTAATGAGCATACTAAAATTTGCAAGGTGGACCAATTCAAGTATCCATCAAGTGATGAATGGATAAACAAAATGTGGAAGATACATTCAATGAAATATTACTCAGCCTTAAAAAGGAGGAAAATTCTGACATACTCCAAAATGAATTAATCTTGAAGATATTATGAGCAATGCTTTTACTGTCTCATGGGGCTAAGGAAAGTTGGAATCTAAGATCTAAAACAGTGGTTGGCTGACCCTCCATTATGCTAGGTGAAATAAGTCAGTTACAAAGGAAAAAATGTTGGATCATTCCACTTACATAAGGTACTTAGAGTAGATACATAGATACAGAAAGTCATGATGGTTGCTATGGTTGGAGGGAGGTGAGAATGGAGAATTAGTCTTTCATGGATACAGGGTTTCAGTTGGGAAGGAGGAAAAAATTCTGGAGAGGTTGGTGGTGGTTATACAATGATATGAATGTACTTTATATCACAGAACCATACATTTAAAAATGGTTAAAATGGCAAATTGTATGTTATGTATATTTAACCAAAAGTTTTTAATCCTCAATTTGAAGAGAAAAATAAAGACTGGGTTTGAAATTTGACTCAGCTCTTAACTTGCAGAAGCTTGAGGAAGTTATATTATGAAATGTCTACCAACCAGTCTTCTCATTTGTAAAATGAGACTAATGATAGTACCCACTCTGTAAGTTTCTTATAGTAATGCAGGAGTTTCTGGACTTAGAAATTTATGATTCATTCCAATTTCTTTTTTTTTAAAGTATATTTCTTTTTTTTTTTTTTTTTTTTTTTTTTTCTTTTTTTGGAGAGGTTTTTGCTATAGGGCGCGTGCGCTCGCCAGACAGACAGAGAGAGACAGAGAGATAGAAAGCAGGAAATCACCCCCCAGGGGGGATGGCCACGCCGCAATCCCTTCTCCTCCATTCTCCTCTCGGGATCTTGGGCACGCACGCACACGCGCCCGGCGTGAGTTTAAGCCGCCGGGTCCGGGACTCGAACCGCGGTCGACTACGTGGGAGTCCAGCGACATAGCCATTACGCTAACTGCTGGTCCCAAAGTATATTTCTTTTTTTAAAATTTATCATCATCTTGCTTATATTACATTGAATCGTTTATAACTTTACAGTGTATTACATTTCTTTTTCCAGAAGGTGATTCATTACCATTTCTAAAGAATTTAGGGACTGATTGGCATTGTTTTTGGCCAAATAAGACATTAAAAACAGAACACACTGAAACAAAACTTCCATCCATTTTGATCACCGCTTTATAAAAGATAAAACATTTTATTTATCCCCCCAGGAACAAGAGAGACAGTGACAGATAGAAACCTTAACAGTCTTGAGACTGTGATCCACTCTCGGCTTCAGCTTCAGCTTCAGCTAGGCCCAGACCATGGGCACACACATGACTGGAGCACTCAGAGTTCTCTGGACACAAACCTGGAACTTTCCTGTGTGGGTCAGCCTTGTTGAGCATCATGTTTTACTGCTGTGTCCCCACCTGGCCCCAAGATAAAACATTTTGATGTAAAAAACAAAATCTAGAAAGAGAGCAATCTCCAAGTAAGAGACATTAATTTTCACAAATTTTTCACCGCCAATAATTGTAGACTAGATAATTTGGACCAACCCTACTGCTGGCAAAAGCTAGAAACACATTTTTTAAAATCTGTTTGAAGGCCACAGCAAGATAAAGAAATAGTGAAGAACTGCTGGTCCAAGATCTAAGAGAGGAAGGAAATCCAGAAATGTGGTCCTGGTACTTAGGGTGTTTGTGGGATCTGGGTGAAGTTGTTGAGAGACTGAGCAATGCATTACTGTCTCATGGGGAAGAAAAGTTGGAATATAAGATCTAAAATAGTGGTTGGCTGACCCCCCCCCCCCCCACTACTGCTTCTTTGGGTGGAGATCTTCAAAGATCTGAACTTTATTAAGAGTGAACTTTGGGCTTCTTCTGCCCAGGTTTGAATGGTATCAATCCAAGAAACTGGATTAAGGTGAGCCTGGATTGCTAGTGCCTCTAAGCACGTGGAGCAAGCCCATCTAAAGCTCTTTAGAAGATAATAACACCTTAGGCCTTGAAATAATTCCACAAATGGCTTTGCAAACATGATATGTGGCGCACAATAAAAAGTAATCAGGTACACGGGGAGACAAGACAATATGAATTAAACCAGGGGGAGAAAAAAAGATACTAGGGACCAGCAGTTAGCGTAATGGCTATGTCGCTGGACTCCCATGTAGTCGACCACAGTTCGCGTCCTGGACCCGGTGGCTTGAAACTCACGCCGGGCACGTGTGTGTGCATGCCCAAGATCCTGAGAGGAGAATAGAGGAGAAGGGATTGCGGCGAGGCCATCCCCCCTGGGGGGTAATTTCTCGCGTTCTGTCTCTCTGTCTCTCTCTGTCTGTCTGGCGAGCGCATACGCCCTACAGCAAAAAAAAACCTCTCCAAAAAAAAAAAAAAAAAGATACTAGACTGTCCCATACAGTCTGTAGATACTGGAATTCTCAAACACAGACTTTAAAATAACTACACTTAATGTTAAAAGGAAAGACAACAAAATTGAAAAGTTTGGCAGAGATCAGGAAACTGTAAGTACATGATAGATTTGGAAAAAGAATTAGATAATAAACCTAAAACCAGCCTAGCAGGTAGCAGGAGGTTAGGGCAGCTGCTTTCTTCATGGCTGACAGTGCAATGTGAGTCCTAACATGGCAGCTTGAAAGCTATACCAGGAGTGTGTGTGTGTGCGCGCCCAACATCTCTAAGAGGAGAATGGAGAAGAGATTGCGGCAGTGGCTATCGCCCCAGGGGGTGATTTCTCTCTTTCTCTCTCTCTCTCTCTGTCTCTCTCTCTCTCTCTCTCTCCACTCAGTGCATGCACTCTCTAGCAAAACATAACAAAACAAAAAAGAAAAAAATCTAAAACAGAAACATATAACAACCCAAATTAATAATATACTTAATAGATTTTATAAAAGATTAGAGATGGTTGAAGAGAGATTTGGTGAAATAAAAGATATGTCAGTGGAAGAGATCTAGAAGGAAGCATAAAAAACCAGAAGGACAGAAAAACACACAAGAGAGGATAAGGGACAAAGAGGATGGACAGGGTACTGTGACTTTTCCCTGAGTTAACATGGCTGCAGCCAGTGAGCCGGAGCCACGCGTGAGGGGAAGGAGGCGAAGGTTTTCCGAGGCATTGTCCAAATCCTTTCAGCGATGGCGTTTAGCTCGCGGTTTTGGGAGTTACTGGTTTGCAGGAACCCGGAAAGGGGGTTTGCGGCGCTCTCGAGCACCTCTAAGCCGGCGGTGAAGCCTGAAGTGGATCCTCTGGAAAATGAAGCTGTTGCCCGGAGTTCACCAACAGGAACCCCCGAAATCTGGTGCTTTTAGGGTAGCCCGGAATGAGCGCGTTTGGGCGACCGTGTGGTCCTCGCGTGAGTTCTGGCACAGGCTGTGAGTTACAAGGACGCAGCATCCTATCGAAGCATTTGTTGAATATTGCAACGGCCAGGTTGTGGTTTCAACATCTACTCATGAATGGGCTATTAAAAAGCACCTTTACGGCACCAAAAACGTGGTGGCTTGTGAGAGTATAGGACGAGTTTTGGCAGAACGCTGCTTAGAGGCTGGGATCCACTTCATGGTCTACCAACCAACCCCTTGGGAGGCAACCTCAGACTTGATAAAACGACTACGATGTGCCATGACAGAAGGTGGTGTGGTGCTACAGGAACCTCGGAGAATCTGTCAATAAAATAGAAGCATTAATTATTGAAAGTATAAAGTAAAACTGTCAGCTACTACAGCCATCAGAAGAAAGTGTCTGGTAGAACACCAGCTGGGAGGTGTTGTCACAATAATGTAACAGAGAAATTTTACAAATAGTATTTATACTAATGGTCATCCCCTGTTCATTCCCCTACTCCTTGTGTTTGTATTAAAATCAAGGGCTTAATTTGCCCTCCTCTTGGACCTGAGGAAAGTATGTAAGAATTGTTGTGTGAAAGTTATAAAGGTCTATCATAAAAAAAAAGATAAACAGATTTAACACACACACAAACATGTATGTTTGTATACACACATACACACACACACACACACATATATATATATATATATATATATATATATATATCCCTGAATTAGAGAAGATAAAATGAGGTAGAAGTAATATTTGAAGAAATGAAGATTTGAGACTTTTCCTAAATTGATAAAATCACCAGGCCACATACTCAACCCCAAGTAGGTAAATATAAAGAAACATACACCTGCATACTTCACAATAAAACCACACACACACACACAACAAAATCTTAAAAACAGCCAGAAGCTGGGTGTGGTGGTATGTCCCTATAGTTCCCACACTCAGAAAATGGAGGCAGGAGAATCCTAAGTTTGATGTCACCTGGGCAACACAGCAAGACTCTGCCTCTAGAAAATAAAGCAACAGTCAGAGAAAGATGATAAATTACCTTCAAAGAAGCAACAATTAGACTGACATGTAACTTCTTAAAACAAATAATGAATGACTTTTCAATAGAAACAATGGAAGACAGAAAACAATGGGATGATATTTAATGTGCTAAAACAAAATAACTGTCAACCTACTATTCTAAAATCAGGAATATATCACTCAAGAAGGATAACCAAGATGGATACCATCAGCAGACTACAAAATAAAATATAAAAGAGTATTCTTTAGGCAGAAGAAAAATAATCCTGAATGGGAACTGAGACATACAGGAAGAACTAAGAACAACAAAAAAGGGCAAATACATGGTAAATCTTAATAAATATTGATTCTATAAAAGCGATTATAAAATCTAGGGATGTCCAGGATGTAAGGAGAGTTAAAATGCATAGTTATGACATAACACAATGGAGGAAAGTTTATGAGGAAGTGGGAAAATGTATCAACACTAGAACTTCATAAGTCAAGGTTGTATATTATAATCTCCAGGCACTATGGTCTGAATGTTTCTGTCTCTTCACCTCATCTTTATTATTATTATGACCAGAGTGTACTTTCTGGGGGTGGTTAAAGTAAAGGAGAGAAACACTCCCTGGTAGGGCACAGTCACACCGTGATTCCTCCAATGCTCCTTCCTATCAGGAATTTAGGCACGCACTCACATGTGCCTGGGATGTTTTTTAAGTTGCTAGAGTTGGAATTCAAACCACAGTCAGCCACATGGGACCCAGCTTCAATGCATAGCCCTTAAGCACTGTGCTATGCTACCCTCCAATTTATAAATTGAGACCTACTCATCAATGTGATGCTAGAAGGAGGTGGGACCTTTGGGATGTGATCAGACCATGAAGATGGAGCTCTGTCATGATGGTATTAATGATCTTATAAAAATGGCCTAAGAGAGATCCTTTATGCCTTCTATCATGTGAGGACACCGTGAAAAGGTGACATCTTTAAGTCAAAAGCAGGCTTTTACCAGACATTGACTCTGCTAAGTGCTTTGGTCTTGGGCTTTTCAGTCTCCAGTACTGTGAGAAATAAATTTGTTTATAAGCTACTCAATTTATAATATTTGTTTTAGCAGACCAACAGACTAATACACTAGCATATATCTCTAAAGTCAGTAGTGTATATAACTTCCAAGCTAATGGTGGAATAGGTGGATTAATAAAACAATATTCAGTTAATCCAAAGAAACAAGAAGAGAGTCGAAGGGGATATAAAATAAGTAGGACAAGTCAGAAAACAAATTAAAAGATGGTAGCTTTAAACTCGTATAAACTGGTAATTGCATTAAATGTAAGTGGATGAAGTATCCAGTTAAAAAACACAATCGTCAAGTTAAAAAAATAAAAACCTAAATTGACTTGTTTGCAGTAGTACATGTCAAGTATAATGGAGAAAGCCTTCTAGACACTGAAAATGGCTAGGGTTTGAAGTGGAAGGATTTTGTTTCCTTATTTTCAAAGCAGTAATAATAAAAATATAATCATAGGTAATTTTGTTAAACATTTAGTAAAGGACTAGAGTAAGCATTTTATGCATTTTTCTCTCAGGTATCAGCATCAGGCAGACATTTTCTGTTGACCTTCTTGAGAGCAGTCATACCAAAGTGGGGGTGTGTGTGTGGATATACATGGATAACAGGTTAGCATTGCACTGCAGGAGAGATTTCTGGGCACAGTTGCTTCTGAGCCAGAAGGTGATGTTTTTGTTTGGTTTGGTTTGTTTTTTGCCGTAGGGCATGTGCACTCTTCAGAGAGAAACAGAGGCAGAGAAAGGGGAAGAGAGAAATCATCCTCTAGGGGGGTGGCCATGCCACAATCCCTTTTCCTCCATTCTCCTTTTGGGATTTCGGGCAAGCATGCACATGCACCTGGCAGGTGATGTTTTCATTTTTAAAGTAAAAGCTTTAAAATAATCAGTCTGATATGTAATCAAACAAAACAAACCCTCCTCCCATTCCCAGCTCCACACCCTTCCCTCTCAAACTCAACCAAGATTTTGAAGGTGGAGGCCGAGAAGGGTCAAATGACATCACACTGACTTTGCAGGCAAGAGATGAAAGGAGTGTTAGGTTTGGAGTCAGGGTTTTTATCCTAACTCCGCTCTTTTCCGTTGTGTGACCTTGGACAAGCCACTTCACTCACCTAAGCTCAATTCCTTCAGTAGAAGCTGGGGAATTCTTACGTGGCCCCGAGGCTGTGTCAGTTGCAGTGAAGGAAGCCCTGTCTTCTACATGGAGCATTCCCTCTCCAATTCACCTGTGTATAAGCCAACCTTAAACCCTCAAAGCCGAGGTCACTTAGCCCATGTTTTTCCTGCAGGTGAGGAAACCGAGGCACAGAAAGGCCAAATACTAGCTATGTGATCTTGGACCAAGTTCTTAACCTCTCTGGTCCCAGTTTCCTAATTTATGAAATGGAGATGGTCATATTGCTTTTGTGAAGAATGAATGAAGAAATGTGTGTAAATAACCTGGCACTTGGTAGCCATTCAATGCATGATAGCAACTTCTATCTCTGACATGAATATTATTTTTATGTTGTGTAGCATTTGAGAAGTCTTTGCTCTGGAAGCGCTGGCTGGCTACAGTCATTCGGTCACAAACCCTGGAGCTGGTGGGTTGTCCTGGGGAGACCTTCCTCACGGGGTCAGCTAGAGTTCAGTGAACTCGCAAAGCAGCGTGATTTTAGACGCTCCAAGGTACATCCACTCATCTCCTTTCCACTCCCTCTGCCTGTTATTAAACTGGTAGTTTTTACAACATCAATAAAGAACTTTCCTACCCAATTACCCCAGACAATAGGCTGAAAAGCAGTTTCGACTATGAAAACTTCATGTTGGGTTTATTTAGATTGTTTTGCTGTGTCAAATCCTCACTTGAGTTCAAAAGTTCAGCGGAACCATGAACTTTGTAATTTCACAGCAGGCAGTTCTACAAATATAGTGGAAAGTGAAAAAACATACAGTATTTAAGGTGGGCTTGTCACGTTGTATATAATCTGGTTAGGACTGGTGTACGTAAAACAGCCTTTAATTTCAGAGCTCGGTGACCTACTGAAACGAAAGAGGGAAAGAATTAACCAAACTGTTCCTTGAGTTACCTGACTTCTGAGGCTTCCAAGGGAATGCACATCCAGTGACTAATCGTTAGTGGACAAACTAAAGCCAGCTAATCTTCTTAATAAATTGTGAAGTCTTGTATACCTCTTGGTTTTAGTGGTGGCTTTTCTGCCTGTCTGGAACAGGCAGCATATCAAAACAAAAGGGTCATGACTTCATGTATTTGTTAAAGTTAGAATCCACGTTCTCATATAACTCAGGCTTGACTTGACCTGGTTACACAAGTGTAGGTGGAGTGAACATTTCACAGGAATGAGAATAATGCTGTACTTTCACTTGTCTACTAATAAACACACATGCACACAAATTAAGTTCAAGAACCTCCTCATTTGGTAAGCCGTGTGCGTGTATAGTGTTAGGTCCAGGGGTTAGGCAAAAGGAGATACCAAAGTCACTGGGGAAGGGTGTCTTTCAGCTCAGACCTGAGCAAATCCTTAGTGCCATGGAATGAGATTTCATAGGACATCAATACAGTTTTCATGTGTCATGAGGAAATGTCTGTCCCATTGGTTTTTATATTGCAGTGTGTGAAAAAGTGAAGGGTCAACTTGAGGCAGTTGATTTGGGGTAAGGGGGTCAGTCCAAGCTATAGGGCACATGCACTTGCTAGAGACAGAGAGAAAGGGAAAGTGAGAAACACCTCCTAAGGGTTATGGCCACACCTTATTCCTTCCTCCTCCATTCTCCTCTTAGGATTTGGGGCACATGTATACACACGCATGCACACACACACACAGCATGTCTTTGAAGCCACCGGGTCCAGGACTTGAACCATGTAGTTGGCCACGTGAGATCCAGGCACTTTAACCTCCACACCATTTGCTAACCCCAAGTGAGTTGTTTTTATACAGCATCTGTTAATTCCCCTTTGTTTCCCAAGGGGTTGGTCTGCAGGGTCATAGAGAAAAGCTACGCTTGGCCATTTGCGGAAGTGAAGAGGAAGGGACAGGGTAAGAATGTCAAGTCCTATGACCGATGGTTCCTCAGAGTTAAATGGAATTAGTTTTTTGAAAGCAGTTTCCCTTTTTCTTATTATCTCAAAGTTGCTAGGATTTTAGCTCTAGCCAGCTCAGCACTCTTTTTAGAAAAATCCTCCCCACAGAGACGGTCTGATGCTATCCTGTTGTCCTTAATAGCATGCTTCTCTGTACAGGAAGGTCTTGTTCAGTTTAGTCAAGAACTAATGAAACTTTCCATTTTTTCCAGACATAAATCATCACAATAAATTTAGTGCCTCCAACTGAGAAGCATGATAATAAAGGGAGAGAGAGTGGAGTGAAGACTGTGAAATTTGGTTGACCTAGTTAAAGGTGGTCTGTCTTCCTGGTGGGGTTGTGAGGCTGGAAGGAAAAATAAGGTTCACTGCTTTTGTGGCTTGATGAACTGGGCTGCCCAGATTTTGCAGCTCTGTTTCTGGTTGACCTGCCCTGTATAGTGGGGCTGCGTGTCTCTTGATGAGGCCAGGACAGGAGGGGAGTTGGTGGCATTCTTTTAAAGGGCATGTAAGATAGTGAATAATGGCAGGGGTTTTTGTTCATTCAGAAAGCATTTATGGAGGACCCATGTCAGGAGCACAGTGACTGGGGATCTGGCAGGAGGAGGTCCGGTGGGAAATGAAAGAGACTTCTGCAGGCCGGTCCCCGAGATGAAAGCAGGGTATGGCAATGGGAGCTGTGGTCTGGTCTGTACCCTGTGATTGTGTCTGCAGAACAGTGAGAAACGGAGATGGCTTCTTAAGGGACAAAAATGCATGTGACAGGGACTTCACACTCAAAGGGAGCAGTGTGGGAAAATAGGACAGAAATAAGTCTTCCAAGGTGCTGCCTTAGGGTAGGCTGAATTTAGAGTGTGTTTGTGAGGTAAGGATGGTGGAGAAGGGCAGGAAGGGACAGTATTTTGAATACAAAAATGCCTAACTTTCTTCTCAGCGTGGATCTATACTGTGTCCGTGTGAATTCCCTGCTAGTATGAATTTCACTCCACATTAGTTTTTAGGTCTTCACAGCTGCTCAGAGGTCTCCATAACTCGCAGTGACTTGTCATTTTCTCTGTCAGTGTCTATATCTACTCTCTAATCCTTAGACAGTCCTACAAGATATGTGCTAGATCTCTCTTTGCCTTACGGTTGAGGAAACTGAGGTCCAGAGGTTAAATGACTTAACTGGGTGTGCCTGTCTAGACAGTGCCAGGGGTGGTCCGGGAGCCAGCTCCTCTGATGTTAGGCCTTACTTGTCAAAGGGAGAGAAAGTTCATTTGAGTCCTTGGATGGTGGTGGAGACAGAGATGACTGCCTTTGTGTATGGCCTCAGACCACCATGAGGACTGCTTGGGTCTGTACCGCCATGTTCTAGGATGCTTTGAGAAGGACACCCAAGCTTTCCTGGGTGACATCCTTGGCCAGATGGGTATCACTTGCAACCCCCCTACAGGGTAAGGTTTTGAACCTGGGTTCCTGTCCAACAGGACTTCATAAAAAAGAATAAAGCTCATTTTGTTTATCTGGTTATTTACTTATTTTTTAATTGACAGAGGGCACATGTGCTGACCAGCGAGAGACAGAGGAACAGCGGGAAAGAGGGAGAAAGCACTTCCCAGCAGGGCGTGGTCATGTTGCAATCCCATCCCCTTCATTTCTTCATCCTAGAGGGATCTGGTGCATGCATACACATGTGTCTGGCATGGTTTTCAAGTTGCTGGGTCTAGGACTTGAATTGCTATGTGAGATCCAGCTCCCTTAACCACTAAGTTATGGGGCTGGCTCTAAAGCTCATTTTAAATTGACTCATTAAGTCCAGGATACTTTGTGAGACCTGTTGGTGATGAGAAAAACAAGAGTAAAGAGCAAACTCAAAACAAACAAAATTAACAGCAATAACAAAACAAGTAAAAGAGCCGGCACAATTTGCTATCTACTTTTCCACTTCTAGTCCATCCTCAGGAACATCATCCGGTCCGTGGTGGTGCCAAGGGCGGTGACTTAGGTGGCTATGTTTAGTCATGTGGTCCATCCTGTAAATCAGAGCTGACTGGCTGCCAGGGCTGTCAATTACATAGCTCTGAACCCAGTGGAGAGCATTGCTCTGCCATTTAGTGGAATTTGGCTTTGGGAAACTGAGCACCTGAGTGAGAATACAGGGGAAATTGCCCCTGGTGGGGACAGGATTTGGAGTCAAGAAAAAGAAGAAGACGGTCTGCTTGATGGGAACAGCATGTTACATTCACAAAGGTGACAGACCTCCTCTTCATGTCTGGGGGACAGTCAATGGATCACTTTACCTGGAGTGAAAGTTTGTTACTGGGAAGTGAGAAGGGACAAGGAGGAAGGCTTGATCTACAGTGGGGGACTCCTGCCAGGTTAAGGAGTTTGGGCTATAAATTATTGGGTGGGGGGTTATTGAAAGTTAAGTGTGCCTACAGTTGCCCTCCCTACCACTATACCTTCCAAACTTTCAGTTACTAGAGATAATCAGGATCGGGGGAATACAAGGGTGGATAATAGAGAGAGGGAGAAAGGAGAACAAGGGGAAAAATAAATTTAATTGACACAAAAATGAAAAGTTATTTGCTGATGATAACATACAGGGTAATGTCTTTGTCTTGACTAATATGCTGGAAAAAGCAATGCTGCACACTGTAAAGATATATGGTGATTAAATGGAAATTTAAAAAATAACAACTAAATAAAAAGAAAGTCAAGTGTGGAGAGAAATCCAGGAATCTATTTTCTTTCAAGTTTATTTATTTATTCCAAGAGTGAAAGCAATGGAGAAAGACAGAGATACAGCACCCCCAGTAAGGTCACAATGCCACAATCCACCCCCAGCTACAGCCAGCCCAGATCATGGGCAAGTGTGTACTTAGTGTACTCAGAGAGGTCTCCAGCCTCGAACTGGCAACCTTCCCATGTTGATCTGCCTTACAGAGTGTTGCATTTTATCATTGTGCGACTGTCTGGCCCACATTTTCAGAATATTAACTTCGTAGTGGTATGCAGAGCATATTGAAGGGCATGACTCTGTAAGTAATTAATGTCAGACAATAATCAAATGTCATAATCACAGTTTGGGCCAGCTTCTCAACTAACACAAAGATGATCATTATATGAGTAACTTGTGTCTCTGCTGCCTCCTCTATTCTTAAGCTGATTGCTGGTTTCTGGTCATTTACCACATATTATTTAGCATTTTTTCTATTCTGGCAGTGCGTTTCTCCCTGTTTAGCACCAACAACCTTCTGCTCCACATACAGTTATTTATATGTCTGTCTCCACCACTACGGCACCTCCCTGAGGAGTCCACATGTTCAGTTTGAGTTTGTTACCTAGAACATGCCTGAACTAAGATGACTAGAGCCAAGATGATCTCGATCAAAGAAATGGCAGCCCTGCCTCTTGGCCTGAACTTGGCTTCCAGGGTGGAATCTGTTATTAGATAAATAAGGTATTAAACACATTTTAATAACTCACAGAAAATCATTCACAAAAAAATTTTTTTTTTTTTTTTAAAGAGTGGGTATCTCAGTGGCTCCCAACCAAGAGATCTGAGCATGCCGGTAGGAATGTGATTTCACAATCTTGCAAAATTCTTGTGCAGTTTCCTGGAGAAGATAGACTCCTGGCTGGCAGACTGTGCTCACGAGTGCTCATGAACAAGAAGAAAGGCTGGAGGTCACCATTCCTCCCTCCCTTCAGTATGCACTGAGCCCTACTGAGTGCCAGCCCTGGGCTCAACCCTGAGGGTGCCAAGTCCTCTCAGTCCCAGCCCTCAGGGAGAGGCAGGGCGATGTGTCAACTCCTGGAGGTGAATCGTGGTCCCACAGAGGCCAGTTCAAGCAAGTGTTTAGGAAAAGATCAATCGGTTCTACCACTGGGGGAATGCACAGGTCTGGGAAGGTTTCCTAAGAAAGATCAATTATTTTGTGTGACTTATCTGTTTATTTATAACCTTTAATAGACACAGCAGTTATATGTATGGAGTACAGTGCGATTTTTCAGTACCTGAATACGATGTGTAGTGATCCCGGCCATGGTAAGCATCACCACAGACGCGCATCATTACTTTGTGCTGGGAGCACTCCACTCTCTTTTAGCTATTCTGAAATATACAGTAAGTCACCGTCAACGATATTCACCCTGCTGTGCTATTGAACTCTAAAACTGACCCCTCCCATATTACTGGGATTTTGTATCCACTGACCAGCATCTCTACATCTCCCACCCTGCAGCTCCAACCTCTTGCAATTATTATTCTACTCTTTACTTCTTTTTTTAAAATTCTATTTATTATTATTATTATTATTATTATTATTTTATTTGACCAGAGGGAGGCAGAGAGCGAGAAAGGGAAAGCAAGAAAGTAAACCGCCAGGTCCGGGACTCAAACTGCAGTCAGCCATGTAGGAATCCAGCACCTTCAACCACCACACCACCAGCCGGCCCCTCTACTCTTTACTTCTAAGGGGTCAACTTTTTAGCTTCCACGTCTGAGTGAGAACATGAGATGTCTCTCTTTCTGTGCCTGGATTATTTCACTTAACATAACGTCCTCCAGACTCGTCCATGTTGCCTCAAATGTCAGCATTTCATTCTCTCTCTCTCTTTTTTTTCTAAGATTTATTTAATTTAATTGTATTAATTATTATTATTATTTTAATTTGACCAGAGAGACACAGAGACAGAGAGGGAAAGTGAGAAAGCAAGCTACTGGGTCCGGGACTTGAACTACAATCATCCATGTAGGAATCCAGCACTTTAACCACCATGCCACCAGTCAGCCCCGAGGATTTAATTCTTTTATTATTATTATTATTGGAGAAGTTTTTGCTATAGGGCATGTGCACTCGCCAGAAAGACAGAGACAGAGAAACAGAAAGTGAGAAATCACCCACCAGGGGAACGGCCACACCGCAATCCCTTCTCCTCCACTCTCCTCTCGGGTTCTTGGGCACGCACGCACACGTGCCCGGCGTGAGTTTAAGCCACTAGGTCCGGGACTTGAACCACGGTCGACTACATGGGAGTCCAGTGACAGCCATTGCGCTAACTGCTGGTCCCTTATTATTATTTTTTAAAGCTTCTTTTCCCCTAAGAATTTGCAGCACTGGTTTACAGGAGTAGCACAAATGATCTCAGCTGTCACACCAGGCCTGTGCTTCTCTGTGAGGCAAATTAGTAGCAGAAATTTATTGCACCTATTATATGGATGAGAAAATTGAGGCTCAGAAGTTGACATTTAAGTCCCGGGCTTTTAAACACATTATTATACCAACTGGGGAGTTTGTGTTAGCATTTAATTATTAATTTTTTAAAATCTTCAGTGCGGATCCCAGGAAACTGACAGATGGGAACTGGATCCTTCCCTGTTTTTCTGTTTTCCATCAGCATTTCAGGATATCAGAACTGGTTTCCTGAACCTCAACTCCCCGTCAACATGTATTAGCGCCTTTGCCGGATGTAAGGAGGCCCCAGGCCTTTGCTTCTCTTTTGAGAAAGATTTTTTACTGAAAATCACTCGCTGCCTCCACCACCTTCAGCCAAGATGTTCTCATTTTCTCGGAGCCAGAATAAGCTGGCAGGGTGCTAGAGTCAACGGCGGCCGGCCCGCGTGTGCTTCCGCTGGCCGGGGCGGTGGGCCAGGCTGCTGCGTCCTTCAACTCAGACTCCTCCGGCCTGATTGATCGCTCCTGTCTCTTGCTCTGACTTTTCACTAAGATTTCTTTCCAGAATGTGCGCTGCTAGGCCAGGATCGTCCATGTGCGTTTTCGCTTTGCCACTGTTGACGAGACCTCTGGGTGCGCTGACACCGCCCACCGCCGCCCTATCGAGCTGTCTTTTACCTGTCAAAACCCGGGGCTGTGCTAGTGCGAGGCTCGAGCCTGTCCAAAGCCGCTTCCACCCCTTCCCCTGCCGCTGCCACAGAGCCGCAGAGCGACCAACTCCGGAGGTTCGCCTGGCCCAGACCCTCCACATCCTGAACCAGGCCTCCTGGTCCTCTCTCTAGGTCAATTGCATCAGGGATCTCTTTTCGTGAAAAAAATGTCATAATGTTTTCTCAAGAGAACAAGAGTAACCATTTATTTTGGCTTCCCAATATCAATTGAAGGAAATCTCTTCCCTGGCCTTTCGGTTGTTCCCGGAGCCGGCAGGGTTTTTGTGCTCAACCATTTGCCCAGGGTAAAACTCCTTACATTCCATCCCACCAGATCGCATTCGGCAAAGTGGGGAAACACTTAGCACAATACCTCTTCCAGAATTCGTGAGAGAGTCCTTCTGAGGTTAGTGCATAGAAATCAGGCATTTCTTTTGGTGCTGTTTTCCGTTTTGGAAGCCACAGTACAGACTGGCTTTTAAGACATGGGGACAGCACCAGGTCTTCCCGGGTGGGTAGAAGGCACCCCTCCAGATGCCTGGCCCACTGGAGTTCCCACTTCGAGAAGAGCTGTCTGTGCGTCTGCCGGCCTCCACCTCCCTCACATAGTTCACATTTTCCTGTCATTGCAGTGTCATCCCGGCTGCATGGTTTGAAACTAGTATTTTTATCTTTGACCTTTGAAAAAAAAATTTCTCTCTAGGGCCTTGAGACAGTAAAACTGGACTGTGTGTCTTCATGATAAAAGAAAAAAGATCCCCTCCTGGTTTTCCCAATTGCACAGCCCCAAGACTGGTCTGGGCGGGTCTGCTTACACCAGCAGCTGCCACTCAGTCCCTTCTCTGGAGGGGTGGGGAGGGCAGGTATGTGTGATTTGAAGGAATTCTCAAGATGACTCTGATAAACAGCATCTTGTTCAGAGTCCCAAGTCTAAACAGGGACACAGCAATTTGGCTGCTTTGACTAAACTCACAAGGATTCCAAATCAACTCTGGAACCTCGGTCAGACCCTTTAATAGTTTCGCTTTGGTTAAAAAGGCTGACGTGATCATGTGTAGATGTTTAATTATGACTGAATTTCAAGTTCTTTAGTTTTTCTGAGAAACTTTTGCATAAATCCTATAGTTTAGGCTCCATTGGGCTTACATTCCTTGCAAAAACTTTGGCAGGTTGTTAACCATTCTGGAGTGTCAGTTTCCTTGTCAGCAAAAAGGGATGATTGTGTACCTCGGTCCTTGTGAGGATCAGAGACAGGTGTTTATGCTGCCAAACTTTGTGCCTGGTGACTGTCGGGCACTCAATAAATAACTGCTATCATCAAGATGATAATAGTGTATTTACAACTGCAAATAAAGCGGCTTGATTTTATTCTCCTGGTGTACTCTAATCTCCATGGGCAAGGTAACCTGAAATGCCCAAAACTGAAAATTAAGGTGATAACCCACCATGTATGGAGCTTCCACTATGTATCACAGTATGGGGTCTGGTGCTTTTCCATGCCCTTTCATTAGTTCTTTTTTATTATTATTATTTTGGAGAGGTTTTTGCTATAGAGTGCATGTGCTTGCCAAAAAGACAGAGAGAGACAGAGACAAAAAGTGAGAAATCACTCCCTGGGGGGATGGCCACGCCTCAATCCCTTCTCCTCCATTCTCTTGGGATCTTGGACATGCACACACACGCACCTGATGTGAGTTGAAGCCACCAGGTCCAGGACTCGAACTGCGGTCAACTACATGGGAGTCCAATGACATAGCCATTACGCTAACTGCTGGTCCCTTTTCATTAGTTCTTATCTCAGTGGTTTGAGGTATTCTCATCTACAGATGACCACAGCAGTGAACATTTACAGATGACGTAGCAGTTAGCATTCTTGATTGGAAGCAACAGACTAATTTAAGCAGAAAAGGAATGTATTGAAAAGATATCAGAGCACCCACAGAGTCACTGGGAAGCACGGGGGACAAGATTTGGAAAACAGAGCAGGAGCAGGCTTAGAAGAGCTGCTCTGCGGGCCTCAGCCAGCTCCATTATGAGCTCTTCATCCCGCTCACTGGCCCTGGGCCCTGATGGCTGCTGCCGCCACTTCATCGAAGCTGGGTGTTGCTGCCTCGCTGTTGCTGCGGGAAGAATTCGCTCTCTGTATTGCTTCCTGAGTGACCAGTGTGGGGTGTGGGCATCTGCTTGCTCCAGTGTGGCTCACACACGCCCTTCCTAGTGGGGGTTCTGGGAAATTAAGTCTTTGACTTTTTTTTAGAATTATTTTATTTAACTTTATTTATTTATTTATTTAATTTTGATGGGGGGGGGGAGGGCAGAATAAGAGCACAAGAGTGAGAGAGAGAGAGAAAGAGAAAGTGAAAATGCAAGCCACCTGGCCTAGGACTCGAACTACGGTCGGCCAAGTGGGAGTCCAGCATCCTTAACCATCATGCCACCTGCTGGCCCCAAGTATTTGACTTTTTAAAAAATATTTATTTATTTTATTTATTCATTCATTTATTTCTCAATTTGACCAGAGAGAGACAGAGGGTGAGAGTGAGAGAGAGAGGAAGTGAGAAAGCAAGCCACCAGATTCAGGACTTGAACCCTGGTCAGCCATGTGGGAGTGTCCAGCACCTTAACCACCACGCCACCTGCTGGTCCCAGTATTTGACTTTTGAGAGAAGAGAATATGCTTTGTTTCAAGGCTCATATGGTGAGGATTCACCAAAGTAGAGAGGGAAATCACATCACTCAATCAGCTTATCTTTCCCTAGAATCTCAATTCATAAAACACTCTGAGGGAAGGAAGCAAACTTTCTTCAAAAACAAAATCAAATCAGTAGGTAAAGCAAAAATTGGTGCACCCTTCCTGGAGCGCAATTTGACAATATGCATCAAGAGCCTCAAAACTGTTTATATCTTTGATTCACCAATTCCTCTTTTTTAAAAGTTAAGCCTAGGGACCAGCAGTTGGCGTAATGGCTATGTCGCTGGACTCCCACGTAGGCGACCACGGTTCGCGTCCCGGACTTGGTGGCTTAAACTCACGCTGGGCGCGTGTGCGTGCATGCCCAAGATCCCAAGGAGAAGAAAGGATTGCGGCATGACCATCCCCCCTGGGGGGTGATTTCTTGCTTTCTGTCTCTCTGTCTCTCTCTGTCTGTCTGGCGAGCGCACGCGCCCTATAGTGAAAACCTCTAAAAAAAAAAAAAAAAAAAGAGTTAAGCCTAGGGTTGGGGTCAGGAGGGGGCTTGGTAGTTAAGGTATTGGACTCCCTCATGGCCAACTGTCATTTGAATTCCGGACATGGTGGCTTGAAAATCATGCTGGGCATGTGTGTGTGTGTCTAAAATCCTAAGAGGAGAAGAGAGGGGAAGGGATTGTGGCATGGCCATCCTCGGGGGGGGGGGGGTGATTTCTCACTTTCCCTCTCTCTGTCTCTCTCCAGTGAGCACACATGCCCTAAAGCAAAAATCTACAAAAAAAAAAAAAAAAAAAAAAAAAAAAAAAAAAAAAAAAAAGGGTAGGGAGAAATATAGATAGAGCTGTAGAGAAAGTTTATGTTACAGATGTTCATTTATAACTGGGTAATTTATGCTAGCAAATTATTGGTTCTGATTTTTAAAATATACATTTACATCAATATGTAACCTATACAAAAATCCCATAAGAAATATACCAAAATATAAATTGGGAAGGATTATGACTGATTTTTTAATGTTATTTTAAATATTTTCTTGAGCTTTCCAAGACTTTCTATAATAAGTGTGTTATTTCATTTACAATTAGAAAAATTATATGTATTATTCTTTTAAAAATTCCATCAGATAATACAATCTTCAAAGAAACCAAAGTGAAAAAGAGTTCAACCAGTTTTTAGGGGGGGCAGGGCTGTTCCAGCCCTCCCGAGGGGCCCTCTGTATAGAAGGAAAATTAAAACCTGAAAGCTTAAAGTCAATCAGTTTATCTTAATGGGCCCTAGATGAGGAAAACTTCAGTCATTTCCCTTGCCTGGCACTCTTGCGGTCCGAGGATGAAGTCCAATCATGGGGTCAGTTGGGTTTATACATTCCATGGGAAACCAATTTGGCCATTTCTCTGCATTTCCCAAAAGTTCTCTGACTTCCTAGACAGGAATTGTGAGCACAGGGAGACCTTTATGCTGGTTGCTGCCGCACATCTGGTTTACGGTGTGTGCCAGATGGGCTCCTTTCATCTGCGGAGGGGGCAGCAAGGGACACACGAGCCTCTGTAGGTCCAAGGAACTTCCTCAGTAGAGGCCCTGGTTTCTGGTGAAGTGTGTCAAGTAAGATGAAGTACGCCATGATGGAGCCACCATGTCCCCTAAATTGAGGGGAATATGCTTTTCATTAGTCTGCCCACTGACCTCCAGGTTCGTTGCTCAGCCTGAAGATGTTTCGGGCTATTGCTTGGCTTCTGATACCATCATGCATTACAGGAATATTTACTGAGCATCTGTGATGTGCCCTGCACTGGAAAACGGCAGTGAACAGGACAGGCGTGGTCGCTGCATTCGAGGAGTTCTTGCACTTGGGGCAGACTGCTGACTTTCTTCCCTCACTAGCCCCCGTCTGTGTTTGGTTCCTACCTGGCCTCTGACTGTGCTAGCCATTCCATCCCCTTAGATATGCCCGGTTAGAGACAAAACATCAAAAAACACTCAGTAAGAGTGAAAGGAAAGATATTGCTGGAAGAAGGAACCAGCTGGCGGCGTGGTGGTTAAGGCGCTGACTCCCATATGACTGACAGTGGTTTGAATCTTGGACCTGGTGGCTTGCTTTCTCACTTTCTCTCTCTTTCACTGTCTCTCTCTCTGGTGAGTGCACGTGCCCTTTAGCAATAATTAATTAATCAATTGATTAAAAATAATTATTAAACAATTTTAAAACGTTAGGAAAAAGATAAAAATAAATATTAAAGGTATTGCTGGAGGAAAGCAATGAGTGTGTCTGGCAGCTGAGATGGACAAGTGGGTCTTCGGGGAGTCCTCAGCATGGGTCGCCTTCAGTCTCTTTCCAGGAACTTCTTCCAGCTGTGCCTCTGCCCGAAGCACTGTTCCTGAAAATTCTCCATTCCTTGCTGAATGTCTGGGAGAAAGGAATCCACCCTCCTTCGCTAGTTGCCTTCAAACTCCTCCCATGAAGGCATTCTCCTGGCCCAAAGGCCCACCCATCCCCCCATTCAGGCACTTTCCTAGACAACCCACCCAAGGTGCCTAAGCAGCCGTCATGTCACGTCACAGGACATTTCTTTCTATATCCAAAAACCACACAGCTGGAAGCACTGAAATTCTCACAGTTCTTTATAACAAAGAGTGAATTCTATTTACGATGCCGATGGGATTTCTTGAGAGCTTAAGATGCTTTTTTTTTTTTTTTTTTGAAAAGGTTTTTGCTATAGGGTGTGTGCGCTCGCCAGGCAGACAGAGAGAGACATAGAGACAGAAAGCGAGAAATCACCCCCCAGAGGGGATGGTCACGCCGCAATCCCTTCTCCTCCATTCTCTTCTCGGGATCTTGGGCACGCACGCACACGCGCCCAGTGAGTTTTAAGCCACCGGGTCTGGGACGCGAACCGCGGTCGACTACGTGGGAGTCCAGCGACATAGCCATTACACTAACTGCTGGTTCCCAAGATGCTTTTTAATGTATTAAAGACAGAAGAAATGCTGCTTTGAGATATCTTGGCTTACCTGTTTGGTGCCATTTTTCAATTGAAAAATAAAGCTGACTCATATATTCTTTAGGTCCCAGACCTCTCAGGATCCAGGTAGGAAATAGAATTAATTCCTAATGACTCGGGGCCAGCAGGCGGCATGGTAGTTAAGGTGCTGGATTCCCATGTGAGCACCATGGTTTGAGTCCCAAACCTGGTGTCTTATTTCTCACTCTCTCTCTCTCTGGTGAGTGTACATGCCCTGTAGCAAATTAAAAAATAATAATGATTAAAAAAAAACTAAATAATTCTTAAAAGAAAAATCCAGATGGCTCAAATTAGGAGACGTTTGTGAAATGACCACTTACAGAGGGGTGATCCGTGTTGAGAACCCACAAGGGGAATCCAGGCATCACAAGACTAGCGACAGTGGGAATCGATGACCATACCTGGGCCTGAAGGAATGAGAGGAGCCAGTGTTCCTGAAGAGCAGTGGGGGAGGAGCCCTGGAGGAGGAAGCTGGTGGGCGCCAAAGTCTGGGAGGGCTGTAGCCTCCATGAGGATCCGGTGCTGAAGCAGAAGAGGAACAGGAAGAAATAGAAGGGGACTTAAAAATCTTTGTGGAATTAAAGTATGAGTTTATGTTGATGCAAAAACATTTTGAAAGTCATGCGTAGCTTTTTTCCATAATACACATTTTTCCGTCAACTTGTTGAAGACCCTTCATACCCTGACCTCTTTCTCCTCCACCTTCTCATCTCCATTTGCCAAACCCAACTGGAAGCTGGAGGTCAAGGGAGAAGGCCGATATGATCCTTCAAGGTCAGCTTCTGAGGACAAGAATAGGGCAAGAAGGTAGAGAAAGGATTGGATGGAGGGCTGGGTAGAATTTAGAGAATACCTGGCACAGGTACTAACTCCCTCCAGGAAACGGACTGTCTCAGAGCATCATTTTTTATCACTCTTGCCAAATATTACTTTATGGTCTAACCATTCAATAATTGTGAGTTAGTGATATGCATGGTAATTGTGCTGGAAAAAGAAATGTAATACACTGTAAAGATATATGTGATTCAATGTAATATAAAAAAGATTATGACAACAAATAAAACTAAACAACAACAACAAAAAGCATTGTGTGTTAGGTCTCCTCGCCCCCAAATGCTTTCACAACCGATTATCCTTGTAACGTGATCGTTTTTGTTTACGCGAACGTATTTTTGGGGCACCTGCTCTGTACCAGGCACTTGGAAGGTAGTCCTTTTGCTCTCTGCCCACCATGTCCACTCATGGAAGTCATCTCACTTCCTATTTTTTCCCAGTGAAATTTGAATTCATCCTCTCTATTGGTCTAGTGTTTATATAACCATATCTGCTTCACTCCTTTGGTAAATCCCAACTTTGACTTGATAGTCTGCCCTGGACAATAGAGCCCCAATCCTGCTCAGAATCTAACGGAAAGTTTATAGCCTTTCCTGGACTAGAACTCAGGCTGTTTTACATTTTTGCTCTTTCCTTTATGCAGAGGCAGTACTTTCGATTCTGTGAAGAATTTTTAACATAAAGCTTGTTTTTGCCAAATGCAGGTAATAGTTTAGCAACAGAACAGTCCAGTCTGTCTGTACCATTGACTTTCACATTTTTAGACTGCAGAACACAATAAAAAGTAGATTTTAGTGCCATACCCATAGTACAGTGGGTTGAGTGCAGTGCATAGGGAGCTAGATCCCTGAGAGTTGACCAGTTTAAATCCCAGCACTGGTGGCTTGAAAAACATGCTCTGTGTGTGTGCCCCAAATTCTGGCAGGATAGAGAAGCAGAGGAGAAAGGATGGGCTTGAACATGACCCATTGGGGGTTTTGTCTCTCTCCTGGTGAGTACATACACTCCCCTGACCAAAAAAAAAAAAAAGGGACCAGCAGTTAGCGTAATGGCTATGTCGCTGGACTCCCACGTAGTTGACCGCGGTTCGAGTCCCGGACCCGGCGGCTTAAACTCACGCCGGGCGCGTGTGCGTGCATGCCCAAGATCCCGAGAGGAGAATGGAGGAGAAGGGATTGCGGCGTGGCCATCCCCCCTGGGGGGTGATTTCCTGCTTTCTATCTCTCTGTCTCTCTCTGTCTGTCTGGCGAGCGCACGCGCCCTATAGCAAAAACCTCTCCAAAAAAAGAAAAAAAAAAAAAAAAAAAAAAAAAAGAAAAAAGAAAAAAAATACATTTTATATCCATGAAATAATACTAATCAATACCTTCTTTTGATGTATTGCATTCTACTCTGTTCTGTTAGGTTCTTAGGAAAGCCAAGACACATTTTTTCAAAGAAAAATATGTCATGACTTTCCCGACAACCTAGTATTTTTTCTATTCTGTTCTGTGCTATTCTGTTCTATTCCATTTCTTTTCTTCTTTTCACCTTCATTTTTTTTTTTTTTTTTAAGAGAGAGCATGTGCTACAGGGCACATGTGCTCACCAGAGACACGAAGAGAGAAAAACAGAAATCAGCCCCAAGGGGGATGGCCATGTTGCAATCCCTTCTCCTTCATCTCCTCTGGGGATTTTGGACATGTATGCATACGTGCCCAGCACGAGTTTCAAGCCACCACGTCAGGGTCTTGAGCCACAGTTGACCATGTGGGAGACCAGTTCCACAACCACTACACCACCTGGTAACCCCATCCATTTCTTTTTTAAAATGCTGATAGCAACCAATTAGGTTGTCCAAAGGCATGACATATTTTTTTCTATGTAAAAATGCATCATGATTTTTCCAGCAACCCAATGTGTTGATTTAATAGAATATAAATAGGTTGCATTTTTTGTTTGGGGAAACATTGGCCTACAGACTGTCTTGAAACTATTTTAAAAGTAGATTCAGCATTGGAATCTTTATTTAAAGGGTGGTTGAGATTTCCTAAATATTTATTTTTCAGTCATTATCAAATGGGTCAATCTCACCAGTTTTCTTTCATTTTAAGAGAGACAAACTGGTCTGACCAGTGACACTATTCTCCATCCTCCCTCCTACCTCCACTTCCCCAATCTGGCCAAGGGGCTTCATTGATTGCCTGTTTGGCATGTGTCTGGAACTGGTGGCAGCAGGGTTGGGCAGCTGTGGCTTACCAAGCCTTCTTTGTACACACAACCAGTGTTTCTTGTTTGTTTGTTTTAACCTGAGGAAACCTGGCTATGTTTGACTTCTCTTTTGGGGAAAGATTTCACTACGAAGACAGTGCAGGTGATCCTGGGTAAACACCTGACTCAGGAAGGCTTATTACCAAGAGATTGGGGAGATTTCAGTGGAATGGAGTCCTCTCTCTGCACTGAGACTACAGGGAGAGGGATCCAATGGACGGAAACCATAACTGCTACTATTCGGGCACTCTCTGTGTTAAAGGGGTTCTAGACATGTCATCTAATTTTTCTTCTTCTTTTTTTTCTTTTTTGAGAGATTTTTTATAGGGCACATATGCTCACCCAAAGAGACAGAAAGTGACAGAAAGTGGGAAATCCCCCCCCGCCCCACACACACACCCGGGAGATGGCCATGCAATCCCTTCTCTTCCATTTCCCTATTGGGATTTTGGGCATGCACACATATACGCCCTGTGTGAGTTTTAAACTACTGGGTCCAGGACTTGAACCACAGTTGACTTCATGGGAGTCCAGCAATATAATCATTATACCATCTGCTGGTCCTTCATTTAGTTCTTATAATCATCCAGTGAGTAGGTACTATTATCTTCATTTTAGGGCAGAACTATTTAGACTGTATGTGTCCTCTATAATGTGGTCTCTGTGGGGAAGAAAAAATGCCTGCTGCATGTTAAGTTCTCAATATCATACTTTTAAAAAATTATTTATTTCTTGGGAGAGAAGGAGAGAGAGACAAGCACCCCAACAGCATCTTCGCACACCATGCTGCACCCCCCAGCACCAGCCAAGGAGCATCAGTGTGTGTGTATGCACCTGGCATGTACGAGGAAACCTTGAGACACAAACCTGGGACCTTCCATGTGGCCTCAGCCCCACAGAGTAACGCATAACCGCTGTGCCACGAGGGCTGGCCTCAGTAACGTACACTCCACATAGACTTACTCAGTGAACAGTGGAGTGCATGCATTGAATATACATAAACCGCGTCTGGCTACTTTTTCTCTCCCTGAATGATAATGCATTCTGCATCTACATATCTACAAGAAGAGAATTAGAGACTGTGGAAATAAAATAACATCATGTGGGGGGAAGAAGTAGGAGGCATGGTGGTTAAGGCACTGGAATTCTCACATGGCCAACCATTTGAGGCCTGGATCTGGAGGCTTTCTCTCTCTCTCTCTCTCTCTCTCTCTTTGTCTTTCTCTGGCAAAACTCATGTGAAAAATAAATAAATAAAATAAATAATTCTGAAAAAATTATAGATCTTTTTAAAGAAAAAAATACAACATCATGGGGTAGAAACAGAAAAAAATGATGAAAGAGGATTGCTTTAAGATTTCTAGGAAAAATGGATATTAAGACTCTGAGAAAAAAAAGTTTTCAGAGACTTGATGCTCTGAGAACCTAAAAAAATCAGCATGAGCATTCAAGACATTATGGCTTTCAGCCACTTTTTAGGTAGTTAAATAGTGTTGACATGCTTTGTAAAGACCTTCTCCTTTAAAACTTTGCCTAAAAAAAGCCAAAGCCACAACCTCATAGTCAAGATCAAAGGCCAAGTACACATTTTCAGTACCTGGACTTGTAAATTTTATGTGCTATTGCTACAGTTATGTTTGATAAGTGAATTAACCAGAGATTTTCAAGTCTAATGGAGATTAGTCTGTCTTATATCAATATCGATGAAGTAGCTCTCTGGGTTTTAGCTTTCCAGGACTTAAATTGTCCATGAAATAACTGTTTTGCCCATACATTAGCCAAAAAGAAAGCAAGGCGGGTAAGTTGATAGTTATAACTTGAGATGGGGGTGGAGGTAGGACTCCCTTTGAGATATGTCTCCAAACATTAAATGTGGAAATTAAATTACAAAAATTAGAAAGAAAGAAAACAGGGAAAAGAAAAACCACACACAATTATAAAATGCTTACATTACCTAAGTAACACAAGATCCAAAGATGTGGGCCCACAGAACCAAATGCTTCTAGTGCCTGGGAAGTTCTATGTATCCTCAAAAATGCGATGGCTCTGGAAACTTCTTTTATTTTGTTCTCAGATAAATGACCAATAGATCTGTGATCCAAACAACTGAGGACAGAAAACCAAGTCTGGGGCCAGCGTGAAGAAAAGCTATGTATCTACAAACACAGGGGTGGGTAGAAGGGCCAACTCTCATGAAATGGGATTTTGCTCTCTTCCAACTGGACATGCACAGGAGCTAGGTTTTTATTTAAAGTATTAACTTATTTTTTTTTCCCCTTCAAGTTTAGCCAGAGACCTCATGGAGGTCTAAACCCAAGCCAAGCTTGATCTGCTTTAATTCAACCACTGTTGATTTATGGCTTAGCAAAAAATGTCTGAGAATTTTTTTAAGCTAAAAAAAACTCTTTTTACCCCAACTTGACTCTCTCACATCTCAAATACAGCTGAAGGGATATTTCTCAGACTTTCAAAAGACAAAGCCAGCTTTGGAATGGAAAGGAGCTCAGAAAGCTTCAAATCCCAGTGAAAAATCCTGTGAAAGCTCATATACAAGTAAAAACACACATATTGGAAGGTCATAGGACACATTAAATATACTCATTTGATTCCCTCGAATAGTCTAGAACAGGTTTGACCCAGGGTGGAAGAGGGGGTGTGAGGTGTGGGTGTCCTCTGAGGGTTTGCACCAAGAGAGACACAGAAGTTCTCTTATCTTTGTTTTAACTAACTCTTATCACCCTCTTTCTAAAAAAAATTAAAGGGACCAGCAGATGGCATAATGGTTATGTTGCTGGACTCACATGTAGTTGACTGCGGTTTGAGTCCTGGACCTCGCTTACAACTCACGTGGAGCGTGTGTATGCGTGCATGCCCAAAATCCTGAGAGGAGAATGGAAGAAAAGGGACTGCAGAGTGGCCATCCTCTCCGGCAATGATTTCTCACTTTCTGTCTCTGTTTCCTTGGTGAGCGCATGTGCCTTATAGCAAAAATCTCTCTCAAAAAAAAAAAATAAATAAATAAACAAACAAATACCATCTCCTTGTCCAGACAAAATGCAACTTGTGGTGGATTTTCGTCTCTACCTGGCTCTGGATTGTACATTGTTACACAATGTGAGCAGGGATTGGACTACTAAGCAACTACTACTTGTGAGAAGAAAACCCCAAGCCTCCAGTACCTTCCAGCTCTAACATTTAATAGATCAAACCCAGTTTACAACATGCAGTCTTTTCTTTGCCTCCATAACATTTGGGAAGGGCTGTGAGGTTTAACTATTTGCAAGTTGTGGGTTTCTATTGGGTTGTTGTAAAAGTCCTGACATATTTTTTTCTATGCAAAAATGTGTCATAACTTTTCTGACAGCCCAATAGTTTGTACCTTCTGTTTTTTTTCCCTACATGAGCAGCTATCTTTCCCATAGGATTGCAAGCTCAGTGAGAGCTTGAATCCATCATATGATTAGTCTCATTTCTCACTGTGACTTCCGACCTTCCTCTTGTTCTCTCTCGCGTCAGCCCAGTGAGTGTCAGAGTCCCCAGTCTCAGAAGAGCACTCAGAAGGACCGAAGCTAAAAGGCAGAAGCTGGGCCAAAAAGACACATTTTCGCTACCAGACTGTGGTGCTGGAACCCACATGCTAACTGTGGTTTGGGCTCCCAGCCCAGTAGGCCTGAAAACGTGGCAGGTGGGCATGCACACACATGCCCAAGATCTTGGAGGATGGAAGACTGGAGGAAAGGGATCACAAATGAGCCTCTCGCTCTCTCAGTCCTGCACGCACACCTGCTCACATCATGAATTAAAAAAATAATAAAAATAAAAGTGTTTCTTCTTGAGGCTGAGGAAGAGGCAAGTATATAACTTCTGATCATTTTATTGTACTCTTCTTCCTGTGGTATCTTCGAGAAGCAGGGAAGGTGCATTCTCTTCCATCACATATTGGTGTGCTGTGTATTTCTCCACCGAGAGCATCATTTTGTGAAGAAATCACTGGTTATCCAGCAGCTCTGCTCATGAATGTTAATACACATCCAACCCTGAGACTGCTTTGGCTCAGGCCTAGAATTACTGATTTTACTTCTAATGCTTTAAATTCCTTCCATGGTTTTAGTTTTTCAATGTCAAGAACAGGCTCTCACTCTTTTCTCCTGCCACTACAATGAACTCCTCGGAGACCAAAGCCACATCTGGGCTGTACATTAGCTTTTTGGCCTCAGACATCATACTGGTTGCATATCACATAAATGGATTAATGGGCAAGAAATAGACTTGACCACAAAAACAAATGAGATAATGGAACAGAATCGTGTTTAAGTACAAAAGAGCAGTCTGATTCTTGTCATGTACACTTTTCACCAAAATAACACACCAGCGTTTCTAAGTGAATTTATAAGAACAAAATCCTGGGGCTGGTAGGTGGCTTGGTGGTTAAGGGTGCTGGACTCCCACATGGTTGACTGTGGTTCAAGTCCTGGACCTGGCAGCTTGCTTTCTCTCTCTCACTCTAGTCCTCTGTAGTTAAATTGAAATAAATAAATGAATGAATAAATAAAGTAAAATAAGTTTTTTTTTTTAAAAAAAGAACAAAATCCTGACATCGACTGAGCATTTATGTTATTCTGAGTCCCATGGAAAGGACTTCATAGGTATTATCTCATTTAACCCTCACAGTTCTAGGGGTAATTACTATTTGCAATCAGGTTCTAATGCTGTGGAATTTGTACCACTAAAGTTCATTATGATTCATTTGGCTCATTCGTGGGGTTATGATGTTGTGATGTCTGGTGTGTGGCTCTCTTGTACCATGTGAAGATTTTGTAGTGCTTAGTACTTGCTTCAGCTATTTGCTGTATTCGCTGTTATAAGAAATAGATCCCCAAGATCCACTGCTTAAATAATAAAAATGCTTTTCTCTCATGTAGAAATGAAGGAAGCAGGTGTCAGATTGGCTGGTGGCTATATTCCACATGGTCATTCAGAGACCTTGGTTACTTTCATATTTCTTCTTCACATTCTCCTAGGTGTGATGTATTAAGGCATCATACCAGAAATGGCATATATTCCTCTACTTTCTTTGGAGAAAACCAAGTCACACTGCCATGTCTAATGTTAAAGGGAGCTGGGAAATTTATCCATGGGCAGCCCGTGTTTAGCTACAGTTCTATCACTACGAAAGAAGGGATGACGAGAACGTAGCAGTAGATCACTATATCCATTGCAGTCTTCAATATGTAAACAAGTGGAGAGCTAGGCCTATGTCTAGTTCATACTTGTTCCTATCACAGAACTCAACAGCTGCTACACAAATAACAACTTCTGGCTTATGTGCTAGCACTTTCTACTCCAGCATTTATGGCAGACATCACTAATCAACCATGGCAGTCTTTCTGCAGAGTTTGTGTATACCCTCAGAATTCTTTATAATGCAGTGCCCCCCCGGAAACCACTAGCAATAAGTGGGAACTGGTACAGAATCTGAATCCTAGGATCCCTCCCTGATTGTAAATATTCAAATATGGAATAAAGAGGAGACAGCATTATATCAGTTTTCCTTCTATTTCCATAGAAACAGATATGTTGGTAGCTGTGGCAATTTTAAAATATGTCCTATAAGTTTTTGACAAATCTTCCTTCAAAATGTAGAGCTTAGTGGGCTAGATGGTGGCACAGTGGTAAAACATGATGTGCTGCAGGGCTGACTCACATGGAAAGATTCTGGGTTGGTGTCCAGAGATTTCCCTGGGTGTGCTGGTCATGCATGCGCCCATGATCTGGGGCTGGATGAAGCTAGAGGTGGAGTACAATACCAAGATGCTATCAGGGTTGCTGGGGTCTAGCCTCGGCGGGGGTGGGTTGACTCGACGGAGGTGGCGCAGGTGAACAGAAGACAGAGGCCTCGGTGCCTTTTCATGCACGTCCTATGCCGGACACCCCTCAAAGATCGCTCTCTGAGGAGTGACAACTGCTAGGAATCATCGTGCCTTTTTATTGAAAATGTGATACATGCAAGTAAAGGGAGAGGGACTATGCTTTTCAATTATCAGCTCATAAAGTTTTAACAATAGAGAACATAGATTCTATTCAGGGTTGGATTAAGGGTGGGTCTAGTGCAGTTTTGCAATTGTAGGTGGGTCTCCATGGAATGCAGTTTCAGGAAAGCAGTTCAGGTAAGCAGAGATGATTATCAGCTGATGCGGCACAGCAGCCATCTTGCGATTACCGGGAATGGTGCTGAGAAAAGAAAATCTCATTCCTATGGATCTTAATAAAGAATGATACTTATATAGCTTCATAGGGATCTAAAACTTAATTTGAGGAATCCTAATATATTTATCTATTTCACTTGGTGAGGGTGGAGGTGTCCTGGGCCAGTTTTGGCCTAATCCTATTTTAAGTAAAGAAAGGATTAAGTTTACCTTAAATGTATTTTGAAGGGCCTTCCAAAGGTCAAGATTATTTCTACCTAGAAAGAACTTCAGCCCACCCTCTATTGTGACCATGGAGATAAAGCACTGTAATTAACAGTAGGTGATCAGAGCAAAGGGGAGTGGTTGGGGGACTTCCTGGAAAATTTTATCGTATACTCAGGATGTATAAGAGAGCTATGTAATTCTTTTATAGTAGTATATTGGGGAGTCAGAGGGGGGTTGCTTCCCAGCAAGGCTGCCACAGTTTCTGGAGCAAAATCCTAGGTCGGGGGGGGGGGGGGGCACACAGTACTAGCGGCCTTGCCAACGTACTGAACCGACCGGAAGCAGGGGGAGGCTCAGACAGATCCTGGGGCCCAGCTTGGTCGGACTCCTCCAAGGGTGCCATCTGTCCCTATCATTCACAGAATAATAAATAAATAAACTTTAAAAGGTAGAGTTTAGTTCTCCCTTTGAAAGTGGGAGGAGACTTAAAGGCTGTCATTAAAAGGATTCACCTTCTACCTGCTCTGTCTCACTTTTCAAAATGCTCACTCTGGCCAAAGCCAGCTACTGTGTCATGAGGACACTCAAGCACTCTGGAGAAGTCTAGGATGAGAGGAGCTGAGGCTTCCTTCCAACGACCAGCACCTATTTGCCAACCGTGTGTGAACTAGCATGGCACTGGATCCTTCAGCCCCAATTGAGCCTTCAGATGATTCAGCCCTAGGCAACATCTGCTTGTGGCCTCATGAGAGATCTCAAGCAAGAACTTCCCAATTGAACTCTTCCCAAATTTCTGACTGATAGAAATCACAAGAGATAATAAATGGTTATTGTTGCTTTAAGCCAGTAAGTCTTAGGGAAACTTGGTATGCAACAAAAAGTGTAGACAAAAAACTAAAATAGCTACTTTCTCCAAAAGAGAACTTGGAGAGTGTCAGGAGAACTATGAGAAGAGCAGAGAGCAGAGAGATGAAGATTTAATTTTTATTTTTCGGTAGTTGGGCTATTTCAGTGATGGCAGCTCCTGACTTGGACTAGACCAAGAATGACTTCATCTTTATTAGGGTGATCAAAATTGACTTGCTATTTAAGGAAGAATCAATAAATATCTCTCTCTCTCTCTCTCTCTCTCTCTCTCTCTCTCTCTCTCACACACACACACACACACACACACACACACATAGAAATGAAGAGTTTCTTGTGGTTTTCCCAACCAGCTAGATTGCAAGAGGTGCAGTAGTTCAAAATTCCTCCTGTTGACTCCAAGATACCTCCCAAACCATACTTACATCTTCCATTTTCAGATGGCTTACTGCAGTGACCCTTAACTTCTCCTGAGATACCTCATCCTATTGTCCAGAGATCCCACCCATTCACATAATTCTGTCGCAAAATCTTTTCCTTCTCTCCATTTAACATGGTCCTGTTTTTCAATCTGCAATCCAGCTTCATCAGCAGATTATGGGCACATGCATGCCAAGCACACTCTAGGAAGTCTCTGGACACAAACCCCAAATCTTTCCCTGTGAGTCAGCCTTGCAGAACATCACGTTTTACCAATTATTTTTTCATACCACAGCTGTAAGAGAGGACAAACTCACTTTCCTACCAAACCTGTGCTTACTCGCATGGTCTGGTGCAGGACTTCTTAACTGGGACTGTGTTAAGGATGATTTTGTTTTTATCTGTGCTCTCTTGAAGGCAAGTAATAGAATCATACAAGCTTTTTAAAGCAAAGATGGATCATTTGTTATTGAAGTTCAGGGACATCTCACTACATTAAAGAACAGGAATGAGCCAAGCTTCCTAGGGCTTGTGGTTGGGAAGTGGGAAACCTTCCTTAACTTTCTGGATCTCTGGGTCTCTTCTTTGCCTTTCTCTGGACCTCTGTCATTCTCAGTACACAGTTATTTCTGATATTTGGTCTCTGGGGCAGATGCAAAGAGTTACCCACTGTGCCAAAATGCACATGCAGCAATTCCAGACAGCCTGAGACTCTAACTCTTTCTCAATTTCAATTTCAACTTCCTCAGTTGAAACTCATCATAGTAGGTGGCTGAGAGACAGTTAAAGGAATCATAAAACGAAGCACTTTACAATAGGTTCTCTGTAGTGTATATGTACATCTTGGGGGGATAGTGCCTCTATTTCCATGAGATTCTCAAACAAATCAATGGACAAACGTCCACAGGAATATGACTTAGGATTCCAGATGCCATCACTGTCACTGAAGCTCAACGATGGCTCCAGAGAAAGTGGGACCCCTTGCTCCAGCTCCTGCCTGTCTCCATTGTAGGGCAAGTACCTTTCCCATTAGTACACGAATGGAGGCTTAAAAAAATTATCTTCACTCCCCAGTGGGAACTTTCTGGGGTTGACCATCAGTCTCCAAACATAAAACCTCACTATCCTCCTGTCAGGCACCTTGACCTCTCACGCCCACCTCCCACCCCGCCTTGTGTCTGCTCTACTAGCCCCTGGACAAGTCCAGAAATGTATAAATGGCAGGGGACACACACTGAACGCTTGCTTTATGAATAGTTTCTGGTCTATGGTTCTGTATTAGGACTTGTTTGGTTGAAAGTGATAGAAATCCAGGTCCAACAGGTGGTGTGGTGGTTAAAGGGTGCTGGACTCCCAAATGGCTGACCATGGTTTGAGTTCTGGACCTGGCAGCTTGTTTTTCCTCTCTCTCTCTCTCTCTCTCTCTCTCTCTCTCTTTCTCTCTCTCTGTCCCTCTATGGTCAAATTAAAAAATTAAAATAAATATAAATAAAGTTAAATAAGATATTCTTTAAAAAAAAAGAGAAAGTGACAGAAATCCAACTTTAAGTAGCTCACTTAGGCAAGTAGGCTCCTCACTGTCTCATGTGTGCACAGCATAGACAGTAGGTGGAGTGTCCTCTGGCACAGCTGAACCCAGGACTCAGAGGTGCTACCAGGCAGTGTTTGTCCATCTGTGAGCTCTCGATGTGTCAGTCTCATTCTCTTACTGTTGATGGTCAGCTTCCATTTGTTGGCGAAAACGGGCATACTTGCAGACAGCTGCAAGCTCATGTCAGCTCAGTCTTAGAGGGAAGTAAAGAACTCTTGCTTAGAAACCAAATATAAAAACTCAGGGAGGGACCAGCAGATGGTGTAATGATTATGTCACTGAACTCCCACGTAGTTGACCATGGTTCGAATCCTGAACAGCTTAAAACTTACACCAGACATGTGCGTGTGTGCCCAAAATTCTGAGAGGAGAATGGAGGAGAAGGGACTGTGTGGCATGGCCATCCTCCTAGGGGGTGATTTCTTGCTTACTGTCTCTCTGTCTCTCTGGTGAGAGCACAGGTCCTACAGCAAAAATCTCTGTCTAAACAAAACAAAACAAACCAACTCAGGGGAAGGCTTGAGTTGCCTGTATTGGGTCACATTCTCATCCTTGCCTTCACAAAGGCCAAGATTATGGGGTGCTACGACCTCCACCTCTAGTTGGAAGGCAGCATGGTAGGGTGAGTGGCTTCACTATAACCGCATGAAGTAGAATATAGTAGTTCTTCAAAAGAAGTGTGACATTTTCCAAAAGATGGAGGCAGGGAAGGGATGCCAATGGTCAGATTAAAAAACAGGTAAACAGGGACCAGCAGATGGTGTAATGGCTATGTCGCTGGACTCCCATGTAGTCAACCGAGGTTCGAGTCCCGGACCCAGTGGCTTAAACTTGGGCATGTACGCACATGGCTGGGTGCATGTGTGTTCATGCCCAAGATCCCGAGAGGAGAATGGAGGAGAAGGAATTGCGGCATGGCCATCCCCATGGGGAATGACTTCTCACTTTTTGTCTCTCTGTCTCTCTCTGTCTGGCGAGTACATGCACCCTATAGCAAAAACCTCTCAAAAAAAAAAAAAAAAAAAAAAAACCCTCCCATTTTTAAAACATTCTCTGTGGGGACCAGGAGGTGGCATAGTGGTAAAATGCAAGACTACATGGGAAAGTTGCAGGTTTCCATCCAGTGACCTCCCAGAGTACCTCAGCAAGCCACACACATGGTCAAGGTTGGCTCAGGCTGAGGCTGAGGCAGAGGCTGGAGTGGATTGTGGCATCAGGATCCTCTCAGAGTGCTTTCTCTCCCTCTCTCTCATTCTCTTGCTCATGGTGTAAATAAATACACTTCAAAAAAAAACCCAAAAATTCTGTCTTCAGAAAGGACAGATTCTATATATGGCATTAAAGTGGATTCAGTCATTGAATATAGAAGTGGGTATAGAGTTAGAGGGACCAGTAGGTGGTGTGGTGGTTAAAATGCTGGACTTCCACATGGCTGATCACAGTTCAAGTCCCAGACCTGGCGGCTTGCTTTCTCATTTTCCCTTTCTCTTTTTCTCTGGTCAAATTATAAAATAATAATAACAAAAAATAAAATTAAATAAATAAACATATGTATTTTAAAAGTAGATTTGGATATGTCCTAGCTCTGCCTAAAGTAATCAACATTGTGTGGGGCCAGCAGTTGGTTAAGGTGGCTCGACTCCAACATGGCCGACCACAGTCCGAGTCCCAGGCTCGGTGGCTTGAAATCACACCAGGCACATGTGCATGCATGACCAAGATCCCGGGAGAAGAATGGAGAAGAAGGGATGGCGACATGGCCATCCCCTCTGGGGGGTGATTTCTCACTGTTTCTTTCTGTCTCTCTGACAAACATACATACCTGAAGGCAAAATCCTAAAATAAATAACTAAGATAAAATAATCAGAATTGTGAGGCGCCAGCCCTCTGCACTGTCTGGACTGTGAAGGCAATCATCTGTTATTGGGGCAGAAACAGCGGCCTTCCTCTCTGACCCTGCGCCTTTCTAAGCAGGGAAACTTCGACAGATGCCTCGGCACTTTGACACAGACCAGCCCGTTGCCAACAAATATCTAGTCTCTTTAAAATGTCTTAAATTGGGAGAGTTTGTTTTGAAGTTGAGTGGCAGTAAACGGTGGAACACATTGGTTCATCATTGTCATCTTTTTAGAAGGGAAAGAAAGAGAACAGACCAGAAGGGGTGCCTGCTGGGAACCGAGAGATATAGGTTCAGCCCCAGCACACTGCTGATTCCCTGGAATCTGAGCAAATGGCCCTTCTTTGGACTCTGCTGGTGCAGCTACAAAAGCAAAGCTCAGAGCTCCCTTCACCTGGACGTTCTCGGGTGCCACCTGCTAGCTGCTTTACTCACACCATGGTTCTCAAACTTCATGGGCATCAGAGTCCCCTGGAGGGTTTTTGGAACATGGATTGCAGGGCCCACTCCTTGAGTTTCTGATTCAGTCCACCTAGGGTGAGACCTGAGAATTGTTTTTGTTTTTTTTTTTAGTTGCCAGAGGGTACATGAGCTGTGAGGGTGGAGGACAGAGTTGTGGGGAAGTACCTCCCTAATGGGGGGATTACACTGCATTCTCTTCTCCACCTGACCTCTGGAGGCATCTGGGGCACGTCTGCATGCCTGCACCCAGAGTGGTTTTCAAGCCATGAGCTAGGACTCCAGCTGCAGCTGGCCATGTGGGATCCAGCTCCCTTAAACCACGAGGCTACGGAGGCCCCCAATATTCACATGTCTTTTGTTTGTTTTACATTTATTTGTTTGTTGTGATTTTCAAGGCTCCAGGTCTGGGACTTGAACTGCTGTCTGCTGTGTAGGAATTCAGCACCTTAAACATCATGTCACCTGCTGTCCCCCACTCCCAGTGTTTGCATTTCTAACAAGTTCTCATGTGATGCTGATGCTGCTGATCTGGGGACCATACTTTGAGAACCATTGGTTTATATGATCTCATTCAAGACTTATGGAACACTGTGATATTATACTCCTAGGTTTTCACATGCGGAAACTGAGGCTCAGAGAGCAATAACATAGATATTGTCAGAACAATGATTTAGATCCAAGACTACTTGAACCCAAATGCTCACTGTGACCACATTACCTTCCTCTGAGGCTTCTTTTCAGCTTCAACTTTTTCAATATATTTTTTTTAGAGTTTTAGGGAACGAGCAGTTAGCGTAATGGCTATATCGCTGGACTCCCACGTAGTCGACCGCAGTTCGCGTCCTGGACCCGGTGGCTTAAAACTCACGCCGGGTGCGTGTGCGTGCATGCCCAAGATCCCGAGAGGAGAGTGGAGGAGAAGGGATTGCAGCGTGGCCATCACCCCGGGGGGTGATTTCTTGCTTTCTGTCTCTATGTCTCTGTCTGTCTGGCGAGCGCACGTGCCCTATAGCGAAAACCTCTCCAAAAAAGAAAAAAAAAAGTGTTTGAGATTTTTGCCATAGGGCATGTGTGCTCACTGGGGAGAGTGTGTGTGTGTGAGAGAGAGAGAGAGAGAGAGAGAGAGAGACATAGAGAGAGGGAAAGTAAGAAATCACACCCCCTCCAGGAGAGATGGCCATGCCGTAATTCCTTCTCCTCCATTCTCCTCTCAGGATTTTGGGCGCACACACATGTATCCAGTGTGTTTTTTTTTTTTTAAATTATTATTTATTTAATTTTATTTATTCATTCATTTATTTTAATTTGACCAGAGAGGGACAGAGAGAGAGAGAGAGAGAGAGAGAGAGAGAGAGAGAGAGAGAGAGAGAAGGAAAGGGAGAAAGGAAGCCGCCAGGTCCAGGACTTGAACCATGGCTGGCCATGTGGGAGTGTCCAGCACATTAACCACAACACCACCTGCTGGTCCCTCCAGTGTGTTTTTCAAGCTGCCATGTGAGAAACACAAACTACGGAGCTAGCCAGGTGGGATCCAGCCTCTTACCACCACGTCCCCTGCTGGCCCCTCAGCGTCAATGTCTTGTTTCTAGTTTATAAACAACAAAACTCACACACTGAAGACCAAATCGAAGCTCTCCAGAAAGACCCAAGAAAATCCCAAGCATGTACAGCCTCTGCCTGTGACAGGTGAGTCAAATGTTGAACCCAGGTACAGACATAAGGGACTAGAACCACAAGGTGGGGCGGGAGGGGGGGCAGTCCAGCTTCATTAAGGCACCCCCTGCCGCCGCCTTGAACTTTTCTTTCCCTTGTCCTGCAGTTTATTTGGCATCCTCTGAGTCTGTTAATCCACAGTCATTTGGGTGGCAGAAAAAAAAAAAAAGTGGAAATGAGCTTTCTTCAATGTTGACTTTTCTTTCAAATTCATGACAATGCGGTGTCCCCGGGAATGGTTATTTTCTCCCCTTTCTCCCTAGCGTGAATTCTCAAGTAAGTAGCAAATTATTTCAAATGCGCGCCAATTGCAGTGGACAGCTGCCAGGAGAGAAGTGAAAATAAACTGGTGACAGGAAGTGTCGCAGTTCACAGAAAGGGCAGCGAGAATATAGTGGAGCAAGTCCATGACACTTCTGGGTCCACATGCTGAAAGACTCACCCGGACAGACTGGGCAGCCACAAATCTAGTAATTCATTAAGTGAGGGGAAACGCTCCCAGAAACAGTTCTCTCCTCTCCTAACACCCTTTGTCTTTTAATTTCCAAACGTGGGTTCATTCCTATGTCAAGCAAGCCTGGGTGGGTCTCTCTAAACAACTCCTTCATTTGTGATGGAACACACTGCAGCAAACGAACGCTTTGACTCTAAGTGTTTTAACAGGCTGAGGTTTCCAAGCTTTAGGATCACAAGACGGATATATGATCAGTGTGAACTAGAAAATAGCATCACTAACAGCATGAAGGATGGTGGAAACAAAAGCGAATCATATGGAACTTTGCCCAGCAAAGGGATTACAAGACTGGAAAGAAAGTTTCAGGGATAAAAAATTATAGTGAAAGTTAATCATAAGATAAAATAAGATGACAGAGCCAAGATCAAGTATATCAATCATAACAATAAATGTAAATGGGCTTAATTTACTTATTAAAAAAAGATTTCCAGATTGACTATAACAACAGTGTCTAACACTCTGCTCTACACAAAAAAACACATGAAAAACAAGAAATCCTAAAAGGTTAAAAATAAAAGAACAGGGTCACCAAGTGGCATGATAGTTAAGGTGACTAGATCTCACATGGCTGGTTTGAGTCTCAGATCCGGTGGCTTAAAAAACGCAGTGGCTTGAAAATCATGCTAGGCACATGTGCATGAGTACCCAAAATCCTGAAAGAAAAATGGAGAAAAGATTGTGGCATGACCATATCCTACTACTGGTTCTTGTTCATATTCACTCTCTTTCTCTCTCTTTAGTGAAAGCATGCATCCTCTAGGAAATAAAAATAAGAATAAACTAAAAGGACAGACAAAGATTAAAGCAAAGACAAATTAAAATTTTTTTTTGAACTTTTTGCTACAGGGCACATGTGCTCACCAGACATAAGAGAGAGAAAATTCCCTCAGAGGGAATAGCCATTATGCAATCCCTTCTCTTTCATTCTCATCTTGTGATTTTTGTTTTTAAGAATTATTTTATTTAACTTTTTATTTATTATTATTTTCCAGTTTCGATCAGAGAGAGACAGAGGAAGAGAGAGACATTAAGTGAGAAAGCTAGCCACCAGGTTCAGGACTTGAACCGTGGTCAGCCATGTGGGAGTCTAGTACCTTTAACCGCCATGCACCTGCTGGCCCCAAACTAATAATTATTAACAAAATAAAAACCTAAAAAGACCATCCTATCTGAAAATTTAAGAAAAAAATGCTAATGGGCTGCCATCCGTGAGAAAAGTACAACATGAGACTACAGAAATTTCTTAAAATAGCAACAACTGAAGCCCAGCCACAGCAGCATAGCTGTAGTCAACGCTCTGCAATGATGGGGGTCATTGGGAGATTAGGATTTGGTTCCTAGTTTCTGGGTGGACATACTGAGCGTGCCTATGACCACGGCTGACAGGTAAAGGCCGCAGCAGGAGGCATGAGTGCCTTTCTCGCTCGCTCTCTCTCTCTCTTTCTCTCTCTCATAAAAGAAAGAAACTAAAAAAAAAAAAAAAAAAACCAAAAAAAGTAATAATGGAGGTTCAGCCCCAAAGCCTAGGGGTTAAGGGAGCAAAATACCACATAGCTGACTGGATCTGAAAAACACTCTAGGGGAACAACAGGTGGTGTCACGGTTACATCGCTGGACTCACACATAGCTGACTGCAGTTGAGTTCTGGACCCAGCAGCTTAAAACTCACACCAGACGCCTGTGCGTGCATACCCAAAATCCCAAGAGGAGAATGGCAGAGAAGAGACTGTAGCATGGCCATCTCCCCTGGGGGGTAATTTCTCACTTTCTGTCTATCTTTGGTGAGTGCACATGCCCTATAGCAAAAATCTCTCTTAAAAAAGAAAAGAAAAACACTCTAGGTGTGTGTACATGCAAGCCCCCAAAGCCTGACACGAGGGACAAATAGAGGAGAAGGGAGTTCAGTGTAACCACGCTCCACTGTGAGTGCTTTCTCTTACTCTCTCTGTTTCTCTGTCTCTCCTTCTCTCTCTGGCAAGCGCACATACTCTCTGGCAATTGAAAAAAAAATGAAAACACAATCAACTCTTTGTTATTTAGCTAAAGTAACTAACAGAAGAAAAAGTATAGCATTAAATACCTGTATCAATAAAAGTGAAAAGAAATAAATCAAATATCCCATTCAAAAAGCAAGAAAAGAACAAAGTAAACCAAAAGGATCTTAGAGAAAAGGAATTAATAAAGATAAAAGCAGAAATTAATGAATTAGTAGAACTAACAAACTCAAGGATAAAATGAACAACAAAATATGCAAATTACCAGCTGAAGTAGTCAAGGAAATAAACAGGAGAAAGCACAGACACACGAAATTAGCAATATTGGCTGTGGATGGGTGGGGATTACCATCAAAGCAAAGGAACTCTGAAATAAAAACATAAGAAAGTTTTTCTCAACTCTTTACAAAAATATTTGAAAACTTAGATGAAATGGATAATTTTCTAAACTAATACAACCTACTTCAATTGGTCATGGTAGAGACACAAAGTCTTAGCAGACCAATTATCACAGAAGAAACAGAGAAAGCAAGCACTCTCCCACAAAAAGCACCAGGCCTGACTGGCTTCACAGGGAAATTCTAGCAACCCTTTAAAGATCAAATAATCCCAGTGTTATTTAAGAGCAAAGGAAAAGAAGAAATGCTTTAGAAAATTTGAACTTTAGTAAGAATAACAACTACAATGAACTAAAACATATAAAATACGGTTATACCTATGAGTTAATAATATAGATCTAAAAAAAAAAAAAAAAAAGGCAAAAACTCGCCCCCTTTCAGATGATGCCAAGGATCTTTAGTCTGAAAGCTGACCATGAAGAATCAAGTATCCATCCTGCTTTTCCTATGTGAACTCCACCTTCAAATGAGGGTAAATTTTTCTTTGCAGAAACATTCCAGCAAAGAACTTCTAGGCTTAGAATATCACTCTTCCGTAACCCTTAACAAAATTCGTGAATCTGGGCTATAATCATCAAAGGCTACTCACTTCTCAAAAAGAGAGCTCAAGAGACAGGTATTATATGTCTCCCAGTGGAAGTTCACCGTACCATCTGTAGTGTATTCTCAGCACAACCTGACCAAGCCTCCACAGCTACTAATTTATAAGAAACACATGGTCCAGAGGAATATATTAACTAATGCCATGGAGAAACCACCAGCAAACCCCAGGCTACCAAAACACTACAGGACAAATGACTCCGTTTCCTAAACAAATGAATTACAAGAGGGAAAGAAAAGACAGAAGGAGATTTGCGGCATGCACACACATGCACCCAGTGTGTTTTTCAAGACACGGTCTGGGATTCAAACTGTGGTTGGCCATGTGAGATCTGGCTCCTTCCATCACTAGACCACATAGCTGACCCATCCATGAACTTGTTGAATATCCCTTTTATAGTAAATAAAAGAAAAATCCAAGGCTGGTCCCATGGCCTAGTAGTTAAGGGAGCTGGATTCCACATGGTTGACTGTGGTTTGAATCCTGGCCCCAGAGGTCTTAAAAAGTCACTAGGTGCATATGTGCATGCCCCAAATCCTGACAGGATAGAGAAATGGAGGAGAAAGGATTACAGCATGACGATGTCCCATAAAAAGGTACTTTCTCCCCTGCCTTCCTGTCTGCCAAGCACATATGCTCTCTGGCAACTTGAAAAAAAGAAAAACCCAGAAAATAGAAAGAAATACAATCCACTCACAAATTCACTTCCTGACATTCAGGGACCACCATACAAAATTAGTATTTTTTTCCAGGGTTTTTTTTTTTATTTTTTTATGTAAATGAGATCAGGCAGTTGGAAATACATTTTCAAGACCTAAACTCATTGAAATAATAAGCTGATCTTGGATGGTAAAGACCTGAGTGGAACATCAGTGTATTGAGGTCATCTATCTCAGTGCCTCAACTGTGCATCATTTTAGTCCCTCCTCCCCACTTGGGGACATTGGGCAATGTCTGGAGACATTTTTGTTTTTCACAACTCAAGGGGTAGGTATTGCTACTATGGTCCATGTAGCTAGCTGTGCTTTAAATCCTGGCTCTTGGTGGCTTGAAGAACACACCCTGACAGGATGGAGAAATAGAGAAGAGACTGTGGTGTAACCACATCACATGGGAAAACTTTCTTTCGTTCTCTCTCTCTCTCTCTGGTGAGTGGATGTGCCCTTTAACAAATAAAATTAATTAAATTTCAAAAAAAGTTTATTTCTTTCATGTGTGACACATACAGAGAGAGAGACAGGTACCTCTGATGAAGTCTTCCCGTTGCAATCCGACCCTCTCCTCAGCCAGCCAGGATCATGGGTGCCCTCCCCCCTCCAGGTACTGGGAGACTTTGATACATGAATATGTGGCATTCCTGTATGGCCTCCGCATGACGGTGTCACATTGGCACTGCTGTCCCTGGAAGTGTCTTTTGCTGCTTCCCCTCACTCAGGGATATGAGGTTCCAGCTGATCTTTCCGGAGCAGAAACTCCCTGGACATGGTAGAGCAGAGTCGGAGGAGATGCGTCTTTGTCTTTCTCTCGACCTTGCTGGCCTGAGCTAGCGCTTAACCCCCGTGCCAGGTGCTCCGTCCCCACCGCCCTCTCACCTCCCACCACCACCCTCCCTTCTCTGCATCTGTCTCATGCTAATAAAGTCCAAATTCTCCAAGTGACACGTAGAGTCTGGGCTGCTGCTGTGTTGGCTGTCCGGTGGGCATTCCTTGGAGTGAGGAAAGGAAGCCCAGACGCTCGCCCTGGAAACGTGGCCTCCGCCTGCGGAAACGTTGGCAGAGACTCCAGGGAAAGGAGCAGGGGACTGTTTTCGAGGGTGAGGCTGTAGGCCCCTTCCCGAGCTTCTCCTTGGCACAGACACCAGGGGGCGCCTAGGTGATGCTGGCCGTGACACCTCCCACTCCCACTGTTAGCCAAGGGCCTGGGGAAGGAGGGTGGGGGAAGTAGCACCCCCTGGACCCCGCACGTGCTCCCGTGTGCCGGCCTGGCTGTCCTCAAGCCACATGCCACGGTGGGCACTGGGTGTGGCTTGTGCAAGGAAGACTGAAGCTTTACGTTTATTTCATTTTAATTTAGAAGCAATGCTCAGTTCACTTACTGAAAAAAAAATCTTAAAAATACGTTTGGAACAACTTGGGTATGTGGAACATACCTTTTACTTTTACAACTGCAAATTTCATGAAATCTAAAAACAGAGCAAGTAGTTACAGTGAAAATTTAGCATCTGGATCGAGATGTGCTCTAAGTATAAAGTATGCCCAGGTGTGCAAGACTTGGTATGAAAAAGAAAGTAAATAGATTCTAATTTTATAAATATTGATTACTAGTGGAGATGCTGATGTTTGGGATATATTGGGTTAAATAAAATAGATGATAAAATCGGGGCCAGCAGGTAGTCTGGAGGTTAAGGAGACAGGGTTTCGCATCATGGCCGACTGTGCAGATCGAGTCTTGGGCCTAACATGGTGTTCGTGTGTGTGCGTGCCCAAAACCCTGAGAGGAGAATGGAAGAGAAGGAACTGCAGCGTGGCCGTCACCCCTGGGGGTGATTTCTCTCTCACCTTTCCTCCCCCTCTCTCTCTCTCTGGCAAGGGCATGAGCCCTATAGTAGAAACAGAAGTGTGTGTGTGTGTGTGTGTGTAGATAGATACTACAGAATTATTTTGACCTACTTCTTTTTACTTTTTTAGTGTGGCTACTAGCACATTTTAATTATTTATATGTCTCACATGGTATTTCCATTGGAAAGCAGTGCTCTAGACTTGTAGAAGCAGAAAACACCAGAGCTGGAAGGGGTCTTAGCGCCTCCCCTCGTTTTAGAGCTGAGGAGTCTGGCACACAGGGAGTTTCAATGATGCTCTTGAAAACTGGAACCCAGACCTCTTTTCTCCTGGCCTAGGTTGCACAAAAGCTGGGACATTACAAATAAGCCAAGTTTGGGCCAGCAGGTGGTGTAGTGGTGGGGATGCTGGACTCCCACATGGCCAGCCCTGGTTTGAGTCATAGGCCTGGCAGCTTGAAAATCACAAGAGTGTGTGTGTGCACAACCAAAATCCCAGGAGGAGAATGGAGAAGGGATTTTAGGGCGGCTGTTCCCCCTGAGGGTGATTTCTCACTTACCCTCTGTGTCTCTCTGTCTCTGTCTGGTTCATGCATCCTATTACAAAAACCTAAATAATAGTAATAATTAAATAAGCCAAGTTGCAATAAGTGAGGTAATGAGTTGAGATACATGGTCTTGATAACAGGGCAGTGATTACAATAAGATGTGTCAAACGTACAATGGTTTTTGTTATTATTCTTGCCCTTCTCTGAGGAGCATAAAAGGCCCTGCATGTGTTCCCTGAGGTTACTTTGTGTTTTTGTTTGTTTGTTTTTGGTTGTTGTTGTTGTTTGTTTGTTTTTAAAGAATTATTTTATTTAAATTTATTTATATATTTTTATTTGACCATAGAGGAAGAGAGAGAGAGCAAGAGAGGAAAGTGAGAAAGCAAGCCTCCAGGTCTGGGACTAGAACCATGGATGGCCATTAACCACCATGCCACCTGCCGGCCCCTAGTTTTGGTTTTTAGACACCTGCCCCATTCTGGCACCTGGATCGCTGGAGCTTGGAGGGCGCCACTGGGGGGGGTGGTCCTGTGAGAGATGCCCCCTTCTCGTTCCCACAGGCTCACAGTGAGGCTGACACAGAACAAGGGGTTTTGGCTTCTTTCCTTGTCCTCCTGTCTTCCTTCCTAATGCCTCCTATTCTACTGAGGGGCAAAGACATTTTTTTTGCCATGGAGATGCCAGCCCTGGTCCCCACCACCTGACACTTGTTGCCCTGTGAGCATGGTGTTGTGTAGCCTTTTTCTACCAGAACTTGGACCATTTCCTGTCGACACCAAAATATTGCAAGAAATTACAGTAGGGTCATTATCAACCTACCTTTCTTCCTCTCTCCCTGCTTCCTTCCTTTCTTCCCTACCCCCCTCCCATCTGTCTTCCCATCCTTTCCCTTATTTTATTCTCTGCATTTAGTTTCAAGCTTACAATAACATTTACAAAAAAAAAAAAAAAAAAATTTCTCCCATGAGAGAGAAAGACAGAGAGAGAGAAGGACGCCACAAGGTCTCATGCCAAAACCCTCCCCTAGCCTCAGCTGCCCCACGTCATGGGGGGGGGGGGCGCTCTTGCACACACCCAGGCTTTGCAGGGTGGCCCTGGAATGTGAATGGGGACCTTCACCTGTGAGTCCAGTTGCATTACTGCTACACCACCATCTGGCCCCAGAACTCTTGTTTGGAGCTAAGCAGTATATTGGGGTTATTTATCACTTGTCTTTTCTCCCCACAAATGAATGCCTTGAGGCACCGTGGTCACGGACCTCCACGTTAACAATTTTACTATGGGATTAGGTCTCCCTCTGCTCTGCAGCAGCTCCTGGCGGCTGGTACTTTGTCCCGTCAGTAAGTCCTGGTTGGCATGACTGTGCGGGGGCGCCTCGTCTCTAAGAAGACGGGGTGTGTGGGAAGGGGCCAGGGAGAGATTGTGACCGAGTAGCTTAGTTTTGGTGGAACAGGAGATGCCTGGGCCTGATGGCCTGTATCCCTGCTGTTTCCTTCCCTGGAAGGGCTTCCGGACTCTGCAGTTGTGTGGGTGCTGTGTGTGGCCTGGGCCTGGCCTTCCCCTCTGGCACATGCCTGAGCAGCCTGGCTGCCTGCAGCTCTCACACGAGCCTCAGGACCGTCCTGTAGAGGGCCATTGTGGGCCTTGGCAGAGGCCCGTGGTTCTCCCTAGGGCGAGCAGCTGGGATCGGTTCTCTGCCCCCAGGCTGCTGGCCATGGGTTAGTCCATTATCACCCTGGTATTGGCTCTCTGGGAAGGCTTCTGGGTGCAAGTGTGCCATAGAACCGAGTGGTGGCTGCCATGTGGCACGCTGACCCCTGGCTGTCTCCACCTTCCCAGGCTGTGCCCAGCCAGGCTCCTTGTCCAAACCCAGGACCTCATTGGCAAAGCTGCTGCAGTGTTCAGAAATGAGTTTGAAAAACAGGGGAACTTCTGTCTCCTCAAGTCCTTTGGAAACCCAGAGCCTCCTCCCTTGTTGGCTTCACTGTTTTGCTCAACTCCACGTTCATGCAGCAAACAGAGGAGAGGACAGAATGTCACGGAATACCAAGGGCCAACAGACTAGACACAGGGCACCTGAAGGCCTTGGAAATTGACAATGCCCCCAAAGCCATCGCTAACTCTTTCTGTGAACTGTCTCTGACTTCTCCAGGCCTAAGGTATTCAGACCTGGCACATGAGAACATCCTTTCACTCACTCGATAGGTTGTTATTTAGGTGAAAGGACCTAGGTAAGGTGGAAGGAGTTTGCAGACCAGAAGGAAGGAAGCACGTGGTTACTGTCACTGTGTACGCCATAGACTGCTCCTGACCAGGACTCCAGCTTTGGAGACTTCCTGGCTCCCTGACCCCACCAGCCTTCTTGCTCAAACTTCTTTCTTCCTTTCTTTTTTTCTCTAGGGTGCATGCGCTCGCCCGAAATGGCCACACCACAATCCCTTCCCCTCCATTCTCTTCTCAGGATCCTGGGCACACACGCACACGCACCCGGCGTGAGTTTAAGACACCAGGTCTGAGACTCGAACCGCGGTTGACTACATGGGAGTCCAGCGACATAGCCAATACGCCAACTGCGGGTCCCTCAAACACTTATTTTTTACTTTCCTTCCTCCCTGCCTTTACCTCAGCCATAGACATCTAATTTCAGACCAATGCCATACTGAATAGATTTATTTATTTAGTTTTGGATTTTTTGCCATAGGGCACGTGTGCTCACCAGAGAAAAACAGTTAAGAGGAAAAGTGAGAAAGCACTCTCCACCCTGGTGGGGGAGCAATCCCTACACCTTTCGGGATTTTGGGCACACACGCATGTGTGCCTGGCATGATTCTCAAGCCGTTGGGTCCAGGATTCAACCATGGTTGGCCATGTGGTCCAGTGCCTTAACCACCACACCACCTGCCGGGCCCACTTACTCTAACAGATTTAAGAAAATCCTAAAGTCACTAAAAACTTTTCGAAGTAAATTTTTATCAAAATACAGTTGAGCACAATTTAAGAATGCAAATAATGCAAGCCAGTCAGAAGACATGGAGGCCAAGGGGGCTGAATCCCATATGACCGACCGTGTGGTTCAAGGCCTGGATCCAGTGGCTTGAAAAACAAGCTGGGCATATATGTGTGTGCCCAAAATCCCAAGAGGAGCAGAGAAGGGATTGCAGTGTGGTCATCCCTCTTGGAAGGTGCTTTCTCTTCTTCTCTCTCCTGGAAGCACATATGCCCTGTAGCAAAAGGGAAAAAAAAGGAGGGAAAGAAAAGATAGGAAAGAAAACAAGAATTCAAATAATCCTAACAAGTTTATAATTAAAAACAAAAAAGACAGGCAGTTCATCTTATTTAATGCTGAGCCAAGTGGTGTACTATTATGACATTTATTTTCTTACGTAACTTTTTTAGTTTCCTGGGGCTAATTACTGCTCATGTTTTCTTCTTTGCTTAAATTTCTTTGAATCTTTGGCTAAGTTTTCCCATATCCTCTGATAGACCAGAAATGTTTCTCAGTATAATTTTTCCCATCACTAAACATATCTATTAGTCTCTCCATTCCATGTTTTCCCAGAGATGGTGCTTCCAGAACTTTCCTCTAAGTCTTTAAGACCCGGGCCTCTCTGGGCCTCCTGGCAGTGTTGAGGACTGGGAAAGTGCAGAAGCTTGTGACGACCACATCTATAACTCCACCTTGAGTCCTTGGCCCCACAAGGTGTTCGCCCACCTGCCCTTACATTCTCCTTCAGAGGGCTTGGCCGACATTTCACTGTCTACCGAGAGACAAGTGCAGCAGGGAGGAAGGAGACAGGTACCGTCACAGCCGCCCCTCGGTATCTGTGGGGATTGTTCCAGAAGGCCCAGTAGACATCAGAATCCACAAACACTCGAATCCTTCGTGCCAATTGGCCTAGCGTCTGTGTATAACCTGTGCATAACCTGTCCTGTACTTTAAATGACCTCTAGATTACTTACAACACCTGACATTGTGTAAATGCTATGTAAATAGTTGTACCGTGTTGTTTAGGGAAGGACGACACGTTCATTACAGACACAATCCATGTTTTTCCCAAATATCCTCAAGGTTGGTTGAATCCACAGATGCAGAACCCCACATACAGACGGGGGGCTAGGCCCTACCGAAGCTTCAAGTTTCCATTTGCCAGTGATTGGGCAGAAGCACTTGGGCAGAATTCTGTGAGATTTTGGTCAGGTTGTTGCTAGAGTACGTTTATGGTGGCCCTGAATTTGCTCGGGCTCTCAAGGTCTACACTAACTCAAAAGAATGAATTAACTAGGAGGAAACAGAACCCTCCCAGCATCTCCCAGATCTTATTATTCCATTCAGAGCCAGCCTTCTAAGTGGTCCACGTTCTCATCTGAAGCGAGTTCTGAAGAGCTCCTGCCCCAGTATCAACTCTCCTTGGAAAATTCTTCCAGAATTTTCACTATTATTGTGCTCACCTCCATCACCTTAAACTCTGTTGTCAAAACTCACATTTCACACTTTAAACTAAATCCGTTCTTCTCTGTGGGGGGAATACATATGTCCTGTTTTCTAGGGAGCAGGAGGGTGGAGGGGCGTGGGAAGAACTCCCCACAGGGCCACAGCCACCGTGGTGTCAAGTGGGTGACAGGCACTCCACTGGTGGCCTTGTCTGGGGAAAGCAGTGCCAGGGGGCAGCGGGCACAGGGCCCTAAGAGCAGGCCCCCATCTCCTCTTCATCCTCGTCCCTCCGCCGTTGTCCTCACTCCCGAGTCAGGTGTGGAATACGTGGGCTTCTTTTCACGCTCTGGAGCAAAGGGCAGGCAGCAGAAAGGACGGACTCTCAGCTCCTCGCCTTCGCCCCTGCCCACGGCATAGCCTGTGAGGGGGAAGAGCTCTAGTTTGAGCCGACTGGCACCCGGAAGGACCAGGAGAAAGTCCGATCTTGTTGACACAAGGACGCCAGCACCACCCTGTGGCACCTTGATAACACAGTCGGCCGGAAGTCCACAGATGCCACCGAGGTCTCCCTGGCCAGGGCCGGCTGGACCAGAGGCTTAGTTCATGTCTGGAATTGTGGAGCTCCAGCCCCTTCTGGGGGGTCTCCCAGCTGGCTAACTAGGCCAGAAGGGAGGGCCTACCCTCCAGTTCAAACTCCCCTGCTCCATGAAGTGGCGAATTCAGGGAAGGGGTAGCCAGAACTGGTCAGATCTGGGCTCCGTAGGGCGTCCTGGCGACCCCCATTCTATATAGGTACTGTGTCCTCCCTCTGGCCCCTCCCTCCATCTCTCACCTCCCTCTCCTCTCTCTTTCCCTTCCTTGTCCCCTTTGTTTCTCTGTCTCTGGTGTTCTCCATACACAGCTCTCCTTGCACAAATCAAGCAAACATGAAAACAATGAGATAGGGGCCAGCCAGTGGTATGGTGGTTGAGGCACTTGGATCCCACATCGTCCACTGTGTGGTTTCAGGCCTGAACCAGGAGGCTTGAAAAACATGCTGGGCACGTATGCATGCTTGCCCAAAATCCCGAGGGGAGAATGGAGGAAGAGGCATGGTGGCATGGCCATCCACCCTGGTCATGTGCACCAAATGTGCAGCCCCCCTGGGGGGTGATTTCTCATTTTGCCTCTCTCTGTCCCTCTCTCTGGTGAGAGCATGCACCCCACAGGAAATTTTTTAAAAATTGTATTTTATAAACATGCTTCTACATCATAGAAAAGAAATGGGAATGGTTACTTAAAATTCTACCCCAGGGGCCGGACAGTGGTGCAGTGGTAAAATGCAAAGTTCTGTGCAGGTGACTCACATGGGACGTCCCAGAGCCACATCCGGGGACCACCCTGACTATACCCGACATAGACGCACCCATGACCTGGAGCCGGGTCAAACTGAGGGTGGATCGCTGCATCAAGACCCTGTGGGGATGTTGTCTCTCTCTCTCTCCTTTTCTCACTCATGGATTAAATAAATAAACTTAAAATTTCATCATATGGATCTGTTACAGTTTAACAAATCCCCTATCATTGGACATACTGTATATTGTTTCCAGTTCTTTGCTATTTCCAATGCTGCTTTAAACATCCACGGACAAGGAACCAGCCAGTGTGTGCTGGTTAAAGCAGCCAGAGCCCATGTGGCCAAGTGTGCATTTCGAGTCCCGGACCTGGTGGCTTGAAGAACACATTGGGTGCAAGTGCGTGTGCCCAGAACACTGGAAAGAAGGAGGGATGCAGAAGGGACTGCGGGGTGACCCCACGCAGGGTGCTTTCTCTCCTTCTCTCTCTTTCTGTCTCTCTGTCTGTCTCTCTCCAGTGAGCACACTTGCCCTCTGGCACATTTAAAAAGAGAGAGAGACTAAAAATAAAGACATACTTAAGAAAGAAAACTTTTCCTTGCTGGGTCTAGTCACGTGCTGGTAAACCTCCTCGTTTCAAAGGCTGCAGTGTGATACCTGCTGCTTCTGACCGGGTAAGCCGTGGAGCCACAGCTTGGGTCTTGAAGTGGGAGAGGTTTTTGCGAATGTCGCAGACACCGGGCGTTTGGCTCAGGAATGTGGTCTGGGCGTCTTCCAGGCACAGCCGCTTGTGCCAGGCTGGCAGGTTCTCAGCGTGGCCGGGCCCCTGTCTCCCCTGGCTTCTGAGAGCTTTGTCTCTGCCATGGGGGAAGGAAACCGTCTAGGTCTAGAAATGCGCCAAAGCACCAGATAGATGTGAGAAAAGAAGTCTGGAATCAGGAGAGATCAGCACTCAAAAGCAACCCACCACTGTCTAGTTTTCCTCTCGGACCGTTTTACAGGTGGGAGAGACGGGAGCCCAGAAAGCTTTGTTACCTGTTGGGAAGTGTTAGAGATGGGTCTCAGCAAAGCACCCGGAGTCCAGATGGCTTCGGGCATCCCACCGTCTCCCCAACTTACTATTTGGTACAAACATCCCATTTTTAGGTATGCATGAAGATAGAAAAAGTCAAGCATTGGATGAAATGGAAACCACTGAGAGAGCTAGGGAAATGTAGGCCAAATGCTCTATGGCAAAGATATGCCTAGAAAGTTCTGGCATTTTCCTTCCTTTAGCTTTGGGGGAGAGCCTTTTACCAAAAATTAATGATTTTTAGCATAAAGGACAACACTTTTTAGGACTTCATGATAATGGGAATGATTTCTTTTGCCATCAGGTTTGGCCTGATTTGGATAAACTAAAAATTAAAAACAAAAACTAAACCTTCTATAGAAAATCCTTTAAAATTGTTACCTTGTAACTCCATACAAAAAAATTAGCTTTTTAGATGACCAGCAGATGACCTAATGCTTACTTATGTTACTGGACTCCCACATGGCCGACCATAGTTTGAGTCCCAGACCTGGAGGCTTAAAATTCACACTGGCACATGTGCGTGTATGCCCAAAATCCCAAGAAGAGAATGGAGGAGAAGGGATTGCAGCTTGGCCATCCCTCTGGGGGTGATTTCTTGCTTCCTTTCTGTCTCTCTGGTAAGCACATGCAACCTATAGCAAAAATTTCTCTAAAAAACAAAATGGTATTTAGGAGCCAGCTGGTGGTTTGGTGGGTAAGGTACTAGACTCCTACTTGACTGACTATGGGGTTCAAGTCTCAGACTGGCAGCTTGAAAATCACACCAGGCAACTGTGCCTGGGTGCCCGAAATCTTGAGAGAAGAATGGAAGGGAAGGGATTGAGGGGCTGAGTTCTTATTTTCCTTCTCTCTGTCTCTCTTTGGTAAGCAAGCTTTATGGCAAAAACCTAAAAAAAAAAAAAAAAAGTGTTTGAAATTTGTTAATCTGATATTTATGTACTAGATACTGTTCTGTTCTAGATTCTGGAGATACAGCACTGAGCAAAACATACGAAAAACCTAAAAGCCTTGCCCTTCCAGAAATAGTTGTATAGTGGACAAAATATTAGACGTGCATCAGTTGTAGTTGTAGTCTAAATAAATACAACTTTAAATGTTAACCATCTGGGCCAGCAGGTGACGTGGTTGTTAAGGTACTGGACTCCCACATGGCCGACCACGATTCAAATCCCAGACCTGGCGGCTTTCTCACTTTCTCCTCCTCTCACTCTCTCTCTGCCTCTTTGGTCAAATTAAAAAATAAATAATAATAGCAAATAAAATTAAATAAAAAATGATTAAAAAAAATGTTAACCATCAAACACCACAGTGTTAAATGAAAATAATGTAACTGTTAATACATTTTCTAGTTCTTTAACAAGAGTTTGGAACTATGACACTGTACGAAACTATTTTATATGTTTATATGTCTGTTTCTCTTTTTCTTAAAACAACAGGGCCAACAGATGGTGCAATGGTCAAGGCCCTGGACTCCCAGGTGATTTTAATCTCTCTCAATCCAAAACTGATCTAGTGGACAATAAGAATGTAGGAGATCCAGGCCAGCAGGCAGTATGGAGGTTAAGGTGCTGGATCCCACACCGTTGACTGTACGGTTTGAGTCCCAGACCCAGTAGCTCAAAAAATCACACTGGGCACTTGCGTGCGCATGCCCAAAACCTTGAGAGTAGGAATGGAGGAGAAGGGTTGTGGCATGGCCATATCCCCTGGGGGTGTGGTTTCTCACTTTCCCTCTCTGTTTCTCTCTGTCTCTTTCTGAGGAGTATATACATCCTATGGCAAAAAAAAAAATAAAATAAAATAAAATCTAAAAATCTAAAACAAGAAAGAAAAGAAAAAGAAAACTTAAACATACGGCTTTGACCTGTCCCACTCTTAAGTTTTCTAGAAAGTTTACTCCTTCAAAAGGGAATTCTAGGACGTAAATTAGCTTTTGGGTCAAAATCTTCTGGAACACTAGACACTTGTTCTCAGAGTCTGAAGGATTCTAGTCAAAATCCTTTTGGTTATAAGGAACAAAATCCCATTTGAGGGTTCTCAAGAAAAGAAGCCTTGGGCCAGGAGTTGACATGGTGGTTAAGGTGTTGTATCCCGCATGACTCACTCCGCTGTTCAAATACCAGACCTGGCAGCTTGAAAAGCATGCCAGGCACTTGTGTGTGCGTGCCCAAAATCCCAAGAGGAGGATGGAGAAGAACGGACTGTGGCATGGCCATACTCCCTGGGGGGTGATTTTATACTCTCTGTCTCTGTACATGTCTCTCTCCCATGAGTACACATGTCCTATGGCAAAAATAAATTTAAAAAAGAGAGAGAGAGAGAGAGAGAGAGAGAGAAAAGAGGAAAAAGAGGTGTGTGTGTGGTGGTGGGGGAGGGGGGCGTAGCTTTGTTCACCCATAGCAAAATCTGTAGGCCAGAGCCCAACCAGATCTCACTGGGACAAAGATGGGAAACCTGTCAGGAACAGTCTCTCCCCACTCTCTTTCTCTCCCTCTCCCCCCCCCCCCAACCCCGAGTGGCTTCACAGCTTTTCTAGTGCATGTGCTCTCTCTCTTTCCACCCCTGAATTTCTCTGTGTGATTTCAATTTCTCCTCTCCCCTTATCTCACCTTGCTCATGAGCCATCATGGACACCTCCACCTCAGTTCTGCCTGGCCCTTCAATGGCAGTGTGGCCACCAGCATCATTTGAGCACCTCCCTTTGCTGGCTCTTAGTTTAAATTCTGAAGAGAGAATTTGGCTGGTCTGCCTCCTTTCCTCGAGCCAGACATATGAGCTGTAGAGTGCCGGGTGGTGTACGATGGTTTCCTCTTGGTTCGGATGTCACTTCTCATCCCATTGCTGCTGCCAGAGTCAGATGATAGAAATGACCATTGAGGGGGCCGGCAGGTGGCCACATGGCCGACTGCAGTTCAAGTCCCGGATCTAGTGGCTTGCGTTCTTACTTTTTCTCTCTCTCCGGTCAAATTTTAAAATAATAATAATAAAAAATAAAAATTGAATAAATAATTCTTAAGAAAAAAAAGAAAAGGCATTGCATTTGGGTAATTTTCTGGCTGAGCTCAGGGTAGAGGATCAGTCAGGGAAGCCTTGTTGGCAGATTTCTGCTCAAAGGGACCAAGGGATGAGCTCGGTATAGATCGTGGGAGTTTGGTTTAATCAATCTCCAGAGAACGGCAGAGTTACAGGAAAGGACATAGGCAAACCAGTAAGCTCAGAGTGTCCCTCTTGTCAGAGAGAGCTGAGCGGAGAATTCCACCTTGGAAGTCCAAATGGGCTGATGAAAAAAAAGAGAACAGGAAGAGGGCCCGTTAGAAGGCCCAGTGCTTCGATCAAGTGAGATTATATGCAGCAGATTTGCAAAGCCAGCGATCAGCATGCCCTGTGCTGACGTTGAGGGCGTGATCAAGTTGCTGAGTGTGCAGGCTTCGGGGTCTGAGAGATGCTTCTAGAGCTGCACGATTTGGTCAGTCTCAGTTTTCTCATCTGTAACATAGAGGTTGCCTCTTCTTTCTGAAATTCTCTTTAACCTGGCTCAACACTGCTATTCTGAGGCTGAGGGCTAACATCTCTAGGAAAGATGGTACTTAAATCAAAATTCACATTAATTTTTTTATGAGAGATTTTTGCTGTAAGGATCGTGTGCTTGCAAGAGAGACAGAGACAGAGAGAGGCAGAGAGACAGAAAGCAAGAAATCATGCCCCAGGGAGATGGCCACACTGCAATCCCTTCTTCTCTATTATCCTCTTGGGACTTGCATGCATCTGGCATGAGTTTTAATCTGCTGGGTCTAGGATTTGAACCACAGTTGACTACGTGGGAGTTCAGTGACATAGCCATTATGCCATCTGTTGGTCCCAACATTAAATTTTTATTTATTTATTTATTTATTTATTTATTTTTATTTTTTGGAGAGGTTTTCGCTATAGTGAGCGTGTGCTCGCCAGACAGACAGAGAGAGACATAGAGACAGAAAGCGAGAAATCACCCCCCCAGGGGGAATGGTCATGCCACAATCCCTTCTCCTCCATTCTCCTCTTGGGATCTTGGGCACGCACGCACACGCGCCCGGTGTGAGTTTTAAGCCACGGGGTCCAGGACGTGAACCGCAGTCGACTACGTGGGAGTCCAGCAACATAGCCATTACGCTAACTGCTGGTCCCAGCAAGCTTAATTTCTAAATGAGAAAAATTTTATTCATTTGGTTTAATTTTTGATAAGGTGCAATAAGCACCTTAAGTAAAAGATGTTCAGACCAAGTGAGGACTTGAGTAAAGACTCCCTAACAAACTGCTGGTGGTGTAACCAGGAGAAAAGCCACCATTATGTGTTCCATATACTCCAGAGAATTTTCTGTATATGTGCCCCAGAAGACATGCACAAAAATGTTCTGGGCAAGACGGTTTACACCAAACTGGAAATGACCAGATGTCTACCGACAGGAGAATGGATAAATAAAAGTATTATGTTTTCATACAGTGAAATAGTATAGAATCGTGAAAATTAAAACACTCCAAATATATGCAACAAAGTAGAAGATCTTAGAAACATAAAGGTGATTGATATCTAAAAAGTAAGTAGTACTGGCCAGCCAGGTAGTATGGTGGTTAGTTAGGTGACTGGATCCCATATGGCCAGCTGTGTGATTTGAACCCTGGACCCAGCATACTGGTGCATGTGTATGTATGGCCAGATCCCAAGAAGATAACAAATGAGAAGGGGTTACAGTGTGGCCATCCCCCCCAGAGGGTGATTTCTTACTTCCTCTTTCTCTTTCTCTCTCCAGCAAGCACATGTGTCCAATAGCAAAACTGAAAAAAAAAAAGGTAAATAGTAGATTACATATAGTATGATACAGTTTTTATAAACTCAAAATCAAGCCAGACACAACAATATATTTTTTAAAAGAATTATTTTCTTTTTCTTTCTTTCTTTATTTATTTTAATTTGACCAGAGAGGAACAGAGTGAGAGGGAAAAGGAGAGAGAGAGAGAAAGTGAGAAAGCAAGCTGCCAGGTCCAGGACTTGAACCACAATTGGCCATGTGGGAGTCCAGCACCCTTAACCATCATGCCACCTGCTGGCCCCCACAACCATGTATTTTTAAAGGATATATATAGAAAATAAAATTACTCTTAAAAGATAGCATTATTTTAAAAATTATATTAATTGTCATTATTTATTTTTATCTATTTATTTATTTTTTGAAGTTGACTAGAGAGAAAGAGAAGGAAAGTGAGAAAGCAGGCTGCCAGGTCCAGGACTTGAACCATGGTCAGCCATGTGGGAGTCCAGCTGCCTTAACCACCATGCCACCTGCCAGCCCTACTTTCAATTTCTTGTTGCTTTTATGTTTGTCATAAAGATAGCATTATTAATAATAGCCAAAAGATGAAGACAAACCAATAAGTTTACTTATTTCTTCCATGAGAGAGACAGAGAGACAGTCACCCCCAACAGGGTCTTTGTGCTGTGATCCACCCCCAGCCTTAGTGGCTCAGCATACCGGCACATGTGTGGGTGCTTGGTGTGCACAGGGAGGCCTTGCAGAGCATAATGTCAACCCTGTACCACCAGCTGGCTCCCTGGTCCCCAGCAGTGGCTTTCAACTGATGAATGCATCAATAAAATGTGGTACAATGAAATGTTATTCAGCAGTAAAAAGAAACAAAGACCTAACCTGTCACAATGAATGAACCTTGAAAACATTACATTAGTGAAAAAAGCCAGTTATGAAAGAGTATATTCTATTATTCCATTTACATAAAACTGCAGAGTAAGTAAATCTACAGAGACAGATTACTGGTTGCCCAGGTGGGTGGTGGGCAGACACAGAGAGATGGGGAATGACCACTAATGGGTACAGAGTTTTATTTGGGAATGATGAAAATGGGCTGACAAGCCATTTATGGGACACAGAAATGGATTATTATCTATTGATGATAACATGTATAGTATCCTTAACTGGACTGGCATGAAGGGTATTCATTATGGGTAAATTCACTTTACAAGCTAAGCTATATATAGCATTTTTTTTCCCCAAGAGAAGCAGTTTTAACTTTAATAAATCAAAGAAATGCTAAGGAACTTTGCTTAAAACTTAAAACCAGGAAACAGGTTAGGATTCTGTTCAAATCATAGGCACATGAATCTATCGACAGCTCAAGACAGGACAAAAGTCCTTAAAGCCAGAAAAGAAAGCCTAGAAGAAAATCAGCAATGTTTTAGTCAAAAGTCATAAAATGCAATTTCACCAGTGTAATCTCATGTACTTAATCTATCTTCTGTTGTGGTTCAATCTTCCTGATTAAATTCTAGGATATAATATTCAGCTCCATTCATGTCCATATGATTAAGTTGGTAATTTTCTTAGTTTTTGAACTCTTATTTCTGTGTGTCTGTATTTAATTTTCCTGATATAGCACTCCCTTCAGAACTTCTTGGAGATTAGGTCTGGTGTTGATAAATTCTTTCAGGTTTTGTTTATCTGAGAATGTTCTTGTCTTTTCTTCCCATATGAAGGATAATCTTGCCGGGTACAGTATTCTTGGTTGACATTGCTTTTCCCTTAACACTTTGAATATATTTTCCCATTCTTTCCTTGCTCACATAGTTTCTGATGAGAGGTCTGCTGTTAGCCTAATGGGATAGCCTTTGTAGGTAACATGCCATTTCTCTCTTGCCAATCTTAGTATCTTGTCTTTGTCTTTGTGGTTTTGGTCAATCTGGCTATGATGTTTCTTGGAGAAGATCTTCTTGGGTTGATTCTATTTGGGGTCCTTTGTATTTCTTGTGACTGGATCTTTGAGTGCCTCTCTAGGTTTGGAACGTTTCATGCAGGATTTCATGGGATAGATTATCAATGCTCTTATGAGTCTCTTCATCTGGGATGCCAATTATCTGGATGTTTGGATGTTTGATGGTATCTAGTATTTCTTGTATATTATTCTCATTTTGGGGGACCATTTTCTCAGTTTTCATGGTGGATTTTTCTAGGTCAGCAATTTTCTCTTCTATGTCTGAGATTCTATTTTCTGTATGATCTAGTCTGCTTTTAATACTTTCAAGGGAGATTTTGACTTCCTGTATTTTAGCCTTCATCTCTAACAGGTCCATTTGATTATTTTTTAAAGTGTGTAATTCCTCTTTTAGATCTTGCAAAAATTTCCTCACCTCCTGGAACTCATCAGCTCCTTTCTCCTGCCTCTTCCTCAGTCCATTGTCTCTCTTCTCTTCCATCTCTGTTAGCTTCATCATTATGAATATTCTAAATTCTTTATCAGACATTTCCATGATTTCCATTGAACTGTGTGGATGAAGAGAAGTTATTCTTTTCCCTTGGAGGAGGGAGAGGTATTTTCTTGTTTTCCCATATTTCTTGTGACCCACTAGAAATGTGATGATTTATAGCCATCTTGTGTTTTTTTATAATTCTTGAAGTTCATTCTGAGCATTCAGGACCATGCAGAAGGAGGTGATCTGGAATCTCTTTGCCATTTTTGTCCCTTTGTGCAGCAGATTCAGTGGATATTGAGGAATATGTTAACCCTAATAGTATTTGGATGTTTAACTATGGTTCCCTTAGCTTCATCTAGAAACACAATGAATGGAGATTGAGCAGTAGAGTGATGAAATAAAAGAAAAAGAAAAGGAAACAGAGAGAGAAAAAAACAAACAAAAAAAAAAAAGAGACAGAGAGAAAAAAAAGAAAAAAAAAACCAAAAAATGTATTTATTTATTTATTTTAAAAAGCAAAAAATAAAAAAAAGCATGGTGTGAAATCACTAGTTCTCAGGAGCCATGGAGGAGTCTTCTTATGAAGGCCTGCCCCTTGCCTCTCCTGGATATGGGAGGGGGAAAGGTGATTATTAGCAAGATAAAGGTGGGGCTAAAAGCCAAGAGAATACTTTACCTTATAAAATTTTTAAAAAGAAAAATTACCAAAAAATGAGAAGACAGAGATAGAGGCAGAGAGAGAGAGAGAGAGAGAGAGAGGGCTAGAGGGGTTCCCTACCATTAGAATTTGTGGGCTGGAGGCTGAATTATCAGTAGAAAATCTTCATTTCTCTTTTTTCCCTGAAATCACTAGTTCTCAGGAGTCATGAAGGAGTCTTCTTCTGAAGGTCTGCCCCTTGTCTTTCCACTCGAGTTTGTGGACTGGAGGCTGAATTCAGTAGGAAATCTTCATTTCTCTTTTTTCCCTAAAATCACTAGATACATATAGTGATTGAATATATAAAATAAATCAAAATTAAATTTAAAAAGAAAATGTTAAAATTAATGGAGGCTATGCTCTCACAACCCTATGACCATACTAAGAATCTTTGAATCATGTATATTAAACGAGCAAATCGTTTGTTATATAAATTATATCTTGTCCGAAAAGTAATGAGAGTAATAGACATGATACTCAAGAAGGGAGTATTTCTGGGGGTAGGGAACACTCAAGGTAGCCTCTCTAGAGTTAGGAATGTTCTAGTTGTAAAGTCTCTGTGTCTGGGTATTGGGGGATTCATTGGAGTTCTTGATTTTTAGAAAACATATGTAACTTGCATATGTGTTGCATATATTGTTTTGTAGGTGTCTAATAATTAATAATACATTTTTTTTCCAGTTTTTGCTGTAAGGTACGTATGCTTGCCAGAGAGAGAGAGAGAGAGAGAGAAAGTGATAAATCACCCCCCCCAGGGGAAAAGGCCACACCACAGTCCCTTCTTCATTCTCCACTTGGGATTCGGGGCATGCGTGTACATGTGCCCAGTATGTTTCTTTTTATTTTTCTTTTTAAGAATTATTTATTTAATTGTATTAATTATTATTATTATTATTTAATTGGACCAGAGAGAGAGAAAGGAAAGTGAGAAAGCAAGCCACCAGGTCCAGGACTTGAACTGCAGTCAGTCATATGAGAGTCCAGCACTTTACCCACCATGCCACCTGCTGGCCTCCAGCATGTTTTCAAGCTACCGGGTGTGGGTCTGGTACTGGAACTATACAGTCGGCCTTGTGGGATCCAGTGCCTTAACCACCTGCTGGCCTCATAATAAAAATTTAATATTTAATACAAAGTGTATAAAAAGACATATCATAAAAGTCTCACTTCCAGCCCCCCAGTTTCCTGCCCTAAAGTCTTCGTGTTTACAAACATAACACGTGTGCATATTCGGTAGCAACGGCACACTGTTGCACACACTACTTCACAAACCTAACGTGCTTTGGAGAACGCCCCAACCCTATACCCAGGTTAGCCTTGCTTATGAAACGGCTGAGAGCCTTTAAGTCCTATTTGGGAAGAATGGACATTCTGGAGTCAAACTACCTCGATTGTCCTCACAACTTCCTTCTCTGCCTTGTTCAGATCCGTGAAACGAAAAGGCCACCTCATAGACAGCGTACCCTTCCGTCACCCTCTCCTCCCTACCCCGCATTGTATTTCTTCCTACCTAACCTGGCCTAACTTGTGTGCGTTTGTTCAATTGTTTGTTATTCACCTTCCGCACTAGAAAGCAAGCTCTATGAGGACTTTGTTCCTTTGCCATGTAGGGTGTGTTGCAGTAGTCACACAACAAATATTTATTAAATGATTAAACAACTACACGAATTAACTAGTTAATGCCTCCTTTGAAATGCCAGCTCCGTGATAGGACTAGCTGTACACTCTTGAGCAAGTTATTAAATTTCTCTTTCCCTCAGTTTCATCTATACAATAGCCTAATAATAGCCATGAGAATGAAATGAATTTGTATATCCAAACAATTAGAACAGGGCCTGGCACACAGTAATACTCATTTTATGCTGGCTTTCACTATTAAAGCATCCCAACACAGGGATGCACACTAGTTTCCACTGAAGTTGTTTCTAATGGGACCACAATGAGAATTTCAAGCATAATGCCATTTCGTATGTGAACCAGCCTTTAGTTTTTTCTAGTAATTGCCTAAGTGCGTGTGTGCTTGCCAGAGAGAAACAGAGTTAGAGAGAGAGAGGGAGAAGGAGAAAGTACCCCCACCATGGGCCCTGGTCAGACTGCAGCCCCTTCTCCATTTCCCCATCCTGTTGGAATTCTGGGCACACATGCACACATGTCCGGCATGTTTATCAAGCTTCCGGGGCTGGGATTTGAGCCATGGTTAGCCATGTGGGATCCTTTTAACCACTAGGCTATGGGGTCGGCCCTGAACAAGTCTGTCTGTGGGATGAATTTCTAGAAGTGAAATTGCCGGGTTCAAGGGCACATGGATTTTTAACTTTGAGAGCCAATGCCAAGGTGAAGAGATAACTAATGAAGAGCAGAACTGGACCACACCGAAAGGTGCTGTGCCCTGATGCTCCACGCTTACTTAGTCCCCAGGCGGCGTGACCAGGTCTCCAGAGCCTGGTGGCAGCAGTTCCTTCTGCAAGTGGGAGCTGGGCTGTGTGATCTGCAAAGTCCCTGCAGATTCTAAAAATGGCAAAATGTTCCATACTCCTCCTGGCTAAGTGCCGGGCAGAGCTGCAACGCAAAAGCGCAAACTGAAATACTCCATTTTTCAAAAGGAATTTTTAAATTTAATTTCATTTTATTTTTATTCATTCATTTATTTTCATTTGACCAGAGACACACACAGAGAGAGAGAAAGTGAGAAAGCAAGCCAGCAGGTCCGGGACTCGAACCTTGGTCGGCCATGTGGGAGTATCCAGTGTCTTAACCACCATGCCATCTGCTGGTCCCCAAAATATTCCATTTTCTATCTGACAGATAGTAATGGGGAGAAATACTGTTTTATGTTTTAAAACTGAAATTCAATTTTTGCTTCACATTGCAGTGCTTTATATTTCAGACTTTTTGGAAGATTATGTGGTGTAAAATTTTTTAAATGTGCAGCATACCTTAAAAAAATGTGTGGTTGATCATTTGAACCCTCTCTATACAAATTAAACTTTTATGTAATGATTGGGGTGGGAGGTGGGTCAAGAAATATTGTATTTCTTTTTTTCTTTTTTTTGAACTTTATTGGCTCTTTTTTCCTGTTGAGTCTAGTCAATAATCCACATTCTACCGCCACTCAAATGTCAAAATGTTTCAAAAATATAAAAAAAAGAAAAAATGAATAGAAGTGTCCTTGTTCTTTAAATTATTTCTGTGTTACCCTGAACTGTAAGTGAACCCTCCTTGCTTATAAAAGAAGCAGCTGTTCATGCAGTTGAAACCATGGTTCATTACAAGCTGACCTCGAATGCAGGAGTAAAACTTCCTCTATTTTACTACGACTATTCAGACAGGGACTGGAGATAAACAATAATCAAAATCAGGATGAAACTTGACTGGGAAACCCTCTATGTTCTTTGGCAGAATTATAGCAGCTCTGGAATTGCCAGGAGTGAGACAATGTGAAATGACCCTCAAACATTCCCTTCTGAAACCCAGTGGGCCCGGCTGCCAAGTTCCAGCAGACAAAGGCTGATTGTAACGACTTCTTAAGCATATACTTATAGAAACATTAATTATCACCAACCCTATTTTAAACATTTATAGAGTGTGGAGATGAAAGGGCCCTTTTATATCCATTTTTATATTCCCCCTTGATAGAAACTATGATTACAGTGGGTTTATTTTTTATTTTCCTCCTAGGAAATTCTCATTTCTAGGTCTCATTCCTAAAATACTAAGCTTGTCTTGAGGCTTGCCTGCTAATCAAGTTGTGGGGAATTTAATTGGGTAAGTGGGTACGAAGACAGAGTCAGGATGGTGACTCCACTGTCGCGTGGGAGGTATAGGCACCTTAGTGTGGAAATAACCCATTTTGGAAATAGGGACCTTCCGTTTGCAATGGTACCAGGGAAAGGCAATTCTAGAATAAACGGGAAGGTCTGAGCAGTGATTCTCAGAGTTCATCAGTTCAGCAGCTTCAGGAACGCACATTCCGTGGCTGGTCTGTGGCGCAGTGATCAAGCACCGCTTGGGAGAAGCTGAGTCCCACATGGTGACCATGGTTTGAATCCCAAGCCTAGTCCGCCTGAAACACGCCAGGTATGTGTGCAGGTGTCCAGAATCCAACGGGCTTGAAGACTGGAGGAAGGGGATTGCCCCGTGACCAGACCCCAGAAGGGCTCACACCTCTCTCTCTGTCTGTCTCATGTACACACGTTCTATCATGAATGAAGGGGAAAATACACACTCCTAAAGCATTTGATCCAGTGTGTCTGGAGGAGAGCTGGGGGAACCTGGTTTTCACCCTCAACCCTGGTGCCTTGGAAGCAGGTGGCTTCAGGCCATACTTTGAGAGGATAGCAGCTTGAAGATTGATTTACTCCCTGGCTGTCTTCAAAGGACCTTCAGCCATGTGTCTACTCAGCCCATGTTTATTTTTCCTGTTTCCAGAGCCCAACCCTGCAGCCGCCTCCCCAGGCTCCTCCATGGCACCCTGCACCATGTGCTAAAGCTGGCTTCAGAAATGGTTTATGGCAGGGACCAGCAGGTGGCGTGGTGGTTAAGGCATTGGACTCCCACATGGTTGACCACGGTTCAAGTCCTGGAGCTGCTGTGGCTTGCTTTCTCACTTCCCCTCTCTCTGGTCAAATTAAAATAAATTAATGAATAAATAAAACTGAATAAATAATTCTTTAAGAAAAAGAAAGAAAGAAAGAAAGAAAGAAAGAAAGAAAGAAAGAAAGAAAGAAAGAAAGAAATGGTTTGTGGTGGATTGTGTGCAAGGGTGTTCTTGGCCGAGGCCGCCCTTGAAGAATGCTTTGACTTCTTGAAGTCGATTGTAATTCCATAAGGAGTCATGGAAAAAAGAGGAGAGAGAAAGACGAGGTCACAGGTCCACTACCCCGACACCCCACAGGGAGTAAATGTCCTTGGCATATAGGATGCCGAGCTGGGCAAGGTGAGTGAAGGATGGACCCTGGGCTTGCCTGGCAGGGCACAGTCTAGATAAGGAACCCTGTTTAGAAAGCGAGGCTGTGTGAGGAAGTCTCAAAGCTGCACGAATCTCACTGAGCCTGCGAAGACGTGGCTCTGCTCAGCTCCCAGAGCCCACTCCGCTCCATGCTCTTTCCTTGTACCCCCATTTCTGGGCCTAGAGAACATATGTCTGTCAGTTCTTCCTTTTCTATTGTGCACACATGAACACAAATAATCGGAAATCCAAAATACTGTGTCAGGAGGCCTTGCGTCGCGGCCAGAGGCCCGTCTTCCTGATTCCACAGAGTCTGAAAAGCACCCTGGGCCAGACCGGCACATGGACCTTTCTGCTCCCAGCTTTCTGCACACGATGCTGGTGTTCAATTAAGCAGAAGCGAGTGACATCACCTTGAAACCATCTTTCCCAATAGTTCCAAGACCAATTGATTCCAATTTAGGGTTGAGGGGGGACTGCTATTTATTAAATATCCACTCTGCACCACGCACCTTACATCCTAATCACTTTAAATCCTATTGCAGGGGTGAAGCTTGGTGAGTTGTCCAAGCCTGTACATGTCTGACTGGGATTTAAGGCGACAAGGAGCACATGCTTTTAATTTCTTTTTTAAAAAGAATGATGTATATTGACAAATGTTATTTTTAATTTGACCAGAGAGAGACAGATTTGACCAGAGAGAGGAGAGAGAGAAAGAAAGTTAGAAAGCAAGCCACCGGGTCTGGGACTTAAGCCGCTATAATCCATGTGAGAGTCCAGCGCCTTAACCACCAAGCCACCTGCTCACCCTGCTTTTTATTTCTTGTTGCTTTTATGATCTGTCATACTCTGAAACACTTGCCGTAGCTGCACTTTGTGCCCATGTCAGGGTGATACAGTAGAGAGGTTAAAAACTGAGCTCTGGGGACCAGCAGTTAGCGTAATGGCTATGTCGTTGGACTCCCACGTAGTCGACCGCGGTTCGAGTCCCGGACCCGGCGGCTTAAACTCACGCCGGGCGCGTGTGCGTGCGTGCCCAAGATCCCGAGAGGAGAATGGAGGAGAAGGGATTGCGGCTTGGCCATCCCCCCTGGGGGGTGATTTCTCGCTTTCTATCTCTCTGTCTCTCTCTGTCTGTCTGGTGAGCGCACGCGCCCTATAGCAAAAAACTCTCCAAAAAAAAAAGAAAAAAAAAAAAAAAAACTGAGCTCTGCAGACAGCGTGGGGCTCTGCCACTCTGACTACCAACCCCTGGCATGTTGCTTTCTATATTCCTTATTTCTCTTGGGTTAACAATGATAATAATAATAATACTTAGCTCATAGGGGTTTTTTTTTAGAATTATTTTATTGAACTTTATTTACTTTATTTTATTGTATTTATTTATTTATTTATTTATTTATTTATTTATTTATTTAAATTTGACCTTTCTGCTTTCAGCTTCCAGGGACAGAGAGAAAGTAAGAAAGCAAGCCACCAGGTCTGGGTCTTGAACCTCAGTCAGCCATGTGGGAGTCCAGTACCCTTAACCACCACACCACCTGCTGACCCCAGGTCATAGAGTTTTAAAAATAGATAACAAGATTGGGGCCAGCAGGTGGTGTGGTGGTTAGGGGCACTGGACTTCCACATGGCCGACCTTGGTTTGGGTCCCATACCTGGCGGCTTGCTTTCTCACTTTCCCTCTTTCTCTCTCACTCTGTCCCTCTCTGGTCAAATAAAATTAAATAAGTAAATATAAAGTTAAATGAAAAAAAAATTTAATTAAAAAAATAAAAATTGGGACCAGCAGATGATGTAATGGCTATGTCGCTGGACTTCCATGTAGTCGACTGCGGTTCAAGTCCCGGACCTAGTGGGTTAAACCCATGCTGGGTGCATGTGTGCGCATGCCCAAAATCCCGAGAGGAGAATGGAGGAGAAGGGATTGTGGTGTGGTCATCCGCCCCACATGATTTCTCGCTTTCTCTCTGTCTCTCTCTGTCTTTCTGGTGAGCACATGCACCCTATAGCAAAAACCTCTCCAAAGTAAATAAATAAATAACAAGATGAAATAAGTTTCTTAGCACTAAGTAAATGTCTCAATGATATTAGCTATCACTATCATCACTGTCATCATCATCATTGTTTTGGGGAGCGCCTTTAAAGTGGGGTTTACGTGCATGATGGGGAAGACTAGCCCAGTAGTGGCAGAGTGAAGGCATGAAGAATGCATGCATGAACTAAAGTCTGCCTGACGCTTGGATGGTGAGACACACGCATGGCAGAGAATGGCTAAGAGGCAGTACGCCTCGGTCCTCACTGACGAAATGGGTTGACCCGTTTTTTTGTGACTGGCCCCTTGCAGTACCTTCCCAGGGCCACATGCTACCTGGGTAGGCAAATCCCCCTTAGCTGAGGCCAGGAGGGTTGGCATCACTGCAGGGGGTTGCTCCTGGGACCCCAGGAGTCTAGCTCCACTCGTAGTGGCCGCTAGTTACCTTCCCAGCTGCAGCCGCTGGACCCTGTCAGTGGGTGGAAGTGGGGGTGGGGGTGTGGACATGCATCTGAGAGGGTACAGAGTGAGGTGTCTCCTGATCCCATCAGCTAGGTAGGCCCTTGAGCAACTTTGTGGCTGAGGAGGGAGCACCGTGGGGTGGGAGGGAAGAAGGATCCTGAGGGGTCGATTGGACAGGTGGGGAAAGGGGGTGTTCTGCAGTAAAAGCAGTGGGGTGATAGACAGTGAAATCATTCACATTGGCTACTCACTGTCCAATGGCAAAAGGAGGATTAGGAATTAAGTCACTTACTGTCACGAGTGAGGGAAGAAGACCGCAGGTATGTTTGTGTCTTTCCACAATGTTGGGCTTTATTGCATAGCATAAAATCAAACGTGGTTCAAGTCCTGGAGCCAGCGGCTCAAAACTCACACCAGGTGCGTGTGCATGTATGCCCAAGGCCCCGGGAAGGGAATGGAGGAGAAGGGTTTGTGCTGTGGCCATCCCACTGGGGAGTGATTTCTCACTTTCTGTCTCTGTCTCTCTGACAAGAGCATGTGCCCTAGAGAAAAAAATGTCTCTCTAAAAAGAAAAAAAAAAATTAGTAGCAGTCAGGTCAAGGGATGAGAACCACTCGTACTAACAGACCACCCCGAGCAGTCTCGGTGCCCAGATGTCTCGCGGTCTACCCCAGGAGGCCAGGAGCCCGTCTGATTCGTTCTTGAAGTCTCACAAAGGGTCCAAGGATGGGTAGGAACCGTCAGAGTCCTAGGTGCCAAGGCTGCAAGTCTCTCAGGGAGGCCGGGAGCGATGACCTCTGGTCACAGTGACAGGAGCAAATGGCAAAATGGATTTGGAGAAGGCTCCTCTTCTGCTCAAGGGCAGCCTCTTAGATTAATACCCACTCTCAGGTTAGCACATGGCAAGTCTGTCCCCGCTCGGTGGACCCGCACTTCTGGAGTTACTGGGTTGGGACTGATCCGTTGTGCCCTTACAGTTTGGCAGGCACAGTGAGGAACTGGGGTGTAGCCGGCACTTGCCGCTCAGCGCAGCGCGTCATCACCCAGTCCCCTCCGTGTAGCACAGCGCCCTCTACAGGGTGCCTCCTTCACGCATGCCGGGCTGCTCCCCTGGCTTTGCACATGGCAGTGAAGCTGGCCTTGCCTTCATGACATCCGTGCCTGCAGTTCAGCTTGCCGGGCTTGGGCAAGCAGACCTGATTTGCGTTCGGGAACATAAACTCCTTTCTAATAATTTTGAAACCGTGATGACGATAAACGATACCTTGAAATATCTGTAATAATTAGAATATGATACGAAACATCCCTGATTTCCATTAGTGACAGAGACCCAGGGAACGCTAACATTCCTGTAGTTTATTGCCCACCTTCCTAAGTGAAGGAAATGCCAAATCTCAGTTGGAGATGTGTGAGAATAAAGATGTACTCATTTCCTGGAAAGTCTGGGTAGGACCTTGGAAGCAACCGTGGCTTGGGACTTTGCATAGAGCACAGCTTCAGAGCATGAAGGAAGCCTTTCTAACTCTTCCGTGCTGAAGTGAGAGCTCCACGTTCAAAAGGTTTTGGTCTGGGACCAGCAGGTAGTATAGTGGTTAAGGAACTGGACTTGCACGAGGTTGACCACAGTTTGAATCCCAGACCCAGTGGCTTGAAACTCATGACAGGCGAATGTGCACGTATGCCCGAAACCCTGAGAGGAGACTGGGGGAGAAGGGATTGTGGTGTGGCCATCCCCTAGGGGGGAGTGGTGATTTCTCACTTTCTCTCTCTGTCTCTTTGATGAGAGCACATGCCCTATAGCAAAAGTCTCTCTTAAAAAAAAAAAAAAAAAAAAAGAACAGTGGTATTTGCCTGGCTTGGCCCACTGTGCAAACTTGGTCAAGTTGCTTAGCTTCTCTGAGCCTCAGTTTTCCACTGTGGTTAGATACCAGTATCCACCCCTTAGGAGTCATGGCTTCCTGTGACTCCTGAGGTCCCTTAAAAGATGGATAATGGGTGTGGTGGTTAAAGACGCTGGATTTCCACATGGCTGACCATGGTTCGAGTCCCGGACCTGGCAGCTTGCTTTCTCCCTTTCCCTTTCTCTCTGTCTCTGTCTGGCCAAATTAAAAAAATAACAGTAACAAATGGAGTTAAATAAACAATTCTTTAAAAAACAAAAAACGATGGATAAAACAAGACATACATTTTGGCCCAGGTTTATCTAAATCCCCAAATCCCCTTCCCCAACTATAATGGATGGCAGGATGGAAGATATTTTTATATCTGCGTTTTCCAGAACCTCATTTCTTCCTGCTACATCCAGGGTAAACAACACAAATAAGCCAGACCTTCACTTTTTCTACCATCCCAGTCTGCTAGGAGCCAAGATTGGCATCTTGTTTTCATAGACCCCAAGCTGTCTGAAACGTCTGCATACCAGGGGTGGTCTGGGATCCTAACAGGAGCCATAAAGCTCATTGCCCCAAAGATAGGGGAGCAGCAGGGATATGCTTAGACAATGAAGTAGAAGAAGAAAGCCACAAAGGGAAGTCGACATGCAGATATCCAGGCCTTCTAGCTAAGTACCTTAAGATAACCGAGTCCCTGGCGGAGGTTGGCAGATGGGAATTCACTAACTATGTTGCTTGCTGGGTAGATTTGCTCTATTCCATTTTAATACAGAGCATCTCCTACTGTGATACTTTTTAAATAGTCCTAGAAATGGGATAATGAGATCATGGGTTATTTGAGCCACCCCCCCCACCCCCCCCCCCGCCGTCTATGAAACTGCTGCCCAGGCTGAGCTGGAGGTGAGACAGCTGGGAGGAGATGTGGGTGGTCCCCCCACCCCATGGCCTGTTTGCATCATTCCCTGTGCATGCTAATGTTGTTCCGGGTTGAGGAAAAGGGTGGAGGTGCTTCCCTTCCAAAGTACCTGGGGAGAGAGGGAAGAATGGAGGGTGTGGGTTACTTGGAGGGAGTGGGTGACTTGAAGGTGTGGGTCACTATTTCTGGTCCTCTGGCCTTGGATACTAGGCTCGAGGCCTTCTGCAGTGACGAAAGAACTGTGTTTGGTGTGGGGGACTTCTGGAGACTGTGCCCAAGCACTGTTGGCTCAGAGCCCCAGGGACACAATGTCACACTGGTCAGGGAGAGGGGCCAGTCTTCCCCACATTCCTTCCATTCTACCCAAAGGAGCCACCAGTAGAGTCCCTGTGAAGAGCAATGGCATGGCGGAGATAGAGAACGGTGCTTCATGGAGATAGAAGACCGTGGGCAGAATCGTCGCGGTGTGTCTGGAGACCAGACTCCCCCTGGAATTCTGGACACTAAATGTTGGGTCAGAGGAAGATATCAAACGAGGCCTAATTTAATGAGTGTTTGGGGGGAGGGGGGCATGGAAACTAGCAAGAATCAACTCTCAGCACATCTCCTCATCTGCACCACTTCCATTCAAGCCCAGGACATAATAAGTAAAGAATCATCCTCATAGAAAGCCTGAGAAATTCCTCTTGTATTCCTGAGTCTGGGACATGGTAAAGGATTATACACATAATGGCTTACGAGTAAGGACATGGTTGCTAAGATATTACTCTCTTCAGGTAGGCCTGTGAGCTGGTGGTTAAGGGAGCTAGATCCCACGTGGCCTACTGCGTGGTTGGAATCTTAGTACTATTCAAAGAATGGAGGAGAAGGGCTTGCAGCATGACCACACCCCATCGGGAGTTCTTTTTTCCTCTCTCTTGTCTCTCTCTGCTGAGCACACATGGCCTCTGATAGTTAAATATATATGCATATATATGCACTCTTCAATCATCTCCGTAGGAGAAAGTGTCATGGGGTCAACCCACCGCCTGGGACTCATGGGCATGCCCCATGGCATGGCAGTCACATGCTGCTCGAGCAAGCCAAAGCCTTATGGAAGATGGTAGACTTGGTTGGCTGGCCAACTTCTATACCCAGGTCAGGCATACCCAGGATCCTGTCTGGCTGGGAAGGCTGCAGCTCATGAATCAAATAAAATACACTTTAAATAAACAAAGAAATAGATGTTCTTTGAGATCAGCAAATGTTGGAAGAGGCTTTACTCTTAATATTTCCTTACTTTTCCCTAAGACTGGATCCACCAAAGAGAACAGAATTGCATTCCATTCTCTCCCTGAAATCTCTTTATCTAGTCACAGAAGGGAAGTCTGAGGAATACAGGGGATTTTTCATGATATAATGTCTGCATCTCAGGCTCATTTAAATCCTTAGGATCATTTACAAGTTAATTTCTGTCCTCTGGGTTCATTTGGTTCCCCTAGTAATCATTTACTACTCCTTGAAAGAACTGCCTGCACTCCCTGTTTCCCTCTCTGCTGTGAAGAAGGGAATAGCAGCCTCTGCACCTCGGTGAGTAACTGGGTAACCACACTCCTGGGTCCTGCCCTACACTGGAACATTAGCAACTCTGCATGTCTTCTCTCCTGTTCATCTGCCTGGGTGCCACATACTTCCTACAATTTATTTCTGAGAACTAGGAAGACTTTAAGTTTCAGGAATTATTTCAACTGTGTGATATAAATTCATGTTCTCCAGTGTGCTTGGTTAGGATATTACTCTGAACCTGAAACCAGGTTTAAAAGACAGGAGTTCTGGGTCCAGCAGGTGGCATGGTGGTTAAGAAGCTGGCCAATCCACATGACGGATCGTGGTTCCAGTCCTGGACCTGGCAGCTTGCTGTCTCACTTCCCTCTCTCTCTCTGGTCAAATTTTAAAAAATGAATTATAATAATAAATAAAATTAAATGAATAATTCTTAAAAAAGGAAAAGGAGAGACAAGGCTTCCACCAAACAGCCGCAACATCTCAGTATGGTCCTGGCCCTCAGACTTTTCAACCGTGGGGCAGGGTGGTCATCAATGCAGGGCGGTTATGAAAGTCTAATATGATAATATGTAAAGAAGCATTAGGGACCAGCAGGTGGCCTGGTGGTTAAGGCGCTGGACACTCCCACATAGCCATGATTCGAGTCCCTGGCCTGGTGGCTTACTTTTTCTCTCTTTCTTTCTTTGTTTCTCTCTGATCAAATTAAAATAAATGAATGAATAAATAAAATTAAACAAATAATTCTTTTAAAAAAAGAGAAGCGTTTTATGAGGAATGAGATGCAAACTATTAATTATTGAGGTTGACAGCAAGAATCCCCTGTCCTTTTTTTTTTTTTTTTTTTTTTGAGTGATTTCTGCTATAGGGCATGTGCGCTCTCTGAGAGAGAGAAACAGAGAGACAGAAAGTGAGAAATCACCCCCCTCAGGGGGATGGCCATGTCACAATCCCTTTTCCTCCATTCTCTTCTTGGGATTTTGGGCATGCATGCACACAGGCCTAGCTTAAGTTTTAAGTCGCCAGGTCCAGGACTCAAACAACGGTCAACTATGTGGGAGACTAGCGATGTAACCATTATGCCATCTGCTGGTCCCCAAGAATTCCTTGTCCTAACGCCATGCTAATAATAATAGCCAACTTGTATTTGCATTTGTGTGTAGTACATGATACACACAAGACCAGGAATTAGGCTCATTACCCAGCATCCATGCACGTACAAGCAATAAGTTCTATTTTAGCCCTAGTTAACAAGTGAAGCAGAGAGAGCAAATAACTTAACTCAAGGTCTCAGGGCCAGTAAACAGCCAAGATGGGGCTCTAGCAGACTGAGCCAGTCTCAGTCAAAGCTCTGCCTCTTGGATATCTTAGGTTCTTTGTATGTCAAGGAAAATCTCAAGCAGAACTGAGGGATGTAATCAATGCTTTTTAGTGAGTGTCTTTGTATAAAATGACTCCCAAATCACTGGAACCAGCTCCAAGATTGTTAGCGTCCCTTTCTGAACTCCTTACTCAATGGCCCATCTCAGTAGCTTGACATCAGCCATGGTGTCAGAATTTACATCACAAGGGGGACCAGCAGTTGGCGTAATGGCTATGTTGCTGGACTCCCATGTAGTCGACTGCGGTTCGAGTCCTGCACCTGTGGCAAACTCACGCCGGGAACATGTGCGTGCATGCCCAAGATCCCAAGAGGAGAGTGGAGGAGAAGGGATTGTGGGTGGCGTGGCCATCCCCCCCCCCGGGGGGGTTTTCTCACTTTCTGTCTCTCTGTCTCTCTCTCTTTTTCTGGCGAGTGCACGTGCCCTATAGCAAAAATCTCTCAAAAAACAATAATAATAAAAGAATTTATATCATGAAAATTAGCGAATGTTTCTAATTAGGGATTTTGTTTTTCTCCTTTTTTCTGGAGGGCCTGTTAAACATTTACTAGCATACCACTGGCTACCAGAATTTCTATTAGTAGAAAGAATTAATAAATGCATTATTAATGATAATAGAAGCATTTTTCCATTTATTTGCAAACCTGCAAATGTAAACCCTCAAATGCAAGAAGACTCTTTCTAGTGAGTCTCACCTTTAAAGGATTCAGAGAAAAATGGGCACAGTCAGAAAGAAAGAAAACTGAGAACTGGCGCCGAAGCTGCGTTTGTGCTTTCCCTGGCCAGCGCGGCCGTCTCTGAACCAGACACTGAGAACCCAGATTGTGTTGTCCCGTTTCATTCTTCCATCCTGGCAGGCAGTAGGGACTGGAGTTATCTGAGTTTTGTTTTTATTTATTTTTTTATTTTATTTTAGATTTTTGATAAAGAGCACATGCACTTGCTGGAGAGACAGAAAGTGAGAAATCACCCCCCAGGGGGCATGGCCACACTACAATCTCTTCTCCTCCATTCTTCTTTCGGGACTTTGGGCACTCACGCACACGCGCCTGGCGTGAGTTTTAAGCCACCAGATCCAGGACTCAAACTGCGGTCAACTGTGTGGGAGTCCACTGACAAAACCATTATGCCATCTGCTGGTCCCAAATTATCTGAGTTTTAAGAATGAGGGTACTGGAGCCAGCAAATAGCATAGTGGTTAAGTTGCCGGACTCCTACATGGCCAAACATGGTTGGAATCCCAGACCTGGTGGCTTGAAACTCACACCAGGTGCATGTGCAAGTGTGCCCAAGATCCCAAGAGGAGAATGGAGGAGAAGGGATGCCAGTATGGCTATATCCCCTGAGGGGTGATTTCCCATTTTCTCTCTCATTGACTCTCTTTCTCCAGTGAGTGCACATACCCTAAGGCAAAAACCTCTAAAAAAAATGCGAGTGAACTGAGCCTTAGAGAAGATAAGTATTTTGTCTGAGCAAGAAAGCAGCAGAGCCATGATTTGAATCCAGGTGGCATAATTCAGAACTCATCTTTCTAACCACTGGCCTTTATGACTTCAGCATCTTTGAACTCACCATTCTCTTAGGTGCCGCTGCCAAGGACCTTAGATATCTTGGTGAAAGCTGAAATTCAGGCTATTAGGCAAGCTTCAAGGCCCAACCACATTGTGGATTTGCTCATAAAATCTCAGGCTTGTCCGAGGGTATCAGTCCCACCCAACTAGTGCTGAGAGCAACAAAACCGGAGTAAGAATTCTTGGACAGTGCTGGCAGGTGGTATGGGGTGCTTTAATTGTCTGTCTGAATCTTCGTGTCTGTCTGAGTCTCCAAGGCCAGAAACTCGGCACCCGTATCTGTAGCCTCAGTCCTCAGCATCTCTGGTTAGAGCTCTGAAAAGGTCAAGTGATATGGATGGAAGACTGTGTTTACCATCAAGAAGAGACTAGGCTTTGATCGTTTGTCTCCAGAAGTTGCCAGGCATAAACACTAGCCTAGAAAAAGGAGTATATATAACAAGGGCTGGCAGGTGGCATGGTGGTTAAGGCTCTAGATGCCCACATGGCTGACAGCAGTTGAGTCCTGGACCCGGTGGCTTGCTTTCTCACTTCCTCTCTCTGTCTCGCTCTAGTCAAATATAAAAATAATAATAATAATTAATAAAATTAATCTTTTTTTAAAATTAAGGGAAAAAAATGTGTAACATTAGAGCTTTTCCCTGCTAATATCTAAAAAGAAATGTTTCTGCTCCAGTAAAAGGAAGTTCGTATGATTTTTAGGTTCCTTAAAGGTCTTTGAACAAGGTATCTAAATGGCTCAATGTCCTAGAAACAATCCTTAAAATAGGTGAGTTATCACACATCACGGAGCTGGGAGGCCACCTGTTGCTGGAGGGACCGCGACTTGTCCTTCTAGGGCAGAACACGTAGGTTGTTTCCATCGGTCTTCTGAGCCCTGGTACAGAAGCATGGTTGAACCCGTAGCCTCGGTATCTTGAATGAGTACATTCCTAGAGGGGAATTGCTGGGTCAAATACATGCTCATAAAGGTTCCATTTTAATAGCTCAAATATTAGAAAGTGTTTGTGTGAAACCCTGGCTAATGACAGGTACCTCAGAGGCAAATACCACAAGTACCTTTTCGTGGACATGTTATTTCTCTATTCTGATTCCACAGGAGGGTTCACAGCTCTCGCAACCCAGGCTTCTGAGATTGACATTGCAGCAAGCAGCAGGAATGCCAGGAGAACATGTCAGGAGAAAGAAGACAAAATTGAGGACAGCAAGAAAAACAGCACTGAAGAAACTAAAATAGAACAGATGGCTTGAGGCTGAATGAAAGATTTGTGAAAGTCAAAGGAAGAGGGCACAGAAAGCTAGTTTCTACCTGAAAAAGGATCTTGTGAAAACTTTCCTTCGAAAACGCTGGTAAATATACTCACTATCGGGGCCCAGCGGGTGGCGTGGTGGTTAAGGTACTGGACACTCCCACGTGGCCGACCACGGTTCGAGTCCCGGACCTCGTGGCTTGCTTCCTCACTTTCTCTCTTTCTCTCTGTGTCTCTTTCTGGTCAGATTAAAAAATAAATGAATGAATAAATAAAATTAATTAAATATATATATATATATATATATATATATATATACACACACACACACATATATATATATATATATATATATATATATATGTGTGTGTGTGTGTATATATATATATATATATATACTCACTATCTCACCTAACCCTTGAAACCAGATACTGGGGTGAGGGGATGGCCAGGTGGTCCCCTTGGCATGGTCCTTAAGCCCTCTGTGGGCAACATCATTCCCTATGCGTGGAACACGGTGATAATATTGTAACCACTTCATGGAGGGGTCGGGGGAATTTAATGGAGTGGCAATAGGCATATAAATTTAGAAAGAAAGAAAAGCCAAGTTTTCAAGTAAGAAGAGACCCACTGGGTTCCCTAATTTTGTGGAGTAGGAAATGCATCGCAGGGGTAGCTGGCTTGCTCAGGGTTAGCAGCACCGACAGTCATGCTGCATCATGGCCTTTGTTTTCTCTTCCATTTTTCTCCACTTATCCCTTGTAATTATTCTACTTAAGCAATATAGATTATTCATTCAGAGCTGCAACATCGTTTTCTCATTTCACTGAGTTTAAATAGAGACGACGGGACCTATTCTAAATGTTTAACAATCACAACCAATTATGACTCCTTCTTTCCCTCGTGCAAAAAACACACCGTCCTTTTCAGAATGTAATGTTTTCATTCTATGGCATCCACAGACCAATGAGAACAATAACATGGCCATGAAACCTCCAGAGACGATATGTACTAAATATATTCAAGTAAGCCCAGTCATTCAGGATTGTGGAAATAATGCCATGGATACAAAATAAAGAATAAAAATAGCTTGGAGGACACTGAATGTGGTGGCATGAGTCAGGACACACTCATGTGTGTTCAGCTCAGGGATATGACCCACTCCAGCAAACTCGATTTTCTTCTGCCCCTTGGAGGGCTTTAGCTAGTTCCTTATCCTGAGCCCAGGTCCCCACAACCACCCAAACTACGCTTGCCTAACCAGAAAACGCTACCATTTTGCTTCTATATCACAAGAAAACTGATTCTAGAACCAATCTAAGCATTAGTGCAATGAATAATCCATCCATCCATTCATCCTCTTTCCTTTCATCCATTTATCAAACATTCATTGATCTTCCACTGTGGAGGAGTTCCATTAGTGAATTTAGAAATGGCTTCCTGATCGGGAACCAGCAGTTAGCGTAATGGCTATGTCGCTGGACTCCCACGTAGTCGACCGCGGTTCGCGTCTTGGACCCGGTGGCTTACAACTCACGCCGGGCGCGTGTGCGTGCGTGCCCAAGATCCCGAGAGGAGAATGGAGGAGAAGGGATTGCGGCGTGACCATCCCCCCTGGGGGGTGATTTCTCGCTTTCTGTCTCTATGTCTCTCTCTGTCTGTCTGGCGAGCGCACGCGCCCTATAGCGAAAAACCTCTCAAAAAAAAAAAAAAAAAAAAAAGAAAAAAAAAAGAAATGGCTTCCTGATTGGAAATAACAACCAAGTCTTGACTTTCAGCTTTCCAATATCTCTGGGTGTTTGTTCCTTGTGTACAAAGAGGGACAGACGATCCTGAACTTCACGTTTAGCTGAGGAATTCATACAGTTTGGATGCTCTTCTCTGTGTCATCCTAAGTAGTTGAGCTAGAGAAACAAAGCAAGAAAATAATAAAACATTAAAGGAAATCTTTTTCTTAAACTCCATCTTGAAAAAGTAATTTTTTTGTAACCCAAGATCCCTGCAATGAAACTGAAAGAATTCCAGTGGACCCCAAGAAGACAATCCTTGTCTAAGAAGGAAGTATTTGTAGGCAGTGGGTGGCATGGTGGTTAAGGCACTGGACTCCCACTTGGCAGACTGTAGTTTGAGTCCTGGACCTGGTGGTTTGCTTTCTCACTTTTCTTCTCTCTCTCTGTCTATCTCTGGTCAAATTAAATCATAATAATAATAACTTACAAAATTAAATAAAAAATAATTCTTAAAAAAAAAAAGGAAGGAAGTATTCTCGGAGTTCCCTTTAGAAGATCCCGACCTTATCTATCTAGCACCAGTGGCATTTGACCAGTGGCATTGAAAAACTGTAACCAGGGGCCAGCAGGTGGCATGGTGGTTAAAGGAGCTGGATTTCCACATGGCTGACGGCGGTTCTAGTCCTGGAACTGGCGGCTTGCTTTCTCATTATCCCTTTCTCTGTCTCTCTCAGGTCAAATTAAAAATAATAATAATAACAAATGGAATTAATTACACAAATAAACAATTCTTTAAGAAGAAAGAAAAGAAAAAAACAGGAAAAAAAAAAAAACTGTAAGCAAGGGCTCTGGCCACTGCCCTGCTCTTGTTCTCCCTTGGCAAAACTGTTCATGTTTCAAGTTTCAGGAAACTGCAGAAGGCAGAGTACTTACCTAAAAGCCCAAGATAATCTCATAAAATGTGATTATTAAAATTGAAAGAAGCGGGACCAGCACTTGGTGTAATGGCTATGTAGCTGGACTCCCATGTAGTCAACCACAGTTCAAGTCCCGGACCCGGTGGCTTAAACTCACGCCAGGCGCATGTGAGTGCGTGCCCAAGACCCCAAGAGGAGGATGGAGGAGAAAGGATTGTAGCATGGCCATTCCCCCGGGCATGTGATTTCTTGTCTTCTGTCTCTCTCTATCTTTCCGGCAAGCTTCATGTGCTCTATAGCAAAAATCTCTCTATTAAAAAAAGAGAGAGATAAACTATCTTCAGCCTGTATGAAGACAGAGGCTCAGTGGATCATAACCACTGTTTTGTCCCCAGTGTCTAGCAATATAATGCTCAACGTTCAACAAATACTTGTTCAATTGACAATATCACTGTTATGGGGCACGGCAGGTGGTGTGGTAATTAAGGTGCTAGATTCTCACATGGCCAGCCGCTATTTGAGTCCCAGACCTGGCAGCGTGAGAATCGTGCTGGGTACATGTGTATGCGTGCATGCCCAAAATCTCAGGGAGATAATGGAAGAGAGTTGACTGCAGTGTGGCTCTAGGGGGTAATTTTGCACTTTCTCTTTCTCTGTCTCTTTCCGGTGAGTGCACATGCCCTGTGACAAAAACCTAAAAACAAATAAATGAATAATTGCTACTTAAAAGAATAATAATGATAATAATATCGGGACCAGGCAGTTCAAGTCTCAGACCCAGCGACTTGAAACTCATGTTCGGTGTGTGTGCATGTGTGTCCAAAATCCCGAAAGAAGAATGGAGAAGAAGGGATTGTGGCATGGCCACCCCCTTGGGGGGTGACTTCTCACTTTCTGTCTGTCTTTTTCTGTCTCTCCAGCGAGCACATGCGCCCTATAGCAAAAATCTCTCTAAAAAATAATAATAGTAATATTACCATTGCAGTTTTCCCAGAAAATAGGTAGTATTCAAATTGTGAGAAAGCCTGAGTCTGATTTCTGGCATTTCTGTTTACTGGCTGGGATGAACAGTTTTCATGTCTTTAAAATGGAATGAATAGGCTCTTCTTGTGGGTGCCTGAGGGTCAACCACCACCGTGAACGACGCAGTAACCGTTCCTCCCAGGAAGTTCATGACCAATCGACGACTCCAGAGGAAACAAACGTTCATGGATATCTTTCACACTGGAAAGGCAACAGGACCTAAAACAGAAATTCGAGAAAAACCAATCAACACGTCCTAGACCACACTGGGGGTCATCTTTGTATCTGGATTCAGAATCCATTTTGGTGGTGGCAAGACAACTGGCTTTGGCATTATTTGCTGTTCCTTAGATTACGGAAAGAAGAACCCAGACATGGCCTGTAGGAGAAGAACAGAGTGAAGCAAGCCAGGAGCACGGCAGAGGCCTTTCTCGGTGCTGGGAGAAAGTGAGCTGGAGAGCGGAGAGCTGCCAGAGGAGTAAGATTCTGCAATGACTGTCTGGAGCCGTGTGCGGGCTTTTCATGAAAGGTTTGATAAACTGTACCATTAAAAACAAATACCGGGACCAGCAGGTGGTGTGGTGGTTAAGGCGCTGGACACTCCCACATGGCCGACCAGGGTTCGAGTCCTGAATCTGTGGCTTGCTTTCTCACTTCCTCTCTCTCTCACTCTCACCCTCTGTCTCTCTCTGGTCAAATTTAAAAAATAAATGAATGAATAAATAAATAAATAAATAAATAAATAAATAAATAAATAAATAAAATAATTATTTAAAAAAAACAAAAAACAAAATACCATTAAAAACAAAACGGCATGGTGGTTGGGGTGCTGAACTCCCACATGGCTGATGGCAGTTCGAGTCCTGGACCTGGCAGCTTGCTTTCTCACTTTCCCTCTCTCTCTGTTTCTCTCTGGTGAATGTGTATGCCCTATAACAAATTAAGGAAAAAAAAATCAATAATCTCAAATAACTAATTCTTTAAAAAAAAAAACAAACAAACAGGGTTAGTAGCCTATTAGGGATTAAATAGAATAACACATTTGAAAGGCCCTCACACAAGGCCTGGCTTAGTGATATGTACTTAAAACAAATATAAGTCTATTGAATGATGATAGGGCACCGCAAATGTCTTAGCAAGAGGCCTATGGAAACTAAAAAGTAAACACCAATTAAAATGAAACCAATGAGGTGCCAGCTGGTGGTATGATGGCTAAGGTGCTGGACTCCTTAGGACTAGCAGTTGGTATAATGGCTATGTCGCTGGACTCCCAAGTAATCAACTGTGGTTTGAGTCCCAGACCCGGAGGCTTAAACTCACACTGGGCGTGTGTGCGTGTGTGCCCAAGATCTCGAGAGGAGAATGGAGGAGAAAGGATTGCAGCATGGCCATACCCCTTAGGGGGTGATTTCTCACTTTCTGTCTCTCTGTCTCTCTTTGTCTTTCTAGGAAGCACACACACCCTATAGCAAAAACCTCTCAAAAAAAAAAAAAGTAAAGAAAAAAGGTGCTGGACTGGTACGTGGCTGACTCTAGTTCTAGTCCCAGATCTGGTGACTTCCTTTCTCACGTTCCTTTTTTTTTTTTCTCTCTCTCTCTCTCTGTTTCTCTGGTGAGCACATGTGTCCTATAGAAACTTTAAAGAAAATAATAAGAAAATTTTTTTTTTTTTGGAGAGGGTTTTGCTACAGGGCACGTGCGCTCACCAGAAAGATGAAAGAGACAGACCTGGTGGCTTAAAACTCACGCCTGCACGTGTGCGTGCTTGCCCAAGATCCCGAGAGGAGAATGGAGGAGAAGGGATTGCGGCGTGGCCATCCCCCCTGGGGGGTAATTTCTCGCCTTTTGTCTCTCTGTCTCTGTCTGTTGGCGAGTGCACGCGCCCTATAGCAAAAACCTCTCCAAAAAAAAATGTTTTCCTGAGTTGTTAAGTGATGACTCATTAGAATTTGCTTTCAAAATTCTTTTTAAGAAAAATTATCCAAAAGGTGGAAATAAAGCAAAGAAGCCATTGCGTACCCTTGTCTCGATGTCACATGAGCGCCTTGTCGTGTGTCTATGAACTCTCTGTTATGGACCGAGCCTGCACCCCCAGTGGCTGGATTTGGAGATGGGTTTTCTAAGGACGTAATTAAGGTTAAATGAGGTCATCAGAGTAGGGCTCTGGTCCAATAGGATTAGTGTCTTTGTAAGAAGAGACGCTGACTCCCACAGGCTGAAGAAAGGCCCGCGCGAGGCCACAGCCAGCAGGCAGCCACCTGTGAGCCAGGAAGGGAGCCTGCACCAGAAACTGGGTTGGCCAGCGCCTTCATCTTGGGCCTGGGGTCTCTGGATCTGTGAAAAAATCTATTTCTGCCGCAGAAGTCATCCATCTGTGGTGCTTCGCTGTGGCTGGAGCTTACGACTGACTACTATACTACGGCCTGAAGGTCCAGACTCAGTGACGCTGGGTATTAGCTTGTAGGGTGATGGATCAGTTGTGGGTGTTTTCGAGTGGAGATGTTAGTGTTTTTCTGTCCGTAGCTAAGGGAGCTGGATCCCACGTGGCTGATTGAATTCCAGCCCCTATCGCTTGAAAAACACACTGAGTGCATGTGTGTGTGTGTGCCCCAAATCCCAGCTGGGTGGAGAAGTGGAAGGAAAGGGACTGTAGCGTGATTGTACCCTAGTGGATCCTGCTTTTCCTGTCTCTCTGTCTCTTTCTCTTAGTCTCTCTGACAAGCTCTCTTACCCTTTGATGATTAAGAAACAAGAGAAGGGGGCTAGCAGGTGGCATAGTAGTTAAAGAGTTGGACTCTCACATGGCAGATTGCGGTTTGAGTCCCAGACTTAGCAACTTGCTTTCTCACTTTTTCTCTCTCTGGTGAACACATGTGCTCTATAGCAAATTTAATAATAATAACGAATTAAATAAAGAAAGAAAGAAAGGATTTTTTTAGAGAGATTTTTACTATAGGGCTTATGCACTTGCCAGGGAGACAGAGACAGAAAGCAAGAAATCACTCCCCCCCGGGGGGGGGGGGGCGCATGGCCACACTGTAATCCTCCTCCTCCATTCTTCTCTTGGGATTTTGGGCATGCACATACATGTATCTGGCATGGGTTTGAAGCTATTGGGCCTGGGGCTTGAACTACAGTCGACTACATGGGAGTTTAGTGACGTAACCATTATACCATCATCTAGACCCATAAATAATTTCTTGAGAGATTTTTGCTATAGGACACATGGAATTGCCAGAAAGACAGAGAGAGAAAGAAAGCTAGAAATGACCCCCCAGGGGCATGGCCATGCCACAATCCCTTCTCCTCCATTCTCCTCTCAGGATTTTGGGCACACACCCACACATTCTGGTGTGAGTTTTAAGCCACCGGGTCCAGGACTCTAACTGCGGTCGACTACAGCAGGAGGACAGTGACATAGCCATTACATCATCTGCTGGTCCCAAATATTTTTAAATATATGTATGGTTGGAGTCAGCAGGTGGCATAGTAGTTAGAGGGCTGGACTCCCACGTGGCTGACAGTGGTTTGGGTCCCAGACCAGGTGGCTTGCTTTCTTACTTTCCTTATCTCTCTGGTCAAATTAAAATGATAGTAATAATAATAAAGCTAAATAAAATAATTATTTAAAAATATGTGCAGTTAATAGGTCAAAGTTAGGACACTTCAAATATTTCAAAGATTTCAACCTCTCTCAAAGAGTCAAAACATCAGGCAATTCAAGACTTAAACTCCCACAACTCTAAGGGTAGCATCTGCCCCTTGGGGTGGGCAGGTATGGTCCCACTTACCAGAGGCCACACCCAGGCCCCTTGGAGCCTTGGTTCTTTATATTACCTGCCTGGACCCTGAGGCTTCAGGCTTTGGTTTAGCGCATCCTCCTCTCATTTCCCAACGGAGATAAACTTTAGCACAGTCCAGAGGTCTCCGAACCAGGACCCACCGAAAGGACCCCAGTGGTTCTTCAGGGGAGCCCTTCAGGGCTCAGGGCTGTCTCCGACGGTGTGGATGTCTTCACAGGGCATCGTGCCCTGCACTTCTCTCCCCAGTGGTGCAGGAGGAGCACGTGTGTCACATGAAGCACACGGGCAGGACGTCGTTCCAGGGCTCTCTGAGATTGACGTCTCTGCCCAGATACCCTCCATGACTTGACAGCTGGTCGTTCTGCGGGCAAGCATTGGCCCAGCTCCTAAGAACAGTCAACTGCAGTATAAAGTTCCACTCCCACGCCAGCCACCTGATGTGGAACCTTCCAGACCACGGAAGCTGTAGCACAGGTTCACCATCTGAAACATCAGCGCTCCAAACACCAGACCCTTGTCCCAAATCAAATCTGAACCCACAGAAGCTATACATTGTTTTTCTTTTTCTCACTTGAAGTAAATTCCTTCTCATGCAGCAGCAGAAATGCCAGGTTTGATAACAGGGTGCCATCCTAGACCCCATGGCAGGTATGATATTCGCACAGCACTCATCTTTCAAGGTTTGAAAACTAGCTCCATGGGGCCGGCAGGTGGCGTGATGGTTAAGGGCACTGGACTCCCACATGGTCCACCGCGGTTCGAGTCCCGGGCCTCGCGGCTTGCCTTCTCACTTTCCCTCTCTTTCTCACTCTGTCCCTCGCTGGTAAACATTTAAATAAATAAAATTAAGTTAAATAAAATATTTTTTTTTTTTAAAAAGAAAAGAAAACCTGGCTCTAAGGGTTTAAGTTAAAGTACTGAGAACATATATTACTCCCATGTTCCAGATGAGGAAACCGAGTCCCAGAGAAATTGAAAACAGGAAATCCATCTGAATACTTCATTACAATGCTGTATCACTTCCTGGCCACCCATCCGGTCTCTCTGGATGACTTTGGGCAGCTCGAGTCTCCTGTCTGGTCTCAGTCACTCTGCTAGTCAAACGGAGGGTAGTGCTGTACACTCACTTCATGGACGTTGTCATTTCATTCCCTCTAAGCCACCCTGTAACATGGGTGATATCGTCATTATCCCCATTTTGCTAACATGAAACCGAAGGTCAAAGGACGTAAACAATTTGCCCAAGGTCACCCACCCAGTCACTGGGGAGAGCTGACACGTTCACTGGTCTGTCTGTTTTTGGTGTCAGACACCCTTTTGTGGGATCCAGGGGTCCTCACAGTGCTGAAAGAGGGATCTCTTTCTTATATCCCTATCAGATTTCTTCACTGAAAAAAAATGCCAGCCCACCTCATCCCTGGCTCCTCACATTCCAGCAGCCAGCAGCCTGACAGAGAGGCCAAGAAAGCTTTGAAAATGGTGTTTACTGTCCCTTACCTCTTGCTCTTGGGGGAAGGGTTCAAAAATGTCCACCGTCAGCCTATTGCAGGCATTTTTGAGGACCTCAACCACTGGTCTGTCTCCCTTGCTTCCTGCTGTAAAGATTTCTGCAAGTAGGTGCAACATTTTTCTAGAGGCTTTTAGCCCCAATAAGTCAAAGCTGAACAGGCTTCAGGCCCTGGTAATGAGACCGGTCCCTCCTCCTTCCTTCCCTCTCTCCTGGGGGATTCTCTTCCTCTCCTGGGGCCACACAAGAGAAATTGCAGGAGCTTCTGGCTCCCTGTGCCTGGGAACCCTGGCCTCCCTGAAAGAGAGCCGAGAGCCTGGCAGGGTAGGTGTGGCTCACTCCCCGAAACTCCTGTTCTTCAACCCACTTGCTGAGAGGAAATGCCTCTTGGTGAGAGATACAGTGGTTTGGAGGGTCAGCTGATTGTAATCGTGGGCACTGGAAGATCCACTCTCCACCGATCCAGAGCGGCTGTGTGGAGGCCAAGCACGGGGCCTGGTATATCCCTCCCCATTCTTTATTTTTAATTAACCTTACTTTAAATTTGTTATAGGGCACACACGTTTACCAGAGAGAGAGAGCCACCAGGTCCAGGACTCAAACCGCAGCCATGTGGGAGTCCAGCACCTTTAATCACCATGCTGGCCCTTCCCTCCCCATTTGGGCAAGAACTTGACCTCACTGAGATTGTTTCTAGAAGAAAATGGGGAGACTGACTTCCAGCGCTGCTAGCTGAGAGGACTGTGGGGAGCTTCGCAGTGCTAATAGAAGGGGCAGTGGTGCGGACGCCAGGTCCCAGTCATGGCTAAAGCCCGAGGGCCGTGGGTGCGCTGCGGCTCAGGACAGGAAGTCAGCTTTACGGAGAGCTGAGAGCAGACGTTCAGTAGCTTGCACTGCAGCAGACCTTGACAGATGGTTCTGGGCTTCCACGCGTATTTCCAGGTACCACGGGCCCATGGTCTGAAATGCCAAAGCTCCAGACACCAAAGTTCTTGTGCCAAAATCAAACCTGAACCAACACAAAGCTCTACGTAGTCTTTATTCTCCCCGCTTAGTGTAAATACCTTCACCTGCGGATGCAGAGATGCCGGAGTGTGGGCAGCTGCGTGCCATCCCAGACCCCACTGCAGGCATCAGACGGGATGCTGTCGGGGTCACTTACACTAAGGTGAGAAATGCCTACCGTGCGTTCCTGAGCGTACACAAAGAGTGAGCACGCTACGGGATGAAGCAGTTACTGGACAAAACCTCGTGTGTGGATTTGCTAACATAGAAGTTCTAGAAGAACCCACATTGAACTCTGGGGGGTAGGGGGCAGGGAATTTTACTTTTTTACTCTTCTGTAATGTTTGAATGTTTTCAAGAAGCATGGTTACTCTGGCCATCGTGAAGTCCCCAAACAGATCATAGGTACCATTTATGTCTGCATTATGCACCTAAGCCCACTTACTGGGTTTATTTGGCTCTGGGTACATATTAAATGGGTGCCTTCTCACACCTGGTGGCTTCTGCTCTGTTTTCCTGGGGACATCAGGGAATCCACTAGCTGGAAACGTGCATCTCCCCTTCGGGTCTAGGCCTCCTTCAGCTGTGGTCAGGCTTGTGAGGGAATTATCTCTCCCCCTCCCCCGTAGCCCTGCGAGCTTTCTCCGCCTAGAGACACGTTCTTGATGAGGATGTCCACAGGGCTGGGAGCTGCAGGGGCCGCCTCTGCTGTGCCCTGCCGAGACAGGGTGGGGGTGGAGAGGCTTAAGGGGTCGCCCGCTCCTCCACCCACTGCACCCAGCTCTGGCCAACATCCCACCAGGCTTTCTTCCTCTCCCCCGGCCCAGCCCAGGAAGGAGGTGGAAATAATTAACACCTACGTGGAAACTCTTTCACACAGGCTGTGAACTCCTCCCTGGATTTGCATTCTAAGTCCTGGCGGCCGATTGTGGAATGCAAGGCTTTGTCTTCCCTGAAAGGAAGGGCAAGCAATGGAAATCAGGTGAAGAGAGGGGTCCTCTCTGTGCTGGCCAAAGCCTGGAGTATTCCAAGCCTGGTGAGGAGGAGAGGGCTAAGCTCAGGGCGTGAGGGTGTCACCCAGAATGGCTGATTTCCTTCCTACCCTCTGCAAGGCTTCTGGCTTCTGGAGGCACTCTCTGTTCTGGAGTTGGCCTGCCTGTCTGTAACCTGGGGTCCCGCCGTCTCTCCCCTAACACAGGTGAGGTCCATCCTGGCACCTTGGCCAGCAGGACAGCTGGCCTGTACCCAGAAATAGGACTGACCCACTTAAAAGGGCGGGGGAGTCCAGAGAGGAGTGAGCAGCAAGTATTAACTTTTTGAACAGATAAAACAAGGGCAAGGGACCAGCAGGTGGTGTGGTGGTTAAGGGCGCTGGACACTCCCACATGACCGACCACGGTTCTAGTCCTAGACCTGGCGGCTTGCTTTCTCACTTTTTCTCTCTCTGTCTGTGTTTACCTCTGGTCAAATTAAAATAAATAAATGAATATGGAACCAGCAGGTGGTGTGGTGGTTAAGGCGCTGGACACTCCCACATGGCCGATCACGATTTGAATACCAGACCTGGCGGCTTGCTTTCTCACTTTCCCTCTCTCTCTGTCTGTGTATCTCTCTCTGGTCAAATTAGAATAAATGAATGAATAAATAAAATTAAATAAATAATTATTTAAAAAAACACTATTTGATGCCTCAAAGAAATAAATGAATGAATAAATAAAATAATATAGATTTTTTAAAAATGAGCAAAAAATTTTTCAAAAAGTACAGAAGTGCAAAGTAAGTGTGCCTAGTACCCCAGCTCCCTCTTTCTCTGTATGGATATGTCCATATGTGTGTATACACTCCAGTAAGTACATATCTGTGTATTCAAATGAATGGTAAGGCTGGCAGGTGGTGTGGTGGTTAGCAGTGCTAGGCTCCCATAGGGCCAACAGTGGTTTGAGTCCTGGACCTGGCGGCTTGCTTTCTCACATTCCCATCTCTCATTGTGTCTCTCTCTGGTCAAATTAAAATAATTACAATAAATAAAGTTAAATAATTCTTTAAAAAATAAATGGCAATCTATAGAACACATTCATTTGCTTTTTTTCAAAAAAAGCAATTCTTTTCAGAACTAGTATTTACTTATTGTGAGACTTTTTTTGAAAAGAATTATTTTATTTTATCTATTATTATTTTCCAATTTGATCAGAGAGAGAAAGAGATAGAGGGAAATTGAAAAGAGAAGCAACTGGGTCCAGGACTTGAACCATGGTTGGCAATGTGGGAGTCCAGAGCCTTTAACCACCACGCCACCTGCTGGCCCCATTGTGAGACTTTTTAAAAAGTTTATTGGGGGACCAGCAGTTAACATAATGGCTATGTTGCTGGACTCCCACGTAGTCGACTGCGGTTCGAGTCCTGGACCCGGTGGCTTAAACTCACGCCGGGCACGTGTGTGTGCGTGCCCAAGATCCCAAGAGGAGAATGAAGAAGGGATTGCAGTGTGACCACTCTCCCGGGGGGTGATTTCTCGCTTTCTGTCTCTCTGTCTCTCTCTGTCTGGCGAGTGCACGTGCCCCATAGCAAAAACCTCTCCAAAAAAAGGAAAAAAAATGTTTATTGGGTCATTGGAAAAGTTATGTATTTTTCTGTTTTTCTATGCAAAAAAAGCGTCATGACTTTTCCTTTTCTAATGGCCCAATATTTAGTTTTTCCATCAGTGACAGAGACAGAGAGACAAACATCCTCAACAGGGTCCTCACACCACGATCCACTGCAGCCTCGACCACCCAGAATCCTGGCCACAGGTGCCCTGTGTATTTGGAGAGATTTCCAGTTGTGAAGCCGAACCTTCCCACGGGGGCAGCCTGACAGGGAGTCATGCTACTGCTGCCTCTTTCATTGTCCAGCCCTGGAGGCTGCCTTATGCCAGCTAGTGCTCTGTGCTCTGTGCTCTGTGTCTCCTCACCCGAAAATGTGGGGTACTACGACACTTGCCTCACGCTGCTGGGAGGAGTAAAGGAGTTAGTTCTCGGAAAGGCATTGGGCTGGTGCCTGGCACACAGAGCACCCTGCAGACATCTTACTATGGATGAAAAGGAATGAGCCGGAGCCAGTAATGACCCAAGAGAACCCTGAGATCCGGAATCTTTGTGTTTTAAGGTATGTATGGTGTGTGTGTGTGTGTGTGTGTGTGTGTGCGCGCGCGTGCGCGCATGTGCGCGCATGCATTTGTGTGTGTGTGAGAGAGAGACAGAGAGAGAGAGAGAGAGAGAGAAAGGGTTGGAGAGGGATAAACAGAATGATGACTTAGGACCAGCGGGTAGTATGGTGGTTAAGGTGCTGGACACTCCCACAAGGTTAACCACAGTTTGAGTCTCAGACCTGGTAGCTTACTTTCTCACTTTCCTTCTCTGTGTGTCTTTCTCTGGTCAAATGAAAATGAATGAATGAATAAATAAAATGAAATAAATAATTCTTTAAAAAAATAAAAAGAATGATGACTTAATGTTATAGGAAAAAAATGGTGGGACCAGCAAGTGACGTGGTGGTTAAGGTGCTGGACTCCCACATGGCCAACCATGATTCAAGTCCCAGATCCGGAGACTTGAAAAAAATCATGCTGAGCACATGTGCATGTGTGCCCAAAATCCCAGGAGGAGAGTGAAAAGAAGGGATTATGGCGTGGCAATCCCCTTTGAGGGGTTTCTCACTTTCCCTCTCTCTTTCTCTGCTTCTCTCTCGCATGTACCCTATGGCAAAAAAAAAAAAAGAAAGAAAAGTAGAAGAAAATATAGTGGTTGATTCTGAGATTCAGATTCTGGGAACTGAGATATTAACATGTTGAAAATACAGCAGCGGCTGGGCAGGCCGTGCACCCCTAAGCAGGCAGACTTCATCTGGCCTTTCTTCTGATCAGTCCCTGAGTCATCACCCCAGGATTGCCCTGGCATTCTGTGCCTTAGCCCAGCCTTTCTGCCATCAGCCGGTTTCTAGCAGCAGTCTTTACCCAGCTGCCATCTGAGAGGCCCGCAGATCCCCAGCCTTGAAGAAACTATACAAAGACCCGGAACAGTCCAAGGTCAAGAAGAGGTGACCTCATGGGGTAAAGAATGCGCAGCGCTCAGAGGCACTCCTTTGCCTGTGTTCTGGTCTCCATGTTCTAGCAGCTGGAGTTCAGGAACTCTAAACCCCCGGTGGACATTAGAGTTGATTCCACAGCAATGGGAGCCATGCATGGTAAGGCACCGGCAGGAGGCGAACGCATGCGTGTAACATGGTGTGAATTTCGTCCCCTTTCTCCAGCCAGGGCAGCTCAGCACTTCCCTGTGGCCTCTGTCTTTCTCATCCCAGCATGGAGCTTGGAAGGCTTGCAGAAGTCTGTGCCTTCCAGGAGGGGCTGCAGCGGGGTTGTTGGCAGCAACCCCACCAGGCACCTCTTGTGTTGTCCCATGCCCAGGACTCTCCCTTTTGAAGAACAAAAGCACCAGTGGCAATCATGAGCAAATACACAACTAAAATTTTCCTTGACAGATTTTCTAACAATATAGGTCATAGGGTGGCCAGCAGGTGGTGTGGTGGTGGTTGAGGTGCTGGACTCCCACATGACTGACCACAGCTCAAATCCCAGACCTGGCGGCTTGCTTTCTCACTTTCCCCCCTCTCTATTTCTGTGTTTCTCTCTGGTCATATTAAATAATAATAATAATGAATAGACTAAAATAAAATAAGTCATAGGAAATGTCTAAAGACTCAGTTCCTGGGACCAGCAGTTAGCGTAATGGCTATGTCGCTGGACTCCCACGTAGTCGACTGCGGTTCGAGTCCCGGACCCGGCGGCTTAAACTCACGCCGGGCGCGTGTGCGTGTGTGCCCGAAATCCCGAGAGGAGAATGGAGGAGAAGGGATTGCGGCGTGGCCATCCCCCCTGGGGGGTGATTTCCTGCTTTCTATCTCTCTGTCTCTCTCTGTCTGTCTGGCGAGCGCACGCGCCCTATAGCAAAAACCTCTCCAAAAAAAAAAAAAAAAAAAAAAAAAAAGGCTCAGTTCCTCAGGTCCTTTGGCCTGAGAACTGCCTGTTCACTGCCTTTGTCTGCTCCTCTAAGGAGTTCATTCAGGTCTTGCTGGTTGGTATGAGCTCTTTGTAAAGTAGGAAACTAACTTTTTTTTTTTGGGGGGGGGGGGTTTGCTATAGAGCTTGTGCGCTCACCAGAAAGACAGAGAGAGAAAGAGAGACAGAAAGCAAGAAATAACCCCCCAGGGGGATGGTCACGCCACAATCCCTTCTCCTCCATTCTCTTCTTGGGATCTTGGGCACATACGCACACGCGCCCGGCGTGAGTTTAAGCCACCGGGTCCAGGACTCGAGCCATGGTCGACTACATGGGAGTCCAGCAACATAGCCATTACGCTAACTGCTGGTCCTGGAAACTAACATTTTATTACTCAGAGGTCACAAACCATTTTTCCCAGTGTTAATTGATTTTATTTTGTTTATAGTACTTACCTTTGGCATACAGGACACATATGTTTTTGTGTAAACAGATTTCTCAATTATTTCCTTTGGCTTCGGGGTTTCATCGTCTATTTGGAAAGTTCTTCATTAAAAAAAAAAAAAAAAATTGTTATAGAATGTGTGCTAGCCAGAGAAAGAGAGAGAGAGAGAGACCACATGCAAGCACCCTCCAGAGGTGATGGCCATGCCACAATCCCTTCCCCTTGATTCCCCTCTCGGTATTTTGGGCACACATGCACACACAACCAGTGTGTTTCTCAAGACACTGGGTCGGGAACTCAAACCACCTTAACCACCATGCCACCAGCTGGCCCAAAAGTTCTTCATTTTTAGGTGCTAAATTTTATGTTTTCTTTGAGATGTTTTATACTTTTATTTATTTTGTTTAAAAAATTATTACACTTTATTTACTATTATAATCATTATTGTTTAATATTCTACAGGGCACATGTGCTCACCAGGGAGAGATAGAGAGAGTAAGAAAAAGAGAGGGGGGGGGGGACTGAGAAAGCTAGCCACCCAGTCTGGGACTCGAACTGCTGCTGACCATGTGGGAATCCCATGCCTTAACCACCTCTCCATGTGCTGGCCCCTGTAATTTTATTTTTTTAAACTTAGATATTTGATCCACCTAAATTTTACTTTGAAGTTGATGATTGAGGTGGGGGCCTGTTAAAAGAGAAACTTCAGGCAGTTTTAATTTAGTAGAATTTGAGCAAAAACAACTTGAATCAGGCAACACCCCAGAATGGGGCTCCAAGGAACTCCAGATAGCCACATAGTGGGGTGACATTTAAATTCAAGAAAGGGAAAGTGAAGTACAAAAAGAGGAAGTGAGGGAGTGTGTGGGGAGAGAAATAATTGGGTTGGCTGTGGCTTGATGATTGCCTGCATTAGCGCAGTTTGAAGGGCGGGCTGTCCGTGATGAACTGAAGTATACCTGCTGTGATTGGTTGTAACTTAGCAACTGACGAAGGTGCAGCCTCCCAAGTGAGGCTGAGGTTTGCTTGTGGCACTCAAGCAGGAGTAGGGAGGTCTTTAAAGGGCCAATATAGTTTAATGGGTCGAACTTCATTCTTTTTTTTCAATGGTACTCAAATGATGTACTTACCAATCTCCCTTTTCCTCACTAAATACCCCTACCATTGTACATTTCCATTTGTATTTCAGTCTATTTTTGTCCTTTCCTATTCTGTTACATTCTCTCTTTTTTCTCCACCATAAACTTTTTATTTTTTACTTTTTAAAAAGGTTTTTGCCATAGGGCATGTGCACACCCTAGAGAGACAGTGAAAGGGGAAGTGAGAAATCAACCACTGTGGGAGGATGGCCACACTGCATTCCCTTCTCCATTTTCCCCTCGGGATTTTGGGCACTCATGTACACATTCTTAGTGTGAGTTTCTAGCCACTGAATCCAGGGCTTGAACCATAATTGGTTACATGCGAGTCCAGCACCTTAACCACTGGGTCACCTGCTGGCCCCTTCTATCATAAACTTTGTTTTGTTTTGTTTTATAACTTTATTTGAAAATCAGCAGTTAGTTCTCATCCGCATTGACTGTAGATTTTTGAAAGTGGTAACAGGTACATAGGTCACCAGAGTGTAGAGCTTGTTGCGTGAACCTTCATCCTCATTTCGTTTTCTGGACAACCGCACATGGATTTGATATGGGACGTTCCTTATTCCTTTGGCCCAGACAGCTGTGTTGAGCCTGGTACCAATGCACACATCTGGAGCCCCCATCTCTTTCACAGCAAATTTCCAGATTTTCTTTGAGTGCCTGAGGGGCACCTTTCTTGAAGCCCATGCCATGGATGCGCTTGTGAATGTTGATGGTGTATTCCTGGGTCACCACCTTGCTGATGCAGAAAGGCCCTTCTCGCCACCCTTCTTTGTGGGAGCCATTCTGCCGGGCCTAAGCTGGAAAGAAAAAGCTATCATAAACTTTTAAAATTGTTGTTTTCTTTTTTTTAAAAAAAATGATTTATTCAACTTTATTTATTCATTCATTCATTTTAATTTGACCAGAGAGAGAGAGAAAAAGAAAGTGAGAAAGCAAGGAAGCAAGCCACCAGGTCCAGGACTCGAACCATGGTTGGCCATGTGGGAGTGTCCAGTGTCTTAGCCACCACACCACTTGCTGGCCCCCTAAATTGTTTTCTAATTCACTTTAGTACCTAGTAGAAGTAGTGCTTTCTCTTTACCCTTTTCTGGACTTTTTCTAGCCATTTTCATATATTTATTATTTTTATTTGATTGCTTGCTGCTTGATTGATTGCTATAGGATGTGTGCTTGCTGGAGAAAGACAGAGATAGAGAGAGAGAAAGTGAGAGATCACCTCCTAGTGGGGATGGCCATGACACAATCCCTTCTCCTCTATTCTCCTCTTGGGCTTTTGGGCACGCGCACATACACACTCATCGTGATTTTCAGGCCTGCCAAGTCCAGGATTCAGACCTCACGGTCGGCTATGTGGGGTCCAGCTGCCTTAACCTCCATGACACCTGCTGGTCCAGTTTCACATTAACTTTAATATAATCCTATCGACACAATTTCCCCAATTCTCTTGATTTTTTAAAAATAATATTTATTTAATTTTATTTGTTATTATTATTTAATTTGATGAGAGAAGGAGAGAGAGAAAGTGAGAAAGTGAGAGAACAAGCCGCCAGGTCCGAGACTTGAACTGTGGTCAGCCATGTGGGAGTCCAGCACCTCAACCACCACGCCACCTACCGGCCCCTCTCTTGATATTTTAATTAGAATACGTTAAGTCATAGGTTAATTTAGAGACAACATATTCAAAAGAAGGGCATGTTTGCTCACTTGGGTTTTCGCTTATCAACTGCCTTTCAAGTTTGCTTTTTAAAGATCATGCAAACTCTTTGTTTAATTTATCCCTAAGAATTTTACGTTTTCAGATGTCACAGACACTGAAATACGTGCTTCTCAAGCTGCGTGACTTGAGACCAGTCATCGCCTTCTCCAGGCCTTCATCTGCGTGTCTATGAGGAAGACCCGCATGTCTCCAGGACCCTTCATCTAGAGCTAGCTGAGGAGTCCGGAAAGTGGTCTTTAACTCTGTGCAAAATGTTGGTATTTGGGGGGCAGCCTTGTCCTCATTGCATTTTCATGAGAAAGACCCAGGGTCAGCTCAGTTTTTCTGGTCCCAGCTGTGCAAACAAATACCTGAGTCAACCCTAATTGGAGCCCTCTGTGAGTCCCCTACCCCCTCCAGTGACTTGCTAGCCCTCAGCTGCACCCAGACTCTCCTGTAGTCTGGACGGCCCTGTCAGAGGGGCCCAGCTCGAGGCCACATGCATTTCTTGGGCACCTACCATGTGCAGGCACTGCGCTAGCCTCCGGACAGGGCCCTCGCCCTTTATCTGATCAAGGTGAACGATCGTTTTTTGGGTAATTCCGGCCTCCAAGTGCGATTTGCAATTGGGGATTGATTCTGAGATTGGTTTGGCCTTCACGTACCTCAACCCAAAGGGGCTTTTCCCCAGCGGACAATGAAGACACTGCGGGTGTGCAGCAATCTGCCGAGCATTATCTGGTCATCCTGGAGAAAGGATGCTCGGAGAGTGAGCATCTCTTAGCTGAAGAGTTTTACAGAGCTGCCAAGGTTGGGGTTGACTGGCCTGAGGGTCGCCAGTTCAACCTCCCACCCAGGGTGGAATCTCCTCCGTATTTTCCTGCCACCGGTGCACCCCGCTGCGTTGACGACTGGGTGACAGACGTGCACTCCTGGCTAATTCCGGGAGAGACACGTTTATGCATTTACCATTTAGCCTAATTGTTTCTTTAATTGAAAGTCAGCAGATAAGCGCAGGTTTCTTTCCCATGCAAAAGAGGCTTGGAGAAGAAGAAATAAGCCAATGGCATAAGAAAACAACGGCTGCTTTAGCCGCACTGGGAGGCAGGCCTTTGTGCCTCGGTCTTGCATCATAATGTATTCGAGTTAATTTGACTGGTGGGGTGCTTAGTTACCCAAACACTTTAATAGGATTGCAGTAGGCTACTTTCAGGCCCTGCATGGATAAGAATGGACAGGCTAAGCCCTCTTTTCTTTAAGAAAACAGCTCCCACACTTGTACAGGCCAAAATAATTAAGTAATTAGCAAAGGCATTTGTCAAAATGCCCAGTGGGGCTGACGAAAATGACAGCTTTGAGAAGGGTGAAGAGCCGCGAATAGCATTTTCTCCAAGCTCCAGGCTGAGGTCAGGCCTAGAGCCCGCGAGGAAAAAGCCTGCCTGGGACTCCAGGGTCCCAGCTCAACCTTTGGGGTTCAAGTTCACTTCCCTGTGGCAAAAGCCGAGCTCCTATTTCGAAGGAGATGTTCTTGAAAGCCTTTGGAACATCAAAGGACTCTCAGTACGCAGCAAGTAAGTAAAAAATCAGGGAGTCATTTTCCTTTTCAAAGGATTGAAACCGTTAAGCTGCCAAACCACGAGGGGAAAAGCACTTGGGGTGTGTTGAAAAGACTTGGGGCCAGTAGATGGCATGGTAGTTAAGGCACTGGATTCCCACGTGGCCCACAGAGGTTTGAGTCCTGGACTCAGCAGCTTGAAAATCACACGGGGGGTGTGTGGGTGTGTGCCCCAAATCCCAGAAGAAGGGAGAAGGGACTGTAGCGTGGCCATCCTCCCAGGGATGATTTCTCACTTGCCCTCTCTCTGTCTCTCTCTGGGAGCTCATGTACCCTATTTGTGTAGCCTATGGTAAAAACCTTAGGGAAGGGAACCAGCAGTTAGCGTAATGGCTATGTCGCTGGACTCCCACATAGTCGACTGCGGTTCGCGTCCCGGACCCGGTGGCTTAAAACTCACGCCAGGCGCGTGTGCGTGCGTGCCCAAGATTCCGAGAGGAGAATGGAGGAGAAGGGATTGTGGCGTGACCAAACCCCCTGGGGGGTGATTTCTCGCTTTCTGTCTCTATGTCTCTCTCTCTCTGTCTGGCGAGCGCACGCGCCCTATAGCAAAAAACCGCTCCCCCCCCCCCAAAAAAAAAAAAAAAAAAAAAACCTTAGGAAGGAAAAGTAAAAGAAATGAAAAGACTGGGGAAATAGCTGGAGGTTACAAGGCAGTCAACAGGGACTTTTCTGTACCTAAAAGGCAAACTCATGAGTTTTCTTAGGACTATAAGGGTCTCTGCTCTTAAGAGTCTTAAAGTGATCGTTGTTGGGTGGATTAAAGGCTGGCAAAGCAAGAGTCCCTCAGCACAAGAGAGAAAAGCAACCTGATGGCGACAACCATCACGGGCCTCGTCCGTGTATCAGGCACGTGGATCCTGGTTGAGTCCCGCAATTACCTCTAGTGTTGCCATTCCTTTTGGTTCTTTAATGGAGATGAGGAAACAGGCTCAGCAGGGAGACACACGTCAGGCCATGTCAGGGAGAGGGAACAAGCTCAGGAGCCGGGGCCAGGTGGTGGCGCATGGTGATGCCGCTGGAACCGCGTGAAAAAAGTCCTGGGTTTGCGTCCTGGGACCTCCACGAGCGTGGTTAGCGGCCCCCTTGTGGCAGTTTCCGAAGCCAGGGGAAGACCTAAGCAAGTCTGTCTGCTGAGGTCAGTGGCTTGAAGACAGGGAGACTTAGAAAATGCCAGAAAGGGAGGAAATATTTGAAAACGCAGGTTTTTCCTTGAGGAGGTGTCGCAGAGAGTGCTACACAGCTTAGAGAGGAGGTGGGCTCCGCAGCGAGGGGGAGGGCTGGCTGTCCCTGAGACAGAGGAGGAGATGGCGGCGGGGCTGCGTGGTTATCATGGTGTATGACATTGAGAAGAGAGGTCCATTCAGAGGACCTTGGGAGCCAGGCAGAGTTCCTCTCCTCGGGAGGAGGGGAAATGGCCGAGCTGGGTACTGGTGACGGAGGAAGTCAAGTAAGGCCAAGAGCAGCGGGGCCCAGTGAGGAGGGTGGCCGGCTAGGGTTTGCAGGGGCTAGAGGTTATGGGGATGTTGGGAGCTTGGAACTCGTGACATTAGAGACAGATCATTTCCTTGTTTCCAGGGGACAAGTGGTGTGTGGGCTGGGGGTGGGAGTGCCTACAGTGGGGCGCCAGTCAAAGTTACAGGCTCTCGGAAGCCAAGAGCCAAGGGCCAAGGAGTATGGGGGTGGGGTGGGGGGGCTTGGTCAGAGACCATCTTTCCTGGAACAAAGCCAAGGAGAGCGGGTGAGAACGAGCACCTGGATGAGGTGAGAACTACCTTTGTGGTTGTGGGAACTTCTAGCAGAAAGAGTCAGGACCATGGTGGTGGTTTCATGACTGGGAAGACAAAGGAAAGACTTTGCCCTTCTTTTTAGAGGCAGTGAGAAAGACTGTCCTCTGAAGGTCTATGTCCTCCAAATCCACATGTTGAAACATCTCAATGTTACGGTAGTTGGGTGGGGCTTTGGGGGTGAGATCTGTGCCCTTATAAATTAAACCCTGGCGCCAGCAGTTGGCATAGCCAGTGGCCGATCATGGTTTGAGTCCTGGACCTGGTAGCTTGAAACTCATGCTGGGCGCATGCGTATGTGTGTCCAAAATCCTGAGGGAAGAATGGAAGAGAAGGGATTGGGGTGTGCCATCCCCTCTTGGGGGTGATTTCTTGCTTTTGTCTCTGTGTCTCTCTCTGCCTCTCCAGTGAGTGCATCCACCCTATAAGAAAAATCTCTAAAAAAAAAAAAAAAAAATGAAAGAAAGAAAGAAAGAAAGAAGAAAGAAAGAAAGAAAGAAAGAAAGAAAAAAGCAACCCCACAGAGCTTCCTCCTGTCTTCTGTCACGCGAGAACACAGAGAAGACGGCCATCTATGAACTGGGAAGTGGGCCCTCCCCAGATGCTGAATACTAGTGCCTTCATCACAGACACCCCAGCTTCTAGAGAAATAAAGTCCTATTGTTTATAAGCCACTCGGTTCATGGCATTTTGTTATAGGAGTCCTGATGGGCTAAGACAGGCAGACCGACGTAGCTTTACTAGCCATGGGACTCGGAGAAGGTCCGTGGTGCATCTCTGAGACTCATTTTCTACAAAATGGGAACAGCATTCCTCCTCTGAGGGCATGTGTGAGGATTAATCAAGGTAAGGATCATAAAGACTCTGGGATAGGGGCCAGCAGGTGGCATGGTGGTTAAGGCACTAGACTCCCACATGGCCAAATGTGGTTTGAGTCCTGGACCTGGCAGCTTGCTTTCTCACTTTCCCTCTCTCACTGTCTCTGTCTCTTCCTGGTAAGCATGTGTGCCCTACAGCAGATTAAAAAAATAATGATGATGATAAATAAAATTAAATAACTAATTGTTTTAAAAAAAGAAAAGAATCTGGGATAGTGCCTGGCACACAATGCCAGGCTGATGAATAGCAGCTTGTTTGTCCTGTTGAAGTTTTGCTTTAGGGTGTTTATGCTTGTCAGAGACAGAGAGAGGGAAGAAGTCACTCCTGGGAGGATGTCCATGCTGCAATGCCATCCTCTCCAGTATCTTCTCAGGATTTTAGGCACGCGCGCACACACACCCAGCGTTGCTTTCAAGCCTCTGGGTCTGGGACTCGAACTGCACAGTCAGCTATGTGAAGTCTAACTGCCTTAACTACCATGTCACCTGCTACCCTAATAAATAGCAGCTTTAAGAAGTATCTCAGGGGCCAGCAGGTGGCGTGGTTAAGGGTGCTGGACCCCCACATGGCCGACCATGGTTTGGATCCCAGACCTGGCAACTTGCTTTCTCACTTTACTTCTCTCTCTCTGTCTCTCACTCTGTCCCTCCCTGGTCAAAAAATTAAATAAATAGGGTCCAGCAGGTGGCATGGTTGAGGCACTGGAATTCCCACATGACCGACCACAGTTCAAGTCCCGGACCTGGCAGCTTGCTTTCTCACTCTCCCTCCCTCTCCCGCTCTGTCTTTCTCTGGCAAAACTCATGTGAAAAATAATAATCATAATAAATAAAGAAATAATTCTTAAAAAATAAAGTTAAATTAAATATGAAAAAAAAAAAAAGTACCTCAAGTAGAAGAGACCTCAAATCACTTGGGCCAACAGAAGAGGAAAAGGGGGCCCGGAAAGGCACAGATTAGGGCAGGGGTGGAGCTCCAACAGGGCCTCGCAGTGCAGGACTCTGGAGGAAGCCACACGAGGGAGGGAGTACAGGACAGGTGAGATTCCAGATTCCAGAATCTGCAGGGTCCCCCAGCAAGGCTGGACACCTGGTGCTGGGTACAGACTGGGGTGTGTGTGTGTGTGTGTGTGTGAGGGGGTAAACCGTAGTTCTCTTCAGTCCCTAGTGTGACGGATGTAAAGCCTGCCTTCTTTTCTTTTTTTAAAAGGAATTACTTTATTTAACTTTATTTTATTTATATATATTTTTTGGAGAGGTTTTTTTGCTATAGGGCGCGTGCGCTCGCCAGACAGACAGAGAGAGACATAGAGACAGAAAGCGAGAAATCACCCCCCAGGGGGGATGGTCACGCCGCAATCCCTTCTCCTCCGTTCTCCTCTCGGGATCTTGGTCACGCACGCACACGCGTCCGGCGTGAGTTTTAAGCCACTGGGTCCGGGACACGAACCGTGGTCGACTACATGGGAGTCTAGCAATATAGCCATTATGCTAACTGCTGGTCCCTATTTATTTATTTATTTATTTATTTTGAGAGATTTTCGCTATAGGGCGTGTGCGCTCGCCAGACAGACAGAAAGAGACATTAGAGACGGAAAGCGAGAAATCACCCCCCAGGGGGGATGGTCACGCTGCAATCCCTTCTCCATTCTCCTCTCGGGATCTTGGGCACGCACGCACACACGTCCGGCGTGAGTTTTAAGCCACTGGGTCCGGGACGCGAACCGCGGTCGACTACGTGGGAGTCCAGCGACATAGCCATTACACTAACTGTTGGTTCCCGCTATTTATTTATTTTTAATTTGACCAGAGAGAGACAGAGTGAGAGAGAGAAAGAGAGAGAGAGGGAAAGTGAGAAAGCCAACCACCAGGAACTCAAACTGTGGTCGGCCATGTGGGAGTCCAGCATCTTTAACCACCACGCCTCCTGCTGGCCCAAGCCTGCCTTCTCAGTGTGGGTGACATTTCTAATGAGCCAAGGGAGTGTGCTGTCTGCAGGTGAGGGCTCCTGGGTCGCTCGCCCTCCATCTAAGTCCCAGGCATCTGTCTCCATCTTGGTGAAAAGTCAGGGGACCAGCAGTTAGCGTAATGGCTATGTCGCTGGACTCCCACGTAGTCGACCACGGTTCGAGTCCCGGACCCGGTGGCTTAAACTCACGCTGGGCGCGTGTGCGTGCGTGCCCAAGATCCTGAGAGGAGAATGGAGGAGAAGGGATTGCGGCGTGGCCATCCCCCCTGGGGGGTGATTTCCTGCTTTCTATCTCTCTGTCTCTCTCTGTCTGTCTGGTGAGCGCACGCGCCCTATAGCAAAAACCTCTCCAAAAAAAAAAAAAAGAAAAAAGAAAAAAAAGTCAGTGCAGCGCTTGTTTGTATCTGTGGTCTCTAAGCATGGGCCATGCCACGGTGAAGTCCTCCGCATGGAAATCGCTTTACTCTGCAGTGGATGGTAAGTACCTTCGCGTGCCCAGTGCCCAGTGCAGGGTGAGCACTCTACGGACGGGGTCACCGCTCTCTCCCACCTCCTAGCTGGTTGGCTGTGGGGCTCTAACCAGGAATTTAACAAATGGCCGGAGGGGGGGGGGAATCTCACCTTTCTCACTGATTCCTGATGGCGTGATCCACAGCTTTGCAGTCCCAGATCCTCATCTATAGAACGAGGACACTAACACTTCTTTCACCTTAGGGTCCCTTCGCCATTTCAGTGACAATGTGGCACTCACAGTAATGGTGGCTGTTTTGCTGTTGTTGTTTACTTCTTATTTCTTGCATGAAACAGAGAGACGGAGCATCCCCACCAGGGCCTTGATGCTGTGACCCAGCCCCAGGCCCTGCCCAGCCCCAGATCATGGGCAAGCATGTGCCCGGGGTGCTCAGGGAGGTCTCCGCACTTGATCCACGAACTTGCCATGTGGGTCGCCCTGCTAAGTAGCATGCCCAACCCCTAGGCCACTGCCCTGCCTCAAGAGGCTATTTTTATTATCGTTGTAGTGCTAGGTAGGCGGCACACCGATTCGCCAGCTCTTCATGTCCTCAGAGCTGAGTGCCTCTCTTGTCCCACTTTCTAGAAAGTGCTTCACAGGAGGGGTCAGCAGGTAGCATGGTGGTTAAGGTGCTGGACTCCCACATGGCCGACCATAGTTTGAGTCTTGGACCTGGCAGCTTGCTTTCTCCCCTTCCCTTTCTCTCTCTCCGTCTCCCTCTGGTCAGGTGAAAAAAAATTACTATTAAAAAATAAAAGAACGTGCTACAGGAAAGCTAAGGGACTGAAAACATTCCCTACTCCCGCCTCTAGGCTTCGCTTGGTTTGGGGCTTCCGTGAAAGAATAGCCAAGCAGACCATTCCCAATCCCTGCCCTGAGGGGGCTCCCGCCTCTGGTGTGCTGGCCCTGACTGATAGGTAGAGGCTTACCTCCAAACAGCCCTGGTGTTTGGGGGTGCCTCCTATCCGCAAGAAAAACTGCATGGAAATTGCTTTAATTTGCAGGTGACAAAAGGCAAATTGCTGGCATTTTTTTGCTTAGAGCCTGGAATGTAACCTTGCCTGGCTGCCCCAGACATTCCAGGTGGCAGCTTCCATTAGCCGACCTTGGTTTCTGGCTTGAAGGAGGGGGGAAGGAACTGAGGCGACTTCACCGGGGCACACCCCTCAATCGTGATTTCATTCCGCTAACGTTTTATCACTTCCAATCCCCTGCCACTTTTGTCAGCACAGAGAGCACAATGTGGACATCTGTGCAGGGCAGTGTTTCTTTTCTTAACCTTCATTCGAGAGTTAGGATGCCCTTCCCATGGCCTGCTGGCCTAGGTTGGCGTGTGTCTGGCGGTGAGGTCATGGGAGCAGGTCCTCGGCTGCGTTCCTTTGCAGGATGCCTGGCACGCTCCCGGGTGTCTGTTGAAGGAATGAATGAGTGAATGAATGGATGGGTGGTTTCCAGTTTTTCCCAAGGACAGAGAGTTTTTGTCTGTCTGGTCATAGTCTTCCACAGCATTCCATAAGGAAGGGCATCCTTTTAGATGCGGTGCTGGTCGTCTTCCACTTAAAATACGTCCCAGGGATGCCTGTCTGGGGCGGGGTTCCACGGAATGCAGACCGACAGGAATGCCTTTGCGGCCGTGAGAACCTGAGGCCGCTGCTGCCATCTTGTGGACCGGATTTGAAGCACAGGAGAAGTGACTATGACGACCTTCTACCCTTCATTGCTCCAAAAAACTCTGGGCTGGTTCTATGACAGGTGACCCTCTGCAATGCCTTAGGCCATGTTCCCAGAGCCATCTTTAACCTGTTTCTATGTCTCTGTCGAGGTAACAACAGTTATAATAACTCACATGTATTGCATTTTGGGCACTATGGTAACAAAAGAACCGTAACCCCAGTCTGCCCCTCTGGTCCCAACTCGGTGGTTACATGCCAACCATGCATTTAATTTTCTTTCTCTTCTTCCCCTTCCAATTCCCTTTAAAGGTGAAGGAGCCCCCCAGCCCCCACCCCAGGTTTGCTGGAAATCACTGTCAACAGGCAGGTTCACCGGATTTACTCCAATGTATCCATGTAGATGCGGAAGCAGTACAGAGTGGGACTCAGAGAAGGCCCGGAGGAGTACCGCTTTCTACCCCATGGACTTGGAGTTAAGCTATGGAAGGGTGAGGGGAGAAAATGCCGAGATCTGGAGATTATTCTGTTTTTCTTGTGCTTAAAGGTTATGAGTGGCTCGGATTTTTACTTTGCTGATATAAACAGAGGTAAATTTTTTTTACAAAAGGTTGACTCTATTTTTTTTTTTTAAAGGTTTTTGCCATAGGGTGTGTGCTCACCAGAGAGACACAGAGGAAGGAAAAGTGAGAAATCACCCCCCCCCCCCCAGGGGGGGTGGCCGTGCTGCAGTCTCTTCTCCTCCATTCTCCTCCTGGGATTTTGGGCATGTACACATGCATGTCTGGTATGAGTTTCAAGCTGCCAGGTCCAGGACTCAAACTTCTTTTTTTAAAAAAATTATTTTATTTAACTTATTTATTATTATTATTTTCCAATTTGATCAGAGAGAGACAGAGAAAGAGAGAGAGGGAAAGTGAGAAAGCAAGCCATCTGGTCCAGCACTTGAACCACGATTGGCCACGTGGGAGTCCAGTGCCTTTAACCACCATGCCTCCTGATGGCCTCACAGGACTCAAACTTCTGTCAGCCATGTGGCTGGCAGCCTTAACCACCACGCCACCAGCTGGCTCTGGTTAACTCTATTTTTAAAAGCTACTTCTGGGGGGTCAGCAGGTGACATGGTGGCTAAAGTTGCTGGACTCCCACATGACTGACCCTGGTTCAAGTCCTGGACCTGGCAGCTTGCCTTTCTCACTTTCCCTCTCTCTGGTCAAATAAAAAATAATAATAATAAATAAAGTTAAGTAAAATAATTCTTAAAAAGAAAAAGCTACTTCTGTGCCTGTAGCCCCTCTGAGTAGTTATCTTAGAAAGATGCTTGAGTCATTTTTTTAATTTAAAGAATTATTTATTTAATTTTATTTGTTATTATTATTTTCAAATTTGACCAGAGAGAGATAGAGAGAGAGAAAGGGAAAGTGAGTAAGCAAGCTGCCAGGCCCAGGACTTGAACTGTGTTCAGCCACATGGGAATCCGGTGCCTTAACCACCATGCTACCTGCTGGCCCCTTAAGTCACTTTTTTCATTTTTAAAAATTATTTTATTTAATTTTATTCATTCATTTATTCATTTTAATTTGACCAGAGAGAGAGGGAAAGTGAGAAAGCAAGTTACCAGGCCTGAGACTCGAACTGTGGTCAGCCATGTGGGAGTGTCCAGCGCCTTAACCACACCACCTGCTGGTCCCTCAAGTCACTTTTCTCAATTTCAATTTTTTTATTTTTAATTAATTAATTTACATTCATTCACTGACCATTGTCACAGCATACAGAATGTGACTTTCCATCCAGAATATACTGTATAGTGGCTTAATAACACATGTTGTCATCAATAATTTCCATTTCTGGTTTCATATATATGTGTATATGTGTGTGTGTGTGTGTGTGTGTGTGTGTATGTATATGTGTGTGTGTGTGTGTGTACACACACACACACACACACATATATATATATATATATATATATATATATATCTTTCTATTTCTCACCCTCAGCCATTTCCCACCCTCCTCCCACACTATCTCAGGTGTCTACAGTTGTTTTCCATTCCTTTTTTTCCCCACATTTTATTGGTTCAAAAATTTCTTAAATAATCTAACTACTTTTAATAGCAAGTTCAGCTGGAATGTACATATCTGTGAATACATGTCTGACTTTAGGCATGAAACTCTGAGTAGAGTGAATATACTATAAGGTAGCACCTAGCTGATGCTATATAACTTACTACGATCATTAAGTAGGTATTTTTAAATATATTTTTTAATTTCAAGAAGAGCAGTTTTGGGACCAGCAGTTAGCGTAATGGCTATGTCGCTGGACTCCCACGTAGTCGACCGTGGCTTAAAACTCATGCTGGGTGAAACATAGGAAAGATATTGAATATTGAAGCGGGGAGATTAATGTCTCTGTACTGACTGACATGCATGACATTCCCTTTTGAAAAAGCAATGTAATACACTGTAAAGTTATATGTAATTCAATATAATAAAAAAATAGATAATAAAAAAAAATAAAAAAAATAAAAAAAAACTCATGCTGTGTGTGTGTGTGTGTGTGTGTGTGCCCAAGGGATTGCGCCGTGGCCATCCACCCTGGGGGGTGATTTCTTGCTTTCTGTCTCTCTCTCTCTGTCTGGCGAGCGCATGTGCCCTATAGCAAAAACCTCTCCAAAAACAAAAAAAAAAAAAAAAAAAAAAAAGAAGAGCAGTTTTTGCTTTAATAAATCAAAGAAATGTTAAGGAACTTTGCTTAAAACTTAAAGCCAGGAAACAGGTTAGAATTCTGTTCTAATAGTAGGTACATGAACCTATCGGCAGCTCAAGACAGGACAAAAATACTTAAAACAGGAAAACAAAGCCTAGAAAATCAGCAGTTTTAGTCAAAAGTCATAAAATTCTCTCTTACCAGTTCAGTCTTATGTACTTAATCTATCTTCTGTTGTGGTTCAATCTTCCTGGTTAAATTCTGGGATATAATATTCAACTCCAGATTTGTCCCTATGATGAAGTTGGTCATTTTGAACTCTTATTTCTGTGAATCTGTATTTAATTTTCCTGGTATAGTACTCCCTTCAGAACTTCTTGGAGATCTGGTCTGGTGTTGGTAAATTCAGGTTTTGTTTATCTGAGAATATTCTTGTCTTTTCTTCCTATATGAAGGATAATCTTGCTGGGTACAGTATTCTTGGTTGAAATTGGTTTTCTCTGAACACCTTGAATATATTTTCCCATTCTTTCCTCACTTGCATTGTTTCTGATGAGAGGTCCACTGTTAGCCTGATGGGATAGCCTTTGTAGGTAACATGACATTTCTCTCTTGCCAATCTTAGTATCTTGTCTTTGTCTTTTTGGTTTGGGTCAATCTGGCTATAATGTGTCTTGGAGAAGATCTTCTTGGGTGATTCTATTTGGGGTCCTTTGTATTTCTTGGGACTGGATCTTTGAATGCCTCTCTAGGTTTGGAAAGTTTTCTTGCAGGATTTCATGAAATAGATTATCAATGCCCTTATGAGTCTCTTTGCCTTCTGGGATCCCCATTATCCAGATGATTGGACATTTGATGGAATCTAGTATTCCTTGTATATTATTCTCTCTCTCTCTCTCTCTCTCTATTTTTTTTTTTTTTGGCAATTTTCTTGGTCTTCATGGTGTATTTATCTAGGTCAACAATTCATCTTCAACATCTGGGATTTGATTTCTTGTATGATCTAGTCTGCTTTTAATACTTTCAAGGGAGGTTTTGACTTCCTGTATTACAGCCTTCATCTCTAACGGGTCCATTTGATTCCTTTTTATAGTGTATATTTCCTCTTTTAGATCTTGCAAGAATTTCCTCACCTCTTACAACTCATCAGTTCCTTTCTTCTGCCTTTTCTGCAGTTTATTGTCTTTTTTCTCTTCCATCTTTGTTAGCTTTGTCACTATGAATAGTCTACATTCTTTATCAGACATTTCCATGAGTTCCATTGTCCTGTCTCAGGATGAAGAGGAGTTATTCTTTTCCCTTGGAGGAGAGGTATTTTCTGGCTTTGCCATATTTCTTGTGACGCTGTGGTGACTTGTAGTCATCTGATGGATGATGCGTTTCTTCCTGATTCTTGAAGTTCAATCTGAGCATTCAGAGGCATGCAGGAGGAGGTGATCTGCAATCTTTCTTCCGTTCCTTTTTCACTTTTTGTGCATCAGAATCAGTGGGAATAGAGGAATATTCTGACCCTAATCATATTCAGATGTTTGGATCCTGTTCACTTGGACCTGTCTAGACACTTAGTGAATAGAGGCTGAACGGAACAGCCAATGAATAAAGATAAAGAAAAAAGGAAAAGAATTAGAGAAGAGGGAAGAAGAAGAAAAATAAATTTAAAAAGAAAGAAAAAAGATAATAAAAAACCTTTAGATTTTAATTTTAAAAAGCAAAAAATGAAAACCATGCAGCACACAATATTTCACAGTTCAAGTTCAATATCCACCTAAGGATGGGCCTGGGTTTGTGCCTTTCTCCATTCCATTTAGCACAATAAAGGAGGGGCTTGAGAGCCCAGAGAATACTTTACCTTTTTATTTATTTATTTTATTTTATTTGTTCATTCATTTCTTTTAATTTGACCAGACACACACACACACACACACACACACACACACACACAGAGAGAGAGAGAGAGAGAGAAAGTGAGAAAGAAAGCCACCAGGTTCAGGACTCAAACCATGGTCAGCCATGTGGGAGTGTTCAGCACTTTAATCACCATGCCACCTGCTGGTCCCCGAGAATACTTTACCTTAAAAATTTAAAAAAATTAAAAGACACAGAGAGACAGAGAGAAATGGAGAGAAGAAGGCAAAGGTAGCCCTACCCACTAGAAATGAATCTGGAAGGAGACGTCTCAGCGGAAAATCTTCATTTTTAGTCAAGGAAAGCAATATTTCACAGCTCAAGTTTGGTATCCACCTCAGGATGGGCCTCCCTCAAGTCACTTTTTAAACTCAAATTAGAACAAGTTTTCGTTTGTTTGTTTGTTTTTAAGAGAGATTTTTGCTATAGGGTGCATGTGCTCGCCAAAGAGACAGACAGAGACAGAAAGACAGAAAGTGAGAAATCACCCCCCCAGGGGGGATGGCCATGCCACAATCCCTTCTCCTCCATTCTCCTCTCAGGATCTTGGGCATGCACACCCACGTGCCCAGTGTGAGGTTTAAGCCACAGGTTTAGGACTTGAACCATGGTTGGCTACGTGGGAATCCATTGACATAACTATTTCACAATACATTGGTCCCAAGAGCAACTATTTTGACTGTTATAATGGACATATTTGCTTTTCTTATTTTTGTTTTAATCTTGTGAAATTCTGTTTTATTGTTTGTGTATGTGAGTTAATTCAAAGCCCTTTCCTCCTCTTTTATTTTTAAAGAATTATTTTATTTATTTGTTCATTTATTTATTTTAATTTTTAATTTGACTAGAAAGAGACGAGAGAGAGAGAGAGAGAGAGAGAGAGAGAGAGAGAGAGAGAGAAAGTGGGAAAGCAAGCCACCAGGTGGTCCAAGACTCAAACCACGGTTGGCCATGTGGGAGTGTTCAGTGCCTTAACCACCGCGCCACCCGGTGGCCCCTCTTTTATCTTCTTTTTAAAAGGAGTATGAAGAAGTTTAATTTAGGGGCAGACAGGTCGTTTGGTGGTTAAGGCAACTGAATCCTACATGGCTGACTGCGTAGTTCGAGTCTTGAACCTGGTGGCTTGAAAAACATCCTGGGTGAGGGACCAGTAGTTGGCGAAATGGCTATGTCGCTGGACTCCCATGTAGCCAACCGCGATTTGAGTGCTAGACCTGTTAGCTTAAACTCACGCTGGGCGCGTGTGCGTGCGTGCCCAAAATCCCGAGAGGAGAATGGAGGAGAAGGGATTGTGGCGTGGCCATCCCCCTGGGGGGTGATTTCTCACTTTCTGAATGTATCTCTCTGTCTTTCTTGTGAGCGCACGTGCCCTATAGCCAAAACCTCTCCAAAAAAAAAAAAAAATCCCATAAAAACAAAAAACACACCCTGGGTTTGTTTGCACGAATGCCTGAAATCCTGAGAGGAAGAATGGAGGAGAAGGGATTACAGTGTGACCATCTCCCCTGGCGTGGGGTGGGCGGGGTGTGTGGGTGATTTCTCTCGAGCTTTAAGGTGGATGTGTAGGTCTTAGTTTATTGATGCTAACAGGACTCTGGCTGGGGATATTTTAAAACATACTGAGGGTTCTTTAGTAGAATTCACATTTTCTAAGTGAAAGTCCAAATATATCCTCTTTTGTGAAGGGTGTAGGAGGATTTCTCTGCTTTTCCTGACACAGGGGAGATGACTGTCCCCTCAGGAGGTCCTCTAAACAAACCTACCACAGCCTCCCTTCTCCCCTCACTGTTCCAGGGGGTGCCCAGCAATGAGGACTTAGGGGAGATATCCCATGGGGATCGAGGACTAGCCCTCAGCTCTGGCTCGAACCCTCTCAGACCTGCCGGGGGTAGGGGACATATAAATTGGTGCTATATTTTTTTAAAAGATTTATTTAATATTCGTCTTTATTATCTTTTAATTTGACCATGGAGAGCCAGAGAGAGAGGGAAAATGAGAATGCGAGCCACCAAGTCTGGGACTCAAACCGCGGTTGGCCATGTGGGAGTCCAGCACCTTAACCACCATGCCACCTGCTGACCCTGGTACTACATTTTAAGGAAGCAATTGGCAATATGTCTGAAAGACATTAAAAAGCTCATGCCCTGGGCCATCAGGTGGCATGGTGGTAAAGATTCTGGACTCCCACATGGCCGACTCTGATGTTTGAGTCCCAGGCCCAGTGGCATGAAAATCACATGGGCACATGTGGATGCATGCCCAAAATCCCAAGAAGGGAATGGAAGAGAAGGCATACCAGCTGGACCATTTCCCCTGGGGAATGATTTCTCACTTTCCTTTTCTTTCTCTCTCTCTCCGGGGAATGCATGTGCCTTACAGCAAAAATCTAAAAAAAAAAAAAAAAAAAAAAAAAAAAAAAAAAGTTCATGTCCTTTGACACAGGTATTTTTGTTCTGGGACTTAAAGAATAAGTGAAAAATTGACTCATTCAGTGATGGCTGCTATAGGAGACTGGATGAACAAGGTGAACGTCCCTGTCTTTATAACATTAGCACCCAAATACAAGCAGAGATGTTTGTCTATGGATATTTAGAGCAGCTTTGGAAAGGCAAAGACCTGGAACCAACAAACTGTACAGCCAGTGATAGGGAATTAGTTAAACTGTAGATCTATATGATGACATTTTATTTTAAGACTATTTACTTACTTCTTCCATAAGAGAGAGAACACTCCCAACAGGGCCTCGGCATGGCAATCCACCCCCAGCTTCACCCAGCAACGGTCATGGGTGTGCACGTGTCCAGGGTACTCGACGAGGTCTCTGGATGTGAATCTGGAACCAAAGTGTGCCCAAAATCCAGACAGGAGGATGGAGGAAAAGGGAGATGGCATGGCCACCTCTCCGCGGTGGCGACTTCTCACTTTCTTTTTCTCTCTCTTTTTTTCTCTCTGGCAAGAACATGCACTGTGTAGCAATTCTTTTCCCCCCAAAGAATTATATTTATTTATTTATTTAATTCTATTTGTTATTATTTTAAAAATTTTGATGAGAGAGAGAGAGACAGACAGACAGAGAAAGGAAGAGCAAGAAAGCAAGTCGCCAAGTCAGGACTCACACTGCGGTCAGCCATGTGGGAACCCAGCGCTTTTTTTTTTTTTTTTTTCTTTTTTTGGAGAGATTTTCGCTATAGGGAGCGTGCGCTCGCCAGACAGACAGAGAGAAACATTAGAGACAGAAAGCGAGAAATCACCCCCCAGGGGGGATGGTCACGCCGCAATCCCTTCTCCTCCATTCTCCTCTCGGGATCTTGGGCACGTACGCACACGTGCCCGGCGTGAGTTTTAAGCCACCGGGTCCGGGACGCGAACCGCGGTTGACTACATGGGAGTCCAGCGACATAGCCATTACGCTAACTGCTGGTTCCCTGGAACCTAGCGCTTTTAACCACCATGCCACCTGCCGGCCCGCCTGTAGCAAATTTTTAAAAAATGTTAATAGTAGTTATCTCATACTAGTGAGATTATGAAAATATACTTTAAGTTTTATTTATTTGTTTAATTCATGATAGAGAGCACATGGACGTGTGAGAGAGAGAGAGAAAGTGCGTGGGGCCTGGACATGACACAATCCTTTTCCCACCAACTCTCCGTCTTGTCAGGGTCTTGAGTATGTGGGCAAAAGCCTGGCCCAAAGTCAAGAAGATCAAGATTTGAAAGACATGTGGGATCCAGCTCCCTCTCTGTAGGGTCTAACTATTGCACTAGGGGACTACATTTTCTTTCTTCTGTTTAAAAAAATGCATTCTTGGGACCAGCAGTTAGCGTAATGGCTATGTCGCTGAATTCCCATGTAGTCAACTGTGGTTCGAGTCCCGGACCCGGCAGCTTAAACTCATGCCAGGCATGTGTGCGTGCATGCCCAAGATCCCGAGAGGAGAATGGAGGAGAAGGGATTGCGGCGTGGCCATCCTGCCTGGGGGGTGATTTCTCGCTTTCTGTCTTTCTGTGTCTCTCTGTCTTTCTGGCGAGCACACGCACCCTATAGCAAGAAAACCTCTCCAAAAAAAAAAAAAAAAAAAAAGCATTCTTGGGTATTTTTTGAAGTTTCTACAATGAATATGAATTCATTTTTAAAAATTTAAAGATGGGCCAGTCCGTGGCCTGGTGTTTAAGACAGCTGGACCCCACATGGCTGACTGCACAGATGGAGTCCTGGATCCAGCGGCTTGGAAAACACACCAGGCACGTATGTGTGTGTGCCCAAATTCCCAGAAGGAACGAGGAAGAGAGAGCAGAGATGTGGTGTGATCAGTGTCCATGGGAGGGGCGCTTTTTACTTCTCCCTCTCTCTGTCTCTCTGGCAAGCACACATGCTTCCTGGCAAAATTTGAAAGAAAAAAAAAAAAAAAGGCAACAGTAGGAAAAAGAGAAGATTGCTAAGACCTGCGTTCAGGCCCCCCACGTGACTACGAAGGAGCGTTCTCTGAATCTCCCAGCCCAGCTCTAAGGTTTCCTGCAGGGCGTACCCAGGTCCTCTGTAACACCCACCGCAGAGCCGGTGCGGCTGGCGGGGAAACGCCACAGGACAAGGGGACTGCGTGCCAGGGAAGGCCCGTGGGTTGTCTTCTGGAAGTCTCCTCTGAAAGCCCGGCTCCTGCCGGCCCAATGTGGAGTAGAAAAAGATGAAAATAAAGGTTTTCATTCTTGAGTTCCCAGTCCCTTAGTTTGATTTGCTAATATCTCAAAAGCCTGACCTTCAGCCATTTAGCAGATCTCAGAGTCCCCACATCGGACTCAGATTGTTCAGGACCAATCCTGGCTCCGCCACTAACGTGCTGCGCCGTCTGGGCCCGTTGTGTATCTTCTCGGAAACATCTGCGTGTGCAGAGTAAGGACACCCAGAGCCTGCCCAGCCAGGGCGTTACAAAGATTCAGAGAGTCCAGGTGAAGCCTCCGGGGCTGCAGCTCCCCTGGGGTTTTCCTAGCCCCCGGGTTCGGTCGGTTTCCCCAGCCTTCCTCTGCTCTCACCTTACTGTGAGGGGCTGACCTGTACAAACTGGTTTGGGGCCAGAGTGGCCAATGGGTGGCCCCTCCTGGAAGTAGAGGAAGGCACTGCTTTCCCTCGTGCTCTGCCTGGGCGACATTGCTGGTGGTCTCTACAGTCTCTGCATTTTCTGAAGACTGTTCTCATAGGCAGCCTCTTCCTCCTCAGTCCCTCTCTTTCTGGGGGAGGTGCCTTTGTAATTAGTTTCCTCTATTTTTTTAAAGAATTATTTTATTTAGTTTTATTTATTATTAGTATTTAATTTGATGAGAGAGAGAGGGAAAGTGAGAAAGCAAGCCACCTGCTTCAGGACTCAAACCAGGGTCAACTGCATAGGAGTCTAGCACTTCACCACCACGCCCCGTGCCAGCCCCTAGTTCCCTTTATTGAAATCTCTGACATAGATTTTGTGTCCCCACTAGACTCTGACACTCTTTTGACCTTCCATCTACCTGAGGTTTGGCATTACTGTGATGAACAACCTTTACCACCTCTCCTGTTCACAGATAAATGAGTCCGATTACATAAACTAGAAATTCTTCATTTTGTTTAATAAAAAATTTAGGGACCAGCAGGTGGCATGGTGGTTAAGGTGCCGGACACACCCACATGGTCAACCACAGTTCAAAGTCTCGGACCTGGTGGCTCGCTTTCTTACTTTCTCTCTCTCTCTCTCTCTCTCTCTGTGTCTCTGGTCAAAATTAAAGGAAAAAAATGAATGAGTAAATAAAATAAAAAATAAATAAGTTTTTAAAAGAATTATTTTATTTAAGTTTATTTATTTATTTATTTATTTTCATTTGACTAGAGAGGGACAGAGAGGGAGAAAATGAAAAAGCAAGCCACCAGGTCCTGGACTCAAACCATGGTCAGCCATGTAGGAGTCCGGTGCCCTTAACCACCACGCCACTTGCCAGTCCCCAAAATAAATAATTCTTTTAAAAAAAAATAAGCATTTATCTATCTATCTGTTGTGATTTTCAAACTGCTCAGTCCAAGACTTGAACCACAGTCAGCCATGGGGGAATCCAGCACCTTAACCACCATACCACTTGCTGACCCAAAGTTTTTCATTTTTAACTCACAACACTGTCTGATGATCAGGTCATATGGAGAGGAAAAGAAACTTTTAACTTTTTTCCAAAATTAAATATTGTACACAGAAGAATATCTTTATGTGGTCTATAACGTATCAAGAATAATGATTCTGGGCCGGCAGGTGGGCTGGAGAGTAAGACAGCTGAATCCCAGAGTGGACTTCGCAGTTTAAGTCTTGCTCCCGGCAGCTTAACAACTACACTAGGTGCCGGAGCATTGTGCCTAAAATCCCAAGAGGAAAATAGAGGAGAAGAAACTGTGGGATGGCCATCCTCCCTGGGTGTGATTTCTCACTTTCTCTCTCTCTCTCTCTGGTGAGCCCACACAGCCAGTAGCAAAAACTGAAAAAAAAAAAAGAATAATGATATAACGAATGGTCACACCTGTACCCCTGTGTCAACCACTCAGTTTAAGGAAAAAACTTATTAGTTTGTCAGGAAAGTCATGTCATGCTTTTCTATGCAAAAATGTATCATGACTGGACCAGCAGATGGCATAATGGTTATGTCTCTGGACCCCCATGTAGTTGACTGTGGTTCAAGTTCCAGACCTGGCATTTTAAAACATGCTGGGCATGTGTGCATGTGTGCCCAAGATCTTGAGGGAGAATGGAGAAGAGATTGCAGCATGGCCATCCCCCCTTGGGGGGGTAATGTCTTGCTTTCTGTCTCTCTGTCTCTCTGTCTCTCCTGTGAGCTCATGTGCCCTATAGTGAACATCTCTCAAAAAAGAAAAATGCATCAAGACTTTCCAGACAACCCAATATTATCTTTGAACCCTTCCAAATTTCATCTTCTTACTCCTTTTCAAAAAGATCATTCTTCTGGTCTATAATTTCCTTTTTCAAAGATTTTTTATTTGAAAAAATTTAAAATACTATTCTTTTTTTATAATTATTAATTTAATTTAATTTAATTTATTCATTCATTTATTTTGACCAGAGAGAGACAGAGAGAGAGAGAGAGAGAGAGAGAGGGAGAAAGTGAGAAAGTAAGCCACCAGGTTCAGGACTCGAACCATGGTCGGCCAGGCGGGAGTGTCCAGTGCCTTAACCACCATGCCACCTGCTGGTCTCGGTATTTTATTTAAATTTTAAAAAATTATTTTATTTAACTTTAGTTTATTTATTTATTTATTTATTTATTTATTTAAATTTGACCAGAGAGGGAGAGAGGGGGAATGTGAGAAAACAAGCCGCCAGGTCCAGGACTCGAATCACAATTGGCCATATGGGAGTCCAACACCCTTCACCACCAAATCATCTGCCAGCCCCCTTAAGGTGCCGGACACACCCACATGGTCAACCACAGTTCAAAGTCTCGGACCTGGTGGCTCGCTTTCTTACTTTCTCTCTCTCTCTCTCTGTGTCTCTGGTCAAAATCAAAGGAAAAAAATGAATGAGTAAATAAAATAAAAAATAAATAAGTTTTTAAAAGAATTATTTTATTTAAGTTTATTTATTTATTTATTTATTTTCATTTGACCAGAGAGGGACAGAGAGGGAGAAAATGAAAAAGCAAGCCACCAGGTCCTGGACTCAGGATTATAGATTTATCACAAGTCTTAGTTTATTTGTGGTAACGAAATACCTCAGAGTAGGTAATTAATAAAAACAAGTATCTATTTCTTATAGTTCCAGAGGTTGGGAAGTCCAGTATTGAAGTGCCGGCAGTTTCACGGTCTGATGATGTCTGGCTCTCTGCTTCCAAGACGGGGGCCTATTGCTGTATCCTCTGGAGAGGAAGAATATTATGTCCTCACATGGCAGAACCCTTCACATCCTTTCCATGAGAACTTTGCTCTTATGATTTAATCACCTCCTAAAGGTCCTACGTCTTAATACTATCACAGTGTTAATTAAGTGCCAAAGTATGAATTTGGGACACACATTTAGACCATGACACTGTATCTCTATCTTCTAAACTATATACTTATTTTGACATTTAAAAATTTTATATAAAAGTAATAATTTTGGGACCAGCAGATGGCACAGAGGTTACATCGTTGGACTCCCATAATTGACCATGGTTCAAGTCCTGGACCCAGCAGCTTAAAACTTATGCCAGGCACGTGTGCATGTCCAAAATCCTGAGAGGAGAATGGAGGAGAAGGCACTGTGGCATGGCCATCCCCTCTGGGGGGTGATTTCTCACTTTCTTTCTATCTCTCTGGGGAGTGCACGTGCCTATAATATAAATCCCCCCCCCCAAAAAAAAACGTAATAATTCTGCAAGTATTCTCCTCTGACTTGTTCTTTCACTCAGCATTGTTTCTAAGGTTTATTCATGTTGTAAAGTACGCTGCAACGCGTTCACTTTTATCACTTTATAATACTTTATTATAAAAAAAAACTTTATTATATGATCACCGTAGTCCCCCCTTTTCCATGAATTCACTTTCTACAGCTTTAGTTACACCTGGCCAACCATAGTCTGATCATTTTAAGAGAGAGAGAAACATATTCACATAATTTTGGTCATAAGATGGATTCACTCCTCAGACTGTAGTTTTTACCTATCTCTTGGGACCTGGGGACCTACTTTTATATAGAGAACAAGATTCCTTTGATTTAATGAAGGGGTCTGCTTAAGAGGAAATTTTAATTCTTTTAGCCTATTGTGTGTGTATGTGTGTGTGTGCATGTGTAAAACACTAAATTTATCATTTTTAGGTGTATAGTTCAGTGGCATTAAGTATATTCATATTGTCATGCTACCAACACAACATCTATCCACAGAATTCTCTCTTTAAGGTTTTTTTAAGGAATTATATTTTTCCTGAAATTTATTTATTTATTTATTTATTTTAATTTGACCAGAAAGGGACAGAGTCAGAGAAAGAGAGAGGGAAAGTGAGAAAGCAAGCTGCCAGGTCTGGGACTTGAACTGTGGTCAGCTATGTGGGAGTTCAGCGCTGTTAACCACTACACCACCTGCTGGCCCCAAGAATTTTTTCAAGAGAAATTTTTGCTATAGGGTGTGTATGCTCACTAGAGAGACAGAGAGAAGAAAGCGAGACATCCCCCCACCCCCGCAGAGAAGATGGCCATGCTGCAGTCCCTTCTCCTCCATTCTTCTCTTGGGATTTTTAGCACACACATATACACATGCCTGGTGTGAGTTTTAAGCTGCCAAGTCCAAGACTCGAACCTTTTGCCACAGAACATGTGCACTTGCCAGAGAGAGACAGGGAGAGGGAACATAAGAAGCCACCCACCCCACCCCCCGCTCCCCGGAAGGGTGACCACATTACAATCCCTTCTCCATTATCCTCCTGGGATTTGGGGCACATGCGCACATGCACTCAGTGTGATTCTCAAGCTACCAGGTCTAGGACTCGAACATGTGAGAGTCCAACACTTTATCCACTGCCACCTGCTGGCCCCATAGAACTCTTTATCTTGGAAAGTGAAAAAGCTACTCATTAAACAATAACTTCCCATTCTTCCTCCCAGCTCCTGCCAACCACCATTCTACTTTTTAATGAAAGTGTATTTATTTATTCCATGAGTGAGAGAGAGAGAAGAAGGAGAGCATCCCCAGTGAAGTCTTCACTCCACGATCCAGCCCAGCCTCAGCCAGCCCCAGATTGTGGGTGAGAACATGCCCAGGGTTCCAGGGAGGCCTCCACATGGAAACCTGGAGTCCTTTGTGGTCCAGCTCACGGGTGGGGTTTAATTGCTGTTCACTGTTCACCCCCGCTTTCTGTCTATGAGCTCAGCTACTCTAGGAACCTCCCGGAAGCACAATCCCAGTGTTTGTCTTTCTGTGTCTGGCTTAGTTCACCTAGCATAGCATCTTCAAGTCTTATCCATCCACATTTATAGCATGTGTCAGAACTTTCCCTTTTTTAAAAATAATTATTCATTTTTTTTTTTTTTTTAATTATCATTATTCTTCTTTAAGAGAGAGACAGAGAGGGACCAGCGGGTGGCGTGGTGGTCAAGGTGCTGGACACTCCCACATAGCCAACCAGGGTTAGAGTCCTGGACCTGGTGGCTTGCTTTCTCACTTCCTCTCTCTCTCACTCTCACCCTCTGTCTCTCTCTGGTCAAATTAAAAAATCAATGAATGAATAAATAAAAAAATTAAATAGTTATTAAAAAAAAGAGAGAGAGAGAGAAACAGAGAAAGTGAGAAAGCAAGCCACCAGGTTCAGGACTCGAACTGTGGCTGGCCATGAGGGAGTCCAACACCTTAATCACCATGCCACCTGCTGGCCCCAGAACTTTCTTTTAAATGCTGAATAATATTCCATTGTCTGAATATACCACATTTGTTTATCCATCCATCAATAAACACTTAGACTGTGTCTTAGACCATGTCGTCCGCTATAACTGCATTCCATAAACTGGGTGGCTTAACTACAGAAATGTATTTCTTACAGTTCTGCGGGCTGGAAGTCTGAACTCCAGGCACGGTAGAGTGGACGTCCAGTGAAGACCTGCTTTCTGGTTCAGAGATGGCTTCTCTTCATTGTGTCCTCACACGGCAGATGAGACGAGAGCTCTTTTTCCAGTCTCGTTTATGAGGGAACTAATCCCAGTCGTGAAGGCTCTACCCTCATGACCTAATAACCTCTCAGTGGCCCTACTCCCCAATTTCAGCCCCTTGGGAGTCAGGAATTTTATAAATACATTTTAAAGAATTATTTTATTATTAAAAAATTATCCATTTATTTATTTATTTTAATTTGACCAGAGAGGGACAGAGAGAGAGAGAGAGAGTGGAAGAGTGACAAAGCAAGCTGCCAGGTCCAGGACTAGAACCGGGGTCAGCTGGGTGGGAGTCCAATGCCCCTAATTACCATGTCACTTGCTGGCCCCAAGCCTTTTTTTTTAAGAATTTTTTATTTAACCTTATTTATTTATTCATTTATTTTTATTTTAATTTGACCAGAGAGGAAGAGGAAAGAAAGAAAGAAAGAAAGAAAGAAAGAAAGAAAGAAAGAAAGAAAGAAAGAAAGAAAGAGAAAGAAAGAAAGAAGAAAGAAAGAAAAAGAAAGAAAGAGAGAGAGAGAGAAAGAAAGAAAGAGAAAGAAAGAAAGAAAGAAAGAAAGAAAGAAAGAAAGAAAGAAAGAAAGAAAGAAAGAAAAAGAAAAAGGAAGGAAGGAAGGAAGCAAGCTGCTAGGGCCAGTATTCGAACCGTGGTCAGCCATGTGGGAGTCCAGCGTCCCCAACCACCACTCCACCTGCCGGCCCTGATTTTATAAATGCATTTTGGAGGGGACACAAATATTCAGTCTCTAGCAGGCTGCTTCTACAGTTTGCTGTGAATAATGACACTGTGGACACAGGTATATGAAAGTCTCTTTGAATGCCTGCTTTCATTTTTTTTAAAAAAATTATTTTGTTTAACTTTATTTACTTACTTATTTGATTTTATTTTTTTGCACCTAGAGTGAGTTTCAATTACTTATTTATTTTTAATTTAACCAGAGAGAGAGAGGAAGGGCAGGAGAGAGAGAGAGAGAGAGAGGATAGAAAGCAGACCGCCAGGTCCAGGACTTGAACCTCAGTCAGCCATGTGGGAGTCCAGCCTCCTTAGCCACCATGCCACCTGCCAGCCCCCTTATTTCTTTTGAATATACATCCAGGAGTGAAATTGCTGAATCATTTCGTAATTCTGTGTTTAATTTTTTCAAAAGTTTGTATCTTTTCTTTGTGTAGAGAGAAAGAGACATAGAGAGACATTCCTTTGACAGGGCCTTATCTTGCCACAGTCTCCCCCACTTCCAGCCTTCTAGCCAACCAGGATCATGGGCACACGACATGTTCCGGTTGACCTGGGATTCAAACCCTGGGCCTTCTCATATGACCCTAGCATCACACATAATGTCTTCAAGTTTTGTCCATGTTATAGCACGTGTCTGAACTTTCTTTTACAGGTTGAATAATATTCCACTGTCTGAATGTCCCACATTTTGTTCATCCGTCAGTGAACACTTAGATTGTGTCTTGGTCCCTGGAGGCTGCCCAGTCTATGGAATGCTGGGCTGTACTGCCTGTGCCGCTGAAGCTGCCTACTCTCAGCATTCATTACCTGTTTTCTTTTTTTTTTTTAATAATTATTTATTTTATTTTATTTATTCATTCATTCATTTATTTGTTAATTTGACCAGAGAGAGACAGAGGTTGAGAGTGAGAGAGAGAAGAAGTGAGAAAGCAAGCCACCAGATTCAGGACTCGAACTCTGGTCGACCATGTGGGAGTGTCCAGTGCCTTAACCACCATGCCACCTGCTGGTCCCTACCTGTTTTCTTGAATTAGGATGGTGTAGTTAGAACCCCGGGGGAGGAGGAATCGGCCTCATTTTGGATAGTGCTGATTTGCAGTCTTGCTACGGCTACACTTCAGAGCTCGTCTGTCACCTTCCGGCCCGTAACTTTTTGGCCATTCTTGTCCCATGGTGATGAGGACGAGGAGGAGGAGGAAGAGGACAAAAACTAAAACCTAGCAAGTGCTCACTTCATCTTTCTAAATACTTTTGCATATTTAAAATCATCTTATCTTCTCAATCATGTATGAAGGCTCTTGTCCCGGTTTCCCAGATGAGGAAACTGAGTCACAGAGAAGCGGACCCAAGGCGTGTCACTGGGACAGATGAGATCATGCCGTCCAGTGCCCCTGGCATGCGCGAGGAGAAGGAGGCCCTGAGAGGAAGTGCCCCGAGGCGCAGGGTCGTGGCGTGACCACAACGAGCTCGCAGCTTCCAGACGTCTGGAATCCCTGCCCTGCTCCTGCTGCCTCGGAGGCAGAATTCCGTCCATTTGTTTCGTTGATCCTGGTGACCCAGGCGAACCCTCTGCCGAGGGCTGCCGTGCTCCATCTGAATGCAGCTGGGCTCCTGGTCCTCCTCCTGATAATGACCAGGGCAGGATTTAGCTGAAATATGATGGCGGGAGGATTACAGGTTTGGCTCTAGGACTCTGTGAAAACACATGCAAGGAGCACATTAATACTCGTCAAGGACTGAAAGAGCCTTTTCAAGAAGTTGAGATAAATTTTGGCAAAATCAGGTTGCCCTGAGAGGCATTTGATGTACTGTGAGGGAGTCGTTCGAAAAATGATGATTCCTTCCCCCGTTGTTCAGTTTATTTAAATAGTGAAAACCCGGAATCTGCGCCGCCCCCAAGCCTGCACCCCTGAAGGGACGGGCCAGCCCATGCAGATGGCGGGCCTGTGTTTTTCATTATGTTCCCTGACTCGCTAGGTTTTGCTGTTAGTCCGTGGTACACGTTTCCTTCGTGTTTCTCTTGAACTTCATGAACTCTGGCATTTCAATCCACGATGTATATCCCAGGGAAAAGCAGCCTTTCTTTGATCTTCCTGGGGACCCCATTATGTTTAACCTAAGGAAGATTAGGGAGTCTTCACTCCACTTTGAACAAACACACCACTGGGCGGCAAAGGTGGCTGCGCTTAATCTATTTACAACGTTCCCTGCTTATGAACGCATTCCTCAGTCTGCAGGCTTTGAAAAGCATTCTTCCTTCGGAAGATCTATTCACAGAGTCCCCGGTAATGAGTGTATTAGCCACACAGAGGAATCTATTTAGCATGAGATATTTAAACAGAGGGTTTGTTTTTATTTTACTTTATTTTATTTTTTAAAGGTTTTTGCCATAGGGAACATGCACTCTCTATAGAGACAGAGAGGAGAGAGAAAAAACGCAAAATACTCCCGGAGGGGCGGGGATGGCCATCACAATCCCTTCTCCTCCATTTTCAAGATTTTGGGAACACTCATCCCTCCCACCCCACACCACCACCACGACCACTGGACCTGGGACCTGAACATTGGCTGGCCATGTGGGAGTCCAGCACCTTAACTACCATGTCACCTGCTGGCTCCACAGTAGAGGTTATATTAAACGTTGAAATGACCGCGTTGGTGCCCAGGATGGGAGTCAAGTTGTATTTCTGTCCCCCTGATCTGAGCGGGCGGTTTCTGGAAAGCGCATGCACCTTCTAGCTGCGTTCGTGGTAACATCTGCTCCACAGCGGTGAGCCGGTGAGCCGGTGAGCCGAGTCGGCTCCAGGCTTGCACAAACAGTCCTCTGAGCGGGGCCAACTCGAGGGGCCTGGAGCTGCCACTCAGCCAGCACCTGGAAAACCAGACGGCTCAGTTCCCCTCTGCTCCGAAATGGGCTTCCAAAATGGGTTTCAGAACTCTGCCTGCCTTTCAAACAGCTCTTTAAGACGTCTTTAATTGTGACATATTTCCTTTTTTTTTTTTCCCCCTAGCCTTACAATGAAAACGGAAGAACAAAACAAAATCCAGTGTTCACCTGTCAGGGTTTTCAGTCCCCTGTCACCCCCTGGCGCTGATGGAGATGTATTTTCCTAATGAAGGTCCAGCGTTAATGGTGGTACTTGCTAGAATCGGTTAGGACTAAGTGTTATTTAATTCACAGTGAAGCGACAATCTGGCTGGACTGTGATTAGTTCCAGCTTTTAGCTATCATTTATAGGTCACCGGGCGGCTAACAACCTCAATCGAGGGACCATTATCTTTTGACAAGATGAAGCTTTTTCTGGGGGGTGGGGGAAGGGAAAGGAGCTCTACCCAGAAAGCCCCTCTCAAGACTCTCCGCGGGAATGATTTCATGTCTAGCAGAGCTTTGCCGCCACTTACAAGAGAGCTACACGGATTCCAGCTAGGCGTGGCGAAGGGAAAGAAGGGACAGATTTGTCTCCTCAGCCATTCGTTCATCCCCTCAATGACTGTTCCTTGGTGAGGCATGGGGGAGAGTGTATGTGCAGGGTTTGCTGGAACAAAGGCTTTGGTCTGCACGTTCTGGTATGGCTATATAGCTTGGTTTTGTTTTGTTTGCAATAGCCTTTGTCCATTGTGATGAACTGTAGCATCTGTTATCGCTGGTTGGTGCCAGCGCCCTATTGGTTGTTAAAAATGACAGCTAACACCCTTACCTGGAACAACGCTCATTCATGAAGCCTGTTTCTCCAAGAAAGTGTCCTTTTACTTATTTTTCATTTTTATCTTATAAAATTAAAAATGCAATTTTATTTTTATTTAAATGTTTTTTTATTTAACATAATTATTTTATTTTTAAAAAAGAATTATTTAATTTTATTTATTCATTTATTTTAACTTGACCAGAGAGAGACAGAGAGAGAGAAAGTGAGAAAGCAAGCCACTAGGTCTGGGACTTGAACCACGGTCAACCGTGTGGGAGTGCCCAGCACCTTAACCACCATGTCACCTGCTGGTCCCCTATAATTATTATTATTTTTTTAAAATGTATTATCAGAACCTTTTAACAAAAATTGAAGGGGTGTACAACATAATGTTGTTGCTCATCGGAGATGATGAATACGGTAATATTCTTGACTCGGTTATCACATACTGCATATACGCTTTGAAAAACCACGTTGTACAAAAAGTAAATGCAGATAAATTATAAAATAAATACTTTTTAAAGGCTTTATCTGTTTCTCCCATGAGAGAGAGGCACAGAGGAGACAGAGAGAGGAAGACACTGCCAGCAGGATCTCCGTGCTGTGGCCCACCCCAGTCCCACCTGGAGTATACAGGGACGTCCGGGGATGCAGACCAGGACCTTCGCGTGCGGGTCTCATCACGTTATCGCTGCCCTACTGCCTGGCCCTAATATGCTATTGGAAATAAAACTGTTTCCCTTTCATCATTAGAGAGTCCCCTAAAGGTTCCCTTTCAGCACCAGGAACCAGTTTTGCAGACGATCTTTCCATGGACCAGGGAGGGGTGGGGTGAGGGAAGCGTGCAACTGGGATCCGTGTGCACTGTTCACAGCAGGGACGCTGCTCCTACGAGGATCAATGCCATTGCCAGTCTGACCGGAGGCAGAGCGCAGGCGGTGACGGGAGTGATGGGAGCAGCTGTAAGTACAGACCAAGCTTCGCTCACTGCCCACCGCTCAGCTCCTGCTCAGTGGCCTGGTTTCTAACACAGACCAGTATTAGGGACCCCCGCCCTCAGGGACATGAAAGCCCTAGACCTTCAGATAAGATCCAAGCAAAATGACATGGTGTTGTCAGAACGCAGCAGTTTTTTTTTTTTTTTTTTCTTTTTTTGGAGAGGTTTTTGCTATAGGGCGCATGCGCTCTCCAGACAAACAGAGAGAGACATAGAGACAGAAAGCGAGAAATCACCCCCCAGAGGGGATGGTCACGCCGCAATCCCTTCTCCTCCATTCTCCTCTCGGGATCTTGGGCACGCACGCACACGCGCCCGGTGTGAGTTTAAGCCACCGGGTCCGGGACTCGAACCGCGGTCGACTACGTGGGAGTCCAGCGACATAGCCATTACGCCAACTGCTGGTCCCAGAACACAGCAGTTTTTGTGCAGGTACCATACGACTGGAAAGCACTGGAAGGTCATACCTGCTCGAGGGCTCAGCCCGGGGCAAGCTGGCTGCTCTCAATGCGCTCCATGACAAAGTCCAGGCAGCACCTCAGCAGGGAGGCTGAAGTCAGAAACAGGTCGTACCCACGCCCTCTGGCCATGGGAACCATGAGTGTCCCCGCTGTCTCCTCGCCCTGGGCTGGGAGGGGCAAGAACTGACCTCTTTCCCTTCCCTTTCACTTGGGCTCCTCTTCCTTCTCGCTGGGTCTTGGGAAGCTGGGAGACAACCTCCCACCTTTCTTTTGCTTTCCTCCTGTGTAGCCAGTCTGTGTTTCCTGTAGAAAGGCCCACCTGGTTAGAGGACAAGAACGATTCTTAGTTCCACTTGGGAGCTAGAACATCTGGCTTTACTGCTACACTTAAGACTGCCAGGTGTGGGGTACCTGCTGGGTATCGGATGTTGTGAAGGCTCCTCCATACGTGATTCCACTGAGTCCTCACCCCAGTCCAGGGGGAAGAGCATTATTTCCTCCATGTTGTGGACGAGTCTGAGGAGGACCCTTGGATGGAAGTGCTGGCCTGCTGCTCTGTGGTTCGGATCTTCGGGTGCCCTGGAGAGCTCAGAGGCGGTTGTGAAGATGAGCCATTCCTGCCCAGCCTCGAGGTGAAATGAAGTGTGACGGTGTCTGTCAAACCGAAACTCTTGGCTTCACAGGGAAAACACTGTTAGGAACCCCCAACGTCAGCCTACATTAATAAACTGTTATTTAAATATGCACGTTTAATAAATCGTTATTTAAATATGCTCAGATATAAATGACATACATTTCCTATTCTTCTACTATTCTAGAATATTTCCTTACATACATAGACACATAGGTTATTTTTAAAGTTATTTAATTTTATTATTATTTAAAAATTTTTTCTATAGGGCATGTGCATTCACCAGAGAGAGAGAGAGAAAGAGATAGGGAAAGTAAGAAAGTGAGCTGTGGGACCAGCAGTTAGCATAATGGCTATGTCGCTGGACTCCCATGTAGTCGACCATGGTTCGAGTCCTGGACCCGGTGGCTTAAACTCACGCTGGGCACATGTGTGTGCATGCCCAAGATCCCAAGAGGAGAATGGAAGAGAAGGGATTGCGGCATGGCCATCCCCCTGGGGGGTGATTTCTAGCTTTCTGTCTCTCTCTCTCTTTCTGGCGAGTGCACACGCCCTATAGCAAAATCCTCTCCAAAAAAAAGAAAAAAATAAAGAAGAAAGAAAGTGAGCTGCCACAGTCAGCATGAACCACAGTCAGCCATGTGGGAGTCCAACACCTTAATCACCACGCCACTTGCTAGCTCCCATATACATGTATTTGGGTATTATTTTATGTAGATTTGTAGTATATTTTTTTAATTGCCCATACATCAACCTTTTCTCCCCACCAGTAACAAAATTAGAAAAATCGATGTTTTTTTACTTCTGCACCAATATATGGGATTTCTCCCCATTTTCAACTGGTCTCTATACAGGCAGTTAGGTGGTTTGGATTCATGCTGCTACAAAGCACACTCTAACATACATTTTTTTACATTAACCATTGCCTGCTTTTCTGATTATTTTCTGGGCATTAATACTTGGAATGTAAAATTACTGGATCAAAGGACAGAAGTACTTTCAAAGTTTTTTTTTTTTTTTTTTTTTTTTTTTTTTTTTGGTTTTTGCCTTATGATTTGTGTGCTCACTAGAGACAGGGATAGAGAGAGAGAAAGTGAGAAATCACCCCCCAAGGGGGGATGGTCCCACTGCAATCCCTTCTCTATTCTCATCTCGGGATTTTGGGCACACACACACGTGCATGATTTTCAAGTCACCAACCATGTCCAGGGTTCAAACTGTGGTCGACCATGTGGGAGTCCAGTGCCTTAACACCACCTGCTGGCCCCTTCAAGGTTTTTAATAGACATATATCTCCAGAAAGGCTGAATGAATTTGTCTTCTTCTTTTTTCCTTAGGAATCATTTATGTAATTTATTATTATTTAAAAAATTTGACTAGAGAGAGGGAGAGAGAGAGAGAGAGAGAGAAACTGAGAAAGCAAGCTGCCAAGGCCGGGACTTGAACCATGGTCGACCATGTGGGAGTCCAGAAACTCAACCACCACCTCACCTGCCGGCCTCCAAATCTGTCTACTCTGAGCTTGAAAGATCATTTTGGGGCGCCACAGGTGTGAAGAAGAAAGTGGCATTGGGACCAGGGCTTCAGAAGCTGGTGGGAGTTGTACCGTGAGGATCATGGGTGGGCAGATGGTGCAAGCAGCCTCATGGGAGGACAGAACAGGTGCGGGGGTTGGGGGACACGCATTGTCATTCAGCAGGAGCTGTGTCCCTCAGCGTTTTCATGGATCGAGCACACTTTGAATGGTAGGACTTGGCAGGACATGGAAGGCAATTAAAATGTTCCAGATGTGAAGAAACACAGCCACAATGCCAGCTTGTCCCCCGTGCGGGTAACTCTAAGTGTCCAAGAGCACTGTCGCCATCGCATCAGCTCTGGTTCTTCTCAGTTCTATGTCGCTGTTGGAATGGAACTGTCTACTGTCTTATCATGGCCTCTAATATGACAGCATGGTGTTCTCACATGTTCTAGAAAACAGGCTGTCTTGCTGTGTTGCCTGTTGCTGCTGCCACTCATGGCCAGCTGGGCTCTGCGTTCCTCTTGGCAGGCCTCCCACTGGAGTGCAGTATTGCAGTTAAGAGAAGTTAAGAGAGGGAACCAGCAGTTAGCGTAATGGCTATGTCGCTGGACTCCCACGTAGTCGACCGGGGTTCATGTCCCAGACCGGGTGGCTTAAAACTCACGCCGGGCGCGTGTGCGTGCATGCCCAAGATCCCGAGAGGAGAATGGAGGAGAAGGGATTGCGGCATGACCATCCCCCTGGGGGGTGATTTCTCGCTTTCTGTCTCTCTGTCTCTCTCTGTCTGTCTGGCGAGTGCACGCGCCCTATAGCGAAAACCTCTCAAAAAAAAAAGAAGTTAAGAGAAAACCCAGATTGCCTGTGTCCGAATTCCAGCTCTGCCATGTACTAGCGGCATGACCTTGGACAGGTGAACTTCTTGGGGTTTCAATTTCTGCGGTGTAAATGGGGCTAATGATGTTTCCTGTCTTGACAGGGCTACCTGTCCTCAAATGACTTAATACACAATGCTATGGGCAGAATAAGAAACTTTAATAAATGTTAACTTTTTTTTTTTTTCTTGAGAGGTTTTAGCTATAGGGCACGTGCATTTGCCAGAAAGAGAGACAGAAAGTGAAAAATCACCCCCAGCGGGGATGGCCAAGCTGCAATCCCTTCTCTTCCATTCTCCTCTCCAGATCTTGGGCATGCATGCACACACGCCCGGCTTGCGTTTAAACCACTGGGTCTGGGACCCGAACCACAGTAGACTATATGGGAGTCCAGCGACATAGCCATTACGCCAACTGCTGATCCCAATAAATGTTAACTTTTATATTATGTTAGCCTTACTTTGACCCACTGGCCAGAGTTGGCAGCACACTTACAAAGGGTTATGGTGTGGCATTTCGTCTGCTGAGACTGGAGGACGAGCTCCTGCCTCCTTCCCACCTGGACCCCCAGCTCCAACAGCTACGTGGAGAAGAGGCAGTATTTCTTTTTAGCTTTGTCAGAGGTTCTCATGGTGCGTACCCACATAAAATGTAAGAATGGTCACAAGCACAAATAACAATTGCTTCAAGCATTCTGCTTTCATAATGCACAGTCCTTTCAGCTGATTGCTAATAAGAAGTATATGGCATCAAGATGGAAAAATACTCGAGTTCAATTTCAGCAATTTCTAAAAGTTGAACTGTAAAAGTAAGAACACCTAAAAAGGTCATTTTTAAATGGAACCAGCCACCTTGAAAAATATCCTTACAACATGGTTAAAACTTTAGACAATAAAACTTTTAATACTTCAGAAAGTAACAAGATAAAAATGTTGTTTGTTGGCTTCTTGGGATCAAGACCCTCTGGGCTCCGACGGGCCTCGGTGAAGAGGAGCAGCGCGTCTGGGCTGCCGCTCAGACACACACAGTCACACTGGGTTTTGGTCCACGGACACAGGCAGGCAGAAGTCTCTCATCGCCTTCATTTTTGTTTGTTTGCTACAGGGCGCATGCGCTCACCAGAGAGGGAGGGAGAGAGAGAGAAGAAAGTGAGATAGCACCCTCCAGGGGGAACGGCCATCCTGCAGTCCCTTCTCCTCCGTGCTCCTTTCAGGACTTTGGGCACATCCACGTGCCCGGTGTGATTTCCCAGCTGCCGCTCTGGGGCTGGACTGAGCAGTGAGCCGTGCTGGATCCAGTGCCCTCACCTCCAGAAGCCTTTGCTTTCATTATGCGTTCGGCCTCACGATCTTCATTGACAAATAGTTCTGAAAAAGAAATGGAAACCGTGTTAAATAAATAAATAAATAAATAAATAAATAAATAAAACATATTTATAAATAAAATATATTCAATTTATACTATATATAAACTATATATTATTATATTCACTAAAATATAATATATATATATACACATACACACACACATACATATATATATTTATCCAGAAAGGTCGTATGCATATGTATAAATATGTACATTTGTATATATTTAAGCTAAGATTTCTTTTTTTTAAAATAATTATTCCATTCGACTTTATTTATCCATTCGTTTATTTATTTTAATTTGACCAGAGAGGGTCAGAATGGGAGTGAGACAGAGAGAGAGAGAGAGAGGGAAAGAGAGAAAGCAAGCTGCCAGGTCCGGAACTCGAACCACAGTCGGCCATGTGGGAGTCCAGCACCCTCAACTACCATGCCATCTGCTTGCCCCTTTAAGCTAAGATTTCTTAGCCTGGACCTTGCTGACTCTCAGGACCAGACGATGTCTTCCTTTGTTGGGAATGTTCTGTGCCTTGCAAGATGTTTAGTCCATCCCTGGCCTCTTTCCACCAGATGCCAATAGCAACCCCCTGCCCCGAGCTGTTACAACCAAGTGTCTCTGGACATTAAAAGATGTCTTCTGGGCAAGGAGCAAAATCCCTGCCCCTAGGTCAGAGCCACTGGTTTAAATCAACAGAATCTAAATCAGGAAAAATGAATCACTATGAAGAGTGTTGTAAATGGTCAAGACGGACTGGACTATCTACAACTAGAAACTAATGTTCTTGGGTTTGGCAGGTGGTGTGGTGATTGAGGCACTGGATTCTCACATGGTCAACGATGGTTCGAGTCCCAGACGGGGCAGCTTGCTTTCTTACTCCCCTCTGTCCCCCACTCTCTCTATTCAAATAAAAAAAAATGATAATGAACACAACTAAAAAAGAAATTCTTTATTTAAAAAAGGGAGCCAGCAGGTGGTGTGGTGGTTGAAGGCGTTGGAGTCCCACATGGTTGACTGCAGTTCCAGCCTTGCACTTGGCGGCTTGCTTTCTCACTTTCCCTTTCTCTCTGTCTCTGGTCAAACTAAAAAATTGGGACCAGCAGTTAGTGTAATGACTAAGTCGCTGGACTCCCATGTAGCCAACTGTGGTTTGAGTCCCAGACCCAGTGGCTTAAACTCACGCCGGGCGCGTGTGTGTGCATGCCCAAGATCTCGAGAGAGGAGAATGGAGGAGAAGGGATTGCAGCACGGCAATCCCCCCGGGGGGAGTAATTTCTCGCTTTCTATCTCTGTCTCTTTCTGTCTTTCTGGTGAGCGCACACATCCTATAGCAAAAACCTCTCCAAAAAAAAAAAAAAAAAAAAAAAAAAGAAAAGAAATTAAATAAATAAATATTTTAAAAGAAAAGAAAAGAATGTTCCTATAGTTGCCTGGCTGGAAGTGTTACACCGGCACACCAGAGCCAGTCCTGCAGGAGTGAGTATGCCTGCAGCTACGATGTACAGACTGTCTCTGTGGGTGGACAGGACCTGGGGTCGGAGCTCTGAAGCCTCCTGAGGCATTGGTGCCACCTGTCTTACAGCCATTTGTGAGAGCTCTGTAGCCCTGGAGCGGCTCGCCTTCCGCACTGACATACTGTGTACGCCTGCATGTTCTCGGTCTGTGAGGTGCTGCTCATGGCAGAGCTCAAGCCTTGGTCATCTCAAGATCCTAAGTCCTAACCCTGGTAGAGCAGATGCTTCATAATTCTCTGAGTGGAGAAAAGATGTACTACTTCCACACACACTGCCAAATCTCATAGTGGGACTTCCGTTTATGATCACCGTGGTTAAGGGGAGTTTGGGGGGAGCTTATATGTGACATGGACCCTCAAGAACAAGTAAGATTTCTTTTTTTTTTTTGGAGAGTTTTCTGCTATAGGGCACGTGCCCTCGCCAGAGAGACAGAGAGAAATCACCCTCCCCAGGGGGGATGGCCATGCCGCAATCCCTTTTCATCCATTCTCCTCTCAGGATCTTGGGCACACATGCACATGCACCTGGTGTGAGTTTAAGCCACTGGGTCCGGGATTCAAACAGCAGTCGACTACATGGGAGTCCAGCGACATAGCTATTACACCATCTGCTGGTCCCCAAGAACAAGTAAGATTTTGATTGTCAAAATGGATGCCAAGGAACATCACTAATACAGACATCCAGGACAGGGCAGAAGGTGCCTGGGTGTCCGGGGGAAGCAAATTATCTACTTGGAGTGGGGTACAGGGTTGGTGGAGGTCTATGATGAGCCCCAATTTGGACGCCTGTGAAGGCTAGGGCAAGGGGTTGGGTGCAGGGTGGTTGGAACAAGAAATTCTGGCGGCAGAAAGATCAGGAGGAAGCCCTGGCTGTCACCCAGACCTACACTGATAGAGGCCTGAGTGGTTTCTCCTGCCATTCCTGAAACTGAAGTTGTTATTTGTGTGTGTGTGTGTGTGTGTGTGTGTGTGTGTATTTTTCCCCCAAAACCATAAAGTTCTGCCTATAATTTGTGAACCCCTAAGAATGCATTTCTCATCACAGGACATGCCAATCTAAATTCTCCAAATTGGAAGGTGCACCCCAAGTGCTAAGTGGGACATTCTTCTGAACAGCAATGTAGGCAATGGCGACTTAGATGACGCTGCACACACACACACACACACACACACACACACGGCCACGCTGGGAGGCCAAGGGTGCCCACCGGCAAGGAGTAGAGCAGCACAGCCAGGAAGAGCAGCAGGATGAGCAGGATGAGCAGGCCGATGATGAGCCACTTGAACCGGCGCCACACGATGAACCTCATGGTCTTACACGGGTTGGTGAACCAGAGGAAGGAGGTTTCCGGCCGGCTGCATTATGAACACAACAAAGGCATTACGGACAGGACTCGGTAGAGTTCAGTCATTGCACTCTGAGAGTAAGGGTTTAAGGAACACTAAGCTGAACATTCCTAATCCCCCGATCTGAAATCTGAAATGCTGTAACATCTGCAACTTTTGAGCACTGACATCATACCATGAGTGGAAAATTCCAGACCTGACTTCCAGGACAGGTTAGAGTCAGTATCTGCGATACAAAACTACCATGTGAAATGACCCTTGGGCTGTGTGTACAAGGTGTAGATGAAACATCAGTGAATTTCACATTTACATCTGGGCTCTATCCCCAAGATATCTCATTATATATATGTAAATATTCCAAAATCTGAAAAATTCTAAAATCTGAAACACTCACTTCTGGTCCCAAGCATTTTGGATAAGGGGTGCTCAACCTATACTAACATTTACAAGGTTAAGCAAAGACCCGACTCCCCTTAGTTGGCTGGGAAAGACTCTTTCCTGTCATAGCTTTCTTAGATGCTGCAGACACTCCATGTTGGTTCACAGGAAAGGAGAAGGGTTAAAATGAAGCCAGACCACCAGCCCTCCACCCTTCCTCTCTATTATTAAGTACAAATGAGAAGGACCCCAGCTAATCCATCCCATTAAGCCAGTCGGAAGGGGGGCTTTCAGACTGCAGGTGTTAGGGATCAGACAATGTGGAGAACAAAGAGGGCCTCTCACTTTGGGGGGTCCAACTTGGGGTTCATGTTGGGTTCATCTCGTCCCTTCCCGGCTGGCCTCTCGTCGGCCTCCTTCTCATTGACGACCTCCAATGTCATCTCCACTTTCCCCTTCAGTAAAGCAGCACAGGTTAAACACATGACATCACGTTTCACAAATATTTTTACTTCAGCCCAAAGAGTATTCCCTAAGCAATGATTTTCATTCTTGTAAAACAATCCTTAGATTGCCTTCGATTTTCCTCAAGAGATTTCATCACATTTCTTCTTCCCCGGGGTTCTGAACGGGCTCTCTACGGGGAATCCAGAGGACAAATTGCTTTCCCTCCTCTCGGCTCTTCACCCTCCTCCTCCCCATCCCGTTCTCGCTTACTCACATCAATCTCCTTGCCTTTTCTCACACCTTCCTTTGTAACTTTACTGGGACCCAGACTAACCTGAAATCTGCTAATGACAGTGTCTAACGTCACTGGGCGTGAGCTGCACCTCCAGGACAGCAGAGCCGCGTCCTGTCAAGCTTACCATCGCGCACCGCTGTGGCACGGAGTAGCGCTCCATACATGAGCTGAATAAATGAATGTATGAGTGAGCGAGTGAGCGCTGCTCCCCGCTGACAGGTTCCGGAGAGGAGCTCCAGGCGCTTACGCCTTCTGTACGGGACCTCTCTGGTCAGGCTCTGGACGCCCTATGCAGCTCTCGCTATTATCCTCCCGTGCAGGTGAGAACACAGAAGCAGAGATGAGAGAGGTCTAGAAACTTGCTCACCTTTAAAAACGTTTTTGCCGTAGGGTGTTTGCATTCACCAGAGAGAAACAGTGAGAGCAGAAAAGTGAGAAATCAGCCCCCCCACCCCCCCCCCCCGGGGTGATGGACACAGCTGCAGTCCCTTCTCTCCTGGCATTTTGGGCACACACACACATACCTGGCGTGATTTTCAAGCTGCTGGGTCTGGGACTGGAGCCATGGTTGGCCATGTGGGAGTCCAGCACTGTAACCACTAAGCCACCTGCTGGCCCCCAACCTCACCCACCTTTATACCCAGGCTTAACTAACATTGTAACAGACTTTTAGGACCCAGGAAAGCTCGCAAGGTTACCACTGATTAGAGAGGCCCTGAGGCTGACGCGTGAGTGAGAGTGGGTCTCAGATGGTGCTTGTGAGTCCAACAGAGCCGGACCCCTGCCTTGGCGAGCTATGAGAGCGCTCCAAGCCTGTTTTCTGAATCTATAAAATGGAAATAATGTCTATTTCACGGGGTTGTCAGCAGAATTAAATAAGACTAGTGCAGACTAATCGACAGCGACAGAAAGCAGATAGTGATTTCCTGGAGGCGTGGTGGAGGGAGCGATGGGCTGCAGAGGGTGCAAGGAAGATTTTGGGGCGTCGGGAAGGTTCTGGATCTTGACTATGGTGGTGGTTTCATGGGTGCACACATCTGTCAAAATTCCTTGTACTTTAAATGGGTGCATTTTATCATACGTAAATTATACATGAAGCTTTAAAAAACAAGATTATGCATATAAGGCACTTAACACACTGCCTGGCTCATAGCAGGGATGGAAGATGCTAGCTATGAATAATACGTAATGAACTAGGTAGTTTTTTGTGATGTGGCATGTAACACATGCCATTGCTTCTTATCAAAATGCATCTTGGGACTAGCAGTTAGCGTAATGGCTATGTCACTGGACTCCCATGTAGTCAACCACAGTTCGAATCCCGGACCAAGTAGCTTAAACTCACGCCAGGCACATATGCGTGCGTGCCCAAGATCCCGAGAGGAGAATGGAGGAGAGGGATTGTGGCGTGGCCATCCCCCCGGGGGGTGATTTCTCGCTTTCTGTCTCTGTCTTTCTGGCAAGCGCACATGCTCTATAGCAAAAACCTCTCCAAAAAAAAAAAAAAAAAAAAAAAAAATGCATCTTGAGTTTCCCAGCTGTGCTTATAAATTATGGCTTCCAGTGGATACCAGCACTCCCTGCTCTCTCCACCTCTGAATTGATCAATTTGTTTTAATGAGAACAGCTCAAATTTGAAGTTCCTTTTTTCATACTGAATTATACTGGAAGCCCAGCAAAAATTAACCTTCCTGGTAAAAAAAGAGTCCTAAAGAATTAGGGCCCAGCAGGTGGCATGGTGGTTGTGGAGTTGGACTCCCACATGGCTGACCACAGTTCAAGTCTTGGACCTGTTGGCTTGCTTTTTCACTTTCCCTTTCTTTTTCTCTGGTAAAATTAAAAAATTATAAAAATAACAAATAAAATAAATAAATAAATAATACTTAAGAAAGAAAGAAATAGTAAAGCCACTAGGGTTCCTCGTGTTTTGACCATTCTAATCCCTTCGCTTTCCCCCAAATCCAACACATACAGCATCTCCCACCCTCTCTTGTCATCAGGGACAAACCCTTCTCATAATTGAACATCTTTGCTATTTAACACTACTTCCTCATCTTTTCTGGAGTAAACCTATTGAGAAAAGGCAAAACCTAAACGATAACAGGAATAAGCCACCCTCGACAAGGAAATGCCCGTACAGCCATCACGCGGGAGCCATCTTTATCTGTGTAGCATGGCCACCATCCTTTCATGGACTTCTGTTCAAAGAGCGAGACGGTCTTAGCTTTCAGGGGGTCCATGGCTTTGAGGTCTGGAATCATGTCCAAGTTGCATTTCTCCGATGATTTTGCTGGAACGATCGTGCGATGCAAATCTAGTTCCAGGAAACCTAGCCAAGGGAACAACATGAAATCCAAATGAGCGGCAAGTGGGTCAGCCGTCCTTCCCGCCAGAGAGGCCGACAGTGGTTTCGAACAGGGGGTGGGCATGTTAGAGAAAAGGGACCCTGGTAGATATTAACATGCCTTCTGGATAGGATGGAGAAGGGCAGAAGACATCACTGCCCACCGCGTAGCATCTCACAGAGGCTACATGCTTCCTTTCTCAAAGACACAAGCTAACGAGTTCTTCCACACACTCTAGGTAACTCAGTGTCTATAGACAAAATTCCCACTGACGTCAGAGTCGCGGGATTAGAAACGCGCTCATTTCGGTTCTGAGCTGGCCTGAGAGAGAAGTCATTTGGCTTTGGCTAAAAGAGACAACTGGCGCTTGGAGCGTGGAAGGAGGCTGCGCAGATCACGCACGTCCAAGTGTTCCTGGTGTGACCTGAGCAGCAGGATCTCGAGAAGGAACATAACGTCTCAAGGAAACCCTCGCCAGGAACTAAGAAGCCTCGCCTCCATCACTGTCCGGAGAAACACGTTTTTCTCTTGTGCAATGTGAGACATTAACTCTTTCTTTTCCTTTCTTTTGAGAGAGGGTTTTGCTAGAGGGCATGTACACTCACCAGAGACAGGAAATAAGAAATCACCTCCCAGAGGGGATGGTCACACAGCAATCCCTTCTCCATTCTCTTGGGATTTTGGGCACGCATGCACACACACACCAGGTGTGAGCTTTAAGCTGCTGGGTGGGGGACTCAAACTACAGTCGACTACATGGGAGTCCAGTGATGTAATCATTACGTCATCTGCTGGTTCCTCTTTAATTTTTTTAAAATCTTTTTTGCTACAGGGCTGTCAGGATGACCTGAAAGTGGATGTCACTGACAGTGATGGAGACACCAGTACCCCTTTGCCTCTTCCCTTCATCACCAACAAATATTAGAGATTTAAAAATTGCTTGGGGCCAGCGGGTGACATGGTGGTCACGGTGCTGGACTCCCATATGGCTGACTGTGGTTAGAGTCCCAGTCCTGGTGGTTTGCTTTCTCTCTCTCTGTCTCTCTCTCTCTGGTGAATGTACATGCCCTATAGAAAATTAAGAAATAATACTCTGAATAAAATTAAATAACTCTTTAAAAATTGTTTCTAAGTTTTAACTGATATTACTAATTTCAAGTATAGTTTCTAGAGAAAATGATCCAAATGTAAGCCCTACCCAAGTAGTCATCCAGAGAAAACTTGTCATTGTCCCATATCTGAATGATCAGTCTGGGTGGGACTCGGAATTCCGTTTGGTCAATGCTCCAGAAATGCTCCTGAAATGGAAAGAGACATGGACAAACCGAGTAACTCTGGTGACTGGACTCCAGAAGCCTCCCCCTCGGCTCCTTGAAACAGCACCACAGCACCGTGGCAGGGGCGTTTTCTCTCCTTTGCACCTCCCCCCTCACGCCCTCCCGCTGGTCCCCTCCACCCACCCCATGTGTGGGGAGGGGAGTCTGGTTCCCCAGGAAATCTCAAGGCCACCAGCTGGGTAACTAAAAGGATGTCCCAGGCAGTTCCCAAACAGGTTTCCTGCCATGTTCCTATCAGTGTGACTTCCTGCTGCCACCCGGGAGCTGGGGAGTGACTAATTTCCTCCCTAAAGGCCACTGTGGCCAGCTTACATTAGCCTCCTAAAGCCAGGTGTTCTAAGTGAGGCCACGGTATCACCCACTGGGGTGTCACCTCTGCCCACCCCACACCAATGTCTGAGTGTATGCTTGTTTTACGTGGGGGTGAGGGACTGGGGTCCAGACGCCATTCTTTCATCAGTGCAAATTTCTAATGTCCTAGCAGTTTTGGCTTTTGAAAACCACCACTGGCTTTTCTACACATGTGGTCATTTAGGCCTTCCGATCTCACAGGAGAGGCAGGTGGAGAGAGGCTTAGATGCGGTCCTCCGGGTTCTTCCCTCTTGTCCCGGCCTCTGCCCAGACAATGTTAGCCAAAACTAACACCACCATGGCTGTTAGACCTAAGATACATGGGCCCCGTTAGAAACGGAGCTCTTCCACAGAGCTGCGTGGACTGGAGGGATGGCCACCACATAGCTCCTTGTTTTTCATGCTACAGAAATGTCCTTCCTTTGCAGGGCCCTGAAGGCCCGGCTCTGTGGGGCTGGGAAGCTCACCCTGCTGTTGTCTGACCCTGCCTGACTGTCCTCCCTCTCTGGGGTTGGGCTCCGAGTACCACTCACGGCATGGGGAGTTCCAGCCCTAGATGAGGATAAACAGGAAAGGTAACTTCCCTAAAGGCCCACCTGACCCCATATCCCTTCCTCTACCTGACCCCAAATCCCTTCCTCTTACCCTCATCCTATTCTACCTCACCATCTTAAGGTGACTATGATTTGATATCTTACTGTCTCTGGGCCTCTAGAAAATCCACTCCCTTCCCTTGTTTTTGGAGAGGGCACGTGCGCTTGCCAGAAAGACAGAGACAGAGAGACAGAAAGTGAGAAATCACCCCCCAGGGGGGATGGTCATACTGCAACCCCTTCTCCTCGATTCTTCTCTCCAGATCTTGGGCACGCACGCACATATGCCCGGCGTGAGTTTAGCCACCGGGTCTGGGACTCGAACCATGGTCAACTACACAGGAGTCCAGCCACATAGCCATTACACCAACTACTGGTCCCTAGAAAATCCCTTTTGAAGGCATTAATCCCATCTGACCTGGAAAAGTGTTCACAGAGCGGGGCCAGCAGAGGGTAAGGCCTGGCCTGGTAGGACATGGGGCAGGTACACTTTGCTCAGATGTGGGGAGAGGGGATGACCAGGCAGAACTAGGGAAAGCTGTTAGAATGTGGGAGGTAGGAACAGCACAGGGGACCCAAGAAGACATCTGTTACTGTTGCCTACCTAGATTCCAGCCCCCATTTTCAGATGAAAGCACCCAGATTTTCGCTGGGTGACTTTCCACTCCAGTTCATGCAATCTGAGAGGGGTTGGGGCTGACCACTTGGAGCCCCAGAGCCTGGCTGGTCAGTACAATGCACCCCTGGGAAACAGTGGCTGGTTCCGGCACAGGCACGTGGCCCCAGTGGGCAGAGGCACGGAGACCCAATTCCAGAGCTCTGGGTGGTACCATCGCCCTCGGTTCAGCTCCTTCTGCTGAGGTTTGCCAAGCAGACCGGATGTGAGCTGGGGCTGCTGGCAGCCATCTTGTCTGCACCAGCAGAGCCCATCTGGAAGTGAGGCCCACAGAAGACCATAAAGGAGAGAGGTGGAGAAATGAGACTAATTTCTAAAGACATCACTTCTATGTGTGATCTCGATGTTCCTAAAGCCAGCCAACTCTGGACTGTTTAGTAATGTGAATCAATAAATCACTTTTTGGTATAAGGTAGTTTGAGTTGAATTTGGTAACTGAAAGTCTTACTAAGTAGGACCCCAAGGGCTCTGAACCCTCCCAGAAGTGCTTCTAAAGGAAGTAAAACAGATACTGAAGTTTAATGAGGAAGGCAAACGTTCACCTACTTTAATATTTGCCTCTGTTTTTGTCTATCATGGGAAGAAATCATTCTCCCCATCACATAAAAAACACACGTGAGCTGTTGTATATACTGATGCCAGACCTTCATTTCTACCTTCTATCCTCCACCCTGCCACCAATATGTTAAGAAGGAAAGTTGTGGCCATTCTACAAATGCCCAGCCTAGCTGTGTGAGCCTAGGCAATGTCTACACCTCCGTAGGTCTCTGATTACCAACCTCTGTCAGGAGGAGCTGGACCCAGAGGGCTGCCCGGCCCTGAGCAGCTCCAACACTCTATGGCTTTGTGAGTTAGGGGAGACCCAGGACATCCACTTCCCACTGGCATATTACAGAGCTCACTTTTTTAGCAAGGACACAGAGTTGCTCGGCTGGGAGGTAGTCAAATGGGAAAACGAATCTCCAGTTAAAATTCCCTTCGCCATCCAAGGACCTGTAATGGACATCTGTTTTCTGTTTGTTTTCTTCATTGCCAGGAATCCAGCTGAAAAGCAGAGGCAAACAGACTTAGCTTCATGTGATTGACAAGTAACCTGGCTACGAAACTGTGCAGTGATGAGGGGAGTGAAGAGCAGGAGAATTAATGCACTTTTCTTGGGCAGGTTCCAGTTATCTACAGAGCTGGGGGTGATTTATGAAGGGGGGGGGGTGTGCTCAATTGTATCCAATGCAGGTTATAGCCAAATAAAATAGAATTCCACTAAAACCAAAGCAGGAAACCCTTTAGACTTCAGTTAACAGGATTGAGGTGGAGTTTTCTGGAAAATATCAACAACGTGGCTGCTATTCTCGGTGCACCGGAGCTTGCTGGCTATGATTTTAGTCTTCACAGCTATAACTCATTGGTGTCTGTCAGCACTGCTGATAGGCTCAATGAATATGAGTTAGCTCAACATGTTAGCATTTCCGTTCCCATATTTTACTTAAGCAAACCAAAAAAGGCACGAATCAAGTAATTTCCAGCTTCCTTTTTAAAATCATTCTTAAATTCACTGTGATCAGATTAATGAGACTGGCAAGGAAGAGGTAAGCTGTTTTTTCCATATGCATATCTCTTAAAATTCATTTCGGTAACAAGTCACCATCTGAATTTTTAACATTTGAAAAATGTTCCTTTGGCTCGTGCCTGGCACAAAAACAGACACTAAATAAATATCAAATGAATGAACATGCTTGGGAGGAAGTTATCACGTTTGCCCTGTACTAAAAAGTGTCCTGGTTTAGATCTGGGGTGGGAGGGGTGGCGTTTTATTTTAGATTGCCAAAGTGGTAAAAAGTGTGGGTCTGGACACTGCATGCTGGAATGGCAACGAGCAAGCTTTTAAAAATACTGATGCCTGGACCCCACAGATAGACTCTCGGTAGGAGGCAGGCCGGCTGTGAAACTCTCGGAGCCTCATCTCCCATCTGTGAAATGAGATCGACGGGGTGTGCTCCCTTTACATGGTCCACGTGAGGACAGCACGGGAGATCCTTAACTCATGTTCATGATCGCCATGTAGGAACCGGGTCCTTGGCATGTGTTACTCTTTCCAACCATCGTGTAACGTTCTCCATTTCACACATGCTCATACCACGGTCCGAACCTCAGTATGAGGATATATTAATTTAGGCAAGGTCACAAAGCCAGTACCGGACAGAATTAAGCTTTCCTCCGTGGTCAGTCTGACTCCCGCGTCCATACCGGATACTCTGCCTCAAGGCCCATGGAGACTATGAAGTAACTTGCTAATATTAAGTCCTGCTATTTTCGGGGTATTAATATCAATCAACTGCAATAGTTTTCCTTCTTGCTAGTCAATTAGTTGACTAGATAAACTAGTGGAAAGATTCTTTCTGACCGCTAACTTTTAAACTAAGTCACTGAGAATTTTCATTCTCTTGGATATGATCCTGGTGGCTTCACCTTGTGCATGTGTAAAGTGTCACCATCATCTTATCCCCAGACTGCCACTCCCCTGCAGCTCTCACTCTTTTTTTGTCTGTGCGTCTTTTCACATTTGATTTTAGAACATGAATTTTTCATATTTTAAGACAAGTTAACTTAGCCAAGTATAGGCATGTGTGTGCATGCACGTGTGACTTTGTATGTAATACCTATGTGTGTAGTACCAGGTAGATCTAAGTATTACTCACCTTTTCACATAGTGTATAGATTTTAATGACAAATTTTACATTCTATGTTAGGTTGAGCTTTACTTATTTTGTGTTTGTCAGAGGTTGTGTGTGTGTTTGCCAGAGAGAGATAGAGAGACATAGAGAGAGGAAGAGGGAGAAAGCATCCCTCCAATGGGGCGTGGCCATACTGCAACCCCCTCCTTTATTTCTCTATGTTATTGAGACTTAGGACATGTGTGCACATACACACACACACACACACACACACACAATCTGGAATGTTTCTTAGCATGGTTGGCCATGTGGGATCCTGCTACCTTAACCACCAGGCTAAGGAGCTGGCCCTACTTTCTGACTAGAGGACTTTTTTCAATCCAGTATTGAGACTTTTTTTTAACTTGATTTGAAAAAAAAATAATAATGCTTCCGATAGTCAAATAAATTTGCATATATATAATTAGCTGGGATTAGTTTTCCTTGGGGAATGGTAATGAGATCCTAAAATGAGAAAGAATAATGAAGAACTTGATGAAACATTCCCTGTGTACGGCGAACCTAAATGATAGTAATTATGTCTTTAACGAAGTTTTGATTGAAGGCCACTTGGGATCATAAGTGAAACTTTGTTCTCACTTTATGAATACATTACACTTCAGCAAGTCTTATTTTTAACATATCAAGAAACCAAATTCATCCATGAGGACTAGCAGTAATTCTAGCTAACACCACATAGTGCATACTATCCTCCCAGACCCTGACCTAACGGCTGTGAGGAGCTGAACCTCCTGGCTACCCCTGGGAGGTAGGGACCACCACAATACTCACTTTACAGATGAGGAATGGTGAGCTCACCACCTTGCTCAGCTAGGAGGGGAAGAACCAGGACCTTAACCCAGGTGGTTTGATACCAGAGTCAGCCTTTTTAATTATGATGCCTACTGCGCTCAACATTCATGATCAGACAGCATGGGATAAACATCGCTAAGAGCTGCATGATTCAACATAACTGAATTATACAAGACAGAACAATGACACTTTACATGTTGAATGTGGGCATGCAGTGAATTTTGATGGGATGAATGCCCTCTGTTGTTTTTGAAATCTGCCCATGTTTCGCCTTTTGCATGGATATTGGCTTCTGGTAGTGACATAGATCGAAAAAGAAATAGTGAAAGCTTTTTGTGTGTTTCTTAGGATAATTAGTCAAGGTTTCAAAGAGAAATAGAAAGAAAAAGGAAACTACATGGCTGAAATGTCTCAGAAATAGCAAATCTGGGTGAGCCCAAGGCCTGGTGGTTATGTGAGCTGGATCTCACAGGGCTGACTGCATGGATCAAGGCCCAATCTGGCAGCTTAAAAGGTATTCTGGGTACGTGTGTGTGTGTGTGTGTGTGCATGTCCATGTGCATGCACGCCCAAAATCCAGAAAGGAGAGACAGATGGAGGAGAAGGGACTGCAGTGTGACCACACCTCATGCGAGGTGCTCTCTTTCTCTCTGTCTCAATCTCTGGTGAGTGGACATGCACTATGGCAAATTAAAAAAAAAAAAAGAAATATTTTAATAATCTGAGGAAAATCTACTTTATTAGAAGAGAAGCAAAGAGGGACCAGCAGATGGTGCAATGACTATGTCACTGGACTCCCATGTCAACTGTGGTTCGAGTCCTGGACCTGGTGGCTTAACCACACACCAGGTGCATGTGTGTGCATGCCCAGGATCCCGAGAGGAGAATGGAGGAGAAAGGATTGCAGTGTGGCCATCCCCTCTGGGGGGGTGATTTCTCACTTTCTGTCTTTCTGGCGAGTACACGCACTCTATGGCAAAAATCTTTCAAAAAAAAAAAAAAAGAAAGAAAGAAAAGAAAAGAAAGAGAAGCAAAGAAATACTGATCCTTTCTTATGATTCGATACCTCTACTCATGAACAAGGTTCTTACAGGTTTCTCTTTTCTTTCTGTCCTCTCCCTCTTGGTCTAGGAGCTACCTAAGCAGATCAGGCTAATGAGATAAAATAGATTCAAATAACCAAGAACCCCACGGTGGGCACCTTCAGTGATGAAAACTAATGGAGGAGTGAGTCTGTTTCATTCCCTGTGCAAACCTCACCCTTTGACATAGATGTCACTCATTTCTTCTCCTGTGATGCTTTTCTCATCCAAGATAACGTCCTTGGTGTTCCAGATAATCACGCGCAGGTAGTACCTGAAAGGAGCACATTATGAAGGTTCTTTTGCTTCTGGCCTTGGCCCAAGTCCCCAGTCCAGAATAGCAGAGACTCAAGATTACTTACTTCTTGGCTTTCCGGGGTGTGATGTTGAAAGGAGGGCCCGGTGGCCCCAAACTCTTGGGGAAAACATCAACCCACATCTGAAGTTTTCCCTAAATCATTCAAAAGTGAAAAAAGGAGTGAAGTTATATGATGAGTAGTAGAAACCACAATTTTCTTTCGTAGTTCTTAGGTGAAACTATTTCTTTGGGCCTGCTAATTCGTAAGTCTCTGTGGAAGGCAGAGAGTGGAGCAAAAGGGCACACCAGATGAATCTCACCTGTAATGGCGTTTAGGCCACCGTTTTCCATTCTCACCCAGGGAACTCTGATAAATGCATGCACTCACCTGTTTCATAGTCTGGGTTATGGGTCTTTTCTGGTTAATTCAATGTAGGACTCCCCAGCACTAACCCACCACACACACACACACACACACACACACACACACACACACACACATCCTCTTACTATAACTTAAAACTGAGCCCTTACCCATAACAGATCTCATGCTGTTACTTGTTCACAGACACACTGCCTATGTGCTATCAGACCAGGTTTGTGACCTCCAAGGGTTTCTCCACTTACCTCAAAATTATAAAAATCAAAGTAATGTACATGGAATTCAATGTTATAAAAGACATATACATGCCGCTTTCAAAGGAAGGACTCAATGATGGGAACATTCCTGTTCCTGTAAGATGAGGATTCCATGCCATCAGCTCTCTAGTGCCCACCCTGGTGCCAGGTAAGAGACTCGCAGGAGGGGGCTGGCGAAAGCTCAGACTGACACTCGTGCTGCCATCTTAGTGAGGTCTTGCTCAGCTCTTGGACTGCCACAGACTGGGCCCATCCATCTGACTGAAATGTTCTCCCAGACAGGCTAGGAATGCTATTTAAAAACTATATCAACCATGCAAACCAATTTATATTCTCCAAACTGTTTTTAGATGGTCTGTAGACTCTGCCTTCAGACAAAAACAGACTGGTCTTCAAGAAGGTTGTCAAGGAAACCGCTAGACGGGCTTCCTAATGCATTGTGATCGAAATGAATTAACTGGAACACTTGAAAAGGGATGTATTTTACTATGATCCTGACGCTCTCCAACTAATCTCTAGGGCTCAAGGCTCCCCCATACATCAAGCAATCCGCAGACCAGGCGGCGTCCAGGTGTCTCCTAAGGCCCAGCACAGTCTGTGTGTCCGGCTGTAGACAGAAGCGATAAGGGGAGGGGGAGCTCGTAGGTTCCCGGAGAGACATTTTCCCCACTTTGTCACTCTTGAGACTCCTTATATAATGGAGGGGCGAGAGGAGAAAAATAGGTTCTTTGGTGGGAGGAAGAAGAATAGGAAAAGAAACAAAAATGTGGAACGGAAAAAGCTAGAAGCAATTGACAAAATAATCTAATAAACCCACTCCATTTGTGGCTACTCTTCGGCAATAGGTTCGTCTCTAGTTTTGCTGCCAGTGTTGACAATATTTGCATCCACTATATTACTGGGTCATTAGAAAAGTCATGATGTGGGGCTGGTAGGTGGTGTGGTGGTTAATCATGGCTGACCATGGTTCAAGTCCAGGACCTGGTGGCTTGCTTTCTTGCTCTCTCCCATCAAATTAAAAATAAATAAATAAATAAATAAATAATTCTTAAAAAAAATCATGATGCATTTTTACATAGAAAAATATGTCATGACATTTCTGATGACCCAATAATATTTATTTTCTTTTTTAAACTTATTTTTGGCATGTACACTTGCCAGAGACAGAGAAAAGGAAAGTTAGAAAATGCCTCCTGGGGGGATGGCCACACCACAATTACCTCTCTCCCATTTTCCTCTTGGGATCCCAGGCAAATATGTACACACACATAGCATGTTCCCCAAGCCTCCAGGTCTGGAACTTGAACTGTGCAGTTGGGCATGTGAGATCTGGTGATGTTAATCACCATACCACCTGCTGGCCCTAGATTAATATTTTTTTAAGTGTGATCTCCTAGCTATCTGCGTCAGAACTTCTCCAGGTACTTGCTCAAATCTTCTCTAGATTCCTAGTCCCAACCTAGACCTGCTGGATCAAACTTCTGCAGGCACAGCCTGGAAATCTTCATTATAACAGGGTTCCATACAGATGATCTTGTCATTGGCCATGCCTCGCCTTGCTCCTCTGGAAGCTGCTCTCTGTCTTCTGAGAACCGAGCCTCCCTATCACTATCCACCTGGTTCCCGTGCCTTGCCCTCCTTCTCCAACTCTGTAGTCTCAGAGGACACCTCGTCCCCTGGCTGGGCCAAGTGCACACTCTCCAAAACCTGCCCTCCTGGCTGCACTGAATGGTGAACTGAGCCAAGGTTGGGTGACCAGTCTCTGTGGTTTTGAAGTATTAACAGATGATACTACACTATAACCCAGCAACTCTCAGGAACTGTCTGTAATATTCAAACTCACAGCAAGAGAGCATGTGGAATAGACTCACAGGGAGAACAGAGACGAGAGACAAGGAGAGATCCCAGTTCTAGTTCATCCGGAGTTATGGCCAATCTTCTGTCTGGATTTAGTGAACACTCTTGCGATAAATTCCTCTTTAGGATGCAGTTGATTTACCTGGGAAATATTGGGCTGGAAGGTGCTGTGCAAAGTCCTCGTTTCCACGTGCTCGGGGACCAGCCCCTGAGTCCTGAGGATATGAAGGGCGAGACGTTCTTCGGGGGCCCCAAGGTGCTGGTGTAGGATTTTGTTGGCTTCTGGAATGGAAAATGGCACTGAAACAGGGTGGGCGTCTGGGAACGGTTCAGCCAGCTCTTCCTCCCACATTTGGCAGAAATGGACAGACAGTGCCGACGTACAGACTTTGACTCGAGAGGGAATAGTTAACAGGAACAGCTCCTGGCCCCACCCTGGCTCCTACCCAACTTGTGGTCTGCCAGTAGCAAAGGGACCAGAACTCACTAGAATGAGTAAGGGGAGAGTCTGTATTGGCTTTCGTGGCATGGGCTCACAGCTAGCCGCTGTCTCTCAGCCTCCCCTACAGGTAATGTTGCCATGCAACCAGGCTTAGCTAGAGCAACGTGGGTGGAGAAGACGTGTGTATCCCCTCCAGACCTGGCCGGAGAAGACGTGTGCATCACTTCTAGACCTGGCCGGAGAAGACGTGTGCATCACCTCCAGACCTGGCCGGAGAAGACGTGTATATCCCCTCCAGACCTGGCCGGAGAAGACGTGTATATCCCCTCCAGACCTGGCCGGAGAAGACGTGTGTATCCCCTCCAGACCTGGCCGGAGAAGACGTGTGTATCCCCTCCAGACCTGGCCGGAGAAGACATGTGCATCACCTCCAGACCTGGCCAGAGAAGACGTGTGTATCCCCTCCAGACCTGGCCGGAGAAGACGTGTATATCCCCTCCAGACCTGGCCGGAGAAGACGTGTGTATCCCCTCCAGACCTGGCCGGAGAAGACGTGTGCATCCCCTCCAGACCTGGCCGGAGAAGACGTGTGCATCACTTCCAGACCTGGCCGGAGAAGACGTGTGCATCACTTCCAGACCTGGCCGGAGAAGACGTGTGCATCACCTCCAGACCTGGCCAGAGAAGACGTGTGCATCACTTCCAGACCTGGCCGGAGAAGACGTGTGCATCCCCTCCAGACCTGGCCAGAGAAGACGTGTGCATCACTTCCAGACCTGGCCGGAGAAGACGTGTGCATCCCCTCCAGACCTGGCCGGAGAAGACATGTATATCCCCTCCAGACCTGGCCGGAGAAGACGTGTGCATCCCCTCCAGACCTGGCCGGAGAAGACGTGTATATCCCCTCCAGACCTGGCCGGAGAAGACGTGTGTATCCCATCCAGACCTGGCCAGAGAAGACGTGTGCATCACCTCCAGACCTGGCCAGAGAAGACGTGTGCATCACTTCCAGATCTGGCCCGTAAATCCCTGCCTTGAAGGAGTCTCTAGGCACCTTTCTCTTTTGGATACTGATGACAACAACAGCCTTTGATGCCTGGGCTGAAGAACGACAGAGCTCTAAGTTGGAAGAGCCCTGAGTCCATGAAGCTATGCTTGGAAGAGGGTCACCCAGTTCTAAGAACTTCTGATTTAAACTAATGAAAGAGACCAGCAGATGGCATAGTGGTTATATTGCCAACTCCCACGTAGTCGGCTGTGGTTCAAGTCCTGGACTCAGTGGCTTAAAACTCATGTCAGGAGACCAGAAGGTGGCGTGGTGGTTAAAGCTCTGGACACTCTCACATGGCCAACCACAGTTTGAGTCCTGGACCTGGTGGCATGCTTTCTGACTTCCACTCTCTCTCTCTCTCTCTCTGGGTCGAATTAAAAATAAGTGAATAAATAAAATTAAATAATTATTGGAAAAAAAAACAACAACAAGCTCATGTTGGATGTGTGTGCATGTGTGCCCACAAACCCAAGGGGAGAAAGGAAGAGCAGAGATTGCGGTGTGGCCATCCCCCTTGGGAGTGATTTCTCACTTTCTGTCTCTCTCTGTCTCTCTGGCAAGCACACATGCTCTATAGCAAAAAAAATCTCTCTGGAAAATAAAAAAGAAGAAACTAATGGGAAATAAACTTCTACTGTGTTAAGTCATTGAAATTCAGAAGTTTGATTACAGCAGTTAGCATCACCGTGGCATGCTAAAATCTAAATTCTCTGACTCTTCTCCCGGAGAGAGCTGAGGTCTGTGTTCTACCCCTTTAAATCTGGAGAGCTATCCCAATGTAGGAAGAGGATGCTGCGTTACTTCCGAGGATAGGTGCGAAACCATCCAGCTCCTGCCAAGTTCTCTGCCACACCCATGTAGGGGAAGCCATCCACCATGCAAGGAGCCTGAGGATCCAGAGACTGGCCCTTAGAGAGGCCTGTGTAGGGAGCCAGCAGGTGGCATGGTGGTTAAGGTGCTGGACTCCCGCATGGCCAACTGCAGTTTGAGTCCCAGACCCAGCATCGTGCTTTCTCACTTTCCCTTTCTCTCTGTCTCTGACTGTCTCTGGTGAGCACATGTGCTCTATAGCAAATTGAAAAATAAAAATAAATAACAATAGAAGAAAATAAATAACAATAACAGAGAAAGGCTGTGTAAGTGCACCACATGAGCCCCAGCTGAGACCCAGCATCAACTGCTGGCCTCCGTGTGAACCTCCTTGGCCCTCTCCGTGGCCGAGCCGTTGGACTGCTGCAGCCCCAGCTGACACCCCACTGTAACCACACGGTGAGACCCCACGCAAGAGCTGCTCGGCCAAGCCCTTCCTGTATTCCTGACCCACAGAACTGTGAGCCAGACAAGACGGGTGTTTTGGGTTGGGACGGTTTGTTATATAACACGAGTATCTGAGACAATCCCCAGGACTGATACAGTGCTTTTGGGGAAACACTGTATTTGATTATTCGGTGAGACCTTAACCATGAGACCTATTGCTTCTAGTTTATTCCAAATCATTTTTGCAAGTTTACATACTAAAGGCACCATCAACACTTCTTTAAAAAAATGAATTGACTAAGTTCTTAATTTCTTCCATGAGTGAGAGACAGAAAGAGAAACAACACCCCTCATAGGGTCCTGACACCCATTGGCCTCAGCCAGCCCTGGGTCATGGGTGGCAAAGGCTCAGTATACTCAGGGAGGTGTCCGGACATGAAGCCAGAACCTCTGCCAATGGGTCAGTGTCACAGGGTGCTGATTCAGCACTGTGCTACTGTCTGACCCTGACACGAACATTCCTAAACCATCTCATCGTCCCTGATATTGATTAAGCTCTTTTCTATTCATATACTGAAAACCACATTGTACCTTATTAATATGCACAATTCTGTGTCTATTAAAAACAATTGTGGGGCCAGCAGATGGCATAATGGTTATGTCACTGGACTCCCACAGTCGAACCACGGTTCAAGTCCTAGACCCAGCAGCTTAAAACTCATACCGGGCACATGAATGTGTGCGCCCAAAATCCTGAGAGGAGAATGGAGAAGGGATTGCAGTGTGGCCATCCCCCCTGGGGGGTGATTTCTTGTTTTCTGTCTCTCCGACTCTCCAGTAAGCACACATGCCTAATAGCAAAACAACTCACACACAAAAAATTGTTAAATGGGCCCAGCTTCTGTGGTGTACTTGGTAGCATAGAGAGCTGCAGGGCTGGATGCCATGTGGCCAGTTGTGGGTTCTAATCCCCAGCCCGGTCACCCTGAAACACCGGGAGTGCGCACATGTGCCCCAAACCCTAACAAGCTGGAGGGCCAGAGGAAGGCGACTGTGGTGTGCCCAGAGCGGTCGAGGCCCTCTCTCTCTCTCACACGCACTATCAGGTAGATAATGTTGTTTCTTACAATGTCGAAGGTCAAGCTGGGGGTCAGGAAGCATTTTGACTCCTGTTGTGTCTTTGTTCAGCTCTTCCTGGATATCCCCAGGCCAGTCCAACCACCACCACCTCAGAAATCCCTCGTCCCTACGGAACGAGGAAGCAAGCCATAACTCTGACATTCTGTGAGGCTCCTGTCTGGCTTCGTCACTATAGCCACCATCTCTATGTCAGGACAGGTGCTTTGACAAGTTACTGCTCGGAAGAGGAGGACGCCAAGCACAGGTGTGAGAAAGACGAGAACTCAGCAGGTTCTCTGAGGTTCTCAGGAAAGGGCTGGAGTAAGCGGTGGAATCAACTTGGAAGGGAAACGCGTGCACTACCATCTAAGCATTGTGAGTGAACTATGCATTACGCGGAAATGAGCTATTTACTAGAGCGTCGTGTTCAAAGCTCTAATGGCTATGACCTTAAAAGGGCAAATGAGACATGAGACAGACAAGAAAATGTGTCCACTTTGACACTCGACAAGACAGCGGAGCTTTGTCACAAAGCGCTTTTGTTCAACAGAGCCATGTGTGCAGGGTCTCTGATGGGATAATTAGGTTGACCACCCCCTCCCCAAGGCCTCTGATCTACACGGGTTATTAGACTTTGCAGCAGCCATGTGCTCACCAAATTCATCCAAAGTGTAGTCTCGTCCTCCGTATCTGATCCTGCTTCCGTCTTCAGAAAGGATGGGTGGCGGGAAGCCTTTGAATCTGGCTACGTTGTGAAGCAGCTGTGTCGGTTTCAGTTGATCTCGCCAGGCATTTACTCCAGAGCTGTACGTGACATCAACATCCTGGTATTACTGTGGGGCCGAGAGGTTCCTCCTGGATCTGCACACACAGACTCACTCATGAACTTTCAGGCACTCCCCTGCAGTGGGAGCAGGAATGTACTCCATGTTCACTTTTGCCAGAAATCCACTTCAGAGGCTTAAAACCTGCATGCTATTTTGGTCTCAGTTGATCGATTACTTATTAATTATTATCCCTATTATTGTCCTCAGTGTTTTCTTCCATAAAAATGAGTTTTGGGGCTTCCGGGTGGCATGGTGGTTAAAGGCACTGGACTCCCACATGGCTGACCATGGTTTGAGTCCCGGACCTGGTCGCTTGCTTTCTCACTTTCTCTCTCACGTGCTCTCTCTCTCTCTCTCTCACTCTATCCCTCTCTGGTCAAATGAAAATAAATAAATGGATAAATAAAGTTAAATGGAATAATTCTTAAAAAAAGAAGAGTTTTGCCATATTAGGCAAACTCATAAACTAAAAATTGCAAACTACAGATACTTGTAGAAAGACACGGCACAGCAGACAGGGCAGAGGGACACAACCAAATGACTGACTTGGGGGAGGGCAGGTGGGAATCTGTTTCCATAGGGTTGGGAATTATTGCCATTAAACACTGCCAGCTCTCTATCACTGACATCCAGAAGAGGGACTCAGAGAGGGGATGAGAGGGGACAGGTTCCATTCCCACAAGGCACCACGCTGCTCCAACGACCTCTGTTTTACAGACTCTGATGTGAATTGGGCAATGCAGTGGCTCCAATAGTCTCTGAGATAATCCAGTGATCAAAAATGGTGCTTGGACTGGCCAGTGGTGTGGTGGATAAGGTGGCTGGATCTCAAATGGCTGACTATGCTGTTCGAGTCCCAGGGCTTGACAAACACACTGGACACATGTGATTACATGCCCACAATCCTGAAAGGAGGGGAGAGAGGAGCAGGGATCGAGGCATGACCATCCCCCATGGGGTGCTCTCTCACTGCCTCCTTACTCCCCCACTGCAAGCGCACAGGCTCTCTGGCAAAATTAACAACACACACACACACACACAAAGATGCTTAACTGACAGCAGAGCAGTGGCTCAGTGAAGAAGGCCCAGGCAGAGGACCAGGCTTCCCAGCGTTAATGGAGCACGTGCCCACATTTGGAGCCAAAATAACTTACACACAGTACTGCTCGGGGATGCCGCAGTGGGACCCAAACCGGGAAAGGAATCGGTTTTCCAGATCGATAATCGTTTCTCCTACTTTTTCATCACGGGTGAAGGTGTCATAATCGTAGACAGAAATTTTCAGGTCTTTTTCTTGCGGTAAGTAGCAGCTCAGTTCATACATTCTAAATAAACAGCGCAAGGTTAGACTCTCCACACTCCATCCGGGACCTCACCACACCGGCGCTCCCTGCAGAGCCCCAGGTGCTGGCTCTGGCTGCTGGAGAACGCCTGGCTAGGATTACAGGATGGGCAGTGGTGAGCCAGGCTACATGGAAACCAGTACACACTAATAACGAGTGCTCCGGAGAAAAGCCTGGGCTCTAAGGACCCAGGTCGGAAGCCTAGCTCTGCTGCTTACAAGCTGTGGGACTCTAGGCCAGTTACTCAAGTTCTCTGTGTTTAATTTTTTTCTTATCTTATAAGTGGTGATAATAGTAGCTACCAACCAGTGTTCTTAGGAGGGTCAAGAGAAGAAAGGTCCAGAAACCATTTGGCATGAGCGCACTGACTAGGACCCAGTACAGTAACAATAGCCCTGTGGGACAGCGTTCATACCCTTAGCATTGCCACGTGTCCATTAACCGGGGCAGTGGGGCAGCTCCCCAGGGGAGATGGTCGGGCACGTGCACTCTGATGTACATCTCTCTGTCTGTGTGTATGCACCTGCTGGCCCTGCCATGTCCCTTCCTGCACCGCGACAGAGACTGCTACCCCATGGACTTCGTTGGCTCGCCCTACAAGAGCACAGGGCAGGGGTGTGAGTGGAATTCACCACTACGCTGCAAGGGGCAGGTGCCAGAAGGCTCCCCTCCTCCTCTCAGGCCCTTAGGGTCTGCTGCTGCCTTTGATTCTTTAAGGCTTTTCCACAGAACCACATGGCTGACTGTGTTTGGGTCCTGGACCTAGTGGCTTGGATAATACGCCAGGTGTGTGTATGTGAGTGCTCACAATCCTGAGAGGAGAAGAGATTGTGGTGTGGCCATTGCCCCAGGGGGTAATTTTTCACCTTCCCACCCCCTCTCTCCCTGTTTCGTTCTCTCTGGCCCGTGCACATGCTCTTACAGCAAAAACTAAACAACAAAAAGCAAGCATTGCTGAGGTAAAGGTCAGCGACCCAGCCCCCTTACCCTCTCCATGGCCGTGGGCAAGGTGGCTCAGAGGCTGCGGAAGCTCCAAGGCTCAGGGCTGGGGTTCTTTCTCTGCCCATCCACAGAGGCACCGGCCCCCAGGTAGGTGCTCAGTACATGCTGTGAAAGGCTCCCGTCTCCCTGTGCCCTGCCCACCCTCCTTGCCCCTTGCACGCTCCTCTGTAGTCTGGTTCCTGCCCAAAGAGCCGGGAAAACGAATCCCCTGAGCAGAAGGGTGTGTGTGAGCGGGACTCTGGTCAAACGCTTCCAGGACGTCTCCTAGGTAAAGCGCTGCGATTTCTCCAGACGGCAGCGCTCACCCAGAGGCTGCACGAGGCCAGCCGCCATGGGAGAAAGGGGACGAGTCAAGATCACACATGAAGCCTAGTACCCGCACATGCCCCCTAACAGCACATGTTCACTCTGAGTCCAAGGGACAGGCAACGTGCATCCTCTGAGGAAAGGGATTCTTCAGTAAAATAAGCCAAGAACCATGCCTTTTGAAGTTGCTTTGGACAAACTCAAGACTCTGAGAAGTCCTGCAATGATTATCTTTTAAAACCCAGGTGTCTGGACCAGCAGTTGGCATAATGGCTATGTCACTGGACTCCCATGTAGTCGACCGTGGCTCAAGTCCCCAACCTGGTGGCTTAAACTCAAGATCCTGAGAGGAGAATGGAGGAGAAGGGATTGTGGCGTGGCCATGCCCCGGGGGGATGATTTCTCACTTTCTATCTCTCTGTCTTTCTGGCGAGTACATGAACCCTATAGCAAAAACCTCTCCTCCCACACAAAACAAAACAAAACAAACAAAAAAAAAAAACCCAAACAAACCCAGGTAGGTGTCTTGGTATGACTAAGGAATACAATATTTCTTCCTCCTGGGGACATCAGTGAATATTGGTGGGGAACACCATGTTCTTTTTTTAAAAAAAATGTTCTTTATTTAATTACATTTATTATTATTATTGTTTAACCTGACCAGAAAGAGACAGAGAGAGAGAAAGGGAAAGCGTGAAAGCAAGCTGCCAGGAACGGGACTTGGACCACGGTCAGACATGTGGGAGTCTAGTGCCTTAACCACCACGCCACCTGCCGGCCCCCACCAATATTGCCTGGAGGTTGCCATGTGATAGAAATACACTACGTGGAGGCCAGGGATGTAGGGAAGGTTGCCTTTTCCTGAATTTCTGTCCCAGAGCCCCCAAGAGTCTCTGCTGTGAGGAAAGCCATCTCCAAAGACTGAGGCCATGCTTGGGGTGGGGGGGGCTGTCTGCAGGGCTGCAGAGACAGGGTCTCCTGGGCCCACCTTGCAGGACCAGGGGAGGCTGCACGCCCGCCTGACAGTGATTGGCCGAACACAGCCTGACAGCACCACTTCCTCCCAGGGCGGTTCCAAGCGAGACTTTTCCTGCCACTTAATTAAGCCCGTTTTGGCTCCTCTGAGACAGCGATTCAGACAGGGCCGCCTTTCTGCCTTTAAAGCGAGCCGTCCAGCTTCCCTGTCTCCCTCCTTCCTGCCCTGCGTGCCTTTTCCTGTCTAGACCTCAGGGCTGGATCAGCGGAAGAAAAGGAAAACGATCGGATCGCTGTGCCAGAGGATTACTTGCACTCGCTGGCCTCGGCTGTGTGGCACGGACAGAGTGCACGCAGGTCTGAGAGCCGAGTGAGTGCCACCTGGAGTGCGTGTGAGTTCCCGCGTGTGCAGGTGCTGTGTGCAAACCTGCAAGGTTCTCTCTGACAAAGACGTGTGTGTGCATGTGTGTGCCCGAGAGAGAAAAAGGATGCATGAGGCCACAGACCAGCAAAGAGGAGGAGCAGGGGGAGATGAAGAAGCCAGAAACAAAACTCAGGCTCCACGGCAGACAAGAACGCAGAGTGCTCCGGCTCAGCCAGGCTCTGGGGAAACACTTTTTCGGCAAATGTTTTGTATAGAGAACATTTTTTAACAGGTCATGACTTTGTCACAGAGAAGCAGCATTATGAGGGGTGTTAGAAAAGCCTGGAGTGGGCCAGCAGGTGGTGTGGAGGTTAAGGTTTTTGGATCCCATATGGCTGAGGGCACAGTTCAAGTCCTGAACCCAGTGGCTTGAAAACCACAATGGGCGCGTGTGCATGCGTGCCCAAAATTCGAGAGGAGAATGGGGGAAGAGAGATTGCAGTGTGCCCATCCCTCTTGGGAATGATTTCTCATTTTCTCTCTCCTTTTCTCTGCTGCAAACCTCTCGGAGAGCAGCCCACCTCAGACTGTCTTCCCAGCACTGCCAGTGGCCGCGAAGGTCTCTCGTTTGTGCGTCTGTGACCTGCTATTGGTCACCTGCTCCTGACTAGGCGTCCTCTAGCTCGTGATCCCAGTGCCAGGGTTCAGAGCGTTGTACCCTACATCCGGTCTCATGGCTGGGCACATAGTCTATCCTCGACATATCCCACAAAGAAAGGCATGGCCGCAAGATGTCTGAACGCGTACACTACCTGCCGAAAACTGGGTTGAGGGTGTTGGGAATGTAGTGGTCTCGGTCTTCAATCACTTTTTTGCCCAGCGTTATTTTTATGTAAGGGTCACACTGCGGGGACAAAACACAGGGGGCATTACATCATTGAAGGAGCAAGTCAAAGTCAACTTCTGGGACCGACACAGGTTGCCTCGACACCCGCTCCCAGCCGACGACAAAGTGGCTGCCGTGGCACTGGGGTGCCTTGGACGAGGGCTGAGCACTGCTCCCCTTTGGCAGTGTGAAGCCACCACTTCACCCACTGAGCGCAGTAATGAGTGGAGAAGCAGAGGCAGGACAAGGGGGCGGGGCGGGGGGGGGTGTCCTGGCTCTGCTCTTGCCTGGCAGCATGACCGAGCAAATCTGGTCCCAGGTCACAGCTGTAAAATGAGAAGGGTAAACCAGAGGACCTTAAACCCCTGCAAGCTCTTAGGTAAGTCTGGCTCAGGACAATCCTTCTGAACACATTGTTCTGAGAGAGTATCTTTGCAGGAGTGTGATAACAGAGCCCCTAGAGGAAGAGCAGGACGATTACTGGCTGCTCACTGTAATTAGCCTGCTCCCCGAGAAGGCCCCACACCCAAACTCTTACCAGGCCATTGTTGTCCTGGGGCTGGAGCTGTAAGCCTCGAACAATGTAAATCCTAACCGTGCATTCCTGTGGGACGCTGTCAGGTAATTCCCGAAACTGCCTGGGCGGGGCGGGCACGCTGGGGTCATCCGGCAGAAGGTAAATTCGAAAGGAGCCCTAAGAGAGACACGTGAATGGCCCCCCTGAGCGGAGGTTCCAGGACCCTCGGGGACAGCCGCAGGGGCTGTGGATGGTGCCGGAGGACTGCCTTTTGGGAGAGAAACGTGAGGTCGTGGTTTGAGAGATCAAGCCCCCCCCCCTCCCCCCCCCCAGCCCCGTGAGACAGAGCAGACACGGGGAGGTCAGGTGGTACCCAAGGGGTGGCGGTGGCTCGAACCACTGGGGTGAGGAGGCGATGGTGAGGACAGAAACGCTGTTCCTACTTTGAAGATGAGAACACGAGCCATTATTTTTTAAATCCAGTGAAGTACAAGGGTGACTTCCCTTTTCCTGCAAAGGCCCTGTGCATCTCCTCTCCCAGGAAAGCTCAACATTCGATCCTTTGGGTCTCAGCTGAAAAGTATCACTTCTTCCAGGAAGTCTCCCTGGTAGCCCCTGGACTGGTGTGCTCTCCCCTAACTCCCACTCGCTTTTGTCAGAGCAGTGACCTCTGCGTTCAAATGGCCTGTTCATTGTCTATGTCCTTCACTAGATGGTGAGCTTTCGGTGGTGGCTGTAGGTCTCGTTTATCACCCTGTCTCCAGGGCCTAACATGGGGCTAAGCATCTAGCAGGGACACAGGAAATGTTTTTTGAAGGAGTGAACCGGCAGGCCAGCTGAAGAGGCTTTGTAGTTTATATGCAAAGGAAAGCACAGAAGCTGGACTCAGAGCATGTGGGTCTTAGTTCCAGCTGTCGTCATTTGATAGAACAGCATGAAGTAAGCACCTACTATGTGCCAGGTACTGGAGACCCAACAATGAACTCAAGGAATCCCGCCTGTCATATGGATGTTGAGGAGGGTTGACTCTCATGCCATCTTTGATTGCTTGGTGGGAGGCTGTACTGAGCAGGAATTGAGACTGTGTAGGGGATAATCCTTGGATCCATTAGCAATGTCTGCTACTGGCACAGGATTAAGAAGTAGCAGCATCTGGGCCATGCCTTGCCAAGTGTGGTTGGAGGGAGAGGCCGCCATGGAAGCAGATACAATGTGAAAGGTGCTTTCATGGCAGCATGAACCCAGACCTGTGGGAGCCCAAAGCAGCAGTGAGTCACACTGCCCGAAGCAGTCAGGGAACACTTGGCAAAGAGCGTGACATTTGAGCTGGCATTTTGAAAATGAGTAGGACTTTGTCAGACCACGGAGAGAGAAGGAAGGGCATCCAGGGGAGCAGCCTGTCACAGGCTCTGCACTGCTGGGGACAAAGTGTGTTTGGGCTGGGAAAGGTTCTCCCAGGCAGAGGGCGGGGTGTGTGAGGAGGGACAGCCAGAGGGACGTGCTGCTCGTGACAGGCCAGCTTGCCTTCGGAATGAGTTGAGACTTGATCTTTGGTAACCTAAGCCATGTCTTTAAGTATCAAGAAACAGGGTCAGATTTGCCTACACTGAGGATGGAATAGGAGGAAGGGTGGCCAGGACAGTCAGCTGGGGAGTCGTCACAATGATGCCCTGAGAGCTGGGAGGGGCAGTAGGTTGGGGTGAAGGAGCTAGACTTGGAGAGGTGGGGGCTATAGTATTCAAAACTGGTTGGCATGAGCAGGGATAGAGAAAGATACTGAGAAGGGCTTTGAGTATTCTGGCTCTTTCTTGTTAGCATCTTCTAGTATCTACAGAGGCCCTGCCCAGAGGTTGGTCCCCTTTATTCTATATCTATAAATAAACTAAGAATGGAGGCTGGCAGGTGGCATGGTGGTTAAGGGCACTGGACTCCCAAATGGCTGACTACAGTTCAAGTCCCAGAACTGGCAGCTTGCTTTCTCACTTTCTCCCTCTCTCTCTCTGTCCCTTTCTGGTCAAATTAAAATAAAGAAATAAATAAAGTTAAAGAAAATAATTCTTTAAAATAAAAAAAGAAACTAAAAAATTATTTCAAACAGGATGATATACACATTTGACTCACCTTAAACTCTCCTACCACAGAAGGATCTTCATTTTCATCTGACTTGCCTCGGTACAACTTGAAAGTATCTGAGAAGTCTGTCAGGCCCTCAAATTCTGGTACATCCTCTAGTTCACAGTCGTATATCTGAAAATCATCAACGGATTCTTAATTTCTCATTAAAGTGTAGGTGGATTCTCAAGTCAAAAGAATTGACAATATCAAATGAGCATGAGGATGCAGATGGAGTAACTGGAACTCCCAGTGCAGCTGGTGGTAGTGTAGAATGATATAACCACTTTGGAAAATGTCTGGCAGTTTCTTATGGAATTAAATATGATCAAGAAATTGTGTACTTAGGTATTTACCAAAGAGAAATGAAAACATGTCCACCTAGTATAAGAATGTCGAGAACAGGTCCATCATCAAGAGAATGGATATAAGAATTGTGGCGTATCTGGACAATGGAATACTACTCAGCAATGAATGGGACAAACTACTGAAACACACAGCAACATGATCAATCTCACATTGTGGGGATAAAGACACAGAATACACATGATATGAGCTCATTTATATTAACTAAAAAAAAAGCAACACCAATCTATGATGATAGAAATCAGATCAGCTGCCTCATGGAGAGATGAGGGTTGTGGGGAATTGACTGTTAAGGGGCACGAGGGATCTTGCTGTAGTAATAGAAATGTTCTTTATCTTGTTTGGGGCAGTAATTTACATAGGTGATGCAATTATTAAAACTCATTTACTGATGGGGCTGGCAGGTGGTATGGTGGTTAAGGATGCCGGACTCCCACATGGCCGACTGTGGTTCGAGTCCCGGACCTCGTGGCTTGCCTTCTCACTTCCTCTCTCTCTGGCTCTGTCCCTCTCTGGTCAAATTAAAATAAATAAATGAATAAATAAAGTTAAATAAGATAATTCTCTAAAAAAACCCAAAAAAACCCCCAAAACCAAAAAACTCATTTACTGAATCGTGAGTTCAAAGCCACTGGATCCGGGACTTGAACAGTGGTCGGCCATGTGGGCGTACAGCATTGTAACCGCTACACCATCTGCTCCCCCCCCCCCCCCCGGTGTTTCTTAAGCTACATTAACATGTGACGACAATAACATAAAAAGATGTGGGCTTTTCCATCTCGATGGGGACAGTTCCTTTAATGACTAGGTCTCATTTTTCTCTGTTTGGAAAACTTTAGTATTCACTTCTATGTGAGTGCATTATAGGCTGGAGAATTGAATGTAGGACTGCAAACTCAGAACATGAACAGAAAGATCACAGCCAGCCAGCCTTGCCTAGCTTCATAGCTTGTCTTCCTCCTGGAGGACGTGCCCGAGGTGTGAAGCTGTGATGAGTGCATAGGACGGAATCGACTCTGCAGCTGGTGACACCTGTCCTTGTCCAGAGAACAGAATGAAGCACACTGACATCTCATGCTGTTCTGAAAAGAGCATATGACTTCCTGGCCCCTGAGCGAGGCTGGACCATTTTGACCTAATCAATGTGATGCCAACCTATCCTCAGTTCTCTGCCATAGGTCCCAAGTGCTGAAGTGACGGTCATGTAGCCATAACTCGATAGCTGCCCTCCAGCTCCCGGAATCTTGGGAAGGCCAAAACCTACTATAAGAGTTCTCACCAGGAGACCAGAAGTATCCCCTCGCCTCTTCCCCTCGACACCCACTCTGGGACCTCCTGGTCATCTCAGTTCTCCCTCATCGGCATTTTAACCGATGTTGAGTCCCTCATTCAACAGCAGCACGGACACAGGTACCTTGAGTTTGGAGTAGCCTTTTTGAATGTATTGTCCACATTTTTCATGTTCCCCCGAGGAAGCATAAAATTTACTCCACCAATCAACGATTTCTTCTTCCTACGGACATGACAAATGGAGGGAGAAGCCTTTAGTGATAACTTGGATTTCCAATCCATGCAGGAAAACCCAAATGTAATAGATGAATAACAGGTACTCTGCTCCTGTCCTAGTGGAGACCGCAAGACTCTGGTGTACATGCACGATAGACAAGGCAGTCACACTCCTCTGTCAGAAGCCAGAGGTGAAATGACCACCCTGGGCCAAGGAAACGTGTTTGGCTTTCATGGCCGCAGCTCTACCAGATGACTTTCTCATGGCCCATCGACACACTCTATTGACTTGTTTTTTCTTTTTTATCCTATTGATTTGAGATTGCCATAATACAAATAAAACCTCCATGTGTTTTCCATGATCTCATTTTCTTAGCCTTTTTAGCCAGAAATGCATCGTAATAGAAAGTTCACCAAGCTAGGGGTTGGAAAAACTGGCTCAACTCAAATTCTGTTCTTCCTTTCTTTTTTTTCCTTAGGAGAGATTTTTGCTATAGGGCCCTTGCACTCACCAAAGAGACAGAGAGACAGAAAGCAACAGAAAGTAAGAAAACACCCCCTCCCTGGGGGGGGGGGGGATGGTGAGGCTGCAATCTGAGTTTTTCTTCCATTCTCCTCTCGGGATCTTGGGCATGTACACACATGTGCCCAGCATGAGTTTTAAGCCACTGGGTCCGGGACTCAAGCTGTGGTCAACTACATGGAGTCGAGCGATGTAACCATTACGCCATCTGCTGGTCCCTCAAGTTCCATTCTTCATATTAGATGCCATTCCCTTACATTATAAGCCATACCAGCTTGGGCAAGCTTTCAATATCATTGAGCGTCAGTATCCTCATTCACCAAATGGGATATCACTACCTGCCTCCATCTACTTCAGAAGATTGTTTAAGAAATCAAATAAGGGGACTGGCAATTGGCATAGTGGCTATGTCATTGGACTCCCATGTAGTCGACCACGGTTCAAGTCTTGGACCCAGTGGCTTAAATTCATGCCGGGCGCTGCCCAAGATCCTGAGAAGAGAATGGAGCAGAAGGGATTGCAGTGTGGCCATCCCCTGGGGGGGTGATGTCTCACTTTCTGTCTCTGTCTTTCTGGTGAGTGCATGTGCCCTATAGCAAAAACCTCCCAAAATGAAAGAAAAAAAGAAAAAATAAATCAAATAAGGTCATCAGGAGAAAGAGCTTTGAAATGTACACAAGTACGGAGGGGTGGGCAGATTTCAATGATGAAGTGTGCAGTGAGTTAAACCCTTGGAAAGGCGGCATGCTGGTTCCTTGCAGACTGTACTGATAACGAGAGCTTGCCGGCGTTAAGCGTTGTGCCGAGCTCTGCATATATTTACTTCATTTCTTTTAAGGTTTTTGCCATAGGGTGCACGTACTTGCCAGAGAGAGGGAAAGGGAGAAATCACCCCCCCAGGAGAAGGCCACTGCACAATCTGTCTTCTCCACTCTCCTCCTGGGATTCTGGGTACACATGTATGTGCACTTGGCATGATTTTCAAGCCACTGGGTCTGAGATTCAGACTGCAGTCTGCCATGTGGGAGTCCAGCACCTCGCCACCTGCTGACTCCTATATATTTACTTCATTTTAACGGACTCATTTATTATCTCACGAAGAAAATTTTGAACAAAACGAAGGCTTTATTTTAGAGCAGAAAGAACCTAGTCTAGGTAGGGCGAATGAAATAAGTTGCTAAAGTCCTGCGGCAGGCACGTGAAGAGCTGGGACACACCCACAGCGCGTGGCTGGAGCCCCCGTGCTGGCCCCTGTGCAGCGCCCAGCGCATGGTCTGGGCCCACCCTGAGGTCAAGTGCTCAGGCTCAGGGCTCAGCTCCCATGTGGCTGACAGCCTCCTGCCTGTGGTGCTTCCACGGCCTCTACTCCCCACAGTGGAAACGCCCACTTACTTCCAGGCCTTTCCCAATCTGCTGTTCTTCCCTGGGCAAATTCTGTCCTGGGGCGTCTGGTCAGACAGAGTCAGGGCCTGCGGGCTGACTGCCTGTGGCCTTGAAGGCCTTGTCTGGACTCTACAAGCTCCAGTTTACCCAGGGCGCTGGACACAATGGTGACTTCCCACGTGTGGTATGCCTTGGGGAAGAGACCCCTCCCAGGGCACTTACAGTACAGAAAGCCCTTTCATAGGGGCCAGACGGTAAAACGGGATGCTCTGTGAAGCTGATCCACACGGAGGTTCAAGGTTTATGTTTGGAGACCTCCCGAACCACGCCAGCCAGCACGTGCCCCTGACCCAGGGCTGCCGAAGCTGGGGTGGGTGGCGGCATCATGACCCTGGTGGAAGCACTGCCTCTCTGTCTCTCCATTTCTGTCTCTCTCACTCAGGGAGAAATAAATAAAATAAACACTTTGTAAAAAGTAGGGAGGCATTCTGGTTCATTTAGACCAGTGGCTCCCGACCTACCCTCAGACAGTCGGATTCAATCAGCCTGCAGTGAAGCCTGGCCTCTGGTGTGATCCCCCCAGTTCCAAGGTGTGACCACGGCTGAGACGCTCTGGCTTGGATGACTGGTTCTTAGTTGGACAGAAGGGACAGCCTCGGAGGCACTTGTGGAAAATTAACAAACGATATGAGGCTTCCACTCAGATGTGTAACAAGAATAGACCCTTGGCAGGACCTACACAGTGATGTGGCTAAAAGCACAGAGTGTCACCGATAATATAGCCTCATATTCAGCAGGCAGAGAGGAGGAACACATATGTTTATGTGTATACCCAAACACACACACGTGTACATACACGTACGTGTGTGTATACATGTGTTTATATATATGAGAGCTCTTCAAAAAGTTCATAAAAAAAGTACAGCATGAAAAACTATGCAAGGATTTCAAAATTTTTTGCACCAAATAAACTCATACTTGAATCCACTTTACTTTTTTTTTTTTTTTAAGAGGATTTTGCCTTAAGGTGTGTGTGCTTGCCAGGAAGAGAGAGAGAGAGACAGAGACAGTGAGAGGGAAAGTGAGAAATCACCCCCCAGGGGGGATGGCCACACTGCAATCCTTTCTCCTCCATTCTCTTCTTGGGATTTTGGGCACTGATGCATACACGCCTGGTGTGATTTTCAAGCTGCCAGGTCTGGGACTTGAACCACTGTCGGCCATGTGGAAGTCCAGAACCTTAACCACCACGCTACCTGTTTGCCCAAACACACAAATCTTAAATGTGGCAAAGTATGTACAATAGTTACCTTCTCTGTCAGCTGCTCGTGCACACGTGTAGTCAGGAAGGGGGACAAGCCATGTAACAGATCACACGGACATGGAGACCCCACGGACATTGGGTTGAAAGAGAAAGAGAAGAGAAGTTATTTTTCATGCATGCTTTCTATTATCCACATCTTGATGGATTATTTTCATGACTAAAGTCAAGATGATTTTATTATTTAATACACCGTATTGGCTTCTCCTCTGAAACTATGCAAAAGGGCATACACAGTATCAAAATGAAAGGCTTGGAGGTAGAACCCATGTCTCACGTTTCCAGTTAGACAGTCTCACCATCTGTAACACGCTCTCACCAGTGGTGAAGCGTGGAACTGCTCAGCTCCTGCCCTAGACTCTTCATTCTCTTAGCTCCTGAAGTGTATCTACAACTTGGTCTAATTCTCACCCCATTAAAAACTCTCCCATTGGGGCCAGCAGGAGACGTGGTGGTTAAGGCACGGAACTCCCAAATGGCTAACCATGGGTTTAAGTCCCAGACCTGGTAGCTTATTTTCTCACTTTCTCTCTCTGGTGAGCACATGTCCCCGATAACAAATTAAAAATAATAAAAAATAAAGATTCTTTTAAAAAAGAACTCCCATCACCAGATGCAATATTGTCACGTAGGTCCCTTCACTAAGCATCCCCCCACATCTGTGTTATAGCACCAAATTCGTTCGTCAGAATTGTTCTAACACCAGGCTGGCCTGCGGCCTAGTAGTTAAAATAATAGTCAAAAGAAGTGGATCCACTTGGCCAATCTCACAAATCAAAACCCAGCCCTGGTGGCTTGAAAAACATGCCAGGCACATGTGCACGTGTGGTCCAAATCCTGACAGGATGAAGAAAAGGAGAAGGGGTCGCAGCACCGTCACGGCCTGTCGTGGGGTGCGTTCTCCCTCTCTGTCTTTTCTCTGGTGAGTGCACGTGCCTTCTAGTAAAAGAAAGAAAAAAAATTGTTCTAATCCAAAGGCGTCAAGTTTCTCATTGGCCAAATCCTCCTATTTGAATCTTTGCTTGGGGAATCTACCCCAATCTTGGTGCATATCCGGGACATTTGAGAACAGAGAATTAGAGTGTAGGGGCTTGAGTTTTCCGGGTACCTGCAGTGACATAAGCTAAGCTCACACTCAGTGGCAGTTAACAAAACACTACGAACCTCCATTCTGAAATCCTAACTTCAAGGTCATCTCTTGACCAGATACACTTCCCACAGCTACTGTGTGTGTATGTGTGTGTGTGTGTGTGTGTGCGCGCGCGCGCAGTCCCATGGGGCTTTTCCTATAGGTGCCCCTCAGAATTTTCCAGATTGACTTTGTCCAGCAGAACTTCCAAGAGAGGCAGAGAGAGGCAGATGGGTCAATTCTTTCTATTAGATTCATACCAAAGCAAGATTAAGGGTTAAAGCACCACAGTGGAATTGAGATTTTGGAGAGAGGGATTTTATACCAAAAGTGCTCGCCCATTCTCGAGGGTCTCTGAATTCAGATTTCTAAAGACCGTTCACGCACATCTCTTTTCAGTAACTCAAAACTGCCCAGAGGAAGAACAGTCAATGACATAAAGAGCATTCTTTGGGCCAGCCGGTTGCACGGCGGTTAAGGTGGCTAGCTCCCACAAGGCCAACTCCTCAGTTGAGTCCTGGATCTGGCAGGTTGAAAAACACACCTGGCACATGCACATGTGTGTCCACAAAATGGGAAGGAGAAAAGGGGGGAGAAGGAATTGTGATGCGATCAGCCCCATGGAGGGGGGTTCTTTATCACTTTCCCTCTCTTTCTCACTTTGGCAAACACATGCACCTTCTAGCAAATCAAAAATAAATAAAGAAATAATATTATTCCAGATAAATTGCTGATTTAAAATTTAGATTAGTAGGAGACACTATCTGTGCCGACTTGCTCATTAGTAACGGACGGAACTTGCTTTATTGTATCCGGCGATGAACCGACAGTGAGAAGGTCACTGAACGGCACAGATTTTCCCCTTAGGCTTAAGACAATCCTGTGTGTTGAAAGTCATCTTTCTCTCCAAAATCTCCTAATAGAAAGAATCTGGAAGAACTCAAGTGTGCAGACCAAGCTCGTGCAGCCCCAGGCAGCTCATGCATTTTCATATCATACATACATGCACTGTCGTCGGAGAGGCCATTTTGCTGAGTGCTGTTGACATACTGCTTAAGCACTGGAATTGGAAGGTAATCGTTGAGATGGCCAGCTAGGACTGGCCAGCTGTCTGGCTAGCACCTGACCAACGTGCCTCCAACACGCCTCACTTATCTTGTGGTCGTGCCGAGCCTATCTGTGAAGTGCTCCCATGGACATCACAGGGTGACACCATGAATTTTGGAGCACGAGACTGACACCCACACCACAGCTTCCAGCCCCCAGCAACAGCAGTTAGTTTGGACTCATTCCGCCCAGACACAAGGCCTGAGTCAAGTTAGTGGGAACACATGTACATTACATGTACATTACACATGTACATTACATGTACATTACACATTCATGTCGTACAGGACATCAGCAAGCTTGTCACTGGCTTGTTCACACTCAGCTTTGCACAGATGTGCCACATCTACCTTGATGAACAGGTGGGCTCAGACATTTTAAGGAGAATCCAACAACCCTTTCTTATCAACACAGTGCACCTCGACTAGGCGTTAGAGGAACAAGTAGATTAACGTCATTCCCGGGGCAGTAGGGATGGCCTCTGCCCCCACCCTCGATCCAGCCCTGCTGCCCTGTTCAGTCCTGTGGTGCAGACTGAGTTCTCACATGGCTGCTGTGTTAGCCTAGTCTTCTGTTAACTACTGCTAAGGAGTGAGTGATGGGCCGACTCCGCGGTGCAGTGGTAACACCCTGCTTAAGAGAAGCCAGATCCCGCATGGCGACTGCAGTTTGGATCCCCGGCCTGGTCAGCCTGAAGCATGCCCAGCACATGTGTGAGTGCCCAAAAGTCAATGGGCTGGATGACCCAAGAAGGGGTGTTGTGGCATGACCAGACCCAGTGGAGGGCGCTCATCCTTCAATCTCTCACTCTCACGTGTATGTGCATCTACTTTATCATGAATAAAGAAACAAAAAAATAATTTAAAATGTGGTATAGGGTTTGTGCACTTACCGGAGAGAGATAGAGAGAAGTGAAAAAGTGCCCCCATGGGGGATGGTCATGAGACCACCCTTCAACTCAATTATCCTTTTGGGATTTTGGGCATGTATGCACATGTGCCTGGCATGTTTTCCAAGCCTCCAGGTCCGGGACTTGAACCATGCAGCTAGCCATGTGGGATCCAGCTGCCTTAATTACCACACCACTGGTTGGTTCAAGAAACAAAGTTAAAAAAAAAGAAAAAGAAATGATTGAAAGGGTTTAAGGATTTACAGAGACCATTGCCTTAATTCTTCTCTGTGCTCCCCCATGGTATTCAGGGTTCCTGAGCACACCAAAGGCATGTGATGGCAACTGATGGACAATGGGAGGTTGCAAAGCTGCAGGCACTTCACAGACCCAGATCTTAAACAGTCTTTTACAGACTGGCTATAAAACCCTACGGGAAGGATCTTCTATGTAGTCACCGCTTCCCAGGCTGCTACTGTCTTACTGGGAAGAGCTGAGGTTGCTTACAAGCTGGACCTGGCAGTTTTCCTGTGGGGTGGGGAGTTGGATACCGCCTTTGCCCCTGTGCGGAGCCCCCGCGCGTAGCCTCAAACACACTGCTGCACAGCGCTGGCCGTGGAGACCACATTCAACCCGGTCCAGTTGTTAGTGACTCTAACGCAGTGGGAAGAAAGTGGGTTTTCTAAAGGTACTGTTTATGGACATAACATATTAAAGTGCAATCATGTGCCTTTGGGGCCAGTGTGCACACTGAAACGTGCTGTGAAAGCTCATCACAGGTGCCAAGAGAAACAGGGAGATGTTTGGTGTTTTCCTTTTCTGGGCTGAGGCTTCTTTTTCCCTTTTGCTCTTGTAGAAGTGGCTGTAATGGTTTGAAAATAGGATCCTGAGTGAGTATTTCCATCAATTTCTTCACTTTAAAACCACAGCGGATATGAAAATCTGGGGTGTCTCACGTACTGACAAATAGAGTCATTAAAAATCCATGACACTTCTGCTTCACGTAGGGAAAAATCCCTGGCATTCTGCACACATCCTGTTCTGAAATTTGCACTGTGGGAAATTTGCTCCTGAAACTTGTCTTTCTAGCAAATCGTATTACTCAGCCTGTCCACACCTGTGATCCTCAGAGCTGCACGCACATTAGAATCACTTGGGAAGATTTGAAATTACACCCACGTCTAGGTTTTTCTCCTTCTTAGGGCCTGGGGCTGGGGTCTGCATAAGCATTATTTTAAGTGTCTCAGGTGTCTGAGTAGTGAGGGCTGAAGGCCGTTAGTCTACATAATACCATCATAACTATCAACAAGTGCAGAATTTAGATTCTTGTCCCTAATCAGTTCTCAATAAACTAGTTTGATAATGACTATTTCAATTGCATTGCATGGTTGACTGCATTCACCAAATGCCTAGAAATCCAGCAGATAAAATTGGCAGAGTCCAGTGGCCAGTTCTGAAGCCTACCTTAGAAGCCAGCAATGGCTTGGTGTCTTCTATATCAATAACGACATCCCGGAAGGGTGGGGCAGATAGAAGGGAGGCTGCAAGACAAACCATGTCATAATCTAAGAAACTTAGAAAAATGCAGTGGTGACTGTTCAAGTCTAACACCCACAGGGTTGATGGCAGTTTATTCCTGGATCAGATGTGACTGGAGGGGACCACATCCAAAGGTAAAAAATAACCCAACAATCCATCACCTCTTCCAAAATATAATACAGTAGAGACATTTTCTAGGGGGCACATTTTGCTTTTGTTTTAGACAATTAGCCTGGTGCCTATACTTAGGAAGTGCTCAGAAAGAATCGTGTCAATCATATCAACACGTCTTTAGAGGATGCAGGAGTGGGGCAGAGAACCCCATCTAAAGGAGCCTTCTCGCTTTTTGTCCCTAAATCGCAGTAAGTAAAGAAGAGGAGGGAAGAGAAGAGGCCAGAGGAGGAGAGGGACAGGAGGTGAGGACGGAAGCTGCGGATTCCAGTCTGAAGTTGCAGTGGCTTACTTGACCGCCAAAGGAGGAGGCACATGGCCTGGCTTTGGGTGCAATTCCCCAAATATTTGTGATGTGGGGTTTGGGGGCTAGAAAGGGGGCTCAGGAGCAGCCCCCCGGGTTTACTAGATTAGGTTCAACTGAGGAGGGTGCCGAAGCCTCAGCCTGGAGCAGGGGTGGGATGAGGGGCACCTCTTTCTGTTACTGAAGACGGCATCAGGCAGGCACGCATTCCTCAGGAGGCCAGAACCCAGACAGAGCAAACCCGGCCATGCCCAAGACCTCGCCGTTGAACTCACACGCAGGACGTACAAGAGGGAGGAGGGGTAACGTGCCTGGGGTACCTACCATGTGCCTGGCATTGACTAGCACTTCATTTCCATGATCTCATTTAATCCCTCAATAATCCTGTAGAATTTGTACATTATCCCTCTTTTAAGGATTTAAAGACAGACTGACTGAGACAGAGAAAGCAAATCATTTGCTTCAGGTTCAGCGATGGAAGTAGAAGGGAAAGGAAGTGGAAATAAGTGACCGAGGTCTGTCTGACCCCAGAGCTTGAGTTTTAGCCATCACCCTGCTGCCAGCAGGGCAGGGGCACAGAACATGCCAGTGGAATGGGCAGGGGTGCCGGGAAGCAGGGAGAATGGCAGCTTTGAGCATCTATGGCATGCCAGCTGCCGTATCCTTGTGGCACCCTCTGATCTGTGAGCGCTTCCCACTTCCAAATTAGGCTCCCCTGCAGCTCCTACGACAGAACGTGACAACCTGCAGAGCAGAGATGGGCACTGCCAGACACAAATTCCTTCTCAGGTTATCATTCTCCACTTTCTCATCCTCACGTAAACAAAGGGACAGGAGGGACCGGCAGTTAGCGTAATGGCTATGTCGCTGGACTCCCACGTAGTCGACCACGGTTCGCGTCCCGGACCCAGTGGCTTAAAACTCACGCCGGGTGCGTGTGCGTGCGTGCCCAAGATCCCGAGAGGAGAATGGAGGAGAAGGGATTGCGGCATGGCCATCCCCCTGGGGGGTGATTTCTCGCTTTCTGTCTCTCTGTTTCTGTCTGGCGAGTGCATGCGCTCTATAGCAAAAACCTCTCCAAAAAAAAAAAACAAAAAAACAAAAAAACAAATAAATAAAACAAAACAAAAAACAAAGGGACAGGAGGGGAAAGCTACTCTGTGGGCTTCCAACATTCAGCCAACCAAGGTAGGCTCTACAACTCCTCCTCTATCACTGGCTTTAAGAAAGCACAAGATTTCCTTCTTCTGGGGTTCTCTGAAGCCTTGTCCACACTCCATGGTAATTGCAGTGCTTAGAATCACTAACCAGGAGACCTCTGTCATGGGCCCAGCCCAGCGTTGACCAACGGACTCAGACAGGTCCACGTGAGCCATCCTGGGGCCTGAGAACGTTTGTGCACCTGTGCCCACCTAATGATTTCACATATTTAGGTCAAGAAACTTTCTGTCATGAAAACTGCTATGAAAATGGTTTCTCTCTCCATTCGGTAATCCCAAAGAAAAGCATTCCTGCAGTTACAGTAATCCTTATTATCTTAAAAAAGAAAGAAAGAAGAAAGTAGCTATTTTAGGCACCATCAACCCAGCACAAGATGCTTTGCATGAGATATTTCTTGATAAACACAGGGTAGACTTTGGCTCAGAAGTGACTGTAGATTTTTTTCCCCCTTCTTTTCTGAAGCAGTGAAACTATATGCTCAGGCCCACACAGCAGATGAGTTCCAGAAATTCTGTAAAATCAATACCAAACCTTCTGGAAGCTTAAATAGAAGACATCTGTTTCAGTCTTGAAGCTACCAGTGATCAGCTGAATGAGGGTGCTCCAGTCCTCCACTGGGTCTGATCTTAGGAGGCCAGAGGCCCTGGGACGTTATGCACTGAGGTGACCTAGCCTCCAGTCCCAAACATGGTCCCTGGCATATCAACAGCTGAGAATAAATATTGAATGGGTGATAGAAAATGCTACTTCATTAGCCATGATCTACTACGGGAACCTAAGGTGGGAGTTAGTCCTGCTCTATCACTTACATATTAATTATGTGACCGAAGGTGAGTCATTCAAACTTTTCCTCTATGATAACAATGAAATACCTTTCAAATAAAGGAGGTGGGACAACAGCTGGAAAGCAATTTTAAATAAAAATCTCTTCCTGCATCAATGTTGATGATATAGAGGGAGGTTCCCCTGTATGTCCCTGTATGTCCCCATTAAATATTTATCACACTGGATTGTAATCACCCTTTTCCTTACTCTCTTCTCTGCTGGACTGAGGTCTGCTTGGGTCTCCACTGTCCCACCAACATCTAGAACAGCGTAAGGTATTCCACGAGTGCTCAATAGCCATTCATTGAAGGTGGAAGGAAATTAATCAGCCCCATCGCTGATGTGGGAACAGCTCTCCCTGCACTTCCAGGATGCTATTGAAAGGTAACTGGGAAAAGCTCATGAAACGCTTCATATTTCTTCAAAAGAAGTCTTAAGTTCATCCAGAAACATGATACTTCAGAGGATAGATGCTTGAGCCCTGGGCCTGCTGAGCTGGGACTGCAGCCTAGCTCTGTCTGTCCTAACTATCATACATCCCTAGGGAAAGGTACAAAGCCCTCTGCTTCGAACCGTTTCCTCACCTGCGAAACCCAGGCAATGCATGCTTACCTGGAGAAGATTTGTAAGGATGAAGTCAGAACACACGAAAAGCCCAGATGGTACTTAGAGGCTTGTGTTTACCTTTCAGCTGGGGCACAATATCCTCCTTTCCTGCGTAGGGGTCACAGCGAAAGCGGTCCAGGCGGTCGATGGTGCACTGGCCCACGACAGGCTTCCTCCCAAACTGCCTGTGGTCGATGACTTTGATCACCAGAGGTGGCATGTACAATTCCTCCTTGGGCAAGAACTGGGGGTTGCAAAGGGGGGTATCATTTCTCTTCACAAGACCTGAAAGGGGCTGTGTTGCCAATGAATCCCTCCAAGGGATCAACCCAGTGGACTCAAAAGAAATGTGGTGACTTCTGTGCCAGGCAGTGGCCCAGTATTTAAGAGCATGTGCCCTCAGCCACACAGCCTAGGATCAAATCCTGGCTCTGCCACCGTGAACTGCATGACCTTAGGGGATTTTTAACCCTTTGACACACCAGTTATCCCATCAGTCATAGCAGGGTATCAATTTCATTCATGTCAAGTGCTCAGAACAGTAGCCGGGCCGTGTGTCAGTTCACAGGGTGTGGAACCAGGGTTCTTTAGCCCCGACCTCATACTTCTCCCTGTCCTCTGCTTCCCGAAAGGGGATTTGCACGAGGCAGAACTTTGGTAATCTAGGCCTGAGCAGAACTTAGAGGTGGTCAAGACCAACCTGAACCTCTGAGGGAAATAACTGGGCTGGGAGGCTTTCAGCCCTGGGAGCTCAGTGCCAAAAGAGGACGCTCACACAGGAGTGATAGACAGCCGAACAGATAGAAAGTTTACAGGGGAGGAAACAGTATCGCTCTCAGATATTTCTGTATCACTACAGTTTGATACTTTAAGAAACCATCACTACAGTGTAAGAATCTAAGGAGGAAGGGCCAGCCCCTGGCCTGGTGGTTGGAGGTGACTGCATTCCACATGGCTGACTACGTGGTTCAAGACCAGGACCCAGTGGCTTGAGAAACACCCCAGGCATGTGTGCATGTGTGCCCAAAATCCTGATAGGAGGGAGAAACGGGATAGGATTCCCCCAAGGGGATGCTTGTTTTCTCTCTCTCTGTCTCTTTCTCTGTCTCTTTCTCTCTGGTGGGTACACTTACACTCTGACAATTAAAAGAAAAAAGTTAATAAAATAGCATAATATTTGCATATAACCTATGCACACCCTCTTGTATACTAGAAATCATCTCTAAATTACTTATAATACCTAACGCAATGAAAATGTTGTATAAATAGCTGCTATACCTTTATCGTTAAGGAAATAATGGCAGAAAGGAGTCTGAACATATTTAGGGCAGGCACGACCAGTTTTTTCAAATATTTTAAACCTGCTATTGGTTGAATCCACGGATGTGGAAACTGTGGATATGGAACACTGGCTGCGTAATCATATTTCAAATAAATTTCAGCGACTCAACACACATGGGCTATACAGAGTCTTGCTACTGTACCACTTTCATGAAGAGGACAGAACTTGGAAAGTTAGGCGTCTTCTTAAGGTTTTTGATCACCACTGATTCGACCCTTTCCCCTCCACACTCCACGATGAGGCTGGGGGAGGTGACAGCAGCCATCTGGTAGTTTTTCATATTTCTCAATCCCCAAGCGAGAATCTAGGAAAACAATGAAAAGAGAGAGGGAGGAAACCTGGTATGTGAAAAGTAATATTCAAGAGGAAAAATGTGCCTTTCTAACTTATAAAGTCTTTAAGATTCGAGCAGATTCATCTGAAAGTCCATGTGTATTATCTTAGAAAGCATAAAACCATTTCTAGAAGGAAGTGAGTTTTGCCCCTGTTCTTCTGCCTGAATTGCTTAAAAAAAGAGCAGTTAAAAATGTAGGAATTGGGCCAGCCCCATGGCCGACTGGTTACAAGAGCAGGAGCCCACATGGCTGACTGTGGTTCTAATCCCAACCCTGATGTCTTGAGAAATAGGCCAGACATTCATAAGTGCCTGCCCCAAATCCTGATGGGATGGAGAAATGGAGAAGGGGTTGTGGCATGGCTACGTCTCACTGGGGAGTGCTTTTTCCTTCTTCTTCTGTCTCTCTTTCTCTCTCTCTCTCTCTGTCTCTTACCTTCTCTGGAGAGCTCACACACTCTCTGGCAATTAAAAAGAATCGAATCCTAACCATGCCATATAACAACGAACACTGACCATTAATTAACCTCCTGCCCCATCTACAAACAGGACTCATAGTATTATCTATCTAGAATTATCCAAAAGAAGCATTCAAAAATGATAGCTGTTGTTTAGAGCCACTTGCCCCAGTCTTTGAGAACTCTCAGTAAGAGGACAAGGGAAATCTTGGGCTAACAGTTGCTTGGCTTAGACAAGGGGACGCCTCGAGTAAGCCAGACACTGTCCATCAAGCCCCTGCTTAGCGCCACCAGCTTAAATCTGCCTGATGGTCCAACACGTCACCACTGCCCGTCTCTCTCCTCCCACGCTCCGTGCTGCCTCCCTCTCAAGTCCCCTCTCTCTGCACACACGGGCTCTCTCCTGTAGTCTGTCTCCCCTCCCCCAGTTCTCCAGGTGACCTGAAAAACTCAGAAATCTGCTGGTAAGGGAGAACTCCAGATTCCCTCAGTCACGCTGGAATTGATCTCTCTTTGTCATGTCAACAACCCTTCTAGTTCCACAAATATTACAAATTTTTGGACAAAGTCTATGGGTAGTAAAGACAGTAAGAAAACACACAGCATGAGTCCACCTTGACAAGAAGGATTCTAGTTCCATAGCTACATCCATCTGATCCGGTCAACAAAAACTGAGAGAGCAGCGTACCTCAATGGCAGTCAGCTGGACCACAGGCCTGATCCCCTGGGGGACCATGTACAGATTCGGTGCCCTCTGAGAGGGGAGAATGGGCAGGTTGGAGCCATCCTATGAAACAAATATGGAAATGTCAATGCCTCCCTTTACTTCAAGCAACCAGTACCTACAATTACGTGTTTTGAGAAACTAAAAGAATATACAAGTGAGACATCAGCAATGTACCTTGTCCCTCAGAATCAGCTCTGCGGTTACCAGGACATCCCCACAGGCCTTGTCCCCATTCATCACTGGGTACCAGAGAAGTTTGGGTGTGATGTCCATTTCTGAGTTTAGTTTCACCAGAGGAGGGCAAATGCTCCGTCCCAAAAACTCGTCTTTGCCCTAGAGAAACAAGAGACCGTTAAACTCCACCCAGAACATCCCCCTCAAATTTCCATCCTTCCCCAAGCCATCTTAGAAAATCTAAATGAGCTACCACTTGGTCATTGTCAAAAAGTTCCATGATAACTTTGGGTGGGTTCTGTAGAACGGCTTGAGGTTCCCCATAGATTTCAACTTCATCAAATATAATCGTTTGGTCCCAGGTGGGATTCAGAGTGGAGTGGATGATCTCGGTGGTTTTACTTCGATGGAGGAAGGAGACATGAGCATAGGGGTCTAAAACAGAAGAAGAGAAGAAGAGTGGGGCCATGGTGAACACTGCACTCCCCAGGGTCCCCCACGGCAACCACGTGCTTCTCCCGATCCAGTGATCGTGGACCCTCAACACCCATCTTCATGACCCGTGAGGCAGGGACAGGGCGGATGGTGACAGGGTCTGGCACTGCAGCAGGGGCCCCTGAAGTGAAGCCAGGACGTGTGCCCATGGTTCTCTCCCTGGAGAACGTTCCCACCAAGGTTAATCGGGCATACGACCTTTCTTGGCAAAGGCACCACCCGAGCAAGAGAGAGGCTCCATAGTCAGACACACTGGGGATGAAGCCCCCAGTCCCCTCCTCAGTACATGACCTTGGGGGAAAGTGTTTCATCTTCCTAACCCTTTCTTCCCTCCTCTGTGCAATGAAAGTGCCATCTGCTCATAGTGCAGAGTGGATGAAATTTTGACCTAAGTAAACTACTCATAGTAGAGGGGATATTTGATCAATTCTAGTTATTATCACTGTTTTCACAACAATGGGCATCTGTTTATTCTGCAAATGTTTGTGGAGGGCCAGGTCTCAAAAGCAAAGGTGTAAACAAGCAAGGTTGGGTGGTCACAGAGTTTACAACCTGTGACAGCAGAAAACTTCATCTCACTGAACTTGGGAATGAGGCTTATGTACTAAGACGTGACCCGTGTCCTCCTCCGTGCTAAAAAGTTTCAGTAAACCTTTCTGGTAGCCGACTATCTGAGAAATAATTTACTTCGGATCTGAAACCGTTGCATAAACCAAAAGGCATATGGTTTTTAGCGCTGCAGGAAATCATCACATGAATGGAACTCTTTGCTTTAGCCCTGATGATAATTATTATTATTTTTTTTGGTGGGGCGGGAGGTTGGAACTACAAAGAAAGTGTTTAGTTCTATACAACTGTAGTCAAGAAGTTTGAAATAGTTCTTTGACTTTCAGTGATGGAGTGCCCCCTGCTGGATAATATTTGAAAATCTTTCAAGACCTTAACTCTGGTCTAATTTAACAGAAAAAAAACCATTCACAAATATGGGTTAATATTCAAAACTGACATGAGCATGCTGGAGTTTCAAGCAACTGTTTTAGGAGCTGCTTCCACAGAAGGCCCAGGAAAGCTCTGTCGGGCTTCAGGGCCTGAAGTGGAATGCCCCCGAAACAGCCCAGGTTGGCCCCTAAACTATCCATGGTTCTACATGCAAGAACACAAATCTCTAGGTCGGTGCCCCTCCTACCATGTCTCCTGCCAACAATCTTCCCCTTAGAACCCGCCCAAAGGCTGCAAACCCAGTCAGGGTGCTGTGGGAAGGATGATAAAACAAGGGTTCTACGGTGCTGGGAACTGGGAAGCAGGAAGCAGAAATGGTTGAAATGGACTCCACACTGCTCAAAACCTGGCCCTGTAGGCAAATGGGTGACCTCGAGCGTGTTCGTCACCTTGAGAGAGCTACAAAAAAATTGAACAGATCTTAACTTACGAATCAGCCCAGGGGGCTGTGTCAAAACAGAGCGCAGAAAGTGCTCCCCCTGGTGTTTTCTAGGATTTAGCAATAATGATGCTCACTTCTGGAGGACCATGGGCTCTCTCCAGCACCCATCACCAGCGCCCAAGGCACTCAGTCATTTATTTCTCTGAATGAGCAGTTTACTTCACACACAGCAAACTAATCTCGGCATGAAAAGTGTCTGTTGTTAGAAATGACAAAAAGCACCCACTTGGTGGAAAGCAGAGTCAAGATGGCTTGCTCTGTAATGACACTTGGGATGGGACTTCTCTCCTTTACCTGAAAAGCTATCCTTGTCTAACGCCATGAGGTTCCTGGCCTGATAGATGTAGCAGCGCAGATGGTAGATGTGGACTCCTAGAAAGAGCAGGGTGGAGGTTACGGACAAGAAACACAACACTGGGAACTGCTTGTTTTCTGGACTATTATGTTTCAGATATATATATATATATATGTTTTCACATGCATCTTCTAGTTTCCTAAAGAGCACATGCAATAGTGATGATCTGACTTCCAAAGTAGTTCTATTTCCTGTAAAATAAAACTAAAAAAAAAGTTTAAATAATGAGCTCAATAAAGTGTGCCTCTCAGGAGAACGTTAATTACTCTTGATGTGTGAACTACCTGGGTTTAGGGGTCTATTTCTCATCATGGATCTTTACAATGAAACTGCACCTTGAGGTCGGCAGGTGGTATGGTGGTTAAGGGCACTAGACTCCCACATGGCCAACCGTGGTTTGAGCCCCAGACTTGGCAGCTTGCTTTCTTGCTTTCTCTCTCTCTCTGCCCCCACTCTGGCTCTCTGGTCAAATTAAAACAAATACATAAATAAATAAAGTTAAATAAAATAATTCTCTAAAAAAAATGAAATTGCACCTCCAGCAGTTAAAGGAATAGGACTTTTGTAATACTTCGGCACCAGATCTGGGAAACAGTTCTGTGCTAAAAGTTTGCTATTTTGAGATCTTCGTAGTTCATCTCCTAAATATTATGCTAATACAAACGGAATTTGAGAAATAATGCAACATTGGGATTCAGTGCACGGATTCTGGGAGCCCAGCTACTTGAATTTGAATCTACTCTCTGCGTGCTTACAAGCTGTAGGACCTTGGACAAGTTGCTTAATCTTCCTGCAACTTGATTCTCTCCTGAAAGAGTGGTTAGACAACTGAGCAAGTGAGTATATGTAGAGTGCCAGGCATGGACTAGGCCAGCATAAGAACATGCTCTTCTTGGCATAAAGTTGGTCTGCCTCATCCCACAATTCCTTGAAACCTAGCTCATTAAAATTTGTTTTGGTACGCATGCACACACACCCAGTGTGTTTCTTTCTTTCTTAAAGAATCATTTTTATTGGGGCTGGCAGGTGGCAGGGTGGTTAAGGGCACTGGACTCCCATATGGCCAATTGCAGTTCGAGTTCTAGACCTGGAGGCTCACTTTCTCACGTTCCCTTTCTCTCTCTCTCTTTTATTTTATTTATTTATTTTTAAATTGAAATTTATTTATTTACATTCATTAACTATATAGCATACAAAATGAGATTTCCCATTCAGAATACACTGTATATTGGCTCAATCAAGCACATCAACATACGTGTTATCGTCAACAAATAATTTTCCATTTCTTGTTTCCTGTATGTTTTGCTTTTTTTTGCATCCTTGATTCCCTATCTCTCACCCTCTGCCGTGTCCCACCCACCTCCCACACTGTCCCTGGTATCCATGGTTGCTTTCTATTCCTTTTCCCCCCATTTTATTGATTTGCTAATGAACTTAATTAATCTAAATATTTCCAATAGCAAGTGCAGCTGATACACACATATCCACGAACACAACTCCGACTTTAGGCATAAACCTCAGTGAGTAGACTGAACGTACTATTAAGTAGCACCTAGCTGGGGCTATATAGCTTACTGCAGTCATCAAATATGCATTTTTTTATAAAACTTTTTTAAAATTAATTAATGTACATTCATCCCTTAATCATCGTCACAGCATACAAAGAGTGGTTTCCCATCCAGAATATACTGCGTAGTGGCTTAATCATGTAAGTTATCATCAATAATTTTCCATTTCTAGTTTCACATATATATGTATGTGTGTGTGTGTGTGTGTGTGTGTGTGTATATATATATATATATGTATATGTATATATACATATATTTATATTTACCCCTATGACTGATCCTCTACCCTTTCCCACCCTCTTCTCACACTATCTCTGGTGCCTACAGTTGTATTCCATTCCTTTCCCCATACTTTTTATTGATCACACAATTTCTTAAATAATCTAACTACTTTCAATAGCAAGTTCAGCTGGTAATTTCAAGAAAAGCAGTTTTGAATTGGTAAGGAAATTTGCTTAAAACTTAAAGCCTGGAAACAGGTTAGTATTCTGTTCTAATAGTAGGTACATGAACCTATCAACAGCTCAAGACAGGACAAAAACTCTTAAAACTGGACAACAAAGCCTAGAAGAAAAGCAGCAATATTTCAGTCAAAAGTTACAGAATTCTATTTTACCAGTTCAGTCTCATGTACTTAATCTCTCTCACTCAATCCTTCTCTGGTCAAATTAAAATAAATAAATAAAGTTAAATAAAATAATTCTTTAAAAATAATTTTTACTTAACTTTATTTATTTACCTATTTTTAATTATTGTTTTTTTATTTTTAGTTTGACCAGAGAGGGACAGAGAGAGAGAGGGGGAAAGTGAGAAAGCAAGCCACCAAATACGGGACTTGAACTGAGGCTGGCCACATGGGAGTCCAGCCCTTAACCACTGTGCCACCTGCTGGCCCTTTATTAAAATTTTGAGTCTTAGGGACCATCACTGGACTCTCACGTAGTCAACTGTGGTTTGAGTCCCAGATCTGGTGGCTTGAAATTCATGCTACACGTGTGTGCGTGCACGCCTAAAATCCTGAGAGGAGAATGGAGGAGAAGGAATTGCAGTATAGCCATTCCCCGGGGGGGATGTTTCACTTTCTGTCTCTCTGTCTCTCTGGTCAGTGCATGCACCCTATAGCAAACATCTCTCTTGAAAAATGTTTTTGGAGCCATTTTTTCTAATTAAAATTATAGTTTGGGGGTTTAGTAGGTAGAATGAGTACATATTAGACAAATTATGTTAAAATCAGAGATTTCAAACCCTTCACTCCAAGTAACATACCATTTTTAAAAATTGTACTTTAAAATATTCTTTTCACCAAGTGAAGATGAGTTATGATTACATAAAGAAATTTTTAAAGAATAATATATTTTATTTATTATTATTTTTCAAAATTTGCTATAACGCACATACGCTCACAAGAGCGAGCGAGAGAGAGAATGAAAGTGAGAAAGCAAGCTGCCAGGTCCAGGACTCAAACTGTGTTTGGCCATGTGGGAGCCCAGTGCCTTAACTACCATGCCACCTGCTGGCCCCTACGTAAAGAAATTGTATCATGTTTGGTGATTCAAGGAGTTTTCTCGAGATAAATGTTATAGAAGTGGAATTCACAAAGACATGTCTGAAATTCCCTTTTGGGGCCAGGGGGTGGCACAGTGGGAATGCGGCTGGACCCAGGTGGGCACAGGTTCCGAGTCCGCACCCTGGGACTTCTTGGGCACACTAGGCGGGCTTACGTGACCCTGGCTCGCTGAGACTGGGGCTGGGTCACAGCGTGAAGAGCCTGTAGGGGTGCCTGTCTCTTGTCTTTGTTTCTCTGTCACAAATATAGAAAATAAATAAACTTTGACAAAGAAAATCCTTTAAAAAATACACAAAACTTACTGTCGAAGTGACAGGAAACGATGGGAGTGTTTGCCCCAAACACGGAGGTGGCGCTGTGCTTCTGCCTGTCAGAGCTCTTCTCATCTCCGTCCTCGGTAGTGTCTGCTCCCTGGAGGAAGAGGCAGAAAACTAATGAACACGCCTAAAACAAACAGGCCAAGGGGCAAGACCTGCAAACCAACAGAATGGCCGTCGTCAAATCACCCCCCCCCCTTTTTTTTGAGAGGTTTTTGCTACAGGGTGCGTGCACTGGCCAGAAAGACAGAGAGAGACAGAGAGACAGAAAGCGAGAATTCACCCCCCAGGGGGGATGACCACGCCGCAGTCCCTTCTCCTCCATTCTCCTCTCGGGGTCTTGGGCATGCACGCACACGCGCACGCACCCGGCGTGAGTTTTTAAGCCACCGGGTCCGGGACTAGAACCGTGGTCTACTCTATGGGAGTTCAGCGGCATAGCCATTATGGTACCTGATGGACCCCAAATCACCCCATTTTAAAAGATGAATAAGACCCAGAAGAGCAAGTGACTCCCCAGACCACGTCACTGGAAGGCAAGAGAGCAGAAAGTGGAGACCGGCCCTGCCTATCCAGTCCAAGTTCACGGCTGCCGCTGTAAGAAAGGAGGTGAAGAGGGAGACCGTGGAGGATAAGGAGGGGGTAAAAGGAGCCCGAGTGCAGCAACGCAGACCCAGGCTGGGTTTGGAAGTGGCTCCTGCCTGCCCTCTTGGTTTAGATCGCCACCGTGGTTTCCTTCTCCACCCCTCTGCCTGCCTGCCCTCTTCCCCCTGCCTTCTTCACCGAGCTTCTGAATAAATTGTTCTCTGTTTGCGGCTGTTCTGTTTCTTACCCCTCTCACCTGCATATTTAACTTTCTTGGTTTGTTGAACAGTTGTAGTTCCCAAGGACTGACCCAAGGAACCTGGGTCTGGGATGTTAACGTATGTTACCCGGAACATGGGTCTAGAAGAGATCTGTCTGGAAGATGCCGGTGCAGCAGGAGCATGTGCAGCGGCGTTAGGCAGGCCCTTCCTGCATCAATGGTCTATGCATTCCATGAGAATCATCGGGCACCCAGGCTGTAGCTTCTCCTCGTCCCATTTGTAGTCTGACAGGACAGGGGTCGCAGGGACCTCTACAGAGTTGGCTGTGCTGTAGCCCACACTCTTACATCTTCTCTATACCAATGTTATTTGTGACCCAACTACTTAGTACTTACAAGGGCGCCTTCGAGTTTAAAGATGGCAGCTGCCCCGTGCGTTTCTGCTGGAGCCATTTTTCTCCTCCAGCGTCTGCGGCGAAAGGTGTCTGAACTGCGCTGTTTCCAGTGAAACTTCCAGCCGATTAAAGACGCATATTCCCAGCCCTCCTTGTCTTCGAATTCTTTCATGGCCTAAAACAGAAGTAAAACTTTTCATGATAATCTATTTCTTATATTGATAAAGCTGATTATTGGTCTGAACAACAAATACGTACTGAAAATATTCGCTGTGCCTAGCACTGAGCTAGAAACTAGGGTTACAGAGAAGAACAAGAGAGGCAGGATCTCCGTCCTGATGGAGCTGACGGGCTGTGGGAATACAGAGATACGCGGGCAGTCACAGGGCATGCGACGCTGGCATGTGCTGGGTGCTCCCTTACAAGGGGCATGCTCCTCAGGTTTGGGGGTGGGGTGCAGCAAGTGGATTCTTTCTCAGATTCCTTTGTCTTCTCACTTCTTTTTTTTTTTTTTTTTTTTGAGAGGTTTTTCGCTATAGGGCGCGTGCGCTCGCCAGACAGACAGAGAGAGACATAGAGACAGAAAGCGAGAAATCACCCCCCAGGGGGGATGGTCACGCCGCAATCCCTTCTCCTCCATTCTCCTCTCGGGATCTTGGGCACGCATGCACACGCGCCCGGCGTGAGTTGTAAGCCACCGGGTCCGAGACGCGAACCGCGGTCGACTACGTGGGAGTCCAGCGACATAGCCATTACGCTAACTGCTGGTTCCCTCTTCTCACTTCTTAAGACAACCAGCAGATAACCAGCAGGTAGTGTAATGGTTATGTCGCTGGACTCTCACATAGTTGACCCCAGATGGAGTCCCAGACCTGGCAGCTTAAATCTCATGCCAGACACATGTGTGTGCATGCCCAAGATCCCTGGAGAAGGGACTGCAGTGTAACCATCACCCTGGAGGGTGATTTCTTGCTGTCTCTGTCTCTCTCTCTCTCTCCAGTGAGCACATATGCACTATAGCAAAAATTTCTCTTAAAAAAATATGATTGCTACTGTGACATTAGTGGAGGAAAAAAATGACCTTCCGGGGTTTAAATGTTTTGCCAAAGTTACTATCTGTATTGGGGTCAGAAACCTGCTTCCTGAAGACTGGCACTTAGACAAGCTGAGAAGCAGCCTCAGAACCAAGATCTCTGTGGCATGGTCTCTTCTCTTCCACCCCAAGTGCAAGGAGGAGCTCATTCTGAAATTTATTCACCGAGGAATTCTTCCCAATAGAAATGCAGGTGTCTTAAACCTCCTCGAGACTCTGAGCAACCAGAGATAAGGTAAACGCAGCTGTGATCAGGACACCTACTCTCCTGAGGGCGGCTCTGAGGAATCCCATGTGGAACTTTATCTGCATAAAAGATGCGGTTTGTTCCTGTGCAGGTCCGCCTCTTGCCCCTCCCCTTCCGGTAACGTGTTGGTTCTGTCCAACTCCCAACGGGAACCATTTACTAACTACAGTCCAAGCACAGAGTTCGTTAATTTATGCCACCTCGCTTTCCTCTCTCCTATGAAGGGACATTTAAGCCCCAACTGAACAGGCCCTCCTGCAGTTCATATGTTGTGCGGCTGCCATACGCCAAATATATGTTACAGTACATCTATGAGTCTTCTCTTTTAAGGTTTTTGCCATAGGGCATGTGTGCTCACCAGAGAGACAGAGAGTGACAGAGAGAGGGGAGACTAAGAAATCACCCTCCAGTGGGGATGAGCACGCTGTAATACCTTCTCCTCCATTCTGTCGGGATTTGGGGCATGCACACACATGTGCCTGGTGTGATTTTCAAGCCACTGGGTCCAGTACTCGAACTGTAGTCAGCCATGTGGGAGTCCAGCACCTTAACCACCATGCTACCTGATGACCCCAAGTCTTTTCTTTTATTAATCTGCTTATTGTTGGTGATTTTCAGCAAGCCTCAGAGCTGGAAGAGAATTGTTTCATTCTTACAGCTGCCATACCTAACAAGTGATAGATCAGGGTATATTGCTTCTGTGATAACCAATTGCTAGTGGCTATAGAACTTTAACCACATACAAATGATTGCAATGATCAATCATTTATTCTATTCATTCAACAAGTATGAGTGCCTGCTATATGATAAGGGTTGTGTTAAGGGCTGAGGAGGCAGTGAAGAAAAAGGATCTTTGTTTTCATGTAGCTGACATTTTAGTGGCAGAAAAGTTTATTTAACTATCTTAAAGTTTAATAAGTGGATTTAATAAGTGTAAAATCTATTAATGTAAATAATAAATGTGAAATACTGAATTTTTTCATCTTTTCTTATCTTAGAAATAAAAGTTCCACATGAATTATTATTATAGGGACTTTTTTGTTTACTTTTAATAAACATGAAATGCAGTTTGGCAACTGTTCCTACAGTCGGGCAATGTTCATTGGGAAGATAGAGGGTTTCATGTAGCCAAGAATGAGGCAAGTTAGGGCACATGATCAAAGTCAGAAACTGCACCACAATCCCCTTTCTTCTATTTATCTTGGAGTTTGGGCACCCACGCACATGCACCTACCTGGGTCTAGGACACAACCACGTAGTCCGCCACGTTGGATCTTATTGCCTTAACCACCACACAATGGGCTGGGCCTTGATTTCTTTTAATGTCTCTGTAGTTGTTCTCAACATTTAGCCAGACTCAGAATTACCTGGAGAGCTTGTTGAACTATACAGATTGTTGGGTCCACCCCAAGAGGATCTAAACCAGCGGGTCTCTGGTGAGACAGTTCTAACATACTTCCAGGTGAGGGTGATTCTGCCCATTGGGGCTGGTGACTTTGAGAACCTCGGAGAACAGCATCAGGCCCTTGATTTGCAAACAGTTTCTGCAGAAATAGCCTCCAGCCCTCTGGGCAGCAAGAAGCCTGAGCCCCAGTGGAGTTCCCGTCCACTGCTCCCCTTACCTTTGCCGTATTTGAAGCTGTTTGTGTTAAATCCTTCTTGCGTTTTCGGATCAGTCTCCGCCGTCTGTGAGTGTGATACATTTTCTCTGCTGCGACCCAGGATTTGGGCTTATTATCAGGAGGAATGGTAATGCCATACTCCCAGCCTGGAACAGAGTTTGTGAACAGTTACCCAAAAGAGATATATATATATTTCCCAAATCCTCAAATAAACTGCCAGGGAACAATTACTCTCTGCCTCTAATCATTCTCTACTATGATGGCGGAAGGCCTTGGTTCTTTCACTTTGCGGAGATTCGACCAAACTATTTAAATACAGCCTCGTGCCTTGGCTCCTTCCTCGTAAGGCTTCCTTTGTGGCCATGGGGTTCTCTTTCATTATTATGCCTCCAATCATTCAGGGTAATTGAGTGCCTCCAATAGTAAAGCACAGTTTAGACGGAAAAGGGAAGGCATGGGCTGTAAAGTCACATAGCCTGGGTTCAAATCCCAGCACTACCACATGTGGGCTGTCTACATAGTAAGTCTCTTCTGAGTGATAAGTTTACTTATGGCTCACTTTGTTCACTGTAAAAGTAAAATACACTCTTTTAAAGGATTATTTTAAGACAACCAAAATGTATGTGAAACACGAGGACCACATTTAGCATATTGTTATTACTCAATTACTGTATGTTCATCACATGGGGGAGTTATTTGAAGACTTTAATTCAAAAGTTACACATTTGGTCACAAATTGTACACAAGGGGAAAAATTCAGGGTTGGTGTGAGCCTAGGTACTCCAATTATGAAGCTGGAATGGATTTATAAAGCTTGGGAAAGGCAGAATGAATAGGATTTCTGTGCAGTAGATGATGATTTGAGAAATGTAATTAAAGTTCCTCCCTTTCTTTCTTTCTTTCTTTCTTCCTTTCTTTCTTTCTTTCTTTCTTTCTTTTTTTTTTTTTTTTTTTCGGAGAGGTTTTGCTATAGGGGATGTGTGCTTGCCAGAAAGACAGAGACAGAGACACAGAAAGTGAGAAATCACCCCCCAGGGGGGATGGCCACGCTGCAATCTCCTCTCCTCCATTCTCCTCTCGGGATCTTGGGCATGCATGCATACACGCCCGGCATGAGTTTAGGCCACCAGGTCTGGGACTCAAACTGCGGTAGACTACATGGGAGTCCAGCAACATAGCCATAATGCCAACTGCTGGTCCCTAAAGTTTCTCCATTTCAAGACTGTGTTTTAATTTTCCTTGGATTTTCAGATGAAGAGAACACTAACATGGAGGAAATGACTAAATTGCAAGGAGGTAGCTACTTACCAGGTGGCGATGAAAGATGCACTCACTCTGCAGCTGAAGAAAATATAGTAAAAGAACTTCCATCTGAACCTTTGAAGAAACTCTATATTGTCAAGCAAGAGTGGTTCTGGGGAAGCATTCAAATGGATGCCTGAGCTGGAGAAACTATGTATTTATATGAAAAAACTAATACTCCTGAGCTCAAGAAATCAGTGTCACTGCTTTCACTAAGTACCTCAAACAGCACTCACAAAAGACGTCGTTTAAAAGAAACATTGGGTCAGGGCCGGCGGGTGGCATGGTGCAATGGTTACATCACTGGACTCCCACATAATCGACCACGGTTTGAGTCCCGGACCCAGTGGCTTAAAACTCACGCTGGGCAATCATCAGTGCGTGCATGCCCAACCTGAGAGAATGGAGGAGAAGGGATTGTGGTACGGCCATCCACCCTGGGGGTGATTTCTCGCTTTCTGTCTCTCTGTCTCTCTCAATCTCTCCAGCAAGTGCATGCACCATATAGCAAAAATCTCTCTCTCAAAAAAATGAACAATAATAACAAAATAAAATAAATAATTCTTAAAAAGCAAAAGAAGTCCTCATGGTCATACCCGACCTCCTGCTTCTCTTAAGCATACTCATCTATTGCCCCTTTCTCAGATTAAGAAGGTACTGGACAGACTGGACAGAGAGACAGAAGACTGTCATAACACTTTGCCTCGCTTGGGAGGCCATCACACCAACGGGGCAGACAATGGTGCTGCTCAGTTGCAAGATGACGTCAGATGAACTTCCGAAAGAAAGCTGGCTGAAGATGCCCTGTCAACAAGTGGCCAACTCCATCTGCAAGGCCGACGCTGAGTATCTTATTGACACTGCCGATCCAGCATCCTCCGAAGTAAATACAAAGGTGTGGACGGTGCATTGAGCAAGGCATGTAGCGCAATAAAAAAGACTTCAGAAAAGGTTACGAGAGCGTTCTCCTTCTCCAAACTCCAAAAGAGCGCTACGAAGGGCCCTGATGACATCACATAGCTCAGTGGGGGGACGAAGTCCTCTGGGCAGTGACAAGCCCGTAGTGACTCGTTCGAGTTCTGGGCTTGGAGGCTTGGTTTCTTGGCTTTCCCTCTCTCTCTCTCTCATTCTGTCCCTCTCTGGTCAAATTAAAATAAATAAAAGTTAAATAAAATATTTTAAAAAAAAAAAAAAAACCGAAGCCAATCATTTAAGTTACTCATGATATCAACCCTTATTCAATAAATCAATTTTATTGGTGGGTGTCAAATACTGCTGTGCGTCTGTCTGTATAATGTCCATGAATGAATTTCTGGAAATAGAGATCTCTGTGTCTCATTTTGTGCAAAGATAAAGGATTACAGTACTTACTAGACAAAAACCTGCATAGATCCTTGATTAAATAGTGGGGTCTATTTAACTGCTCCTTTTGCAGTTTATTTTCAAGATTTAGCATGTGGATTTGAAACTGTTGCCCTTATGAATAAGAATAGTGTATATTTTGTAAAAGCGAGGTACTGGTATATAAGTACAGGTACTTCAGAGATAATGTTTTTAGTGATTAAAGCCACTAGCCGGTCTTGGGTCAGGTTTTTGGAGTGCAGAATTTTACTCCAAATGTTAAGACGATGGGAAAATTGTGGTAAAGACTGTTTATACCCTTTATGAAATACTTCTAAAGCTGCCATTGGTTTTACTCATCTGCTGCAAAATGCATAGGCATGCATATGCCAACTTTTTATTGTGGACTTATAATTGATGTAAAGTTGAAAATGTAGTTGCCATTTTGAAATCTTTTTTCAAAGCCTGATGTTATCTTTTACAAATCTTTTTAAAAAATGTTTATAGTTAGTGGTACAAAATAATCAAGTTCCTGTGAATAAATGCATTTGTATTTCCTACCTGTTTAGGGAGTACTGTGAATGCTTAATTGTCACTTAACACTTTTCAGTTACCTGCTTTAATAGTTTAACTGACTACAGATTTTTTCCTATGCCATGGATGTACCACTTCTGACCTAAAAGTAAATGATCATTTTTTTGCTGCATTTTAAAAGCAGTTGTACTAGTAAGAACTTTGTAAATAAATACTAAGCCCCCCTCAAAAAAGAAAAAAAAATCAATCAGATTTTATCCTTTGATCATTTTAAATGCTATAGTTAACTGAACTTAGATTACTGTTCATAGAAAAAGATAAACACCATTATCAGAAGCTTCGACAATGATCTTCAATATTGCTGAATACAATGGCTTTTAAGACATTTTACAGGTCTCCTTTCTGAGTTGGGAGGCCCTGAGTGTGACAAACCCAGGGAGATTATGGGGTGTGTTTAGAATCAGACCCTAGCTCCCTCCCAAATTCTCTTCCTGGATCCTCAAACATTCCAAAGCCCACCAGTCGCCTCCCCATCAGCTGATATTTCTCCTCTTAACATCTCCCCTTCTAGCACCCGTCCAAGCACCTGCTCTTCGCTCAGAGTTTACATTTGAATAGTCACAGGTAACATCACCTGACTGGACCTTAAGCCAACAGAGATATCCCTTCCAAGGCACATTCACTCCTGCTAACTGAGGCCCTGCTGCAGAGCACCTGGTCAGGTAACAGATGTAAAATACTACCTCTCTCATCCACCGCTCGATTGATGTCATATATCCAGGCGTCATCTTCCCATTCCCATCCTGGGGGACAGGTCAGCTCGCTGGGTGATGCTGCCTTATCACCATTCTTTAAAAACAAACAAACAAATCAAAATTAAAACCAAAACCAAAAGAGCAGAGGTAAGCCATAGTGTCAATAAGATGCAAAGATGGTATCCACATTGTTTACTTAGAGACCGTCTTAGAGATCCATTTTACTAACAGAAATATTTAATGTTTATTTATGCACAGTGGCTAAGCAAGTTACTTGTTTAAACTACATTCTGTTTTTGCTATTAGGGAACAGTATTAGGTCGAATCATGTGAAATTGCTGCTTTCATAAGTCGAAGTTGTTGACAATCAGCAATTTCATATGGCTTGACTTAATATTATGAAATAGTGCAACTATGTTCATGAAGGGACACACAGGAACAAGGATGGAGAGAGTGGGGAAGCCATTGAAAACCACGCTTTCAAGTACAAGTACTGTAGGCTCTTGGTGCTAAACAAATATGATTGAACAAAGTTTATATTAAATGCTGACTTAAGTTTACTTAAGAACTGACAGTTACGAAAAGGAAGCTCACAAGAAAATAAAGGTAATATCAACATATGAAAAAAATAATAGGGAACAGCAGTTAGCATAATGGCTATGTCCCTGGACTCCCACGTAGTCGACTGTGGTTTGAGTCTTGGACCTGGGGGCTTAAAACTCTCGCCAGGCGCGTGTGCGTGCGTGCCCACGATGCCGAGAGGAGAATGGAGGAGAAGGGATTGCGGCGTGGCCATCCCCTCTGGGAGGTGATTTCTCACTTTCTTTCTGTCTTTCTGTCTCTTTCTGTCTCTCTGGCAAGGGCATGCACCCTTGTAGGAAAAACTTTAAAAAAAATAATAAACTTTATTTTTTTTAAGAATTAAGTATTTAATTTTATTTATTATTATTATTATTAAATTTTGACCAGAGAGAGACAGAGAGAACATGAGAAAGCAAGCCACCAGGTCCAGAACTTGAACTATGGTCGGCCATGTGGGAGCCTACCACCTTAACCACCATGCCACCTGCTGGCCTCACTAAACTTCACTTTAAATGATGAGAGTACAGGTCACATAGTGGCATGGAGGTTACATGAGCTAGGTCTCACATGGCCAACCTGACAGTTTGAGTCCCAGACCCAGCAGCTTGAGAAACACGACAGATATGTGTGAGTGTGTGCCCAAAATCCTAAAAGGAAGGAGAGACAGAGGAGAATGGACTGTGGTCTGACCATGCCCGAGGAAGGTGCTTTCTCACTTTTCTTCTGTTTTTCTCTCCCTGTCTCACTCCAGGGGGTGCACACAGCCTCTGGCAAAATTTTAAAAAGAGGGACCAGTGGATGGCATAATGGTTACATCATTGGGCTCCCATGTAGTCAACTGCAGTTTGAGTCTCTGATCCGGTGGCTTAAAACTCACACTGGGTGCGTGTGCGTGCCCAAGACCCTGAGGGGAGAATGGAAGAGAGGGGATTGTGATGTGGCCACTCCCCCGGGGGATGATTTCTCGCATTTTTGTCTCTCTGTCTCTCTGGCAAGTGCAGGTGCCCTATAACAAAAATCTCTAAAAAAAAAAAAAAAAAAAAAAAAAAAAAATTAGAAGGAGTAGAAATTAAAATAATAGGATCTCACTTATTCATACACTGACAAAGAAGATAAAGTGGGTCAGTGAGTAGTTAGGCAAACAGGCCTCTCATGCACTGTTGCAGGAAGTATGCAGGAAAATATCCTCTTTGAAAAGCAATTTGGCGATATTTAGCAAAATTTTACAAGCATTTAAACCTTGACCAAACAAATACAGGGATTTTTCTTATAGATAAACTTTCATGGGTGAATAAATATGAATATGTATGCATAGGGTTGTTCGCTGTTGCATTGTTTATAAAAATCAGATTAAAAACAAAACCACCCTAAATGTTCATGAGGAAGGGATTAGTTAAATAAATTATAGCAGGTACATATGAGAAAATATTCTTCAGGCATTTTTTTTTAAAAAACCTCATCCATCTATACGTATTGATATCAAAAGATGTCCAAGATATACAACACTGTCTGTGAAAAGCCCATGTCATGAAGCTGTGCAGATGACACAATGTTATTTAAGCAGAGGAAAAGGTGACAGACTTGTGCGAACAGAAAACTGCTGTCAATAACTCTGTCCAGGGGTTTGGTCAGGGATAATTTTCATTTCCTTCAACACTGGATTTGTAAAAGACATAGGAATTTTGGGGCCAGGTGGTGGTGTAGTGGTAACCCAACTGGACCCAGTATGGGGAAGGACCTGGGTTCGTGTCCTGAGACCTTCCTGCGCACACTAGTGCTGTGAGGCTGGCAGAGAGCATGGTGTAAGAAGCCTGTTGGGGATGCCTCTCAGTCTCTCTCATGGAAGAGAAAAATGTTTTGTAAAGATATGAGTATTTAATGTGTTAAGATTTTTTAAAAATAATATTCACCCTAAAAAATTGACAATGCAAACTTGACCATGCATTAACATCTAATGAAATAGGCCCAGTTTCTTTTCTATAGACAATGGCTACAGTGGAATTTGTGTGGCTTAAGCGTTAAATGGCCTTTTAAATGGAGTATCAGACGCAGCAGGACTCCAGGTGAAGCCAGGTCTGGCGCTTGGAGTTCCTAGAAGACCGTGATTCAGGAGGGGGACATGCAAGGGTTTCTGTCCAGGGCGGCTGCTCACCGCGTCGGTGTAGGTGTCCTCGGCTGGCTTCCACTCGCCCCCTGGGTAGCGACTCTCGTTCTGATAGACCTCGTCGGTGAACTCCGTGTGACCTGCGTCGGCCTCTGTCAGCAAGCTGCGGGCAGGCGAGGGCTCACATTACCCAAGGAGAAATGGCACCTGGCTCCCCGGCTCCTGATGGGGCGCACCTACACCCTGGGAGTGGCACCAGTGCCCCCACGGCATTCCACTGCAAACTCCCCCTGTACCAATTGTGTTTGGCATCCCTTTGAAGAATGGGCCACCTGGAACAGGGAGGCCTAAATTACAGAGAACTCCTTGAATCAGCAAGGGGTCTCCTTCTGGGCAGTCAGGAAAGGAATGGGACAACAGTGCCTGGGAGGCTTCATCCGGGACCCTGAAGAGCTTCAGTTCAGGTCCTGGCTCAAGGTTCCAAAGAACAGAGAGTCACCACTCCCTCACCCCCCAAACCTCCTGTGTGTTTGAATGGAGTTAAGACCTCAGGTGTGGGCTAAGTGTGGAAATGTCTGCTCACCACTCACTTGGTCTACACAAACCAAACCCAAAAGAGGAGTTTACAGGGACCAGCAGTTAGCGTAATGGCTATGTTGCTGGACTCCCATGTAGTCGACCGCGGTTCGAATCCCGGACCCGGTGGCTTAAACTCACGCCGGGTGCGGGTACGTGCATGCCCAAGATCCCGAGAGGAGAATGGAGGAGAAGGGATTGCAGTGTGGCCATCCCCTCTGGGGGGTGATTTCTCGCTTTCTATCTCTCTGTCTCTCTCTGTCTGTCTGGCGAGCGCACGCGCCCTATAGCAAAAACTTCTCAAAAAAAAAACAAACGAGGAGTTTACATTTTCTGGATGGTTCTTAGGTAGACAGCCAAACCAGGTTATTTAAGACTCTGTTAGGGCTCCGGGAAATCCATGCTGACCCTCTGCCATGCCAATTGCCTTCTTGGTTTTGGAACTACTTTGACAACTCAGAGAGGAGAGAGCAGGGGTTCCAGCTGTGATCTAAGTCTTCTGCTTGGGGAACCCCTCACACAAGGGGTCCTTTTCCTTTACATCTCCACATCTTTTCCTTACCATATCCTCCCCTAGAATCAAGCACTGGGAAGGAATCAGAAGATAAACAACCCTGACCATGTGTATGACTCAGGGTCGTCCATCGCTTGTCCTGCTTCCAGGGAAGGGGAGTGAGAGCCCTGGCTGCCACCTCCAAGTTCCCACCCAGCCTGCGGGCTCTACTCTTCTGCTTTCTGGGTCACAATTCCTCCTACCTTTTCAGGGCCTCACTAACCTTCCTTCCTTCTGTCTAGTTCAAATCCCACTTCCTACTCCTCACCCATCTCCTGCAGCTGGAAGCAGGCTGCCTGGGTTACAGGCAGTCTAGTGCAAGCACTTGCTCTAACAGACTAGCACACTCATTCCCCTCCCTGTGTGATTGCAGGAAATAAACAAAAGAAACAAAGCTCTGGCTGATGCCTGAAATTCAACTTCACCAACTTGTTTCCTCCAAACGCAAGTGTGCTGTCATGAAATGATGAGATGAGGGTTTGGGGGTTCGAATGTGTTGGCCACAGTTACAAACTAGGCTTTTGCCTACCCAGGAGGGGAAACACACTTGCCCCTCTGCTATTTTTCTCTGTTCACGAACATTCTTTTTCTCTCCAACAACAGCATGTGAGATACAATTCATATACCATAGAGTTCACCCATGTGAAGTGTAACTAGGCTGGTTCCCTTGCCTAGTGGTTAAGGGAGCCAGATCCAATATGGCTGACCATGGTTCAAATTTAGCCCCAGCATCTTAAAAAGCACTCTGGATGTGTGTGTGTACACCCCAGATCTCAATGGGGTGAAGAATGGAGGAGAAGGGATTACAGCATGACAATGCCCCATTGTGGGAGTGCTTTCTCCTTTTTTCTCTCTCTCTCTCCGGTGTGCATACATAGAATCTCTAGAAATTAAATAACTTAATAAAGTGTAACCTCTACTTTTTTGGGGAAAACAGTCTATTGGATCGTAGGAAAAGTCATGACAATTTTTGCATAGAAAAACATTAAAAACAAGTCAAGACTTTGCCAATGACCCAATAGCATAACAGTTGAGTGCTGGTTTGGATATCCAGGCTAGACTTAAGTTCTAGTGCCAGCTATATCACCAACAAGCTATGTAAGCTATGTGAATTCAGTTAATCTCCTAGGTCTCAGTTTCTTCATCTGCAAATTGCAGATCATAGTAGTACTGTATATTAGAAGATACTTTTCCATGTGTCTTGCATTTTTGCACATGTTTCTGGCTGAGCCACTGCCTGCCTTTGTTATGGGCTATCTTTTCAGGATAATTTATATGGGAATAGTCTTAGAAGACAGAGATAGTGTCTCCAGAGCAAAGGGTTGGCACGCTTATTGCTTATTATCAAAGATCTAGGTTTCCTAAGCTCGGAATCATCTCCTGTAATGCATGTGTGTCAGCTGGCTCCCTTCACCCTATAGAATTGGGGAATGGGGACCTTCAGAAATTGTTGATACTCTGCTATCGCTACTGCTGTGGAGAATAAAGTCCTTTGTCTCTGAAGCAAGAGTTTTGTGTCTCCTGCCAATATCCATGAATCTGTAGCAGGCGACCTTGTTAACTTGCGAGTAGGATAAACTCTCAGGCCCTCCTTAGTTCTTGCCCCTACCTGTCTTGTAGGGCTGTAGTCAATATTAAATATGATGATGCTGTTGCTTAGCACATTACTTGGCACATTCACACATCAGCTCTAGGTAAATGTTAACAGCCATGTACTTTTTATGGCTGGTTGGCTATCTTGCTGTGGGACACCAATGATATCTATTGGATTTCTAGACCTTTCCATGGACTCACTCCTTTCTGCTCAGCATGTATAATGTACATATTATCAAGAATAATGATGGAGACGATCTGTTTAGCAATTTCTAGGGAAAGCCTGCACTGCCTTCCTTTTTAAAAAATATAAAATGGAAAACTTACCTTCGTTCAGGATCAACTATCCACTCTCCTTCCCATTCCCAGCCTTTCGGGGGCAAAAAGAATTCTCTCTTGAGTTTTATTTTTCCTGTGACGTCAGAAAATTTATGACGTCCCACTAATCCAGAAGTGCCCCATTTTCCAAACATGAGAGCTTGATTTTCATACTGTTAAAAACGTAAGTACAATGGGAGAAACACCATCAGCGGACAAGAAATAGAGCCAGCTCATAAACTTTCAAGTCTATGTAAAGCTAGACTAGATAACCACAGCAAGCCAAAAGTGTAATACTCAGAAGGTATTCACGTCTCTGGCACTGTTACTGATTATGCAATTTTGGATAAATCATTCATCTTTCTGGGACTCAATGTTCTCATCTGTATGCTATGGATTGTAGAGTTCTGGAGCTTAAATGTGCAAATGACTGGAGAAGTGCTTTGGAAACAGTGATATATTGCGCTGGTTATTTTATTATTTCAAATGGCTCCAAATAATTCTCTGAATTGTTTTAAATTATTATTTTGTAAGTGCCCATAGAAGTCTTCAGTTTACAAAAGTGCACATTTCATGAAGTTCATTTGTAAGTCTATTGCTTAGAACTTGGAGCACAGCGGGGCTGGCTGATGGCATGGTGGTTAAGGGCATTGGATTCCATATGGTCGACTATGGTTCAAGTCCCGGACCTGGCAGCTTGCATTTTCACTTTCCCTTTCTCTCTCTCTGTCTGTCTGGTCAAATTAAAAAATAATAAATGGAATTATATATATATATATATATATATATATATATATATATATATATATATATATTTTTTTTTTTTTTTTTTTTTTTTTTTTTTGGAGAGGTTTTCGCTATAGGGCGAGTGTGCTCGCCAGACAGACAGAGAGAGACATAGAGACAGAAAGCGAGAAATCACCCCCCAGGGGGGATGGTCACACCGCAATCCCTTCTCCTCTATTCTCCTTTCGGGACAAGTCTGGAGTTGAATATTATATCCCAGAATTTAATTTGGGAAAATTGAATCGCAACAAAAGATAAAGTACATGAGACTGAACTGGTGAAAAAGAATTTTATGACTTTTGACTAAAACATTGTTGATTTTTTTCTAGGCTTTGTTTTCCGATTTTAAGGATTTTTTGTCTTGTCTTGAGCTGCCAATAGGTTCATGTACCTACCATTTGAACAGATTCCCAACCTGTTTCCTGGCTTTAAGTTTTAAGCATATTTCCTTAGCATTTCTTTGATTTACTAAAGTTAAATCTGCTTTCCATGAAGTTGAAAAATACAGTAAAAAATACATAGTTAGTGACCATGTAAACTATATATAGCATCAGCTACGTGCTACCTTATACTATATTCATTCTACTCAGAGATTCATGCCTTAAGTCAGACATGTATTCATAGATATGTATATATCAGCAGAGCTTGCTATTGAAGGTAGTTAGATTATTTAAGAAATTTGTGAATCAATAAAACGTGGGGGGAAAAAGGAATGGAAAACAACTGTGGACACCTGAGATAGTGTGGGAGGAGTGTGGAAAATGGCAGAGGGTGAGAAATAGGGGGAACATATATATCTGAAACTAGAAATGGAAAATTATTGATGATAACATGTATGATTAAGCTACTATGCAGCATCTTCTGGATGGGAAATTACATTTTGTATGCTGTGACAAAATGCTCAGTGAATAAATGTAAATTAATTAATTAAAAAATAAGAAATTTAAAAAAAGAAGGCAAATGGGAACTAGTTGCAATTTTGCTTCTGACTGCAAGTAGCAGCTGCCGCCGGGCCTGTGGCTCTGCTCAGGGCTGCAGAGGCAGTAGCTGGGTCCTGCAGTGCCTGACCTCCACAGGGACAGTTTGGCTGTTCTGTGCTTACACGACTCTTGAGATCCATTTCACCGCATTACGTCTCCCTGCGCTTGAAATACGGTGAATATTTAGTTTAGTTCTTTTTTTTTTTTTTAAATCTGGACCACACTGAGTCTCCTTTTAAGTCCATACAAACAAACAAATACTTTAAATGACCTCGAATTTTTATGTAATAGTTAAAAAAAAATAAAAAACAAGGTCAAACGTAAAAAAAAAATAGTGTATAGGAAAATCAAAGTAACTCTACTTTTAGTTATAAAAGTTTATTTTCATGAGATTTTAATTAATGATGTGGACCTTTTTTGAATTACTTATTTATTTTTACTCATTATTATTATTTTAATTTGCTATAGGGCACATGCACTCGCTAGAGAGAGATGGAGAAAGAGAAGGAAAATGAGAAGGCAAGTTGTTGGGTCCAGGACTTGAACCACAGTTGGCTGCATGGAAGTTCAGAGACTTAACCACCATGCCACCTCTGGCCTAACTATATGGATTTTAAATTCAGCGAAGGCTGTACAAACAATCTCTACAGTTTTCGAAGTATTCTGGTAGGATTTTTCAGCCCTGGAGCAAACCTATCTGAGACTTCCTCTAAGTGTGAAATGGGTCTTCTGGGGTTTAAACTCCCACCTCCATGCCAAGCAAGCTTCTTAGATCTGAACATCTCAAATGTCCCCTTTTCTGGGTTAGCATGTGTGTAGGTGTGAGTATGTGCATGTGCGTGTGTACGTGTGCGGGTACTTTACTCGCTCAGACAACGGTATGACTGTTACTGAGTTCTAGTCCTGAGAGGGGCAGCCATTTTCAGTATTGCTGGTGAGACTGAGGTAGAGGTCATCTCTTGGAATCATCACAGAAAGGTGTTAACAAGACTTGTCACCCTGGTGCATGCCAAGGTTGACAAAACCTGAAGATCTTCTCCTGCCCCCTTGGGATATGGTCCTTCGGTGAGACTACAGGTGGCAGTAACAATGGCAGTGGTGGTTTTGGGTACGTGAATGTTTTATCTTAAGGATAAAAGGCAAAACTACCCACCCCATCTCCACCAAAGAGGAAAAGAGAGTGACGTCATTAAGCGTACCATCTCAGCAAAGACGGTGAAGGTTCCTTCCGCAAAGCTGTTGAACTTCTTCTCGACAGCACTCAGGCCCAGCCATACGTTCACTCGCAATTCCACAGGCACCTTGGGCCCGTTGTTTTTCTCCTGTGGATACTGTAAGATGGACAATAATGTGTTAGGCTGGGCACAGAACGGACTGCAGCATTAGGTTAAAGTCCAGAGCGGACAGTACTCCATACACTTGCTCTCACCAGTCGAACTTCATGTTTGCTTTAGTTAAAATACTTCCAAGTGACCCTACGGCAAAGACTGTAATTATAGCCAAAGCCATGGGCTCCAAGTGAGCACCATAGGCTCCTGCTGTCCCCGAGGCCCTCTCAGGAGGCCCACAAAGTCAAACAATTTTCCTGACAAGACCAACGTGGTGGGTATCTTTTTTACAGTATTGATATTGTCACTGATGGTGCCACAGCAATGACAATAAAGCTCCTGGTATAGTATCAGGAATCAAGGTGATGACACCAAACTGTCCCTGTTAGTAATAGCGAAAGTAATGGTAATACTTGACTCTGCGCTTGGAGTAAAGAAAATCAAACACTAGGTTTTACTAAGGCATTCTGTCCACGGAGGAGTAGAAATTCCTCATCTTATGACATCTTGACCTTTGAGCACATGCCTTTTTAATATTTCATGTGATGAAATGGGAAGTCTACAACAAAGCATTTTAGTGACTAATGAGCAGATGACGGTTTTCTTTCTTTTTTTAAAAAAAATTATTTACTTTTTATTGACTATGTTTTTTTAAAAATGTGCTACAGGGCACATGTGCTCATCAGATAGAGACAGAGAAGGAAAGCAAGTTGCCAGATCAGAAACTCAAACCACGGTCGGCCACGTGAGAGTCCAGCACCCCAACGACCATACCTCCTGCTGACTCACCGATGGTTTTCTTGAGATAAAGCTCTGAGCAAATTGTTTCCATTGTGACTTGAACTATTGGGTCACTAGAAAAGTCATCACACATTTTTCTATGCAAAAATATACTATTTAAAAACAAAAATGTTTTACTTAAAATAGCAATTGACAAACAAATATAGCTATTCAGATTTGAGTATGGGGCAGATAATGTTCTTTTTCTTTTTCTTTTTCTTTTTCTTTTTTTTTTTTTTTTTTGGAGAGAGAGGCTTTTGCTACAGGGTGTGTGCACTTGCCAGAGAGACAGAAAGTAAGAAACTGCCCCCCGGGGGTGGCCATGCCGCAATTCCTTCTCTCAGGATTTGAGCATGCACACACACGTGACTAGCGTGAGTTTTAAGTCTCTGGGTCCAGGACTCAAACTGCAGTCCACTACGTGGGGGCCCAACAATGTAACATTAAGCAATCTGCTGGTCCCAGGGCAGACATTTTCTTGACCTCAGGCAAGCTTCTCACATCAAGAAAAATAATGGAACGTATTTGTTGCCGATGACAAAAAATAAGCTTTAAAGTAGAAAATAGGAGTTTCCAAATTTTGTATCTGTCATGTTGAGTTCAACAGCTTCCCAATATAGAAAGTCTTTTCTGATACGATAAGCGATATAAATGTGACATTTTTTTCAGTATTGTATGATGACATTCATCAGTGTTATGAAGAGTTGAGTAGCTCAGTGAACCGATGTTCTCTAAATGATAGAAAATCATGCACGGATTAAGAGCCATTCAAAGTCTGAGAAAGGCCCAGCCAGATGGCACAGGTAGTAATGCACCACTGCATGATACGGGCTACACGAGAAGCCCAGGGTCAGATCCCGAGTCAAGCCAAACACTCCAGGCATGCAGGTGCATACCCCATGATCCTGGTTGGCTAGGCGGCTGGGGGAGGGCTGTGGCATGATAAGACCCTGTCAAAGATACCCATCTCTTTCTCTCTCTCTAGGAATGAATTTTTAAAAACACAAAGAAAGCCCAAGAAAGACCAATGGATTTTAATGTAGCTGAGTGTGGAAAATTTATTGATGTGATTTCAGATTTCACATTGCAATTAATTTTTAAGAGCTACTGCTTGAGTCTGGTGTGACAGCAAAGATGAATACCCACAATTATCTTAAAAGATTAGTGGGAACAAGCAGTTAGCGTAATGGCTATGTCGCTGGACTCCCACGTAGTCGACCGCAGTTCGCGTCCCAGACCCAGTGGCTTAGAACTCACGCCAGGCGCGTGTGCGTGCGTGCCCAAGATCCCGAGAGGAGAATGGAAGAGAAGGGATTGTGATGTGACCATCCTCCCTGGGGGGTGATTTCTCGCTTTCTGTCTCTATGTCTCTCTGTCTGTCTGGCGAGCACACGTGCCCTATAGCGAAGACCTCTAAAAAAAAAGAAAGATTATTAAAATATTCTTCCTTTTCCAAGTACATATCTATGAGAGGTTGGATTCTCTATGTGTATTTCAACCAAATAACTTATTCCATCAACTGAAATGCATAAGCAGAGAATCTGGCTGTATTTCTATTTTATGCAAGTATTAAAGATGTCTGAAAAAATGTGAGAGTATCACTGTTCTCTTTTTATAGAAAATATAGCTATATCACATAAAAAAGTAATTTATGTTAATATGAACATTTTAAGTTAAATATGTCCTTTATCTGTAATTTGTGTTAATGAGTTAATAATTACTGTTTAATGAATTAATATAAAAACTTAAAAATTTCTCAGTTTTCATTTATATTACAGTAACTATTAACACATATAATCTACATGAACAAAAGTCCTCTGGTGTCTTCAAAAACATTTTAAACATAAAAAGGACCTCAAGACCAACACAACCCACTGATTTAAATGGCTCCTTAAGGGGCCAGTAGGCAGCATGGTGGCTAAGGAGCTGGACTTCCAGGTGGCCTATAGTTCAAGTCCCAGACCTGGTGACTTTCTCTCTCACTTTCTGTGTCTGTCTTTCTCTGGTGAGTGCATGTGCCCTATAGCAAATAATAATCATAAAAGAAATAAAATAAAATAAATAATTTTTAAAAATGGCTCCTTAAACTGGATGATGAGTATTAACAAAACCAATAAATGTATAAGCCATTGTCTTCAAAGCATTTTGCTATTTCTCCACTGAACTCTAAAACCTTACACAGAATACTTCTTGGTCTCTTCTCCTGCTTTCTGTGAACTTTATTTACTGATCAGTTTGCTTTGACCCCCTGTTGAGGTCAATTCTAATTGTGATCCTATCTTAAGTGAAGTGTATTCTACCATGAGACACTTGAAAGAAGATAGTCACTCTGATTCTGTTTACACCCTTCTGATTAGAGCAAGAAGCAACTAAATACTTTTTAAAGAATTATTTAATTTTATTTATTATCTTTTTAAAAAAATTTAATCAGAGAGAGAGAGAGAGAAAGTAAGCCACCAGGTCTGGGACTTGAACTGTGGTTAACCACGTGGGAGTCCAGGGCCTTAACCACCATGCTACCTCCTGGTCCCAACAAGCAACTATATTAAAAGTTAGCAGATACGGGGCCAGCAGGTGGTGTGGTGGTTAAGGCTTCTACATGGTCAATTGCAGTTTGAGTCCCAGACCCAGTGGCTTGCTTTCTCGCTTTTCCTCTTTCTCTCTGTTTCTCTGTTTCTCTGTCTCTGATGAGCACATGTACTCTGCAGCAAATTAAAAAACAAAAAAACAGTAGTAAGTAAAAATTTTAAAAAATTTAAAAGGTAGCAGATATCTCCTTGTTTTAAGAGAATGGTATACCCTGACTGCCTTTTTCTTCTTGAATTTTATTCTTCTTCCCCCAAATCCAAAGAACTCCAGTTCTAGATGGCTAGGAAGTAGATGTCCAAACATGCAGATGGGAACTATTTTGATTTCTTTGTTTCCAGCTCTAGTTCTCCTTTGCTTCTCCATATGCACACACAAAGCAGTTTTTTGTTTGTTTTGTTTGTTTTAAGAGAGATTTGCATGCTCATCAGACAGAGACAGAGAGAGAAAAGGTGAGAAACCATCCCCCCTCTCCATTCTCCTCTTGGGATTATGGGCACATATGCACACATGCCCAGTGTGAGTTTTAAGCCACCAGGTCCAGGACTCAAACTGCGGTCTGCCATAAGGTTGTCCAGTGCCTTATCCACTACACCACGTGCTGGCCCCCAGAGCAGCTCTTAACGGGAAGTCTTGGGATGGGCTATGGGCTCTAGAAAGCTCCTGAATCATGCAAACATTGGCTAGGTGTGCCATGTGCATTCTTCTGGGGAAGGGCAGTAGCTTCTACAGGCACTTAAAGGGGTCCATGACTGTAAACACGTTCAGAACCTCTGCCCTAGAAAGTTGTAATTCGAGGACCCCTTTAGTTAGAGCAATGGATTCCATGGACGATCTATACCGCCTTCTGTCCCCTTTCCTCCACATTCATTAGAATAAAGAGAAAGGCAGTGCTTTGCATGAGCCACTAGAAGTAAATGGAAAATTCAGGCCAGGAAGTAAAGCATTCACAGTGCCTGGTTCATATTAACGACCCAAAGGCGTCTACTAATAGAAAGTGTCCTTGATTGAATACCAGCCGACCTCACATCATTCTCTGAGAATTCTCTCCCTAGAGAAGGGGCCAGAAAGGTTAGAATTGATCACAATCTCCTACTTATTCAATGAGTAGCAACTGAAGCAAAGCAGCCCCTCCCCGGAATCCGGGTCCCACAGTGCACAGTGAGGACGTGTACCTTCAGAAGGATGGTCTGGGTTTTCCCGCAGTACTTCCCAGACGCGTTCTCGCCGCTGGTGGAGTATAAGACCTGATGCGCAGGAATCCGTGCGTAGGCCAGTCTCTTCTCCCCCCGGATCATCCAGATGATAATGTCAGGCATACTGTTCTGAGGCTGTCGTTTGGTTGGACAGAAACAGAGGCAAAATTCGGGTTAGTTCAAATGCAGAGGAACCGGAGACCTGTAGGTAAGAACCTCACGGTTTTCTGCCTAGTAAAGAAATACTGGGGTTGGGGCTTTACCCCCAATTCCCGAGACCCAATGTCTTCTAGGACACAAGGTGAGCCCGTGGGATTGAGGTGGGCTGAGGCTACTCAAAGGACATAGAGGGGAGAGGGGGTGCTTCACCTGGTGGAAGTCCCATCTCCTCTGCTCTGAGAGGCACTTGGGAAACACCCCCTCTGACCCCGTGCATCATTTGAAGAAAGCCACGAGCAGCAGCAGAGTTCTTGGATTTACAGAGCATTCTATTTACAGCATCTGCCTCACAGTCCAGTCCTGCAGTATCTACCATATCAATCTAGCTTTTAAAAAAGCATCTTTTTACTGGATTAAAAAGGAGATAGAAATTCACTATAGAAAACTTTGAAAGTACTAAAAGGTACAAAAAAGAATAAAAATGACCTATGATCTTATGTGTTTTTTCAAATGTATTTCTACCCGCAAAATTATTACTACCTACCTCCTTGAGCTCTGGAAGAGGAGGAAGGGTCCCCTCACCCCTCTGTTCTTCTGTCAAATCCTGACCCCAACCAAAGCAGACACTTTAATCCTAAGTACTATATCAATCTGCTCCTTTATTCAAAATCTTGGGCCAATCCTGTGAAAACGGTAATTATCTGTCCACTCTAGGAGGTATTTCCTGGATCGTTAACCCAAAATTCTCTTCTTGCCCTGATTTGGAGGACTTTCATGCCCATTGCCCTCAGCATTCAGGCTAATAACTGATTTTCATCATTCATCAGAACTATCTGATATCCAAGAACCTCCTTCCACCACCTCCATCCTCAGTGCCCTTGTACAGAATCCTTCCACATCGAGTGACACTTGTGCAGGGTAGAAGTCCTACCTCTTCAGTTAGCTGCATCAATCTGTCAAGCCAGTCCTCAATTTCCACCAGGGTGGACTTCACGTCTGTGGCTTCAGAGCGCATCTTCACGGCCGCCTCATGGATCTGGGAGAGAGATCTGGATCGCAGCTTTCGGATCTGAGTATCAAGGATTGTGACATTGGGTTTTCCTTCTGTGAGCGGCAATGTGTAACTGAAAAACAAGCAGACAGGCAAGCCAATAAACAAAAACTGAAGAATAACCTTTTAGATTTTGGAATTATCAAGTTCATCTACATTTCACGTCCTTCTTGCAAGCCAAGTCAGTCTCCTAGCTGATTCCATAGCATGGCCTGATTTAAGCTGGAGCTGAGTGGAGCCACCATTGACAGAGCAGACCCACCAGGCAGTGTCTCTCTCTCTTTGAACATTTATTTATTTATCTATTTATTTGTTGTGATTTTCAAACCATCGGGTTCAGTACTTGAACTGCAGTAAGTCATGTGGAAAAGCTAGCACCTTAACCACCATGCCCCCTTCTGGTTCCCAGACAGTGTCTCTTAACATCCATGAGGAAGGTGGGGGGAGTAAAATTCCAAGCCATTCTTTCAATGCGACCGAAGGCCCATGGAGTCACTAGAAAGACAGAAACAGCAGCAGCTAAGAGAAACAGACCTTCCCTCCTTTAGCTGCCTAGAACACTTACATGGACCCATAAAATGATGGAGGAAGAAGGGAGGTGAGAGATCATTTATCCTGACAGTTCTTAACTTAGAGACCATGGACCTCAAGGCAGTCTACAGGTAGGCCTCTCAAGGTCTGTGACGCCTTGGGACTTTAAAGGAAAGGGCGTATGTCTGCGTCTCCATGCAGTGTGACCTATGGGGAAGGATGGGGGTGTTGGATCCAACCATCTGGCTCTAAAATGGGCTCCACATCTACCAGTTCTTGGACCTGAATCAGTTACTTAATCTCTTGTTTTCCGATCTTCACCTGTGGGAAGATAAAATTTACCTCGTCGGGTTGTCGTGGGAGGAAAATGGACTCATATGTGGGAGGAGCATTTAGAACAGTGCCTGCTACGTCACAGTCCAAATGCCAACACCATCACCATCACGCATTGTCATCTCCATCACTGTCATCTCAAGAGTCACCAAGGGGAGTTCCAAAATGATGAAGAACCATCTGTGCAAGCCAAGCCCTCATTCAAAAGGAAAGCTGGGACATCTAGGGACAGGATTGCAGGGAATGGCCGAGCTGCTGCCAGACCTTTCCTCTCTGTGAAAGCCAGTGAGGCCACGGGGTGAGGTTGTCACCAATTTCAGGAAGTTCTACTCACGCTATCTCCACCTAGAATTTCCACTCATTTGAATTTCACCCAGCTTCTTAAATAAAGGAAATCCTAGGGTGACTTCCCTTAAACACTGAATTTCCTGTTACATGAAGCTAAAAAAGGTTCCAATTTGATTTTTGAAAACAGTTCATATTGGAAATGTAAATAGGTATGCCTGTAATCTCCTCAGTAAAAGTTAAAATTCACAGACATTTTCGATTTGAGAGTGTACCAGATGTTTCTGTTTGGCTTCATCAAAGACTACGGTGATACATTTGAAGGGGTGAGACCCTGGAGTGATTCTTTGAGATAAAAACATAACATGGAAGATGTTAGCTCAAGTCACAATTGAGACTTTTGATGAACAGATCCCAGCTGCAAAATACAGAGTAGGAAGAGGGGTTACACTGGAAACCCAACTCTGGGCATCAGACACATCATTTTCTCTCCTTGGGCCTCTGCTTTCTCAACTCTAAGACAGATCCTGGACTCTAAGTGCCTGCAGTACTTGGATCTCTGGGGCATTTCAATTACCTGACTTCACCACTAGGAGGCACAAGAGTACAGGGTGATTTAGGGTTGAGCCCAGAGGGATTAAAAAAGGCCAAGGTTCTTGCCCTAAGGGCAAAGATTCAATACGCTTTTCTTTTGGAACTTCCCTGTCCACTGCCTTATTAGCCAATGTTTAAATTGAGTTGGGAGTGAATCACTTCCCCTGTTGACTTCCACATGCCCGAGGAGCTGAGCTGTTTCCCCAAGTCACAGTTAGGGAAGGTCTGCAGGCTCAAGTCAAATCACGGGCTCTGTTTGCCTCGCAGACGCCGGTGTTCCTCAGGCGTTCCATACAAGAGCCAGATAAAAGGACTGGTTCTAAAAATATGTCTATGAATTAGGAACATTGTTCTGTTTGCTAAAACCCATGCTCCACCCTCAGACCCCATTGTCTGTGTGAGCCCAGAGACTGTAGTCGTCCTTTAGAGTGGTGAGATCCATGGATTCTGGAAAGCCCGAGCAAGGCCCACTTCTGCCTACCCCTTGCTCTGGGACTGGCTTCTGGGAGTGGAGGCTCAGCCTCCTTGGGCTACTTTAGAACTGGCACCAAATCAGTAAACGGAGCTTTTCCTGGTGGTGACTCAGAGACTCCTCTACTGAGGGCCTTTTAAGAAACTTGAGTAGGTCAAAGTCGTTTTTCAGACAAACACTAGAAATGATTCTAGGCTCTCATAGTCGTAGGATTCCCGGGAAAAGAGCATGGCTGGGAATTGAGGCAGGAATAAGGTGACTATACCTTGTGTCTTCTATAACTTCATCTATCAGTTTCAACCACAATTCGGCCAGCTGGTTTGCAGGAATTTTACCTTGTATCCCTGATTTTAGGGCTTCTACATTTGATTGCTAAAGAATTTGGAAAAAAGAGAAATAATTGGTAATTATACATCATGAAGGGATGCCCAATAAAGGCTAAACTTTAATTTTAAAATTATTATTATTATTATTAGAAATATTTTTGCTATAGGGTGCATGTGCTCACTGGAGAGATAGAGACAGACAGACAGAAAGTGAGAAATCACCCCTCACAGGGGATGGCCACACTGCTGTCCCTTCTCCAATCTTCTCTTGGGATTCTGGGCACACATGAACACATGCCCAGCGTGTTTCAAGCCCCCAGGTCTGGGACTCAAATGGTGGTCGGCCATGTGGGAGTCCAGCAATGTAACCATTAAGCCATCTGCTCGTCCCGTAACTTTTATTTTAGGTTAAAAAAAAAGAAAAGAGAAAAAGACTTACAGGAAAACAAAATTTTTTTTAAAGTAATATTCACCACAGCTTAGCACTATCTAGTTTCCTTCAAAAGGCAATTAACACTAATCTATTTCAGTAATAGGACTTTTTCACATATGACCTTTGAAACTATGTAAATATTTGATGTATTAAAAATAAATAAAATGAAACTAGCAAGGATAGGAGAAGAGACTCTGAAATGGAGTGTAAACAGAAACAATTAGATCTAATTATATTTCAGATGAATAACATAATTACACTGTCCCAAGTAACTTTTACACTTGATCTTAGCCAAAAGGCCGAGAAGCGATCCAAGTAACTTTTGAACACAGTATTTTAATCCATAGATAAAAGGCAAAAAAACTCCAAAACCCATAAACATATAGAATTCTAATTAGTGTAGTAGGCTTCTTTTTTGCAATGGTTCATCAATGGATTTTAGAATTGAACAAATGAAAAAATATACTGACAATAACAGAGGCCAGATTTCTCATCGTTAGAGAGTGGAGTTAAAAACATAGACATGGGGGGCCAGCAGGTGGTGTGGTGGAACAGATGCTGGACTCCCACATGGCCAACTGTGGTTTGAGTCCTGGACCTGGCAGTTTGTTTTTCTTTCTCTCTCTCCTTCTCTATGGTGGGCATACACACCCTGTGGCAAAATTTTAAAAATTAATTAAATAAAATTAAAATAAATTACACAAAACTTTTTTTAAAAAAGGGAAAACATAAATACAGGGAAGACTAGAACAAACCCTGGGGTGTTAGACTGGAATCAGAGGCACACTTATAAATTCATGGCTTCTACTAGATTGACATAGAACTAATATGCATAGGCCCAGGGACTTCAAACAATTTGTGGAAAGTAAAGTAGAAATTTATTTTGGTATGAAAAATCTGCAGTCCATGCATAATCTTTTCATAATACACATCTTCCACAAGTTTTCCAAAGACCTGTGTGTGTGTGTGTGTGTGTGTGTGTGTGTACAAATTTGTCTGCTGATAAAGCCTAGAAGCCATGACATTTCCATCGTAGTGAGTGCCCTAGCACCAAGATCTTGTTTTGAAGATGCCATTCCCTACTGAAGATACCAGAGCCCCTTGGAGAAATGGTATTTCCAGGGCTGAGGCAGAGGAAACTCAAGACCAGCCCAGAACAAACGGTTGTGCCACGTTGACACCTGCCAGCAGGGGGTTGAAATAGTGTCACTATAAATATCAAAAGTCCTGATGATGGAAAGCCACCACCGTTCCAGAACAGCATGGAGCTGGGGCAGCTTGGTCAACAGAGAGGAGGGCTAATAAGAACCAGGGTGAAAAAGCTGAAGAACATTGAAAACATAATTAGAATAAAGGGATGATTAACCATCTGCCAATTCCCTTGAGAAGAGGGATTCGAAATTAATACTCCAATTAATATATACTGCATATCAATTTTAACTTTATTATATGAACAATTATGCTTAAGTTAATTTAAATCTAATTTGAATCCTTCCAGATTGTCTTTATTAACATACAATATTTTTAGACTTTGCCATAGGGTCCTAGATCAGGTATACTCCAAGAGCTCCACATGTCTTGGTCCAGCCCTGGTAGAGGTCAGATCTTAGAAAAAGGAATTATTAATATAATTTGGAAATCAAAATACTAATACCAGATGTATTTTATCAGTACCTGTTTTATCAATAACTTAATAATTTTCATGTAATTAAAAATATCCCAAACAAGTCCCCCTTCTTACCACTCTAGTTGACCAATGTCCACTGGGTGGATAATCACAGATACCTTACCTATGCAGTTCCTGCCAGTGGTAACCCCTCAACTGCCAAACAAGGGAAGTTTCTCTGGTCTTCAGCAAGAATGGAAACTATCAGGGGCTGGTTTCCCTAAGCTACCTCTTCCTACAGTGGAGATTGTTATTGCACTAACGGCAAAGCTCTAAGAGGTCCAGAATGATCTTTGAATGGTCCATTTTCCACACACAAATTGTGGTAGAGACTAAGAGGTGCTGCCTCCCACCTCTGCTTTTCCTATCCTCTCCTCTTCCACAGTCAGAAAACTTAAACCTGGGCATACCCCTGCCTAGACATAAGACTGCATTTCCTAACTCCCTTGACTTTAAACGTGGCCTTATGACGGGATTCCGGCCAATGGAAAGTGAGGAGAAATCAGGTGTGTGAATCTCCCTCAAAGGAAAACACCTGTGTCTTCCTCCCCCACTCTTCCCCTGCCCTCAGGCTGGAGGGTGGAGGCAGTGTTGAGCTGTCTCAGCCATGCAAACACTGAAAACGCTTAGTGAGGCAAATGGGGAAAGAGCCTGGGTTCCCGATATCACCGACCCCCCATGCCAGCTTGGGACCACCCACCTCAGCTGTTAGTAAAGAAGCCGCTCTTACCTCGTTGACCACTGGGTCCTGTATTCTGGTGTTACAGTGGCCTGGCCTGGGTCCTAACTAATACATAATGCATTCACTCTTTCTGATGAAAAGGAAATGTAGAAAAGATAAACTTACCAGTCGTTCTGCCATGACCAGGAGCGTGTTCACCGCATCCAGGCGATGACTAATGTCCTCCCAGTATGAAGTCAGGGTGACAACTGGCTTTACGTGAGCCCAAGGCAAGTAATAATAGTAGTTTCCTGGTACAGAACATTGAGGTCAGTGGACACTGGACACTTAGGATAGACAACATGTTTATCAGAGAGGTGCAGGCTGAGCTGATTAAACCAGAGGCCTGGGGATGCTTCGGGTGGTCTGGTTCTTTAATTCTATTCAATTAACCAACTCAAGGATAGATAATTTTTTTAAAAGTGTTGCCAGAGGACCTGTGTTTGCCAGAGAGAGAGGGGAGGGGGGAGGGAGGGAGAGAGAGAGAGAGAGACCCCGCTTCTGTGGTGCATGGTCATGATGCAATCCTTTTTCTTCCATCTCCCCAGCCTGTCAGGATCTTGGCATACAGACATGTGCTTAGTGTGTTTTTCAAGCCACCAGAGCCAAGATTTGAATCTCAGTTGGCCATGAAGGACCCAGCTCTCCATGCAAGGCATTAACCACTGTGCTATGGGAGACTCTGGGGTTGGTCAAATGAAACACTGGGGCCAGCAGGTGGCATGATGGTTAAGGCAATGAATTCCCACATGGCTGACTGTGGTCCAGGTTCTGGACCCAGAGGCTTGAAATCACAACAAATAAATGGATAAAGAAATGTTTGTTTGTTTTTTTTTTTAAAGTTCTGAATGAAAAGAAAAATAAACTTTTCATTCAGTCTGTTTTGAAAATCTCTGTAAAATACCCTTGTAAACTGAGCACAAAAATCTCAGGATCTCTTAGAGATTCCAGGACATGCATGTGAACATGATTACACAATACGACAGCAGAAAATACAATAGAGCACAGAGGAGAGTAGATGGAATGTGTTTGTCTCCCCATATGGTTATTCTAAATAGTAGTTTTGTTGGAGCAAAGAATTAAAAAATTAAAAAGGTTTCTGTTCTTTGAAAACCTTAACTGCCTCCATAGGATATGATATTACTTAGAGCCTTACTGTGGTTAAAAATTATTAGCTGACATGTTCCAGGGCAGTTTATGTTTTAAAACCACTGGTAACAAAAATTAGGTAAGAATTATGGTAACATTGTGGAGACACTCAATCAGACACTCAATCGGAGACATTCTCTCTTTTTCTATACTTTTGAACCATTTCTTGATAGTTTTCTTAGGGCATTCTCATACTTTGTCTTCTATTATGATTTATTGTAAACACTAGAACGTAAGCTCCTTAAAAGCAGGGGCTGTTTCTCACCACCTTCATTCAAATCCAGCTCTGAAGAAGGTGAAGAGACTGAGGGTTACAACGAAGCGATGTGGGTATGGTTATAGTGACGGTGAGTAACAGAGCAAAGACTAGACGTTTCCTTTTCCAGTGCCTGAGCCAGAGTCCCACCTACCAACTACTCAGTTTAAGAAAGATTTGGGGCTTAGTAAGGGCAGGAGCTGCTTTGGGAGCTCAAATTTAGCAGAGTTGCTATCTCAGGGCCTCACAAGGCAGAGCTATGTTAAAGAGGCATGGAGGTGGGAAGCGCTGGGATTCAGCTCTTGGCGGGGGACCTGAAACTCTGCCAGTCTTGAAGGTGCCTGTACACCAGCCACTCTTCCTCACTCAACGTCCTCCTTTCCACTAACCTTACGCTGGGGATCACGACTGTAGAAGGACAAGACGGTGCACACTTCTTGTCCTAAGGGGCACCCACGGTAAAAGGCTGAGGGGAGAATGGTTAGTGCCAATCTTACCGTCAAATACGGCACGGCTGTACTGAGTCGTTGATGCCAAAGGCTTGCAGGTTGTGTCAAACTTGTTGCCATAGTTCCCAATGCTGACCTCGAACTGAATGGCCTCGCCGACATCTTGCAACATGGTGGCCGAGTGGAACACGGCGGATAGACAGTACTTCCGTCTTCGCTGGTACTTCTGTGAAGAATGAGCAGACACGGATTCAGTTAAAGTCCTTTCCCTTTCTCAGCTGGGGACTACTAGCCGATGGAAGTCTAAACCTAATGACCAGTGCCGGATTAGGACTCGAGAAGGTTCTCGGACCCAGCAGTGCCTCTTGTGCTCATGAAAGTGGGCAGAGCTCGAAGCATGAGGATGTTCATCGCAACATTGATAGATCAGAGGGGAAGAAATAAAAACAATACAAATGTCTGCAGTAAGCTACTGGTTAAACAGCCAAGATCTTATACAGCCGTATAATGGAACAAAAATCCATTTAAAAAAGTCTTACGTAGTTTTTTACGTGAAAACATCGAAAATGGTATTTTTAGTGAATCCATTAAATATATATATTAATACTGGCATACACATGAAAGGCCTGGAAGACTTGTAACAATAAGTTTAGCTATTTATTTCAAGACAGAAAGAGAGAGAGAGAGAGAAAAGCACCCTTAACAGAGTCTCCCATCATGAGTCTCACCTCCCCAGCAGCTCTCTCAGTCTGCCAGGATTACAGGTGTGTGTGCACATGCACACACCCATCACACTCAAGTCGACTTGGGAACCAAACCCTGATTTTCTATATGGCCTCCAGCATCACATAGTTTTGCACTATAGCTGGGCCACCATTTTTTAATTGTTGAATGGTTTAAGTATTAATTTTCTAATGGGAAATAGCAATAAAGATTTTGATATTAGATTTAAAGTACATGATAATTAGGTGAACTAATTTTTCTGAATTAGAAATCAAATCTTTCTTCCTCCTTTTTAAATTACTGGTTTAAAGAGTCTTATGTGGGGGGCCAGTAGGTGGCATGGTGGTTAAGGCACTGGATTCCCACATGGTTGATCATGGTTCGAGTCCCAGACCTGGGGGCTTGAAAAATCACAACAAATAAATAGATAAATATAAAATAAATTAAAAAAATAAATGTAAGAAAAAAAAAGAAAGAAAAAGTCTGTGTGTTTGTGTGTGGGGGGCAATTAGATAAAGACAGAACCAACGATAGCCACATCGAATATCTAGGAGGCTTTCCTTCATGGACATATAAAGTCTTGAGTCCGTGTCCTACCCCCAATCTTTGCCCAGTTATTATTTCTTCTGTTTTATGGGCTTCCATATTTCCACTGATCTTCAGGAGCTTTGAATTCTACAGTCAGTCATGCAGTGATCTAAGTAGCTGGGCAGTCACGTATCACTCGACAACAGGGATATGTTCTAAGAAAGGTGTCATTGGGAGATTGTTTTGCAAACACCATAGAGTGTGCTTATGCAGACCTAGATGGTATAGCCCATGACACACCTCGGCTATGGCGTAACCTTATGGGACCACCATCACATCTGCAGTCCCTTGTGGTCCAACACATTACGCAGGGCATGGCTGCACTTGAGGATGTCCTAGACATGCCGCTATTCAACACTGTGCTCATCGAGCCTGTTCTGGAACCCTGTTGTACCCAGTCTCTGGATACACCTGCCCAGTTAGAAGGTGCGACCACCAGGGCTTACTGCAGCGCAGCCACACTGGCTGTGCGCTCCACTGTCGACCTTGTGAGACCCGTCAGGGAGCACACTTGAATTACTGGACACGTTTCTCGCCATGGCAAGTTTAGTTCTACAGTCCCTAGAGAGGGAAAGCCATCTCATTAGTCCTTTAGTTTGACATTTGGGGGCCACACAGGTATTAAACTCTCCCACACAATGACCTTCCAGTGTATTTATTCTTTTTCATTGCTACCTTGCCATCAATGTTGATACCAAAATCCAGGTACTAAAGTAGTGATACCCGAGGGGGTCAGCAGGTAGCATGATGGTTAAGGCACTGGACCCTGACATGACCGGCTGCAGTCAGCGCTGGACCTGGTGGCTTGCTTTCTCACTTTCTCTTTCCCTCTCTCTTTCTCTCACTCTCTGATGAGTACACATGCCCTATATTGAACGTATGGAAGAAAATGAAATAAAAAAAAAAACATTAAAAAAAGAAAAATAATAATAATAATAAAATTAAATAAATAATTCTCTTTTATTTTTTAAGAAAAGGAGGGGATGTCTTCCACTTCTAGGATGTTAATAATATCCTTATATAATATTTATTTATTTAGTTTTCTTTCATGATAATATAGAGAGACAGGAACTCCCAGGAGGATCTTGCCATGCCATGATCTTCCCCCAGCTTCCCTGCCAGCAAGACATCTGGCATGTTCAGGTCGACTCAGTCCAAACCCAGGCCTCCCATACCACGCCAGTATTGAGCAGTGCACCCTACTACCCTGCCATCTTGGCCAGGCCTCTGACTGACTTTCTTCCCTCATTATCCATCCATACAATGGCCTTTATGCACCAAAATGAATCACCATCATGAGAGAGTCTTCTGGCTTGTATGAGGCAAGAATGTGGTGACACACAGACGTACTCGGACAACCATTTCAAAACTTTTTTTATTTTTATTTTTTTGGCCAGAGGGTGCATGTGCTCATCAGGGAGAGACAGAGAGAGAGAGACAGTGAGAGAAGAGAAAGCCCCTCCAATAGGGCTGGTCACACCTCACTGTCTCCTCCACCTCTCCCTCCTTTTGGGGTTTTGGGCATGAATACACACAGGCCCAGCATGTTTTTTTTTTTGTTGTTTTTTTTTTTTTTTTTTGGAGAGGTTTTCACTATAGGGCACATGCGCTCGCCAGAAAGAGAGAGACAGAAAGATAGAAAGCGAGAAATCACCCCCAGGGGGGATGGCCACGCCGCAATCCCTTCTCCTCCATTCTCCTCTTGGGATCTTGGGCACACGCGCCCGGTGTGAGTTTAAGTCGCTGGGTCCAGGACTTGAATCGCAGTCTACTATGTGGGAGTCCAGAGACATAGCCATTACGCTAACTGCTGGTCCCAGACCCAGCAGGTTTTTCAAGCCTCCATGGCCAGGACCTGAACCACTTGGTCGGTAGTGTGGAATCCGTCCTGCCTTAATCACCAGGCCACTGAGGGAGCCCTCAAACCTGCTTTTTGATGACTGTGATTAAAATATATATAGTACAAAATGTACCAGGTGTGTACAGCTCAGTGGCATTAAGCACTTCACCTGGTCACGCTACCATCGCCAACCGCCCATCCACAGAACTTCTTTCGTCTTGCAAGACTGAAACTCCAACCAGCAAACAGTAGCTTCCCTTTTCCCTAGCCCCTAGACTGGGAAACCACCATCCCACTTCCTGTCCCTGTGAATGCTGCTACTCTAGGTGCCCCGCGTAAGCAGAATCACTCAGTATAGACTTGTCCTTTCATGGCTGGCTTACTTCATGTAACATGGTGTCTTCAAAGCTCATTCACATTGTAGCCTAATGCCCTAATCTTCCCGCTTTTTACGGCTGAATGGTGTTCATTGTATGAATAGACCACATTGTGTTTAGCCATCATCCTCTGATGGGCACTTGGGTGGCCTCCACCTTTTGGCTATTATGATTAACGCTGCTGTGAACCTGGGTGCACAAATCTCTGTTCAGGTCTCTGCTTTCAATTCTTTTGGGAATATATCCAGAGTGGAATTGCTAGATATTTTATGGTAATTCTACTTTTAATTATTTTTTTTATTTTTTTGCCATAGGGCATATGCATTTGCCAGAGAGAGAAAGACAGAGAGAGGGAACGTGAGAAATCACCCCACGGGGGAATGGCCACGCTGCAATCCTTTCCCCTCCATTCTCCTCTTGGGATTTTGGGCATGTACACACACGCACCCATTGTGATTTTCAAGCCACCAGATCTGGGACTCAAACTGTGGTCGGCCATGTGGGAATCTAGCACCTTAACCGCCATGCTGTAGCCCCTCTATTTTAAATTTCTGAGGACTGTTTAAGAATGTCTGATGGTGACAGTAGCTGTGGTCTTGAAGAACCCCTGAACATACCACTATTACAAAGTCTCCATTTTAATTAAAGGAATTTTTGACACGGTATAACAGAACCCTCCAATATTGTCTTATCAGAAACCGCTCTGAGTCGCAATCATTTCTGAAAGTCTTTCTAAAACACTGGTTACAGCCTGAGCTGTACACGAGTCACCTAGGGGTCATCAGCCTGGCCATTATGAGTGCAAAAGCTTCCCTACCTCAGTCTACCATTACTGTGATGGAGAGGGGCTTGGGGGACTTAAGCGCCTTGTCAGGGGCTCTGTAACTACCTCTAACTAAACCCTTTGAACTATCCATAGTCCAAGGAGGCTGTAGAAATTCTGGGTTTGAGGGGACCAGCAGTTAGCGTAATGGCTATGTTGCTGGACTCCCATGTAGTCGACCGCGGTTCGAGTCCCGGACCTGGTGGCTTAAAACTCACGCCGGGCTCATGTGCGTCCATGCCCAAGATCTCGAGAGGAGAATGGAGGAGAAGCGATTGTGGGGTGGCCATCCCCCCTGGGAAGTGATTTCTCTCTTTCTGTCTTTCTGTCTCTGTCTATCTGGCGAGCACATATCCTATAGCGAAAACCTCTCAAAAAAAAAAAAAAAAAAAAAAAAAAAAAAAAAAAAAAAAAAAAAAAAAAAAGAAAGAAATTCTGGGTTTGAGTTCAAATAGTTTAAAAATTACAAAGTAGGATGTTATTCATATTAGTCAGAACTTATACATATGGCATAACTTCTTTGAAAACTACCTAGGAAGATATACGGAAAGGGCAAAAGCTAAAAATCGAAAAGGTAATTTGGAGCCTGAGTCAGGGCCTAGAAGAAAATAATCACTATTGAAGCCAGGGGCTGCAGAAGACAGAGGGGGAGACAACAAAAGGGCTTCCTAGGGGCAGGGCAGAGGTTGAGAAGCCAGCCGGTGTAGAATCCTGCTGGAATGGGCGCTTGACCTTCTGTCAGCCTGAGTCCTGCTGTGGAAGTGGCCAGGCTGAGCCCTGCTAAGTCTCTCCTGCATTTCAGGGTCTCTCGGCCAGGCCCACTGAGTGCCCTAATCTAGGGAGATGGGGGAGCCACAGGCTCTTTGGCAACCAAGCTGTCATTATTTTGCAGCCTCTTCAGCTTCACCAGAAAGATTTTATTTGCAGATGGCCAGAACATGGGCCTTTCTAAGACGGATAAGGGTCAGACACATTCTAAGCTGACCCAGCTCATTCGAGTCTGGCAGGTGGCATAAATCTCACCTCGCTCTTTTGGGGGTTCCCTGTGGCTAGAAGTGTAGGTGTGTCCCCAGAATCTCAGCGTTTCTCCTACTTTGTAATGCTGCTAGATTTTTTTTTCATTATAATACTTTGTTTTTGTTTTTATTAAGCTTATGACACAAGCTATTTTGCTGCCTTTGTTTAAGTATTTGGAACAAAGAAAACCAATTGTGTTTTGTGTACCAGTTAATAACAAGTCTTCTTTTATACTGCTGACATATATTGTTAGCAATATATATTACTGGCTCTTAGTTTTTAATTTGTGCTTTTATTTTTTACTGAATAAATGAAATAAGCTCCGCTGCCTATACATGTTTAATTATTTGCAGTAAAGAAAACTGATTTGGTTTTGCATTCCAGTTCATAAAGGATTTCTCCTCAGTCCATCCAATAATTATAGTTATTTAAAACAAAGAGGGGTAGGGGCTTTTTTTTTTTTTTTTTTTTTTTTTTAAAGAGGTTTTTGCAATAGGGTGCATGCGTATACCAGAAAGAGGGAGAGACAGAAAGCGAGAAATCACCCCCTGGGGGGATGGCCACACCACAATCCCTTCTCCTCCATTCTCGGGATCTTGGGCATGCACACACATGCGCCCGGCATGAGTTTAAGCCACCAGGTCCAGGACTTGAATCGCGGTCAACTACATGGGAATCTAACAACATAGCCATTACACCAACTGCTGGTCCCCCTTCATCCTTTTTTCTATTATATTACAGTTCACTTCTCATTTGCAACTTAGTCCATTCAAACTGTTCTAACAAAGATACCGTGAAGTCGAATACTTCTAGACAGTAAATATTTATTTCTCATAGTTCTGAAGACTGGGAGACCCCGGTGCCATCAGGTTCCATATCTGGTTCATAGAAAGCACCCTGTGGCTACAACCTCATATGGGGGAAGGAGCACAATAGATCTCTGGAGTCTCTTCCATAAGGGCATTAATTCCATCCATGAAGGCAGAGGCCTCATGGTCTAATCACCTCCCGAAGGCCTTACCTCTTAATACCATCACCATAACGTTTAGGTTTTAATATAAGAATTTTGTCTTGGGGGACACAAATATTTACACCATAGCAATACATAAGGAACATGTTCTCAAGAGAACAGCCAACCTCAAAACATCATAATGTTCTATCATTTCCCCCAAGAACTACAGCAAAGTAACGGAAAAAGTGAGGAAACTCTCAAACTCAATTGGAGAGTTGCTGTACCAGTGTCAGGACTAGCGAATCACAAAGTCTTCCTCTCACGACCCGCACACCCAGTGGCTGGCTGGGTGCACTCACTAGCAGGCACGTGCCTGTCTCTCAGTACATCTGATTCAAATTTTCACCTCAGCAAAATCATTCCTTACTACATATCAAGAAATTTGGGGATAACTCAATAGTAGTCAAAACCATAAAAGCTAAACCCAAGAACAGCATTATGGTATCATTTATATTATGGTATTAAATGGCATAATGACATTATTTATGTGTCAGTGGAGGGGAATGGTGAGGAGTAGGATGATGAAGAAGGACTTGACAATTTCTTTTTTTAAATAGTATTTTAAAAATAAATTTTAATCTATCTATCATCTATCTATCTATCTATCTATCTATCTATCTATCTATCTAATCTATCATCTATCTATCTATAATTTGACCAGAGAGGGACACACTGAGAGAGAGACAGAACCACAGTTGGCCATGTGGGAATCCAACACCTTTAACCATCATGCCCTGCTAGCCCCAGACTTGGTAATTTCTTAAAGAATTAGTTTCCCAGAGCTGGAAGGTGGTGTGGTGGTTGGGGTGCTGGACTCAGCTGACCACGGTTCAAATCTCGGACCTGGTGGCTTGCTTTTTTCACTTTCTCTCTCTGTCTCTACCTGGTCAAATGACAGAATAATAAAAGTGAATAAAATGAAACAAAATAATATTTTTAAAAAAGAATTAGTTTCCCAAGAGTTATTATAATAACCTGGCCTTTATATCCAAAATTGTGCATAAGAGTTTGGCCCAGCAGAAATGTCTGCCTTGAGATTTTAAAGTATGATACATAATATTAAAAAATTGAGAAGACTGTATTTTAAATGCTATCAGCAATTTCTGATTCTAGATGTAGCAATGTGAAGTTACAATTCAAGCTTTGTCCTAGGAAAACTTCTTGGATACATGTAATGCAAATAGTAACCACGGTTTTTTCATGACTTAAATAGCCAGAATAATTGAACTGCTCCATTTGGTAACATAAACTTCTCAGTGTATGTTTTAGCCAGGACCAACTTCTAATCTCTGCTCATTTGGGGGAGACACGTTTCTTTCCCCAGACGCCCTGCGGCTTGCTCTTGTGCTGAAGTCTGCTCTTCCCGAGGCTCGGGTGGAGAGAGAGGCAGTCCTGGGAAAAGCGTGCAGCAGCGTCCCTTCCTCGTAAAGAGAAGCCAAAGGACTGAAACTAGGCCAGCTCGGAACTGGACTGCCGCTGTTCCAGGCACGCCCCAACCGAAGGATGATGGTAAGCTCCTACTATAAGTACTCGGTGGGAGTGGGTGAGCGAGGCAACATGGCTCTGGCGGGGGTGGGGAGGTTCTCCAAAAGAAGTGGACATCCTCCCAGCCTGTCATCCTGAAATGAGGCAGCTCTTAGAACAGGCAGACATTGGACTGCTACGAAGAGGGAAATAGCCCCTGTCCGGTTGACAGCTGGTGGCCACTGGGCCTGGACTCAGAAGCCAAGCTCGGGACATGGCTGGAGTTAGCCTTCCACAAGGAGGCAGGCTGGGGCTGGAAGCAGACTGGAGGGCTGATTGCGAAAGGCCCAGAAAGCCGGTCGGAGCCTGCGGGCGCCAAGAACAACCAGTTTTGCAGCCACTTCATGTTACATATTTCACAGAGCTTCCCTATTCTGGCTCCAGAACTGAAAGTGAAAGTTTTTGAAAATGTGCTCTTCAGTTCCTGCTGTAATGCAGATCCGTAAGACAAGGGCCTGTCTGGGGCTTTGAACAGAGGGGACAGTGCGGTAGAGCAGCCCAAGGGAGTTTGTTGGGCCAGGGGTGATTTGGAAGCCAGCACAGAGTGGTGCCAGGCAGAGGGGCCTCGGGTAGCTGACTGCTCCTGCAAACCATTCAGACTTCTGGAACATGAGCACGTCGGCCTGGGATCCTCAGGTGCAGCTGAGGAGGTGAACGGGGGAAACTTCTGTCCGCCCGGGGAGTGGGGCTGAGGGCCGTTGTAATGAGCCTCACATGAACGTGACCTCACATGCTGGGAAGCCTGAGTGCCACCCGCGCCCTCGGAAGTGGAAATGACGAGTGGTGGCAGCCGTACCACTGAGTGGTGGCTCCTGGGGTCTCCCCATGACCCCCAACTCCAGTTAGTAAACAGACCATGCAGTTTGGGCGTATTGCTGTGCTTGGTGGTGTTCAGTAGGGTGTTAATATCACAAAGGATGGAGTGAGCCTCACCGCCCACATCGGCCTGCGGTTGGTCCACCGGGAGGCTGCAGAGGCCTCGAGCTGTGAGTCAGGTCTCTCTCTGACTCTACCACAGCTGACCCTTCAGTCCTCGGGTGTCCCCGTCAGCCCTGCTTGCTCAGACTGGCCAGCACCATCCAGTCATCCCACCTCCACATCTCTGAAACCGTTTTCTATACCACGCACTTCTTACATTCCCGCATTTACCTCAACCACCAGCAGGTCATCATTTGAGATGGGCTCAAGCTTCTTATCTGGTGGTGTCTTTTCAAGAAGAGTGCATAATTCAACCAAGATCCTGCCTCTGTAGGCAACTCCTTCCCCCTGAAAGGCAATCATACAGGGTTATTCCTCTAGGCATAATTAACAGCACGAAGAGCTCCGCCTCTTAGGCAGGCTCATACAGATACAAAACGTTCCCTTCCCACCATCCTAACCTCTGACATGAACTAGTTAGCCATGCTCTCAGCCGGATTCGGGTGTTTGGTATCCGGAGGAAGAGCCATCGGCTTCAGACAGGATTTCGAAAGAGTGCTATGGGGTGCCAGGACGAAAAGGGACCTTTGCCATGATGGAGGTCAATGTCAGACCATGTTCTGGATCCAGAAGGGGTTCCTGGGCTTGGGGACGGCAGTGAGGGGAGTCTAGGTCTCCTCACCGAACGTCAGCAAAGCAGCTCTACGTTCATCTGTGCTAACGGGGCTCCTTTTCTCCACTTTGCAGAAAACGGAGACGGCCTTGTTGGCCACCAGGGCCAGTCTCAGAGCAGCCGGGATGTGATGGAGGAAGATGTTTCGGGTGGGGCTGAGCGTGAGCATGAAGAGTGGATACTCCTCCCGCCATACCCAGCACAGTGGGCAGCAGAGCCTTCTGGAGAGGGAAGGAACTCCCCACCCGCGTGTCCACCCCCATCCCAGCTGGGCTTCCACCTTCCCTTCCGGAGGCTTTTCCTCTCAAGCTCAGCCCAATTTTTCAGACTGGGGAGTTTAAAAAAAAAGACTTTTTTTCATTATTTTTTCCAGATTATTATTATTATTCCAAAAAAAAGACATTTTTCTTCTATTCTAGTGGAAAGAATATTTATTTCTGAGCCTCTATGTCCTCATCTATGAAGTGGAAGGGTGGGGTCAGATCAGGGATAGCAAAGGCTTTCAGGCAGGTCACCACCAAGTGTCTGGTAAATTTCTGGAAGGTGGCGATACAAAGAATCCTGAGGCAGCACAGTGGCTTTTGAGAAGACAGCATCAGTTACTGATGTCCGCCATTAGTGCAGAAGCGGAAGGAGGTGGCCATTGTCTGTACCAAGTGAGGGGTGCCCCAGGATCCTTTCCAGGACTTGAGGGGCATGACGTTCCTGGCCTTCAATGCTCGGTCAGCCATGTGCAGGATCTCTGGGAGTAGTAGGGGGACCCTCTAAACATGATACCTAATTGTAACCACATGAACCAGGGCTCATTAACAACAGCCTTATTTAAGAAACTTACCTTACCAGTATTTAGTTCATCGTAGGGGTCTGGGAACCCCGTGTACTCTCTGGGACTTCCGTACAGGTTCAGATAACAAGGTCCAAATGTTGGGACGAAGCCCACCTCTGTTTCTCCCGTATTTGCTGAGAGATAAACATCCTCATTAGATTTTCGAATTTTCACATTCAATTGATTGAAATAAATATTAGTTATTAGTTAGCCAGGGGAGACTACGTCCTTCCATGTTGCGCATTAGTTGTATTAGGGCCACTTATAAGCACTTTTGAGACTTGCCATATTTTCTTCTTCTTATTGCTATAAAATATTAAATATAAAACATTGGAGGGATAGTTCAGGTAAACGTATGCTTACAAAAGGACAACACTATTCAAATGAAAGAATAATAAGACTTTCAAGATGATCGTCACATTTTTTGCAAGTTTATAGTTGGCATTGCATTAAGCATGTCCTTGGCAACTGGGGTAAAAGATCATATTGTTTTGAGAAGCCATGTAAGTGATGTATCAGATTAACTTAATTTGTTTCCCCCAAAATGTCGCTTACTCTCAAGCAGTTAGTATAGATCTGACAGATGCTTTTCAAAATACAAGACATTTAAAATTTTTATATGTGACAGTGAACAGCCTGCCTGTGGTTATAAGACCATATGATACTCCTAAGTGATATGAAAATCCCCATTCATTATGTTCTATCTCTAACGATCATCAGATAACTTCTGTTCTTGCTACTCCGTCTTAGTAAGAGTGTTCCCCAATATAGGACACGGAGGACGGTGTAAGAAAATAGTAAAACCAGGGGCCAGCAGGTAGTGTAGTGGTTAAGGCGCTGGACTCCCATATGGCCAACCATAGTTCGAGTCCCAGACCTAGCAGCTTACTTTCTCACTTTCTCTCCCTCTGTGTGTCTCCCGCTGGTCAAGTTTAAAAAATAATAATAAACTAGGTAAATTAAAAAAAAAATAGCCAAATCAAGGAGAAACTATGGGTAGGGATAAGAAAAGATGAGAGCTGCCTCACCAGTTTGAATGACCCCCGGGGGAAGAGAGATGAACTCATCTCCAAGATCAAAGTGCTCCGAAAACACTCTGAGAGCACCGCTCTGTGTCACCCAGAGCTGACTTTAGTGCACCAATGTAAAGAAGAACTTCCTATAAGTTAGGGGTGTCCAACCATGAGACAGATTGCTCTAGGGCCAATCAAAAGAAATGCTGAGACCATCAGCCTGTCTCTTAGGATATACCAGGCTAATCCCCACTATGGATATGAGGTTGACAATTCCTCCTATGGATGGCCTTTTGCAACTCTAAGCCAGAAACTGGATAAAAGATAAATGTGGACTAGCAGGTGAGCAGCATGCCCGTTAATGAATAACTGACCTAATTATAGAGATGTGTACAGGCCAATCATTTTCATTATGTGAGGCTCCGCAGACACTTAGACGTGTGTGCACACTTTTGAGGAGGAGGAAGGTAGAAACCACACACATGGGTAGAAAAGAGCTGACCAGTAATCTCAGTGAAGAGATGGGGAAAAAAATTTAAATTAAGATAGAAAATAGTATGTATGAGCCAGCTGATGGCCTGCTGGTTAAGGTGGCTGGATCCCACATAGCTGATTATGTGGTTCAAATCTTGGACCCAGTGGCTTGAAAAACATGCTGGGCACATGTGCATGTGTGCCCAAAATCCTGAAAGGAGAGAAAAATGGAGGAGAAGGGATTGAGGCATGGTCATTCCCCATCAAGGATGTGTTCTCACTTTCCCTCTCCCTCTCTCTGTCCGTCTCTGGTGAGCACAGGCACTCGCTAGCAAATTAAAACAAGTGACACTAGTAGGTGACAGAGTGAGACTTGGTAATATTCTGGAGTGCCACATATCACATGCTTCCGGAAATCTCTCATGAAACCCAATAAAGGCCAACAGTTTTTCCAACTGATATTTCTCTGAAGCTTGTTTTTATCTTCAAGAGCAGGCCGAAATGAATGACTATTATATGTGAACACATAAATGACTTTGGTTTCATCCACCTGACTATATGTAACATTACAAAGTTGACTAACTGAGATTTAATAAGCAGAGCTTAAACTTCTTTCCTTGTGGTAAGATATTTCGGGATGGGGGAAGGATGTTGCATGAGAACAGAGGGTTAAAGAGAGATTTATAGAAAGGGAAGGAAGTAATTTCTAGAAGTTGAATCACAGAATGTTCAAGTAAAAATAGACGTTGCACCCCAGTCATGCCACATTAAGAAAGGGCACACTGGAGCCCACAGAGATGCTGCGGCTTGTCCAAGCGCCCACAAGCTGGCAGATGTAGGCCCAGAACTTGATTGCAAAGTCCAGAGATGGGCACCCTCCACTACGCTGTTCATGATTTTAGTCTAAACCTGGTCCCGTGGGTGACTGTGCTGTATGTCATGAATACTTTGCTTTCATTCAGGCTCTTCAGGGACGGGGACACAAATGATCAACAGCCATCCACTGCATGTCACCCCGATAACAAATGCTTCACTCCTTTCATCCAGTCAGAACTCTCCTTCAGTATGCTGAGCCCTTGTACTTGTTTGGTTATGCATTAATATGAAGAACTTTCCTCAACAGGTCCCCTGGGAAACCCATCCCCTCACAAGCTAAGTCTCTTCCTGCCTTCAAAAACTTTCCCAGCACACATTATGCAAAGTCGTTCATTGCTTCCCAGGGTCCTTCCTGAAGGGCCTATGCAAAATAAAAGCAAAGTCTTTCGCCTGACCCAGCTACAACCCACTTCCCAAACAGTATTTTCCATTCTTCCTTCACCTCTTTGAAGCCCCATGGCATTTTCAACATCTATAAGTTATTTAGTTTTTAGACCCTTAAACAGGTGCTTATTCTGTGACTGGAGTATAGATGCCTTTTGGGGGAGGTGGTGGTGGTAGCAGGAGGTAAGTGTGTTTATTTTGATTCCCTACACTTCAAGTACTGGTTCTATCATTGAATATTACCAAATAAGTATTTGCCAGCTATCTGAACAAGTGAATGAAGGAATGAGGTGTTTCCATATCTGCTGAGTTTGCTGCAACCCTGAGGACTACTTAACATTCACATAGTCTAATTATGCGATACTAATTTTTTAAATTAAGAATTGGCATTGTGTCCATTACATAAAGGCAGATGATAGCACCTTAGATTTACCCAGAGCTTTCGAGTGTGCAAAGGTTTCCCACATGCAGTCTCTCTCTCCCTCTTACCACTACCCTGGGTAATTAGCGTGGCAAAGATGACCATGCTTATTAGATAGATAATGACCCTCTCCCAACACCAAAGTCCGACTCTATTAGGGGAACAGTAACATCTGCCTTAGAGATGGCCAGGTATGGAGACCAGTGAACAAACTTGCAAAAAATGGTGAGTGCTATGCGAACCAAGGGACTCCTTATAATCCTTTATATTTGGAAGGTGAAGACATTTGTTCGATATCTTCTCACCGAGAGATCCGTGATAAAAGTGGAGGAAAGTTACTTCAGGTTATTTCAGAGCAATTGGCTTAGTGCCCCCCATTTTTACCTACTGAGTGTAAACAACAATAACAAGAACTGTTACATCTCACAATTATTTGCAACAAAGACAGAATGGTATGCCTCTTGGAGAAATTATGAGCTGCAGCAAAGCCTGGTTAGCTTATTAGCTCTAAGTTTAGCCATGCAGGACAACCACACAACTATACAACATTTAAACAAAAATGACAATGCTAGCAAAATTATTTCTAAGATGCAAAATGTCAAAAAAAAAAAAAAGGAAAAGATTCTGAAGGGTATCAATTAATATATTCTGGGATAATAGCAGATAGAAAGAGCTAATAGGCATCAAAATTACAAAGCATAAACCTGTATATGACGCAGCCCCAGTTCCCGAAGATGAGAAATCTATATAGTAAAAACATGATTGGTTAAACAACACAAGAAACACGGGCATTGTAAAACAGACATTGACAATGCTAATCAAATCCAGTGCTAGGTCAGTGGTTTAGCAATACCAGAAAAATCCCAAATTCGGAGCCGCATCACAAGACCCCTTTGTTATTTATACAAGTCTTACCAGTTAGATACAAAATGGCTCAAAACTTTGTGACAACTGACAGAACAGCCACTTGTGGATAATGCAAATTCCCCAGTCCCAAGGTAGCCAGGCATGAGAAAATCAAGCTTCCCAAGGTCAAAGGAGGCATCGGGGAAGTTACTGATTCATGTTTTTAATAAAACAATTACTTGTCTTATGACTTAGTTGGGACCTCGGCCAGAGAATCCAAGTTAATTTAGTCTGAGACTGTATAAGCAAAGGACTGTAGTTTATGGGACATTCTTTGATTCAAAGCATGCATGGTTTGTTTTATTCTGGGGGAGGATGACAACTCTTGATACTTGGAGACACCAGAACAGACAGTGTGCAGGGCCTGCAAGGAGTGAAGGTCTCAGAGACTGGCGCCCAAATGACTTGTCACAAGTTCTGATTTTAGTTTTTCCGGATGTTTCCATCATATCAGTAAGAAAATGCTTATATTCTTGAATAATTATCCTTATAAATTATTTAATTATTTCTTACTATAAAAAATGGATTTGTCATTTTACCCCACTCTTAGCCCCAAATATTTATAGCATGGTTTTTCAAGTCCTCTGTGAGTTACTTTTATGATTTAATCTGCAGTCACTGTTTGGATTCCCCACTTGATAAAATGTAGCTGCTAGCACTCCTACCCTTCCCCTCCACTCCTCTTCCTCCTTCCACTTGTAACCTCCACCTTCTACAGTTTTAACTTGCCACAGGTGATGGCATTTACATTCTGTTCACAGCTTTGACTATAGGTTCAATAAAAAAATCAAACAATAGAAGTGCTCACATTATAAAAATATAAATATTGTTCTCTGCAGAGGAAAGGAAAGGACTGTGAATATATTTCCTCTGTTGTAGCTCCAGTAACGTGATCCCCAGGCCAATCAGCAGAAAAAAATATTCACATGGAATCTCTTTCTTACCTTCTCCCAATTAACCACTCAAAACAATGCCACACACAATTTTATAATCTCTCTGTAACTTCTTCGTTCGCTTCTTTGTTTTTCTTGGAATTTCTAATTGCCTTTCTTTTCTTGTTTCTTGAGAGAGGCAGTCTACTGTTTTGCCACCCCTCTCCAGAACTTTATTCATGTTCTTACTTGGATTAATAATTAAAAAAAAAAAAACCCTCATAAAGCCTTCTTTCAAACAAGATGAAGATGAGAAGAGATTTTGGATAGGGGCAAGAAGGCCAAAACCATCAATAGTAGTTGCCTTGATCATTACTTGTTTTGTTACCCATCACCGAAACATCACTCTAAAGATTCATTAGTCTCATCAAATGAGTTTTTAGAAGCCAAGCCTTTGCCAAGTGGATGCCCCAATTCATTCTTTCTCCAGAAGTTCCGTATTCCATCTTGTTCTACACTTGTTGGCTGACTTACCTTCTACTTCCCCACCAGAGGCAGCAATTTTAGAGAGGTATAGATATGTTGTTCCTACCACATCATTTTTGGTAAGACGGTCCCTGTGAGGGGAAAAAACAGGTTAAGACCTCCCCCTTTCAACACATGTCTTCATTTTAATAATAAAAGAAGATAGAGCTGAGAACCCAAGATCTCAGAAACTCAGGAATCATCCTGCCCAGTAAGCCTCAAGCTTTGCTATACTTAAGAATCATCTGGAAACTCTCTACCTCATCTCCTGCCCAATGCAATAAACCTGGAGTGGGGATGAAGAGCCTGTATTTATACCAAGTATATTCTAATTGATTCTGATGCAGATGGTCCTCCAACCACCCCTTAGAAACACTGATCTAGTTGGACAATTCACTCTGCAATTATGAGATAGAGATTTTACAGAAAGGTCAAAGAATTTGTGTATGACCACACTCAATACCATAGTCATAAAATGAATGATCAATTACAGGCACATTATGTGATGGATATAATGCAATCACATTTTATAAAATAGGTGTATGTATCTTCTTTGTTCATGCTCATACTAATTATTATGATGGCTTAACAATTACAATGGGATATACATATATATATATATATGTATATATATATGTATATGTATATGTGTGTGTGTGTGTATATATATATATATATATATATATATATATATATATATATATACACACATGTATATATATATGGGTCCATCGTAGAGAGAAAAATTCCCCTCTAATCCAAATATTTATTGAGCACATACTATGTGATAGATGTTGATTTTCTGAGTATAGTTGCTTGCCTAGAACGTAAATCTCACCTGTTTTGGGGACAAATTTTTCAGGCCCACTATGGGTATATAGGACTTTATTTTCCTTCTGAGGGTATCTTAGAGAACCTGTGACCCTAACCCATTGTTGAGATTTGGTTGATAATTTGCCTCCCAAGGTTTGGGTTTTAGAATTTGCTTAGTGGACAATAATTGGATGTCCTCAACTCATACACTGGGTGACCAGCAGATGGCATAATGGTTACATCGCTGGACTCCCACATGGCCAATCATGATTTGAGTACTGGACCCAGAGGATTGAAACTCACACCGGGCACTTATGTGTGCATGCCCAAAATCCCAAGAGGAGAATGGAGAAGAAGGGACTGAGGTGTGACCATCCCCCTGGGGGTGATTTTTCATTTTCTGTCTCTCTATCTGGCTAGTGCACATGACCTATAGCAAAAATCACTCTTCAAAAAATAGAATAATGTTATACAATATCCAAATGCTTCGTTCTTTAATGGTAAGTAAGACATGTCTACTTTCAACTTACCAGTCATATACTGTTAATTTTATTTTTTCACACATTGAAGGAAACTGTTAGAATGAAACAGATTAAAAGGTAGTTATTTCTCAGTTTACTCCGTACATATTGAAATAAGTATTCTTACTTTTTCTTAGAGAAAAGAAAATCAAACCTTGATCTGAAGATTGACAATTTGATTCCACTCAGGATTAGCATTTTTTTCAATTATATTTGTGCAAACCTGCAAAATCACCAAAGCAAAACTGTAGATATTTGGTAAAATATAACATGGGCTCAATATTGATCTGCTTCTTCTGTGCACTAAAAGCTCATTTTTATCTATTTTTTAAATGTTCAATTGCCAGATTTCTAACATTAAGTTAATGTAACAAAACACAAGTTAAAGTTTACTGGGCATTTTTTATATACTGTTTAATAGCAACGAGATCATTAACACATCCAAACAGATCTTTGATCCTGGCCACTGGCCTTCCAGTCCCCTACCCCACACAAGCTCCTGGTCCAGTCTTTCCACCAGGGTGTACCCAATTGCTCAGGCTTAGAACAGCCTCAGCCACAATGTCTTCCCCAGCACACACTTCATCTAGTCCATCAGTAAATCCTGACACTTCTGTCTGAGGCAGGTCCTGAAATATTTCTCTCTGCAGTCGGCTTCTGTCCGGGTCCCTACTTCCTACCTTGCAAGTCACTGCTGAGTAACAACTTCAGTGATACCCAAGATACACTCAGAATAAAGTCTGGGGACCAGCAGTTGGTGTAATGGCTATGTCACTGGACTCCCAAGTAGTCGACCGTGGTTCGAGTCCCAGACCTGGTGGCTTAAACTCACGCTGGGTGCGTGTGCGTGCATGCCCAAGATCCCGAGAGGAGAATGGAGGAGAAGGGATTGCGGCGTCACCATCCCCTCTGGGGGGTGATTTCTCACTTTCTATGTCAGTCTCTCTCTGTCTTTCTGGTGAGCACACACACCCTATAGCAAAAACCTCTAAAAATAAGCCCAAAAAACATTCTCTCTCTCTCTCTCTCTCTCTCTCTCTCTCTCTCTCTCTCTCTCTGTTGCTCTCTGGTCAGATTTTTAAAAATTAAATAAATAAAGATAAAAAAAAAAGGATAAAGTCTGGATCCCTGTTCAGGCTTGTAAAGTCCCACCTGCCCCAAGCCCGCACGTCTCTGACCTCATCTCTTAGTTCTTCCCCTTGCTTCCTCTACTCCAGCCACATGGGCGTTCATTCATTTGCTGCAGACATGTTTTCTCCCAGGGGCCTTTCTGTTCTTGTCTCTGCCCAGAAGCCCCTGCTCCCAGATCTCTGCACCTCTTGGCCTCTGCTCAATCAGCACTCCCTCCAAAGTGTCCTACCTGAGAATCTCGCGTAAACACCCCTCTCTGTACCAGCCACTTCTGGGCCCTGCTTTATCTTCCGCTCGTACTTAGCACTACCTGGAAGTGTCCGTTTACTTGTTCACTTGTTCATTGTCTGTCTCCTCCCTGCCAAAGGAAGCCCCGGAGAGCCACGGCTGTCCCAACTGTTCATTTCTATGTCCCCAGCACATGGGCCTGTCTCTGGGACTTAGCAGGCTCACAATAATTACTTCTCACATTAACTCATTTTCTCAGTAACCCTGTGAGTCTGTGATTACCCCCATTTACAGTTCAGGAAGTCAAAACTTAGAGGGTAAGGCATTTGGCTGCCTATGGAGTGGAGTGAAGTCTGAATTTAAATCAGATCTCATCTCTCCCAAGAGCTGAGGGCTTTTCCACCGCAGCCTTTCTGACTCTTGTGGGAAGTAACACTCCATCTTGTGTGTGATGGTTTGGCAGATCTTGCTCTCATGAGTAAATGGCTCAAACACATAGAAGATGCTAGTTCTTCGTGAAAACTGTGTCATTTGCTACTCTACGGAATCTCCCCACCAATCTTTGACCATCTCTGTAGGACAAAATGGTGGTCACAAGGGTCCTTCTACCAAGAGTCTCTCAATCTTTTCTGGAGGACTTTTCCATCTGACCTTCCAGTTTTGGCAGCTCACAGGGACGCTGAACGGAATCCAGACAGGAGGGTACAGCTGAGTGTTGGGGGACTATATGATACACTATCACAGATACTTGGGATTGATGAGAGAGCTGGCCTAAGAGTACCGTAACGCTTGGTCTTGGACTGATAACATAACTCAGTGGTAGCTTTCAGTATTAGAATCATGCACGAGATTGAATTTTCTAATTTGAGTCCTGCATAATTTCTACTCCAAAATAACCCTGTCTGGCAAGGTCAGCCTCAGATAATCTGAGTTCCCAAGGTGTGCCCAGCTCATCGGGGGGGGGGGGGGGGCTATTTTAACAAAGAATAAGCAGAAATGCACTCCAAGGAGAGCATAGTGTTTTACGTATTTGTTCCTACAGGCACCTGCATTTAGATAATGTACAAACCTTCTTTCCAGCAAAGGAAACTTCTACAAAAGGATCCACGAGGTTTTTCTTGTCTGCATTGCCACCAAATATTTCCTTTACTGTCTGTGAGAAGGCATCATCCACTGGAAAGTAACGTGTAATACGGCATAAATTAAATCTGATCCTCTTAGAAGATCAGAAATTATTCAGTAACATTAAAACATTTCTCCCAGGGTAGGCCAGTCGGTGGTGTGGTAGTTAAAGCACCTGGACCCCATATGGCCAACAGTGGGATTCCAGCCCCAGACGCAGTGGCTTCAGGAACACACCGGGCACATGTGTGTGTGTGCCCAGAATTCTGAGAGGAGGAAGAAATAGAGAAGAGACTGCAGTGTGACCATTCCCCATGGGGGGTGCTTTCTTATTTTTCTTCTCTCTCTGTCTCTCTCCATTGAGCACATGTGTTCTCTGGGGAAAAAAAAATCCCAGGCCAGTTGGAGTGGTAGTTAGGACACTGGGCTCCCACAAGGTCTCCTGTGGTCTGGGTCCTGGACCTGGTGGCTAGGGGATCACACCAAGCACAGGTGCGTGCGAGCCCAAAATCCTGGTAAGAGGGTGGAGGAGAGGGGAATGCAGCGTTGCAATGTGGCTGTCCCCCCTGGGGGGTGGCTTCTTGCTTTCCCCCTCTGTGTCTCTCTCCCTTGAGTGCATGTGTCCTATGGCAAAACCCTAAAAAAAAAAAAAAAAAAAAAAAAAAAAAAAGAAAGAAAGAAAGAAAGAAAGAAAGAAAAGAAAAGAAAGAAAGAAAAGAAAAGAAAGGAAAGAAAAAAAAAAGTCTCCTAGGGCTGGCCCCAGACCATAGTGGCTAAGGGAGAAGGATTTCACTTGACTAATTGTGGTTGAATCCCAGCGCCAGCAGTTTGAAAAGCATGTGGGGTATGTGTGCATGCCCCAAATTCCAACAATACGGAGAAAGAGAGATTGTAGAATGACCACACCCCACCGGAGTGCTTCTCTCTTTCTTCTCTCTGACTCTCTCTCTGGTGAGTGCACATTCCCTCTGGCAACTGACAAAAGGAAAGCTCTCCTCTGCATGACCACGGTTTCAACAAGGATCCTTCTCAGGACCGGCCAGCACTGGCAGCTGGGATCCTTTCTGTTTTAGTTGAGAAAGAAAGAAATGTTTTCTCCCCACCAAGTTTCAAAATGAACAGAACGTCTTGAAAAATAAATTGAAAAACCATCTTGATGACGTCTGATTATTTATGGAGGAAGGAAGTAGAAAAATGAATGTCCGCTCAGCTGGGTAGGAGGGAGTTCTCTAACTCGGGCCTGGTTTCAATTTGGAAAAGGTGATTAAGGTCAAAATGACAAAGGCTCAGGCTCAGTCTGGCTTTTTCAGAGAAATTTGAGAAAAATTGGCATAATCATCAATTCATAAATACTACATTTAGTCAACTATGATCTGTTTTAACAAACTCACAAGTAAAAAGAGATTGATTAACTAGGTCAGTATAGGAAGTGTAATGTGAAGTTTGATTTATTTACTTCTTTTAAGATATTGTCTGAGGGAAGGATGGTAGAAGGAGGTGTTACTGGGTCTTTAAAAAGCGAGAAGGGTTTCCAGGAAAAGCAGCAAATCCCGAAGAGATCCCAGGTCTGTACAGGGGGTGCTGCCTCCTGGGGACTAGGAGAAGGGTCCTCCGTCCCAGAGCCCAGCAGGAAGCAGGCAGGCCCAGCATGCCAGATAGGACACTGGTGAGCAATGGCGGGCGATCGGCTGCCCTAGGGCCTACCCATGGAATCTTTGACTAAACACATCTTATAACGTGACAGGGACAGACTTCGAGATACTGGGCTTTGCCATCCTTTGCTCAGCTATTTTTAAAAAATTGTCAGAGGTTGCATGTGCTCTTCAGAGAGGGATAGAGAGACAAAGAAAGATACATAGAGAAAGCACCTTCAGTGGGGTGCAGTTAACCTGTGATCCCTTCTCCTCCACGTCTCCATCCTATCAGGATTGGGGTATGCATGCATAAGCACCCGGTGTGTTTTTGAAATCACCGGGGCAGGGACTCAAACTGTGGTTGGCCATCTGAGCTACAGCTCCTTTAATCACCAAGCCACAGAGCCAGTCCTGCTTGACTATTTTTAATAGTCCAATAGCAGACTCAATAGTTGGTTATAAAATTTCACATTTTCATTTGGGACCTAAGGGATTGGAAGCACTGACTGCTCGCCTCTCCTTGACATTCACTACAAGAAGAAGAAAAAGAAATTAGGGCCAGCAGGTGGTGGCAAAGGCGCTGGACACTCTCATATGGGCAACCAAGGTTTGAGACCCAGACCTGGTGGCTTGCTTTCTCACTTTCTCTCTCTGGTCAAATTAAAATAAATAAATGAATATATAAAATTAATTCTTTAAGAAGAAAAAAGAAAAATAAATTAAAGGATGAAGGGATAGAGTAGAATGGACCAATGGCAGGTGCTCAACAGGGAGCAGGGATGGCCAACCAACTGACTGGCTGCCCTATGAACTGCAGGAAGCTTTCAAGGGGCCTGAATGAATGAAGGTAAGTCCATGGAGGCCTTTCAGAAGAGAAGTTAATGGCGGGGACACTGATCACTATTCAGAGCAGGAGACGAACTCATGCAGAGAACTGATAGTCCCGGGGCGAGGGTCAGGTCAGGTCAGTACGTACTCTGGGGTATATCCTCAGCTCGGTAGATTTTCAGCAAGAAGGTGACCCACCGGAGGGCAACGCCAGCGGGCAGTAACAAGTTGCTCTCCACGTCATCGCTGTCGATGTCGCGATCTTGTCTCTCAGGCTGGTGGGGGTGCATGATTGACATTACACACACAGAAGAGGAGCACTCGTAAAAGTCAAATCAATGTTCCCACGATGAAGCCAACCAGTACTGTTCCCATCAGGATGTCCTGTGTTTTAGGCTTATAAATTCAGTTGCCAGTTTTCTTTCATTTTTGAGAATGTTCTATAAAATCAATGCTTATGTGTTTCTGTGTCCTGTAATTTTATGAGCACCAAATAGTAAAATGTGTATATTCCTGGTGTTCTCCCACGTTCTCTCTGGTCACTTAGCATTCCCTAGTTTACTCCAGTCTTCCAAGAGCAATCACTACCCTTGAAAGCAGCCACATCTGATTTAACAAGTAAGCTGTTCTTTCTAAGTAAACATCAGTCTTTCTAATGATGCAAGCAAATCATTAATACATGCATATTGCATATCGGGGCCAGTAGGTTGCAGGGTGGTTAAGGTGCTAGACTCCCACATGGTCAATTGCAGTTTGAGTGCCAGACCTTGTGGTTTAAAAATTGTGCCAGGCACACATGCGTGCATGCCGAAAATCCCAGAAGGAGAATGGAAGAGGAGATGGTCATCCCCCTTGGGGGGTGATTTCTCACTTTCCTCTCTCTCTGTCCAGTGAGCACACATACCCTATGGGGGGGGGGGGAACCTAAAACAAACAAACAGGGGCCAGTAGTTGGCATAATGGCTATGTCGTTGGACTCCCATATAGTCAACCGTGGTTCGAGTCCTGGACCCAGTGGCTTAAACTCACGCTGGGCGCGTTTGCGTGCGTGCCCAAGATCCTGAGAAGAAAACAGAGGAGAAGGGATTGCGGAGTGGCCATCCTCCCTGGGGAGTGGTTTCTCACTTTCTGTCTCTCTGTCTCTCTCTGTCTTTCTGGCAAGTGCATGCGCCCTATAGCAAAAACCTCTCCAAAAAAACAAAACAAAACAAAAAAAAACAACCAATCAACCAAACAAACCACCACATATCTTTTCTGAACTGAACCCTTGCTCGCCAATACCAGAAAGGAGTCTAAGTGAGCTGGAAGGGACTGTGACACAGGAAAACATTTGTGAAGAATCAGAAGAATCACAGAGGGTCAGGGCTCACTGATTAGAAGGTGTGCTCCATTTCACAACTACAGGTGCCCATGCGCTTAATTCTTGATCCTCTTTTTTAGAGCAGAGTGTAAAAGGTAGAGGATTTACAGACTCACAGGAGGCTCATCTCCGGTTCCCAGGACAAACATGCTGACTTTCATGTAACCTTTAGCACCAGAGCTGGCGTCCTCAGGGTCATTGAGAAGAAGCCATTTTCTCATGACAGCATGACCTAACAGAAGGAAGTAGAAGAACAGGGACACATTACAGAGGAGCTGAAAGGCCCGATTTCATTTGCTGTAGGGTGAACAAGCATGTCCCTGGAAGCTTTATGGTGACATGTCTATCTCCCCAGGTGAAACACTTCTCAACATCCTCTGCTCCTCACCTTCCCAACCTTGCCCACTATCATGTCCTGGTGCAATTCTGACAAGACTCTAAGCTCTACAAGTTGGAAAATTTGATCTCGCTAAGATTAAAAAATAGAAATTACCTATTTGCAAACATTAAATACTAATTAGATATCCATGCCAAGCTACTGTCACTCATTCCCACTCAGCATCCTCTCCTCTCCCTCAAGAAAACAATTATTTTATTCTTTTGACTTTAATTCCTTGATCTCCAAAAGATTTTTTTGGATGCCTAGAATCTTCTTCAGAGCTACAAGAAATGAACTTGAGACTCCAGATTGATGGGAAGAACATTACATACCAGGTTCATCATAAATGAATCCAACATCGATCTGGGGAAAGAACAATTTAAAGTAGTTTCAGTAGATTTCAAAATCAGTCTGGTCACTTTCATTACTATATTCTACTAAGTCTAGACACCATCATTACTATATTCAATTCAAACGTAATGCTCTCGAGAAGACGTACATTTTCTCAAGACCCAACATTCCAATTCCCCTCTCCCTAGTCTCGAAGCCTTGCCCGATGTGAGTGGCACATCACGGACACTCGATCCATACTGCTGAACGACCAGGGTCATCTCAGAGCAGAAAGGGCTCAAGGAAATGGCGTAGCCAACACATTCTCTTTTCCCTTGACTTTCTCAGTTTTAGCACCAAAAAGGGCAGACAAACTGGGACCATCGGTCACCCTACAGAAATTTCCCTGGCCGAACTTCCTATCCAATCCTCCTCCACCTCCTTCAATGAATGTTAATACTAATATTAACGTCATTGTCATCATTGACTGGGTACATCAATGTGCCAGCTGCTGTGCTAGAAGCTTTGTCACATACCATCTCATTGAACCTTACAATGACCCCACTTTAGCATGGAAGATACCAGGATCAGAGAAGCGAAGTGAACTCCCCTGACCCGTGGTAGTCAGTGGCAGACAGTGTGAACACAGGTCTGACCCAGATCGGCCTCTAGGACTTCTGGTGCCTGGAGCTCCTTCCTTGAAGAGGCAGCCCAGGCCTAGAGAGTTGCTCAGAAGGAGATAGGCAAGTATTTGTCCTTAAACTCCAGTGAGAGTTGCTCAAAAAAGCACCCAGTTCTCTTGCTTGGCTTGGTTTCCCTTTCACACTCCAGATTCATAATGACTGGCCTTGCAGGTGGAGCCCCACTGCCACTATAGGGGGGACTAGAGGGCGAGCTTCTCACCGTGGTAGAGCACCCCTTCCCTGTGGGGCAGTGGACCTGCTCCCATCACAGAAGGAGTGCCAGCCACAGCCCGAGGTGGCAGCTCTGGGTCATCTTGCTGCAGGCACTGCCGTGTGCTATACTTTGGAAATTGCCAAGATGCAGGCAGCCCTCAGCAAGGGTCCTGGTGTCAAAACCTTACACCCATCCTAAGACATCACCAGGACGGGAACCCTGGACCTGGCCAGGAATCAGGTTCCGTATTAAGAATGGTCTCAGCTGTATACAAGTTGAATGAAGGAGACTGTTGTCACCCACCTTAAATTCCCCCATCAGACAATCTGCCCGCAAAGAATGGGAATTATAGACCTGGAAGGAAGAAGAGGGGGCAGAAGGTCATGGCTCTGTCTGGCGGTCAGTCAGCGGAGCTTCCCACTCGCCGCCCCTTACCCGGATGCTGACGATCTCATCCATCAGTTCAGAAGGGGTCATGTGCACATTGTAGAAGAACAGCTGTCAAAACAGCAGAGAGCAGGTGTAAGTGCAGATTTAGTAGGGTCTGATGCTATAATGGGGAGAGGGGAGAGAGTCTTTCTAAAAAATTCAAAACAAATTCAAAATTAGGTTTGACCCTGGGGACACATCCAGAGCCTTGGGAAAGACTCTGGAGTTGAAGCTTCCTGGCCTACTTTTGCATGTGAGAAAAAGGAGAAAAGCCGGAAGGGACAAATAGAGTGCTTTTTAACTAAATAAAACTGTTCCTTCTGCATGAGATACCCACTAGCTAAATGAAGTAAAGCTCTAAGGTTATTTTATCGCCAACGCTTACTAACGGTGCAGAGGGCCAGCATGCCCTGCAGTCTTCATTTCATTCTCTACCACGTGGAGCTCAGCATTTGGGTCTAGTGAATGTAATTTTACTCTTTCTAACGAAAGACCTTCACAGACCATGAGTTTGCCCAGTAGGTTACGTTACTACCTCAGCAGAGCTAATACTGAGACATTTTAACTCTGTGACAACTGCGTTTGAGAAGGTTAAATCTTGGGAGATATTTGGTATAGAAGGATTGGTTTGTGTCAGCCTAGAAGATACTCCTCTTAAGAGAAAAAGATTGAGCATTTATTCAAATGACAATGTGCACTTTATCATAAGGAATGAAGGGATCCTTGGCGAAGTTGTTGGAAAAAAACAGAAGCATGTGGGTGGCCATGAGAACCAGTGATAAAGCCAGCCAGGCGATTTCTGGAACCAGCGGTCCTTAACTTTGCATGTCCGATGACAGAACTCCTCGTCACCTTTACCAGTTAAATTTGTTCCTGTGTCCACCCCATCATGGGACGGGGCGTGGTGGGTGGAAGCGGGGAGGTGTGTACACGCAGAACACCCACTGGGCAGGAACACGAATTCTCCACCCTTTTACCTCGTCAAAAAATGGATTGTTCCCTCTCTTGATTCTCGTTCGGTGTGTCTGGCCACAGATGTGGACTTTGACCACAGGCCGTATGTTGTTGCCACTGAGCTGTCGGCCCTCAATCACTCGGACCCGGATCTGCAACACGGAAGGGCGTGGTTACTGACTGTGCCAGAGGGTGCTGTACGGGGATCCTCAGGTTGCTTTAGGTCTTTGGCCTGTAGGATGGCTGCAAGCAGGTCAGGGGGCTCTGCAGTCTACGGGGGCTCACGGCCTATGAGGGGCCGCCTGCATCATTCCTATGACGGGTACAGGATGAGGCTGGACCAGTAGGTGGCAGGGTGGTTACAGTGCTGGACTTCCGTCCACATCGCGCCTGTGGTCGGAGTCCTGGACTCAGCAGCTTAGAAATCATGCCAGGCACACGTGTGTGCATGCCCAAATCCTGAGAGAATGGAGGGGAAAGGGTTGTGGTGTGGCCATCCACACTGGGAATGGTTTCTCATTTTTCCCCTCCGTCTCCAGGGAGCACACACACCTTACGGCAAAAACTTAAAAATAAAAATAGAAAAAAGAAAAGCCAAAGGCAGTCATGGGGTGGGGATGAAATGGTTCAAAGCTGGCATTGGAAAGAACAGGGCCAGGCCGAGGGTCTGCAGACTCCAGCCCCTTCCCTGGCCTCCTGAGACTGGCCATGCACACATTCGCTGCGTGCAGCCTCCCAAGTGTACGGCAGCCCAGAGTTAGGATAAACGGGCTCTCCATGCTTCTATTCTATTACTCTTGCCTTCCAGCAGTGGGAAGGAGATATCTAGTCTTATTCCTCTGAAAAACCTCATCTGGCTCGACTCAGCCCACCCCCGCATGCAGAGGGAAGATGGAGAGCCGTCCTCACTGGGTTTGTGCACAGCTGTCCCTCCCCCCTTGCTGAGCTGCCGGCCTTAGGAACAGGTTCATGGTAACATTGCAGGGGCCGGAAGACGGGCTGTGTGGTGGTAAACGAGGATGCAGGACCCCGGGGCTGTCTCTACCTGGAAGTCCTGTGGCTTGTTGGACAGCATCCGCCGGCTGTTCTTCCCCTTGGTGAGCCTCCGTGCCAGCTGAGCCTCTGACACTGTCCCCACTGGCCCCCTGGTCCCAGGGCTCCGGACGGTTCCATCCATTCTGTCTTCTTCACCTCCATCTTCTTCCTCTTCTCCTGTAATACCCAGAGGGGATGCATTAGAGATGGCCCTTACCCTGTAAGTGTCAGAACACCCGGGTTTCTGTGACAGAGTTTTGCTTGCCATGTTGTTTTCAGTGACCCTGAGGTGGCAGGTGAAGGAGTGCTCTTGGTGACACTGACTTGCGACTCAGGTACAGTTTCTTTAGGCAGATGTGTTCATGACCTATCAGGGCACTCACTCAGGCTGTCTTCAAAGAGACCAAGAGAACACCAGAGACCACAGGGATGGTGGAAGGACCAGCCAGGAATCACTGGGACCCAGCCTACGGCCAGCAGGACTTTCTGCAGTTAGGACAGAGAAGTGAAGAAATCCTGTGGCGAACCAGAGCCTTGGAGAGAGACTGCTCCCCCTCCTCTGCAGGCCGTCTCCCTAGACCTTCACTGGTGAGCTGTTGCACCTCTCCTTCTGGCTGAGCAAAGCGCAGATACCCGCTCCAGCCTCATGGTGGGTGGGAAACCCACCTTGTTATCTATCTTGCCAAGCAGACCAAGGGGGTCACCTTGCTCTCCCCTGGGTCTCCTGGTTCGTCATTGCAACACACAGCTGTCCCCTGGCTTATCTGCCGAGCTTCCCCTCACACACAGGCGAGACATTGTCCCTGCTTAGCAGAAAGAGTGACCCCTAGCCCACCACATCGGCATTACTTAGATCCCACTTCCTCCAGATTCCAAACATCTGGTCTCTCTCAAGTACCTCCAGTGGTTCCTTCTCCATGGGGGGCCTTCCCTCTGCTTTCAAGTATACTCAGAACTTTCTCTCCTTAAAAAAACAAAACCAAAATCAACTCTGCCTACTACCTCTCTTTTCTTTATTCACAAACTCTTTGAAATTCACTAACATACATTATATTTTCTTTTTAATTTGGCTCTAGGTGCATATGCTCACCAGAGATACACAGAAAGAGGGAGATACAGAGACAGAGACACAGGCAAAGTGAAAAATTACCCCTCAGGGGGATGGCCATGCCGCAATCCTTTCTCCACCATTCTCCTCTCAGGATTTCAGGCATGTATGCCCATGCACCTGGCATGTTTTTCAAGCTGCCAGGTCTGAGAGTCAAACTCCCTAGTTGGCCACATGGGATCCAGCTGCCTTAACCACTGTGCCATTGGCTGGCCCAACTTTTCTTTTTTTTAATAGACAAACTTTTTGAACTCCTGGTAATTTCTACAATATAACTTAAGAGAGCCTAGAAGATTAAATACTTTATCCAGGAAAAAAATCCACATTGGTGCATCCACTTTGGGATTCTGAAACTCCTCCTTTCCAAGGCTAAACCATGCAAGAGATTTAATCTCCACACGGAGTCACCTGTCAGCCATTCACATCCTGGCATGAATTAGCTCGATCAGATTGTCATGTAGCATGTACTTTAAAACTTGGGCTCTGGGGCCATGCTGCCTGGGCTCAAACCCCAGTTTAAAGTCATGTGAGTCTAAACAAGCTTCCTATTTGCCCTAAGCTTCAGTTTCTTCATTTGTATAAAGGGGGAAATAATAGTATCTACCACAGGCCATCATAAAGTTGAATTAATCAGAATGTAAGCCTTTAACATATATGTGCCTATCACAGAGAGGCACCCAACAAATGAACTTTTGATATTTTTCTCTATTATTTTTCAAAAAATTATTTAATTTTATTATTATTATATATTTTTTAAAATTTGGTATTTGGCACACATGTGAGGGAGAGAGAGAGAGTGAAAGTCGTCAGGCTTGGGTCTCAGACTACAGTCGGCCATGAGTCCAGCACCTCAGCCAGCATCTTATCTGCTGGCCCTGAACTTTTTTTATTTTTAATTTTACTGATCCATCAGTTTTGGCTAGTGTCTATGTCTGTCTGGGCTGCTATAACAAAATACAATAAGCTGGGTAGCTTATCAACAACAGAAATTTATTTTCTACAGTTTATGAAGTTGGGAAGTTCAAGAGGGAGGCACCAACAGGTGTGACGCCTGGGAGGGTCTGTTTTCTGGTTTGTGGATCGTGCCTTCTCACTGTGTCCTCACATGGAGGAAGGGGTGAACAAGCTCCCTGGAGCCTCTTTTCCAATGGTACTAATCCCACACAGGAAGGCTCTACCCTCATGACCTAATCACCTCCCCAAAGGCCCCACCACCTAATACCATCACCTTGAGCATTTGTCAACACGCTATTTTTGGAGGGACCGAAACATTCAGACTACAGCATTTGGAAGAAGAGTTTTTATGGAGCACAGAACACTTCCCAGGAAGCAGCAATGGATGAGGGATAGGACACGAGGGCAGAGGGCAGAGGGCAGAGGGCAGAGGAGGAGAAAGAAGCAATCACAGGAAGAAAAAGGTCTCCCTAAATGTACTGCTTCACAATTTAACCCAGGGTGAATCTTCCTCCAACTCACTCATTTGGTCATGCTTAGCCCACCCTAGCTTAGCTCTGTACTTCGAAGGTCAGTCATGAGCTCTTCCTGCTAAGCTTAGTGCTCTTTTCCGAATCCTTGTAGTTGATCTTCCCTGGCATTGTCCAGGGGGAAATGATACTACAGCATGATTTTTTAATCCCTCTATGGGTTACCTTTATGATGTAGTCTGCAGCTACTGTGTCTAGATTCCTCATGTGATCAACGAAGCTACTAGCACTCCTACCCTTCACCTCCACTCCCTTCCCCCTTCCACTTAGAACCTCCACCTTCTGTAGGTTTATACTGCAACACCTTGATTTTGGATTTCTCTGGATCATTGCAGCTCTTCTCCCACTGCCCTGCCTGAACCTGCTCATGTCTTTCCCTGGTCCCCCCCAATCTGCTTTCTCCTCGAGTTGTGACCCCCACTCCTCTACCTTCTGCTCCTTTGACTCAATACTCCTGGCTCCACACCTCCCATTCCCTTTAAGAAGACACGCACCTACAGAATGTTACACTAGAAGGGACCTTAAGAAAGTCTTTACCTCTTTACAGATAGAAAAGCTGGGATTGGGGAAGTTGAGGTGACTTCCCATGTTAGGTTACCAGGAGCTGAGATGAAACTTGGGTCACATCTTCACCCTACCTCACTGGTACAGAGCTGGACCAAAACCAGGCTGTGAGGGAGGAAGATGTCTCCTCCTAGTGCATCAGCATCTTTGTCAAGACACTGGGAATGGCCCATAGAAGCCAAAGAAAGAGAAAAGCTACCTTTGTTCTCTGCAAGATGAGCTGGGTCTCTTCTTCTCTACTCTTAAGGAGACTTCAAAGGAGGGGCCTGGGAGCTGTGAAATATTGCTTTCAGGGACTAAAAATGAAGATTTTCTGCTGAGACTTCACTCTCCAGATTCATTTCTAGAGAGAGGCAGAAACCCAGGCCCTTCTGAGATGGCTACTGAACTTGAGCTGTGAAATACTGCTTTCAAGGACTGAAAATGAAGATTTTTTTTCTGCTGATACTTCACCGGATTCATTTATAGAGTGGTAGGGCAACCTCTGGTGAAAAATGGAACAGAAGAGAGACTGCAGATCACCTCCTCCTGCATGCCTGAACACTCAGATTGAAATTTGAGAAGTAGAAAGGAATGCACAACCCATCAGATGACCAGAAATTACCGCAGGGGCACAAGAAATATGGGAAAGCAAGAAAATACCTCTCTTCCAAGGGAAAAGAATAACTCCTCTTCATCCTCAGACAGTACAATGGAACTCACAGAAATGTCACATAAAGAATTTAGAATATTCATAGTGACGAAGTGACAGAGATGCAAGAGAAGAGAGACAATGAACTCCAGAAAATTCAGGAGAAAAAAGACGACGAGTTGCAGGAGGTAAGGAAGTTCTTGAGGAAAGGGGAAATACACACCATAAAAGAGAACCGAATGGTGCTGTTAGAGATGAAGGCTACAATACAATAAATCAAAATCTCTCTTGAAAGTATTAAAAGTAGACTAGATCATACAGAAGATCGAATCTCAGATGTAGAAGACAGAATCACTGGTCTAGAAAAATCTACCACAAAGACTGAGAAAATACCCCCCCCCCCCCCAATGAGAATAATATACGAGAAATACTGTATACCATTAAATGCCCAAACATCCGAATAATGGGTATCCTAGAAGGTGAAGAGACTAATAAGGGCATTGATAATCTGCTCCATAAAATCCTGGAAGAAAACTTTCCAAACCTAGAGAGGCATTCAAAGATCCAGTACCAAGAAATACAAAGGACCTCAAATAGAATCAACCCAAGAAGATCTTCTCCAAGACACATTATAGCCAGATTGATCAAAACCACAAAGACAAGATACTAAGATTGGCAAGTGAGAAATGTCAAGTTACCTACAAAGGATATCCCATCAGGCTAACAGCAGACCTCTCATTGAAAATAAGGCAAAAAAAGAAAGAATGGAAAAATATATTCAAAGTGTTAAGGAAAAACAATTTCAACCAAGAATACTATACCAGCAAGATTATCCTTCATATGGGAAGAAAAAACAAGAACATTCTCAGATAAACAAAACCTGAAAGAACTTACCAACACCAGACAAGCTCTCCAAGAAGTTCTGCAGGGAGTGCTATACCAGGAAAACTAAATACAGACACACAGAAATAAGAGTTCAAAAACAACTAAGAAAATGGCCAACTTAATGGTAGGGACGAGCCTGGAGTTGAATGTTATCTTCCAGAATTTAAACGGGAAGATTGGACCACAACAGAAAACAAAGTACATGAGATGAACTGGTGAAATAGAATCTTATACCTTTTGACTAAAACATGACTGATTTTCTTCTATGCTTTGTTTTCTAGATTTAAGGATTTTTTTCTTGTCTTGAGCTGCTGATAGGTTCATATACCTACTATGTGAACAGAATCCTAACCTGTTCCCTGGCTTTAAGTTCTAAGCAACATTCTCTTAGCATTTTTAAAATTTCGGTTTATTAAAACTAAAACTGCTTTTCTTGAAATTAAAAAATATATTTTAAAAATACCTATTTAATTACTGTAGTAAACTATATAGCATCAGCTAGGTGCTATCTTATAGTATATTCATTCTACTTCACAGATATGTATATATCAGCTGAACTTGCTATTGAAAGTAGTTAGATTAATTAAGATACTTTGTGAATAAAAAAAAAGATATGGGGGGGAAAAAGGAATGGAAAGCAACTGTAGATACCAGAGACAGCCTGGGAGGAAGGTAGGAAATGGGAAAAATATATAGAAGAAATGGAAAAATATTTGTTGATGATAACAAAGCATGATTAAGCCACTATACAGTGTATTCTGGATGAGAAATCACATTTTGTGTGCTGTGATGATGCTTAATGAATGAATAAATTAATAATAAATATATATATTTTTTTGGAAAGGTTTTTCGCTATAGGGCGCGCGCACTCGCCAGACAGACAGAGAGAGACATAGAGACAGAAAGCGAGAAATCACCCCCCAGGGGGTTTGGTCATGCCGCAATCCCTTCTCCTCCATTCTCCTCTCAGGATCTTGGGCACGCACACACACGCGCCCGGCGTGAGTTTTAAGCCACCGGGTCCGGGACGCGAACCGCGGTCGACTACGTGGGAGTCCAGCGACATAGCCATTACGATAACTGCTGGTTCCCAATAATAAATAAATTTTAAAAAGAGGGGCCTGCCTGCTGCCTCATAAGGCCCTAGGTCTGAGCTCCCAGAATGCCCTTCTTCCTACTCTCCATCAGGTGAGTTCTTCTCCTCTTTCAAGTTCTGGTGAGATGCACTGTCCTCTGGCAGGCTCTCCGTGTCTCCCAGATGGGGTGAATCAAACCCCCTCCTGCTCTCCTTATAGTGCTCTTTCTAGTCCTCACCACGTAGTCTTGCATCTATTTGTTACCTTGAAGGCTTCCCCCGTTCCCAGATGCCTTCAGAAGCGGAGGGCTTGCTGCTTTCTCTTTCTCTCTCCCCTCGTGGCCTACACACGCCCTGCTAAGTGTGGAATGCGTACATGAATGAGGGGCCAAGATCCTGACCCCTGCATGCTCCTTTGGGAGCTCCTCAGCAGTCTGGCAAAGCTACTGCACAGTTCTGGGGAAAGGGCCCCCGATGGCTAAGGGGTGCTCCTCCTAGACTGGCCACCAGCCTCAGGGAAGCAGTGAGGGTCAGGCTCCCCTCTGCAAACCTGTTCTGAACAGAGCTATGGTTGGGCGAGTAGCTTTCAGGTTCCTTCAAACAACCAAGACTGACTTCCTTCGATCATCTCAGGTCAAGTGAGACTTTCTCCCCGCTGTGAACTACTCCATTTTGGCTCAGTGGCTGTTTAGGGCGGCTAGCAGGGGAGAAAACGGGGGTCAATCAATCCCTTTGGCACACTGGACTCTGGACAAGCACTTTTTTTTTTTTCCACTTCTTCTTCTTCTTCTTCTTTTTTTTTTTGAGAGGTTTTTGCTATAGGGTGCGCGCACTCGCCCGAAAGACAGAGAGAGAGATAGAAAGTGAGAAATCATCCCCCAGGGGAGATGGCCACGCCGCAATCCCTTCTCCTCCATTCTCCTCTTGGGATCTTGGGCACAAACACACACCCGCCCGGCGTGAGTTTTAAGCCACCGGGTCCGGGACTCAAACCGCGGTCGACTACATGGGAGTGCAGCGACATAGCCATTACACTAACTGCTGGTCCCCTGTACAAGCACTTTTTAAGTGGATGCTCTGGGATCAGAATGATGATAATGAAGAGCCCATTTCTTCTGGAAACATTTTCTCCTGTTCAGACTTTAGACTAAAGTGATGGAAACCAGCTTAAGCCATGGCAGCGGCCAGCATCCCTGCATGGCAGGAGAAGGTATTTGTGCAGGAAACCTCCCCTTGGTGTGGCAGGAAGCTAAGCAGGATCAAACAATGCTGCGCTAAGTGTTCCACAAAGAAGGACGCCCGAAGGCACCGCCAAACACACCCTTCTGCGCAAGTTGCTTCTTTACCACGTCAGCGGTTGTGCCAAAGTGCCTGTCAGTGAAGCCCAGGCATGAACCTGATCCACAGCCAAGGGGCTCTATAGAGAACGACTCCTTCCTGACTACAGAGGGCAGTGCAAAGTGGGGAACCACTGACTAGAAAGTCGCTGGTTGTATTCGTTTCCCACAGCTGTGGCAACAAAGTGCCCAAGTACTGCAAAGTGGGCACAATGGAAACCTACTCCCTGACGGTTCCAAGCCCTGGCAATCCAAAATCAACGTGCTGGCAGAGGCCAGACGGTGGTACAGAGTAACGGGACTGGACTCCACGGAAAGGTCCCTGGCTTGCTTCCAGGAGCTATCCTGTACAAGCTGGGTGCACACACATGCCCGTGGTCCAGGCTAGCTGGGGCTGGGAGTGGACTGTCCCTGAGGACTCTATTGGACATTACTATTTTTTTTTCTCTCTTCCCCACCAAAAAAAATTGTATATATAAATATTTCTTTCTTTTTTTAAAGGGTGTTGGCTGGCCCAGCAGGTGTCATGATGGTGAAGATGCTAGACTCCCACATAGCCGACCATGGTTTGTATCCCAGACCTAATAGCTTGAAACTCACACCAGGCACACATGTGTGCATGCCCCAAATCCCAGGAGGAGAATGGACAAGAAGGGATTGTGGTGTGGCCATCTCCCCTGGAGACTGATTTCTCACTCTCCCTCTCACTGCCTGTCTCTGGTAAGCGCATACACACTATGGCCAAAACCTTAAAAGGGGAGGGGGGCATTGACATTGAACATGCTCCTTCTAAAGCCTCTTAGGGAAGAAACCTTTCTGTCTCTTCTAGCCAGGGGCCTCTGGAACTCCTTAACATACCTCGGCTTGTAGCCATACCACTTCAGTCTGTTTTCTGGTCACGTGGCCTTCTTCCTGCGTCTCTGTAAGCCCTCTTCTCTCTTGCCCAGCTTTTAGACCGGTTGGATGGTGTCACAGTCAAGCACTCGGTGTTGGGAGCTGGATCCCACATAGCTGACTGGAGTCTGAATCTCAGCCCTAGTGGCCTGAAGGCATGTCATATATGTGTATATGTGTGCCTGGGGCCTGAGGGGCAGGAGAAAAGGAGGAACAGGGGTTGCAGCAATGACCACTTCCCCTTGGAGGGTGACTTCTCTCTATACATTTTTCTCTCTTTCTCTGGCAAGCACACATGCCATCTGACCAAAAAAAAGTAAAACAAACAAAGCAAAAACTTACCTAGCTTTTGACTGCAGCTAGCACTGATCTGTCTCCTTCCTGAGTGAAGGCAACTCCTATGTGACCCACACTGTTACAAGGGATGGTTTCCTCGGCCAGTCTGTGGCGTGGGGTTAAGGTGGCTGGATCCCACTTGGCCTAGCAGCCCTAACACATTGGGCACGTCTGCGTGCATGCCCAGAATGTCAAAAGAAGGGAGAGTTGGAGGAGAAGTGATTGCGGTGGGACCATTCCCCCTGGGGGTGAAGGATGGTCTCACTTTCCCTCTCTGTCTCTCTCAGGTGAGCACACAGGTGCAATCCACATCTCCAGGGGTTCTCAAAATGAGCTCCCAAATCTGCCTTCATCAGGGACACCATATTAGTTGGGGGGCTCCCCTCCAGGGACACCATATTGGTTGAGGGGGGCTTCCCTCCAGGGACACCATATTAGTTGGGGGGCTCCCCTCCAGGGACACCATATTGGTTGAGGGGGGCTTCCCTCCAGGGACACCATAGTAGTTGGGGGGCTCTCCTCCAGGGACACCATATTGGTTGAGGGGGGCTTCCCTCCAGGGACACCATATTAGTTGGGGGGCTCCCCTCCAGGGACACCATATTGGTTGGGGGGGGCTTCCCTCCAGGGACACCATATTAGTTGGGGGGCTCCCCTGCAGGGACACCATATTGGCTGGGGGCTCCCCTTAGGAGAGCTGCATTAGGCCCTCTGGAGAGAGCTGCCAGAAAGATGTACATGAGAGCTCACCCTAAATTTGACTTTGTCTAGAACTGAAAACTGCTTGTCTATATGAGCACTTTGATTTTTCCTAAAGATTTTGGGGAAAAAAAAAATAAAACTGACCTAATACTCTCAGTCTACTGGCCAGAGCCGCTTGATAAGAAGCCCAGTGCAGGAAATCGTGCCCACATCAATCTTCTAGCACATGGATCATTCTCAGATCAGCTCTGACCAAGTCCCCTTGTTCAGAAAATGCTCCCTGGATTCCCATGGTGTGTCCTTCAAGGACAAATGTCTCAGCTCAGCACCTCCTTAGGAACCTGATTCCCTTTCAACTCACTTCTCATGAACCAGGCACTTTGGTCTATTCAACATGTTCTCCAAAGTGCCCTTCTTGGAAAAAAAAAAAATTAAGCCATATCCACTGGCAATCTATCATCCCTCCATGTAACCAATCAAGCATTATTGAACAATTTGGATTTTCCAAGCTGAGCTAAGCACTAAGAATATACAGTTGAACTACTTAGAAAAAGTACTTTCTCTAAGTTGTTTCCTGGGTAATCATTTGCTTAGGTCTCCCTGGGGGAAATTTATTACTTTCAGCTCTGAGCTATAACTATTTATGTTTCTATCTTACCTATCTATCGAACTGTAAGCTCCTTGGTGGCAAAACAATGCCTTTTCTCACCTCCTTATTCCTCATGGACCGGAATCAACAAGTGTTTTCTAAACTGGATCAAATTTTATCTCAAGCAAAGCAACTTCAGTGTTCACGGAATGAAATAAATTTAACCAGGGAAGTCTGGCTATGAATGAGGTTTTGCATTTCTCCAGTTGGACAAAACATAATTTTAACAGATGGTTCTTCTGAAATAGATCTAAGAGTCTCAAAATAGTTCATTCGGCCACAGTAATGTAGGCTCCGGTGAGGCCGACTGACACCGGGTGAATCAAGTTGCCACGGTGTTGCCATGTTAGTCTTGAAGAGATGAAGTCTGTACTCAGGGTCAGCCCAGCCCTGTCACGGGAACAGTTCTCAAGGTGGGCACTGAAAGGGACACCTCTGACACCACACACTTTCAGTCAAGCCACCAATACCCCAGGGTCTGCACCTTTCTCGATAGCAGAGCTCCAAGAAGGCATTCTTTCAAAACATCCCCTGTGGTGTTTAGCCCCTGGGATCTATGGCCAGAACCAGTTCCTTCAACTTGCAGTGAATTTTCCTGAAAAATCCTCACTCGTATGCTCTGTCATTAATATTGGAAGTTCTCCTTTGCAGGAGTCACTATGTGGACGGTAACCTTGAAATCAGTATCGGGAGTTGCTGACCATAGCTGTCTCAGGAGGATGAGACTGAGAGAGCTGTTCTGTGTCTTGTATTTCTGTGAGGGTGCCTTTTTTTCCCCATAAAGCACGTTCACTGGTGGTTTCTCAGAGAGGGGCTGTGTGCCCTTCCCTTCTCGTATGGCTTCTCACAGACAGCTGCCATCTCCCCACTCGGGCAGCTCCACCAGCCTTCCGGGCCCTGTCAGGGCAGACAGAGAGCACAGGAGCGTGACAACATGGCAGCCTTCCTCCGGAGGGGTTGGGCTGGGCCTTCATGAGGTCAGCTTACCTTCCCCTGGGGTTGGGGCTGGGCCTTCATGAGGTCAGCTTACCTCCCATGCCTGGCACGCTGGTCGCACTCGGGTCATTTGGATGTGGAACTGAAGGTGGGTCATAGCCGACCACCAAGTCAATGGTAGCCTGTGGAGAAATAAGTCATTGCAGGTAGAATCAGCACAGGCATCGGAACGTATGAACTCGATGCAAATCGATTCAGCAGGAGTCCACATCTATGCCTATTTCCTAGTGTGAAGAGGAAGGGGGAGAGGTGCAGATGCTTGGCTGTTTCTGTCTTCCCACACAGGGGCCAGGGCTGAGTGGGAAAGGTACTTCCTGTTACAGGCTGCCGAGCATCACCATTGTGAAAGGCGGCCTCACACACTGGGTGAAGCTGTGGCAGGCAAGTGTGAACTGGCTTGGCGGCCTCCATCCCAGATGGAGAGATGGCCTCTCACTGCAGGCTGTAATGACATGAGCTCGTCTTACATGATTCATTTACATGGTTGCCCACAGTCTTATTTTCTAATTTTTAAAAAATAATTATTTAATTTTATTCATTCATTCATTCATTCATTCATTTTTAATTTTATCAGAGAGAAAGACAGAGAGAGAGAGAGAGAGAGAGAGAGAGAGAGAGAGAGAGAGAAAAGAAAAGTGAGAAAGCAAGCTACCGGGTCTAGGACTGGAACTGTGGTTGGCCATATGGGAGTGTCCAGTGCCTAAACCACCATGTCACCTGCTGGCCCTGCCCATTGCCTTATTAATTGCTGAGATTTATTTTTGCACTTCCTTCTAAAAAGTAATTTTAAGTGACAAACACAAAAACAGTATACAACAATATGATTCTTAAAATAGGCAAGGGAGAATTAATCCTAATTAAAGAGGAAACAAATATGTAAAGAACCATAAAGGTAAACATAATTGCCATCTCTCTTACATAAACTGTGACCCCAAGATACCTGGAAGCCAAAGCAAAAAGGGAAATAATATTATGTAACTTTCATTATCGGAAAGGAAGAAGCATGCTAGTTCCTTACAGGAAATAAAGTTATCCCTGTTTATAAAATCTGACATAAATTTCTCATATAGGGCATTATTTTAGGACAGCTTCCTATGCTTTGATATTTCAAAAACCTACAAAATTTCAGAGAAGTTTGCCAGTAATAATCAACACGAAGCTGCTAACTTTTATTTGACCAAACACATACCCACAACTTTCATCACAAAGGAAAGGAATTTTGACACCAAAAATGAAGAAAGGCAAACCTCAGAATAAAGGGATTATTTTGCAAATAATGACGGCTCACCTGCACATACAAACACATACTCAGCAAGTGGCCAGAAAAAAATATTTTTTTAAAATCAAAATAATATTTATTTCTTCCATGAGCAAGAAAAACAGAAAGAGCCAGAGAGATGCCCCCCTAGTGGGGTCCTGATGTTATGATCCACCCCTCACCTTCAGCCAGCACAGATCACGGGCAAGTGCATGCCCAGTGTACTCAGGGACGTCTCTGGACTTGAACCAGGAACCTTCCCAAGTGGGATTGCTTCTCAGAGGGTTGTGTTTTACTGTTGCACACATGCCACCACTGCCTGGCGCCATATGTAGGACATGCTTACACTAAAGAAGTATTTATTGTTCATCTGAAATTCAAATTTAAATATACATCTGATACTTCCATTTGCTAATTTTGCTACCTCTGCTAAAGTCTAACACACACACACACACACACACACACACACACACACAGCATAGCCCTTATTTTTCCCATTTGTTTGCTCATCAGTAAATATCCCCTCACGAATGAGCACATTCTGTGACTGACTTAGAAGTACTGACTGAAAGGTACTGAATGTGGATAATATGTGGCCCCAACCACAGTTCATAGCAATAAAGACTAATGGAGCTGCATCGTACGCTACCTACGTTGGAGACCAAGGCCACGACGCAGGCCAAGTGCAGGGAGAGCGAAGGCTCGGCTGCTGAACCTAATCTAACACTCACGCTTCCCAGATCTAGAGGAGCGTGTGATGGCGCATTCCCTAGACTGGGTTCCTGGTAACCCGTGGGCTCCCAGGAGTGCTCCAGGAACCCCCAGCAGGCCTAGGCCCTTACGTTCCTTACACAACAGCTCTGACATTTTAGGATTCTACATGTGCTCTCTGCTTAAAAAAAAAAAGCAAGCAGTGAAGTCACTGACTTATACCATCTTTCCTGAGTATCATTCCTCTCAGCCAGGTTTGGGTAGAGAGAAGGTGGCCGCCATTTTGAATTTAGATGTTATTATTAAGGTGCTGGTTCCTGGCAAACCTCTAAATTTTTGAGACAGAATCAGAAAAGTTGACATTCCCTCATGGACATCAAGCCTACAAGGATCTCCTCTTTTAGTAAATTTTTCTCCTTTTGCCCCCAAGCAAAATAAGGCAATTGGAAAATGAAGGGATTAGGATTATGGGTCTGGCATGATAGCTTTATGAGCACTTATTAATAATAATCATGAAATCTGAGCCTGTGACACTTGAATTACTTTTTTGTAAACGTGCTTGAGAAAAATTCAGACATTATCAATATGCACTGAGAGAGGCTGTGATTAGAATGTATTTAGCAACTTGGGGCCAACAGATGGTATAATGGTTACATTGCTGGACTCCCACATAGTTGACCGTAGTTCAAGTCCCAAACCTGGCAGCTTAAAACTCATGCTGGGCATGTGTGCATGCCTGTCTAAAATCTTGAAAGGAGAATGGAGGAGAAGGGATTGCATTGTGGCCACCCCATGGCAGGGGGGAGGGGTGATTTCTTACTTTCTGTCTCTGTCTCTGTCTCTCTGGCAAGCACACACGCCCTATAACAAAAATCTCTCTCTCTAAAAAAAAATTAAAATAAAAAATATTCAAATATTCAGCTACTGGGACCAGCAGATGCTGTAAGTGGTTATGTTTCTGGACTACCACATGGCCAATCACAGTTTGAGTCCTGGACCCGGTGGCTTAAAAAATCGCACAGGGACGGGACCAGCAGTTAGCATAATGGCTATGTCGCTGGACTCCCATGTAGTCAACAGCAGTTCGAGTCCCGGACCTGGTGGCTTAAACTCACGCCAGGCGTGTGTGTGTCCGTGCCCAAGATCCCAAGAGGAGAATGGAGGAGAAGGGATTGCAGCATGGCCATCCCCCCTGGGGGGTGATTTCTCGCTTTCTGTCTCTCTGTCTCTCTTTTTCTGGCGAGCGCATGCCCTATAGCAAAAACCTCTCCCAAAAAAATCACACAGGGTTTGTGTGAGTACCCAAGATCCTGGGACAAGAACGAAGGAGAGGGGATTGCAGTGCAGCCATCCCCCCGGGGGGTGATTTCTCACTTTCTGTCTCTTGTCTCTGTCTCTCTCTCTCTGGCGAGCACACGGGCCCTAAGGTAAAAACTGCTCAAAAAAAATTTAGCTACTGATGAAACATAACATTAACATCTTGATGCTCCAAAGTGACATTAATAAAATAAATTCCATAGACTGTTTCAAAGGGTGTCTGACATACAGGGCCATATATAACCACACACATGTTAACACCCGCGCAGTAAGCACAGTCATGCCCAAGATGCAGACCCACTCAGACTGGAGCATTTTGTCAAAGAAAATTAAACCCATCAATTTGCTAGTTCCATGATTGAAACTATAAGGCCCATTTCATTTGCAAATTGATTACTTTATCTCAAAAACAGATTTCTGCTCTTTTTTTTTTTTTTTTTTTTAGTATAGTGAGCTAATTATCATTCATGCTCTTGCCCTCTCTTCTTTTTCTTTTAATTTGCCAAGGGCATATATTATGCTTGCCAGAGAGAGACAAACAGAGAAAGACAGGGAGAGTGGCAAGTATGCCCTCTCCAAGGCGATAGCCACACCACAACCCCTTCTCCTCTATTTCTTCCTCCTTTTGGGATTTTGGGCAAGTACACACACATGCATGGCATGTTTTTCAAGCCACTTGCTGGAGACTCGAACTGTCCAGTCAGTGGTGTGTGATTCAGCTGCCTTACCCACTACACCATGGACTGATCCTCATGCGCTTAATGAACTTACTCTCAACCACCTCACTTCAAAGCCCTTCAACAGAGGGGAGGTGCTCACCCCGGTCTCTTGCCCCTTTTCGTTCAGCAGGGAGATCAGTTTGTAGGGCAGGGATCTGCTCTGGTCGCCAATCAGGTCCTTCAGGGAGACAGTCGCAGTGCCAATCAGCCTGCAGGGAACAAGCACACGGCAGCCTGAGTAGGAAGCTTCCATTGACTCCTAAGACCCCACCGTCCTTGGTCTTCACGTGTTACCACTCAGATCACTTTGTAATGAACTGCAGGCTATTTTTTTTGTCACCCTGGCAAGATATTTTGGCAGTGAACACAACATATCTGTCACCACTTCTCCATAACAGGTGGTCATTTCAAGAGGCAAACTGGTGCTTACGAAGCTTGGACAAACCAGACTGGGCTGAGGACTTGATGAGAGGAAGACTGAGTCCGGTCCCCTGGAATCCAGGAGGGGAGGAAAGTAGGACAAAGCTCAGTAAGACTTTCCTCTGTCCTGGAAAGTGAAAAGGATGCATGGAACTTTGCCCACTTGTGAAAACGTCTCCCCAAGAAGACCTTCTCAAAGGGAAGGGGCTAACTTGCCACCTCTTATAATCCAGAGCAGCATTCGAAAGTTGGAAATGCACACGTCTCTCTCCGCCTGGACCCTGAGGGGTTACATGCAGTATCTACGCCTCACCCATGAATCTCTTACTAGGCTTGACACACTGGGACGAAGGACACTGCTGTCCCTGCTCCCTCGAGTGAAGCTCTCTAGAGACGGGGACCGTTCTGCTCACTACTCTAGATCATAGTAGGTACTTACCAGACTCTTACCGAACGCAGGAAAGACTAAGTAAGTCCACCTATATTGAGAATGACTATCCAGAACACTTCTTTTAAATAATTATTTTATTTAACTTTATTATTATTATTTTCCAGTTTGACCAGAGAGACAGAGACAGAGAGAGAAAGCGAGAAAGCAAGCCACCAGGTCCGGGATTTGAGTCCAGCGCCTTTAACCACCACACCACCTGCCAGCCCCCCAAAACACTTTTAAAGTTAGCACATGTGATCCAAATGTTCACCCAGCACACATTTCCAGGGAGTAAGTCAACCTAAAAATGTAACTTATGGAACACAGTCTGCAAATTGGGGTTATAACAAGAAATATGAACGAGAGGAGAAGATAAGAAGAGGTTCCCTTTGTGAAATGCAGTCGGAAAGGCAAGGAGAACCCACAGGTATACTCCCAGCGTGGATGCTGAAAAAGCAAAGGGAAATAGTAAGAATTTTCAAACATGACTTATATCTTGCCTATATTTGCAGCACTTTATACTGCACATAGCAGATACAACAGAACAGAAAATCCTAGAATAAAAATAGAAATCTAAGTATAGAATCCTTAGTGATAGAAGAGATTCCTTATATAAAAAATACCCCAGGTAAAAAAAAAAAAAAAAAAAAAAAAAAAAAAACTTCCGCTGAGGATTATTATATAACTCTGGACTTTGGGGCAAAAATAATCATCTTGTAGAGAAATAATTTATTTGATTTTAAAATATAGTACAGTTTCTTTGAAAATCAGGAAGTAAAAAAGTTGATGTCCACATGGGTACGTAGTTTGTGCAATGACAGATACACAAGCAGACTTCAAGGAGTATGGTAACAATGGAATTATAGTATGAGTTTACTTTGGTGCAAACACTTTTGAAATCCATGCATAGTTTTGCACAATAGGTGTTTCCCATAACCTTTTTGAAGACCTTTTGTATATTCATTTTCTTCTTCTTCTTCTTCACTCAATCTTCAGAAGTAGGACTAGAGGGCCTGCAAGTGGAGTGGTGTATAAGGCTGGATTCCTACATGGACAATCACAGTTTGAGCCCCGGACCCAATGACTTGAAAAATCATGCTGGATGCATGTGTATGTGCGTGTGCATGTCCAAAATCCTGGGAGGAGAGTGGAGGAGGGATTTCAGTGTGCTCATTCCCCCGGGGGGTGATTTCTCGCTTTCCCTGTCTTTATCTCTCTGTTTCTCTCCAGCAAGAGCATGCACCCTATGGCAAAAAAACTAAAAAAAAAAAAAAAAAAAAAGAAGGTAGGACTATATTGCAGAGCTGGGGTCTGTTACGTAAGCACATACACCCAGTGACTCAACAATGTGAGCAAGTGAGTTCACTTTCTGAATTGATATGCTATTTGCACATACCCGGGAATTGCCCTAGCACCCTATTGTACCCAGTGACACGGGCCATTTGCACATGGATCTTGGAGGCGTGCACTTTCTGGTATGGAACACACAAGACACTCGTCAACCACGGTGGACTCTCATTTTCTTAATACCACAGAGTCTGTAGTTGGAATGGAAAAGAAAAACATCAACTCCAGGGGAATAAGAGTGAGCTTTTCTGCCCATTTAGGTCAATACAAAGACGAGGTCTCCCAGTCAATGCTGAGAATTGGTGAGAATTTTAGAGAACATATTTTTTATGTGAGTATGTTCACACCGTGTAGTTTTTAGATTTTTGTTTTTCATATTTCCTTTCGTTATTTTTTATTTTTTATTTTTTTTTTGGAGAGGTTTTTGCTATAGGGCACATGCATTTGCCAGAAAGACAGAGAGAGACAGAGAGATAGAAAGCAAGAAATCACCCCCCAGGGCAGATGGCCATGCCACAATCCCTTCTTCTCCATTCTCCTCTCGGGATCTTGGGCACACACGCACACGTGCCCGGCATGAGTTTAAGCTACCGGGTCTGGGACTCAAACCGCAGTCGGCTACATGGGAGTTCTGCAACATAGCCATTAGGCTAACTGCTGGTCCCTCCTTTCCTTAGATTTTTATTCCTCTGACCTGTTGAGGACAGGCACCTATACATTACTCCATCTCCATCAGACAAAACAGGTGAGCTTCCAACACAAGCGAGAGTCTTGGAAATCTCTTCTAAGTCTCCCTCAGGCCACACGGTGTGAGTCTAAGAAAAATTTCTTCATATCTTTTTAAAATGAGATGGGAAGAGGAGCTGGCAGGTGGCGTGGTGGTTAAAGATGCTGGATTCCTACAAGGTCAACCGCAGTTTGAGTCCTGGACCTGGTGGCATGCTTTTTTGCTTTCTCTTTCTCCCTCTCGCTATGTCTCTGTCTGGTCAAATTAAAATAATAATAATAATAATAACAACAACAACAAATGGAATTAAATAAATAATTCTTTTTTAAAAAAAGGAGATAGTAAGTCTTGAGGTTGGCTAATTAAGTTTTGTTTGGGTTTTGGTTTTTCTGTTTGTTTATAAGCCAGTGAGCATGTGTACTTGTCAGAGAGAGACAGACAAAGAGAGAAAGAGAGCAAGAGAGAGCGCCCCCGAGTGGGGCATGGTAACCCCATAACCCATTCTTCTTCATTTTTCTTTTTGGGATTTTGGGCATGCACACACATGTACCTGGCATGTTTTTCAGGTCCCCTGGTCCAGCTCTTGAGCCATATAGCTGTCCATGTGGAATCTGGCTCCCTTAACCACTAGTCCATGGGACTGGCCTGGCTGATGTTTTAAGAACAACAAAATGTGGGGTTGGCCACATAGCCTAGTGGTTAAGGGAGAAGAACCCAACAGGGCCAGTCATATGGTTCAAATCCTAATCCTGGCAGCTTGAAAAACATGTTGGGCGCATATATGTACATGTCCCACATCTTGACAGGATGAAGAGATGGAGGAAAAGGGATTGCGGAGTGACCATGCTCCATCAGGGGCATGCTCCCCCCACTCCCTCTCTCCCTCCCTGTCTTTATGTCTCTCTCTCTGTCTCTCTCTGATGAGTGCACATACCCACTGGGAATTAAAAAAAAAAAAAAAAAAAGGTGGGAGAAAGAAAGAAAAAGAAGAAAATATAAAAACTACAGGTTTAAAAGTCATCTGGTTAGTATTAAAATGGCTAAATGAACATCTTCAAAAAGGCCTAGCTGTGTTAACCTGAGCGGGTTCGTGTCACTACACAGCTGGCTGCGCTGAGGCCACATGGGAGGCTGGCACTGGATTCCCGGCCTTTTCTAAAAGCCAGGTGAGGTGGCAAGGCCTGTGGTCCCAGCTACTCAGGAGGCTGAGTCAGGAAGATTGCAATACAGTGAGACCCAGTCTTAAGACAAAAAAAAAAAAAAAAAAAAAAAAAAAAAAAAAAAAATCTAACTAAATGAGATCCTACCTTTGAAAAACATGAAAACAAACGGGCCTTGTGGCCTGCAGTTCTGTGACTCATCGCCTGCCTTTGTGATTAAAATACTAACAGCACACACTTTGGGCATGTGCTGATTTGCTTTTGTGAAAGTCAGAATGACCCGGCTCTCGATCAGTGATAAATAAACCTTAGAACAAACCGTGCAGCAAGTCAGCACGGCGCAGAGGTGGGAGGAGGCAGGCCCAGCGTTTCTCACTCTCGGCACTACTGACCTCTTGAACCCGTGGCTTTGAGAAGCTGCCTTGTGCTATCAGACGACCAGCAGCATCCCTGGCCTCTAATGACGGGAAGCCCTAGTAGCAGCTGGGCCTCAGCCATCCCAAACATCTCTGTACTTTGCCCCACGTGCCCCCTCAGGGCCAAATGGCCCCTGGGGAACAATTCCTGTGGCAGCTCTACCCCTGCGGCCCCACTTTCTTGGCAGACTTGGCTAAGTCCTCAATTCTCTGAGCCTACTTCATTATTTGAAAATGAGTAGACTGAAATCAATAACTTCCCAGGCCTTGCCAGCTCTAGAAGTCTGCTAGCAGGCTGTGTATCTGATTTTTTTTTTTTTTTTTTTTTTTTTACATATGTCTATCCAGGAAACTGTCTCATGTTAAAAGTTTCTGTTCTGGGGGCCTACAGGTGTGGTGGTTGAAGCACTAGAATCCCGCATGGTTGACCGGGGCTCGAGTCCTGGACCCGTCAGCTTGAAAGTCATACTGAGCAGGTGTGCGTGCGTGCCCAAAATCCCCAGAAGGAAATGGAGAAAGGATTGCAGATTGGCGTTCCCACTGGGAGTTGTTTATTATGTTCTGTCTTTCTGTCTCCGGGGAGTACACACATACTATATAGCAAAATCTCTCTCTCTCAAAAAAAAAATAAATAAAAATTGTTCTATTCTCTTCAAGTCTTTGTTGTCTAATTTAGGAAAAAGTCACTTAGGACATGTCCATGTTGGATAATCCAGAAGGCAAAGCAGGGTATTGGCCTAGAATGCCATGGATCAAATTTAAATTCACACAGGATGTCAGGGGAAAGGTGAGGCCAATAACAGAAACGTGAAGTACTGTGAGTGATATGTGAGACGACAGGGAAGGGAGAGACTGTGGCTAACTGGAAAGAACTGCCTTGTCTACAGTGCGAAGCCCATCTGCTAACCTTTTATGGCCTTGCTGGTTTTATCACTTCCATTCTGACTCAGTCAACATCTGCCGGTTCCCCTTCCCTATGGGAGGGTAGTGACAGATCTCTGAGCAGGAATGGAAGGAAATTTAAAAGGCCAATTATAAAGTCTAACCTCGGGACCAGCAGTTGGCATAATGGTTATGTCGTTGGACTCCCAGGTACTAGACCTCGGTTGAGTCCCGGACCCGGTGGCTTAAACTCACGCGGGGCGCATGTGCGTGCATGCCCAAGATCCCGAGAAAATGGAGGAGAAGTCGTTGTGGCGTGGCCATCTCCCTGGGGGCGAGGGGGTGATTTCTCGCTTTCCGTCTCTCTGTCTATCTTTCTGGTGAGCACATGTATTCTATAGCAAAAATCTCTCCAAAAATAAAAAAGTCTAACCTCAATTCCTTCTTTTATGAACCTTAGTCCCATTTCCTAAGAGTTTTCTTTCTCATGATAAATTTCTGATGCTTTTGTAAGAGAGAGTTATAAAAGAAAACTTGAAAATTTCCCTTTTTTTTTCTGGAGTGAAGACAGTGTGTTTAGATAAAAGTCTGGAAAGACTTTAATCCCAAAGATATTTTTACAGCTAGGTTGAGCTGAGTTAAAATGCAAACAGTTACAATTTCCAAGAGCTTTAACTATGAGTTGCAGAAAACACCCCCTAGGGCTGAGTGTGCCTCTGCAGAGACTCGGGGCACGCCTAGCCAGGCTTATTTTCCATGACGTTGCCTGGATACAAAATACTGGGAAAAACTGAGAAAGGATGACTTGGCCTCCTACACAGGGGATAAGAACAGTTGAGTCTGACCACAAGCCAATTTCCTTTAAAGGAAGTGCGACTGAACCAAGAAGCTCTTTTCCTTCAGATTATTAATGTTCTAAATATGTCCACATGTTGTGGGGACAGTAACGGAGAAACTTTGCCCTGTATTTTCATGGAAAAATGAGAGTCTCCCCATGGACTCCACCCAACAGTAAAACAGATGGACGGCGTTCTGACAAGGAAACTTTAGAGGGAGCGACTCCAGGCCCGCTGGCTCTCCCGCTGTCCCGAGGAATTAATAAATGCCACATGTGCTCTAGGTGAGGCAAAGCCAGCCATGCTCTTTGCAGTTCAGTGTGCGAATGTCCCAGAGTTCTGGGCTGGGTCTCTCTGCAGCATGGAACTCATTCTAAGCAATTATGAGCAACGACTTGAAAACGAGATGCGAGAACTGGGAGGATAAAATAGTTCAACTGTAAACTGGTCAGCTCAGCCTTGCAAGCGTCGGTTAAGAAGACCTTTAACCATTTCTCCTCTCAAAGTAGGCGGAGTGTAGTCTGTTTAAAAAGAGAGCTGGACAGCGTCTCCACAGGACATGGGCGCCGTGCTAGCGCATGCCTCAGCGGTGAGTAAGGCCTCTGCTGGCCGAGGTCTCGGTCGGGGAGCGCACGTCGCCCGAGTCCTTCAGTGCAGCAAGGACCTGCCCACGGGGATTCCTGGAGGAGGGCCTGCTGGAAATTCCTTCATGAAGGAAAGAAAAAAAAAAAAAAAGAAAACACTGGAGGCTGGAAAATAAACCACAAGGTACCTGGTTTCTGCCTTTGGAGAGTACAGTAGTTTCAGTTTGGGAAAGTGACAATTCCCAACTGGCCCAGGGACGTTTTTTCAAGCTGCTCCCTGCCCCCTGCAGAAGACCTGAAAAGACCAGAACCTCCCCACCCTTGAAGCACTGAGCCTGCGGCCAGCTGAACCTGGTCATTCGGTCCAGGCCTGTGCAGCCCACCATGTCCCGGAGCTGGGCCCTGTCCCTTCCCCGTATTTAGCCCTTGCCCAGGCTGGTAAGCCCCAAGCTCCTCCCTGGTGCACCTTGTGAACTGGGCCAGTAGGAGAGGCAGTGGCAGCTGACAAAGACTCTGCTTGGCCGAGCATTAGTCAGGTTCTGGAACCTTCTCCTGTGTGTGCACTTCTTGTGAAATCCAGGTTTACTGAAGAACTGCGCTAAGTCAGGTGGGCAAGAACCCACAGTCCTCGGTATCGAATCACCCTCAATGTCTGATCAGGTGCCTCATCTTCCACCTTCACCCAGTTGATGTCTGATGGCCCTGACTTGTCTTCAGCAAGAACCTGCTAGATATTTTTAGTTAGAATCCCCCACCCCTGATGTTTCCTCAAAGTAATTTTCCTAAGATCTTTGTCTTTACTCATGAGAGGAAGAGAGAGGAGCACACCCCACAGCGTCTGGCCGTGCCACTCCCTTCCTCCACCTCTGCAGCTGGCAGAGTCTTGGACACTCACACAACTGCACATGATTCAAGTTGACTGAGCCAAGGATTTGAGCCCTGGTTGCCATGTGGCTTCCAGCACTGCAGTCCAGCATACTACCGCCCACACCTCCAAGGCTAGGCTGACAGTACTTTTCACAAAGCCATATCCTGGTTCTGAGCCACTGACCTAGCCTGGAGGTTGGCCTGGTCTGCAGGCTTTGGGGCCAGCATCTACTCTTTCTCCCAGCCCTTCCCAACCCTGGCGCTTCAGTGGCATCACTTTAATGCCTGGGAAAGCTGAGTGGGAGCCCATGGCCTTCTGGCCAGTGAGGCAATGAAGCCATGTTACTCCGTGGCTGCAAGGAGCAGGTTAATACCAACACACCTAGAGTGGCATGCAGAAGATGCTCGCCATTATTTCTTATGTAAATGGCTGAAACCTGCTACAACCTACTTCCACCTGACCAGTTGTCCTGTTCACTCAGTGTCCAGGGCCTGGGTCTGCCTGCCTCCCCTGACAGGTCACTGGAGCTCCCAGGCTCTGGCTCGAATCTGCAACCATTAGAATTGAAGTAGTAGTTTTTTGATTCATTCATTCATTCACGCGTTCAGTCATTTGCTCATTTGTTCACTCATGCACGTGGACCCTGATCAGGTAAGAGGGACAGCGAGGCATAGCTATTACCACCAGGCCTGACCGATTCAGACCCACTCTTGGACCCTAGGCTCCACACAGCTTAATCCACCCGCCTCCACTTGAAACTAAGCAATTCGGTAAGCCTCTCACCCACATTTCTCATCTGTGAGTTGGGGCTAAGACTGTCCACTCAGAGTTGTTACCAAAATTAACTGTGGGGGCCAGCAGGTGGCATAGTGCTCAAGGCACTGGACTCCCACATGGCTGACTGCGGTTCGAGTCGCAGACCTGATGGCTTGCTTTCTCATTTTCTCTTTCTGTCTTTCTCTGGTAAGTGCACATGCCCTATAGCAAATTAAATAATAATGACAACAATAATAAATTCAATAAAATAAACAATTATTTTAAAAAGAATGAAATGTGATTATGTATGGAATACTTTTCCACAATCTCTGGCACATGGAAACCCATGGAAAACATTAGCTACTATGCTGTTCATTAGAAAATCAAAGTAATTTTTCCTTAATTACGTCAAATTTGCCCTTATGTCTACCATTGATTGAGGAAGTATTACAGTCCCATCAGAAAAATGAAGAAGCTTGCCAAGAGTCACCCAACCAGTTAAATACCGGAGCCTAAATCCCCATTAATCTCATGATCGAATAGCTGGCTGCTTGCCGCCTCTCTTAGGCACGAATGTGGCTGGATTTCCTTCGAGGCAGGTTACCAGGTATTCTGTTGTCTCCTTACAATACAGCCAGACGACTGCCTGTCACGGTGATCGACACTCAGATGGTATCCTAACTCTGCTCTGTTTGTGTGGGGGGTGGACGTGATGGTGGTTTTGCATGCAAACCACACACATTCGGGGAGGAAAGAAGGCTAGAAATACAAACTTTCAGAGGGATAATTACGGTCATTTAATCTCAGACTTTGTCATTTTCTTTTCTAGCAGTCCCATTTGGACTTCGTTTTCTTTTTCATCTTCCAAGTCTCATACACCCTCTGCTTTCCTGACTCTCTGGAATAGAGTCATAGCACTTGCCCTACCGTCCATCTCTACTAGTGGTGGCATCTGTGCCATTTCTGGATCTGTTTCTTTTATTTTTTTAAGTTTTATTATTATTATTTGATTTCCTCTATGAGCAAGAAACAGAGACTTGAGAGAGACAGAGACAGAGAAGCAGTGCCTCCACCAGGGTCTTGACGACGGTCTACCTCAGCACCAGCCAGCCCTGGAGCACAGGCACACACGGGCCTCGCATACCTGGGAGGGGGTCTCCAGGCTTGAACCCAGGACCTCCCCACATACATCAGCCTTGCAGAACATCGCATTTTACCACTGTGCCACCATCCAGGCCCCAGTACACTCTGGATCAGTTTTGTTCTCGTTGTTGTTTTTAGTTTCTGCTAAGGGCAAGTTCCCACACCAGAGAGAGAAATAAAGTGAGAGAGAGGGAAAGTGAGAAACCACTCCCCGGGAGACGGACATCGTACAATCTCGTCTCCTCCACTCTCCTCTTGGGCTTTTGGGCGTGCATGCACATGCACCTACTCAAGCTCCAGGACTGGGACTCAAACCATGAAGTCGGCCATGTGGGACCCAGCCACCTTAACCACCATGCACAAGTTGGCTCTAGGTCAGTTTCTATTGATTGCTTTTCTCAGCATTCTTGAGGTAAAATCCTACTTCATGAGTAATAAGGTTTTTTCTCTTAGGCTGCTGGGAACATAAACTACTCCCAGCCCTGTGTGACTCCCATGGGCTACACCGTTTGCTCCTTCCAGGCGGTTCTTTCTCTGCCTCTGGTTTCACCTGTAAGTTCGGAATAGGACTGTCTAACTCGGAGCTGTTATGAAGATTACATGCAATTATGTGTGGGATAGTTTTAGCACAATCCTTGGCACAAGGTAAACCCACAGAAAACATTTGATATTACGTTATTCGTCAGGAATTGAAGTAATTTTTTCTTCATTACAAATTTGCAGATTATACCAAATTTGTTCTTATGTCTACCATTAATTAAGGAACTAGTATGCTTAGCTGAAGACTCGGGAAGCTCCCTGCAAATCTCTGGAGTGCCTTCTGTGTGTGTGTGTGTGCGCGCGCGCGTGCGTGTTTGTGTACGCGCGAGCATGCATGTGCGTGTGCATGTGCGTGTGTGTAGTCCTGTCTTCCAGCCACTCTGGCATCTCTAGACTCCCCTCTGCATATCTCCAACTCTGGAAGACAATCAGGATCCACACGGGCCCTCTCCCTGCACTGCAGCTGGGACCCGGGCGTCTCCAGGCACTGAGCTGGCACCCACACCATTCACCCCCCACCCACCCCCAGGGATCACTGTCCTGTGCCTACAAGGTCTCATGTTTGAAAACTAAGGCTGCATGTACTTTGTCTGGTTTCTAGGTATTGGGGGGATGTTATCACTGGTCCCCGTTTTGTCGCCTTACATAAGTGAAACTTCCAAGCTGGAATTTGCCCTATAGCAAATTAAAAAAAAAAAAAAAAAAGTCGAGAATACAGGTCTCGTGTGAATTAGCTGACTCTGACGCATACCTGCGGTGTGACCTTGAGCAATTTACTAAACCTCTCTGGGGAGAACCAGGACTTCACACGATGTCTATGAGGATCCAGTGGGATACGAGTGCACGGGGCTGAGTTACTCCTTACGTGACAGCCACGGCCTGTCTGCAGAGGAAGCTCTCGTTCTTCAGCCTCTGGGAAATCCTCCCACCCTGACATTTCAGCTGAAAATATTATTTTATGTCCATCATGTGCCCAAAAAGCTCTTCAGGCTCTTTTCCCACCCTGGCCCTTTTCTCACACTCATTCTGGTTGGCTGGTCAGACTATCATAAAGTGAGGACAGAGCTGCACTGAGCAAGCCAACCCCACTCCCAGTGCCCGAGTACGGGGTGGACGCTGAGCCAGCTGTGCAAGCTTGGACTGCCCGGTCTAGTCTGCCTGGCAAGGTTTGTTAACAGGCCCTGAGCGCTGACAGAGTGAGAGCAGGTATTTGCATAGCTGTCTCCATGGCAACAGGAGAGGCGACAAGCGGGCATTCCTTAAGCAGGAAAAGTCTCTGCCCCACCCTAGAGCCTCCAGGGAGAGCAGCCTTCCCCGGGGAGAGCAGCCTTCCCCGGGAGAGCAGCCTTCCCCGGGGAGAGCAGCCTTCCCCCAGGAGAGCAGCCTTCCCAGGGGAGAGCAGCCTTCCCCGGGGAGAGCAGCCTTCCCCGGAGAGAGCAGCCTTCCCCGGGGAGAGCAGCCTTCCCCAGGGAGAGCAGCCTTCCCCCAGGGAGAGCAGCTTTCCCCAGGGAGAGCAGCCTTCCCCAGCGAGAGCAGCCTTCCCCGGGGAGAGCAGCCTTCCCCGGGGAGAGCAGCCTTCCCCGGGGAGAGCAGCCTTCCCCAGGTGAGAGCAGCCTTCCCCGGGAGAGCAGCCTTCCCCGGGGAGAGCAGCCTTCCCCAGGGAGAGCAGCCTTCCCCAGGGAGAGCAGCCTTCCCCAAGGAGAGCAGCTTTCCCGGGGGAGAGCAGCCTTCCCCAGGGAGAGCAGCCTTCCCGGGGGAGAGCAGCCTTCCCCCAGGAGAGCAGCCTTCCCCAGGGAGAGCAGCCTTCCCGGGGGAAAGCAGCCTTCCCAGGGGAGAGCAGCCTTCCCCGGGGAGAGCAGCCTTCCCGGGGAGAGCAGCCTTCCCGGGGGAGAGCAGCCTTCCCCGGGAGAGCTGTGAGCACATCCTCAAAGGTAAAACTTTACGAGAATAGTCAAGAAGAAAATCTGGGGCCAAAACACATAAATATTTTGGACAGCTGATTCCCAGATGGTTTGATTTTTCTGGATTGCACAGGTAATCTGACCGAGAGCTAGGTGGCTGGTACAAACGAAGGCAAAGTTCACGCTTCCCAGCTGACGGAGGGACTCAGCTGCTCGCTGCAGTAAGGGCAGAGGCGAGGAGGGACACTGTCACCACACACGGCTCATTGCAGGGCAGGATCAGGGTGCCTTCCACTGGGAGCCAGGGCCCATCTACGCAGAGATTTGCAGGACAGAGAATGACTCCCAGTTAAAAACGCTTTCCCTGGGAACCAGCAGTTAGCATAATGGCTATGTCGCTGGACTCCCACGTAGTCGACCGCGGTTCGCGTCTCGGACCCGGTGGCTTACAACTCACGCCGGGCGCGTGTGCGTGTGTGCCCAAGATCCCGAGAGGAGAATGGAGGAGAAGGGATTGTGGCGTGACCATCCCCCCTGGGGGGTGATTTCTCGCTTTCTGTCTCTATGTCTCTCTCTGTCTGTCTGGCGAGCGCATGCGCCCTATAGCAAAAACCTCTTAAAAAAAAAAACAAAAAACAAAAAAAACCCGCCTTCCCCAGGGACCCTTTCAAGGGGTCTAAAATTCCCATTTTATCATCATCTTTAGAAAGTCACCGAAGCCTCAGTCCCAATGTCAACATTTCTGGGAAGTTAACCTGGTCAACTATTAGCAGCGGTTACGCCTTCACTCAGGTTAGTTTCTCAGAAAGGTCTCGAAGCCGGACTTAGAAAGACGGAGCAGGATAGCTAGGTTTTGTTGGGGACAAGAACTGGCAGAGGGTGCAGGGCGTGGCTCTCAGGGCAGGCCTGAGCAGGTGCCTGGGTGAAGCCGGGGAATGTAAGGGCACTAGGAGCCTGAGAAAAGTCGGGGGAGGAAGATAGGGAGGGGAGGGAAAGATTGACAAAATAACAAGTTTCATGTTTTGTCTAGAACTGAATTGACCTTTTTCTGTTATGCCTAAAAGTCCCCACTGTCCTAGTACCATAGCCGACACGTGGGCATGCGCTCTCTATACGCAGCAGATGTCGTAACAGCAAATGCAGCACACCACAGCCGGACGCGTGGAGCCCAGACTTTAGAAGACCCTCCTGAATCTGGGCCCGCTGTATTTTCTTTGTTCAGAACCAGAAAGGAAAACTTCCGGGTTCAGATGAACTGCACATCAACTCTGTTTCCAGAAATGCACCCAATGTCTGAAATGATGGTCAGGGTGAGCCTTGGGGGGAGGGAGGGTTGTCCCCATCACTGCTATCATCCAACGTCTCCACTGCAGTTTTTTTTTTTTTTAACTGAGATTTTTGCTATAGGGTGAGTGCATGTGCTCACTTGAGAGACAGAGAGAGAGAGAGAGAGACAGAAAGCAAGAGAGAATCACCCCCGCAGGGAGGATGGTCATGCCATAATCCCTTCTCCTCTACTCTCCTCTCGGGACATCTGATACACGCGCATGCATATGCGCCCTGTCTGAGTTTAAGCTGCCGGGTCTGGGACTCGAACCATGGTCTGCTACGTGGGAGTCCAGCAACATAACCATTATGACAGCTGCTGGTCCCCACCACTGTGTTTTCAACAGGTGTAAAATAAATATTTTCTGTTTTCAGTTTTTTGTCTGTTTTTAAAGAGAGATGTTTACTGTAGGCCACAGTGCATTTGCAGGAGAGATGGAGAGAGACAGGAAGATAAAAAGTGAGAAATCACCCCCTGGGGGGATGCCCATACCACAATCCCTTCTCCTCCATTCTCCTCTTGGGATTTTGGGCACGTACCCACATGGGCCTGGCGTGAGTTTTAAGCTGCTGGGTCTTGGACTTGAACCATGGTCAACTATGTGGGAGTCCAGTGATGAAACATTATGCCATCTGCTGGTCCCAATATATCCTGTATTCCATAGGAATAAAATAAACACATAATGGTCTCCAAATTTGTTCTCCCAACTCTCCAACAGGTTCCTACATACATCCTCTATCTACGCAGAAAATCTGAATTATCCTTTTAAAATATAAGGATCTCATAGTCAGAAGACTCAGATCATAATTGGCTTATTTTTCTATTTCCTGAACTATTGTAATTTCCACTTTTATAATAATTTTGATTTAAAAGACAAATTTATTTGTTTTTTTTTAACAGAAATTTTTGCTGTTAGTCTGCAACCTTTAATATCATTGTGTTGCCTTTAGGACTGATCAAAAGAAACACTCCAAAAATTGAGAATGAAGGCCTTGATGCAGCAAGATAGAAGTAATATAATCAACTACAGCCTCTTTCTGACAATAGTTTTCTAAATGGAGATGAACGTGGCTGCATTCGGATAGACGTCTGTATTTTATTTCCAAATGAAAACTTGCTTCTTTGGAAATAATTCATAAATGAAGGAAAAATTTGTTTCCTCTTTTGTCTGAATAGAGGAGTGTCATTCTTGTAAGATGTACCATGGGTTTGGTGCTGTGTAACAAAACGAACTGTAACTGGCGCGTGGTTCAGAATACACAAGGTTAGGGTTTTTAATTTCTTAATGGTTCTTTGCTATTTATCATTTCAAAATTTCATAAAGTGTATCAAGGCTTTCATGAATTCATTTTCAGTGACTCTCTTTTTGCTACGGTAGGTCACTGAACACAGCATTTACTCTTTTTTAAAAAATTATTTAATTTCATTTATTCATTCATTTATTTTAATTTGATGAGAGAGAGAGAGAGAGAGAGAAAGTGAGCAAGCAAGCTGCCAGGTCCGGGACTCAAACCACAGTTGGCCATGTGGGGAGTGTCCAGCGCCTTAATCACCACACCACCTGCTGGCCCCCAGCATTTACTCTTATAAATGAAAATTTCTGATCATCTAAAATATTGATACATTTTTTCAACTTGCTTTAATTTTTTGACTGAATATATTAGTGTTTCTCTGACTGGTATTGATAAGAGATTCAGAAGAGAAACTCAATGAAATAAAAAAAAAGTAATATTTAAATATATATATTTAAGTTTATATAAATATAAGCTTTGAGATTATATATATATATATATATATATATATATATATATATATATGCTTTAAGTATGACCTGGTTACATATATATATAACATTTTCATTGAGAATGATATCCAAAGCCCGGGTAACAATCCAAAAACCATCTTGCTGTGGCTTCTCTGACCTCATCTCTTCCCCCCTCCTCTGCCACTGTTCCCTAACTGGGCTGGCCTCCTCATGTTTGCCCGGCACCCGGCCCACACTGCTGCCTCGGGGCCTTTGCACTGCTTCCTTGGCTGAAATACCCTTCTTCCCCAGAGAGCTGTATTGCTCACCACTTTGGTTTATTTAGATCTCTGCTCAGTTGTCACCTTAACACCCCCTCACATAAAACTGGATCTCCCCCTACTCTCACTCTTAACCTCTCTCGACCCTTTCCCTCTGTTTTATTTTTGTTCATGGAATACAACAGTCCCCCCTTGGCTCCTACCACCTCGTAGGCCCCTATTCGTTATATATTTCATTGTGCATCTGTTTATTTTCTGACTTTCCCCAAGTACGAGTCCTTCAGGAAAGCAGGGGCTTGGTTTGAAATATAGATGAGCCCTCCGAGGTGGCCCCCAGGCTCTGTTGCCAGGTGACACTGGATGAGACACAAAACCAGAGGCCTGAACCATCCAGCATGGGTAAGAAACACTCGGCACAGGCAACGGGAGGTTAGAAGATGTAAGATTTGGGGACACAGAGGGTAAGAGGCAGAAGGGAGAGGACCTAGGAAGGGCGGAGATTTCGAGGCCGGCGTCCTGGGGCTGCTCTGTCCAATATGGCAGCCACCAGCCCGGTGTGGGTACAGAACTCTTGAAATGTGATTATAATAAAATTAATTTCATCTCTTTCTATTGTTGTTAATGTGGCTACTTGGCGCTCTTTAATTGCATATGCACCCGAGCTGTATTTCTATTGGAGAGGGCTGGTCTAGACTATAGACAGTGGTACTTTTTGTAGAAAGAGGAATGTAAAGAGACGGGATTATTATTAGTAACATACAGGAGGCCACCACTACTTCCCCAGAACATGAAAAAATGGCAAATAACACTGTCTTCTGGGCTTGAGGAAGGGCATCAATAATCACATAATGATTCGAAGCTGAGATATGCACTAGAACCTAAAACAGGTAAAATGGAGCTGGCCCCATAGCCTAGTGGTTAAGGGAGCCAAATCCCAGATGACTGACCACTGTTCAAATCCTGACCCCAGCAGCTTGGAGAACATGCCAGGTACGTGTGTGTGGGGTAGGGGGGCAAATCCGGAAGAATAGAGAAACAGAGGAGAAGGGGTTGTGGCATGACCATGCTTCTCTCTCACTCTGTATCTCTGACAAGTGCATGCACCTCTGACAATTAAAAAAAAACAAATAAATAAAGATTAGAATGGTTTTAAGTCCGAGAGAGTGGGACCAGAACCTGCCAGAACATACTTACGCAGGTCAAGAAAATGCATCGCTTAGGAGGAGCATTGGCCAGCAACAGAGCGTGGGAAAGGGCTCTCATCAACAGGAAACGTGGCAGTGCCTGTCAGAACACTGTCAGGGTGCAGGTGTCTGTCCAGGCGCTTTCAGTTTGATGCCATTGAGCAGAAGACCCCAATGATGGAGTGACCATCTAATTACTATCCAAACCAAGTCATTATTGACACAGCAAAAGGGACATCATTAATTACTCTGCTGGGACAGTCAACTGGGCTGTCCCAAGCAAATGTCAGGGCACGTGTCAGGGCATATGTCACCCTGCCTCAACGAATTCTTACTTATTGCTCCAGCTGAAGCCTTCTGATTATGTAAAATGTGTCTAAGGCAAGACAGACTTTGTTTTTTGGAGAGGTTTTTGCTATAGGGTGAATGTGCTCACCAGAAAGACAGAGAGAGACAGAAAGTGAGAAATCACCCCACAGGGGAGATTGCCACGCTGCAATCCCTTCTCCTCCATTATCCTCTTGGGATCTTGGGCATGCACGCACACGTGCCTGGCATGAGTTTAAGTCACCGGTTCCAGAACTCGAACTGCAGTCGACTGCATGGGAGTCCAGCGACGTAGCCATTACGCTATCCTCTGGTCCCAACAGACAGTTTTAAAATGAATTTCTTTTAAGTTTGTTATAGGGTGAGTGTACTTGTCAGAGACAAGAAAAGGAGAGTGAGAGAAAGAGAAAAAGGCAAAGTGAGATAGTACCCTCTAGGGACAAGGCCACGCTGCAATCCCTTCTCCTCCATTCTCCTCTTGGGATTTTGGGCATACATGCACATGTATTCAGTTTGTTTTCCAAGCTGCTGGGTCCAGGACTAGAACCATGAGTTTGACTATGTGGTATCCAGCCCCCTTAACACCACCAGCCGGCCCAAGACATACATTTTTAAATGTATCAACATTATCAAAAAAGGGAATGCTTCTTATAATTGATATGCGCATTAAACATCAGGTTTCCCCCCCCACCCCAAGTCTATTATAATTTGATAGTACACCTTACAATGACAGGACGGAGTAATTTAGCTTCCCATGTGGTATGGCCTGAAGGAAAAACGCATGGATCAGAGAGTAAGAATGCCTTCTCACCAGGTAACTGATTTCCACTGGGAAATAACAAGTAGGTACTCTGGCTTCAGCAGCTGGTTAGTTTGATTCGGTAACCCAAGACTGGGTCCGAGTCTACAAGGCCAAAGTCCAGATCCAGAACAGAGTGAATTTACTGAGGTCATTCTGTCCTGTGGGAACCTGTTTGAAAACTCCCTGACTAACCAAGTGACAGCTCTCCATGTCACCACGGTCCCTCCATGACCCTTCTCATTTGCAAGTGGAGGAGGCAATAAGACAGAGTCTGGTTTTGGTCTGTTGGGATGAAAGGGTGAATGGGATGTTCAAATGGAAGTGGGGCTGACAGTAGAAGTCGAAAGACATCTGTATGGCTCACAAATAATTAGAAACAATCATTTTGGTTGTATCATAGGAGAGCTACAGTTCGAATAAATGACCAGAGCTAGGCCTGGCTGCTGTGGCACGGTGCTAAGACAGGGCCCTGTAAGGCTAGAAGGCAAGTGGAGACCATGGGTTCAGATCCCTGTGTAGGCCTGAAGACATTCTGGGCTCACACATGGTGCCCAGGGTCCAGAGGAGCTGGAGAGCTGGGAAAGGGGATCGCGGTGTGACAAGACCCTATCAAGGGTGTTTTTCTGTCTTTCTGTATCACACACGCATGTACCCATGTACACAAGCTCACAATCATTAAAACACACACAAAAGGAAGACGTGATTGTGCGTGTACAATTGACAAGTCGTTGTAAGAGTATAAACAGGTTTACCACAAATGCCCTTTTTTTTTCTTTTAGTTTGCTATAGGGTGCATATGCTTGCTAGAAAGAGACAGAGACAGAGAGAGCAACCCTCAGAGGGGATGGCCACACCACAATCCCTTCTTCTCCATTCTCCTCTTGGGATTTAGGGCACATACAAACACCCAACATGTCTTCCAGGCCCGTGGGTCCAAGGACTCAAACCACATGGTGGTTCATGTGGGACCCAGCCACCTTAATCATCATACCACCGACTGACCCATCAGTGCCCAGTGTGAGAGGCTAGTGGCAGGTGGGTGTCTGCAGTCTCTGGGGAAAGTGCTGAGGTTGACTAGCCACATCTGACACTGGCTCAGGAAAGCGCAGGCCATGGACACAGAGCACGGTGATACTGGAAGTTTTGTATATATGTTATTAAAATGCATTTCTTCAACAAAATAGACAACAGTAAGATAATATGTAAAATGAGAAAAGCAGTTGAAAGCAACTTACTTATTCTGTCCAATTGTCTCAAAGTCTTTCACGATGATCCCAAGGGAAGATGAAAAGTCCAGTGGGATACCCCTCAAGTCAAACTCCAGAATCTGTTCACATACAGGTAATAAAAACAAAAAGACTGTTACAAGGATCAGAGAATACGTACTACGGCAGGTTGGGTCATTGTTTTCACCAATGACCATCTTCTCCATGCAATTCTGTAATTAGACAGAAATGACTAAATTCTAAATCTGGAGGCAGCTGAAGCTCCTGGGAAAGTGGGCAGCTCCTGGCTTCTCCTTTTCTAGGTCCTGATTTTAGACATGCAACCAAACCCCTGCCTCATAACAAGCAAACTGGACCCAACGTCCACCACGGTGTTGCAAGAATAAGATAAAATGTGCAAGTGAAAAAGCACTCTTCGGTGGTTATTTTAAAATTAGTTCCTTTTCGGGACCAGCAGTTAGCGTAATGGCTATGTCGCTGGACTCCCACATAGTCGACCACTGTTCGAGTCCCGGACCCGGCGGCTTAAACTCACGCCGGGCACGTGTGTGTGCGTGCCCAAGATTCCGAGAGGATAATGGAGGAGAAGGGATTGCGGCGTGGCCGTCCCCTCTGGGGGGTGATTTCCTGCTTTCTATCTCTCTGTCTCTCTCTGTCTGTCTGGCGAGCGCACGCGCCCTATAGCAAAAACATCTCCAAAAAAAGAAAAAAAAATCATTTCCTTTTCTTCATATTACTATCATAGAAGATGAATAATCTAAGAAAATTTAAAAATATATATCCTTATTTTAAGTTCCACCATGGTTAGCACTGTAGTCAACTGACCTTTTCAAGTCTCTCATTTTTTTAAAAGAATTATTTAATTTTGCCTATAACTATCATTATTTTAAAATTTGTTATAGGGCATGTGCATTCACTGGAGAGAGAGAAAGTGAGAAAGCAAGCTGCCAGATCAGGGACTTGAACGTGATCAGCCCTGTGGGAGTCTAGTACCTTAACCATCATGCAACCTGTTGGCTCCCAAGTCTCTCATTTTAATGCAATAAATTGCTTTCTGATGTACAAAGTTAAAAAATCAACAGAGCAGGACCAGCAGTTGTCATAAGGGATATGTTGCTGGACTCCCATGTAGTAGACCGGGGTTCGAGGCCCAGACCCAGTGGGTTAAACTCACGCCGGGCGCGTGTGCATGCGTGCCCAAGATCCTGAGAGGAGAATGGAGAAGAAGGGATTGCGGCGTGGCCATCCCCCCTGGGGGGTGATTTCTCTCTTTCTGTCTCTCTCTTCTGTCTTTCTGGTGAGTGCATGCACCTTTTAGCAAAAACGTCTCCAAAAAAAAATGAAAATCAACAGAGCACCACTGATGCCTTAAATCAATTAGGTAATAAATGAATTAGATAAATCAAATGATAACTTGATTATCTTTGAACTAGAAGGAAAACTTGTTGACCACATTAGAGCATACCCACCAATCCCAATGATTTAGGGGTTACATTCCACTTGGGTTTGGTTTCAGTTATAAAACTGTAAATGGGTCGTTGCTTGATAAATACATTTTTAATGTGAAAAAAACAAATGTTGGAAACAAAATGGGATATGATAGATGATGTCCCAGAGAGGATATGCCAGCTCACAGGACAGTGCATCTTTCTGTCATCAGTCACATGAATTGAGCCCAAATACAAAGAGACATTAGGGTAATTCAAAGCCTGAACTCACAAGCACACACATACAAACACAAATACACACACACACACACACACACACACACACATGTATATATAGGAGAGGTTTATTTATTTTTATTTATTATTATTGTTTTTAAATTTGCTATAGAACATGTGCACTCAACAAGAGAGAGAGAGACAGAAGGTGAGAAAGCAAGCTACCAGGTCAGCAACTCGAATCATAGTCAACCATGTGGGAGTCCAGCACCTTAACAACCATGCCACCTGCTGGCCCCATATAAATATAAATATAAATATAAATATAAATATAAATATAAATATAAATGTATATACACACATATGTGTGTGTGAATATAGAATTTAAGAATTATTTATTTTATTTAACTTTATTAATTTTAATTCTATTTTTATTATTATTATTTTATTTTATTTTTATCTTTTTTTTGGAGAGGTTTCTGCTATAGGGCACATGCGCTAGCCAGAAAGACAGAGAGAGATAGAAAGCAAGAAATCACCCCTTAGGGGGGATGGCCACACTACAATCCCTTCTCCTCCATTCTCCTCTCAGGATCTTGAGCATGCACACACGCATGCCCAGTGTGAGTTTAAGCCACTGGGTCCGGGACTCGAACCGTGGTTGGCAACATGGGAGTCCAGCAACATAGCCATTATTCCAACTGCTGGTCCCTTATTATTATTTTAAAATTTGCTATAGGGCACATGTGCTCACCAGAGAAAGAGAGAGAGAGGGAAAGTGAGAAAGCAAGCTGCCAGGCCCAGTAATCAAACTGCAGTCAGCCGTGTGGGAGTCAAGTGCCTCAACCACCATGCCATTTGCTAGCCCCTGTTAGTTAGTTTTATTCTTGGAGCTCCATGTCACATGCTAGGATTCCACAGTGACCAACCAGATAGGGCTCCTGCTGTCATGAGACTGTAGCCCGGCTGGCTGTGTTCTGGGTCCCAGCGACATGGCAGAGAAACAGAATCCCTGTCTGCCTGTGCTCAGACCGGCAAGGCTTTTTAGAAAAGCATAAAGAAGCTTTCAGCCTTCACCTTATTCAAAGATAAGGCATGGTGTCTCTCTTACAGAGATACTGAAACTCGCTGGGAGAGGAAGGGATTTGTGGTGGATGGAGAGACTTCTTCACAGCCTTCTGGTGAAACTAACAAAGGCATTTATTACTGTTCTTCTCCATGGAGGCTTGATCCAGCTTTTGAAAACAAGAAATGAGGCTGATCATCAACTTTTAAAAATTAGTCAGAGTAGGAAAATTGTACTCAATGGGAAGAATGAAAATTTTCACATGTCTATACAAATGTTAAATACCGACCACTTACAAAATAAACAGTCGGGGGAAATAAGTTAGACCACATTCCTTCCGAAGAATACTACACCATTGTTTAAAAAAAAAAAAAACTTTTTTTTTTAAAGAATTATTTTATTTAACTTTATTTTTATTTGACCATGAGGGACAGAATGAGAGAGAGAGAGAGAAAATAAAGGAGAGAGAGAGAGAAGGATAGTGAGATAGAAAGCTGCCAGGTCCAGGATTTAAACCTTGGTCAGCCATGTGGACATCCAGCACTGTTAACCACCACGCCATCTGCCGGCCCCTAAAAAACTTCTGAACTGAGTGATATGGGCATTGGCCCAGGATATAATAGTAAGAAAAATTAGGCTAGAAAATTTTACTTGCTATGTAATGCTAATTTATATTTCAGACATCATATTTTATTGTTTTAATTAATTATTTTTTTTGGGAGGGAGAGGTTTATGTGATAGGGCATGTGCACTCGCCAGAGAGACAGAGAGAGACAAAGAGACAGTAAGTGAGAAATCATCCCCCAGGGGATGGCCATGCCGCAATCCCTTCTCCTCCTTTCTCCTTTTAAGATCTTAGGCACACACACACATGCGCCCGGCATGAGCTTCGGCCGCTGGGTCCAATACTCCAACCGTGGTTGACTACATGGGAGTCCATCAACATAGCCATTAAGCCAAGGACTGGTCCCATATTTTAATTTATTAATTAAACATAGATTAATAAATTTAAGTATTGTTTCACTACACACTGCTATGTCAAAGATGTTAACTGTAGTTGCTTTTGGATAGTAAAATTAAAGTTTTTAAGGCCTTCTTGAAGTTTTCAAAATTGCTGTTAAGTATACATTACTTTTATCCATATAAAAAACGACAAATGTCCTTATTAAACTGAACCCATGAACGATCATGTGACGCAGTCTTGATTAGTCACATACGGATGTGTTCTCAATTGTGGAGCTTTCCTCTCAGATGCTGGTGATGACCTGATCTCCCCTTTGCTCTGCAGATGTGCCCTGACATTGCCCCACACACTGGGGTCACAGAGCAAGCGCATACCCAGCCAGGCTAGAACTCGACCCACATCAGTCCCAGTCCCGCTCCCCATGCCACCACCACCGCCCAGAGAGGTCACTGGTGCCTTGATCTCCTTGAACTTTTCCGCTCCGGCTCCCATGGTGAGCATGATGGGAGAGGGAGGAGGCGAGGGGGAAAGGCAGAGTTTCTCCTTCTAAGGAAGCATTAACCTCTGACTGGAATACTGGACGATCAGATAGAGCTTATCCATTAAAACAAAGTTGAAGAAACAATGAAGTCACCTCATTCCAGACAGGATTTAGTTCATTATCAACTTTCTTGGTTTTCTTTTTCTCATCTGCAAATAACAAATAAGAGAGGTCAGTCAATTAGAAATAACTGAACAGCATATTCATTTACATATTTAAAGAATATCATTATCTCATCTAATCTCCCTAAAAACCCGAGGAGGAGGTAGCAATTACTATTTTCATCAGCTTTTACAGCGAAGGAAACTGAGGAGTTAAGTAATGCATTCAATGTGCACAGTTAGGGAGGGCTAGCTGGCCACACTTGGAACCCCTGGCTCCTCGGCCACTGCTTTCCCTCCTGCACTGGAATGCGGGAGGTCCTGTTAGCTGAATGTCACATTGCTCCAGCTCCCAGCACACAGCTGGCAGTGCGACGACGAACCACCCCTTCTTCCAAGACCTCAGCATAGCAAGGCCCTGAGTCATGCCCCCACTCTGCTAAGCATTAACTTCCACTTGAGCAGGCAGCCCGCAGCCCGACTGGCTTCCCTTCTAAGCTTCAGCTTGACCCGATTCATTCTCATGCCCGGATCTAGACCGTTATTTCCAACTGTGGCCTTTACATGGCCTGCAGAGTCCACTGGATCTCACTCTCCTGTCACCTAGAAGCTGTCCTGAGACTTCCCCTCCCACACTTGCATCTCAACCCCACCCGTTTCTCCCCTCCTTCTGACAAGCTCTCAGTCCTCCTCTCTTCTTGCAGCGTAAGGCAGCGCCCTGGAGAGAAAGAGGAGTCAGGGAGAGGATTTTTCACTGAAATGGACCAGGACAACATGGCTTCAATGCATACATGTGGCAGCCCCTTTAAGTAACCCCCTGCAGGTGCCTTGCATTCCACTGCAGGGTCTCTGTCCTTTGGAGCCCTTCAGAGTAAACACTGTCACCCCCTCTCACAGGTAAGACTGAGAGAAGTGAGTTAACCTGCCTCAAGGCACACAACTAACAAGGAAGCAGCAGACTGTGAACCTGCCTCTCCAGCTCCGAAACCTGGGAGTGTGTTTGCTACCACAGTGCCGTGCTGGAAGCTGTCAGGAGCTTTGGGTAAAGAAGATACTGCTGTACCAACCGTGTGATGGGCTTGAACCTTGGGCACTGTCCACGGGGAAGTCCACGGTCAGGATTCAGAGTATCCTGAAGTTCTCTAAGATTATTTGCTCTAACACACAAAATAATATTGGGTTGTTGGGAAAGTCATGACCTTTCTGAGGACCTAATAGATCTGTGAGTTTTTCTAGGGAGAGTGTTTATTGTCCTCCGTAGATTCGTAAATGAGTTAGTGACCCTGAAGAAAGTTAGGAGTCCCTGCATTCAACAAGCATGACCTGGTCCCACTAATCTCCTTCCATCTCCCCACTATCTCCGCTACATACCAGGGCTTGGTGGGTGGAGAACTGAGTCAGGCAGTAAATCTCAACCCTGAAACCACAGCAGACCTTCCAGAGAGAAGTTGGGCAATTCTAAGAAGTCTCAGCAAATAAATGAAGCAAGGCACCAAGTAATGTGGAGGGGGCACAGGGACCTGGGGTGGGATTCGGGTCCCTGGAGCATGATACTGGAGCAAATTCCAGTCTCCAGATACCCAAGACTCTAGCCTGGGAGCTACAGCGGCGACAGGAGCTGCAGAGAGGCTGCAGGAAAAGCGAGCACTCACACTGAACCGAGCCCAGGCCTGTCTACTGACCCAGGGAGACAAGCTGCGAGGCTATCCTGATGCCTGACCAGTACTGCTGACTCTTCCTGCCCACAAGAGGGACAGGATTGTTCTAGGACCAGCAGCTGGGAGTGTGGAAAAGTTCACAGGTTCATTCATTCACCCTCTAATGTTTATTAAGCACCCACAATATACCACTAACTGGAAAATAGAACGTGCAGGTCGTTTCTGGCCTTAAAACATTGTACAAATGTGGATTATTGCTGTTGAACAAAGGAACCAAAGAAATCTTCATGCGTGTGCTATGGTTTGAACATGTCCCCCAAAATTCACGTGTTGGAACTTGGTTAATACCATTACCTTGATGAAGGTATTAAGAAGAATCTTAATCCAGTTACAGCGCTGAAAGGTGTGGCCTTTGGGAAGTAATTCCGCGGGAAGGTGGGGCCCCTGTGACTGTAATCCTAGTGGGTTTACACAGAGAGGCAACGAGACAGAGACGGGAGCACAGACAAGCTCGCTTTTGCCCTCAGCCATGCTACCCACCAGGAAGAATGCAGCCCCTGGACCTCGGACAAACCATGGGCTGACTAGATCTCAAGTCCTGTAGATCACCCAGGTATTTTCTGGTGTTAGCAACAGAACAGAATGGAACAGGATGTTTCTGCCAAACAGCAAAAAGCCCCACGCGCTCTCTCCTGCCTCACCCTCATCCTGCAGCTCCTTCCTGGGAGAGGGGGAGGGGTGGGAGAGTGACAGCTCAGCTCAGGCCCAGAGCCTCACAGCTCAGATGTAGAAATGAAGCTCTCAGGGGCCGGGTGGTGACTGCAGTGGTAACACTCGAAGCTCTGCAAGGCCAGCCCACTTGGGCAGGTTCCGGGCTTGTTCTGGAGACCTCCCTGGTGTGCTGCACACGCGTGTGCTGGACGTGCGTGTGCCCATAATGTCCGACTGGCTGGGGTGGGTTGCAGCATAGGGACCCTGTTGGGGGATGCTCTTTCTTGTTCTCCCGCTTTCTCTCAGGAGAAATAAATACATAAACTAAAAAAAAAAAAAAAAAAAAAAAAAAAAAAAGGAATGCTCCACTAAGTGCAATCTTCCACCATTAACCAGCATGTCCGGGTGGACTCAGGACATAAATCCAGAGCTTCCCATGTGGCCTCCAGCATCATGCGGCAGCGCCCCCCTGCGTGCACTGCGCCAGGTCCCTCCAGCAAACGTGTTTAAAGTACTGCCGTCAGCCACTGAGCTGGGCACCGGGGAGAGCCAAGCATACCCAGACCTGGTGCCATCCTCAGGTGGTCTAGTGGGAGTTAGATGTGGCTATCGGTAACCGATAGAGAAAAGGGGGCTTCAATTGCCATCTAAGGGGTAGAGATGAAAGTGCAAATTCAGAGGAAAGAGCGGGACACCCAGAGGAAGGCCTCGCAGAGGAAATACAGGCTGAGCTGGGGATTGCAGGACAAGGAGGGATAGCTCGTGGGGCCCTGGGAAGAAAAGCTCACTCCAGGTAGAGACCATGGGGATCCTGCACAGCCCAACTGGCTGGAACCAAGGGGTGGAGAAGAGACTGGAGGGAACTGAGCTGTGTAAGAAGGTCACGGTCACACGGTGAAGCCTTGAATACCAGGGTAAGCTTCATGTGGCTGATACAAGCCACTTAAAGACAGATATTAGAAACTAGACTGCAATTTCAAGAAGTTTGTAATTCACCGAGGAAAACCAAGTTGCCTAACAGCCCCTCCAATCCACGCTCCTGAATAATTCAACTGTGTGCTCAGAACAAAGAGGAGCTGTGGAGTCCAAGCAGACGCAGGCTGCCAACCTGGTCAAGAGGAACTTTCTGGAGTTGCTGGAACACAGCTCACAAGGTTGCTGCTAATGACACTACCCCTAGAGGGCGCTCCCCGCAGACTGAGGGGGTGCCAAACCTTTTACACCCTCGTTTCATTTAATCCTCCTAGCAAGACTGTGAAGTAGGCATTGTCACTATCCCTAGTTTGCAGATAAGCAGTGAGTCCAGGGTGCTTAGTGTACTTGCCCAAGAACCCAGAAGTAGAATGTTGTTATTGTTGTCATTTTTCTAATTTGCCAGAGGGCACAAGCACTTGCCAGAGAAACATAGAGAAAGAGAAGGAAAGTAAGAAAGAACCCCCCACACCTCCAGTGGGGAATAGTCATGCTCCAATCCTTTCTCTTCCATTTTTACCCCTTTCAGGATTTTGGGCACGTGTTGGCCACACACATGCCCAGCATGTTCTTCAAACCGCTGGGTCGGGACTTGAACCCCGCTGTTGGACACGTGGAATCCAGTCGCCTTAACTACCATGCAACTGGCTAGTCCAGAAAGAATCCTCCTAATTAGGTCTAACCAGACCTGCAAGTCCATGCATTTCATTTCTGTGCCATCCTAATCTTAGCTAAAAGGAAAAAATTTTCTCCTACCTTTTGGGAGAAACCCAGCTAAATTTCCTCCAAGAGGCTGGCTCTGATGCTTATCAGAATATGTACACATCACATTTATTGAAGGCCTTTTCTCACACATCAACATGTCAGCCAAAAAAAAAGATAAATATTTTCTTATCAGTGACCACAGTCACATATTTGTATTATTCAGCTATTTGACTCTACCTTTTTTTTTTTTTTAAATTAAAAAAAAACAGGTCAGAGTTGCAGGCAAAAAATATTGGATTAAATGACAGGAAACTCCCTCTCCCTTCTCCATATCACCTACTTCCGCTTGGCGCCTGCCTCTTTTTATTAGGATGACTGTTTCTTCCTATGGAAAGGAATTAGATGCTTTCAGCCCAGAACATAACAACCAGCTCAAGGGCTGAGCACTCCTGGGCCACTGCTCAGCCATTCTTTTGGGTATTTCCGGTTTTCTGATTAGCTCTGTCTGCGTCTCGCTCGGTTCTGGGAAAGTCACCTCTAGTAATGAACCCAAATGCCAGCTTCCAACCAAGGGTTCCCTGAAAACGCAACCATTCTCCCTGCCCAGCACTTTGCTGTCTTGCATAAAACCACCTTCATGCTCTTCACCCGGCAGCATATCGGGTCCTTACTGAAAAGGCCCGAGAGAGACAGGACTGCCAAGGCCGCTTGCTCCGCCTGGGCTGAGCGGTCAGCAGAGATGGCGAATTTTATGCGTCTACTTGGCGGGGCTCTGGCGACTTGTCCAAACGCTAGTCTAGATGTTGCTGTTGGGCAAACATTAGTCGACTTTAAGAAAAGCAAATTACCCTCCATAATGTAGGTGGGCTTCATACGGATCAAATACTGAATTTTCCTGGAAAAGAAACTCTGCCTCAAGACTGTGACGTAGAAAGCCTGCCCGAGCTGCCCATCCTACAGACTTCAGACTCAGATTGCAACAGCCCTCACCTGGCTTTCCAGCCTGCCCCACACATCGCGGGCTTGCCAGTCCCCCAGTCACATGAGCCAATTCCTTAAAGTAAATCTCAGTCGCACTCTCTCCCACTATCTCTCTCTATGGTCGTGAGCATGCACGTGTGTGTGCGCGTGCACACATACACACACACACCCCCTACTCGTTCTTATTCTCTGGGGAACCCTGCCTACTCCAACCAATAGCACCAGATGTCCGCCACATCTCACGGGGGCTCAACTGCCAGGCTCAGAGTCCCTCCTGTGTACGCACGCGCATTGAGACTAGGTTATTTCCATCTTTTTCTCCAAGCCCAGTGGTGTAGGAAGTGCCCCATGTCCTGAAGGGGGTTGCTATGTCTTACTGCGACAGCCCCAGCAGAAGTGAGGCTGTTATTTACAAATCTCCCCACGTAACTCAGCTCTTTGGTAGACAAAATATTAGGTTGTCAGAAAAGACATGTATTATTCTATGTATTTCTATGCAAAAATGGATCATGAATTTCCCGACCTACGGATTAACAAGATCTCACAGCTGGGCCATGCGTCTAAACTTGACCTTCCATTCAGAAGTACTTCATCCTTCCTGGGTCCCCAGGTCATGGCCCTTTTCTTCTGAGAAAACTCATCCATTATTTCACCCGAATTTTCACAGACCCCACGGAGGCCCATCCATCTGTGGCTGACATCTATTAAGTGCTCTGCACTTGGCATCTGCTCCCAGTGCTTTCCATGGATTCCAATGGAACCTTTATAACAACCCTAAGAAGTAAGTTCTACCATGACCACCCCTAGTTATGAAGGAGGAAACCAAGACACAGAGAGGTTAAGCAGCTAGTAAGTGGTGGAAGCAGGATTCAAACCTTGGCAGAGAGACACTGAGCATTTCCAAAGTTGGAGGATCTAAGATTCGACAGTGACTCCTTGAAGGCTGGGACTATATTTTATTTTAGTTTTATTTTTTTAAGTTTATTAATCTTATTCACGATAATAAACCATGTGTATATGCATGAGATTGACAGAGAGAGAAAGTATCCTCAACACAGTGTCACTGAACTGTGGCCTCCTTCCCCCAGCCCTCTAGCTTGTCAGGATCTTGGGCAGCATGCACATGCCCAGTGTGTCCTCAAGCCAACCCGGGGATCAAAACCTGAGGTTGGCCTGTGGTTTCCAGCAGATTGCTACCAACTGGGCCGCCAGGCTGGGCCAATATAAACTATGAATATTGTCAGACCCCCGCCCCGTGTGAGTACTTATTACCTAGTCACTTCTCCATGACAAGAGTGACTTGGACTTCATCAACTCATACAAGTATTGTTCCGAGTGTTATTTAATGACAAAGTGAGAGGATGAATGTGACGTGCCCAGCACAGGGTCTGGCCCCAGTAAGCACCAATCAAACAGGAACTGTTAGACAGTTTCTTATAAGGGTATCAGGGACACCCTGGGGTGTCCCACAAGGGGGGACCCTGGAGAGCAGAGCCCCAGTAGCTGGCTTCACCAAAGCCATCCAGGAGAATTACTCTTATCAAGGCTGTCCTCAGTCACACCACACCAAAGGAAGCGTCTGGCGAGGCTCAGGACAGCCCTGATGGAGAATTCTCCCGCATGGCTTTGTTCCCAGCCTCTGGAGCCATCTGGGGCCACTGGCAGGTGAGCAGAGACTGTCCCTGGCAGTCTGCCCAGTGGTCACCAGGAGAGGGTGATTTTCCACAATAACCAGGTGGCAGAGGTCTAGAAAAGACCAACAGGAGACCTCGAACACTCGGGACTTGCAAAGGCCCCGGGGAGCGCAGAGCACAAGGCATCCAGGTAGACCTCTCTGAACGAGCATCTCTGACTTCCTGCGTTCCGATCCTGTGGCTGCCCCTAGCTCCAGGAGAAGGTTGCCAAACCGGTACTGAGGAAAGGTATTTTGGCCAAGTGACAGCCATGGTACAAAGCAGGGCTGTTTTGTACCTTTCCAAAACAGACACTGATATTGCAGCTAAACAGGAGTGCCCAGACAAAAAGACAGCTGGTCACCGCGCCCCTTTCTGCAGTCGGTGTCCCACCGGCCTTGGGAGATGCCGTTTCAGGCATGTGAGCTCAGGAATCAAACCCACGCCCTCCCAGGGAACGTCAGTGAAGCCAAGTCCACTTGAATGACACACGGAATCGACTTTCTAAAGCTGCCTGTGGCGTGTGCTCCTGTCCTGGCCGTGCCACCTGCCAGGGCAGCAGGTGCAGGAAGCCCAGGTGGGCCAGGCATCGGCTCTCTCGGTGTTATTCATGTGTGAGCACCCGCTCTGTGCTGGGCACTTTCAACCTTCACATCTAACCGTCGCAAGGAAGGTATCAGTGTCCCCACCTTACACGTGTACAATCAGAGGCTCCGTGATGCCAAACTGACTTGCCTAAGATCACAGAGCTAGAAAGCGGCAGAGCTGAGCTCCGGCCCCAGGTCTGCTTCACCTTCACGCCTGTGCTCTCAACTGTCACCGCAGGCGGAGGGGATCAGTGACCTGCTGCCTTTAGCCCATACCAGCTGTGTGACCTTGGGCTTCTCCAACTCTCCACATCTGGATTTCTTCATCAATAAAAACCAGTATCTAATGCCCAGGAAAAGGAGTGACCATATCCCACATTTAACACCCACCAGGCAGTCCCTGAAGGGCTTTGTAGGGCGACCTATGATCAGTACTGTCCTTTTTTCAAGGCCCGATCCAGCTGAGTAGCTTGTTCAGAGTCACCTGCTAGTAAGGAAGAAAGCCAGAACCTGAACGTGGGTGTGCTGGCTCCAGAGCCTCAGTCTCTCCGGCTTCTGACTGGCATGTTTCTGAACCATAATTTGCTAGAGAAAGAATGAATAAAGGAATTCAACGATTCACCTGGAACCCAGCTGAGGCAATGGGTGGGACCTTTTCCAAGGCTCGCGAGTCCTATAAAAAGGGATGGAAAAGCCCATCTGGCAAAGTTACAGCAGGAATCAAATGAGAAAGCATGCAAGCATCCGGGTCACAGGGACATTCTTACGTCACGTTAGAATCCGAATCAACCCCTTCCATCAGATAAGCAGCAGGAGGATCCAGTCCCGCCCGCCCTATCTCCAAGAGATGGTATCAAAAGCACTCTGAAACAAATGCGAAGCACCAGGTCGAAGTCTCGATGACTAGATCCCATTCCTTGGCCGCGATATCTTCCAGCTGGGTGTGCTCCTGGCCTCAGACCCTCGTGTTCTATAACAAAGCTCTCTCTAGGGTGGTGGTTAAGGGCGCTGGACTCCCACATGCGCCCACAGTTTGAGTCCCGGAACTGGCAGCTTTCTCTCTCTCTCTCTCTCTCTCTCCCCACCTCCCTCTCTGGTCAAATTTAAATAAAGTTAAATAAAATAATTATATTTAAAAAAGCTCTCGCTAAAGAGGACTTGTGCCTTCCCTGAGGCGTTCATCTACTGTCCTCTGCCCTCCTTCCTGTGCTACAAGTAGTGGCTTTGACCTCTGAGCTGGCTGGTTGCTGTGGGAACGAGGGCAGGCTGAGAGTCGGGTGTGTTTGTGGGCTGCTGTTTGTCAGGGGAGTTTGGGATGGGCACAGGTGGTAGAATTAAAGAAAGGGAGATGCCAAACCTAAAGAAAACCGGCCACACTGAGCAGCGGGAAAATGACTAACCATTTCAGGACCGTCTTTTCCTGACTATGAGCTTTGGCATCCGTGGGCCTCTCAACATCTCATCTGCAAAATGGGTATAAATGCTTGCCTCAACACCTCCTATCGTCAATCATTGGGAACAAATAAGATCAAGCCCATGAGAGGCTTTCTGCATTGTAAGAGCCCTGGGAGGTCCCTTCCCCAAGGCTTGTCACACATGGGAAGTCACTGTAGGGTATCCAGCACCCTGGAGTGAGAGCCCAGACAAGGCCGCTGAGTGCAGAGGCAGCCAGCCCTCGGGCCCTGACACTGGTCTGAACAGACGCCCCAGGGCTGAACTTGCCAGGGAAGTACAGTGAGTAGGGAAAGAGCCTGGAAATGATGGGTATTTCCACAATAAGGATTAGAGGCCATGGAGGCACCACGGACAGAAAACTGTCAGCCACTCGGGATCTGAGCCCTTCGGCCACAGCGGACTGGACCGAGGTGACCATCTGCCCACAGCTGGGCCATTGGAGGTCTCTCTCTCAGAATTCTCGATTAAGGGACCAGCAGTTAACATAATGGCTATGTCGCTGGACTCCCACATAGTCGACCATGGCTCGCATCCCGGACCCGGTGGCTTAAAACTCACGCCAGGAGCATGTGTGTGTGTGCCCAAGATCCCAAGAGGAGAATGGAGGAGAAGGGATTGCGGTGTGGCCATCCCCCCTGGGGGGTGATTTCTCACTTTCTGTCTCTATGTCTCTCTCTGTCTGTCTGGCGAGCGCACATGCCCTGTAGCAAAAAAAAAAAAAAAAAAAAAAAAAAAAAAAACAAAAGAAATAAACCTCTCCAAAAAAAAAAAGAATTCTCAATTAAAAGCTGCTGGCCTGCAGTTAGAGTGAGGACCAAACCAACCCAACTCGTGGTAACTCAAAGCCCACACAGGAGGCCTCACCAGGCTGCCAGGGTGCAGAGGGGGCTGGCTACATGGTCTCTGCAGGGAGAGGGCAATGCCTCCTTCCTGATGTTCTGGCTCGTGAGAGGCCCATGATTTGGATTCTGCAAGGTACCTCTCCCTGGCTTTAAAAAAAATCATCTAAGATTTCCTTGAGCAAACTTGAGCGGGTATCTGTTCCTTGCAGATAAGCAATTCTGGACCATGGTACCACCCCCTTCCAGGTAGGACAAGACACAGGACAGGGAGACAAGGACCTTGCATGCATGAGACCACGTCTCAGCTTGGTAGAGGGAGTGCCTCCCAGTGACCTTTGGGAAGGCAGCAGGATTTGTCTCCAACTATCGCTTCAGATTCCTACGCCTTTCCTCTGTCTCCTGGTGGCCTCCCTCCCTCCCATCTCTGGTGGCTGAGGCCCTCACTCTGGCCCCCTGTGGAGCACCGCAGCCAGCCCTGCACTCACCGGGGGATGAACGCTGGCCGAGGGCAGGCTGATACCACAGCACACAGCAGAGTGAGAAAGGACCCCAGTTGGCCTGCTCGGTGTGGTTTTCTCAGCACTTTATGCAATCGCGCTGCTTCCTTGCTACCTTTCATTATTAATTTCTTTCTTCTGATTCCACTGGTAGGTGCCTTGGGAAGCATTTTTCTTCAACTAGAAAACTCGCTAACTAGTCTCCCCGCCTGGTATTAATCAGTCATTCACATCGCTACCTTAATGGCTCCCCGCTGGTTTCCAATTCAAGTGTAACCCCTGACGATACCAGAGTACTCCTCTGTCCACCTTGTGGGCACGCCCCGGGTCCCTGGTTCCCCCTCCACCCTCGTGCTGGTCTAAGGCCTGGAATGTCTTTCTTCCCGTTCTTCTGTCAGATTTTCTCTCTTCCTTTAAGACCAGATCAAATGACACTTTCTCTGCAAAGGTTTTCACTCTTCCCTCTACTTCTTGTTGTTGTTCTTGCCAGAAGACGCGTGCACTCACCAGAGACAGAAAACCAGAGAGGACAGAGAGAAACAGCACGCCCCGTGGGGCTTGGTCCCACCACGGTCCCTCCTCCTCCGTTTCTCCATCCTGCCAGGATTTGGGGTATGCACTCACACAGGCCCAGTATGTTTTTCAAACCTCCAGGGCTGGGATCTGTGCCTTGGTCAGCCATGTGGGATCTGACTCCCTTAACTACCAGGCCATGGGGCCGGCCCTCCATTGCTTTTTTTGTTGTTGTTTAAGAATTATTTTATTTTATTTATTATTATTATTTAATTTGGCCAGAGAGAGAGAAGAGAGAGAGGGAGAGTGAGAAGGCAGGCCACCGAGTCTGGGACTCAAACCACGGTCAGCCAAGTGGGAGTTCCATACCACCTGCCGACCCCCCCACTGGCTCTTAATTGTGACTTTTGCATGTGTACTCTGGTTTGTTTCTCATTCTTGTGTTCTAAGTAGTCGCTTTCCTAGGCCTAGCGACCGCGCCATGGTATGCATATTTTTCCAGCTTTGGCTCCCGACATGTTGTCTGGTGCCTTACAGGGCTCTGTGGGAGTAACTGCATGAGATAGGGAAGGAATTTCTGTGCTGTCACACGTATAGGAGGCATCTTCGAAGACTTCACAGAAAATGCAGATTATGAAAAAAACATGCATGGATTAAAAAAGTTTGCCTCAGCAAAATAAACTTGTACTTTAATTCCATTCTTTCCACAAACATTTTGAAGTCCCCTCCTGTTCATTTAATCCTCAAACAATCTTGCAAGGTGGAAGGAGTTAATTAAGAGCACTGAAGCCAAAGGTTTCATTTGCATCTCAAGCAATTAGGAAGTGAGGGGTGGCCACTGAGAGTCTCACCCAGGCATTCCTGGCTCCAAAGCCTTTGCACCCGAATGCTCCAATGCTCGGTATGGTAGCTGATGGCTTCTGGGGCAGGCGTTGCACAGCTATTTCTGGGTGATAACCACTCAAAGTGCACCCCACTGAATGACGGGAAAGAGACCGTGAAAAGTCGGAGTTGCCCTCGGGTCACAGGTGCTCGGAATCGAGCTCAAGTTCAGGAATGTGTGAAGAGGCTCTTTGCCAAGCCTCTCCCACAAACACCTGAGAGAATATTAAGTGTAATTCCGCCTGAAAGAAGGGAGATTGGCCAACTTCCCACGGTCCCGTCCAGGACCAAGAATCAGTGGCTTTCTTACACTGAGATCATTCAGATCTCCTGCTAATTCTGTGCTTCCAGGTCAACATCTGAAATGTATATCGGGCGCCCACAGTGGCACAGTGCTAGGACATAACATTCTGAGAGGCTGACCTGGACGGGACGGTTCTGGATTTGCATTCAGGGACTTCCCTAAGCACACCGGGCATGCATGTACCCGTAGGCCAGGACTGGCTGAAACTAGAGGTGGATCACAGTGTCAAGACACTGCTGGGGTGCTGTTTCTCGCTCTGTTGTGTCTCTATTGCTCATGGGGAAAAAAATACTAAATTTTAAAATTAAACAAAGGGCCAGTCCATGGCTTCATGGTTGGGTCAGCTGGATCCTATGTGGCTGACTAGGCAATTTGGGTCCTAGACCTGGTGGTTTGGGAAGCATGCAGGGTGTGTGTGCCCAAGATCCCAACAGAAGGGAGAGACGGAAGAGAAGGGATTGCACTGTGACCATTCCCTATGTGCAGGGGTGGGGTGGGTGGGGGTAGGTGAGGGTACTTTCTCTCTTTCTCCCCCCTCCCCCCAGTGAGTGCATGCACCGGGTGTAAAAAACAATAACTAACTAAATAAAATGTATAGGTCACATCAATGGTGAGCTATGATTTATGGAGGGTATAAAAACCTCATGCATTCCAGACAGGGCCAAAGCCTAGGGGGATACAGCAATGCCCCAGTAACCAGAAAAGAAGCCCCAACCAATTACCAGCACTTGGGCTGAGGGTATGCAGGTGAGTATGTTGTGGAGGAAAATCAGGGCAGGCTCATTAATTTTTAAAGGCAATTGTGGCTTCATAAATGACGGAGAGCCTGCAGAATGTGCCTGTGGGAGTTCCCAGGCTTCAGTAGGGTGGGGCCCCTTTCCTGAGGTGGTGAGTCTCCCCGAAGTGACTGTAGTGACTCAGTAGATTAAACACTCGGCCTTTCTGAGTGTTCTGTCAATACCACAGGGGTTTGTGGGAGAACCAAGATGGCCTGCTGTCAGCTCGAGCCAGTGGGAGTCTTCCTGACTAGTCCTGTGGTGCACCCTGGGTGAAAGGCCCAGCTCGGGCCTCTCCACTCCTCATGGAGTCTCATGGCATTTGTGCTTATTTAAAGGTGGTTGGGGTGCTGGACTTCCACATGGTCGACCGCAGTTGAGTCCCGAATACCTGTGGCTTGCTTTCTCATTTTCCCTCTTTTTGTCTCTCTGGTCACATTAAAAAATAATAAACAAATAAAATAATAATTATTTTTTAAAAAGATTCTTTTAAAAAAATATTCCTGATGGGGGCCAGCAGGTGGTATGGTGGTTAGGGCCACTGGACTCCCACATGGCCAACCCTGGTTCGAGTCCCGGACCTGGCGGCTTGCTTTCTCACTTCCTCTGTCTCTCTCTCTAGTCAAATTAAAATAAATTAATTAAATTAAATAATTCTTTTTTAAAAATTCCTGATGTTGGGGCCAGCAGGTGGCATGGTGGATAAGGGCGCTGGACTCCCACATGGCCAACCACGGTGAGTCTCGGAACTTGTGGCTTGCTTTCTCACTGTCCCTCTCTCACTCTCTCTCTCTGTTTGTCTTTCTGGTCAAATTAAAAAATAAAATGAAGAAATAAATAAAATTAAATAAATAATTTTAAAAATTCCTGAGGTTAATGTCCCCAATTGGAAGAAAAAAACTTCAAATGGTAAAATGGTGCGTGCTAAAAATAAGCCAGTCTCTGCTGGATCAACCACAGCCAAAGGGACCTCTGAAGACTGACCTCTGTCATCTGAGTCATTACAACCCCATTTTTCAAAAGAAGAATAAAAAGATTCTCAGAGAGATTAAGTGGTTTGCTTAAGGCTACAAAGTCTACTATGCTAATTAGAGGAGGTTCTGAGAAATACCTGGGCTTGATCCCCAAAACATGTCCAAACCAACTAACAGGAATCTTGCAAGATGAGTACTAACATGACATTTATCAGGTGGCCACCTGGAGAGTCGCAGTGGCCACCCCACAAAGATCTGCAGAGGTCAGAAGTGACAGAGACGCGCTGGCAGAATGGGCCATAGCCTAAGGACGGGCCTCCGGAAACGGAAATCTGCTACAGGGGCAACACCCGCACACCCCAGCAGACGGATGCTTCCCTGTGATGTCCCCGATGTAAAGTCACAAAGTGAAAAAGAATGCAAGAGACCTTCCTCTCAGTCAGCCTTTCACACAGAAGCAAGGAGCGAGCCAAAGGAGCCAAACAGAAAACGGAAGTCCGTGGCAATCCACAGCAAAAGTAGCTTTAATACAACAGAAAGGGAAATGCATACCCACGGAGACCACGGAACTAGCATGCCACAAATGCAGGCGTTCACAATGATGGGCACATTACTTAAGCATGTCACTAACAGGGAGTAGTTGGAAAACGTTCTTGTCTATAGCCAGAAATCCAGGAAAATTCAAACCGAACTGTTCAGAGGTATCTCCCCTAGGCAGTAATAGTAGGTAAGGAGGGACCAACAGATGGTGTAATGGTTCCATTGTTGGACTCTCAAACAGTCGACCACAGTTCGAGTCCTGGACTCGTTGGCTTAAAACACACTGGTGCTTGTGCGTGCGCGCCCAGGGTCCCAAGAGGAGAATGGAGAAGGGACCGCAGCAGCCATTCTCCCAGGGGATGATTTCTTGCTTTCTGTCTCTCCAGCAAGCACATGCCCTATAGCAAAATGCTCTCTAAGAAAAAAAAAAAAAGAGTGGGGGAAGGAAAAAGAATTTATAAAAGGAGTGTGGTGAGAATTTGTACTCTTTTTTGTATAATGTCTTCTGGATTGATTGTTTCATTTTTACATGCATTATTTTTTTACTTAAAAATTTTAAAAAATATTATAATATTTAAAATTGGAAAAGAAAAGGAAAAAAGCCTATTGTGTTGGGGGAATTATAAACCTTTAACGGTGGGAGAGGTCTCTGAGGGCCAGGTAGTCTCAGTTGGATTTGGCCTCTCAGCGCAGCTGTCAGTGGAGTTCATGGAGATTGGCCACCTCTGGCTCACAAGCACACGGCCTTAAGATTCTAAACTGGTTCCTAGAACTTAATGCGCCCCGAGAATGTGACACATCAAATAAGCGTTGTGGCTTTCATAATTTACTGGTGCTCTGCTAAATACCCACCACAGCCATGCAGCAGGAACCTCGCAGACCCGGGATCCTCCCGGTGTGTGCTGGTCCTGAGTAATTCAACAGTCAGCCTCAGACGAGGTTCAAACACAGCAGACTTGAGGCCACCGTAGAGCAATGGGTTGTCAGAACAGCTCCCCGCCTGCAGCGTGGCTGTGGTCTAATGAGGTTTGGGTTGGTTGAAGTGTCCTTACGAGCTTCACCATGAACATGTCCATCACCACAGCACGTCCTTCATGGCTATTAGTCCTACTGCCTTAGGGTTCGAGGTGAGCTCTTCGCTGCTCTGACTGGGCTGTTTATGTACTCAAGAGGAAAAGTGTTTACACGTTTCTGTTAACACAGGGACTGTCACTGGTGCCACCTTGGTCTTCTGGTAGGGCCCTTTCCCTCCTAATCACTAGCCTACCCGCTCGCCATCACCAGCACACCTGGCTTCCCTCCGGTGGACCTGGTCATAGTGTAAGTATCCTCTGTCCAGTCAGAATGTCACGTTACCTAATTTTACACAGTGCTCAAAGCCGGGAGTCACTTCTGCGGAAGACTTGCTATCACATTGTTGTAACCCCCTGGGATAGACTGGAAGCCAGGAACACGCCCCATGTATTACAGCATCCTCTCTGTATCTAAGGTGGTGCATTTCATATCTCACTGAAGCAGACATTGAACACGTGTAACCAGCAAAATTATAGAATCTTTTTTTTTTTTTTGGAGAGGTTTTTGCTATAAGGCGCGTATGCTCACCAGAAAGACAGACAGAAAGTGAGAAATCACCCCCCCAGGGGAGATGGCCACACCTCAATCCCTCCTCCTCCATTCTCCTCTCGGGATCTTGGGCACGCACGCACACACGCCTGGTGTGAGTTTAAGCCTCCAGGTCTGGGACTCGAACCGCAATCGACTACATGGGAGTTCAGCGACATAGCCATTATGCTAACTGCTGGTTCCACAAATTATAGAATCTTAAAGCAAGAATGACTCTAAAGGAGATCAATTCCCATCATGCACAACTGAGAATTTGAGGCCGAGGTGGTTAAATTTGGATTAGTCAAGGTCACCAGATATTAATGTCAGCTAGAATCCAGATGTTTCCACTCCAAGTTCCGGGTTCTTTTTTCTGTCAGGTTGCCTGCTAGATGAATGAATGAATGACTTGACTGCTCAATCTGTGTAATCAAAGGCTACCTGAAAAAAGACTAAAGTTAAATAATCTAGTAAATGTAATTTGGATAGACTATATTTGCCAATTTAACTGAAGTTTTCCACTTTCTTTTTTAAAATATATATTTGCTATAGGAGGGGAAGTGAGAAAACACCCCTGGGCAGGATGGCCATGCCACAATCCCTTCTCCATTTTCTTGGAATTGTGGGAATGCACACATACACGCCCAGCGTGGTGTTTTTTTTTTTTTCCCCTTTGGAGAGGTTTTTCGCTATAGGGCGCATGCGCTCGCCAGACAGACAGAGAGAGACATAGAGATAGAAAGCGAGAAATCACCCCCCAGGGGGGATGGCCACGCCGCAATCCCTTCTCCTCCATTCTCCTCTAGGGATCTTGGGCACACACGCACACGCGCCCAGCGTGAGTTTTAAGCCACCGGATCCGGGACGCGAACCGCGGTCGACTACGTGGCAGTCCAGCGACATAGCCATTACGCTAACTGCTGGTTCCCCCCAGCGTGTTTTTCAAGGTGCCAGTTCCGAGACTCGAACTGTGCAGTCAGCCATGTGGGATCCAGCCGCCTTCACCACCATGCCACTAGCTGGCCTGAAGTTTTCCATAAACACTTGCAATTGAGTGTCGATGTTCTTAGCCTTTGGCATATTTTTAGTCATTTAAAATTTCTGTTCAACGCATACACACTCCAGATAAAGAACAAGTCAGATTTCAATAATGTTAACAATCAGAGTGTGAACTCCAATTCTTCTATAACTTATATGACTTGCTCTAAATAATGACATTGGTAGGTTGAAACCAGTATATTTTCACGTCTTTACAGGTTAATGATGAAGGATACAAACTTTCCACATTCTACTCCTATTACATAATTGCTTCAAGAAAAACGAGAAAGAATTTTAAAAAACTAGCACATATAGAAAAAAAACTAGCACATATAGAAGAACTATGGCATACCACAACTGCATGATATTAATTAACTGCATTTTCAAGCCACACTGTCCTTTAAGAATCTAACTTGTACTTCTAGATTATTATTATTATTATTATTATTTTTAACTAAATAACCATTTGACAGCTTTGGGTTTCATTTCTTTTTCTTGCTCACCCTCAGAGGGTGCGAAGAGAAATAGTGAGAAAAAATGAACAAAGACAAGGCATAGATTACCCAGAAACAGGAAGGGAGAAGTAGGTTCCCGGAGAAAAAGAGAACTGTACCAAGGCGTGGCAGGACACGTGTGCCTATCAAGACTCCCACTCTCTCTGCCTTGCCCTCTCGGTGCCATCCCTCCTGCCAAGGAGTGAGCCAGCGGCAATCTTATCAGTGACCACAGACAAGCAGAAAATGGATCTAACCCCAAACCCAGATTCAGTCCTATCACAGCAATGAAAACCCAGATGGCTTACAATGCCTGGGAACATGCCAACACACCAGCCACCCCTGTCCCCATCCACTGCGACCACAACGAAATGTCCTAGAAAATAACTTCTGGAATTACAAGGAGCTTTAAAGAGGATCCAGTTCAAGCCCTCCCTGCTCATCTTGCAGAAAAGATCCCAAAGAAATGAAGCCATTTGCCCAAAGTCATCTGGCAAGTCAGAATCAGATATCCAAAGTACAGGCAGGTGGTCCAGAGCTCACTCTTCTAGGAGAACTTAAAAAGCTACAAGACATACAGAAACACCCAACTGCTGGAGATGAACAATTACAAAGAGTTGCAAAATCACATGAAAATGAGCTAATGCAAAACTGCTGCCTTCACGCCCTCCAGAACCCAGGGACAAGGCAAGCAGCCCGGGGCTGTTGAGTGGTGCAGGGGTGCCTCCCAAGACCTTCTTAGCTCTTTTTCCTGCTTCACCCATTTCTCAAAGCAGAGAAAGTAAAAATGCCTAGGAGACTGCTCAAACTTACTCTGAACCAACACGGACTTTGCAGCCTGTGATGTGGCGACTGTGTTTCCCTCCTGAGGGCCTACAGAAATCCCAGTATTAGACTACAAGAGCAGGTCGTTCAATAAGTAAGGCCCTGGGGAAAGTTAAGTGCCTTCCACACGCAGCGGTCTTCTCCCGGACCTGCCCAGGTATCAGACTCCTGCTTTATCCGCCACCATGCAGACTTCTAGGGAACCGAGCCCAAGGAGCTAACACTCCCAAACAAGGCTTCCGAAAGAGAAGACGTTCTTACCCTTAAAAATCACAGAAACGATAGGATCCGGTTTCCCAAATTTCGTTTTAGGGATGTCGCTGGCAGATTCCACAATCACTCGAAGCATGGCTCTAAACGGGCAGAGAGCAAGTTTCGGCAAATGGAGCGAGGCCGGCTGGCGCTGGCGCTCCGGGCTGCACCGCCCTTTCCCGGCCGAGGCAGGGTTTCCCCGGCGAAGCGGGAAGGGGCGAGCGCAGAGGGTGGACCTGGGGCAGGTTATTCACCGAAGGCTGCGCGTCCACTGAGACGCAGACTCCCGTAGTCCACGCGGTGCCGCAGGCACAGGCTCACGACTGTGAAAAAATGTGGAAGTGAAAAGGGCAAAACCTCAGCTAGAAATAATGTGCAACAAATAAAACTAAAATAGATTTGGAGCTAATAATTGTGGGCGGGTAGGAAACCCACTAAAATGTTGCTCCCGGCAAGGGAGCAACCATGTGGTGGACCCGCGTTGATTCCTGCCACGCCTTCCATTCTTTTCGGAGTTTCGTGGAGTTTTAAAACTTTACTTGATCTTTCAACTTTTTTTTTTTTTCATTTTACTTTTGCCGTTTCTTTTGATACTGTTGAACACACCCATTCTGCAAACGCTTGCAGGTTTTCAAACGCGGTTAAAAGACGCCCTCTAGTGGACAACAGAGGAATAACATCTTATTGCTATTGAAACATCCAGGTGCCGGAATGTGGGTTTACAAAATTAATGTACTGGGGGCTGAGCCTCCGCTTCAGAAAACGATTCACCATAGAATTTCTTCAAAATCCTTTAGAGGTGAGAGCTGGGCACCTAAATTTGACTGATCCTTCGAAAGCTCCCTTCGATGAAAATAGAGAAGTGGCTCTCCAAGCTTTCTTTACCTCCCCGAGTGCAGCGTCTTCCCGTCCCAGGGGACGCGTTAAGGCTAGGTAAGCTGGTGGCTGGGGTCACAAGAAGAGGCCTGGGGTTGGCGTGAGCTCCTGCGTCACCACCTTCAGCGACAGCACCTTAGCACTTTAGGAAGCTTCTTTCTTTCCTAATTAAAGGAATTTTTATTTGTTCATTTTGGCTATGCAGTGTGTGCTCACCAGAGAGACAGAGACAGAGAGAGAAAGAGATCACCCCTGGGGGAAATGTCCACACCGCAGTCCCTTCTCTTCCATCCTCCTCTTGGGATTTTGGGCACGTGTGCCTGTTGTAGCTCTCAAGCTGATGGGTCCAGCACTTGAACCGCCCAGTCTACACCTGCTGGCTGGTCCCCTTAGTAAGCTCCTTAACCGCTGTTTCCTTTTTTTTTTTTTTTTTTTGGAGAGGTTTTTCGCTATAGGGCGCGTGCGCTCGCCAGAGAGAGAGAGAGAGACATAGAGACAGAAAGCGAGAAATCACCCCCCAGGGGGGATGGTCACGCCGCAATCCCCTCTCCTCCATTCTCCTCTCGGGATCTTGGGCACGCACACACACGCGCCTGGCATGAGTTTAAGCCACCGGGTCCAGGACGCGAACCGCGGTCAACTATGTGGGAGTCCAGTGACAAAGCCATTACGCTAACTGCTGGTTCCCCTTAACCGCTGTTTCCTCATCCACAAAATGGAGATAAAGGTTGCTGTAAGAGAGTAAGAGAGGTTACACCGCGGCCTGGGTGTAAAGCACGCGGTGAGTTACACGTGGACACCCCAGAAGTCCACGCTGGGTGATCTTATAGCACGCCATTAATGCAAGTTGCCTTCAAATCGGGATCTCATTGCGTTTCAGAAGAAAAGGTGGAAACACGAGTTGAAGGAAGCAGACTTCTTTTTGCTTCTGAACACATAATCCAGAAAACCCATCAATAAGCACAAGTGCATTGACAAAGCGTAGTTTAGGGACCAGCAGTTGGCGTAATGGCTATGTTGCTGGATTCCCATGTAGTTGACTGCGGTTCGTGTCCCAGACCCAGTGGCTTAAAACTCACACCGGGCGCATGTGCATGTGTGCCCAAGATCCCGAGAGGAGAATGAAGAAGGGATTGCGGCATGGCCACCCCCCCCCCCCCCCGGGGGGGTGATTTCTCGCTTTCTGTATCTCTGTTTCTCTCTGTCTGGAGAGCGCATGCGCCCTATAGCAAAAACCTCTCCAAAAAAATAAATTAAAAAAATAAAATAAAAAAAAAAGAAAAAGAAAAAGCGCAGTTTAACCTAGAAGAATTCTTCCATCTCAGTGAGTTTCTCAAAGGCCAAAGACTGTCACAGGTTTAAGACGATAACGAGGTATACCAATTAGCTGCAAGGTGGTAACCTGATGGCATGCTGACGCTAGAGCAGAGGACATTAGTAAAATACTAGGTGAAATCCAGTCAGGAGTTAACAGTATTGTACTAATGCTAGTTGCTTAGTTGTTGGGGTTTTTAGAGAGATTTTTGCTATAGGGCACATGCGCTCACCGGAGACACAGAAAGCAAGAAATCACCTCCCCGGGGGGATGACCACGCTGCAATCCCTTCTCTGCCGTTCTCTTCCCAGGATCTTGGGCATGTACGCACACACGCCTGGTGTGATTTTTAAGCCATCAGGTCTGGAACTCGAACCACAGTCAGCCACGTGGGAGTCCAGCAACATAACTGCTATGTCATCTGCTGGCCCCAGTAGGTTTTCGGTATCCGTAAAATTTTCATTTCAGGCTGGCTTCTAGTGGTTAAGGGAAGCCAGATCCCATGTGGTTGACCGTGGTTTGAATCCCAGACCCGGGGGCTTCGAAAACACACTGGATGTGTGTGTGTGTGTGTGTGTGTGTGTGTGTGTGTGTGCCCCCATGCCCCAACAGGAAGGACAAGTGGAAGAGAAGGGATTGCAACATGTCTGTGCCATATTTTGGGGGGTGCTTTCTTCCTCTCTCTCTCTCTCTCTCTGGCGGAAAAAAAAAAAATTCATCTGCAGATAACACAGCGTTGTCAGATTTCCACACTATGAAAGACAACCTGAGTATTCGTAACTACCAGGAAATTCTAGTCTACGTAAGTTCATTACTCTTAATTCAAATTCTCAATGCCATAATTATTTGAAATTCTTTCACATTTTTACAGCAGAAAATATCATTTTCAATGTGGCATAAGGTACATTGAGCATGTTTAATGTGATACATGCAGAAGTAAGATACTGTCCAAATGTGAAGGGAGCCGTCAAAGTGTTCATGCCCAGTCCACAGCAATGCCTAGAGTCTCCCGTTTGGCACTGACGTGTAGAACCTCCAGTAAACAGAGGCAGGAGAGGCGGGTCAGCAGTAAGGGGCTCCACAGTAACAGGACCAGGCCTCCTTGTAAGAAGCTCTGCAGTGGCCGTGCGCTAGAAGAAACGCCATCGTCTTCACCCTTAGCGATATATATCTGAGAAGTTCAGGGTATGTGGAAGTTGTAACTTAAAGCTAAGGGGTAGAGGGACCAGCAGATGGCCAAATGGCCGCATCACTGGACTCCCATGTAGTTGACCACGGTTTGAGTCCTGGACTCGGCAACTTTAAACACGCCCAGCATGTGTGCATGCATGCCCAAGGTCCCGAGAGGAAAATGGAGAAGGGATTGCGGCATAGCCATCCCCCCTGGGAGGGGGTGATTTCTCGCTTTCTGTCTCTCTGTCTCTCTCTGTCTCTTTGGCCAGTGCATGCACCCTTTAGCAAAATCTCTCTCAAAAAAAAACCAAAAACAAAACAACTAAGGGGTAGGGAAGATGACCACCAAGGGTGTGGCCTGGGCTCAGAGCGGCTCTCCCAGGAACCAGGCTCCAGGGGCAGCTCTGAGCTGTGTTTCGCTGAGAAGAGGAAAAGGAGACGAAGGCAGGAACTAGGGGCGGCAGTGATCAGGGAAGGGAAGATGATTTCAGAGGCTGCCAGTCAGTAAGCTCCAGGCCATTCCCCTCCAGCTCGGGGAGCGTGTGCACGCATGGTGCGTGTGTGCTTACTCATGTGCACACATGTGCATGTGTGTGCATTGAGCGTTGGGTGGGGATGATTCACTGGTGGGATATGAACGTGGCTGTGGGCTTTAGAGACTGCACAGCTTTACCCAAAGGCAATGCACGGTTACTCTGCACCATCATCACCGCACCCTCTCCGCCAGCCTGCCACTCTCCTTTCTGCTGACTGGTCAGGCGGCAGCCCCTGGGGCCCTGCTCAGCCCCTGCTTCTGCCTTAAGTCTTCATTTGCATGGACTCCTTTAATCCTAACAATTACCCTATGACGTAGGTTCCACAGTAACCTGACTTCATAGCTGAGAAAACCAAGGCATGGAAAGATGAAGTCACATGTGGGACCACAGATGGCATAATGCTTATGTCACTGGACTCCCATATAGATGACCGCGGTTCGAGTCCTGGACCTGGCAGCTTAAAATTCACACCGGGTGTGTCTGCATGTGTGCCCCAAATCCTGAGAGCAGAGTGGAGGAGAAGAGGTTGTAGCATGGCCTTCCCCCGGGGCGGGGGGGGATGACTTCTCACTTTCCATCTCTCTATCGCTCTCTCTGTATCTTTGGCGAGCACACATGCACTCTTCTTTTTTTTTTTTTTTTTTTTTGAGAGGTATTTGCTATAGGGCATGTGCGCTTGCCAGAAAGATAGAGACAGACAGAGAGACAGAAAGTGAGAAATCATCCCCCCCAGGGGGGATGGCCACGCTGCAATCCCTTCCCCCCCATTTTCCTCTCAGGATCTTGGTCACGCATGCACACACACCCAGCATGAGTTTGAGCCACCAGATCTGGGACTCGAACCACGGTCAATTACATGGGAGTCCAGCGACATAACTATTACGCCAACTGCTGGTCCCCAGACTCTTTCTCTTAAAAAAACAAGTGATTAAGTAACTTTTAAAGGTGACAGCTACCAAGTGACAGAGCTGGGATGCAAACCTCAGTAGTCTGGTTGGACTTACTGTGACACTCTAGTGGACCGTGTCCCTTACAATATCCCTAGATCCCAATCTTGTTGCTAATTTGCATGTACTAGGTCGAATAATGTCCTTCAAAATCTAAACCTATATGTGACCTTATTTGAAAACAGGATCTCTGCAAACATATTTAAGTTAAAATGAAGTCATACCCGTTTGGGGTGAGTCCTTACTCTAATATAATTAGGGTTGTTTTTCTAAGAATTATTTATTTTATTATTATTGTTATCTTTAACTTGCTATAAGGCACAGGCACTCACTAGAGAGAGACACACACAGACACACACAGAGAGAGGCAAAGTGAGAAAGCAAGCTGCCAGGTCCGGGATTTAAACCGGACCTGGCCATGTGGGGAATCTAGGTGATGCCACCTGCTGACTTCATGTTTAGTGTCTTTACAAGAAGGAGGATATCTGGAAATAGAGACAAAGAAACTCAGGGAGAGTCCTGGACTTAGAAGCTTACAAAACATACCAGGCACGTGTGTGCCCAAAATCCCTAGAGGAGAATGGAGGAGATGGCATGGCCTTCCCCCCCCCCCCGGGGGGGGGGCATGCTTTCTCACTTTCTCTCTCTCTAGCAAGCACATGCACCTTATAGCAAATTAAAAAAATAAAATAGAAGAGAGAAAGAAGAAGAACTGTATCTTTAAGAGTCCAACAAATGCCAAAAGTAAAACACAGAAAATACAGTAAAATACAGAAAAGTATTTCCTTCTGGGAAAATCATGGAAGCGTTCATTAGCACAGAATGAGACCGTTCATTCGTCAGTAGGATGTTCATTTGTTCTACAAGCACTTGAGTCCGCCCCACGAGTGAGGTGCTGGGGCATCGGCAGAGTCCAAGGCAGGCAAAATTCGGACCTGACAGCTTCCCAGCCAGCGGCGGGCACATGCCACCCGCGTGCTCACGTGCCCTATCTTCCAGCGTTTCCAGCAGCTCTGTGAGCAGGACTCCCACACTCGTCCTTACAGAGGATGGAATTCAGGCTCAAGAGCTAAAAGGAGCCAGGATTCAAGCCCAGCGTCTTCCACCTCCAGCCTCACCTCAGCTGAGTGCTCACGTTTTCGTTCGTTATTTCTCACTTCTCTCTTCAAGTGAACTCATGCATTGTCTAAGAGAGGGACAGTTTTGCCTGGAACACTGGGGCAAAAGAGAGAGGGACAAAGAGAGAAAGTGGGAGGAGGGCCTGGACTGTGGTGCAGCAGTAGAATACACTGCCCCTGGAGGCTGACCCCCCTGGCAAGGTTCCATGTTCGTGTCCGGAGACTTCCCTGAGGGCCCTGGACATTTGCGTGACCAAGGTCCCGAGCTGGCTGAAGCTGCGGTGGGTCATGTGTAAGAACCTTTTGATGGTGTTGTCTCTCACTTTCCGTGTTTTGGTTTCTTGGAAGACATAAATAAACAGGTTCTAAAAAGAGAAAGAGAGGAGGGGGAGAGTTAGCAAAAAATCTAGACATAAGGAGCAAAGTACCAGGGGTAGCAAAGAGGATTTAATGGAAGAGAAATAAAGAGATTCGTAACATCTTATTCCAATCTCAGTTTTATAGAATCCTAAGTTTTACCTAATGGCAATTTTCAAACTGGCCCATAAAGGGCCCATTGTTAAGATCTGTTTGCTGAAATACTTTTTAAAGACTTATTTCAGTTGAACACTAAAATGCCTTTTAGAACTAAAATACTATTTTTTAGTAGCTTAATTATAGGGTTTTACACAGTGGTAGATACTATTTTAAAATACCTTAATATATGGCTCATATGAATTTCAGTCCTTTAAAAAGTGCTTGGCAGTGGCTGAGTCGAACTGGGGCAGGATGAGATAAGTATGTTTCAGAATATTTGGCACCATCATCTTGTCATTATTCAAGGCAACGGAGGAGCTAAATATACAACAGGAATGGATCTGACCTTCTCCAAGGAAGTATGAATATATTTTCGAAAATAAACCTAGAAAAAAATAGAACTGAGAAAAGTGGAATAATGTTAAACGTCATGCTTTACAGAAAGAATAATTCCTATCGAAACGTTTGATAGACAAATGGTTCCCAGTGGTTCTTCTGTAAGGACCTTGTTCATTCATGGACACACGCATTTATTCAGCTGTTACTGAAGTCTGCTTGGGGCTGGGCATCGTAACAACTACAGAGATGAAAAAGATGCATCGCTTCTCTGCGAAAAGCTCACAGAGGAGTATAGCACCATACGGCGATGACAGCAATACAGGAGGAGAGAACAGAAGAGGCCAGTATTAATAGGGCCGGAGTGGGCAGCTATGGTGGGCTCCCTGGAGGAGGTGACTGCTGACAGTTGGCCTGAGTCTCAGTGGCTGGACTGATGTGTGTGTGACTGTGTGATGTGAAATACAGGTACACAAATGCACACAGCGCGCACTGGGAATGTAAGCCATTTCACATTGGCGGGACGTCGTGTACACGGTGAGACACTCACGCGGTGGGCCGAGGTGGACAGGCGGATACCCGCTCGGACAGCCTTCTTTGCTGTCACTAACAGGCAGCATTTGCTGAGTGCTCACTCCATGCTAAGCGCTACCTGAACGTTTTATTTTGCCTTACTCAGGCCTTCCACCACCCTCTCCCATGGAGTCCTACCTTACGATCCCCGCTTTAAGGATGTCAAAACTGAAGCCCAGTTTGGTTAAGCAGGTGCTGAAGTCTCCCTAGTTGCTGATTTAAAACGCAGCCTTTGGTGGCCAAAGCTGAACTCTAATCAGGAAAGAGCAGTGGGCCTGCCCGACCCTCGTCAGTACGGGCTCTGCAGCACGACCTGGGGCCTGTCAGGGAATATTGGTAACAGAAAGGAAGAGAGGGAAGAATCTGCTTCTCCACAGTAGTTTCGGTCAGAGGAAACCTCGGTCAGCTCGTTCACAACTCGTCGGCCCGAGTGCTGTGACTCTTCTGGCTGCTGAGGATATGGTGGTCGGTAAAACCAGACCCGGCCCCTACCTTCAAGGGGCTTTCAGTCTAGGGGGGAAAGGATGCAGTCAAAGAATCACACCAAGACATGCAGTCACAGCTGCGATGAATGCTTTGAAGTACAAGGTAAAGAGACAAAATCCTTTTTTTTTTTTTTTTTTTTTTTTTTTTTGCAGAGGTTTTCATTATGGGGTGCATGCACTCACCAGAAAAACAGAGACAGAGAGACAGAAAGTGAGAAATCACCCCCCAGGGGGATGGTCACTCCACAATCCCTTCTCCTCCATTCTCCTCTCAGGATCTTGGGCACGCACACACGCCCGACGTGAGTTTAAGCCACCAGGTCCGGACTCGAATCACAACTCGACTACATGGGAGTCCAGCGACATAGCCATTACTCCAACTGCTGGTCCCCTTAGAGATTTTTGCTATTGGGTTCATGTGCTTGCCAGAGAGACAGAGAGTGAGAAATTACCCCACCCCCTGGGGGGATGGTCACACCACAATCCCTTCTCTATTCTTTTACCCGGTGTGGTGTGAGTTTAAGCTCCAGGTCCAGGACTGGGAGTCAACTACATGGGAGTCGGCAACATAACCATCTCACTGTCTGCTGATCCCAGGAGATCCCCTTTTCTGAGAGACAGGGAAGCCCTCCCTGAGGCAGGAAGGAAGTAGGAAAGGAGCCGACTGAGCAGCCCCGGCAGGGCCTGAAAGGCCCTGAGCCAGGAAGGAGTGAAAGGCGTCCTGTGACTGGTTTGAGACTGGACTGGGAGGTCCAGGGGACTGGTCTCTACCAAGCCTGAAAAGACAGATGGCGCTTCAGTTCATCCTACGAACAATGGCAAGTGAATACAGTGCTTTCTGTGTGTGTCAGGGAATGTGTGACAGGGTTGGATTTGCTTTATTTCAAAAGGTCCCTACTGAGGGGAAACTGCATCTGTAGCAGGTGATGTTTAGTCATCCCTCCTTGTCTGCATTTAAAGAACACTGATGTGTGCAGACAACAGAAATGTAACATCAGCCCCACTTACGATTTTGAATTTTCCAGTAGTCCACATTAAAAAAGCCAAACACAATGGCCAGCATGTGGCACGGTGGTTAAGGTGCTGGTTTCTCACATGGATGACCATAGTTCAAGTCCCGGACCTGGCAGTTTGAAAATCCCACTGGGCACGTTTGTAAGCATGCCCAAAATCCCAAGAGGAGAATGGAGGGGAAGGGATTGTGACAGGGCCACCCCGCCTAGCGGGTTATTTCTCACCTTTCCTCTCTCTGTTTCTGTCTTTCTCTCTCAGGCAAGCACATACACCCTATGGCAACCCTCCTCCCCCCCAAAAAAGTCAAACATAATGGGTGATTTCAATTTTAACACACTTTATTTTACCAAATATATCCAAAATACTATCATTTCAACTTGAAAGATAAATTATTAGAGTGCAAAATGTCAGTCTTTTTTCATATTAGGTCTGAAATCTGTTATATACTTTGACATTTCAATTTGTACACACATTTGTTCATCAGAAATACATGATCTGTATTTAGATTCCATAAAATTTGCAATAGAAAAATAGGTTTACTTACCCACATTGTTCCAAACACACCTAAAAGTATCCTAATAACTGAACTGACTTATATTAAAACAAAGTAAAGCTTCTAGTTCAGTTCCTCGATGACAACCACATTTCAGTAACTCAATAGCTACATGCAGTGAGTACTACCATGCTGGACAGAGCAGGGAGTGCTCCATGGGTGCAGAAAGTTCTACTGGTTTGCCTGCTGGCGCAAACACTGGTATCCTTTGGAAGATGCAACCACTCAGAGGTGACAGGTGCCCTCATCCACAACATCCTCCCCCTTTCCATCTAATAATGCTAAACCCCTTCAGCAGCCTTTTCAGACTGCTTTGGTTCCCCAAGAACATTTTCCTGCTGGGAAGAAAATGAGCTCACCTGCTGAGATAAATATCGAATCTGCTTGGCTGTCACATTTTTCTTTTTATATGAATAAAGATGAGTTTGAATCCTTGTCCTAGAACACTCCTGAGTGAACTGTCCACATCAAAGTGCTATCACCTTGTGAGACCTTGTGGAAAGCAACCAGCTCCTGTAGTTCTACTTCCAAGGCTGGCAGTGTTGATCTATCTTAAGGAGCAAACATAGATTTGCAGGTCTAGCAGGGGCAATTACAAAATCACACAAGCCCCCCACCCCCCAGGCCAATAAGCTCCTCGTCCTCAGGGATCTCCACTCTCAGATGCAGCTCCTGCCAGAAAAAGAGGTCTCAGAGAAGCGGGTGTGGAATTGGCGTGTCTGGCACAGCAGGCCTGGGCCCAGATCCCCAGCTGCCAGACTGCCAGGTGTCACGCCTCTTCACACAGGCCCTAGGCCCTACCCCACCCCAACCCCTCCCAAGTCGGTTCAAATGTGAGCCAGAAGGTATTCTTTCTCATCCTTAGAAATTTCTATGGAAAATAATTTGTGTGTGTGTGAAAGAAAAAGTAATGTATTAAGTAAAAGTGAATGTACACTCCTGAGAGGTAGGAGCTGGCCTACGTGGGCAGAGAAAGAGTAGCTCAAAAGCCTTATGGAAAGTCATTTTGTTCTTCATCTAAACTCTGGGCTAAGAATAATGTTCATACCTTGATTTAACTTCTGTATGGACTTCAGCCCACCGCAGTCCCACCTGATAATACTGTAACACAACAGATAGGAAGGAAATCACGTGTGCTCACTTTCCCGTCAGAAATATGAACTCCCTGGAGGCAGGTCTCAAACGTGGTCTTCTTGGATGGGTTTTTATTATTATTACTACGTTATTCTGTAAAACTTCCTTCAAGATTTCTCATTCCTTCTATTCAGGAACATGAGTGTCCCTTTTGTTTGATAATGGCTAACATTGAGCATATACCAAATGCTAAGCACGTTTCATGAATTCTCTCATTTAATCCTCACGTCCACACTATGACGTAGGTATTATTTGCACTGTTGTATAGATCAGTAAATTGTGGCTCAGAGAGAGACGATATAATGAACCAAGATCACACATTCATTAAGAGGCCATTAGGAACTATTTAAACTCAGCCAGTCCGAACCTGAAGTTTAACCGTTGTACAACACTGCCTTTCCAGGATGTGTATCTACCTGTTTTCAATCTCCAGTGAGTTAACAATTGATCTAAGAGAGGAAGGTAGGCCCTGCCAACCACTTCCTGTGCTTCGTAGCAACAGAGTTCTCAGGGCTCTGCGGAGGACCAGAGCTTGCAGTGTAGACAGAATTGAACCGAAGGCGGAGTCGGGATCAGTCAGCGCTCCACCTGCGCGCCCTCAGCTCTCCCTCCGTTACACTCTGCTGCTCTATCCCTGACTTCGGCAGGATACAGGCTCAGTCCAAACGGAAGACAGAGAGGCTGTGCTCCCTTGGGAATCCAGTTCTCCCAGATCCATTTTCTACGGAGAGAAACTACTCAGAGGAGTGAGTTATGCCCAAGGACACAGAACGAACTAGTCCCAGCCTAGGGGAACTAGTCCCAGGGTTTATCTCACTGAAAAATAGTGATTTGCTTCATTCCCAAAGCGGATAAGCACAAGACATCTACTGAGATCACTAACCTACGGTCTGAGCCCGCGGAGAGCGACCCAGTATAATAGGGCGGTGGCAGCGACGTTGACCACACCACACCACGCCCTGCCCCGCCTGGCCCCGCCCCCACCCCGCCTCGCCTGGGCCCGCCCTCGGGTCCCAGGCCACGCCCCCGGAAGCCGCAGCCAATCGGGGAGCCGCGCCCCCGCCACCAGGGTCCTGCCGGCCTCGCCCGCGCCGGCAGTGACGTGCCCCGCCCCGCAGCCGCGGGATTCAAACTCCCGGAAGCGCCGTTCGCGCCGGAGGGTGTGACTGGACCCACAGGAGCGCCGCGCTTCGCCTCAGGTGCTGCCCAGAGCGAGGCGACCGCGGAGGTTGGCGAGGGTCGGCCAGGTCCCGCAGCTCCAGGGCCCGCCCGACCGTGAGGACGGCGGGGTGGGCGGATCGCAGCCGCCGGACTCAGCCTCCGCCCGCCCCCTCTATATCCCCTTTCCCCGGCGCTCACTTCGGGCCTGGAACCCCGCAGGCTGCCTGACGCCCGTCGTTGTTTCGATTCCTTCCTTCGGGTCTGCGGTGGGTATCCTCTCCTTTCAGATAGGCGGAGAGGCCGGGGGTCCTGCCCGGGTCTTCCGTTTGGGTGGCTTTGGCCAACGTCTGTCCTACACGCACCTTCGTTTAAGACGACAGAAAATTAGAGCCTGCTCTGCGGTTTTCTTTCCCTGTCTCAAGTGCGCGCTGATGTGGGTTCTGTGAGCCATGTCTCCCCCTGCAGAAGGGGCCTGAGCGGGTGCCCTGTGCCCTTTGCTGGACTGAAATGCGTGTTCCGTCCCTGTCCAGCAGGGTGGATGCTTCAGCCCACCAACCAGCAGCGTCCCAGCACTCGCTGCTGGGCTCCGAGGATGACCCGAGTATTTCAGAGTGGGGCCCCTGGAACAACTGTTGAACGACTGAAAATAAATATGAGGGGCGGGTCTGATTGGGTTCCAGATTGTGCGTGGGAGCCGCATCCCTTACTGGACTTCACGGAGGCAGGCTTCCTGGAGAAGGTGCCCGGGGACAGGTAACAGGTGAAACAGGGACAGGAGCCTGGCAGGTCAGCGTCTAGGCGGGAGCCGGGAACAGCACACAGCCGCGCAGTGGTCAGGGAGCAAAGGTCGGAGGGTCCCTTCAAGTTCTGCGGGTCTATTCCAGCAGTCTGGGCCACAGTGACTTGGTGGAAAAGTAGTTTCCTGTCCTATCAACACCGCATCTCAGCTGTATCCGAACTAGGCATATTGCTTGTTTTGTTTTTTAATCTGCCAGAGTCTGCATGTGCTCATCAGACTGGAAAAGTGAGAGAAAGGGAATCCCCTATGGGGGATGGTCGTGCTAACCCCTTCTCCGTTTCTCCTTTTGGGATTTTGGGCACGCACACACATCCAGCATGCTTTTCGTGCCCCTAGGTCACAAACGTGGTCCATGCCGTTAGCCCTGTGAAATCCAGGCACCTTAATCACCGCACCACTGGCCAGCTTGGCATATCTTTTTCTTTTTTTCTTTGTCTTAGGATGGTTGCACTTACCAGGGAGAGAGAGAGAGACAGAGGCAATGAAAGAAAAAGTGAGAAATCAGTCGTCCCCCCCCCCCCCCCCAAAGGGGATGGCCATACCACAATCCCTTCTCCTCCATTCTCCTCCCAGGATCTTGGGCACACACTCAGGTGCCTGGTGTGATTTTCAAGCAACTGGATCCAGGACTTGAATCACAGTTGGCCATGTGGGAGTTTAGTGATGTAACTGCTATGCCATCTGCTGGCCCCCTAGCCTGGCATATCTTTCTTTTCTTTTTTTTTTTTTTCCAGAGATTTTTTTGCCATCAGGCATATGCACTTACCAGAGAGACAGACAGAAAGACAGAAAGCGAGAAATCACTTCCCCCTCACCTCCCAGGGGGAGTGACCACGCTGCAATCCCTTCTCCTCCATTCTCCTCTCAGGATATCGGGCACACTCGCACACAAGCCTGGCGAGAGTTTCAAGCCACCAGATCCGGTGCTTGAACTGCGGTTGACTACCGGGGGGTACAGTGACATTATGTCATCTGCTGGTCCCGTGGCATACCTTTTAAAAGAAAGGACATACAGTTATACTGAATAATGACATTTCAATGTCTATATACTTGGAATTATATTTTCACCACCAGCTTTTTATTCTTGGGTGTGGTATGTCCCTGATTGTAATCTACTTCTGTCAGGTTTATTTAATGGTCAGGGACCCCTCTGTTGTTCTCGAACAGAACTGTTCTACTGCAGCATAACACAGAATACTGCACAAAACCTAAGTGCACAAGGAGACATGTTTTTAGAAAGTGAATCCTCGCCATGTATCTACCACTGGGATTAAAAAAAAAAGGTTACAACACCCCAGAGGCCTTCCTCAATCTCTCTCTCTCTCCGAAGCCACTGGTTTGCATACATCATTTCTGTTGAGAGCAGATAAGGTTATTAGCTTTGTTTCAAACCTGAGATTTAAAATGATCAACTCAGACTTATGAAATACAATTGATCTTAATTTTTACAGTCCATTTCAGATATGTCTTCCAGAAGTCCCAAAGACTTAATTAAAAATAAGTGGGGATCAAAACCTAGTAACTCCAAATCTGAAACTGCACTAGAGAAATTTAAGGGAGAAATTGCAGCCTTGAAAACCTCAGTGGATGAAATCACAAGCGGAAAAGGAAAGCTGACTGATAAGGACAGACACAGACTTTTGGAGGTAACTGATCTTATAACCTTTCAATTGTAGGAAACTTTGCATTATTACTTCCTCATGCTACCTTCTCCCCACTATTCACTAGTTTTGGAAAATGACCTTGGGTTTGGAATCTTAAATTCCTACTTTGACTTTGCCAACTCTTAAATATACTTTAGTTATTATTAACTTATGTCACTTTTTGGATGTAATTGGGTTTGTGTTTTGAGGTTATCCTGTATTAAATTTGTTTTAGAAATAAAGACATCTTGATAACAGTTCTGTGCCTTTGACACAAAAGTACCATCTACTTTTCAGTTAATTAAAACAAAATAATAACCTAATTCATCATTCCTTCTATAGCTTTTTGGTAGTATAGCTTAAGTATGTAAATATCCTTGGTAGTTTTTGTTATGCTATATTTAAGATTGTAAAACATACTGGTTTATTATTCTCACTGTTTCTGAACTGACAGCATCATGTAGAAGCGTTTTATTTTTATGCTGGTTTGTAATGCTGTGTGGTTATTGATGTGTACTTTAAGAATATGGTACCATTCTTACATCTCTTTTTTATATAGGAAAGGAGAAAGTCTTCCCCAATAATTGTACACATTACTTGTTTTTCCTGTTAGCTCACTAAAGGTCAAAATCAATTTGTCCATTTCAGAGTGTCACATTGTGTTGAGATTTCCTGTGAATTTTAACCCATTTTATCATGCATATTGGCTGTTTTCCAAGTAATCTTAGTTTTCAGGTTTTTTGAGGTAAAGGTATTACATTTGTTGACATTTTGCTTTCTGATCAACTATATTTCAGATTCCCTACAGCAAGGAAGTTAGGAACTTACTAGAACGAGAGGATTTAAATTTTTAATCAGAAATTTGGTTATAACTTATTTCGCAAAAGTGCTTTTGTTCATATTTAGAAAATAAATGATTAAAGAGTATATCATTTAAGTTCTATTTTTAGGCAGATAATAAAATGGAATAATTTATTTCTTTTAGAAACACAAAATGAGGTAAATACTTTTGAAATAATAATTGAACCATCACCAGTTAATAGTTATAAAGATTATTTTGCAATCTGGTAAAGGAATCCTATAGCTTTCCTGAGAGAATCTTTCCAATTCATTCCTTTTTTTTTTTTTTTTTTTTTTTAAAGTTTTGCCACAGAGTGCATGCACCCACTGGGGAGAGACAGGGAAATCACTCCCCAGGGGAATGGCCATGCCACAATCCCTTTTCGTCATTTTCCTCAGGATTTTAGGCATGGAGACACACACAATAGGCGTGATTTTCAAGGTGCTAGGTCTGGGACTTGAACTGCTGGTGGCCATATGTGAGTCCAGCACCTCAACCACTACACCACACCACCTGCTGGCCTCTTATTCCACTTTCGACAAGCACTGACTTGTCATCAGTTCCTTTATCAGCAGTTGAAAGAAACTTCCTCTAACTTCTACCTATTTGCTCTAATTGTGCCCATTCAAGTTACACAGAGCAAGTCTAGTTCTTGTCCACACCGACAGTTTGCCAGACATTTGAGGAACTCTCTCTTCCCTTCTGTGCAGACCAGCCTCCAGTTCATCAGCTCTCTTGTCTTCTGCTCACCTTGAACAGCCCATGGTTTGTTCATATCCCTCCTGAATTACGCACAGGATCTGGTCATGTTGGAATCCCCTCCCTCCGGTCCTCTGTTGGACCTTGGGCACTGATGAGACATGCCCAGTGTATCTTGGGCTGACCAGGTTAGGGATTTGAATCATGGTCATTGTATGGGAGCCTGCTTCTCTTTTTAGTTATTTGTTCATTTATTTTTTATTGCCAGAGGGTGTGTGTACTCACCAGAGAGAGAACACACCCTTCTATGGGATGTGGTCATGCCACAATCCTTTCTCCTCCGCTTCTCCATCCTGTCAGGATTTGGGGCACATTGACACACATGCCCAGAATGTTTTTCAAGTCACCAGAGATTGGAACGGTGTTTGGCCTGGTGCGATCCAGCTTCCAGTGCTTACCCTCTGAGCTCTGGGATCCTGCTTCTCCAGAGCAGCATAGTATCACTGTGCCAGGGAGCCTAACCAGCAGCAGTTTAACAAGCATTACTTATTTATCTTGCAAATCTTTGGAAATGTTGAATACTTCTGAAGATCCACATTTAGGTAGAACACCAGCTCACTTAGCAACAGTATGCAAGGTAATGGACGCAGCTTATCTTACTGTAACATGCTGTAACTTTTAAGTTCTGCTGGCTCAAGGTCATTAATGAGCATGTGTATTTTGTGTGACCCACTTTTAGCCTTTGGGTTTATAATATCCAGTATGGTGGAGGGAAGATTATCCAATACTCACATGAGAGCCAGCCGTTAGCTTTCTTTCACCACTTTTTATCAAGGTGGTTTCTTCTTTCTGTGTTGATGTCCATTCATTTGATTTCTTTTTTAATTAAAAAAGTATTTTTGGGTGCCCATTGATTTTATAGGTGTCTTTTTTCTTTTAAATAATTATTTTATTTAACTTTATTTATTTATTTTAATTTGACCAGAAAGGGACAGATAGAGAAAGTAAGAAAGCAAGCTACCAGGTTCAGGACTCGAACCGTGGTTGGCCATGTGGGAGTCCAGTGCCCTTAACCACCACGCCACCTGCCAGCCCCATTTTACAGTCATCTTAACTTCAGCACTTTCCATGTTACATTACCTCTGCATGAGCTGTCTCACCAGAGAACTTTGGCTTTATTTTTTTGGGGTCTTGATCTCTAGCATGATGTGACCTGATATATGATTAATGCTTCATAAATACCGTCAATATTCTGAAGAATATTGTTTAGCTGGATGTTGGTCCTGGCTTTGTTCTAAGATTCTTCTTAGTTTATGTCTAGAAAATTCGAGTCCTTGAAGCGGAGAGGGAGAAGAATGCTTACCACCTCGCAGAGAAAGACAAAGAAATACAGCGCCTCCGAGACCAGCTGAAGGCCAGATACAGTACTACGACACTTCTGGAGCAGCTGGAGGAGAAGACTAGGGAAGGCGAAAGAAGAGAACAGTTGTTCAAATCCTTAGCTGAAGAGACAGATGTGTTGAAGAAACAGCTGTCTGCCACAACCGCAAGACTTGCCGAATTTGAAGGCAAAGCCAGTACTCTTCGTTTATCACAGGTGCTAAGGATTTCTTCAAACCCCTTATTTTTCCCCTCTCTCTGATGCAATTCGTAACTCTGGTGAAGATTTTGTTAGGACATACTTGCTTAATGACAAGACAGAATAGTCACCAATGGATCACTTTACTTTTCACTAACAGGTCACTTTTTTTTAATAGCTCAGTCCTCTCTTTGTAAGCAAAAATAGTTAATATGGTAACTGTATGGTAACCAGTGTGGTTACCAATACTCCCCATAGCATAGTTTTGCTCAAAAAAATTATATTCAGAAGACAGGGTCCACTCTGTATCCATGATAACCAAAAACATTTTGTTGAGCTCTTATTTTTATAGTTTGTATCATGAAAACAGAAGGCTTTAAAAAAAATTTTTTATATTTGAGATACATAATTATAGTATCAAGTATGCTTTTCCCAGCTATACATACATTTTCTCCCTCTTTTGTTTGAGAATCACTAGTGGAATAGAAAGAAAGGATTTGGAGGTTAAGTTCTTTGCTTCAGATCATGTTGCCTCTTGCCATCTGTGTGACTGAAAAAATTTGGGACCAGCAGTTGGCATAATGGCTATGTCGCTGGACTCCCACGTAGTCGACCATGGTTCGAGTCCCGGACCCGGTGGCTTAAAGTCATACTGGGCACGTGTGTGTGCGTGCTCAAGATGCTGAGAGGAGACAGGGGAGAAGGGATTGCAGTGTGGCCATCCACCCTGGGGAGTGATTTCTCACTTTCTGTCTCTCTGTCTCTCTCTGTCTTTCTGGCAAGCACATGCACCCTATAGCAAAAATCTCTCCAAAAATAAATAAATAAATAAATAAATCCATAACCATTCTAGTTTTAGAGATATTGCCAGAGCTCACAGACCCCTCTTCTAAACCTTGATTTCCACATGGGTAAAATCGGGATAAGAATACTGGTGTTTCAATCTAAGAATGTGTATAAATCACCTCACGTAGTCCCTGGAATATAGTAAGTACACAATAATAGTTTCTTATGGGTCAGAACTTTTGATTCTTTTGAAACTTTGCACATATGAATAATACCAACACAATGATTAATAACATCTATATAAGAAAATCTATAGCTTTCAAATATAATATCTCAATGGTTTTAAGGGCCTGCCTTTAAACTTCTATCTTTCCTTTAGGATAGATACAGTGATTGGACCTATATTTCTTTAAGTTTATTTATTTCTTCTATGGGAAAGGGATAGGTATCCCCAACAGCATCCCCATGCCACGATTCTCCCCCAGCCTCAGCCAGTCAGTGTCATGGACACATATGCATGCCCAGTGTGCATGGGGAGACCTTGGATGTGAACCCAGGGCCCTCCTATGTGGCCTCAGTGCTGTGGAGCACTGCACTACCATTGGGCCCCAATAGCTGGCCCAGACCTATATACATATATGTGTGTATATATATATATATATATTCATAGATGATTCATTAGCATGTTCTAGATCTGGATTTTGGGTGCCCCTGTGATGTATATACTTCATTACTTTGAAACTAAACATAATAAAGAAACCTGTATTGTTCAGTGTGTGATGTTAACTATTACTGGATTATTTACAGACTGTGGCTACCAGCTGCCTCAACTCATCAACAAGTAATATTCATGAAATGGAAATACAGCTGAAAGATGTAAGTTCATTTCCTTTGTTAAATTATGGATAAAGAAGCTTAATTCATTTATTCTTAACGTTCCTGGAAATGAGCAGCATTAGGGCTATGACATGAATCTGTTGATGAGACAGGAGAACAGAGTGCTTTGTGATGATTCTCTAAGTCTTTTTCCAGGCATTTGAGAGAACCATTTCCTCTAAGCACGGTCTCTTTAGGTTAGAAAGCTCTAGAAATCATGCGTTGTTATTAAATACTAAGCAATATCTTTCTTTGACTAAATCTAATTTGCCCAACTAGTTTATTAGTATAATGTAATTTAATTTATGGTTACTTTTCAAGATTACTTTTTTATTTATTTATGCAAGATATATTTGCCGGAGAAAATAAATCTGTTCTTTATACATTTCCCAGCCTCAGGTATTCAGTTATAGCAGCACAAAACACTAAAACAAATGAAAATGTTTCATGCACGCCTAACAAAAGTGTAGCTGACACAAAGCTGGAAGGGATAACTCATGTGACAGTAACTCAAAGGATTCAGAACTGCGAATATCAACAGTTAGGAAAGCTATCAAGTCCATTTCTTAATACTGTTAAAGAGGAAAAGGCAGACGCATGTAGTCAGTGGGAAGAGGTGGAGGGGTGTAAAGAAATGCATTCTACTTTATTGAAGTAACATTGCCATCATGTGGCCTGTTAGAATATTGCCTCTTTTTTTTTTTTTTTTTTATTTTATTGTTTTAAGGTTTTTGCCATAGGGAATGTGCACTTGCCAGAGAGAGACAATGACAGAGAAAGAGAAATCATCTCCCAGGAAGGATGGCCACACTGCAGTCCTTTCTACATTCTCCTCCTGGGATTTTGGGCACAAATGCACACATGCCTGGCATGATTTTGAAGCTGCTGGGTCTGAGGCTCAAATCATGGTCAGCCATGTAGGAGTCCAGTGCCTTAATTACCACACCACCTGCTGGCCCTCAACATGTATTTTTATTTCTCATACTGAGAAATAAAATAATGTATGGACAGTTTCCTTCAAAAGGAAAAAACATGCATGACCATCCAATATCTAATGTTGCTGTAAATTATTTGTACTAAAATGTTTCTTCAGTTTAGACACATGTAAGCTGTAGTATAAAATCAGATGTCTTTAACATCTTTTTTTTGGGGGGTGGGGTAGGGAGAGGTTTTTGCTATAGGGCACATGTGCTCTTCAGAAAGACAGAGAGAGACAGAGAGACAGAAAGTGAGAAATTACCCCCTGGGGGGATGGCCACATTGCAATCCCTTCTCCTCCATTCTCCTCTCGGGATCTTGGGCACGCATGCACACGCACCCAGCGTGAGTTTAAGCCACCGGGCCCAGGACTCGAACCATGGTCAACTACATGGGAGTTCAGCGACATAGCCATTACGCTAACTGCTGGTCTTCATCATCTGACACATTATGATTTGTAGATATTTGGATATATATTGTTTGAGTCATAATGAATGGTACCTCTACGAAACTTGAGTATTGATGTGTCTTTTCTTTTGAAAGATGCATAGTATTTGAATAAGAACTACATTAGGTGGCAATGGAGCTGAAAAAGAGACTAACTACTGTAGCCTATTTTGAGATAGACCATGAGTCCTAGCAGTCTCTTTAACTGTACTAAGTTCTCTGTGTAGTCAATATGTTAATCTTGAAGGCCAGCCCAGTGGTCTAGTGGTTAGAGAGCTGGATCCACAGGGCTGACTCTGATTTGAATCCTGGCCTCAGCAAAAAGACCACATGAACATGCATGTCCCAAATCCTGACAAGGTGGAAAGACAGAGAAGGGATTGCGGCATGACCGTAGAGGTACTGCCTCCCTCTCCCTGTCTCTCTCTAGTGAGAGAGAGTTTGCCTCCTGGCAAACTAGGAAAAAGAAAAAAAGATGCTAATACTCATTTTACTTGAGACTGATTTTCCTACTTTTTACACTTTTATTAATTACACTTTTCTGTGAACTTTCTGAAGTTATATTTTAGTTTAGTAAAATTACACCGTGCAACTTTTTTGTCAAGAACAGTTGTGGCACCATCTGTTTCCGGCAGCCTTGCAGTAACACATCCTGTCTGCCATGCCAGCTGCTGAAAATAATAAATTTCAGTGGATCCAGGACATATTGTGACACAAGAGTACATATTAAGCACTTATAAGGTTAAGTAGTTATGGCAGTCCTATTACAGACAGGTTTTTAATTACATTTTCTTGTGTTAATTGGTGTCTTGTCATAGATCAGCTGCTGTGATCTACAGATAATGTAAATGTGATCTCTGAGATGTGGGTTGTAGATGTGATTTTGAACCTTTTGCTAGGTAACCTGGTAGACTGTCAGAATACAACCAGTGTCTTGAGAAAAAGAAGTAATTGAAATGAAAAGCCAGTTTTAACAGGAGTGGTGAAGTAAATCACCTCCCTCTTACCTGCCAGCTTAAACAGTACTGCCTATTTTATTAATCTTATCCCATCATCCAAATAACTTATTTTGAATATATACTATGCCCCAAAGCTGAGAGTCCTCTTGGAAAAGCCTGATCTCACTTAAAAGAACTTACTCTAATTTTGGGAGAAACCACAACACAGATTAAAAAGCTGTATATAGTTGGTAAAATTTTAAATGTTTAAATATGGGGCCAGCAGGCGGCGTGATGGTTAAGGCACTGGACTCCGACATGGCTGCGCATGCTTCAAATCCTGAACCATGCAACTTACTTTCTTGCTTTCCCTTTATCTCTGTCTCTGTCTCTCTCTGGTCAAATAAAATAAATAACAAGTGGGATTAAATAAATCTTTTTTTTTTTTCTTTAAGAGAGATTGTTTGCTATAGTGCATGTGCGCTTCCTGGTGAGACAAAGAAAGCGAGAAATCACACTCCCCGCGCCCCCTCCCCAAGGGGATAGTTATGCTGCAAACCCTTCTTCATTCTCACCAGACAGACAGAGAGACAGAAAGCGAGAAATCACCCCCCAGGGGGGGATGGCCACGCCACAATCCCTTCTCCTCCATTCTCCTCTCAGGATCTTGGGCACACACGCACACACGCCCGGCGTGAGTTTTAAGCCACCGGGTCCGGGACGCGAACCGCAGCCGACTACGTGGGAGTCCAGTGACATAGCCATTACGCTAACTGCTGGTCCCCCCAGTGTGAGTTTTAAGCTGTCAGGTTTGGGACTTGAACCACAGTCGACTACGTGGGAGTCCAATGACTTAACCATTACACCATCTGCTGGTCCCTTAAATAAATAAATCTTTAAAAAAAGTTAAAAAACATGTTCAAATATGTAGACATTTATCAGACAAGTGAGTTAATAAGTACTGTGTCAGTTCTCAAGGGCTGCCATTATAGATCACCACAGACTTGGTGAGTGAAATAACGGACACGTATTGCCTCACTGGCTGGAACACAGAGGTTCAGAACCAGGTGTCTGCAGGGCCCTCTCCCTCTAAGAGTTCTAGGAGAGACTCCTTCCTCACCTCTCCCAGCTTCTGCTGACTCTAGGCATCGGTGGCTTGTAGCAAGATAGTCTCTGCCCACATCGTCACACGGGCGTCTCTGTGTGTCCCCTCCTCTTCTCGTAAGGACCCTGATCATTGGATGTAGGGCTCACCCTACTACAGCATGGCCTCACCTTAACCAAAATACCTGCAGAGACCCCCTTTCCAAGTAAGGTCACATTCTGAGGTTTCAGGTGAATATGGAGTTTGGGAGGACACTACCAACCCACAAGTGTGAAGCCCGTAAGCAAACAGGTAGGCGACCCCAGGTTGGGATTTCTGAACTGGGTTCTCAAAGATGCAAAGGATGAACATTCCTGATCAAGAGAAGGCAACCACTTCAGTTTGACTCAGGAAGAAGACACTGAGATGGCGTCAGGAATGGAAATGGGAGCAATATTAGTGAAAGGGAAAATAAAGAAACAGAATGACAGGGGGACAAGTCGACCATGTTGAAAACCCGACAGAGTCTCTGTCAGCCTCATAGGGAGCCCCAGTCTGCTCCAGAGCAGAGTCCCACACTGGGCAGAAATAGGTCCTTGCCCAGTTGCCTGAGCCCCCCAGCTCCACTCAAAAGCTGAGAGGGACTCAAAGAAATGACCATCTGGAGGCTGTCAGCCAACCACTCTGCCTGCTGCTGGGCACTCCTTCCTGAAGGAGGTCTGAGCGGCTCATTTCCATGTCTGCCACCAAGGCTTCTAGCGTACAGAGAATGGTGTGTACAAGGCGCAGAGCAAGTTGTGTGTGGGAGACAGCACACAGACACACTCAATCCCACGTACACGACTGTGCCACGTTGTCATGTGTTCTGAAGGTGCGTGACGTGCGATAGTTGATTGCGTTTGTTATTTTACTGTTGGTTTTCTTTCATCCCCACTACAAGGCTCTGGAGAAGAATCAACAGTGGCTTGTGTATGATCAGCAGAGAGAGGCCTATGTGAAAGGACTTTTAGCAAGGATTTTTGAGTTGGAAAAGAAAACGGAAACAGCTGCTCATTCACTCCCACAGCAGACAAAAAAGGCGGAATCAGAAGGTACTGACTGGTATAAAAATGTTCTTTTGGAATAGGCCTGACATTTTCCAAAAGGAGTGATTCATCGGATTTAGACTTTTATAGATAGTGTGTTGGAAAGTGAAATGAGTCTTCTAGCCTTGAAGTAAAAAATACCAATTTTGCAAGTCTGGGTTTTTTTGTTTTCTTTTTTTCTTTTTGTAGGGCACATGCACTTGCTGGGGAGAGACAGAGAGAAAGATAAAGTGAGAAGGCACCCACAGGGAGATGGCCATGCCACAGTCCCCTCTCCTTCGTTCTCCATTCTCCTCCTGGGATCTTGGGCACGCGTGCACATGTGCCCAGCGTGAGTTTCAAGCCACTGGGTCTGGGATTTGAATCTCAGTCATCCAGTGACAACCTCTATGCCATCTGCCGGCCACATTTGAATATTTAAGATGAAGCTAAGGCTAAACATGAAATATAAAAGGAATGTCTCCAGAGATAATTCAAAGCTATTTAGTCCTAAGGGGATGAAATGCCTCTATACATTTACTGTACATTAAAGTAGAATGTTAGTCACGGGCCAGGTCTGATTTTTCTCTTTAGGCATTTAGTTTTCTGCCTGTGTGTGTTTATCTAAGACATATAATCACTTGTTAAAATCCAAGAGTTGTGAAAAGGCCTTGCCCACCTTTCCTATCCCAATTGCTCTTTCTTCTTTCCATTGGAGAAGCTACTCTGAATATTTCTATTTTTCTTTTTCGTTCTTTTTTAGTTTTTGATAAATGGTACATGTGCTCACCAGAGAGAGAGGAAAAGTGAGAAATCACACTCCCAAGGGGAATGGCCGTGCCACAATCCCTTCTCCTCCAGTTTCCTCTTGGGATTTGGGGCATGCATGCCCCTGCACCTGGCATGATTTTTAAGCCACTAGGTCCAGGACTCGAACCGCACAGCCAGCCATGTGGGATCCAGTGCTTTAACCTCTGTGCCACCTGCTGGCCTTGACTTTTTCTATTTTTAACTTTGATAATTCTCTACAGGTCTATAAATAATGAGCTTATTGGGTCCCTATTTGCTGATTTATCTTCTTGAGACACAAGTGACTTCCCTAGTTGTAGCACTGTTTTTTGTTTCTCCATTTGTTAGTTTTGTAACTTCAAATAATGAACCTGAACTTTTGCTTTTATTCCCTCACATATCAGCCATAGTCCCTGTCTCTTGACTCTTCATTTAGAACATTCACATGAATCTTCTAAAGAAATAATGTAATCTTGTCTCCAGAGACATGCTGCTGTCTCACTTTTCAGGAATATGATTATCTGCTTCATAAACTGAGTTGTGTGTCATAGGTTATCTCCAAGAAGAGAAGCAAAAGTGTTATAACCATCTCCTGGCAAACGCAAAAAGAGATCTTGAGGTTGAAAGACAGACTATAACGCAGTTGAGTTTTGAACTTAGCGAATTTCGAAGAAAATATGAAGAAACTCAAAAAGAAGTTCAAGATTTAAATCGACTCTTGTGTTCACAACGGAAGGCAGATGTGCAACATCTGGAAGATGACAGGCATAAAATAGAGAAAATACAGAGACTCAAGGAAGAGAATGATCTTGCCAGGGAAAAGCTCGAAGAAGAGAAGAAGAGATCAGAAGAACTCTTATCACAGGTAAGCTCAACCAGCAGGTTTTTTATGATTCATAACTCAGAGCTTTCACCGAACACTTACCGAGTGTCAGGAGTATTATAACCGGTAGGGAACTGGTAAGGAGCACAAGAGTTCCTGCCCGCTCATGGGAGCTCACCATCTAAAATGGAAACAGAACATAGACAAGTTCTTGGATAAACAAGAAAGGAAAGACAGTAAAATAGGGCGCTGTGACAGAGAAGTGGAGGCCAGCGGAGGCCCCTCTGAAGAGATGATCTGGACAAAGACCTGGTGATAAGGATCCAGCAAGGTGGGCGGCGCCCTTGGGAATCGCCTCCCGGCAGGTGAAAGCACACACACAACGCCGGTGAGTGTGAAGGAGGCAGCTGTGAGAGGCTGAGGATTTGCCAAGTTGCGAGGAGTCCAGGCTGTGTGCTGGCTGGCACCGTGATCATGATGGCACAGTGCCCACGCCAGTCCACAGCGCACCTTCCACGTTCCCGTGACGTCAGAATCAGTAAGTTAGGACTCTTAGAAGGGAATACCACTTTGGCAGAACTCGCCAACTGACATTTTCCCGGCAGCATGGAGTAAGGGAAAGAGCATTATTTGGGGTCGATACCTGATCGTTGGTCTGGGATGTGTGACTTTATACAAATCACTTAACATCTCTGACTCACAGACGATTCATTTGTCAGATTAATAACAATGCTCGCCTCATAGGGCTTTGGTGAGGGGTAGCTGAAGAATGTAGAGGTGCTTGTAAACAAGGTCAGTGTAGTTATTGCTACCGCGGGCTGAGCATCCCTAACCTGAAAACCCAAATTTCACAATGCTCCCAAAGCAGAAACTTTCTGAGCACCGACATGTGCCGCAATGGAAAATTCTACACCTGACCTAGAATGACAGGTCACAGGACAGAAATACCGTATAAAATTATCTCTAGGCTGTGATTGTAAGATGCGTATGAAACATAAATGAGTTTTGTGTTTAGGCTTGGGCCCCATCCCCAAGATACCTACCTTATTTTGTAAATGCAAATATTCCAAAATATGAAAAAAAAATAAAAAAAGAAGAAAACCCTGAAATATTTCTGGTCCAGGCATTTTGGATGAAGGGTACTTACTCACCATGTGGTGTAATAGGGAATTTTTTAAATCTTCTAAAAGTGGAGAGTTGCGGGGGGTGGAAATTAGTAGTCTATAATGTCTGCCTTCTTAGTCTATACTACCTACCTTCATATCTGGCTACAGGTTTGAGCAGCGATACTTTGAGACTCATAATCAGAAGTGACTAAAAATTATGCCCCACCTCTGCATCTGAAGAGGCACGGCACCGCCAGTTTGGCCATCCCATTCAGAAGGGGGGTGGAAACGATAGTCAGGACTCTGGGGATGAGGCCTTGGCCACACGGAGCTCGGTGCTGATAAGAAGTCAGCCTGGGGTCTTGAGACCCTCCAGCCGCGGTGCAGAGGTAGCCATTAGGTGACCAGCTGGAGTGCCTCACCCGACTAGCAGGCACTGTCCTCATTAGCGATGCGGCCCAGCACAAGCCACGAGTGACGGTTCTGGCTCTCTGTACCTCTTCCAGGTCCAGTTCCTTTACACGTCTCTATTAAAGCAGCAAGAGGAACAGACAAGGGTAGCCCTGCTGGAACAACAGGTACTCATTGGGGTCACTGCTGAATTCAGTTCGGTCTCATGAAAAATAGAATGTTTCGGGCCAGCAGGTGGTGCTGAGGTTAGGGCAGCTGCGTCCTACATGGCAAGCTGAGCAGTGTGAGTCCAAGACCCGGCAGCTTACGGCTTGGAAATTGTGCCAGTCATATGTGTGAACACGCCCAAGATCCGTGAGGAGAATGGAGGAGTAGGGAGTGTAGCGTGGGGGAGTGATTTCTCACTTTATCTCTCTCTCTCTTTCTGTCGTCAGTAAGCACACACGCCCTATAGCAAAAAAAAGTTTTCTCATGTTTACACAATTCTGTAGAGAACCGTTTGAAAATTTTGAAGTGTTTCTAAGTGACTTTAACAAAAAATATTTAGATCTCTGTGCTCGCCACACATTCCTGTTACTGTCCTTGGACTAAAACGGGTTCTTTGAATTATGACCATTTCTTTGACAGGCAGATGTGGCCTTGACAAATTGTGTTCTTCCCTAACAGCTATAGTTCTTACTCTAGCCTAACACTCAGGACTCAGAAAGGTACAATTGTTCTTGGAGTATAAAGCAGAGATTCTTAGTTCTATTCGAAACCAGGGAATAACTATCTCTTCCCCCTTCTTCTGCTTCCCTCCCCAAAATTGGGAGATGGGGCAGCTTCTTAAGCTGTTCTCACTTGTTCGTATCTCAAACGTTGGCTTTGCTCCTTGGATAAACCAAAAGTCCTCAGCCACCAGCTTCTTCATTTATCACCATCGTACTGTGCTCAGGTGAACTTTTGCCATGATGGTACACATGTCTTCTGTGCTGATAAAAACGTGTGAGCGTCCGGCCAAGAGAACCAGGCTCTATGTCAGCTGTCACTGTTTTGTCCTGGGCATTTTCCAGATGCAGGCATGTACTTTAGACTTTGCAAATGAAAAACTTGACCGTCAAAATATGCAGCATCAATTGCATATAATTCTTAAGGAGCTCCAGAAAGCAAGAAATCAAATAACACAGTTGGAATGCTTGGTGAGTCTGGAATGGTTACACTAATACCTTCCTTCTCTTTCCGTCTGCCATTTTTTTCATTTATATCTCAAATCACTTGCCTAACTAGTAAGATACAGCTTAAAGAGCAGCTACCCACCTCAAATCAGTAGGCCGAGCCCCTGCCTTGTGAGCATGTGGTCAGAGCCCTGGAAAGAGACGTTATGTACCTCGAGGTGATGACTGCATGCCATGCCCTCCCCTCACAAAGTGCTGATTCCAGAGACACCAAACAGGACCTGGCCTAGGGGCCGGAGGGGAAAAGGAGGGCAGTCTTAGAATCCTGAGCTAAAATTATGTTTTTCTATTAATAAAGAAAGGACGGAAGGCAGGCAGGCAGGAAAGAAGGCAGTTTTTAGGGATAATAGGCTATTACTGCTAATGTGCTTCTTGGCCATATTATGAGTTCATAAGCACACTTTGTAGGTTACATAATATTTTAAAATATACCTTTTAAATAACATTATGTCTGTGAGGGGCTGGTTTTCACTTACTTATTTACTTACTTCTTCATAATGATCTGTGGACTAAGTATGTTGGGGTCTTGTCTGTGTCTGTGGTTGTCCCATCAGTCCAGATTTCATATCATCCCAGGACTGCAAGGATTTGGAGATGGTGAAATGTTAGAAATGTAATTCCTCGGTTTTCAAAATTAAAAAGAAAATTATTAGCACAATGTATACAAATAGCAAAACATCACATCCACATCCCACAGACAGGTACAATTGTTATGTGTTGAGCCATAGTAAAATAAAGCTTAAAAACAAAACAAAAAAAAACAGGCAAAATACTATTTATAACTTCTGTAGGAATAAAAGAAAAAAATTTGGGGCCGGATAATATGTCGTTGATTTGGACCATTTATAGTATTTGAAATCAGAATTTGTAATTCATTTCTGTTAATGACTTTTTCAAAGGCTAGGAAGGCAGGGGGTGAGTAAAATAATTCTTAATTTTTCTGTACTTTTCTTTGTTCCTGCTATCCATCATCTTTGTAGTGTGCTATAAAATACTCATTCTAAAGCTTTATTGATTATTCTAAATTCTTTAGCAAAAACATGAAAAAAGAAAATCTCAAAGGTATTTTACAGCATCATATTTCTATGTCTAGCCTATTGGACTTGATAAAATTCTGTGCTGTTCTTAATTCCATGTCGTTCTCTATTGCTCGAGTTGTTTTTATAAAACTAACAAATTTAGTCATCCCTGCTCACAAGCCTACCTTTACATCTGGCTCTAAACAACTTAAAACCTGTCCCTGTATACACGCAGTTCCAGCACGCTGGGAAGTTTGGTACTTACAGTAACTATCTGGGTAATTCATAACTACCTCACATGTTAGCACCGAAATACTGATGAGAGAGTCCAAAGGAAATGTCTGTGGGGCTGACGCAGCTCGAGGGTCTGGGGATCTCTAAGATGGCCTTATGTACAAATGGGGCTCATTTGAAATTTGTTTTTCAGAAGCAACTTCATGAGTTTGCCTTCACAGAGCCATTAACCTCTTTCCAAAGAGAGACTGAAAACAGAGTAAAAGTTGCCTCACCAAAAAGTCCCAGCGCTGCGCTCAACGAAAGCCTGGTGGAATGTCCCAAGTGCAACGTGCAGTACCCAGCCGCCGAACACCGCGACCTGCTTGTCCATGTTGAATATTGCTCCAAGTAGCAAAATAATCATCCTTTGCTATTGTACCAAAAGATTCAATACTGTACCTTCTGTTAGCTTACAGACATTTAGAATGACATATTTCACCTCTTGCTTAAGAAACTGCCTATCTACCTTTGATACTCAGGAATACAAGTGAGTCTTTTTTTTTTTTTTTTCTTGCTGCTTTGCATTTTCTTGGGCAGTGATACCTCCCTGAGATGGCTCGTCATCAGGCCGCAATGACGGAATGTGGTGAGCAGTGTGGACCAAGATTACTGCCATTTTACACTGTTAAAGTCCTCGGTGGAGAAAAGATAGTTCAGTTTATTGCTTATGGGTTCAGTCTGTCGCACCAGCAAGCAATTTTTTTGTGTGTGGGTTTTAAGAAAATCCAAGCTAACTTACTGTATTGCATTTTTTATCCACTCAGTAACTCTACCATTCTGATTTTGATGTCTGTTATTAAAAAATGGTGATACTGTTTTCATTGCCAAGGTAGAACGGTTGTTAGAAAGCTTGGGACTTTTCTTGATGTTGTTGCTGCTTACTGTTGAAGTTGTAAACCCCGCTCTGTTCTAAGCACAAATCAGATTTTGTCTGAGGAATACTTTTAAGTAGCCACACATGTTGTTTTCTGATTATCTGCCTACAACTTGGACTTGAATGTCATTAGCGCATGTTAGCTAAAATTGCTGGAATGAGTTTTACTAAAGCCATCTAGCCCTCTTGTTTAATTTGCAGATATTCTATTTATTTATTTTTGGTACTCTTAAAGCTAGGCATTGTAATTATCAGACTTCATCTATCTGAATAGATGTTTTTGTACATGCTTTGTGTAAACCATTTTTTTATGTCTTCATGTTTTCTAACATAACACTGGGCTACTGTTAGCAATATAAGGAAGAAAAAAATAAAATTATTTAATAAGTTTTAATATATCTAGTGTCTATGTGTATACATGTGTGTCCTGAGATTTCTAGCCTAAGAAGTACGTTGGGGATTGCAGGTTAACATATAGTGGAAGCTGACGAGGTGGCTAAGGATACATTAGGACCAGAAATAATGTAAAGGAGATATTGGGTCGTCAGAGAAGTTATGACACATTTTTGCATAGAGAAATACATCATTCCAATGACCAATAGAAGGGGTAGATGCTTTCAGATGTCCTTGCTGCACAAACAGCTCTTAATCAGTAAATACAAGTTCAAAGGCAAAAGAACAACCATACTAAATTATATAGTGTTTTTTTGTTTTACCATAGACATTGTATGGATCCATGGATGGTAATCAAACTTTGCCTTTACTATTAGTAATCCCAGACTCACAATACCTTCAACCACAGTAGGGCAAAAGATTCAGAAATGCCATTCAGCCAAGTAATTATTGTTTAGACCCAAGATGTATGGCAGACACAGTATTAAATGAAAAAGACACGCCATAAGAAAGCGGCTCCACTTACAACTTTTAAGAAAGCCAGGTATTGGGACTAGCAGGTGGCATGGTAATTGAGGCACTGGACTCCCACATGGCCAACCACGGTTCAAGTCCTGGACCTGGTGGCTTGCTTTCTCACTTTCCCTTTCTCTCTGTCTCTCTCTCTGGTGAGTGCATGATAGCAAAGTAAAAAAAATATATATAAATGAATAAATCATTTTTTTTTTCTTTTTTAAAGGGACCAGCAGATGGTATAGTGGTTACATCACTGGACTCCCATATGGCTGACTGTGGTTTGAGTCCTGAACCAGTGGCTTGAAAAATCATGCCAGGCATATGTGCGTGTGTGTCTGAGATCCCAGAAGGAGAATGAAAGAAGGGGTTGTGGCATGGCCATACCCCCAGGGATGATTTCTCATTTTCTCTCTCACTGTCTCTGTCTCTCTCTGGCGAATGCACACACTCTAAGGCAAAAACCGCTCAAAAAAGAAAGCCAGGTATTACCTCTAGTTTACAGATGTGGATGATGCCTTAAATCATTTGGTGAATCGTGGGGTCAGAAGCAGAACCCAGGCCCTCGGGCCACACCTTCACAGATCCAGGGCTGTGGTCTCAGGATGTAATCCCACAGCAGCCCAGCCTGATGACCCTGAGAGGTGACCCCTGATGTGCAGGGTGATTTCCAGGGCTTGAAGATCCTTACTTTGTTTCCTGTGTTTCACCAGAGGGCTGCAGTTAGGTGTTTTCCCTGCCCCTGTTACCTACAAATCTATTTTGAAAAAAATTTCAAATAAATTTCTTCTATGGAGAAATTATTTAAATAATTACTTCTATGGAGAAATGCCTCCTACAGAGCTCTCCCCTTGTATTATTACTTTTTTTTGGAGAGGTTTTTGCTATAGGGCACGTGTGCTCACCAGAGAGACAGAGACAGAAAGCAAGAAATCACCCCCCAGGGGGGATGGCCACTGCAATCCCTTCTCCATCTTCTCGGGATTTTGGGCATGCACACACATGCGCCCGGCGTGAGTTTAAGCCGCCGGGTCCAGGACTCGAACAGCTGTCAACTATGTGGGAGTCCAGCGACATAGCCATTACACTAACTGCTGGTCCCGCCCTGTATTATTAATGATAATAATAATTAATGAGTAATGAGTGCATGCATAAGCATGAGCAGGAGACAGAGTGAGAGGGGAGCGTCCGTACAGGGTCTGGTCACACCACGCTCCCCACCTCAGTGCTCCAGCTCATAGGTCAAGCACTCACATGTGCGCCCAGGGTGTTTCAGGCTGCCTGGGCCAGGGATACGAATGGTGGTCACCAGGTAGGACCTGGCTTCTCTCTATCGGCACATTACCGCCATGCCATAGAGCTGGTCCTCTAAGAATCATCATTATTGCAATTAGCAGAGTCATGTGGATTAGACGCTGGATTAAACAAGTCGCATGGTAGATTGAACTCCTCTCACCTGCCCTCTGGCTCCTTTTGTGGCTGCTATTTTCCTTATAAGAATATGGAGCAGGAACCAGCAGTTAGCGTAATGGTTATGTCACTGGACTCCCACATAGTTGACCACGGTTCACGTCCCGGACCCGGTGGCTTAAAACTCACGCCGGGCACGTGTGTGTGCGTGCCCAAGATCCCGAGAGGAGAATGGAGAAGAAGGGATTGGGGCGTGGCCATCCTCCTTGGGGGGGTGATTTCTCGCTTTCTGTCTCTATGTCTCTCTCTGTCTGACGAGCCCACACGCCCTGTAGCGAAAACCTCTCAAAAAAAAAGAATACGGAGCTGTGTTCTTGGAGACTGTTAAACTACTGTAACACCGCAGTACCCTAGAGAAGCCTGGTTTCAGGCTCTGTATGGGTGGACTTGTTACAGTATGACCTTTAGTCCCAAGACAGCCATTAGCCGAGGTGTGGTTATTCCTAGGGCCGCCAGTGGTTCACCTGACGTGATTCAAACGGAAGCCCAAGGTGTTTACCAAGAGTCAGTTGAACTGCTACTGCCTGCCAGGCCTGGGCAGCTGCTGAAATCTGCCCGGGTGCAGTGAGGAGCTGGACAGGTATAGGAGCTGGCTGGAATTCCAACAGGGCTTTAGGGCTCCTTCTGTGGAGCCCCTCTTTCTAGAATCCCCCTCCCCTGCCCCCACCCAGCATCTGGCTCCTCTGGCAGCTCTGAACTCCAGTCTGTGTCCTCCGCCTACGGAGACTCACTTGAGTCCTGGGCGCCCCACGCTGAGGACTGGGTTACCTCCTGGCAGAGGTCAGGTGAGACCAGGACTTGCCCCATTCGCTTACCTTCTTTCAAGAGCCACGTCTCCTGGCTTCCGCCTGCCTCGGATTGCTTCCTGCTCAAACAGGTGCTTCTGATAGCTTGTCCAGCGTTTACCATTTCCAGCACCTGGAGGCAATCCTCACACCATTCACAGGATCTCGCTGCACAGCCGACCCTTGGGAGGAACCCGACGTCAGCCGTCCTGGGACAGACAGGAAGTCTGTTCCTCCAGTGTGACCCCTCCCAGAAGGGATTGAGAACTCTAGTGGTCAAAAGCCTCAACCTCGCTAGTTTCCAAACATTCCTGAGGCCAGAGGCACCTGCAGAACCCTCGGGGCAGGCCCTGCCCTACTGTCCACACACATCCGACCATTCTCTGCTGACCTGGCTGCCCCCAGAGTAAAATTTAGAGTGAGGGGAGCCCCCTTCAGATCCTCCTCTGACAGCAGCTGGCGGGCAATAGGAAAGTGAGGCCCTTGACTGCGGAAGCTGGGAATGCACGCGTCCACCCCAAGGGGGCGCAGCTGCTCAGCGCCGCGCGAGGTCCAGGGCTTCCACTGGGGCTACTCTTCCTAGGTTTCCAAAAGACATCTGGAATATTTAAATCTGAAAACTCCCAATTTTTAAATGTTGGAAACTAATACAATTTTAACGCCATCAGACAAAAATGCAATTCTGATTTGTCACCTCTGGAGCAACTGAATGGGGCAAACAAAAACGTGACTCAGCCCAAGATGGGGAGGAAACCAAGATTTTTGATCCAGCCCCCTGTTTAGGACCGAGGTCTCCCACGCTGGCTTCATTTAAACACGTGCTGAGTGACGGGATACGGCCCTCCCTGTCTCCTTCCACCTGTCATCTGGCTCCTTTTGTGGCTGCACTTCTCCTTCCTGGACAAGAGCTGGCTGGTGCCAGGGTCTCCAGGCTGCCCTTCCCTCCTCCAGCCTGACACCTGAGGCGATGTCCGGCTGGGAGGCCTGGGAGATCCCTGCTCCCGTGTCTTTGACCCAGGAAAGCCCCTTGCCCTTGGAGCTTGTTGAAAATGTTTTCTTGGCCTCTTCCACGTCTCCTAAATCAGAATAGCTGGGGAAGTTTACTTATTTATTAGGTCTTTACTATAGGGCACGTGCACTCACCAGAGAGAGACAGAAGGAAGGTGAGAAATCACCCTCAGGGGGATGGCCACGCTGCAATCCCTTCTCCATTCTCCTCCTGGGATTTTGCACACACACACACACACACACACACACACACGCACCTGATGTGACTTTTAAAGCCTCTGGGTCTGGGACCCGAAACCTGGCTGGCCTTGTGGGATCCAGTACTGTAACCACTATGTCCCCTGCTGGCCAGGGGACTAAGCTTTTTAACAAGCTTTCCAGGGCACTGTGGTCCATCACTGCAGACGGAGAACCACTGATCTAATCCAACCCTGACTCACTGGAGTCCCAGGACGGGGAGAGACTTCTCAAGGTCACAGGGCAGGAGAGGGAGGGGTGCGAGGCTCCCACGGCCTGGGCCGTCAGAGCCCCTCCTGGCTGCTGCGCCATTGAGTCCAACAGGAGGCCTCCTCCCCGGATGTCCGGTGCTTTGTCCGGCTCGGGCACAGTCAGTGGTTTATGGGCCTGGTCCTCTTCCTCCCTTGTCCTCTGTGCCGTGTGCTCTGCTGTTTTGACAGTGGACGGTTAAGTGGGACGCATCTGCCAGCCAGCGGCAGTCTCCTGTCCAATGTCCACTGATACTGGGAAACGGGGACAGTGCGGGACCAAGCAGGATGTGTGCAGAGTGGAGACGGAGCCAGCGACGCTGAGGAGTGGGGACCACAGGGCTCTGGGGTGTGCCCATGGTCCGGAGTAGTTAGGAGCACTTACCTCAAATGCAAGGTGTGTCACCCAACCCAGATGGCCAGAGAGAGGAGTGGCACGCACCAAAGAGAATGAGTTAGTGACAGTAACCTGCCCCTCTTGCCTGCTGGGCTCACTGTACAAGATCAGCACACCCTGCACTCACGTGGTTTTTAATTTTTTTTTTTGGAGAGGTTTTTGCTATAGGGCGTGTGCACCGCCAGACAGAGAGAGAGACAGAGAGATAGAAAGCGAGAAATCACCCCCAGGGGGGATGGCCACGCCGCAATCCCTTCTCCCCCATTCTCCTCTCAGGATCTTGGGCACGCACACACACGTGCCCGGCGTGAGTTTTAAGCCACCGGGTCCAGGACGTGAACCGCGGTCGACTACGTGGGAGTCCAGCGACATAGCCATTACGCTAACTGCTGGTTCCCTGCACTCACGTGTTTTAAAAGGAAGAACAGCTCAGCTTCCTGACGACGACTCGCCCATGTCGGGGATGTACCGAACGCAGGTCTCCTTGCTCAAACGCATCTGTAACGGGCACACGTGAGTCAAGGCACTCAAAATGGAGAGAAGCGTGAACAGAGCCTGCTCCAGCACAGACACGGCCAGGTTGGCCCCAGGGACAGCACAGTGAGGCGAGTGTCACATTAGCTGTCACCCTGAGGTTGAGAGAGGACAGACTTTCTGAGTGAGGCAAGGACTGGGCAGGTTTAGGAAAACAAATGCTACTCAGGGACGAATAACGCTTGCTCCTGACTGATGTGACGAGGGAATCATTAAGCAGAGCTTAAAAACACAGCCCGTGTCGTGAGGTCACCTTCTGATGACAAAAGACCAGGCTGTCGAGGAGGGCCAGGAGCGGACATTCCTTCCCGCCCCGTGAACTTGATGTCGAGAGTCAGGTCGGCTCACGGATATGGACAGCAATCTGTTTTGGATGCCGAGTTATCAGAGGAGAGAAGTAAAGTTTTTAATGAAGAAGAAAGGGAACTTAGAGGAAAAGACCATTTTGCCATTGGATTCACAAATTTTGCAGACAGCACACATGTGGCCTTGTGTAGATTATGAAGGTGTGCGTTGTCACGTGGTGTTTATACGGTGGGGGGAAGCTGGAGAGATTGATAATAAAGGATTTAGAAAAAAGCATTCAGAGTGTATTTCTGTCAGTATAGATTCTTTTAAGAGATATTTTTGCTATAGGGTATATGCGCTTGCCAGAGAAACAGAGAGAGACAGATACAAAGTGAGAGATCACCCCCCATCAGGGATGGCCACTCCTTTCTCCTCCAAGCTCCTCTCAGGATTTTGGGCACGCATACACATGCACCTGGCATGAGTTTTAAGCTGCCGGGGCCAGGCCTCAAACCACGGTCGACTATGTGGGAGTCCAGCGATGTAACCATTACACCACCTGCTGGTCCCTCGCTAGGTATAGATTTAACAGTCTGCTAAGTCAACTTAAATTCATTAAATACTTGTAGCACTAGGCTTCACGTGTGCTATAGTAACCATTCCTTACCTTGAGGATTCTGTTTATTGAAGACCAAAAAGGAAGCACCTCAGTCTTGAAATTGTCTTTCATTTTTTCTCTTTGGCCTCTCCCGGGTACGCACGCTGCTGTGCAGTGAGCCTTGAAATGGGACCCACCAAACCCAGGCTGAAATTCTGGTTCTGACTTTGAGCAGGTCACTTCACCTCCCCACGCTTCAGCTTCAACTCCCAACATAGGAATATTAATGCCTGTCCTAGCTACCATCCCAGGATGTTATGAGTATCAGAGTCCAATTTATTTATTTATTTTTTCTGGAGTTTTTTTTGCTACAGGGTGTGTGCACTCACCAGAGAGACACAGAGAATGACAGGGAGACAGAAAATGAGAAATCGCTACCTGGATGGATGGCCATGCAGCAGTCCCTTCTCCTCCATTCTCCTCTCGGGATCTTGAGCACGCACACACATGTGCCTGGTGTGAGTTTTACGTTGCCGGATCCTGGGCTTAAACCATGGTCAACTACGTGGGAGTCCAGCAACATAACCATTATGGCATCTGCTGGTCCCCAGAGTCCAATTTATTTTAAGGGCTGCTGTGGACTCGGTGTTTGAGTGCCCACGCTATGTATTAGACACCTTTCATGTGCCATATGTCGTTTCGGCCTCACAGCGATGTCATATAGGAGTTTCTGTCATTGTTCCCCTGTGTGGATGAGAAAGCTATATTTAGAGAACTGAGGTGACTTGTCCAAGATCACACAGCAAGGAAGGTGGCAGAGGCTGCGTGAGACCCCGAGCGCGTCCGCCTCTGAGACAGCTGCTCACCACCCCATTACGCTTCCACTCTTCTGTCGTCTCTAAGCCAGCAGATGTACGTGGAGGACCACTGCAGATGGGAAATGCAGTCTGGGGTTGTTTTCACTTTCAGCAACAAGGTAGAGAGAACAGGAAAGAAGATAGTGGCCTTCCCTGCCCCAAGGGTCGCCACCCATCCACTTGCCCATTATCCCCAGGTTTCTCATTCTCGTTCGTGACGAGGGTCACAGGTGCACTGAAATGCAAACCACAGAATGAACTTGACACTGTCAGGACATCGTCACTCAAAAAGCGTGCGGGCCAGCCCTTTAAACAGCGGTTAAGGGAGACGGGTCCTGCATGGCCGACTGCAGTCGGGATCCCAGCCTCGCTGGCTTGAAAAACACACCAGGCACATGTGTGTGCCCAAAAGCCTGACCTCAAGGAACAAGGGGAGAGGATTGTGTCATGACCGCACCCCATTGGAGAGTGCTTTCGCTTTCTCATGCCCTTTGGCAATAAAAAAAAAAAGTAGGAAAAAGGAAACAGGAAGGGTGGAATCAGAATAACCCAGTCTTGATGAGCAGTTCCACAATGTTAGGGCTCTTCTCTCTCATCGCTATAATTCTTTATTTTTTTCTTTTCAATTACTTTACTTATTTGTGTATTTATTTATTCCATGAACAAGGGAGAGACGCGCACCTCCAAGCACCCCCAGCAGGGCTTTCACGCTGCCTCTACCCAGAGCTTCAGCCGGCCCTGGAAGACAGGCCAGGTACACCCAGCATATTCAGGGCGGTCTCTGGATGCGAACCTGGAACCTTCTCCTGAGGGGCAGTTTTACAAAGTGTTGTGCCACCATGTGCCTCTCTCTAGCCCCTGTGTCTCTATCATTCGGTTGGTCTCCTCGTGAGAGCTGCTACCGTCCTAACAACCATAACCTAGCAAGGCTTTCTTTCGAAACCAGGAAGACAACTAGCCAGGGAAATGAACGAACGCCCCTTAGATGCATCTCTCTCTCTTTTTTTGGAAAGTGGGACAGAAATTCCACCGACCACATGCCTCAGCTGTCACTGATCACGCTGGATACTTCGAGTCTCAGGGTGGGCCAGGCAAGGCTTCTGTAACAAGGAAGCCCTGCAGCCTCCAAGCCTGATGCCGGAGGCCTGTTTCCCGCTCACTCACATCTTCACAGCCCGTGGCTGGATTTTACCTCGTAGTTACACCCAGGGAACGTGGCCCCCATCACTGCAGCAGGGGGAGGCAGATGCAGGCGGCCCAGCGCCTCTTACCCCGCCAGACGGGAGAACTGGCTCTGCTCACATTCCTGGTGAGTAGAACTTGGTCTCTCGGCCTCCACTGTGGTGAGAGAAGACATTGTGCCACACACGGCCCCCAGATGTCAGGGGAGAAGAGGCGTGGCCATGGCTGCCGGTGGGAGTTGGCCCCTCAGCTCCCCCACCAGGCCAGGGAGCCTGGTTAAAGCTTGAGGCAGGGGAGGCTCTCCCAGGCTTCCATGGCCTTCTGTGCCTCTCCCTTCCATACCCTTTTCTCTCACTGGGAAAGCCAGTGACTGCCTGTGACTGCGCCACACCAGCCCCCAGCAGACCGCAGGCGCTGACGGTCAGAGGTTGTCTTCCCTTCCCACCCCCGTGCCCGTGAGGGTCCGCACCTCCGCCCCAGTGACCGCTCAACTGACGCCCTTAGAGCAGGCGAATGAGTGTCCTTTAGAAACAATGATTTTAAGCCACTATGCAGTTTATTCTAGATGGGAAACCACATTTAGTATGTTGTGATGATGCTCAGGGAATGAATGTTAAGTAATTTAAAAAAAAGTTGCAGGAGGAAAAATAAAACAGTAAAACTGTTCGTATCGAAATTTAAAAAAAAAATGCATATTTGATGACTGCAGTAAGCTACATAGCCCCCCAGCTGGGTACTACTTTATAGTATGTTCATTCTACTCACTGAGGTTTATGCCTAAAGTCAGACTTGGGTTCATGTATAGGATATATCAGCTGTGCTAGCTATTGGATATATTTAGACTAATTAAGTTCATTAGCAAATCAATTAAATGGGGGGGAAGGCATAGAAAGCAACCATGGATACCAGAGACAATGTGGGAGGAGGGTGGGACTTGGCAGAGGGTGAGGGATAGGGAATCAAGGATGGCAAAACAAAAAACAAAGTATACAAGACATAAGAATTGGAAAATTATTTGCTGATAACATGTATGTTGATGTGCTTGATTGAGCCAATACACAGTGTATTTTGGATGGAAAATTCATATGTATGCTGTAATGATGTATAGTGAATTAATGTAAAAAATAAATAAATTTCAAGAGAAAAAAAAAAGAAACAATGATTTTAACCACTTGTGTCCTAAAGATGCCCAGCTTTTACCTTCAGAATGTCCAGTAGAATCACTGAGGAACAAGAAGGATGAGTCAATCTTTAAATAAACATGGTGCAAAAGAGACCATAAAACAGAACTCAAGAATGCGGCCATAAATAAAGTCAATGTTTGGTCAATGACATCTACGTATGTAAAACAATTCTCTAAGGAAGTTGACTTTAGGAAATTCGTTTAAAATACCTGGCTTTGAGATGTACCAAAACTGTGTCCTGAGAATGAAAGTGTTGAGAGTCCCTTAGGGGCCCCCAGAAGGCATCGCAGTGATGGAGACTGAGACAAGGGACAAACACACAGGGTCCTTGGAGATACGCTCTCTACAGAGTCTCATGAAGGAAGCCAAATGAGCAAAGCTTCCCAAGCACAGTCTGGCGGTGCCATTACTGTGGAAGTGTGCTGAGGACCAGCTAGGTAGGTGTCAGATACTACGCTGGGGACTTTACGTGCCTTCTCTAACGCGATCCTCTCAACAGTGCAATAGGCAGGTACTATCATTGTGCCAGTTGTACTGGCTGGTATGGTAAGGTGCGGAGAATGTAAGCACCCAAGGTTCTGTGGTAGCTAAGGAGGTGAGGGTGGACATTGAGAACCAGGCTGTCTGGTTCCTAAGGCAACAACTTAACCATTAAGCTTGAGACTCACTCCCAGGTATAAGGTGCTAGAAACAAGTTTGGTGGGCAGCCTGCTTTTCCATTACTGTGTCACATCCTGAAACGTAGTTGGCTGAAACAAAAATTCATTTCTGCCTCCCCCGCTCTGTGGTGGGGCAGGAGCTGAGTGGTTTCCTCCTGGAGTCTCTCACGCAGGTTCAGTCTTACAGCCCTAGATTTGGAAGGCATGCACAGTGCCACTTCCACTGCATTCTACGACTTGTAAATGAAACACGGATCAGTCTGGATTCAAGGGGAGAGGATGACATACCAGCAGATGAATACCAGGAAGTAGCCATTGTTGTAGGCCATCTTGGAATCTTGGAGATTGGCTTCCGCCGTGGGCCAAACTGAATGAGCGTGACGCAAAACATCCTTCATATACACTCAGGACTTAGAAAGGACTTTCTTAGAAAGGACTTTCCCTCCACTTTTCCTTTGATCTTTTGTAGCCTGTGAGGTAGGCAGGCCAAGGTCAGGACTAGATCTCTGTTCCATAGATATGGACACTGTCTGGAGCTCAGTGAAATTGAGTGACTTAACAAGTCTCACAAAATCCAGGCACAGGATGCAAAGTTTGTTGCCTGTCTCCGAGCCCTACAAATTTTAGAGGAGTTTTGAAGCTGCCAAGGTTAACAGTCTGGCACTTTATTAATTTTTAAATAAGGTTTGAACTAAGTTTTTCTTTTTTAAAAAATTATTTTATTTAACATCATTATTATTATTGAATTTGACCAGAGAGAGAGAAGGAAAGTGAGAAAGGAAACCACTAGGTCCGGGACTCAAACTACAGTAGGCCATATGGGAGTCCAGCGCCTCTAACCACCATGCCACCTGCCAGCCCCTGTTTGGCACTTTAAACAAAGCAAGAAGACAATCTCTGCCAGCAAAGTTACAGAAAGAAGAACATTACAGTTGTAAGAGCTCTAAGCCAAGCTTTAAGCCTACTATAACAGATGATGAGGAATGGCCACACAGCTGGCCCCAAGAGCACGATTTGGTGCTAATTTTCCAGATATGCAATAGATACCGTAAACCTTAGGGTTCTGTAAGATCTTTGAGAAATTCCATATCTAGAAGATTTTCTGAGGAAAATTCCAGTTATCACTATGTGCTCTGTAGAACTTTTGCTAACAGGGATAAAAATTAGAAACAATTAGATGTCTAACAATGGGAGTCTTGTTAAGCAAGGGGAGACTATTTGCGTGTGAAAGTGGTGTTGAAAAATATTTAGTGCCACATACAATGATTGCAACAGGGGCCAGTAGATGGCATAATGGTTACGTCGCCGGACTCCCACATAGTAGAATACAGTTCAAGTCCTGGACTGGGTGGCTTAAAACTCACACCGGGTGCATGTGTGTGCATGCCCAAAATCCCAAGAAGAGAATGGAGAAAGGATTGCAGCATGGTTCTCCCTCTCAGTGGGTGATTTCTCGCTTTCTGTCTCTCTGTCTCTCTAGTGAGTGCATACACCCTATAGCAAAAATCTCTCTAAAAAATAAAAAGATTGCAATTTTATTTATGGAGAAAAAGCAGGTTTTGAAATACCATCCTATTTTTGTTGGGTTGTTGGGAAAGTCATGATGCATTTTTTGGATACAAAAAAAAACCCCAGAAAACTATGTCATGACTTTTCTGATGACTTAATAATTTAAAAAATCATACATGTGGCCAAAAACAGAATAAGAGACCAAAAAGGAAGAATACCAAAAGACTAATACTAGTTATTTCAGAATGGTGGGATTATTTTCCTCTTTTTCTCTTCCCCTTCCTCCTTCTCCTTCTTGTCTTGCATTTGTTTTGTTTGAGTCAAATTCTCAGTGGTTGGAACTAAAAGACTCCTGACAATTATTCTCTCCAGTCCGTTTTCTCCCCTGTAAAATGAGGTTAATAGTAGCAACGCTCACGTAGCACGCAGGAGTGCTGTGAGGCTTCCATGACTCGCTCCTGGATGTCACTAGTGAGTGGTCTGTAGATGCCGCCTAGTATTTCTAAGGAGTTAGGAAAAGCTGAATTGAGAGCATGTCAGTGAATTCACCAAGGAGTCGTTATTCCAGAATTTATAGCATGGGAGTCACAGTTTCCATGCCTTCCCATTCCACCCTTTGCCAGAGGGTGGATGCATTTGCCAGAGAGAGAGAGGAAGAGGGAAAAGACCCCTCCCCCTTCTCCATTTCTCTCTCCTGTCAGGATCTTGGGCATGCAGGCACACACAGCTAGTCTGTTTTGTTTTTTTGTTTTTTTTTTTTTTTTCGCTATAGGGCGCGTGCGCTCGCCAGACAGACAGAGAGAGACAGAGAGACAGAAAGCGAGAACTCACCCCCCAGGGGGGATGGCCACGCCGCAATCCCTTCTCCTCCATTCTCCTCTCGGGATCTTGGGCACGCACGCACACGCGCCCGGCGTGAGTTGTAAGCCACCAGGTCTGGGATGCGAACTGCGGTCGCTAGTCTGTTTTTCAAGCCACCCAGGCTGAGGTTTGAACTGCTCAGACAGCCGTGTAGGATCTGGCTCCCTTAATCACCAGCCATAGAGCACCCTCCCCCGCCATACCTTATATGTTCACACATACTCCTTCCGGACCCCTCTTTACTGCCAGGTGATGCCTCCAACAGAAAACAGCTGCTTTCTTGGCAATGATTAGAGCAGGAATTGCGAGAGAGGAGGAGGAAGGGGAGGGGGAGAGTTGGCAGGACAGAAATGGCTGATTTTGCAATGTAATTTGAGGAGAGGGAAAGAAACTGGGAGAAAGTTGACCAGGCCTGGAGCCTCGCTCCCGCACTGTGGAGAGAGAGCACTGAGCCTGCATTCGAAGATGCTCGGTCAAGGCCGGTTGCTCACCCACGTGCTCAGGTGCTCGACGGAGCAGCAGGGGCCTCTGAGGCTGAGCAAAATGTTAGCATAAGGAAACAACGTGTAAGCGCGCGCACACACACACACACACGGACCCACTCTGCTGGATTAAATGAAAAGGACTATTCGTAATCTGCAGGGTCTCAAGGAGGCCAACCCAGCACAACGTCCACGCGTGGGCTGCTCCTTGGGGCACTCACTGTCCCCCTGGGCATGGACACCTCACTTGGCCTGCACCGTCGGTGCTGGGCCCTGGACGCCAGAAGCCCCAGGACTGTGCCCTACACCCTGCCCAGGAATAGAGTCCTAACCACAGCTTCCTCCCATCCTCTCCTGCAAAGCCAAGCCGTCACGGTGGGTCTGACTGGCTAGGCTCGGGCGGTATGCCCTACTGGGGTCTGAGCTGGGGAAGCTGAAGCTGGCCTTTTATCTTAGGGAGGGAAAACGCCTGCGGTGGGACCTATTCGAGTCACGGAGTAGGGTTCAAAAGGACAGCTGTCAAGTATGGCACACGCACCCTGTCCTCAACAGCCTTCTATGTCATGTGTGTGTCCAAAAAGGTACATGATTCATGCCGCAAGGTCCCCTTTCTGGTGTTTTCATCCTTAAAAACCCAAAGAGCAATCATTCAAGCGCCCTCACTTGGGTGTCACTTGGCACGTCTAAGCCTGGACCGCAGCTCCCGGCACCAGCTAGCCACCCTTCCTCCCTGTGGCTTGCCCCTTCAGGTCGGCACTGCCTCTCAGATGTGGGCCTGGGTCCCTTTCTCCCTCCACCTCCTGAAAGGCCTGCAGGGAAAACACTTGACCCAACTGGAACAGGGCAGCTTGGTTCTGATCTGTCACATCAGCCTCCTTTATGAAAGAACTTCTAACAGATTGGAAAATGGAATTTAGCATGAGATTATTTTAGTACAAAAATTTTTGAAATCCATGCATATTTTTTCAGAGCAAGCATTTCCAGGAACTTTTGAAGACCTCTCATGAAATTCAACCTCCTGATGGTCTTGTTATGAGAACGATGGTATATCAAAGCAACCTCAGCGAGGAGTTCAGCTAGCCAGTCTTGGATGCAACAGCAGGAGTAACCACTTTAAAAACATTGGCTCTGGGGGACCAGCAGATGGCGTAATGGTTACATCACTAGACTCCCACATAATTGACCAAGGTTCAAGTCTTGGACCTCACACCGTGTGCATGCGTGCCCAAGATCCTAAGAGGAGAAGGGATTGTGGCATGGCCATTCTCCCTGGGGGGTGTATGATTTCTCGTTTTCTGCTCTGTTTCTCTCTGGTGAGCTCACTCACATACCCAATAGCAAAAATCTTTCTCTAAAAAAAAAAATAGTTAAAAAAAAAAGATTGGGCTATGGGACCAGGAGATAGCATAATGGTTACATAGCTGGACTCTCATATAGTCCACCACGGTTTGAGTCCTGGAGCTGGTGACTTAAAACTCTCACCAGGCGCATGTGCCTGTGTGCCCAAGATCTCGAGAGGAGAATGATGGGCTGACTCGTGGCACCTCCTCTGCCCTTAGCAGCCTCAGGAGGAGAAGGGATTGCAGCATGGCCATCCCCCCGGGGGTGATTTCTCACTTTCTGTCTCTGTGTCTCTCTGGTGAGCACATGTGCTCTATAGCAAAACTCTCTCTAAATACATAAATAAATAATAAATAAAATAAAAATATTGACGTTTGGTCTTGTCCCAGGTGGAACCCTTTATTGGAGGAAAGAAACCTCCCTAATAGATCCCTCTCCTATAGCCCAGAAACGGTCATGCCCAGTTAAGGGCAGTCATCCCCACCCCACACCCCCAGATCTCTATGCCTATCAGGGGCCCCACGGGTCTGGAGAAGGGAGGAAAAAGCACAGGTGGGAAATGATTCTCTTCCTCCTCAGCTTTCCTGGGCGGACGCTTCCCATCCAGCAGTTCATGCCGTGCAGCAGCGCCCACATTTGGGCTCACCCCGTCTCTGGAGGCCACGGCTCCAGTTCATTTCTGCACGTCACCCACGGTGTGCCCATTGAGTAACAGGCATCCTCTTTGCACCCTGCTCTGAGTGCCTAGAAAAGCCAGCTACTTACCTGCCTCCCACAGCATTTCGTCCCAAACTGCTTTGGGATACCAACTCGGTGGACCCCAACTTATCTATGCTTCGAGAGTTTCTCTTTAGGAAAGGGACAATATGTCAATTTTTTCTGGTGCCCTCAACAACTAGCGCAGTGCCGTTCAGTGTTTTTGGGTGGAAAGAAAGATGGATGAATGGGCATTTGTTTGACCGGCGGTGGGCACTGCAATCAAGCGCCACCAGGGGGCAGTGTGGAGAAGCTGGTGAGACCTCCCTGCTCTCGGATTGGCAGGGCTTCTGGAGTTCATTTGTTCAGCATTTTCACCTGGGAGGGAAGGTGCTGAGGCCCAGGATGGGAATGGCTGTGCCTGGGGAGCGCTCAGGCTTCTGAGCTGACTCTACACGTGAGCCCAGGACTCTGTGTTACAGTCCACACGTGCATCCTCCCGGGCTCCGATGGTCCTTACGATCCTGATGGGGCCAAGCCTCTGGTGGCTTCCAGAACCCCCTGGAGCCCTTCCTGGGAGACTGGCATCAGCCACGGCTGGTGAACATGTGCACACTGAGGAAACGGACCCCGCATGTGCCCTGAGGGCACAGGCCGGGCTGACTCGTGGCGTCTTCCCTGTCCTCAGCAGCCTCTGAAATGAGGACCCTCCCTGGCCTGGGCCCTCTGTTAGCACGTGTCTCCTCTCCGCTGGGGCTCACTTCTCCCAGGAAAGGAAGGACCCGACGCTCTGGCCACATCCTGCACTCTCAGAACTGGCCTGTCCTGCCTACTTCCCTCCAGCCCCGCTCTCCTTTTCCACTGTCCTTCTCGGGGGCAGTGGGAGTGCAGGGGGAGAGGCTCTCCCTGCGTCCTCCTGTCCTTCTGTATCTTCCCCCGGCCTCCGGAGGGCACACAGAAACCTCACATTTCCTTTCCATTCCTGCGTCTACTTCATCATTCAACAATCGAAAAGTATTTTGGCCCAGCCACAGTGATACGTGTGCTAGGACGCTGTGCCCGCAGGCCGGGACCACCTGGGAGGCCCAGGTTCACATCTGGTCCAGTGTGAAGGCCAGGCATGGGGGCACGTGCCTGTAACCCCAGTGTCTCAGAGGCTGAGGCGAAAGGATCGGAACCATGAGACCCTATTTATTTTTTTTTAAAAAATGTTAGCACTTACTCTGCTGCTAAAAATGTGCAATCTCACATTCGTCGTGTCCTTGCTCTGCTAACGGCCCAGCGTTCATCCTCTTACATTATCTTGATGCGGTCCAGGAGGGCGGGGTTGATATTCCTATTTTACAGATGAACAAACAGAGGGCTGGAGAAGCCATGGTACTGGCCCAAGGGAGCACAGCCCAGAAGCCTCAGAACCAGGAATCCAACTGGACGGCCATCGCCCCGATGACTGGCACTTCCTGCAAAGGCTCACTGCTGGGCGTGGCTGAGATGGCCCTCATCTGCACCTCCACCTGCAGCCACCGCGTGCTCGAGCAGCCGTCCTCAGGGCCGAGGGGTGAGCAGGAGTGGTGGAGGCCTGGTTTCTGGCCCCTTAAGTGTGTTGTAGCTTCGTGGCTCCTGGAGTGGAATTGCAGGATGTTCCGTCAGGTTCGGTTCTGCACGCGCACATCTAACGTCTGCGAGGGCCCCTCCCTCAGCCGGAAGCTGCAGCTCAGAGAAGAGCCCCTCCGAGTCACCGGGTTAAAGTCGGGAGCCGGGGTCTGCTCGATGTGTGCCCAGCGGGCCATGTGAGCTGGGCCGTGGCCGTTTGCTGTGAGGCGTTCTGCTGCTTCAGATGCAAGTGGGAGACTAGACCACATGCCCTGGGGGGCTCTCCCTGGGTGACATAAGAGCTCCAGCGTGCAAGGGCTTAAGTCCGAAGATCTTTCCCTGTGTGAATCTGTGTGGCCTGGCGTGTTCTCCGATTCACCCGGTGCGCCTAGACTGAGCTCTCCAGAAGGCCTAGCATGGCAGTCCCAGCTTCAGGTCCACACAGGTCAGGATGTTTTTTTCTATTATAAATTTCAATGACTGATCAGGGTTGGCATGGTGGTTAAGGTGCTGGACTCCCACGTACTGGAACACGGCTTGAGTCCCAGACCCAGTGGCTTGAAACTGACACCAGGCCTGTGTGCATGTGTGCCCAAAATCCCGAGAGGAGAAAGGACAGGAGATTGCCATGGCCACGGCCTCTGGGAGGCAATTTCTTACTTTCTGTCTTTCTGACTCTGTCTCTCCAGTGAGTGCAAGAGCCCTATAGCAAAAATCTCTCTCAAAAAAAAAAAAAAAAAAAAATGCGACGGTCGACCTAGGATTGTCAACCCTTCCCCCATAAGATTGTTCTTTTTCTTTTCTTCTTAAATGACTGCCACAAAGACGGTCCTAAAAGAAAAAGATCAATAATAACAACCAGAAGGACATAATCTTGCAGCTAAAAGTGGCCAAGCCAGATGCACGTGCATGCATGTTCCAGATCCTGATAGGATGAAAAACTGGAGGAAAAAGGATTGTGGTGTGACCACACCGCACGAGAGGGGGTCTTTATCTCTCTGTCTCTCTGTCTCTGCCAAGAGCATGCACCATCTTACCATGGGAAAAAGAAAAAAAAAAAAAACCAGTGGATGTGTTTCACGTTGGGACAATGATGTGGCCTATATTTTTCTCACTTCACTTGAGAACAGTGGAAGCTGAAACAAGAACTGGCCTTCGGCTGGGGCAGCGTGATGAACGGCTATGTCTATCCCACAGCCAAGCCCCACGCAGTACGAGACGGGCTAAATACGTCACGGGCAGTTGTGTGCATTGGGGGAACTGAAAGACAGAATTAAAGAAGAATGTGGTAGGGGAAAAGTGTTAACTGTGTATTACAAGACAGTGTGTGCACCACGACCTTTATTTTGTAAAATACCCGGATGTAGGCAAGGCGGTCCCAGATGCACAGAGAAAACACCAGAAGGTTATACAGCAAAATCCCACAGGGCTGTATCTGCATGGATGAATGATAGATGAATGTATCTTTTCTGAGGCATTGCTTGCATTTTGTAATCAGAAAAATAAAGTGAGTAAAGAAGCCAGGAAAAAAAAAAAAAGTGACGCAAGAGGACTCGTGCAACACTCAGACTTGGCCCAGCGTCTCCTTGGGTTGTGCAGAATTTCAGCAAAGCCTCATCGTGGGCTGCAGAAAGCTCTCTGGGCTTGTGCTGGCGTCATTCACCTGCTGCTTTGCGTCCCAAGGGCTGGACCTGGTGCCTGGCGTGTGGGACATGCAAGACGTGCTTAGCCGGGTGTGTCAAATGGACCAGTCACTGGGCTCTCCATACTAGGCTGGTCAGAGTGGAAGCCTCAGAGAAAAACTGCCACTTAAGTAGAAATGGACCATTCCTAAATCGCTTTCTTCTCTGAATTAAAACATTTGCACTGGGGGCCTCTAATTGTATCTTTCCTCAGAAGAATGGAACCCAGTGATCACTGAAATCCCTTTTATGAGTTTGAGTCCTGTGTCAGGGCAATGTGATCCTCATTAAAATACACACCCAAGCATGTTCAGGTGGACCCAGGATTCAAACCTAGGCCTTCACATATGGCTTCAGTATCACACAGCCATGCCCTACTACCTGTACCACCACGGCTGGGCCTGCAAAGCTGCTTTTATGAAAATGAAATGAATTAATGTCAATATGTTCTTAAAACAGTGCTTGAGGGCCAGCCAGTGGCGTGGTGGTTGAGGCAACAGAATCCCACCTGGCCAACTGGCGGTTTGAGTCCTGGACCCAGAGGCTTGAAAATCACACTGGGTGCATGAGTGTGCATGTCCAAAATCCTGAGAGGAGAGTAGAAGAGAAGGGATTGTGGTGTGGCCATTCCCCCTCCACACACATACACACCGGGATGGGGGTGATTTCTTTCTCTCTCTCTCCTCCCAGTGCCTGTAGCAAATTTTAAAATAATTAAATGAATAAAAATTTAAAAAATAAAACATTGCCTGCAATAGGGTAATTACCACTTAAGTACTTGGTTCCTATTACAATGATTATTTTCATCCTTTTCTTTCTTTATTCACGATAGAGCAGGTGCACATGTCAGAGAGAGTGAGGAGCACCCTCCGCAGGAGCAGGGTCCGGGCAGGCGGCGTCCCGCCCTCGGCCCTCCGGCCCGTCGGGTCCCGGGCTCCCACGGTGTGCCCGTGTGGTTGAGGTGGCCTGGGCCGGGATTTGGCCACGATGGCCATGCGGGCCCTGCTCCTCTCTGGCAGCTGCTCTCACTGTGCCATGCTGGCCCAGCGCCATGCTGGCCACTACTCCATCGTGACTCTCCTTACGCACCCTTGAACCCACCTCTCCCCGCTGTTTCCTCTCCCCAAAGTGACCTCAGAACTCCTTGACTTACTGACCCCCAAGACCACCTCGGGGCAGCAGCCCTCCCCCTGCTTGGGGGCGACAGCAGCCCCTGGAGGGCTCCGCCGACAGCAGCTGGGCTGGCCGCCCAGGGTGAGGACATCTCAGTCCCCAAGCTGCTAAAGCACTGGCCCTTGCTCTCCTTTCCTCATCTCGGGCCGCAGCCCCGCGGAGCCGAGCTTGAGGAACTCCTCAGGCCAGTGAGCCAGGCTCTGAGAGCCCTTGCCCACGCGGTGCCCCTGACGTGACAGGGCTTGGGCAGAGACCACGAACGTGGGCAGGAAGAGCCACTGCTGCCCACAAGGCCATGAATGGGAAGGCAGGACGCCCTGGGACCGGAACACAAGTCACACCCTGTAGGGACGCCCGCCTGAGGGACACATGCAGGGCCCACACCCACCCACCCTGCTCACCACGCCCAGAGCCTTGGCTGCTTCCCCCTGAGGAAGGGGGAAGGGGCGCTGTCTCCCAAGTGGCTACTCAGAGCCAACGCTCTTTTCTTTTTGAGAGATTTTTGTTATAGAGCTTGGGCACTTGCCAGAGAGACAGAGAGAGAGAGACAGAAAGTGAGAAATTACCCCCTGGGGGGATGGCCACACCACAATCCCTTCTCCTCCATTCTCCTCTTGGGATTTTGGGCATGCACACACACACGCCAGAAGTGAGTTTCAAGTTGTCAGGTCCGGGACGCGAACCGCGGTCGGCCCTGTGGGAGCCCAGTGACATAATCATTACGCCCTCTGCTGGTCCCAACTGACACTTTTTAACCTGTATGCAGTGCCCGCTGTGCAGGTGTGGCCCGCCCCCCCAGATTGCAGCTAGAGCGCACGCTGCCTGATCGCTGCCCTGGGCCCTGGTGTACGAGAAGTCCACACCCAGGTGGCCGGTCATTCATGCTGCTTGGGTTTGCTTTTGCATTTTTCAATTTCTACAAGGACTCCTTTCCTTTCCTCAAAAGATATGACGTGGAAGGCAGAGCCAACCACAACTCTGAGAGCCTTGGCCTCCCCAGGTGTGCCAGCCACCCCGCCAGGCATGCGCTATCCCCGGTTTGAGCTGTCCACCCTGCTCAATGCCTTGTGTACCTGGGAACTCTTGGGTCTCTGGAGGGAGGACATGAGGAACCTTTTCCAGAGCGCAGGGTGGTCCTCTCTGCAGGCCCACTCTGGCCTGGCTACAGCGGTTGCTCAGCTGTGCGTGCTCAGAGTTGTTGGGTCGGGGGGTCTGAGAGTCCCCCTTGACGGCATGGGAGGGGCAGCGGTGGGAGAGAGGCCTAAAACCCTTACACGGGGATGAGCACCCTTTGTGTTCTACGCTGTCATTCTGGTCTTACAAGATGACTCTGATCCCCACAGACTTAGGTCTCAAAGCTGATAGATACAGATGGAAAAATGGATGGATGGGTGGGTGGGTGGGTATAGACAGACTCTCACAGAAAGATTTGGAGAGGAAGCAACGGGTCAGTAGGGTTTGCATGCAAACTTTATTTTTACATTCCCAAAGGAAAAAAAAAAAAAAAAAACATGAAAGCCATACACAAGGCAAGTGCCCTGTGAGGCTGCTCTTGTTTGTTTGGAAACATGATAGAAGGTGAGGGAGCCATCCCGGGTGACGCCGCCTTCCTTTAGCTTAGGAACTAGACTGTCGTATTGACACATGGTGGAGCCTCGTCTCCATTTCCACGGTTTTTATCTAAGAGTGGAAAAGGCAAATGGGCACAAGAATAGTCATTAATGACGGGGAGCCATAAATACAGCACCACCACCAGGCGCAGCCCCTGGGCGCCGGCTGTCTCTGGAGGAGCGCGTGAGGTCAGTCTACCCGATGACGCCACACGCCACACGCAGCCCTGTGGATGGAAGGAACTTCTCAGCCATCTGGGGCCAGAGCCCAGGGCTCAGCCTGCCCCCAGGGGCTGGGTAAGGGCTTGCAGAGGTTGTGGTGAAGCCCCAGGAACAATAAAGTCATTTCTGGCTTCTGTCACTAGATGTAACCTTACAACCTTCAAAAAGGTCACGGAAAAATGGGGTTGAAGTACGAATATGAGTTAATGTCAATACAAAAAAGTGAATTCCATGCATAGTTTTTTCATAACATATTTTCTACAAACTTTTTGAAGATGCCTTATCATTTCTCCTCCAAACAAGGACAATTTGAGACTGGATAATAATAATAATGTCATAAATAGAGGCTGTCAGGAACCAGGACTATGGGTCAGTACATGAAGCTATTCATGGAGCTGAACCCAGAACCTGAGCCAGGCTGTCACTCAATGACTGTATTCCCAAATGTTTTACATATAGGAACTGCCTTTATTCCCCCAAACCTACAGGGTCAGTGCCCCCCCCCCCCCAGAGATTTTTGCTATAGGGTGCGTGTGCTTACCAAGAGACAGAGACAGAAAGCGAAAAATCACCCCCCAGGGGGATGGCAATGCCACAGTCCCTTCTCCTCCATTCTCCTCTTGGGATTTTGAAAATGCACACACATGTATCCAGTGTAAGTTTCAAGTCACTGGGTCCAGGACTCAAACCGGGGTCAGCCACATGGGAGTCTAGCACCTTAACCACCACGCCACCTGTTGGTCCCAGTCAGTGCTATTCGTATCCCCTTTCATACGGGGAAGACGCAGAAGCTGAAGAGACTTGCCAGAGGACGTGCAGTGAGTCATACAACCAGGATCCTGATCCCCACAGGCTGCAGGGAGGTGCGCTCAGGTGTCCCCAGGAAACCCAGGGCTGCCCAGCTCGGTCGGACTCTGCAGAAATGACCAGCTGGAGGTAAATCACAGTTTCAACCTTAGACTCGTGACGCCAACTCCTTGCAAAACTGCGTGTTCAGGAGTTACTGAAACAAAACGCAAGTACAGCTTGAAAACCTTTGTGGAGCAGGAAATGAGTGGGGCTTTTTGAAAAGCTGTGCAGAGTTCAACAGGTACACCCACTCCGCCAGGAAGCCATTGTGGTTAAGAGTGAAACATCCATTTTTTTTTCTTAGTTTATAGGTACTATTTTCCAAGATAGCTACTAAACCGTTAGGACATACAATTTTATTAAGTCATTTGGACTCAGCTACTTAATAAACATAACCGTGAGATTTTTCTTCTGGCCTAGGGACACCATGAAGGTGACATGGCTGGAGAACCTTGAGGAACCCCTGCACGCATCATCTTGCCATTGTTCAACCCTGGAGGGTAATGACGAGGGAACTTCAAAAAGGTTGTGGAAACATGGAGTTAAAGTATGAGTTTATTTTGGTGTAAACATTTTGAAATCCATGCAGAGGAGAAGGCCTTCTAGTCCGGAGGCCCCTGCCCACCCTGGCACTCAGTTGTTAGTTCTGTAAAACCTCTTCTGTCTCTCCGTCACACCAGCTTGTGACAATGGAGTCCACAGCTCTCCTCTCCCTCAGGCAAACCCAATATCCTCTGACTCCCCTCGGACTGTTGCCGAAATCCTATCTCAGTTCCTTTCCTCCAATCTCCTGTCCTTGTCCCACTGTGGCAGGGAGCCAGCCGGTTCTGAGTTTCAACCTGAACCTAGAGAAGTTCCGGGAGAGCATCTCTCTCTGACATATGGTTTGCTCCTCAAGGTTAGAAGGCACTGTCATCTCAGCCCCATGGGACACGGTGATAAGTAGACACACAAATGGAGCCCCTCCCCAGACAACATCTCAGTTTGGCCCACCCCGCCCTAAAAACACAGACAGTTACCAGACAGAATGGGCAACTGGATGAGGCAAAGGGAAGTGAGGAGGAAGGTGTGGGTGGTGGGAGGTGGCTGGTCAGGGAAGTGGCCCCTGGGTCTCGGGCCACAGACACACTTTCATTCTCATTCTCCAACTGCCCATCTACTATAAGGGAACTAGGCAGCATGGTGTGGTGGACCAGGGTGGGCAGGGCAGGCCACCTAGCTTTCTAGGGGCCCTTAGACAAGTCACTTTTACAGGGCCTCAGTTTCCTCTCTCTAACAGGATTGGATTGTCCAGTGATCCTCAAACTGGTGTGCCGAGGAACACTCACAGCATGTGCACCTGGCGGCCTTGGGATAGCTGTCTTGCTGGGGCATCAAGTTTTTTCAGCTATTTGGAGGCGCACTCTTTTTACAAGAAAACCATTTTTGTCATCGTTTTTAATGCAAAACTTGCGTGCACTGTAATTACAGTAATCAATACTTGATAGCATTTCATGAGCAATTACTATGTGCAGAATGTCCTGCCACCCTCTGTACATGATCCCCACGATCCCCTAGTGAGCGCTGGATATTTCCATTTGATAAGTGGAAAAACTGGGGCACGGAGGGTAGATAATCCACCCAAAGTCACTTGTTGTTAAACAGAAGACCCCCCAACACACACACAAATCCCCCCAAAATGTCCAGGCCCATTAACAGTGGCTTTTGGATCTGCTCCAGACCTGGAGCTGCTTTGGCGAAGTCTATACAGCACAGGCCAGTATCACCTCCAAAGTCCAGCTTGGACACTTGAGTCTAGTGTAGCTCAACTGGTGGCTAAAAGGTTTGGCACACCCGGTCTCCTGGAGGATAAAAGAGGCTCTGGAGGCCCCTCGGGGGCCCAGGAATCCACTAGGTCGGGTTTTCTCGGCTCACAGGAGTTCTCTTCTCTGCCAAGGGCTCCCAGCCCAGCCCAGGGTTCGCGGCGCGCGCTGCCCGGCACTTCCTCGTTCACTCCCGCCCGGGGCGCAGCTCCCTACGCCTAGCGCCTCTGGCGGGAGGGGGCCGGAGGGGAGATGTCGCAACCGCCGCCCTCCCTCTTTCCCCGCCTTGGCACTCCGTCACCTCCCAGATGAGCGCGCTCGCAGACCGCTGCGGGCCGCCGGGCGCCCGGCATGTCCCTTGAGTGCGCACAGGCGGCGGGCGCCGGCCCCCTGCGCGGCCTGGAGCGAGCCAACCGCACCCGCTTCCCCCTTCTTCTCCGACGTCAAGGGCGACCACCGGCTGGTGCTGACGGTGGTGGAGACCACCGTGCTCGCGCTCATCTTCGCGGTGTCGCTACTGGGCAACGTGTGCGCCCTGGTGCTGGTGGCGCGCCGACGGCGCCGCGGCGCCACCGCCTGCCTGGTGCTCAACCTCTTCTGCGCCGACCTGCTCTTCACCAGCGTCATCCCGCCGGTGCTGGCCGTGCGCTGGACCGAGGCCTGGCTGCTGGGCCCCGTCGCCTGCCACCTGCTCTTCTACGTGATGAGCCTGAGCGGCAGCGTCACCATCCTGTCGCTGGCCGCCGTCAGCCTGGAGCGCGTGGTGTGCATCGTGCGCCTGCGGCGGGGCTCGCGGGGCCCGGGGCGGCGGGCTCGGGCCGCGCTGCTGGCGATCATCTGGGGCTACTCGGCCGTCGCCGCGCTGCCCCTCTGCGTCTTCTTCCAGGTGGTCCCGCAGCGGCTCCCGGGCGCCGACAAGGTGAGCTCGGGGCTGTAAGCCCCGGCGGGTGTCGCGGGCGGGCTAGGAGGCTGGGCCGGCTGACGGTCAGTAACAACAGGCCTTTTGTGCTCTTAATGATTGTGGCGGACCCTCTGCCCGCGCTGGGAACCTCTGAAATCTCACCGCAACCCTGCAACCAAAAATCCTGTAAGTGAAGTTCCTCCAATATTTGCAAAACGTAACCACTATTTCGAAGTGAACTAAATTGCAGAGAACTTAACAGCAGGACAGAACTGGGGCAGAGGCTGCGGCGAGGTGAATTCTCCTTTCTCGTCAGGTGACACGGTAGTGTCACTATCACACCCACTTTACAGGCGAGGAAGGAGCACGGAGGGGCAACTTGCCCAGGGTGTCTCGGCTTTAGTTTGGGGAGGAGTTGGATTCCTGTGGGGTTGGAGTAAGTCCACCTGCGGGTGTGTGAGGATGGGCAAGAGAAAGGGCGTTGGAGACCGAGGGCCCCAGACCCAATGCTGCATTTAGGGAACCTGTGGCTTCCTCTCCGGGATCCTCAGTTTTTCCAGCTGGGAGATGGAAGGGTTACTCGAGACTGGGGCCCTTATCCTAGGTCTGCATGAATGACACAGATGCCTTGGGTGACTCCAGGGTCCTCCAGCCGCCCACAGTGCTGTGTCAGTTCTGAGGCTGGCTAAGAGCTTTATTCTGGGCAGCGGGCCCACGGGGTCATTAGGGTCCAAGGGCATGAGGATCTAAAGATTCTGTGACAGCACAGGACATTGGCTGGAATCCTGACTGGGTCCGTTCGCGTTGCTGCCCCGCTCTGGCTCTGCCAGCTTGGGTGCTAAGGTTGCTGCAGAGACGGTGGCGACAGTGGCAGACTGGCCTGGCTGTCCTCCTGCTGTGTTCAGCTCTTCACGCCTGACAGAGAGACAGGGAAAGGACTGAGGTCTGCGAGCCTCACAGAGCGGGAGCTCTGGACCCAGCCTCTGGGAAGGCCAGCCCCCAGGTCCCTTCCTTTCCCTGCCAGATCACTGTGGTTCTGGCCCCAGGGCAGGAATGCTGTCCTTCAGCTCTAGGAGGAGTGTGGGGACCCTGAACAGTCCTGCACCAGCAGGAAACACGGTCCCAGAGAGGCCTTTGCAGTGGTCAGAGAAAGGGGTAAGTGGAAGCAAGTCACCCCCTGCAGGAGGGCTTGGCGCACTGGCCGCTATGCAGTCCAGCCAGAGATGCCCGGGGTGTGTGACCCTCCCCAGCCTGGGCACAAGGTGGCTTCTCGGGTTTTCCCAGACCAGTGTCTCACGTTTAAGCATGGGGTGGGATGGAGAGTCTGCTATGTAAGCAGTACCTTTTAAAAAAAGACAAAACAAAATCACACGAATCAAACATAAAAGCTCGCTCCCCATAGCTTATTTCTTGTGTGGAATCACTGTGCAGTGTTTGTTCATGGCCTCGAAGGACGACAGAAACCCGTGGGGCGTGTGGCACTTGACCAAATCATACGTGAGTCTTGGGCCATGTCTGTCCCAGCGAGGGCTCGGGAAGCAGCTTAGGGATGCTGGTGGGTGTGATTTGCACCGGCAGACTAAGGAGCCTGACTGAGCAGGCAGCCCTGGCCCCCAGCCCAGACACACCTGACGATCATGGTGGCCCGCCCAGGTGCTTCTATGACAGGGGGACACCCAGGCCTCCCTTCAGACCAGCTGGGCCAGCCTCGGCCTGAGGCTCTACCATGAGCTCTTTTTGAACTATTCTCTCATGGAGTTACACTAGTTCTGTATTCTTCGCAGAACTCTCCATCTCTTCTTGTAGAAGAAAATGACATCAGGGAGTTAAAGATGAAATAGAATGTGTCTCAAGGATGTCTTAAGTTCCCAGACATGTCTTTTGTGCCCCTCTCTTTTACAGTTGTTTCAGGAAAGATCCTACTTAACTGCAAATAACACTTCAACAAATGAGGCTCTTGTCACCTCCTAGCCAAAACCCCAGCCTAAAACTGGGGCTAATAAGGATGCAGGGACAGAGTGAGCAGGCCTTGGAGGAGAGCACCTGGTCGAGACCACTCTGTCTGTCACCTCCTGCAGGGCATCTGGGGGTGTGGGGAACTGCTCCTCCAGATGGCGAGAGAGTGTCTGTGCAGTGCTTCTGTGAGTTCTGTAGAGCCCTGTCTGGGCACACAAACCCTTTTCTTTTCTTTTGTCTTTTCCTTTCCTTTCTTTTCTTTTCTTTTTTCTTTTCTCTTCTTCTTTTCTTCTTCTTTCCTCCTCCTCTTCCTCCTCCTTCTTCTTCTTCCTCTTCTTCTCCTTCAGTTTACTTATTTCTTCTATGAGCAAGAGAGACAGAGACAGAGAGCCAGCACCCCAGATGGGACCTTGCTGTCCCAATCCACCCCTGGCCCCAGCCAGCCCTGGACCAAGAGCACGCATATGCCCAGTATGCTCAGGGGAGTCTCTGGACTCGAGCCCGGAACCTTCCCGGGCGGGTCAGCTCTGCAGTGTTCATGCACCAGCAACCCCTTTGTCTTACTGAAGAAACACCTTGGCTTTAAGAGCCTTTGGGAAGGGACTTGAGAAGGGACTGGAAGAGAATGGTCGTGCTCTGTGCTTCAGAAGATTGGGTGCCAGGAGCGTTAGTTAATCATCCTCTCCCTTGCCTGTCTGCACCCCCCAGCTCCAACGCCCTCCTACATGCACACGCTCACGCACCTGCCAAGGACACAGCCCTCCAGCCCTCCAGGGCTACTACCTGCATGCACAGGAAACATCCGTTGTATGCGCTCAGAATCTGGAGGAATAAGGTGGAAAGAAGGAGAGGCAGACAAGGGGGATGTAGGCATTTTAAAGAGGGGGTGGAGAAGGACCTGGTCTAGACTGGGTTGTGTCTTACATTTAGAATTAGTGGAGGCTTGTTTTCCAGTCTTCATATTCCTGCTTCCTGCTTGTACGTTTGCCAAGCTGGACATTAAACATGGAGGTTTTAAGGTTTTTGCCATAAGACATGTGTGTTCACTAGAGACAGAGAGACGGAAAGTGAGAATCACCTTCCTCCGGGGGGATGGCCATGCCACAGTCCCTTCTCCTCCATTCTCCTGGGATTGGGGGCATGCACGCACATGTGCCTGGCATGACTCTCAAGCCATCGGGTCTGAGACTCGAACCACAGTCGGCCATGTGGGAGTCCAGCACCTTAATCATCATGCTAGCTACTGGCCCATAAACATAAAAGTTTCAGACAAGGGTCTTTTTCTGCCTCACATGAGTACCTAGAGAACCAACTAACCCCAGCACACTAGCTCCCTCCCCTCATGGAGTGCTGGCCAGGGAAAGTGTCCCCTAAAACTTAGTGCTTATCTAGGGAACAGCAGTTAGCGTAATGGCTATGTCGCTGGACTCCCACGTAGTCGACCGTGGTTCGAGTCCTGGACCCGGTGGCTTAAACTCACGCCGGGCGCGTGTGTGCCCAAGATCCCGAGAGGAGAATGGAGGAGAAGGGATTGCGGCGTGGCCATCCCTCCTGGGGGGTGATTTCTCACTTTCTATCTCTCTGTCTGTCTCTGTCTGTCTGGCGAGCGCACGCGCCGTATAGCAAAAACCTCTCCAAAAAAAAAAGAAAAGAAAAATCTTAGTGCTTATCTGAGACACCCCCTTCCCCCATACAGGAACATAACTTTATTTTTTGTCCTTGTTTTTTTTTTTGTTTTGTTTAATTTGCTATAGGGCACATGTGCTGGTTGGAGGGGGAAGGCAGGGGAGAGAGAGAGAGAGAGAGAGAGAGAGAGACAGCACTCCCCATGGGGGTTGCTCACACTCCAGTCCCTTCTCCTCCATTCTCCTGTCAGGATTTGGGGCACCACGCACATGCTCTTGGAGTGTCTTTCAGGCCGCTGGGACTTGAACCTCACACCCAGCCATGTAGGCTCCGCCATGCTGCCACCCCACTGGTGTGCCCAGTGATGACTGTGTCTATCTGGACTATGGGGGCAAAGGTTCCAAGTTTGAATCCCCCCTCTGCCATTCAGGCACTGCATGCCAGGGCCACGCAGTCCCACTTCTCTACACCTCCTTTCCTTCCTCTGTAAAATGACATGACGACAGGATGCAGCTGATAGGATTGTCTTGGGGACTAGCGTTCAGCGCCCGGGCCAACACCCGGCACATACACAGCTGGGCGCTCGAGGCTTGGAGCTGTTGCTAGTGTCCTTATCTTCCGGTATAAACAGGGGACACAGTCTCCTGCCCACTGTAGGCCACAGGCCCTGCAGCTGCCGCGTTAAAGGGGCAGACACATCCTGGCAACACGGACATCTCCGTCAGGTCGGCTCAGCCTGTCCCCGTGGGATTCCTGCCTGTGTGTGCCGTGGCCCTGGCCGGGCGGTGGCTCACATCCCAGGCGGGAAAGACGGGCCAGGCCAGCCGGGACGTGTGCCCATTCATTCTGCAAACATTTACTGAGCTCCCTCCCATCCTGCCCCAACACAAGCCCGAGCTGCAGAGCGCACCTTCTTCCCTTTAAGGGGACGGCCCCGGGCCTGGCCTGATCTGACAGTAGGTGTCCTTCCCTGTCCTTGCTAGAACGGGCGAAGGATGGAGGTGGCGTGATGCCTGGGTCTGTGGTTCCTCAGGGTGGCGTCTCCCACATCTCCCACGAGTTCCCACTTCCTTAGGGCCGGGCCCTGCGTCTCTGCCTGCCCTGACTTAGGCGGGCAGGGTTTTAGAGGGGCCCAGGTAGCAGGAAGAGTCCTTAGAGAGGCTGACAGGAAAACAGCTGGAGCCAGGGGGCATCAGCAGCTCAGTCAGCCAGCCTGGGAGGGGCTGTGGACAGCTGTCCCCATCCACCGCAGGGTCTCCTTAGAAATCCCCCCACCCACATCCACGTGCCCTGAGGGCCGGCGGGCAGAGCTCTGGACGCTGCCTGGGGTAAGACCGGCTTCAGTGGGGGCTCCCGAGAGGAGGCGGTGGGTGGTGAGCGCCCAGGCTGAAGACGAGGCGGTGGCCGACCTGGTGCTGGAAATCCAGAAAGGCTGGGGATGGCAGCACGGGCCCCCGGGTGTGGAATGAGACAGTAGGCAGGTGAGGGTGTGGGGTGGAGCGGCAAGGCGGGCAGGGGAGTCAGCCCTCGTGGAGGCCCAGGGCACTGACTGCTGTTTTGAGCCCTGCAAGGGGTCTTGGGCCAGGCGTGTGTAGACCGGGAGGGCCAAATGGTGAGAGATGGTTCTGGAAGGGCTGGCAGGGGCTAGAGGGTATGCCCTTAAGGGAGTAGGTGGCTGGTTCTGAGGGAGTGGGCTCGTGAGTGTAAAGTAGGGGTGGATTGGGTAGCTACTGGGGGAATGTGGAGGGCCTTATGGGTAGGGAGCAAGGAGCAAGGCAGAAGGCCCGCAGGGAAGGTTTCTGGCAGCAGCGAGAGTGGCAGCTGCAAGCCCTGAGTCAGTGCATGTGGGAGCTGCAACCATTTGGGGTTCAGAGTTTAACCTGTTTGTGAGGCACCTTGCAGACGTGTCCTCGTGGCAGTGTGGTGAGCCTGGGGTCACTGCACTGCACAGGAAAGGGTAGATTAGAACATCAGCTGCAAACAGAAGCCTGGACACGGACAAGGTTGTCAGGGGGAGATGGAGACAGGGATGGGGCAGGACCCATCAGGGGGTGCAAGTCACGTCAAACTCTTCATTGTAAGTGGCCTCCTGCCTTCACCCCTTCTTGGCACAGACCTCCCCAAGCCCTGGTGCCCTTGTCCTTCCCGGCACAGCTGAAACAATGCCAGGAAGGACCTGAAGCTCTCTGGGCGTTTCTGACTCACTGTCTTGCATCGAAGCTTCCTTGTGTTTCTCTCTTTCCCTGACCCCGGGAGGGCAGGGCCAGAGGCTTACACATCCTCACTGTAGCCTCACAATACCTCAGCCGCTGAGCCAGGAGTCAAGGGATGGTTGAACAAACAAATTAAAGAAAGGGGCCAGCTGACGGCGCAGGGTAATGCACCTGGGTCCACATGGGAAGGTCTCAGATTGTTTGCCCCTACCGCAGGGAGACTGTCTTACTCTGTATTATATTCTTCAACAAGATCGTGCTAAGCCTCAAGATATTTCGGCAGGCATTCTGGAAAAGGCTTTTGGAAAGAGTTAGGATTCTCATGGAATGGTTCTGGGTCATCTGTTTTTCTGCCATCCCGGTTCAAAAGAGACCAAGTCCATTGAGAGCTGGTCTGAGAAACTAAGTCTTAGGTTCTTCTCTCTGTCCCTTGGCGCATCTGCGCGTGTGAGTTGCCGAGCTACCGCCAACGTCTTGGAGTGAGGGGTTGCTGGGAGCAGAGCTCTGAGCATCAGGTGAGGGCTGCCGGGATTGTCTTAAGAATCTGTGGGAGCCTTGCTAGCTGTTTTCCAATCACCAAAATGTAGAAAGATTGGGTAACCTTCCTCCCACCAAGCGTGAATGGTGAGGGTAGAGGGACCAATTTTTAGGATGCCTGGTCTATCTGGGGAAAAGGGAAGTGATATTCTTCTCTCTCTCTCTCTCTCTCTCTCTCCTCTCTCTTTTGGTGGTGTAGGGCATAGAGCACATGTGCTTGCCTGAGGAAGACAGAGAGAGGGGGAAGTAAGAAATCACTCGTCAGGGGAATGGCCACATCACAATGCCTTCTCCAGTCTCCCTTTGGGTTTTTGGATACACATAAACACACACCCGATATGTTTTTTGAGTCACTGGGTCCAAGACTCGAACTGTGGAGTCAGCTATGTGGGATTCAGTGCCTTAACTACCATGCCACCTGCTGGCCCCCTTGTCTCTCTTTTTAAGTACTAATGTAATTAAAGAGTTATCTCCTGATCTTTTCTTAGAAAGTATTTTCTTGATAGGTCCCTGGATGTCATTTATGATCACATAGCTCTGGGGAAATAGCGTATGATTCAAAGCAACTGTACCTTTAGCATTTTAGACTATTGTTTTAGGAAGATATTTCTAAGTCTTAGTTTCCTCCATTGTAAAATAGGAAAAATAATAATGTATGCTTCAATAGATGGTTGTGAGCACAAAAGGAGAAAGCCTATGTGAAGTGCTTCCCGGCCCCCAGGAAATACTCAATGACCGTCAGAAGTTCCTATTTTCTGTTCATGCTGAGTAGGAAAATGAGTGCCTATCTGACTGTATTTTGAGTTTGTCTATCCTATTATAATAGAATACATTTTTGGAAATGTTTAAAAATGTTTACCTCTTAAAGCATTTAATAAATATTTGTTGAATGAATGAACTATGATTGAACACACCACTTCCGTCAAACATTTGAATTCAACACTGCACAGTGGTCGCAGCAAGGCCACCAGCCTTCTGGCTCTTCTACCACATTCCAGTGGTAGGCTTAAGAGTAACATCTGCTGGCAGGCTTAAGAGTAACATCTCTCTGGATGGTAATCTGTTAGCGTTCACCCTGGGATTTGGGCTTGTAAGGAAGAAAGTTAGAGAAAAGAGAGGGACACACAAGCAGAGATGAGGTGAACACAGACAAGCTATGCTGCTTTGGTCATGCTGAGCTTCTTTATTTATACATTTAATCAGGCACAGTGAACTGTTTTGCAAGCTTTCGAAGATGCAGTTGAAGTTCTACAGTTAGAGATAAGCAGTTTAGTGTATACATTTTTCTACCTTATTACTATCATGTGTGATCCTGTTATGTGTCATAGGTCAAGTCAGATTACTTATGCTGTTCCTCTGCAACTCCAAGGAAGGCTGTCTGAGTATGCATCAAACAGGATAATGCGTAAGCCATAAACAGATAGAACAAGCATTGCGTGACCTAGCCAGGGTCAGGCTGTTTCCTATGTCCCATAGATGTTTCCACAGAGCCCCTAGCATCTAAGGTATGTGTCAGACAACTCAAGTGAGCAATTATCAAGGCATGCAGATAACTGCTTACTTCCAGGCTGTATACCCTCACAGTCTGCATCTTGGCTTGGGGGCTCTCTGTGCTCCTCTGCAACAGAGTTCCCGAGTTTGGACACCAGTTCTACTTTCTTGGTATAAGAGATGGCTGGGTTCTCCAATGCAGCTTGACACCCTGGAGACCTTTGAACACCCCCAAACAAAGACTTAATGCCTCAGCATAGACCGCATTGCCTTCAACATAGTGTGGCTACAGTGAAATGTGCTCCTGTTTTGATATGCTTGTGTGTAGAGTATCACTTCCGGCCTGCATAACCTTTCAAGGCTCAATTTTCTCCTTTGTTGAGTGGCAGGCTTGGAAGAGAAAGCTCAAAAGTTCCTTGCATCTCAGCCCAGGGAAGTGGGAAGACCCACACCTGGGAACTGACTCCAGCTCTTACCAGCCAATGACTCCAAGGCTCAGGTTCCTGCCCTGGAAAATGGGAGTACCCATCCAAGACATTCTGATGATCTTCACCTCCTGCCTTCATCCTTTCTTTGTAAGAAGGGCTGTGGAGGCAGTGAGAAGGATTCTGGGATTTATTGCGCACCAGGTGTGTGACAGAGGAACACAGTGGTGTAGCAGAGCCGGGTAACTCCCAACTAGAATTGGACCTAAAGGCCACACAGAAGCCATCACTTACATCACTTTTTTGTTTTGTCACCAGGAGATTCTGATTTGTACCCTGATGTGGCCCAGCATTGCCGGAGAGATCTCCTGGGATGTGTCTTTTGTTACTTTGAACTTCTTGGTGCCAGGACTGGTTATTGTGGTCAGTTACTCCAAAATTTTACAGGTATGTGGGCTTCGAGTGCTGCAGCTGAACTTCACTCAGGCCTGGGGTTTTCCAGAGAATCTTAGAATTTCCAGGTCAGAAGATACCTAGAGTTCCCCTCATCCAAGCCTGCGCAGATCCACCCCTTTGCAACACCAAGGAATGAGTTCACTTGTTTGCTTAAATAAGTTATACCTTCATGATTGTTGTTGTTTGCTCATCACTAAAATAATACAAGCTTGTTCTTAGCGAAATAAAGACATAGAAATGTAGAACACAGAAGACCAACCCTGTGGCCTGGTAGTTAAGGGAGCTGGATCCTACATGGCCGACTGTAGTTCAAATTCCAGCTCTGGCAGCTTGAATGACACCCTGGGTGCAGGCATGTGCATGTGTGCTCCAAATTCTGACAGGATAGAGACATGGAGGAGAAGGGATTGTGCACACCTCTTCTGGCAATTAAAGAAGAAAAGGAAATGTATAACATGAAAGTTGAAAACCTGCTCTGCCCCATTCTTTCCTGTTCTTTTTAAAAATTTTTAATTTAATTAAATTTATTTATTTATTTATTTATTGCTGTAGGGCACGTTTGTTTGGAAGAAAAAAAGAGAAAAAGTGAGAAGACACCCCCTCTAAGGAATATGACCACACTGCACTCCCTTCTCCTCCGTTCTCTCCTTGGGATTATGGGCATACATATACGCATGCATGGTTTTTTAAAAATTTTTTTTAAGAATTACTTTATTTAACTCTACTTATCATTATTATTATTATTATTATTTTCCAATTTGGCCAGAGAGAGACAGAGAGGGAAAGTGAGAAAGCAAGCCACCAGTTCTGGGACTTGAACTGTGGTCAGCCATGTGGGCATCTAGCACCTTTAGCCACCATGCCACCTGCTAAGCCCCCATGCATGGAATATTTTCTAAGCAGCCAGGTCTGGGATTCAAACCAGTCATGTGGGATCCAGTCACCCCAACCCCTCCACACCATCTGCTGGCCCTGCCCCGTTCTTAACAACTCAGGGAATGTATTTTCTGTTTTTTTTTTTCCTTATAAACTTACCCACAGATGGTCTGTGCTGTGTGTGCATTTGATGAACTACATGAAGTTGCAGGTTAAAATAGCCAAGTAGCTGTTTGACACTGGGCAGTCGATATTTCTTTTCAGAGCTGAGATACTACTGTCAGGCTTGTCACTTCTTTTTTCACTTAATACTGAGGCTTCACGCCCCTCCATATCACTTCCTTTATCACACACTTTTTCATGGCTGCATGGTCTTCTGTCCTACAGAAGTGACATCATTCGTTTTACAGACTTTCGGGTTGTGTTTGTTATTTCCCCATCACACACACGGCGATGATGGAGAATGTACACTTTTAAAACCTTTTATTAAAGTACAATATACACACAGAAGAGCCACCTGCCCACGCATACAGCTCACCCTCACAGGCAGCTCCCAGATTGGGAGGGAACAGGGCGTGACCAGAGGCCCCTCCTCTTCCCTTCCGGTCACTGCTCTCCACCCCGGGGAACATCCGTTCCATGGATAGTGATGATCTCTGCCTTCGACGTGAATATATACAGGGGCATGAAAAAGATGGCCCAGCCTCGGTTTCCTCTCTCTTCCAGCAGCCCATTGGCATGAAAGGTGTCACCCCAGGCAGACAGCAGGGACCCATGTTTACCTATGCCCATCAGCGAAGGTTTCACGCGGAGCCTTTGAGTCCTCTGGGAGTTTTACCGTTGTTGAATCTTGGTTTTATGGCAGACTCTATGGCCCATCTGGCAAACAGGCGTGTTAAAGCAGTGCCTGTGGCCCTGCCTGCCGTCTGGCCACTTTTATGGCCCTGTCTTTGCAGCTGAGGATCTGTAACCTTCCTCGGTGCACAGAACTCAAAGCTAGAACAACTGCCCTCTGGGTCTGCTCTTCCCTGCGTCCTGTGAGATGCTGACCCCTCCCCCGTGACTCCCTAGACTCTTCCCACCGATGACTTCTGACCCCTGATGTGGACCCAGCCTGGGGTGTACTCATGTATGAGGCAGATTCAAGCTGAAGGCAGATGCATGGCCAGGATGGTGCTTGGGATGGGGCCTGGTATGTCAGTGTTATGTAAGTGTTGGCTGTTATGAAAAGGAAAGAAATGAGGAAAAAAGAAGTGTGCAATGAATTTCTAAAATTTTATCTAGCAAATATTTATATAGCATTTACCATATGCCAGAAAACAAACTCATTTACTCTTTTTTTTTTTTTTGAGAGGTGTGGTTTTTTTTTTTTTTTTTTTTTTTTTTTTTTTTTTTTTTTTTTTTTTTTGCTATAGGGCTCGTGCACTCGCCAGAAAGACAGAGAGAGACAGAGAGATAGAAAGCGAGAAATCACCCCCCCGGGGGGGGGGGGGGGCCACGCCACAATCTCTTCTCTTCCATTCTCCTCTCGGGATCTTGGGCACGCATGCACATGCACCCGGCGTGAGTTTAAGCCACCGGGTCCAGGACTCGAACCGTGGTAAACTACATGGGAGCCCAGCAACATAGCCATTATGCCAACTGCTGGTCCCCCTCATTTACTTTTAATAAGAATTACAGATGTGGAAACCCAGGCACAGAGAGGTTAAGTAACTTACCCAACATCACACGGCTTATAAGTAGCAGTTGCAGGATTTAAACCCATTTAAATCCAATGCATTAATTCCTTGGACATTTGTTAAAGGTCTGCTCTGTGCAAAGTGCTAGTGGGGAGTGGAATTGTGCTAGAAGTGAGTGAGTCACCTCTTCCACTCAGAAGGTAAAGGGGGGAGGGGACAGGCAGACAGGACACTGCTATCCAGAGCAGAGAAACTCAGCACAGGGTGGAATGATACCGAGACCACGTGTGAAAATGCTTTGCAAACTGCTCAGTGCAAAACAAATACAAGAGATGAGGAAAGACCACGAAGGAGGAGAGCACAGGCCGGAAGACAGGCCCACGACGTGGAAGTGTTACTTATTTTATATTTTATTTTACTTTATTTTATTTTGTTTTGTTTTGTTAGATTTTTCCCGTAGGACACATGTGCTCCCTAGGAGAGAGACAGAGAGAGACAGTAAGAGGGTATGTGAGAGAGTGAGGAATCGGCCCTCGAGGAGATAGCCACGCTGCAATCCCCTGCCCTCCATTCTCCTGGGACCCTGGGCATGCACGCACATGTGCCTGCTGTGACTTCCAAGTCACCGGGTCCCGGACCTGAACCACAGGCAGCCATGTGGTGGTCTGGCACCCCAACCACCACGCCACTAGTAGCCTGGCTTTGAGTCCTGAATCTGCCACCTACTTGCTGCGTGGCCTTGGGCACCTCAGTCCCCTCATGTGCCAATGGCCATCGTGGTTCCAGCAGGACGAGGGCATCCAGAGGCCTGGAAGAGATACATGGGGGGATGCCTGCCCGCAGCAAGGACAGGGCAGGTCATGCTCACAAGGCATCTGTTAGGCAAGGCCGCTCTTCCCAGCTGTCTTACAGAGCATGCTGGGAAAAGTGCTGTCGAGATTTGTAAGAGAATAAATAGGCCCAGATGTGAATCTGACGCCAGGGCAGGGCTGGCAGGAAGCGAGCAGCAGCGTCTGACCTCTCCTCCTTTAGTCCCACTCCCGAGTCCCTTAGATGTCAAGAGGGTTCCTGTCAGCCCCTGGTCGCTCAGGCCTCATACCTCTCAGTTGAAGGAGGAGAGACACCTCCCCCCCATCTTTCTCCCAAGTCCAGGTCCACCTGGAAACATTCTAAGACGCCCGATGAGTTGGGGAGTGTCCTCTTATCCACGTGCCTTTAAACAGCAGTTCTTCACTCTCCAAACGAGTTGTGTCTACGCCACAACCAGCCTCTAGCTCCCCCTCACAGACCCCAGGACGGCTCCCTCACGTGACAGATCCGCCCTGACTCGCCATTGTGAGAGGGCTCTGAGAAGTGGGTCAAAGGTATCACTTAGGTCCTAATGCTTCCTCACTCGTGCAGCAAAATCCAGAGGCTGTACCCTGCCCTGCCTCCCACTCACCTCATCGTCTCTCCGACTCTCGCCCACATTGGCCTTGGGCCTGCTCCGCACACAGGCCAACATCCTGCTGCCCCAGGGCCCTTGCACCTGCCATTTCAGCTCGTGGGTCTTTCCTCCCCAGGTTTCTGCAGAGGCCACTTCCCACCTCCTCTCCATGAAGACCGGCTGTCATTCTCTCTTCCCTTACCCTGATTGATTTCTTTTCGAAGTGCTTACACCCCGCCCTACTCCATTCGTGTGTATTCACTGGTGTATCCTCTCTCCTGCCCATCAGAATGCCAGTCCCGAGGGGCAGAGACTGACTTACTCACCGCCATGTTTCCGGGCCTACAGCAGAGCCTGGCTCGTTCATTGCCGGTGCTCAATAAACACGTGTCAGGAAAGTGAGGCGCATGCCTGGTCACTCTGCGAGGGCCTGCGGGGCCTTTCTTCCTGGGCAGAGGGAAACAGCTGGGCAGAGTCAGAAGCCTGGGGCTCCCGTCCTGGCTTTATTATGGTGTGGCCTTGGGCAAGTCACCTCACTGCGATGGGCCTTGGTTCCTGCTGGAGCCCGAGATGTCTCAGTGGCTTAATACCATAACACCATCTGGCGGAGATGACCGTGTTTTTGAAGTCACATTCGTGCAAATATTAACACTGAAGAAATCGCTTTCCCTCTTTCTTAGCAAAACAAACTTGTCCATTTCCCAGGAGAACTACAATGTTTGTCCTTACCTGGTGTCTAAGAGTTTGCCAGTCGGGTGGCTTGGCTAGGACTGTGCCAGGTGGATGGAGTGTCTGGGCAGGCCCGGCAGCTGGCGGCTCCTCCCCTGTACAGATGTACAGAACTCAGAGACACGGAGTCGGCTTTTCTGCCTGAGCTTTCTCTGTGGAGGCGTGACTCTGTGAAGCCCACTGGACATCAGTGGTAACCCGCCATATTCACAGAGATGCGATTAGCACATACTCCTTCCCACTGGCCCTCCTCTCTCACCTGTCGCTACTGCCTGTAACCCAGGTAACACCTTTGGCCTTGAGAAGTGTCTCTTTCAAACCGCCCTGGTCTTGTATTGCTCTAAAGCAGAATCTGGTTTGCTGTGGGATGTTAGGCGTTACAAAGTGTCCCATGGTCATGTGAGTTTGGGAAATTCAGAGACAATCAGGTTAGAGGGATTTCTGGCTGCAGGGCTTCTCAGAGCCTTTATTGCATTAGTATACTCTGGGAGTCTCCAACACAGAAGTGGAGTAGGCAGGGGCCAGCAGTTGGCATAATGGCTATGTCGCTGGACTCCCATGTAGTCGACTGCGGTTCGAGTCCCGGACCCGATGGCTTTAAACTCATGCTGGGCGTGTGTGCGTGTGTGCCCAAGATCTCAAGAGGAGAAAGGAGAAGGGATTGAGGTGTGGCCATCCCCCCTGGGGTGGTGACTTCTAGATTTCTGTCTCTCTGTCTTTCTGGCAAGCGAACGCACCCTGTAGCGAAAACCTCTCCAAAAAAAGAAAGAAAGAAAGAAAGAAAGAAAGAAAGAAAGAAAGAAAGAAAGAAAGAAAGGAAGAAAGAAAGAAGGAGGGAAGGAAGGAAGGGGGAAAGAAAGAAAGAAAGAAAGAAAGAAAGAAAGAAAGAAAGGAAGGAAGGAAGGAAGGAAGGAAGGAAGGAAGGAAGAAAGAAAAAAAGAAAGAAAGAAAGAAAGAAAGAAAGAAAGAAAGAAAGAAAGAAAGAAGAAAGGAAGGAAGGAAGGAAGGAAGGAAGGAAGGAAGGAAGGAAGGGGAAAGAAAGAAGAAAGAAAGAAAGAAAGAAAGAAAGAAAGAAAGAAAGAAAGAAAGGGAGGAGGGAGGGAGGGAGGGAGGGAGGGAGGGAGGGAGGAAGGAAGGAAGGAAGGAAGAAAGAAAGGAAGGAAGAAAGAAAGAAAAAGGAAGAAAGAAAGAAAGAAAGAAAGAAAGAAAGAAAGAAAGAAAAGAAAAGAAAAGAAAAGAAAAGAAAAGAAAAGAAAAGAAAAGAAAAGAAAAGAAAAGAAAAGAAAAGAAAAGAAAAGAAAGAAGGAAAAGAAGTGGAGCAGGCAGCATGGCTAAATGACTATAAACCCCCTTCTCCCTACACAGCATCTCTGGACCATTCCTCCATGGAACTCTCCAAAGTCCCTGCCCTTGTTGCTGGTTCTGGCCTGGGCAAGGGCTCAGGGAGGCTCACCTGGCTTTTGCCTGCCCCTCGTGCTTCATGGGCTCTGCGTGCGCTCAGGGCAGTGGCCTTGTTCGCCCTCTGCCCTCCCTGCTTCCTCTTTCCTCGTGACTCACACAGGCCATACATCTTCAGTGGCTTTTCCAGTCACGTTTTCCCAAGGGAATAGCCTCGCGGTGACTCCCGAGGACCTTCCATCGGGCTGCTGGGGCTAGCTGTTTGGGGCTCGGTTTGTATCATCACCTAGCAACCATTGCCATGGCAAGCGAGCTGCGTCTGCCCTTCGTAACTGTGTGCACGGTCCCTCACGTTGCCCACGCACACAGTCAGGGTTAGACGGAGGGCATGGACAGGGCTCCTTTGCTTACTGCTGTGTGTCCAGAATGTGCTAAAATGTTTAACACATAGTGGGGACTCAATAAATATTTGTTGAATGAATGAGTCTATGACTTACAGTTGAAATACCCTCGGCCTATCTCAGAGCTTAATTGAGAAACAAAATTTATTTTGGTTGAAAATGGAGGGCCAGCTGGTGGCATGGTGATTAGGGTAGCTGGATCCCACATGACTGATCGCATGGTTCAAGTCCTGCTCAGTATGTTTGAAAAACATACTGGGCACAGGTGCATGCGTGATCCAAATCCTGAAAGGAGGGACGAATGAAGGAGAAGGGATTGCGGCGTGACCGTTCCCTATGAAGGGATGCTTTCTCACTTTCTCTCTGTCTCTAGTGAGTGCACGTGCACTCTGGCAAATTGAAAATAAAGAAAAGGAAAGAAGGAAGGAAAGAAGGAAGAAAGAAAAAGAAAGAAAGGTAGAGAAAGGAAGAAAGAAAGGAAGGAAGAGAAAGAAAGAAAGAAAGAAAGAAAGAAAGAAAGAAAGAAAGAAAGAAAGAAAGAAAGAAAGAAAGAAAAAGAAAGGGGTAAGGCAGAGAACATGGGGTTCTTGCTCCCTCATTCCCTAGCTTTGGGTCTGGCGTGACCATCATGAGAAGGGGGTGGACCGCCTGGAGGGACGGAGTCCTTTGTCTAATGAATCTAACTGGGAGGCCGACTGACTGAGCAGCTCCCCAGAGGAGGCCTAACCCCAGGGGCACGAGCGGTGTCAGCGAGAACATCCTCTACCTGTGCCCACCTCTCAGCAACCAGGGCCTGGTGGCAGAGTGTGGCAGAGGGGTGTGAGGGAGGGACAAAGGCGTCTCCTCGTGGACCTCAGGGCCCACATGGGGGTGAAGACAGCAAATCTCAAAAAGACAGTATCAAAAAGGACTCTTCAAAGAGCTGGGGGAGACTCCAGAACAAATCTGCTGCCCTGCGTGAGTAGTTCTCAGACTCAGGTGAGCACCACACAGGGAGCGTGGGGCACGTGCAGATTTCTGGCCCCACTCCGCCTCGTGGGACTCCTGCGCCTGAAGGTGGTCCCATATCCGCACTCGTTCTACGTCCAGGGCCCGGGCCACATCCAGGGCATGGTCCTCCGTCCTGCAGGCACCACGCTGAGTGGGAAGAGAGCGGGACCTTTCCTGGGCACACGGGCCCCCACCTGACTAAGAGGCTCGAGCAAGCCACTTCCCGTCTTAGAGGTTCCGTCTTAGTTCCCAAAACGGGAAACCGCAGTCCCTCCCCCAGATGCTTGTTCTGAGGCTCGGAGTTCATCCTCAAAAGTTAATTGAGCATTTGGTTTAATCTCCAAGCACCTCAAGTGTTTTGCCTGATACTGGAGACATTTGAAGTGTGGACAAATGTTAATGAGCCTTAACGTCTAGTGTGGGGTGGGGTGGGGGGGCACCAGATTATGAAGCCCCCATTTCCTCCTCACTCCCTGCACATGTGGGACTGGGGAGAGAGGGAAATAGTAACCTCTGTCAGTGCTAAAAAATGACCCAGCCGCTTCTTCCCTCGGCCCGAGAATCAGGCCTTTTCCTCTGTCTGTCACTCACAGTCATCATCAGGCACCTGCTAGTGCCCTGGGCCTCAGAGCCGAGCCCTCAGGATCACAGGATCTGGTGGTGTCAGAGGTAAGAAGGATGCTTGGAAATCTACAGCACAGTTTATGTGGCAAGTGCCACGCGAGTACCCGACACAAAATGTGTGGATGCGAAGCAGGAGGTGAGCCACGAAGGCTTCCTGTAGTTCCTGGCACTAGGGCTTGGACTTAAAGGCAGGGTGGAGGATCTCTCCTGGCAGACAGCAGAGAATGGGAAGGGACTTGTTTACTATTAGGAGCGTGGGCTGGACTCAGACTGCCAGGTTCGAACCCCAGTGCTGCAGCTTCTTAGCTGGGAAGTTCCTTAACCTCTTTGAGCCTCAGCTTCCTCACCTGTAAAATGGGGGCGGTCAAAGTACGTCATGAAACTGTTGGCAGAATTTAAAGAGGTCAACCAAGTGATAGGCAAGGGCCTGGCACACAGTGAATGCTCAATAAATGTGAGCTTCCAGAATGTTGTTTCTTTGAAACCATTTATGGGACACTACGAGGGACCCTGAGTACATCGTTTTCGGCAGGGTAAGGTGGGCAGCGTGCAGTGTTGGGATCACCCTCGCGGGCCCATTAGGCTGCACTTAAGCCTAGGGTGACACGTCTACTCAGAGCGGGCACCAGCTCCCCTGCCCTGCTCCCTGCTCAGCTGTGACTGCCCAGCCCTGCCAGCCAAGCTAGCTCCTTAGGTTAACCAGCTTCTGCCTGAACACAGGTTCTAATGTTGCTTCCACGCGCGACTTCCAGACTTGCATGTGCCACTGAGGCCTCCAGCATGGAGTCGGGATGGTGGGTTTCGTCTCCTGAGCAATCCCTGCCGGCAGAGCAGTGAGGACAGGGCGGGCTGCGTGGCACAGCGGCCCCACTGAGCCTGGCGATGAGGCTGCTCTCCAACCCCACCGGACTGGGTTTCCCAGATGATCACTTAGTATGGGTGGAACAACCCTCTGTAAGGAACTTCCATTTCCTGAGATTCCCTTTCCAGGAGATGTAAGTTACTTGCTGAAGTAAGTTAAGCTTTGTTCTGGATAACAGCACAAATCCAAAGAGCAGTTGTGGAGACTAAGCGTGACAATTGACGAAACAAATGCGTGGCATGGTGCCTGGCACACGGGAGCCCAGCGACCCCGCTTGCTGTTCTTTGGAGGGGTGGAGGTCCACCCAGCATCTGCTGCCCTGGTCTCCATCACCAAGTACAAGACAATTAAGCACGGTCCTCTGAGTCACTAGTGAGAAGTATCCCAAAGAGAGGATGCTTTCAGCCATTCTGATCTTGGAGTTAAACTTGCCCAAGTTGTGAGTGACTCTAATCACCTTCTAATTGCTTCCCCTCCTGAGGTCCAGGAATCTTGGGGGAATGGGCCTGGGGCCAGCCCAGAGCTGACAATGCAGTCTGTGGCCACTAGGTCTCCAGAGGACGTCAGTACCTCTTCCTGCAAAGCAGGACCCAGGGTCAGACCGAGTGAGTGCAAGTAAGCAAGACCCACTCACGTGGCCAAGACGGTCACAGGCTGATAATACAGGGCCTCCTCACCAGCCAGGCCCACTCCAACATCAGCAGCCTCACCCCTGCCCACCCATTCTTGGCATCATTGAAGCTGAGCGAGCCACAGGGGCTAGCCAGGCCTTTTCCGCTGTGGCCGTGCCTAGAGAACGATTAGAACTAGGCAGCGTACCTTACGTACCCCCAGGGCATCAGAGCCCGAGCACAGGACTCCCCCCAGCCACCGTGGTGGTCAGCGCAGCCCACCCACCGTGTGCTCCTGAGAGATGCACATAATGGCAGCCCCACCTTCTCGCTCGGACTCAGCCTCCTGCACTTTTGCTTTCTGGAGTACACACTTCCCAGGGTCCTGTTTTTGAAGTCTCTCAGGCGGCTGTTTGCACCTGTGGAATAGGGGCAGGGTAGACCCTGGCTGCTGCTCGTGCTCCCTGATCAGCTGTGGCAGCGGCAGAGGCATCTCTGTGAGCTGTTTAGAAATGCAGACACTCAGGACCAGCAGATGGCATAATGGTTATGCTGCTGGACTCCCACATGGTCCACTGTGGTTCAAGTCCTGGACCCAGTAACCTGAAACTCATGCCAGGTACATGTATGTGCGTGCCCAAGATCCCAGAAGGAGATCGGAGGAGAAGGGATTGTGACATGGCCATCCCCTCTGGGAGACGACTTCTTGCTTTCTGTCTCTCCAGCAAGCGCATGCACCCTATAGCAAAAAACTCTCTTAAAAAAATAATGCAGACCCTTAGCCAGGCCCCAGATCTGCAGACTGTCCTCAGGGCCTCGTACACGTAGTAAAGTCTGAAAAGTGCTGCTCTTGTGATGCCTGGCCTCCATCTAGCCGCAGGGCTCTGGTTCTGAGATGTTAGGAAGCGTTCACGTGGCTCGAACACACTGATTTCACGTGGGACAAGCGGACACGTGGAGCCTTATGGATGCTTCTGTGCCCCACGCTGCCCGTGGCCTGCTCAAAGCCAGCCTCTCTGAGTGACACTGAGGCAGACTCCCTAACTGAACCCACTGAACACGAGACTCGGGTAGTGGTGCCTGCAGGATCTCCTGAAGGAAGATTCCAGAACGCCCTCCCAAGTCTATTTAGCCAGGGCTGCCCTTGTGTCCTCCAATCTTCCTGCTCTAATGCAGGCCCCGCTGGTCAGCACGGATCTGAGAGGTCCCAGCGCTTGCACTGTTAGGAGTTTATTCTGCAGAGACGCTCACCTTGGCGTACGAGGTACGCACCAGGCGGCTAACCTCCAAGCATGGGCACAAATGTGAAATGGCTGTGAGTTTTCAACAGATGTCAGCAGCAGCCTCTGACCAGCTCCCCTTTCTGACTGGGGCTGGGGTCCCTTCAAGGACGCCTACGTCTGATTCCAGAACTTTCTAGACAGATTTTGCTTACTCCTGCTTATTCTAAAGCATGGATCGTGGGCCAGCCTGTGGCATGGTGGGTAAGGTGATGGGACCCCACATGGCTGACTGTGTGGTTTGAGTTCCCAGACGCGGCAGTTTGAGAGATGCCAGGTGCATTTGTGTGCATCCACGCCCAAATCTGAAAGGAGGGAGACATGGGGGGAAAGGAATTGAGTCCGGCATGACCATCCGCCATGGGAGGCGCTTTCTCACTGCTCCCTCTCTGTCTCTCTCTGGTGAGTGGACACATCCCCTGGTAACATTTTTTTTAAATAGTCCATTGGAGATGGCCACGCCACAATTCCTTCTCCGTTCTCCTCTCGGGATTTTGGGCACGCATGCACAAGTTTCTAGTCACTAGATCCAGGACTTAAACCACGGTGATCATGTAGGAGTCCAGCATCTTAACCACTATGCCACCTGCTGGCCCTAGATTTTAGAAACCTCTTTTTTGGACTCAGACTGCCCCAGGATTTCAACCTAGCTGGGATTACTTCGGACTAATTGCAAGAGTAAATGTGGCTTTAATGTTAGCATAATACCACTGCCATTTTAACCTTTTAATGTATGAAAAGATGAAAAAAGGAATAACCTCACTTTACTCTGTAGCATGATATAAAAGGGGAACTACTTTGGCAGTTCTCTACTTTTAACTCAACTGCCAATCAAGTCACACATTATTTTAATCAGTGAACTTATAAAGGGTACCAAAAAATATGCTGTAATCTTACTCAGGGTGGTTAGGAAAGGTGAAGCCAGATGGTGAAGATATGATAAGGTATTGAGCACAATGAATTTTGAAAAAAAAAAAAAAAAGTATTGGGTCAACCTGTGGCCTGGTGCTTATGTGAGCTGGGACGCACACGGCCGGTTGTACAATTGGAGTCCTGAACTTGGCAGCTTGAAGGTCACCTGGGTGCTTGTGTATGACTGCCCCAGATCACTAAAGGAAGAAGATGTGAAAGAGAAGGGATTGCAGCATGCCCATTCCCTGATTGCCCATTGGGGTTGGGGGTTGCTTTCCTTCTTTCTCTGTGTCTCTCTCTCTTTCCCTGTGGAAATGAGATTCATGAATATAACATGGAATCTACATGTAATAGAATGTATTATGAACTCTTTTTAAAATAATTATTTACTTAATTTTATTTATTATTATTTTAAAGTTTGCTATAAGGCACGTGCACTCACTAGAGACAGAGGGAAAGTGAGAAAGCAAGCTGCCAGATCCAGGATTCGAACTGCAGTATACCCTGTGGGAGACTAGTGCCTTAACCACACCACACTGCCACCTGCTGGCCCATGACTTTTTTTGCCTGTTAACTGAAGTTTTTTGCATTAAGTGTGCATTGTAATAGTTTCGTGTTTCATTGTAATGAAAACAAAATCATACTTTCTCATGTGGAAGAAAAAGTATTCTGCAAAGAATGGCTATTATTAATAACGTTTGACTTGTATAAATGCGGTGATAAATTTAAAAGTGCTCATAAAATTCTAAAACAATTGAAAAAAAAAAAATAGTCCATTGGAAGCGTCCCCTGCACACACGGTAGGATGGATCTGTGGGTCCAGGGCTGAGAGGGCTGGAGGGGGGGTGGGCAGCCCTGGCAGTGCCCTGTTTCCCCCCGAAACAGGGAACTTGCACAATGACCCGCATGAGCTGCTTGTCCCCTGCTGTCATTCACTGCTCTAACCTCCATGTGGCTGGTGGTGGCACCAGCCGGCCCCACTGAGGAGGGAACCAGTCCGACAGCACCCACCCTCATCAGGCGCCGAGGGCCCTTCCCAGACCCAGCTTGGTTTCTGGGCTGACCCTGGCAGCAGCCGCCCTAGCAAATGAACAGCCTCTGATCTCACGCCGTCATGGCCCCTGGCTCAGGGGTGTGCAGGCAAGACCCGATCCTCCTACTGTCCCTGCAGAAGAAAAGGGAGCTGGGGGTCCAGTCTGGTCACGCGCTCAGCACTGCCTGTTGCCTCCTCACCCCTCCACACACTGTGGGGGACAGAGGGAAGGGCACGTGCCCTGCCACCGCTACCGCGACCTCCCAGACAGACAGGCAAGGTAAATAAATGAAATCCCCATCGACGGAAGCCTGGCTCGACCGTGGTATGGCCACGCAGTGGAATTACTCAGGCAACTCCTGACTAGATAGCCGGGAATGGCAGCCTCATCTGTGCTGAGAGGGAACGGGCCCTGCTACGCTGCTAAGTGAGAAAGAAGGACGTCCGGAGTGTGGCGCGCCGTGGTCCCTCCTGTGTACACAGCACAACCGTGGACGCTATGAGCCTGTAGCCAGATCTCCATGTGTGAGGTGGTGCACTCCCAGGTCCTGCAGGGAGGCATTCACTCTGGGACCCCTGGGGATGCAGGTGGGCAGTGCAGGAAGCTGGAGGCCTTCCGTGTTTCCCTGGGTCCCTTCAGTATTGTCCTGTTTGAGTTTGCGCCTTGAGCACATGTCGCTCAGTTAATCAATTACATCTTTATTACTTTTTTAGAGAGATTTTTGCTATAAGGTGTGTGCATTCGCCAGAGAGACAAAGAGAGACAGAAAGTGAGAAATCAGACCCCAAGGGGAATGGCCACACCACAGTCCCTTCTCCATTCTCTGCTCAGGATTTTGGAAACACATGCATACATGCCTGGCGCGAGTTTGAAGCCACTGGGTCCGGGACTTGAACTGTGGTCGACTCCATGGGAGTCTGGTCCATAAACATTACGTCATCTGCTGGTCCCATGTCTTCTTTTATTTATTTATTTATTTTTAATTTGCCAGAGGGTGTGCATACTGACCACAGAGACACAAAGAGAAGGGGGGAAGGAGAAAGCACCTCCTGATGGAGCGTGGTCACCCCACAATCCCTTCTACTCCATTTCTCCATCTTGCTGGGATTCTAGGCCCTGCATGAACATGTGCCCAGCATGGTTTTTTTTTTTTTTTTTTTTTTTTTTTTTTTGGAGAGGTTTTTGCTATAGGTCGTGTGTGCTCGCCAGACAGACAGAGAGAGACATAGAGACAGAAAGCAGGAAATCACCCCCCGGGGGGATGGCCACGCCGCAATCCCTTCTCCTCCATTCTCCTCTCGGGATCTTGGGCACGCATGCACACGCGCCCGGCGTGAGTTTAAGCCACCGGGTCCGGGACTTGAACCACGGTCGACTATGTGGGAGTCCAGCGACATAGCCATTACGCTAACTGCTGGTCCCAACACGTGCCCAGCATGTTTTTAAGCTACCAGGTTCAGGATTTTAAAGCAGCTGGCCATGTGGGAACTGATTCCCTTAACCACTAGACCACAAGCTGGCCCTCTGACCTCTTTTTAAAAAGAAAACAAGGACCACGTGCTTCTGTTCACTTGTCCTCTTCCTGGCCATCCCACCCATGCCTTTCACTTTCCCTCAACCCTGTTTGCCAGCGGGGAACTTTCTGCCTCATTTCTCAGAAGCCCAGCCAGGCACCTGCTTCTCCAGTGTGTCCGTGAGACCTCAGCGTCTCCCTCCACAAAGTCCCACAGCCACGTAGCCCCAGGGCGCAGAGACGCACACGCCTGCCAGGGGGCCTGCCACCCCTGGGTAAACTGTGGCTCTGTTCTGTTTGGGTTCCGCAGATCACCAAGGCATCGAGGAAGAGGCTCACGGTGAACCTGGCTTACTCGGAGAGCCATCAGCTCCGTGTATCCCAGCAGGACTTCCGGCTGTTCCGCACCCTCTTCCTGCTTATGGTCTCCTTCTTCATCATGTGGAGCCCCATCATCATCACCATCCTCCTCATCTTGATCCAGAACTTCAAGCAAGACTTGGTCCTCTGGCCGTCCCTCTTCTTCTGGGTGGTGGCATTCACGTTTGCCAACTCGGCCCTCAACCCCATCCTCTACAACATGTCATTGTTTAGGAACGAGTGGAGGAAGATTTTCTGCTGCTTCTTGTTCCCTGAAAAGGGAGCCATTTTTACAGACACGTCTGTCAGAAGAAATGACTTGTCTATTATTTCCAGCTAATTTGTTTTCCTCAACAGGCAGAGTTCCTTGCTACGGTGAGCCGTGGTACGTTCTTAACGGGGGTGCATTTTCAGGACCACTCGTCGGCGTACCTTGCTTTCAGAAAATGGGACCCAGGCCCAGCCTGGTGGCACAGCTGATAGCAAACTGAAGTGCAGTGCTGGAAGCCACATGGCTGGCTGTGGGTTGGATCCCAGGGTCAGCCTGAGAACGGGCCTGGATTGTGTGAGTACTCAAGATCCTGATGAGTTGGAGGGCTGAAGAAGGGGAAGCCCAGCACGATGAGACCCTTTCGAGATGTTTCTCTCTCTTCCTCTCTCTTTCTTGTGCGGGTACACACATACGCTATATCATAAAATAAACCCACCTTATTAACAGGAAATGCAACCTATGCAAATACTTATCTGTAGCACCAGCAAATAAGGGGTGATCATTCAGTTTAACAATATTTTTTCCTTTATGGAAGGATTTCTTGTGGGTTCCTTTAAATGTGCACTTTCTCAGTGTGTTTGTAATATGATTAAATGTAACAAATTTTTATTTATAACAACTGCTCCATAATTACATCTCCTGCATTGAAGGCCACTCCTTACTGGTTTCCGAAGAGGGTCTTGGAAGTGATTCAGGACCCAGACTTCTCTGAAGGGTCACAGCCACAAGGCCCCTGGCTTGGACTCTCAAGGATTGTTCATTAATTTCGAGAGCACTCGAGGAATTTCTAAGGAACAATGAAGGTGACTTTTCTCTTCATTTATAAATGATGCCGTAGATTCCTGTAGGAGAAGCAGTGTCCGGAAATCACAGAGAAGGGAATGTGACTGGAATGTTGAGAGTGCGATCGGGAGTGAATCCCTTCACTGATCGTCCACCAGAGGCCTCGTTTTTGTTGTGTTTTGTTTTTTGGAGAGGTTTTAGCTATAGGGTGCATGTGTTCGCCAGAGATACAGAAAGCGATAAATCACCCCCCAGAAGGGATGGCCACACCGCAATCCCTTCTCCATTCTCCTCTCAGGATCTTGGGCACACACACACATGCGCCCGGCATGAATTTAAGCCATCAGATCTGGGACTCGAACCACAGTCGACTACATGGGAGTCCAGTGACATAGTCATTATATCAACTGCTGGTCCCTCCACCAGAGACCTCTTAAACACCTGCTGTGGCCAGCTGTGTTTTTGGTGCTGGGAATATAACAGTCAGACAGGCCCAGCCCCGGCTCCCGGGAGCTCAGAAGGCAATACATAGTCTAGCACTACAATCGGAATAAGCACCCTGAAGAAACTAGACAGGGCGCTATGGGACGGATAGCAATTTAGACGGGGTTTTAGGGGTGGGCTAGGAACACCTTACTGAGGAGTGACACTTGAGTCAAAAGGCATATGTCAAGAAAGTGCCAGCCCTGTGAACCCAAGAGAAGGTGCTTCGCAGGTGGGGGAGAACTGGCGAGAAGACGCTGGTGTGCTTATGGGACGGAAAGAAGAGTGTTGGTGTAACCAGGACAAAGCAAACTGCTGACTGAGCCTCCTCTGTGCTAGACGCTGTCCTCTCTCTGACACACATTGCCTGGAGACACAGGTGGCGTTTACAGACCCCTGACTTTAGGAAATATCCCTGGGGAGAAGAAACCAGAGTGAAGACTGAACCCAGGGGCCATGTCAGCACCTGGAGGCTGAGTTAGTGGCCGGAAGATGCAGTAGGTGCTGGCACATAGTAGGTGCTCAACGAGTCTTTGTTGCTGAGTCAGTCAGTGCCAGGAATGGCCACTGCCCATGGGGCGTCTGGAGCAGATGGCTTCTGAAGTGAGATTGATGGCGCTTACAAGCTCAAGGCAAGGAGACCAGCATCCTCAGCTAGATAACAGAAGTGGTAAATCACAGCTGACTTGGGGAGTGATATGTGGACGTCCGCTGGGTCTCTGGGGGCTGTCACTCTGAGGCTGCCGAGCCAGGCTCTGACAGCTGCTCTGTGGGAGTCAAAGGCAGAGCTCTCCCAGGCGGACCCCTGGCTCTTCTGTCCTTGGTAGGAACAAAGCATGTTGAGGTGTGGGACTCAGGATCCTCCCAGAGCCCTGGAGAGGCCAACACCCAGGCAGAGATCTGATACCTTCCCCAGTTCCAGATGGATCCACGGGTGGCAGCCTGGTCTTGCGGGCGTGTCACAGCTCCTCGGTGCTCTAATGGATGCCACCTAATTGAATGCCACCTAATTGAAACAGTCCCGCATCAGCCGGGGACTGTTTCCCCGTGTTCCACAAGATTGAGGCTCAGAGAAGCCTTGCAGCAAGCCCCAAATCACACAGCTAAAATATACCTGAGCTTTATGACTTACAGCTACCATTCTCTGCTAGCAAACCTTTACTCCGTTCTCAGTTTGAAAAATGGAGGCTTGTGGGGACCCCCGGAAATTGAGGCAAGAGGCTTTGTATTAAACCCTCAAGCCATCAATGGCTGTTAATGGCGTGGGACACTGGCATTCTGCCCCAGTCTCCTTCTGTCCCCTCCCTGTTCAGTGGAGAGTGCTGTGGTCTGTCCTACCAACCTGGTTTCCAGGCCCATATCCCACTTCCCCAGGGAAACCAGAGGCCCCTCTCTTTCCCCTCAACATTCTGGCCACTTCTAAAATAAGATATGAACTAAGTGCTAGGAACTATGAGAGGCTGGGGGTGTTCTCTAGAGCTGCCACGACCGTGCATCTCAGCTTCTTCAGGACAGCCAAGGTGAGCCCGCTGACCCACCCACCTCCCTGACTTGGCCGGACCTGCACTCGCTTCCTCTTTGGGGCTCTGTAGTTGGGCTAGACTAGTAGGTAAGGCCTTCCTAAAAAGGAAACACCCTATCAGGAAGTTGGGAGAAGATACAGTCTTTAATAACAGAGATTAGGCACTTATTCGAACAGGACTAAGGTCCTAAGAGAGAAAAATGCCCTCCTGGTATAGGAAGGTGCACCCCGCCTGTCCTTCTGCAGGATTTATAACTTCCAAAATACATATTTTTAAATTGCCAGAGATCACATGAGCTCCCCAGAGAGAGGCAGAGGAGGGGAGAGAAAGAGGAAGAAAACATCCCCAGGGTGTGGTCACACTGCAAGCTCTTCTCCATTTCTCCATCCTTTCGGGATTTTGGCCACTCACACGCAGCACCCAGTATGTCTTTCCAGCCACTGAGGCAGAGACTTGAACTGCGGTTGGCCGTGTGGGATCCAGCTCCTTTAACCAGTAGGCCCGGGGCTGACCCAGGAGGTCTCACTTTAAAGGCATGAACACAAATAAAAACTCCAATCATAGGAAGTGGGTAACTATAATTTAATAAATCAAAGTCTGAAATTCGAAGCCTCAAATGATCCTTGGGAAAACTTCAATAAAGACATACATTTGACTGCAAACAGATTCCCTTATTCCTATCTCTATTTCTGTGTGTACTGAAGGTTGTGTGTCTACTGAGGAAAGGTGAGGAGGGGGGGCAAACTAAACTCCTAAGATAAATAGGGTGGAAGGAAGACTGAAGGAGAGTTAATCAGAAGTTTTCAAACGAAACTGCATCCTTGATGTTCCTACAAAAAGCTGCTCTCTGATCTGCCATCGCAGTAACCTGAAATACAGAAAACAAAGCCAGTAAGGGACATTGTGATGGCTTAGGCTCCCTTGATCAAAGGTGTCAGAAGTGAGAAGTGCTGTGCCTCATGAATACCCTCCAGGCGCTCTCTTTCTGAAACCTTTTGAGTTTCTCTGGAGACAGAGGGGACCTGACAATTGGATCTGCTGTAAGAAATACATTCCTTTCATTCTCTTAAATTTATCTAGTCGTATTTCAAAGTTTTGTGGGGCTCCTCCCTTCTGCTTCAAGGAGTGGGGGCCAGATCGGCCTGACCTCACCACACTGTTGGTGACCGGCAGAGCATTTACCATGTCTCAAGTCGTGTCACTAGGTGGTACCACAAGGGACTTCAGAATCCCAAAAGTCTAGGTTTGCATCCAGCTCAGTTACCTACTAAAGATATGGTGCAATTGTCTTCATCTTTCTTTGCCTGTTTTCTCACTTGTAGAATGTAGATACGGAGAGTATTTACTTCACAAGGCATTTCCAAGGATGAAGTGAGAGGAGTGGAGGAAGGGCTCAGCTGGGTGCCTCGTGGGGGAGCTTCCACACCCTAGTGCTATTGTTGGTCTGCGTTTACATCTATTTGGTACAGTGGGTCAGTTAGATGAAGTTCATATCTATTTCATACAGTGGCTCAGTGAGATGATTAACAAAAATGTTCAGTGTTGCTTCCTTTTTTCTACATTTTAGCTTTACCCTATTTAGAGTTTGAGACCCAGTTTCTCACAGGCGTGAGTATCAATCCAAAATACACAGCACTTTTCTCCACAGTGTCCCTGGTTTTTAAATCAAGATTGGATAAGGGTAATAACTAGAAACAAATTCTATCGCTATTCCAGGGGAGCTCAACAAACCTAAGTGAAGAAAACCAGCTAGTCAATTTAACAGTGATTTCAGTTCACTTAGCAAAAAGAAAATTTGCTGAAATCATTCTTCTGAACTTGCAGGGCTGATGTTTCTGTTTCAGGTTTTCCATCATTGGTCACATTTAGCTGCCAAGCTCTTCACTCTTTACTTTCCTAAACCCTATGAATTCAGTCCAAGTGGTTTTTCAGGTCTGTGTAGACAAAGGCAAAATTGTTTGACCAAAGACTGGGCCTTAGGGTGGCAGAATTTGAAGTCCCCTGGAGTTTCACTTAATGTAAGTGCCAGAGTTTCAGGAAAGGGCCTTTGCTCACTCTTTCCACACAGGCTCCATGATAAAGCCAGAGAAAGATCTGGTCAATAAAGCCCCAGACTCGGCTCCGAGGGAGCACATGGGACGCCCTGTGTCCTTTGTGCACTGATGAAATGCATCCCATTTGCACGGTGGCCCCAGCTCACGAGCCCCCAGGGAGAGCCCGGGGCTCCTGCTTCCCACTCACCGTTGTGGACGATCAGCCTGTACTGCCGGTCCAGACACAGCTCCTCCTGCCGCTGCCTCACGATCCTCTGCGCCTCGGGGGGCAGGCCGTAGGGGTCGCGGGAGAATATGAAGGAGTAGCTGTCGGCGCAGGTGCCGTCCAGGTTCAGGAGACGGCAGGAGTACTGCACGGCGTAGGTGTTGTAGTCCGTGTCCACGATCCAGTGGTCATCGTCTGTGAGCCAGAAGGCCACAGCGCTGTCAGTGCCTCTGCCTCGGAGGGCTCAGCTGTGGGGACAGTCACTGCCAGGCCAGAGAAGGCAGTGACGTTCTGAACCTGGGCTCATTTCCGTAGGAAGCAGGAGACAGGGCATTCTGACCGCGTTTGGAAAACTAGGCAAATCAGAAGGGGGCTTGTTCTTTACCAAAGACAGTCCTGCCGTGGGGGAACCCCACGCCCTGATGACAAATATGACAGTGGCCCTTTCCAAAGGACCACTGAGAAGGTGGCCCCATCAGGACCACAGAACAAAGTTTTCTACCATCGTCTCTGCCACCAACCCTCCAACAATACGGGCATCTTCTGTGGCCAGTGTCTGAGGGCTGCCAGCAGATGCGGGCGCCACCATCAGGAGGAGACTTTCTCTATCCCTGTCACCCGCTAACTGGCTGCCCTCTGGCCTCCCAGACCACGAGAGGCTGCTCTGATGAGCCTCACTTCTCTGGCTCCATCCTAACCCCTCCCTAGTAACCACTCGCTCTCCACGCTCCAGAGTACTCCCAAGAGAGTACTCTGGGGCCAGGAGGTGGTGTGGTGGTTAAGGCAGCCATGCGGTTTGAGTCCCAGACCTGCCAGGCACTGTGCATCTGTGCCCAAACTCCTGAGAGAAAATGGAGGAGAAGGGATTGTGGCCTAGCCAACTCCGTCCTTCCCCCCAGGGCAGGGGGTGACTTCTCACTTTCTGTCTTTCTTTCTCTCTCTCCAGAGAGCGCACACACTCTATAGCAAAGAAACTTTCAAAAAAGAAAAAGAGAGAAAGTGATGTGTGCCCCGGGGGCCACCCGGCCCCACAGTCCTTCTGAGAGCTTGTGTTCTTCACGACTCTCCAGAAGCGGCAGAGGCAAAGGCAGCTGAGCCTTTGAAGAATTTAAATGACATTTATATCTCAAGGCCGGGTGTCAGCCATGAAGAGTTAAGTAAATGAAGGTGGCAAAAATATCAACGCAGGCAGGGTGGGGGGTCCCGTTACTAAGGGGGGAGCCACTTGCCATGGAGGAAGCACGTGTCAGGTTCATCCAGTGCTCTGTTCAGACAAGGGCTGCGCTGCAACTGAAGTGCCCTTCTCGTTGACAAGGACCCATGGCTGGGCCTTTCTGAGTTCTCGGTTAAGGTCCGGTCACTGTATGGGCGCTTTCCACATGTTTTAGCTCAGTTATGTCTCACATCAACCCCAAGTGCAGACTGTTCCCTTATTTTACAGATGAGGAAACCGAGGCACGGAAAACTAAATAACTCGCCGGGGATCATGAAGACCGTGGTAGAACTGGGATTCGATCAAGAGCGTGTAACTCCAGAGCCCACGGCCTTACCCTCCACCCTCCACTGTCTCCAGGCAGAAAGTAAGCTGGGGTAGAGACAAGAAGCAGAGGTTCTGTGCCCCGTTTCCTGCCCGGGTGGCCATGCAGCACAGATGGTCTGCCCAGTGTGGGGCTCCGCGCTGGAGGAATGCAGACAGGCCCTGCACCCCACATTAGCGGGAATAAAGGAGTCTCTGTTGCCCTAAGTCTCCTCTGGGTGTGCCTCTCTGAGAATCCCTGGAGTGCCAGAGTCGAATGGGGTTCAGCCCAAACCCAGGCCTGCAGGAAGGTTGTCACAGCAGGAGGTGTGGAGTCCCCTGCTTCTACTCACCCCAGGTCTACGGCAAGGACAAATGAGACACCTCTGTGCTTCCCGGGCTTTCCCAGGATAGTGTCCAGGCCAGGAAAAGGGGTGCCTCAGACCAATGCCTGCTGAGCAGCGACCCCAGGTTACTCAGCAGATGGTCCAGGAACAGATCCATGGCTGCCAGCTGGGCCTCACCCTGCCACCTCCCTGCATAGGCCTGGGGCATCTGGCAGAGACATCCTCATCTCCGAATGAAGTCACTTCTTCCCTGGTTGTGGGGGTCACTGTGTCAGGCACAGGTACTCAGGGGCCTCCCCAACAGACGGAAAAGCATCCGCCTTTGAAATGGAACCTAGACTCTTGATCCAGGCTGCTGCTAGCTTGGCAGAGCTAGAGTTTACCTTCCTTCCTTCTTTCTTCCTTCCTTCCTTCCTTCCTTCCTTCCTTCCTTCCTTCCTTCCTTCCTTCCTTCCTTTCTCTCTCTCTCTCTCTCTCTCTCTCTCTCTTTCTTTCTTTCTTTCTTTCCAAAATTGCTGCCAGATGTGAATTTTGACAAAGAAACTTGGTCTATTTTTTTTTTTTTTTTTTTTTTTTAGATATTTTTGCTATAGGGTGCGTGCACTCAACCAGAGACAGAGACAGAAAGCAAGAAATCAACCCCCAGCAGGATGGGAATGCAACAATCCCTTCTCCTCCATTCTCCTCTGGGATCTTAGGCACACACACACACGGTGTGAGTTTTAAGGTGCCGGGCTCAGAACTCAAACCGCCGTGGACTATGTGGGAGTTCAGAAACTTAGCCATTACGCCACCTGCTGGTCCTGAAACTCAGTAAGTTTCAAGGCCTGGTTATAGTAAAATCAACTACTGCTCTTGACTTAAAAAGGTTTCGGTTGGTTTGGTTTATCTCCAAAGTCTTCTTGACTACAAGGATGAAGAATTTGAACCATAGCAACCTTGACCAGACTATCCCTTCTAAGAGTACTGACAAGAGATGAACCCACTGAGCACTGCTAGAAAAGAACACGCTTGGTTCTCCTGCCTCTGCTCTCCAGGAGCCGGGCCAGGTCTCCGTGGAGAACCAGACAGCCCTGGATGCTTCTGGACAGACCTAAGCGCATGCGGTCGAGCTGGAAGGAGAATGAATGTCCAAGGCACCAGCTATGTGGCTGGGAGCCCGTGCCTCCTCTCCACTGCTCCAGAAAGTGATCTGACAATGCAGTTGTCTCTGCTGTCCCCACACATGCTGGTTTAAAGGTTTGGATTGCCAGTCCCAAGACCAAAGAAAACACCTGGTAGAGGGCTTTGTCTCCCATGACTGGGTTTCCTTGACGATCTGCTGCTCACTGCTGTGACCTGGGACCTGGGACCTGGGTCATGTGCCTGCAGCGCCCTAGACCTGTGTCTTCCCATCATCTAAAGTGACAAGACTAGACAAGAAAATCCTTGTAGGCCTAACAGGTCAGCTGTGCAAGCCAGGTCACTCTGTCCAAATAACCCAGCAGGCACCAGCAAAGTGAGTGGAGTCTGGGGCCTTGATACTTGAGTACGCTGATGCTTTGGACTGAGTGATCTGGACCAGTGGTTCTCAAACTTCACTGTGTAGAAGGACGTCACCCAAATAACACACTAAAACTGCAAGCTCTGGCGCCCCACCCCGAGATTTTCTACTTCAGTAAGTCTGGATTCAGGCCCAAGAACCAGCAGTTTGACAAGCACCTCAGCTGACTTAGACGTAGGTGGTCCAGGGACGTTGACTTTGAGAAATATTGATGCAGACACTCATGTCTGCGGGGTTATCCAGCCGGACAAGGGCCCTTTTACCAGCAGAGAGACAATCTTTATCAGGGAGAAGGACAGAGGAGACTCTTTGTCCATGTCTTTCTGGGACAGCCCAAAACAATGATGATCATAGCTAATGTTTTTTTGAGCACGAATTATGCTTCAGGCTAGGCATTTTCATGCATTACCTTAACTCTTAGAAGCCTATGAAGTAGGAACAGTTCTCTATCCCCATTTCACAGCGAAGGAAATCAGAGCCTAGAGAAGCTAGTCAGTGGGAAAGCTCGTACTCAGCCAAGACCAGCCGATAGCCACATTCTTAACCAGCAAGACCCCACTGCTGCTGGCAGAGTTGGGAGAGGAGGCCAGAAGAGAGCATGTGGTGCTGGCGAGCCCGATCAGTCTGCTAATGCTAAAGTTCAACGTTCAACTGGAGAGATTGATTACATTGAATGTTTTGATATTTTGACAACAAATTTAATGAGCATTTGCCCTGAGTTCCTGTTTCTCCATAAACGTGTCTCACTCAGACATACCCACTGGTGAGATGCAGTGGGCGCATGGGAGAGACTGAAGACCCAGCCACACTCTGAGTGGGCTTCAAGTCCTCCTGTCCAGATCGGGGCTTAATGAGAGAGCCAAGTCGAGGAAGAGAGACATAGGCATGAGGAATGACAGTGGAATTTATAAAGAGAACCCCCAAATAAGCAAGTAGAACAGAGAAAGGGACACACAGATGGTTTGTGAAATACTCAGAAATGAGAAAGATAGCTCGTGCCCCTTTACATCCTTTGGGCTAAGAGATGTCACTAAGCACCACTAATTAACCGTGTGCCCCTAGACCAGTCACTTCTCCAACATGGAGCTTCTTCTTCACTTGCAAAACAAGAGACTTGAATCCGATATTCTCTGTGAGTTCCCCCATTCCAGATCCAGAACATACAGCTATGCTTTCCTGGCCAGGGAGGTAACTGCAGCAATAAGACACGATACTCACCGAGCGCTGAGGTCTCAGGCCTGTTCCACGTGCTTTCTGCAGGCTGCCTCGCTGTGGCCTCAGGCACTCCAGGAGACAGGCGCTGTGACTATTCCACTTTCCACAGAGAAGCCAAGGAACACACCCAAGGTCCCACAGCTAGTGGCCGAGTCGGGATTGGGTCTCAGGCAGTCTCATTCCAACCAGGCCTGCTAACCACTACATTGCCTGGTTGCTTTTCTGAAAAGTAGGCTAAGACGGAATTGATCCTCACACCTTCTATATTATAGTTATCTCACTCCATGTCTATAGCAATCACTTTCAAGATTTCAATACTTTTTTCCCCTTCCAGATGAAGTCCTAGATAGAATCCCAACATGCAAGAGACAAAAGCAGGGCTAATCCAGTTGGTAGAGAGAGCAGGAGGCAAGAGACCAAACCCTATCTCCTCATCGGGCACACCCCGTCCCGACCCTAAAGGCATTACCAAAAGTATCCCAGCGCTATAAGGAGAACATCTGAAAATCGTGTAGAGCTTATATGCTTACTCTTTCAAAAAATTAGTAATCTTATATGACACTGATTGTTGTAACCATTATTTGAAAACTATAGTTTTTGCTCTAACTCCATCACTTTAGGAAGTCTTGCTGTACTTCCTAAATTTGAAATAATTTTTACTTCTAAAGACAAAAGCCCTTCCCCCACTGTGTAGCAACTACACCTGAACCACCTAAATCAATGTGGAAGTCAATGTGATAAAGAACGCAGTTTCATCTAACCCACAATGTGAGAAGAAACCCAGGAGTCGTACCACCTGTGAGCAGCGAGTAGAGCAACTCCCCCTGAAGGGTCCCTGGGTCCTGTCTCCCAGGAGAGCTCCGGCGGCGCTTTGTGAAGGTTGATCTGTGAGGAGCCACTGCAGACCAGGGCCACCTTCTCCTGGCTGGGGAGTGGGAAGCCCTTGACTTCTGCTGTTGGTGCTCACAATTCTGTCCCTTGACCTTTGGTGGACCTCTGCCTTCTCTTGGCCTTGGTTTATTCATCTGAGATTGAGCCCCCTTCATAGGGTTAATTCCCCCTCAGATTCATGATATGCCCCCGCGGGGCCTGCATTATGCTCCAGCTACCACATCCTCCCAGACTGGAAACTCAGGAGAAACAAAACTTAGGGCAAAAGGTAGGAAGAGCATGTAGGAATTGTGTTCCCACGCTAGGTCAAGTTCCAGGGCGTTCTTCTGGGAGTCAACATTCCCCTCCCCATGCGCCCAATCTGGGTTCTGGTGCTTGGGGGAAAGGGCAGAGGCCACTGCCACCCAGAGCACTGCCTGGCTGGGAACCTCAGGGCACCAGGAGTGGGCCCACTCAAAGCAGAGCCCCCTCATCCTCCCAGGAGGGTCTCTCAGCCTCTGCCCGGGTCCCAGGCAGTCAAGCTATCTCAGGGATCCAGCCCAAAGAGATGGAGGAAATGCAAAGCCAGTGGAGCGCGAGGCAGGAGGGCCAGCACGGGGAAGGCTGCACACCCTGGCACAGTGTCTGGAAGGGACAATGGCGCCTGGAGAACCAACTGAGAAGTCCTTTTGAGCTTGGGCCAGGTGTCAGCCGGGTCATGTGAGTGGGGGCGGAGCTAGCTCCCTCCAGCCTCAAGGCCTACCCTCAGGCGGTGCTGGGGGTTACAGACCTCTCCGCAGGCCATTCTTGCCAAGAGCGCCACTGAAGAAAAAACCCAGCCATTTGGCCAGGTATGCCCTCTGTTCCCGAGACGGCCCCGCTGAGCTGACTACTCACTTCCTTTCTGGAGAAAAGAGGCTACGCCCCAGTATTTCATCTTGAACTTGGCAGGATCCTCGGTGTCTGTGAAGGTGCCCACCATGTCTGCGCACACGTCCCAGTTACTGCAAAAGCCAAGGGGGTCTGAGCCAGGCAGGGCAGAGGGCCCCTTCCCGCCCCACCCAGCTGGCTGCTCCCTTCCCTCCCCAGACTTTGGCGCTCAACGGAGCTGGGACCCAGGGAGCCAAGCGCGCGGCCGCCCCAAGGCCACTGACTTCAAAAGCCGGACTCGGCCCTTGGCGGTGGCGCTCATCCGGCCGGTCTCATCCACGGAGAACTGGGCGACGATGTTGTCCTGCAGAAAGAGCCCCTCAGGGTCCTTCTTGGCCATGGCGTACCAGGTCCCAGAGAACTGCGAAGGGGATGAGAGTAGAGGTTTGGCGTCTGGGGGTGCAAGGCCGCCAAGGGAAGGCGGGGGAGGGCAGACCGAGGCCGGGGCGACCCCGGGGGAGATACCTACGCGAGCCTTGTCGAAGTTCTCCATGACGCGGAAGCTGCTGACCCGGCAGTCGCGCTCCGCCCGGCCGCTGCCCAGCGCGGCCAGCAGCACCAGCGCCCACATCCACTGCATCTTCCCAGGAGTCTGCCCTGCGGGAAACGCACCGCCCTGAGCGCCCAGCCGGACCGCGGGCGCCGCTGCCCGCCGGGGCCGCCCCATCCCGCCCCGCCGCCCCGCCAGGAGCGCCCGGGCGCGGCTCACCACGGGGACACGCGCGCAAGCCTGGTGGCGCGTCGGGGGCGCGTGGAGCGAGGGAGGCGAGCGCGCCGCCCCGCCGCCCGCCGCTTTATAGCTCCGGGGGGAGGGGGTCGCGCTTTCGTAACCGCGCGGGGTGAAAGACCGAGGGGGTGGCGCCGGGCCGGCCGGGCCAGCACTTGCATCACGCGCCCTGACTCACCGCCGCGCGGGCAGGAGGGTCCCTTTGGACCAGCCTCACCTCCAGCGCCGCCCCGGCTAGGTGGAGCTGCCGCGCGGGGTGGCCTCGGCGTGGCCAAACTGTTCAGCAGCCACCAACCGCCTGGCCAGGTCCTGGCCCAGTTACCCAGCACTTGTGCCAGCGGCCGCCAGCTGCGGCCTGGGGGGTCCCCGGGCCAGTTGCTCTGGCTGGAGGCTCAGGGCGGCTGGCAGAAGGCAGTGGCCTCACAGCGCGAGCAGGGACCTGCGATGCCGCCCGTGCTGGGTGCCCAGGCCAGGCCGCCAGATTGGCCCTCCGCCCTCTGAGAGCCAGTGGTGGTGGGGTTTTGGCATATTTTGGCCAAGTCTTTTTCATTTTATAAAAGATGTATTTTACCCGCTTTCGGGAGCGTTGTGGTGCCCTGTGGGTCAATATTTGTTCTTTAGTTTCAACATCTTTAGAAGCACTAAAACACCCCTGTTAAATATTCTCCAGAAAAGCAAACTGGTCAGGCCAGGAAATAGTTTAGCGGGCTCGGGGGTCGCCGCTGACCCCTGGGCACTTTCCAGAAACCACTCTGAAACACCCACCAATTGTTCACGATGCAGTTTCCTTCTAAAAGCATACTAAAATGTTATTTTGTTTTCAAAACAGCTAAGATGAGTTGGCAGAGGACTGGACAAAGGAGGGAAGCGGGCAACCTTCCATAGCGTCATCGGTCAATTAAGTCAAAATGCCGTGACTGGGGCAGGTGTTTTGCCTACACAATGGCCCCGTTTACTGACAATATTTTTTTTTATCTTTCTGTTCAGTTAAGAAGTTCCTCTAACGTGATCAGAGTCAAAAGGCAGCTTTTGGCTGGATGAGAGCGAGTGGCATGGCAAAGAAGGATCTTTTCTTCAGGTCCCTTCCATACAATGTCTGTATGCCTCCGTGGCCCAGGCTGCCAGGAAGTTAGGTGAGCTTTGACCATTTTCCTGAAGACAGACCTGACGTAAGAAGGAGGGGAGAAGAGCAAGCTGGCTGCTGGAGAATCAAGGCGATTGGACCTCAGACCTGTCTTTCACATCCGGCTACTTTGGAATCCTGTAACCTTCCTGACAGCCACCCACAGGATGTATGGAGATTTACACATAGTAGGTGCTCACTTGTTAGATGCTGAGTTTATTTCTTTTACATTATCACTTTATGTAATCTTCATAAGGCATTTATTTAGAAGACCTGGATGGTGAGGAGGGATAGTGGTCATGCGTGTGCTGAGCCATCATCTGGGCCTGGGTTCAGCTAGAACTTGGGCCTGGGCCTGGGCCCTTTCCATGTCCCCTCCACTCCTCCACCCATCTGAGTCCCAGATCTCTCTAGAGTACCAAGGACGATGGTACTCTTTTCCCTTTCTTCCCTTGGGGGTAGGAAGACCTGTTTCTGGCCAGCAAGCCAACTAGAATACCTTCTGGTTGGGCCGGTTTTATCGAAGAATGTACTAGTCTAAGCAATTCATGTAAGGTCTGCTCTAGACCCCTCCTGCAGGAACCATGGGTTTGGACATATATGTGTTGACTGGGTGGGAAGGGACTTCAGGGGACCACTCTGTCTTCCACCCAATGCTTGGATCTCCTCGTTAACATTCTCAAGGAGAGGTCTTCCAGTTTCTTTATTTTAAAAGAATTTTGTAAACTTTATTTATCCATTTATTTATTTATTTTAATTTGACCAGAGAGGGACAGAGAAAGAGAGAGGAAGCGAGAAAGCAAGTCACCAGGTCCGGGACTCAAACCATGGTTGGCCATGTAGGAGTCCAGCACCCTTAACTGCCACACTACATCCGGCCCCAAATTTCTGCTCCACCTTCTCCAATGATGGAGAGCTTCCAGCCTGACCCACGTGCTTCTAGATGGTTTGTACTGCCAGGAAAGTTCTCTTAGGATCCCTGGTCCTTTCACGGATTTCTCCCTGACACAGCCTGGTGGTCTTTGCGCACACACGAAGTCTGATACACGTAGCGGGTTTCAGTGCATTTTTACGGTTTTTGTTTTGGTAACAAGATGTTTTCAGTTATCTGTTAGGTGTTGAAAGGTTAGTGTGACCATTTCTCCTTCCCCCACCCTAACCCCTTAGTGATAAATCATGAACCTTGATGTTCTAGATATCAGCAAAGAAAACAGTTTATTTTGGCGTTCTCGCTAAGATTTCTTCATGATTACAAATAGCTGAATTCAGGTCAACTGATGTTTTTAATGTTAGTACTTCGAAATTCATCCTTGCAAAATTTCAAATATGCATTTATATATATGTATATAATTGATATATATGTTTTTGGGAATATATGTGTGTGTGTATATATATATATGTATATATATATATATACACACACACACACACACACACACACACACACATCATTTTTATATATATATATAATTATATATATAATGCCAAAAGGAAAAATGTTAACAGAGATTATCTCATTACGATAATATTAGAGACATTTAAAGATTTTCTTCTTTGTACCTTTTTGTATTTTTCAAATTTTTACGGTGAAAATGTTGAATCAGAATATAAAACAAATATTTTTTGGCAAACTTTGAAAAAATGTTTATTTCTATAAGCAAGATCATGTCTTATGGATTGCTTATATGGTATGGAAAAGTTTGTTTCCTTACCAGGCTTCCATGGAGAGACAGACCATGTTCCATTCATCTGGGTCTTTGCCCCTCCTCCCACTGTTCCACAGGGTACGTCGAGACACTCACACATAGGTGCGCAATCAGTAGATGTTAATTTCATTTCATTTACTGAAATCACTTTATGTAGTCTCTGTAAGACATTTGTTTTTAAATTTTTTTTTAGATTTTTGCTATAGGGTGCATGCACTTGCAGGAGAGACAGAGAGAAACAGAGAGACAGAAAGCGAGAAGTCACCTCCCGGGGGGATGGGCATGCCTCAATCCCTTCTCCTCCATTCTCCTCTCAGGATTTTGGGCACACATATATACATGCCTAGTGTGTTTCAAGCCGCCGGGTCCAGGACTTGAACTGCTGTTGGCCATGTGAGAATCCAGCGACACAACCATTGCGCCATTTGCTGCTCCCTATAGCACATTTATTTAAGAAGACCTGGATGGTGAGGTGTGATGGGTGGGATGAAGGTCATTGGGCCTGGGTTTGGCCGGAGCCTAGACCGGGGTCAGGCTCTCCCTTGGGATCTGGACCTGGTGAACACAGGGCGGCGTTGATGCTCACGCCCTGGCTCCCGTTCCCGGTGCTGCTGCACGTGCTGTGGGACCACGGGGTCAGCCACACGCTGCTGGTGCTGAAGGTGGTGGGAAGCTGGCTGCTGCCGTGGGTGGAGGTGTGCTCCTGGGCACGGTCCACGGCCTTGTTCGTCATGTGCTCTTCAGTTTCTTTGCCTCTCCCCAGGTTGCCTTGGAACATGCCAGTGTGGTGCCAGAAGGCATCGTTTGTAAGTTCTGCCTGCTCTTGGACCTCCTGCCGTCCAGAAAGAAGGTACTCCTGGGGGTGAGTGACCCCAAGATTGGTGCTGCTCTGGAGGAGCTAGGGTCCAATGGCCCGCCCGGAGGCGTGATGTCTGAGATCCACGAGGAGGCCGTCCACACTTCTCCCATCTGGTGAAGAGTCCGGCCCATCTGTCAGCTCACGAAACCTAGTGGGGCTGGGACACAGCCATCCTCTGACAGAGTTAAGTGGGTTTTTGGGTTGTTGGTTTCTGTTTTTGCTATAGGGCCCTGCACTTATTAGAAAGACAGAAAACAAGAAGTCACCCCCAGGGAGGATGGCCGCTCTGCTGTCCCATCTACTCTATTCGGTCCAGGATCTTGGGCACGCACGCACACTCACCCTGCCTGAGTTTTAAGCTGCTGGGTCTGGGACATGAACCGCAGTCGCCTACATGGGAGTCCAGCAGCATAACCACTACACCATCTGCTGGTTCCCAGAGTTGTTTAGTGTGAACAGGGGCACAATATGGTCATCTTGCCCACCGGCCTGGACCCACCTGACGAAGACATCAACACCTTCGCTGCATGTCAGGGAGCGGCACGGCCTCCCTTCTGGAGCTGGTGACGATCACCAGTAGCAACGCCGTGTTCTGCATGCTGCCCCGTTGTTGGAAACTGAGGGCCACTGTGTGAGGAAAGGTGGGAGAAGCGGGAGGAGCTGACGATGAAGGGGGCCATGGCTGGCAGTCCTCCGTGGGCACGGGCATGTCTGCCATCCACCCGCTACACGTCAAGAGCATCTTCAGTCTTGTGGTGTCTCCGTCAGAGTGTCGCCATGGCTGAGCCTACACACTGCCCTGAACACCGAGGTGGCCTGAGGTGGCCCAAGCTGTCCCGGTCTGTCACCCCTCATCGCGGAACCTGGGGTACAGCTCTCATGCTCATGCTGGCAGCCTCGACAACCCCGTGGAGCCCCCAGCATGCACAGTGCAGGTCCCTGGGGTTGAGACAGGGCCCTGAAGACGGGCTCATTCTCCACTCCCCCTTCCCTGGCCAAGCCACTGCCAGGAACACGGGCTGCTGCTTCTGACACCGCAAACAAACGTGGGACCGTCACAAATCGATTCTACCCTGAGGTGCTCACACGTGTCTCGGGGGAGAAGCTTCGAGACCAAGTCGAGGAGCAGCTCTCCTTCCGTGAGCCTGGAGAGATTCCACAAGAGAACCCGGATGCCGGGAGGCAAGCACTGGCTCAGCAGAGGCCATGGCTCTGAGTTCAGGAGGACGCTGGAGGCACGTTTGAAGGGGAGAGAAACAGGCCTGTGGCTTGGCCTGGCGTCTTCGGGAAAGCGGCGGCAGTGCTCCAAGGAGAGCGAGGAGACCCTGAGAAACCCGCGGGGAGGAAAAGCAAAGCCCCGGGGGCCTCCTCGGGAGAATGGAATGGAAGACCCAACTCCACAAGGAGGTGCTAGGAGTGACCTTGAGATGGCAGGCAAGCACGAGTCTTCCCGAGGGAAGCCATCTTCACCCAAGGAGGAAACAGTGATCCCAAAGAGGCAGCAGCAGGAGTGTCCCCAAGACAAAGAGGACAGTCTCTTCCAAGGAGGAGCCACTCAGCAGTGGACCCGAAGAGGCTGCTGGCAGGAAGAGCACCTCTGAGAAAAGGCCAAAGCACCTCAAATGTGCCTGGGAAGATTAGAGCAGACATCCTGCACCCCATTAAAAACAGATTCACAAACAAACAAGAACAAAAGTGCTGGTCAGAGGTCATCCCCTCCCTTTTTTTTTTTTTAATGTTCCCCACCACCACCCAGGGAATGGTCACACCACAATTTCTTCTCCATTTCCCTTTCTTTCCCCTTCAGGGACACACACACTCACATGCCCAGCACATTTCTTTTTTTTTTTTAGAGTTTTTTTTTATTTTTTGCTATAGGGCGTGTGCGCTCGCCAGACAGACAGAGAGAGACAGAGAGACAGAAAGCAAGAAATCACCCCCCAGGGGGATGGCCACGTCACAATCCCTTCTCTTCCATTCTCCTCTCGGGATCTTGGGCACGCACGCACACACACCTGGCGTGCGTTTAAGCCACTGGGTCCGGGACTCGAACCGCGGTCGACTACGTGGGAGTCCAGCGACATAGCCATTACGCTAACTGCTGGTCCCACGTTTCTCAAGTTGCCAGGTCTGGGACTGGAATCGTGTAGGCAGCCGTGTGGGATCCAGTCACCTTAACCACCATGCCATGGGCTAGCCTGAGGGCACTCTTTCTGATAGGTAATATCCCGGATTTAGCACTTGTAGCAGAGATGGCTACTTGTCCTTTTACAAAAACAAACCCAAACAACTTTTCTAAGTTGGTGTATTTTTCCTTCCGTGAGCAAAATAGAATCAGAAAGATAACTCCCCCAACTAGAGTCTCCACGCCATGATCCACCCCCAGCTTTAGCCAGCCTGGGACTGTGGGCACACACAGGCTTGACACGCTCAGGGAGGTCTCTGAGTGTGAACCTGGAGCATTCCTATGTGGTTCAACCTGGCTGAGCTTCAAATTTCACCCCTGTACCACCATCTGCCCCTCACCAAAAAACATGCCCTTCCTTCCCATGGTGTAGAGTGAGGGGTTACCTCTGCCAGCCTGTAACTGACTCCCTGCCTCCCCTGCTCACCCACTTCCCGAAGATCTGTGAGGCTACAGGCTTAGATTACCGTCAGTGGGGTGTGCTATGGGCCACTCCCACACTGGGCTCGTGAGAGCTGCCCATCCCATTGCCCGTGCTCACTCTCACTCACTGGGTCCCCTGTGAGACTGACTCTGTGTGAATCAGACGTAGACTTCCATTGGATCACACTACTGAGATCTAGGGGCTCGCCTGCAGCCAAAGTGATTATAACCTCACACTAACAGTAGCAAACATACCCCTAAGTCCTAAAAATTAAGATGTTTCCCCATCATTGAAAGAAGAGCTAATGGAAGATATGTATGTTTTCACCCTCATAAAAATTAAGTATTTCCAACCAACTTCATTTTGCACAAAGTGACATCTACATTCATATCCTGACAGAGAGGACAAGAAAAATGAAAAACAAGGAAATCGGACAGCATGTATCACCCGACCACCTTTAAAAGAAGCAGAGTCATTGGTGGAAAAATGAAAAGGTTAGGTAGTCAGTCAATGTTTTCAGGTACAAAGAGTCAAATTTATTTTTTTGATAAGAGTTTCTTTCTCAGTGGCTGCAAAGCCATAAGCTAGTCTCGTCAATTTAGTTGAAATTAACGTGGGTTCCTCCCGCTGGACTGTCCCTGAGATACCTGGTCACACCCATCAATTCAGTGCAGACTGAGAGCTCTCATGAGAACAGATGTGCAGGATGTAGGGGTGCGTGGCTGCGGGCGTGTGTCTGAATTCCCCGCCTGTGGAGGGTGCCTTTGGTGGGGCCAATGGTGGGAACAGGGAACTGGCCCAGAGTGGCTTCACTGTAATGATCTGGCGTGGACTCGGTTAACCCAGGGTACTGCTGTTTCTTTTGGGTTTCAGCCCCGTGTGCATAATTTCTGGCTATTACATAAGCATGCCTTCCTGTAGAAATAGTAACTGCAGCGGAAAACTTTAGCAATGATGGAATTAAATATTACATGTGTTCACTTATATAGAACACCGCTGACAAATATCAACTTGCTAAATGGAAAGTTTAAGGAAGTTAAGCAGTTCTTTAGCATACGTGTAGGTTTTTTTGGAAAGATTGCCTGGGATTTTTGTTCAACTCTTGTAGCAGTAGTTAACACTTTCTGATATTAGTCTAGATTTTAAATTCCTTAAGAGTTTTTGTATTTTCCTGAGGCAGCTAGGAGGATGTCTTGTTCACCTCATAGGTGTATTTTTAAGGGAATCATATCCAAACTGTAGTTTTAGGGTAGGTTACCATCATGTACTAGTTGTGCGACCTTGGGCAAGTTACTTAATTTCTATGTGTTTCCATTTCTCACCTGTAAAACACAGATAGTACCTACTGCAAAAGATTATTGTGGACAGTTAGGTGAAATAATACATGAAATGGTCTTAGGAGAGTACCTGACAGGGAACATGTAGTATGGATGTTGGTTATTTTTACTATCACTTTTTATTTTTGAGAGAGAGAGATTTTTGCTGTAGGGTGTGTGTGCTCACCGGACAGACAGAAACAGAGAAACAGAGACTGAAAGCGAGAAATAACCCCCCGGGGATGGCCACACCACAATCCCTTCTCCATTCCCCTCTCAGGATCTTGGGCGTGCATGCACTTGTGCCTGGCGTGAGTTTTAAGCCACCTGGTTGGAAACTGGAACCGCGGTTGACGATGGGGGGGTCCAGCGGCATAACCATTACGCCATCTGCTGGTCCCTACTATCGCTTTTAAAAAAAAAGTTAGCACTACCAAATGGCTAGTATTTCTTTAAAAAAAAAAATCTATGGAAATGGAATTATCATTTCAGGGATGTTTTATTTAAATAAACTTGATTGTCAGTGTCTGTACTATTTAAGATTTGACTTTTTCCTCATTAAAAAAAAATCTGTGCTTTAAAATGAGCTACAAATGCCACATAAAAATTAAACAGTGACACCTCACCAAGTTAACTATTATTCTGTAATGTTAAAAATGCTTTCTTAGCAGTCTTTTTGGTCATTATTTATTTATTGAATTATTTTAATGTTTTGTTAGGCTTTTGCCATAGGGAGCGTGAGCTCAGGGTGTGGAGGAGTGAGAAGTCACCCACGCTGGGGATGCTATCCCCTTCTCCATTCACCTCCTGGGGTTTTGGGCACTCACACACACACACCTGGCATTATTTTTTAAGGCACCAGGACCAGGATTCAAACCATAGTCAGCCATGTCAGAGTGTAGCATATTAACCACTATGCCACCTGTTGGTCCCAATCATTTTTTATTTTAAAATGAGACATTTTTAGGCTTTATTTTTTCAGTCCCTAGGAGTGAACAGCCAATGAGAGACACAAAGATCTTGCTAGCACCGGTCAGAAGTTCTGGAAGGGGCCGAACCTACAGCACAGTGACTAAACTCTGTGTGTAGGGAATGAGATCCCGCATGGCTGACCTCAGTTTGGATCCTGGTCCTGGTGGCTTTAAAAACACATCAAAGGCCAGCAGGTGGCATGGTGTTTAAGGTGCTGGACTCCTACAGGCCGACTGGTTAGAGTCCCAACCTGGTGGCTTGCTTTCTCATTTTCCCCCTCTCTCTCTCCCTCTCTCTCTCTCTCTCTCTCTCTGTGTGTGTGTGTGTGTGTGTGTGTGCATGTGTGTCTGGTGAGCACATGTTTCCTATAGCAAAATTTAAAATAAGAATAAGAAATAAAATTAAATAAATTATTCTTAAAATAATAAAAACCCATCAAGCACATACATGTGCTTGTCAAAGTCCTGATAAGACAGAGAAGTGGAGGACAAAGATTGCTATGTGACCATGCCTTAGTGAAAAGTACTTTCTCTCTCTTTCTCTTTTTCTCACTCTCTGATGAGCACATGTGCCTCTGGCAATTAAAAAAAAAGAGGAAGAGTAGTGAAAATAGTGTAGGTCAGTCAAGGAGAGGCGAGAAAGAAGAATATTTGTGTGTGCTAATGGCAGACTTCTAACATTTCCCATTTAAAAATCTCTGTTGGATAAAATGCAGTTTATCTTAGTTCAGGCAGCTCTAACCAAGTACTGCAGAATGGGTGGCTTATGAACAACAGAAACTTATTTCTCACAGTTCTGGATGCTGGAAGTCCAAGGTCAGGATGTCAGCATGGTTGGGTCCTGGTGAGGCCTGCTTCCTCTTCCAAGAATGCCATCTTTGTAGTGGATCCTCACCTGGTGGGAAGGGACCTAGAGAGCTTCCTGGATCCCTTTTATTAGGGCACAAATCCATTCATAAAGATTCCACCCTCCTGGGACCAGCAGTTAGCGTAATGGCTATGTTGCTGGACTCCCACATGGTCGACCGCAGTTCGCGTCCCGGACCCAGTGACTTAGAACTCACGCCGGGCACGTGTGCATGCGTGCCCAAGATCCTGAAAGGAGAATGGAGGAGAAGGGATTGTGGCGTGGCCATCCCCCCGGGGGGTGATTTCTTGCTTTCTATCTCTCTGTCTCTCTCTGTCTTTCTGGAGAGAGCATGCGCCCTATAGCAAAAACCTCTCCAAAAAAAAAGATTCCACCCTCCTGAGCTAATCACCTCCCAAATGCCCTACTCCTAATACCATCACATTGAAGGTTAAGATTTCAACAGACGAATTTTGGGAGGATGCAAATATTTGGTCCATAGCATCATCAAGGAGGTCACCAGGGAATCCCCTCTTTATTGTTTGATTTTTTTTTTTTTAATTATCAGTTGGCTAGCCCTGTCAATTCCTGCCTGGATCATGTCTCACATTTGTCCCTTTTTTAATCCCATGCAACCTCACCTGTTGACACAAATAGTCTATAAACATTTATGAATGAATGTCTTCCTTACATGAATAACATATGTTTATGTATTTTAGAAAAAATCAGGTAGGCAAAAAATCAGAGTCTTGAATCCCACTACTTGGAAGTAATTATGGATAATATTTTGGTAGACATGCCTCTGTGTGTGTGTGTGTGTGTGTGTGTGTGTGTGTATGTGTGCGTGCACCATTAATGGAATTATACTACAATACTATTTTATTATTAACTTCATATCATAAACATGTGTCTATATCTATAAATAGACTCTAACGATATTGTTGTATAGTCTTCTACTCCATGGCTATACTTCCATTTACTTACCTAACCTCCTGAAGTTGAATATTTAGGATATTTCCTTCTTTTTTTCTTTTTCTTTAGCTTTTGTTATAGTGTACATGCACTCACCAAAGAGAGAGATAGAGGGACTAGCAGTTAGCGTAATGGCTATGTCGCTGGACTCCCACGTAGTCGACCGCAGTTTGGGTCCCAGACCCGGCAGCTTAAACTCATGCCGGGCGTGTGTGTGTGCGTGCCAAAGATCCCGAGAGGAGAATGGAGAAGGGATTGCGGCGTGGCCATCCCCCCTGGGGGTGATTTCTCAGTTTCTGTCTCTCTCTGTCTTTCTGGCGAACGCACGCACCCTATAGCATAAACCTCTCAAAAAAAAAAAAAAAAAAAAAAAAGAGAGAGAGAGAGAGAGAGTGAGAGAGAAGGGGGGAGTGAGAAATCAACCCCCATAGGGATGGCCATACTGTAATCCCTTCTCCTCTATTCTCCTTTTGGGATTTTGGGCATTCACACACATACATGCCCAGCCTTATTTTCAAGCCACCAAGTCTGGGACTTAAACTGTGCAGTTGGCCATGTGAAATCCAGCACCTTAACCTCCATGCCACCTGCTGGCTCTTATTTTTAACCTTTTACTTTTTTCACCGTTCTTGTGATAAGTACTCTTGTAACTCCATTAATCACATACATTTTTAATTAATTCTATAGGATAAACTCGTAAAAGCAAACTGTAGGTCAAAGCCTATACACATTTTAGAATGTTTGATAATGAGCTAGATGTAACATAGCTTCTCAATCTGTATACCAATGTCCAGTATTTCTTTCTCCAAAACTTTCTAAAATTAACAGTCCTCAGTCTGGCCTTTGAGGCCCCTAAGTCTGGACCTTACCTGCCTTTCCAGATTCACATCCTGCTGGTCCCTCTCTGTTACACTGCATGCCATGTGGCTGTTGCTGCTGTTACCGCCATCTGGAATACTCTGGACTCCCACCCCACCCCCTCACACTGAGATACGATCCCTTGTGTGCACTCTCATAGCCATGTGGCTGCACCTCACTTCAGGCATTTATCATATTCTGTTCTACGTCTCATGGCTTTTTATGTACCCGTCTTCTCTCCCTTACTGCCGCACAAGGGCTCATACACCAGAGACCAAGCCTAATCATCCCCTGCATCCCCGGCAGTAGAAATATAACCACGGAACCGACTCAATTATGCTGCCCTAACAAACAAATCACATTTTGGAGGCTGAAAACAAGACAGCTCACTCATGCTGCATGTCCATGTCAGATCAGCAGAGCTGTCCTATGACACCCTGCAACTCAGGAAGCCCTTCCATCTGAAATGGCTGTGGCAGAGGGGGCAGAGAGAGCCAGAGGTCTCACACTGGCAATTGTGCCTATTTGGAGGTGGAGGCAGAGGTGACATTTCTGCCAATGGCCTACTGGCCAAAATTAGTCATATGACTTTACCAGGGGAGGAAGGACAGAGAAGCGTAATCTTTTTACACAACTTGGAGGAAAGATGAATCTTATGAGGGGCCATGAAGTCTCTACAAAGTAGCTACCATGATGCCTTGCTTACAACGGGCAATCAACAGACATGCTGAAAGAATGAGCAAATAAATACATCTGCAAGTAGCAATGAAAACAGAAGAATACTGACTTTAAAAGAACGTTTCCTTTTCTGATTAATTTTTTTTTTGAGAGGTTTTTTGTTTGTTTGTTTGCCATAGGACGCGTGCACTCGCCAGACAGAGACAGAGAGACAGAAAGCAAGAAATCACCCCCCAGGGGGGATGACCACACCGCAATCCCTTCTCCATTCTCCTCTCAGAATCTTGGGCACACACACACATGCGCCCGGCGTGAGTTTTAAGCCACTGGGTCCAGGATGCAAACCGCGATCAACTATATGGGAGTCCAGCGACATAGCCATTACGCTAACTGCTGGTCCCAATTTTTATTTTTATAAGTAAGGGAACATTAAGATATTTTGCTTTTCCTATTTCATATTGTATTATTTCCTACTGAGTATGAATCTGAACATGGAAAACAGATACGCATTTTTTTCTCACTGCTTAAAGAGGCAAGAATGGAACCAGGGAGTTGAGGATACCACATACCTTTAAGTGCAGTTTCTACTCTACCACAGTCAGATAAAATAACCAGCTAGAAAAGAGTGCCCAAGGGGCCAGCAGGTGGCATGGTGGTTAAGGTGGCTGGATTCCCACATGGCTGACCACAGTCCGAGTCCTGGACCTGGAAGCTTGCTTTCTTACTTTCCTTTTCTTCCGTCTCTCTCTGGTCAACTTCAAAAAAAATAAAATAATGACAATAAATAAAATTAAATAACAAATAATTTTTAAAAAGAGCGCCCAACATTTTATTGGCAGATGATGATGCTCTGATAGGAGAAGTGACTGGCTGACTCAACTTTTTCTCCCTCTGTGCTATCTTACTTACAATAAGACACTAAGAGGAGGTGGTGAAGCAAAGAGTCACCCAGAGAGGACCCTGCTGGGACTACGCCTGGCACAGGGAAGTGTGAGGAAATGGATACACTTGACCGTGAAGTTCCAGGTGAACCTCATCCGTAGCAAGAGGCTAAGCAAATGTCAGTTTGAGTTCTATTCCCTGGGGAAGCCATGTCCCACCAAGAACCTCTTAACTCATGACCTAGAACCTGCAACATCAACAGATTGATTTTTCTTTTGCAATGAGTAAGATGTGTATCACTCTAGTTAGGTGTAAAACTTTAAGTTTAGAGAATTCAAGGAGACCCATAGGATGGATGTTGTTTCAGTTTGTTCATTTCATGAGCAAGAGAGCAGAGAGAGGCCCCAGGGGTCTTCCCATCACGATTCACCCCTGTCTCTGCTGGCTTGGATTCTGGACACACATGTGCCCTGTGTGCTCAGGGAGATCCCCGGATGCAAACACGGGACCTTTCCGACACAGGTGCAAGCTGCATTCCCACTGCACCCTGGCATGCTCCTACATGGCTATTTTTGAAGCAAATATAAGTGTGGTTGCAATGATAATTTTTCTAATTACTATAACATATTGTGTGCATTTTTCATTTAAGAGAATTTGTTGTATTGGGTTTGTAGCTTTATTAAAATAGTTAAATGACCTTGACTCAGTTCGAAATCAGTATTTAAATATTTAAGGCGACTCATTCCTGATGTGTAGCATGACTTACTGTGGCATAATTGTGTTTAAATATTTGGGGAAATGTGCTTAATAGATGTTAAAACTTAATAAACTGAACAATAAACAAAGCTAAGTAGTGGTAAGTATTCTTTCCATGTCAGTAGCCCTGAGACATGAAGGCTCCTAGCAACGGACAAGACAGCTCCTGTCCCATAGATTTAATAGACTGTACGTTGGACCAAAAATCCTGGATGCCTGGCTGTTACAATTGAAAGCAAGATCCAAACCAATATGCTTAGCAGGGAAACCTAGTGAGCAACTACATGGGCTGCCTTTTATAGTCAGGTCTCCTGCCAAGGGTCATTGTTCAGTTTCTGGCTTGATTAGGCTTGGCTCATACACACACGTTTTGTTCGCCTGTCCGGCAATAAGTACAAGGCTTTTTCACTTAAAACACTTCCGAGGTCAAGCTTCCTAAAGTAAGGGGGGTGGGAGATGAGAGTGTAATAGAAAAAGTAGATCAAGCAATCTGGGTGATCAAAGGACTCTTTAAAAAACGAAAACTGAATGTTCAATTTTACGTTGTGTTGATGCTAAACTAACCTTTCCATCTCCCCCAAATGGTCATTAATTAATTAATGTTATATAATCAAAGAAATGGCAAAGAAGCACTTCTGAGCCATTCATATTGCCAGCTGATGCTGACGGGGTGCAAATAACAGCACGCCAGGGAGTCTTCCTCGCCACAGAGAGGGGCCGATGTTCAGTTTTGTTTCTATAATAGACACTTCGACTTGCCATTTGCCTGGCTGATCTCAGATGCTCTGGGGATTCTCTGAGGACTTAGGAGCTAAGAATGCTCAGGGATTTAGTGTCCTGAGGAACTCTTTAATCCTCTGCTTCCTGAGTCCCACCCTAAGCCAGAACCTTCTGTCACATCCCAAGAGTTACAGGCAGTTTGAAAGCTCTGCTAAGCAACTACTTTGCTTGACCTCTGGGGGTCCTAGGTGGTACCACTTAGGGCTCCCTGAGAAGTTCTGAGCAGGATGAATTTCCGTCTTGTCACTCTGCCTTGGGTGGCACTCTGAGGGACTTTTTTTCTAAGCAGCAGCAGCTGCAGCAACGCAGGTCCCACCATGGGTGAGATCAACCAGGATGCTGTGGAGAAATACCTGGAGGAGAACCCTCAGTTCGCCAAGCAGTACTTCGACAAGAAGCTGCGGGTGGAGACGCTGGGAGAAATCTTCAAGAACAGCCGGGTGCCAGTCCAGGCCAGCATGTCCTTCTCTGAGCTGACGCAGGTAGAGGAGTCGGCCATGTGCCTGGAGCTGTTGCTCAGCCTGCAGGAGGAGGCCAGCAGCGCCGAGATGGCCGCGCACAGGGCCCTGCAGAGGCTGGCCCAGCTGCTGCAGGCCGACCGCTGCAGCCTGTTCCTGTACCGGGCCCGCAACGGCATTCCCGAGGTGGCCTCCAAGCTGCTGGACATCACCCCCACTTCCAAGTTCGAGAACAACCTGGTGGTCCCTGACAAAGAAGTCGTGTTTCCACTGGACATCGGGATAGTGGGCTGGGCTGCTCACACGAAGAAACCCCTGAACGTCCCAGATGTGACAAAGGTGGGTGGCCCGGTGTCGGCAGGGCAGTCGGTGGGGTCAGGGAGGAACCAATAGGAAAGAGAGACGGCACCATCCTTGTGCACTGGTTGGCTGTGCCCTGGGGAATGCAGGGGAAGAGAAGCATCCGGGCCTATGGGTGTCAGATTTAGCAAATAAAAATATAAGGTAACCAGTTAAACTTCAATTCCCAATAAACTTAATTCCATACACATACACACACACACACACACACACACACACACATACACACACACGTATACATAGCATAAGCATGTCCCATGTAACGTTTATTTTTAAATTTTGCTAGAGGGCCTGTGTACTTCCTGGGGTGGGGGGGAGAGAGAAAGAGAAAGAGAGAGAAGGCATCCTTGGGTAATAGTCACACTGCAGTCCCTTCTACTCCTTCTCACCCTCCTTTCAGGAGTTTGGACACACGTGCACATGTGCCTGCCTCGTGTTTCTCAAGCTGCTGGGTTCAGGACTCAAACTGTGCAGTCAGCCATGTGAGATCGAGCTCAGTTAACCACCAGGCCACAGGTGGTCTGACTTTTTTTTTTTTTTAAATAAAGTTTAGTTGTATTTATTGAGAGAAAGAGAGACAAGATCCTCTGCAGAGGATCAGAAAAAAGTCAGACCACCTGCTGGTGAGGAGCTTAAGCACACACACACGGCCCACGTGTTTCAGGCTCACCCAGGATCTGAACCTGGGGGCAGCATGTGGCACTCACACAGCAGAACAGCACTGTGTGCCTGCCTGTACCTGGGCATATGTTGACATTTTATCAGACCATCCCACCTGGGCCTGGTGTATTCCACACACACTCCCTTACATCTCCTCCAGTACCCTGGGAAACAACTAAGCAAGACTCCTCACGGGGAGACCAGCTAACATGCCCGGATGCCAAGGCTTGTTAACTGCTCCCCACGACCCTCAGTCACAGCCCTGTGGAAACATTTAGTTCTTTGGGACAGATCAGCTCATAAATTGATTCTTCAACTATAGGCCAAACACACAAAGAGAAAAAACCAAGGCTACCATTTGAAAGTTCAGATGTTCCAACGTGGCTCATTATAAACGTGAATGTAGTGCTGGCTAAGTGAAGCTGACCACCCCAACACCTCCACAACACAGATCTAGTGTGATGGCTAAGTGCAAGTGACCACCCAACACCCCCACAACACAGATCTAATGTGATGACTAAGTGTAACTGATCACCCAACACTTCCACAACACAAATCTAGTGTGATGGCTAAGTGAAGCTGACCACCCCAACACCTCCACAACACAGATCTAGCGTGATGGCTAAGTGCAACTGACCACCCCAACACCTCCACAACACAGAGCTAGTGTGATGGCTAAGTGCAACTGACCACCCAACACCTCCACAACACAGATCTAGTGTGATGGCTAAGTGCAACTGACCACCCAACACCTCCACAACACAGATCTAGCATGATGACTAAGTACAGCTGACCACCCCACCACCTCCACAACACAGATCTGGCGAGGGTATATCCCATCACAGAAATGGGACCTTGAGACACTCCCAAAGACCAACACCCACTGCATGAACACAAGGCATTGTTATGCCCCTTATAAAAAGAAAAAAATAACTCATTCTTCTTACCATTGCGATACATCCTCATTGTAGAAAACTTATATTAATAAAATACAAATACATATGAGGCAATGCTGATTACCCATAATCCCTTCACTCGGCAATAATCACGGGGATGGAGGTCTCCCTCCAGCCCTTCCTCTACGCAGGCACCCCCTTACTATGATTACTGTTAACCAAAGGGAGAGTGGATCAGGATGGGCTGGAGCCCAGTGGGAGCAGCCCCTGAAATGCCGTCCGTGGGAGGGTCTGTTGCTAGCCTCGGTTACAGGCAGCTGGAGAGGCAGGAGGATAATCCCCTAAATGCCTCCTGAAGCTGATTACAGGAGGGTCCCAGAAGTTGTCAAATATTAGCCACAGTCAGCAAACAACTGGAGGATACCCCTCAGGTGCAAGGGTTGCGTGGGGCCCTTGTCCTTCCTGATTTCTCCCTTGGGTGAGTTTAAGCTAGTTTCAGTTCACTTTGGAGGCCCGCCACGGCTCCTTCAGGTGCGTGCTCTTAAAGCAAAGGCTACGTCCCCACACCCTGAGGTTTTCTCGTGGGAATATGCTTCTCGACACTCTCTGATGGAATCCATCTCTAATTTACTAGGACGTCGCACTATAGAAAGCAACATGCAATCACTTTTTCCCCCAAAATACATTTTTTTTAAAAAAGAGATGAGTTGGAGCCAGCAGGTGGCATGGTGGTTAAAGTGCTAGATTTCCACATGGTTTACCATGGTTCGAGTTCTGATCCCAGCAGCTTGAAAATTATGCTGGGCGTGTGTGTGTGCATGCCCAAAGTCCTGTAGGAGAATGGAGGAAAAGGGATAATAGTATGACCATCCTCCCAGGGGGTGATTTCCCACTTTCCCTCTCTCTGTCTCTCTCCGGCCACAGCATGTACCCTATGGCAAAAAAAAAAAAAAAGTTAAAAAAAAATAGTGATGGGTAAGAACCTTCTGCTGTAGTACCCTGAGCGCGGTGCTCCATGCCGAGGAGATGTAGGTCAGACCTGTGGGAAAGATGAGCTGGCTTTGGTCTGTTGCTGTTCATGCTGGCTTCACTGCGAGGATAGGGCAGCTCACGAGGGGCAAGTGGGATCCTCTCCCTTCTACCTTCACCTGGGGACTCCTGGTTTCTCTGGGTGGGAAGAGAACTGTGTGTTGAAGCTGGAAGCACCCAGCTCAAGGCCCTCCTGAGCTCCGAGGGGCAGCCACAGCCTCATTCCCTCTCCAATCCCGCTACTTCTCACCATCTTTTCCCTAGAGGGGTGCTTTTCAACTCTGGCTGCACATTAAAATCCAATTGTAGCTGAGCACAGCAGTGCGCCTCTGTAGTCCAGCTACTCAGGAGGCTGAGGCAGGAGCATTGCTGGGGCTAGAAGATTCAGAGTTCAAGTCCAGCTTGGGTGACATAGTGAGACCCTGTCTCTTTAAGGAAAAGAAAAAATCATCAAATTGTTAGATTTAAAAAAAAAAATACTGATGTATAAGGCTCTCAAGAGTCTGGGAATACACATTAGATTTTTGTTTGTTTTTTTTTATTTTTGTGTTTTGAGAGGTAGGGTGCATGTGCTTACCAGAAAGACAGAGACAGACAGAGAGACAGAAAGACAGAAAGCGAGAAATCACCTCCCAGGGGGGATGGCCACACAACAATCCCTTCTCCTCCATTCTCCTCTCGGGAATCTTAGGCACACACATACACGCACCTGGCGTGAGTTTAAGCCACCGGGTCTGGGACTCAAACTGTGGTCAACTACATGGGAGTCCAGCGACATAGACATTACGCCAACTGCTGGTCCTGAATACGTATTAGTACTTTTTAAAAGCTCTGCAGGCAATTCTAATTTGCAACCGGTATTGGAAACCACTGTTAGGTGAAAGATCCAGGAGGATAAAGCAAATTTCAAGTCGACTGTGAGTAATCAAGATAGAAAGGGCTTAGGGAGTCTTTATCCCAACTCTGTCCTACGTCAGACAGGAAGTGGAGGTCAAAGAGGTTGGATCTCCCCAGAGTCCTGGCACGTGTCGGTAAGTGAGAAGGGCTGGCATGTAACTGAGGCCTCCCGGTGCTCGTCCACTGCACCCCACCCCACCCCACACCCCTGCAGTCTCACCACGCTTTAGCCGCTGCAGGAAAGTTTGCAGCGAGAGAGGAGGTGGAAACCGATGCTGTAAATGAAATTCCTAATGAATTCTCCACCTTTCAAAGCATTTTCTCATTCTTTGTCTTGATTCTGACAAGGCTCTGTTCACGGGGCATAGAGACTACATTTTTATTTCCATCCTATATAGTAGGAAGTTGCTCAAATGGGTAGGCGGGATGTGGCAGGCCAGGACAGTAAGCTAGGTCTTCCAGGTCCCCTTTTTCTATTGCACTGCCTGTGACACATGGCTTCGCTCTGGTTAGCAGTGCGGGCACTCAGGGAAAGATGTCTTGCCCCTAGACGAAGATGTGGAGCAGGATACCCTGAGCTCGGGGTCCACAAAGCCAGTAACAGCGAGGTCACCCGGGAGGGAGTGCTTTGGCATCAGACGGGCCGGGTGCAGATCCAGGGCTGAGAATTTGTGACTGAGGGTACACATTGAATGTACACAGAGCGCCTGGCTCAAGCAGGTACTCAATAACAGATCGCTATGATTAGACTGGAGAGGTATTGCAAAGGTTGGGGGGCTGGGTGTGGATGACCAAAAACGGGTCAAGGATGATCGCCTGTTTTAAAACAGGTTCAGGGAAGGAAGACTTTTTAAACAGGAAACAGAGAGCTAGCCTCTGCAAGTCAGTTGTTTCCTTGTCTGCCTACCCAGAGAGCTGCGCACTAACTCACTAGGTGGTCCCGATTCCCACTGTGGCTTAGAAAACAGCCTTGGGAGAAGGCGAAGCATTCAGTCCTGAACTGGGTGCTCCCTCTCCTCCCTCTTCTCTCTTCCTCCTCTCTGCCTCTGCTCTCAGGGGTTAGTGGTGTTTAATCAGGATTTAGCAGCACAGATCAGAGGAGGGATCAGACTCCTGCTGCTCTAAACAATGTCCCCTAGTTGCCTTCAGGGGCTTCTTTGGAAAAGGACCTTCTGCGAGCTTGGGAGTCCAAAAAACACAGGATTTCCTCTAAGAAATCTGACCGAGGCCTGTTAGAACTAGTGAAAATGAAAAGCTGGCAAGCCTCCCCTCCCCTGTAATTCAATGGGTAGTTTATCCCCGGCTTTCAGATGCCCGAATGCAGTAATAAGCAAGCAATAGATTTTGAAACTTACAAGCTATTTTCTCAAAGCAGCTGATTAAACGTAAGAACTATCCTCATGTTCAGAACCTAGAATAAACCGACACAGGGTTTTGAAGCTGCAGAGAGGAGTGTGTTTGGGAAGTTAAGCTGCGGGGCTTCATCCCATGTACTTGTTTCTGCTATTTCCATCTTTCCTCGGGAGCCGGGGTTTCTGTGTAAATGAAGGTAGTTATGAAGGTAATGGGTAACAAGGAAGGTGGAAATAGAATGTGGCCTGGCCTGGCCACAGAGTGGATTAAGGGAAAGAATGGAAAGAAGTTTGGGCACATCCTGGCCTGAGAGTAAAGACTCAGAAATAAACCTCTCAAAACAACAAAACAAAACAAAACAAAACAAAACAAAACAAAACAAAACAAAAACAAATAAGCAGAGAGAAGTAACAATTAAGTGACCAGGAAAGAAATGGGCTCTCGGGGGCTTGGAGCAGACTGCTGCCCTCCAGAGGAAGGGAGCCCCCACTGCCAGGCCTACAAGGGGCCTGGAGCCAGCTAAGGGCACCTCGTCTCTTTGGTGATTGGAATGGGCTGGCAAACTTAAGACTAGGAGCAAAGCGACCTTGTGAAAGAGAGCTACTTCTCATCCAGGAAGGCCCAAACAGTCACAGAGTTCTCTTCCTGGTACTTGTGGAGCACCTAGTAGATGTCAGACACTTTTCTAGGTGCTCTGCTTATAGCATGGTGTTCGAGCCCCCCATCAGGAATGCTGGGCAGTAGATGATGTCACTTTCCCTACTTCAGATTGGGAAATGAGGACACAGAGGGTAAATAACATGCCCAGGTCTGCGAAGCTAGGAATTGGGGCCTGCTTCCAGCCGAAGCCTGACTCTAGGAGCTTCTTCACCCTTACACAGAGCTTCTTGCTAAGAAGTGAGTGGTTTGAACATTCTCACTGTGCAGTCATGTAGAAGAGACCTAGGGTGGGGAGCAGCATTCGATTCCCTCTGGTCCCATTTCCTGGGATCTTCCACCAACGTGATTCGCCCATTTGGTTTAACATTGGAATTACCTGGAGCATATGAAAGTTAAGATCCCTGGGACCAGCAGTTGGTGTAATGGCTGTCACTGGACTCTCCTGTAGTCAACAGCAGTTTGACTCCCAGACCTGGTGGCTTAAACTCATGCTGGGTGCGTGCCTGTGCCTGCCCAAAATCCAGAGAAGAGAATGGAGGACAAAGGATTGCAGTGTGGCCATCACCTCCCCCCCCCCCCCCCCCCGGGGGTGTGTGTGTGTGATTTTTCACTTTCTGTCTCTCCGTCTCTCTTTGTCTTTCTGGAGAGTGCACGTGCCCGATAGCAAAAAAAAAAAAAAAAAAAAAAAAAAAAAAAAAATCCCTGGGGGTACAGACTCCCTGCTCAGAGATCAAAGTTCATACAGTCTGCTGTGAGGTCTCCCAATCTGCATTTATCTGCAGGGGACACTGAGGCGCAGCTCAGGACTCAGCTCCCACGAGAGCTGAGCTATTTCCCCCAAGGCTCTTAATCCACAGTGGAACTTGCAGCCTAGAAGGCATATACCAGGGGACATTTTTCACTTCGGGAAACTGATCAGAACTCAGCCTCCAAGGTTTGTGCTGCTTTTACAAGTCCCATTAACATGGGGAAATGAAAATAACATGACATGTGAAAGGAACGCACATGAATTTTGGCCAGCGAGTCTCAGAGTTAGGCTGAAAGCCCAATGCTAACTGAAAAAGACCCAGGCTCAAAGGGAAGAATGTCGGGACTCAGGGAAGGTGGCTCTGCACCCTGAGGAGGAGGTATCCCCAAAACCACAACTCCCAGAGCAGCTGCTTCCTTAACCTTCTTAGGCCCTCCTGTTGCACGCCTCTCTGGTCTCAACACTCACCCTCGCCACAGTCAGTGTATTGGGATCATCCCTTGCATCTACTATGTAGGGATTGTGTCTGGGAAGATCTACTTTCCTTTTTCCCAAAGGGGAAAAATATGAATGAATGAGATTGGTAGAACATCGGTGGAACATTAAAAAATTATGGGGTCTGACGATGGCAAAGAAGGTGGTCCTGTCACACAGGGTCAGTGGAAGAATTTCAGCCTTTCCTAACAGCCCTCTATGTAGCTGAAAACTACATGTACCATTGGTCCAGAGAAAAGGACTTTCACTTTGGAGAATCCACACATAAAAGGTAACAGCAATGATGATTAGTGTGGAATTGTTTGTAGTGGGGAAAACGATGAGCAGACTGAATCAGGAGAGGCTGGTTGAGCAGGTCACAGAGAATGGAGTGCTATTCTAAATTCTAAGAGCTGAGTTTCCATCCATTTCCATTAGTCTGGAGGGAAGCCCATAAGACACTGCAAAGTGATCAAACTACCAGATACAATCAATAAAAAGAAAATTCCTTTTAAAAATTAATTTTGTGTATTGTTATTATTTTTAATTTGTCCAGAGAGAAGGAGAGAGAGAGAGAGAGAGAGAGAGAGAGAGGAAAAGTGATACACAAACTGCCCAGTCCAGACCTCAAACTGCAGTCAGCCATGTGGGAGTCCAGCGCCTTAACCACCACCCAACCTGGCAGCCTCAGTAAAGATAAAATTTTTATAAAGAAAATAGAAAAGTCTTTGTCCAATCATAGAGAAAGGCATAAAAGGAGACATACCAAGTAGTTACTGCTGATGTTAAGTGGGTGAGATTGGAAGGAGTTTGCAGGAATTCACTTTCTTTTATGCTATTACGTAAGGGCTAACTCTGTATGTATGCTATTATGTATGGTTTCAAGTGCACATTGTACTTTTGCAATCCAGCGTAGCCCTCTGTGAACTATGCTGTGAGCCCAGCTCTGCCCTCCTTTCTCACACACCCTCTGACCATTGTAACCATGTACCGCCCCCTCCCTTCCCCGCTTTCATACTTGGCAGTAATGTCACCTCTTTTCTCCTCGCCCCTCCTCAGCCTACCTCAGATAGGCCACAGCTCAGACAGGAAATACTCTTTGGAAACACACAGCTGTGACTCTATCCCATGCAGTCACAGAATGGTGGGTAGTGTGGCAGTGTTCATTGGGACCACTGTGAGGGGGCCCTGGTTATCTATTGGTACAATCTCGACTACTGAATGATCTGTCACCATCCCTAGACCTACCATCCCATGTTTCTGTGTCACTTTGGCCAATGCATGAATATTTTTTTTCAGAACAGCCATTTTTCTGACTTCATGGACAAACAAACCGGGTATGTCACTAAGAACCTGCTGGCAACCCCGATCGTGATGGGCAAGGAGGTTCTTGCTGTGGCTATGGCACTTAACAAAGTAAATGCAACTGAATTTTCCAAACAGGATGAAGAGGTAATGCGAACTCTGGGCATCCGGTCAGAGGTTCAGCAAATTTATTTATTGTGAAACCAAAGGAAAGGTGTCACAACCATAATTTGTTCTTCTCTGCCCTCCGTAGGTCTTTACCAAATACCTCAACTTTGTCTCTGTCATCCTAAAGATTCATCATACCAACTACCTGTACAATATTGAATCCCGAAGAAGCCAGGTAAAAGGGAGGTGACACTCTCTCCAAGATGACCTATTCTGAAAAGGGACCCAAAGGCAACAAGCCCAGACTCTTCCTCCTATCCCTCATGGGGGTTTAAGCCACATGGAACAGATCCCCAAACTTCAGTCCCAGGTGTTCTCTCATGATCTCCTTCTCACCCTCCCCTACCCACAACCCTCCATCTGTGTGTCCAGCTGGTTGGCTCTCTTCAGTCTACATCCTGGATGACCTTGTTTCTTGACCTATGAGAATGCACCTACTTCACTTGATCATTAGCTCCACGTAGGCTCTTAGCAGTTAGAGAATCATAATAAAGCTAATAATTTGAGAGCACTCTTCTGAAGCTCATTGCTTCCATGGGGCAAAGGAATAAAGAACAATGTTGGTATCCAGGATCTGTGAGTCTGGACCAGTCTCTGGACCTCAGTTTCCTTGTTAGTACAGTGTGTGGGTGGGGGTTGGGATGGAAGACTTCCAAGGTCTCTTCCCAGTTAGACTCTCCAGGTAAGGTTAACCTTGACTATTTCAGGATACATGGATGCAGACTCATGGCTTTCTCTCCACAAGGGCCAGCAATAGCCAGTGGGCCACCATACTGGATCCTCTGCCCAGGGATTATCTCTTCATCTGTTTTTAGGGCATTTGTTCTTTGGAACTAAAGCATTTGGATGTGGGAACCAACCATGACTTCTCCCTCTTCATAAACCCACAGCCTTGCAAAAGCCTATCCATCATGTACTTAGAGAGTCTGAGTAGTTCTTTGTATGTAGACATGTTCAAAACCAGAACTGCATTGTCTAGCGATAGATTCATTTTATATGATGCATCTCAAGCTTTCTTTAGGCTGATGCTCTAACTTTCAATTGTGTATTTTGTTGTAACTGTTTGTTGTTGTTCATTTGTTTGTTTGCTTGTTTTTTTGCCAACTTTCAGATCCTTATGTGGTCAGCCAATAAAGTATTTGAAGAGCTCACAGATGTGGAGCGACAATTTCACAAAGCACTCTACACAGTTAGAACATACCTGAACTGTGAGCGATACTCCATCGGACTGCTGGACATGACCAAGGAGAAGGTCCTCACTGTTCCATATGCTTTATTTCTCCTATAATCACCTATAAAATATATATTGCATGAAACATGATCCTTAGGAAATGGCTATACTATATATATAATTGTGGAGATAGATCACAAGAACAGAGGTAAAAGTGCACATGTTAGAGCAAAAAAGATACAGGCTTGAATCTTGACTTTTCTTTCTTTGAAGCTATACATGTCTGTAGCCAGTCTTTTCTTCTTAAAATTAATTAATGAACTTTTTAGAGAATTTTTAGATTCACATAAAAACTCAGGAGAAAGTACAGTGTTCCCATTTATGTCCTCTTTCCCCTTGCCCTCCCCCAACCCCTACCTTGGTTTCCCTCTTGTTAATGTCTTTTATTAACGTCGTATAATTGTTTGAGTCGATAAACTAATATTGATACATTATTAAGTAAAATTCATACTTTATATTTGGGTTCATCCTTTGTGTCATATGGGCTCTATGGGCCTTGGCAAATGCATAATGTCACATATCTGCTATTACAGTATCACAGAGAATAGATTTTGTGTTCTATAATCCTCTGTGCTCTATCTAAAACTCTCCTCCCTCTCAAAACCCCTACATGACTTTTTCTTTTTCTGCCTCTATAGTCCTACCTTTTCCAGACTGTCATATAGAGTTGGAATCATATGGTCTATAGCTTTTTCTGATCAGCTTTTTTCACTTAGCCATGTACATTTAAGTTTCTTCCATGTCTTTTCGTGGCTCACTAGCTTTTTAAAAAATCACTGGATAATATTTCATTGTGGCAGTTTGTTTACTCATTCATCCGTTGAAGGATGTCTTGTTCTCTTCTAATTTTTGGCAATCATGAATAACGCTGCTAGAAAGAGTGTGTGTCAGTTTTTGTGTGTACATCCGTTTTCAACCCATTTGGGTAAATACCAAAGAGGGTGATTGCTGGGTCTCATAGTAAGGTTATGCTTATCTTTATAAGAAACTGTCAGACTATCTTCTAAAGTGATTGTACCATTTTGCATATCCACCAGCAAATGCGAGTTCTTACCATTTTACACCCTCAGCATCAGTTGGTGATGTCAATATTTTGGGTTTTAGCCCCATTTAAGTATGTTGTTGCTTCAGTCTGCATTTTCCTAATGTTATATGACATGGAACATCTTTTTATACGCTTACTTGCCATTTGTGGGTTTTGTTTTTGTTTTCTGTTTTTTGTTTGTTTGTTTGTTTGTTTTTGTAAGATAGGATTTTGCTTCGTTACTCAGTTCACTCAGTCTAGCCTTGAACTTTCCTGCCTCAGACTTCCAAGGCACTGGGATTACATGCACCTGCTGCTATAGTCGGTGTCTTTAGATAGCACTGGGAATCAGGCCTGGGCCTCTCATGTGGCCCAGCCTGTGGAATGCAGCATCTTAGCAGCACACACCACCATGGCTGGGCTGTGTATCTTTTTTTTTTTTTCCAGAGGTTCTTGCCACAGGGCGTGTGTGCTCGCCAGACAGACAGAGACAGAGAGACAGAATGTGAGAAATCACCTCCCCCCCCAGGGGGGATGGCCACACCGCAATCCCTTCTTCTCCATTCTCCTCTCGGGATCTTGGGCATGCACGGACACGCGCCCGGAGTGAGTTTTAAGCCACCGGGTCCGGGACTCGAACTGTGGTCGACTACATGGGAGTCCAGCAACATAGCCATTATGCTAACTGCTAGTCCCATGGGCTGTGTATCTTCTGTAGTGAGCTATCTGTTCAGATGTTTTGTCCATTTTTTAATTGTCATTGTTTTTTTATGGTTCAGTCTTAAGAGTTCTTTGCATATTTTGAATGTGCATCCTTTATGTGTTTTCCAAATATTTTTCCCAACCTGCAAAAGTTTCTAATTGTAGAGAAATCCAATTATTAAAAATATTTTTTCTCACAGATTATGCTTTTAATGTTTTATCTGAAAACTTATCATCAAACCCAAGTTCACCTAGATTTTGCCCTACATCATCTAGAAACTTTTATTTTGAGAGTTTTTTTGCTATAGAGTATGTGCACTCACCAGAGAGACAAAGAGAGACAGAAAGCAAGAAATTACCCCTCAGGCGGATGGCTGTGCCACAATCTCTTCTCCTCTATTCTCCTCTTGGGATCTTGGGCATGCACGCACATGCGGCCGGCATGGGTTTCAAGTCTCTGGGTCCAGAACTTGAGCTGTGGTCGGCTATATGGGAAATCCAGCAACATAACCATTATGCGATCTCCTGGTCCCACCCATCGTGTAGAATTTGTATGGCTTATGGAGTTATTTTACTGTGAAGCTGTGAGGTCTGTGTCTAGGTTCACTTTTTTGCATGTGACTGTTCAACTGTTCTAGTACACTCCGTTGAAAGGACCATTTCTCTCTCCATTGCCTTTGCTCCTTTCCCAGAGATCAGTTGATTATATTTGTGTGTCTATTTTTAGGTCCTCTGTTCTGATCCATTGATTTATCTGTCTCTTCTTTCACCAATACTACATTATCTTGAAGCCAGGCAGTGTCTGTTCTCTGACTCTCTCTCTCTTTCTTTTTTTTTTTTTTTTTTGGTTGCTTTTCAACGAGTCTTTTAACCTCCATGATTTTTGGTTTCTTCACCTGTTTAATGAAGATATCTTTCTTATCAGTCATGAAGATTAGAGATTTTATATATGTATATACACACACACATACATACATACATGTATACACACACACACACACACACACACACACATATATATAGAGAGAGATAGTATCTAGTACCTACTAGGTACATAATAAATTATATAATTACCAATTTAACATTTTATATCCTCAGAATTTTAAAATTATTTCAAAGTAGAAATAATGAAATATTTAATATTATCCATGGTATGTTCATTCTTCATTTTGTCTAATTAACTCTATTAGAGCTCTTCTGCTTCAATATAACTAACAATATCAGTTATATTTCCTTATGATTCATGTGATTAGTAGTTACTGGTAATTACCTAAGTGGAAACACAGGACCAAATATCAGGAGATCTGTGTTCTTTTTCTTTTCTTTTTTTTTCTTTTTGGAGAAGTTTTTGCTACAGGGCGCGTGTGCTCACCAGAATGACAGAGAGAGACAGAGAGACAGATAATGAGAAATCACTCCCTGAGGGGATGGCCAGGCGGCAATCCCTTCTCCTCCATTCTCCTCTCAGGATCTTGGGCATGCACGCACATGCGCCTGGTGTGAGTTTAAGCCACTGGCTCCAGGGCTCAAACTGTGGTCGACTACATGGGAGTCCAGCAACACAGCCATTTTTCTATCTGCTGGTCCCTTGAGATATGTATTCTGATCCTTGTTCTGGGACTTTCTTGCTGAGAGTATTGTCTAGAATGCTTTTAGCTGCAAGGAACATCAGACTCAGCTCATCTGTCACAACATGATTATGCTTATTATATTACTTTAAAAAGAACTCTCGAGGTAATACATTATAGGATGAGTTAATTCAGAACTCAGAGTACTTACCAAGGTCCCGGGTAGCAAGATCCCTGCTCTCTGCAGCATGTTGAAGAGATCGTCTCTTAAGTTGGCAAGATGGCTGTTGTGGCGCAAAGCATGGCACACAGATACAACATGATTGGGAGGTATTTCCAAATGTCACTTTCCTCATCTTTCATCTGGAGTAGTCCCTCAGCAGACTTCTCCTTTTTCATTGTCTCTATCTGAGCCATATTCTTGCCCTCAAATGAATCCAAGTACCTCACCCAGACTCCTCATGGGCTTTGCAGAGTCCATCTTTCCTGAACAAATGACCAGTTAATACCCAAATAAAATCAAGTTCAGCTAGCAGAGAAGAGGGGAGCATGAATGTTGGGTCAGGGAAGCAGCACCGCTCCTGAGTGACCTTGCCAGAGTGCCTGGTCCACCTGGGCTTGCTTGTCTGTACGAGAGCTGCTCTACGTCGAGTACCTAAGCTCTGTGCCAGGGTGTTAGGTACATATGCTCACTATCCTCACAGCAACCCTCTAGTATAAATTCTATTATTGTCCCCATTTTACTCATGGAAAAAAGGCTAAGTACTTGTTTGCAATCGTACGCTCATAAGCACTATTGTTAGAAATTATTGATCTATTCAGTACTAAAAATCCAGAACCATGTAGATTACCATAAAATATGCAAACATAAAATTTATATAAGCTGTGGTAGTTCATGGGGCAGTTTGTTAATAAACTTAAAATATAATTTCCTCCAGGAATTCTATGATGAGTGGCCAATCAAGCTTGGAGAAGTGGAGCCTTACAAAGGTCCAAAGACACCAGACGGCAGGGTAAGTGCGAACATCTTCCTTGATACTGCCTACATGGGATCCCGGGCTGAAAACGAGAGGCTACCATAGAGAAAGGAACACTGGCCTGGGAAGGGCTGGGTTCTGATCCCGTAACTTCCCAAGGGGCCTGAAGTAGTATAAAGAGCCCTGGGCAAGGGATTTGAGGTTCAAGCATCAGCTCTGCCCCAAGCCAGTTGGGAGGGCCTTCACTAACTCATTGTCTAACTCCCGATTCCTTCTGTGTAAAGCCAGGGCTTGCCAGAGAAGGGGTTCTCAACAGGGAGGGACTCATCAAAGCCACCTGCCCAACTTCTTAAAAATGCCTGATGGGGCTGGATGGTGGTGCTGTGGTAAAACACCGTGCTCTGCAAAGCTGACCCACCCGGGAAGGTTCTGGACCTGTCCCTGGGAACACTAGGCACATGTGTGCCCATGATCCGGAGCTGGTTAAGGCGGGTTAGATCATGGCATCAAGACCCTGTTGGATGTACTATTTCTCTCCCTCTGTCTTGCTCATGCGGAAATTCTCTCTGTCCCTCTTGCTTATGGAAGAAATAAATACTAACCCTTTTTTTAGAATTATTTATTCAATTTTATTTATTCATTCAGTTATTTTATTTTGACCAGACAGACACACACACACACACACACACACACACACAGAGAGAGAGAGAGAGAGAGAGAGAGAGAGAGAGAGAGAGAGAGAAAGTGGGAAAGCAAGCCACCAGGTCTGGGACTCAAACCATAGTTGACCATGTGGGAGTGTCCAGTGCCTTAACCACCATGCTACCTGCTGGTCCCAATATTAAGCTTTTTTAAAAAGTAAAAAACAAAATAAAATAAATAAGGAAGTGCCTGGACTCTTCTTCAGATGTGCTGGACAGGAGTTTCTGGGAAAGGACTGAGTTGGATTTATCTTCTCCCCCAACTGTAAGCTTCTCATGAGAGCACGAGCTTGTTTTATTTACCACCCAACACACAGAAAAGAGAAGTTAATGGGATAAAATGTGTCCAGGCCTCCGGTTCCTCATCTTCTTCAAGAAGTAGAGAGACTAGTCCTCAAACCCCTTCCAGCTGACAGCACAGTCACCGAATCCCATTTCTGAGGCTCCTGCTCGGCTGAGCCAGTGCTGCAGGGGCCGTGTGCTCACCGCACAGCACGGCTGCGTTGGGAAGGTACACGGTGCCTTCTAGTGACGTTACCAAAGTTAGACATTTCCAGACAACCAGGAAGGATCAGTTTAAAGTTAAAACAGATTAGCTGATGGTTTGGTAGCCAAAGAGTCGTCCCAAAGGTTGTCTGGGTGAACTTGACCTTTTAAAAACTGAATTTAGTTCACCCTTGTGCACATAGACAAATGGCCAATAAAAGTTCTGGTTTTATTATAAGCTTATCATCAGAATAACACTAGTCTGATAATGTTATGTTATGAGGAAAATGTGATTGGAGAAAAAAGGCACTACGTGGAAGAGTTTTAAAGTATATACTTTTCAAGGGAAAATGTCTTCTTGGGGATATATTATTCTTATCCTCTCCCTCTTCTCTCTCAGGAAGTCATCTTTTATAAAATCATTGATTACATTTTACATGGAAAAGAAGAGATCAAAGTGATTCCGTGAGTATTGTCACGAAGCAGTGGCAGGAGAGGCTGTGTTATTTTTTGCACACACGCATGTCTCTGGATAGCAATGATGTTCTTTCTTCCAATCTTCCCCAAGGACACCGCCTACAGACCACTGGACGCTCGTCAGTGGGTTGCCGACATATGTTGCTGAAAATGGATTTGTAAGTTATTGAACCAACTCAAACTTCACGTAATCTTGCATGAGTCTCTTATTGGCTGTTAAGAGATGGCTCCTATTATGAAAGCAAGAATGCAGCAGATAAGGGTCAGACGATGGCTTCCTTTGACACAGGCATAGGAGAGAAGCTTGACAGCTGAGTGTAGGCTCACTGGGGATGTTCAAACTCTACATGAAAACATTTTTATCAACATGGGAAATATACACCTATCCCTCAACTTCTTATTCTGGGACCACACACATTTTAGATGTTCTTTGGAGGTCACTATGATTTATGGTAGTTTTCATTATTTTTTGAGTTTATTTTTTCATGAGAGAGATAGTGAAATGAGAGAGAGGGAGAGAGAGGCAGCCAGTGACTGATTTATGCTACATTTAACTGTATCTCAAGTGTCTTGGTCAAGTTTTTGAAGCATAAGTTGGGGTAGGACTTCTGAATATTGAGTTAAAAGCCTGGGCCGCTAAGATCTTGACCCATCTGTAAATGTTCTCTAGAAGCCTCAAAATAAGGACTAAAACAGATGTTTCTGATGGAATAAAGAATGAGCTGCTTTTTGTCTCTTCAAAACACCTGTGAAGCCTGCTCAGTCCAATAAGTAATGTAATTTATTCAGGTTAGATCATGAAATTAATGAATAGCAAAATAAATTACCTTAAATTCTTAGACATAAGAACTTCGAAAGATCCTCACATTTTATTTGTAAGGGTTGTACGGAAATAATTGATGGGGTTCAACTACTCTTCGAAAGCACTTACCTTGGGGTGAGGAGGATGGCAAGATTTGGTGTGGTGAGTTGGGGGCCCACTGAAACCCATTCACGCTGTTGGAAGCTAGAGTCTCCCATGGTGGGAGTATTTACACCTTGGGAATTGGCAACAGATACAAAGCAGGGCTTTCCCCAACCAGGGGAGCTGATTTCACCAGCACTCTCTCTGGAGATCAAAGTTCTATTTTCATCCTGCGAAACCGGACAAATCACTTAACCTCTTGGGGCATTTATTTTCTAATCTTTAAAAGGAAAAGCTTGACCTTAATCACTAAGTTCTTTTCCAGCTCTAAAGTGCTATGATTTTAAGTTTCTAATATAATGTTGGTGGAAAGAAGGATTTAGCCTTTCATTAAGAGCCATTTGTGAATACGATTCAAGGTACAGAAAATTCAAAATGATCCAAAGTTCAATGATTTCTTTTCCTTAAGGGTGTGGGCCACAGTCTTTGAATTTCATTAGTTAACAAACTCTCACGGGAAATTCTTATTTTGGGACAACTGAAAATCTATCCAGCTTTGAGCAGTCTTAGTAACCTTGCTGCACCTGCTCCAGCGGGATGGCCCTTCAGCTGGTTCAGCTTCTCCTTCCCGGTTCAGCTTCTCCTTCCCGGTTCAGCTTCTCCTTCCCGTGGGCTGGGCCGGTATCCGTGGTTCTTTGGCCTGGGAACCTGAGACTGGGAGAGTAGGACAGCGCCGAGAGGGCGCCAAATCTCATCCAGACGAGAAGCCAGCTTCAGTGAGTTGTTAGCAAATGCAGCCCAGCCAAGGCCCAATGTGAATAATTTCCCTGCGACCTATGAAACCCTGGCGCCCTGCGCCGACGCCTTCTTTCTTACTCTTCGTGGGTTCGGACGCCTCTGCCTCGCGATGTTTCAGGATTTCCGTCTCCTCTGCTTTCAGATCTGTAACATGCTGAACGCACCGGCGGACGAATACTTCACATTCCAGGTACCTGTGCGTCCGCAGCCTCGACCCCCCGGGCTGGGAGCTCTCCTCGCCCATCTCTAAGCTCAGGTGTGGCCAACAGGCACACACAGGGTCAGGATCCCCTTGTCCGGGCAGAGCCAGTGACCGCCCATCGGCAGGTTCTTCACTAAAGGAAGAAGAGGCTGGGGAGGAGGAGAGGGTCAGGAGAGAAGAGACAGGGTCCCTGTCGCCCCTCCATGCCTTCCCAGTACGTGTCATCTAGTGGCGGCCCAGGGCCTGACACTCGTGGTGTTCAGTGAAGGTCTGCGTGAGTGATGGGCTGGGCGGACCTACAGCGGAGTCCTGCCACAGCCATGGTTTCCTCAGCAGCTCTTCCCTGCAGCTCCCTGCACCTGCTATCAGCGAGAGAATGGGTTCGCCCTGGCCTCGGGGCCTCCCCAGCTGTTAGACTTCCTCCACCCGGAGTCCCCCCGTGCACACCTCCATGGCCCTGAACCGGACCCCGCACCTGTCCGCCCAGCCACCAGGCTTTTCCCACCACAGGGGCCTTCTGCTCAGACCTGGCTCCAGGCTGTGGCTCACTCTGCCCCTTCCCAGCTTCCCAGCTTCATCCAGTTTACCTGGAGGGCCAGCCTGTCCTCTCTGCCAGTCCCTCTCCACCTGCCAGCCTCTCCTCACTGCCACCTCTGTCACTCCCTCCCTACCTGCCATCTCTGTCGCTCCCTTTCCACCTGTCACCCCTGCGGTCCCCCCACACCCCCGTCATCTCAGTCACCTTTCCCTCGCCTGATCGTTGGTGATAAGCTGGCACTTGTTCTGTGTCCTGTGACACACCACGGCTACTGCAGGAGCAGCCACAGAGAGGAGCAGCCTTTCTGATTGCCCTGCAGAGAGGAGGCTAGGGGCCTCCCTGGGCCTTAGGGGGGTCCCACGATGGGATAAACCTCCGGTCTCAAGGGGTTTCACAATCCTCTAAGTCTCGCCAGCTTGCTGCCCATGAAGTGCTTCTCAGATCTCCAAGTGGGAAGTGTTAACTGTCCAGAGCTGCTGGACTCTGACATCCACTGTCATATTCCCACGGGCCATGCTTTCATGGGCCTCTCGGTGCCAGTGACCAAGAGTAACCAGGACCCTACAGCAGACCCGTTCCTGGGAGACGCTGGACTCCTCAAAGAGACAGTGCCCTGAGGTGTCCTCCGCAGCCCTGAAGACTGTTGGAGGACTGGCCACTTCCTGCCGACCTTGCTTGCCTTTCTCCTTAGCAGGGCCAGGATCCCATCTCTAGTGCACTGCTCCCTCACCCTCAAGCCCTCCCGTGTTCCCAGAGGCTTTGCCTGTGTGTCACTCCACAGACCTGAGACAGGGCCTCCCCAAGCCACCGCCTCCTTTCGTGCTCTACTTCCTGTCCTTCCTCTACCTGCGCATGCCCCCGGATCCTCACTGCTCCCTTTTGTACCTGAGAAGTTAGACAGGAAAGCCAGTGACAGCAAGTGAGCGACCGTCAGAGCAGAACCACAGAGCTACTGGTCCCCAAACTAGGGACTGCGGGGGCACGGAGCATTCCTCTGCTGTCACTGCTGCACACAGTGTCCACTTAGTGGCTTCCAACAAGTGTTTTATCTTACAGTTCTGGAGGTGAGAACTCCAACATGGGCCACACTGGCTCACATCACAGTGTGGACCGTGTTCTTTCTGGAGAATCTGGCTCCCTGCCTTTTCTAGCTTCAAGAGGCTGCCCACATCTTTTGGCTGTGGTCACTTCTGTCTCCCACGTCAGCAAGGGTTCCTTTGGACCTTTCCTCGATTGTCATGTCTCCTTCTCTGATTCTGCCCCCACCCCACTCCCACTTCTACGTTTAAGGGTCCTCGTAATTACATTGGGTCCACCTGAAAAATCCCACCTGATGTCTGTGTTTTAAGGACAGGCAACTAATAACCTTAATTCCATCTGCGACTCTAACTCCCTTTTGCCTAGTAAGATGATATATTCACAGGTTTCAGGGATTAGGATGTTGGCCTACTTAAGGGGTTCTTCCTTTAACATCAGCTAAATGGATTCTCTTCTCTTTTTAGAGAGATTTTTGCTAAATGCTGCATGCGCTCACCAGAGAGACACAGAGAGACAGAAAGCAAGTAATCACCCCCAAGGGGTGATGGCCATACCCCAATCCCTTCTCCTCCATTTTCCTCTTGGGATTTTGGGCACGCATGCACATACTGCTGGCATAAGTTTTAAGCTACTAGGTCCAGGACTCGAACCACGGCGGACTATGTGGCGGTCCCGTGATGTAATCATTACACCATCTGCTGGTCCCATCAACTAAATGGATTCTAATTCATGGGGAGGGGAAGTACATAGAACGCTCTTAGATTTAACTTTTTTGCCCTATTAATTTTTCTTAAATCTTAGGTGACTTCTATCACTTTTTTGTCAACATGCTCTAATGGCACAACACATGAATATGAACAGTAGCCAATGAATACTGAGAAACTGAGAAATGGTGGGTAAAGCTTATTTGGGAAGCTTTAAAAACATTCCGGGGCCCGGCAGATGGTGTAGTAGTCAGAGTGCTGGATTCTCACATGGCCAACCACAAATCGAGACCCGAACCCAGTGGCTTGAAAAACCACAACAAATGAATATATAAATAAAAAAAAATTTAAAAACCCCAACTCTACATGGATACTTGGAGTTCTGATGTTACTTTGCATACATGAAATGTATCTTCTGTTACTCATTTTGTCCTTAACCTAGATGATAGCATAAATATCTAAATATTACTCAGTGCTTTCCAAGGACACATGAAAAGATGCTCAGCATCTTTTTCTCAAGTTCCTTTTTTTTATTCATGTACCCGTGAGAGAGAGAAATAGAGAGAGGAGTGCCCTCCACAGGGTCTGGCCACACTGCGATCTTCCTCCAGTCCCTCAGTCCACTGGGTCTTGGGCACTTGCACACAAGCCAGGGGTGCTTCCAGCTGACTGGGCCAGCAATTTGAACTGAGTTTGTCACGTGGGTCCCGCTTCTCTTGAGCACCGTGTCAGTGCTGCACCACAGAGCCACCTGTTTCTCTAAAGTCTCGACCATTAGGATCCACACATGGAGGTTTAGTGCCTCTGCTTTTCAGTTCATGTGTGAAGACTAGTGACAAATAATAAGTGAGTTATTATATTACTTGTTTAAGTGTTTCACTGTTTGAGCACTGTGAACGTACCTGTTTATGAAGTAGTCCTACTCTTTGGAAAGTTTAGAGAATAGTCTCAGAGACATAAATGAACAATTCTGGGGCATTTAGAAAGTACTTGAATGGTATGACAAATTTTGTGGTCTGAATTATAAGTGATATTAGAATTTTTTTTTTTTTTTTTGAGAGAGAGAGATTTTTTGCTATAGGGTGCATATGCTCACCAGAGAGACAGAGAGACAGAAATCAACAAAGTACTCCCCCCACCCATCCCAGGAGGGATGGCCAAGCCACAATCCCTTCTCCTCCATTCTCCTCTTGGGATTTTGGGCATGCACACACATATACCTGGCACGAGTTTCAAGCTGCAAAATCTAGGACTCAAACCACAGTAAGCCATGTGAGAGTCCAGCAACATAACCATTACACCATCTGCTGGTCCCAAGTGATAGCAGAATTCTGACAAAGAAAAGTTCTGTATGGATTATAAAACTTGAAGGGTTCATGGGAGAGACGAGACTTAACCTGGGCCTCCAAGGATGACCGACAAAGCAGGGGAAGGCTGAGAACGGACGATGTGGTGTGCCAAGTGCTTAGCCACTTTGCCGAAGCTACACACTGCACAGATGCTGCATCGTGTTTCTCATTCTGGAATTACCGGGGGAGCTTATTTAAGATGCATGCCCAGGGCCAGCCAGGCAGTGTGGTGGTTAAGGCAGCTGGATCTCACATGGCTGACCGTGCGGTTCAAGTCCCAGACTCAGTGACTTGACAAACATGCTGGGCATATGTGCATGCAGCCCAAAATCCCAAGAGGAGAATGGAGAAGGGATTGTGGCATGGCCATCCCTTCTGAGGGGTGCTTTCTCACCCCCCCCCCATCTCTCTGTCTCTCTGGAAAGTGCATGCCACCTATGACAAATTAACAAAGCAAAACAAAAAGAGATTATAAAACAAGCTAAACACAATCCATGGATGTGGCCCTTGGGCCACACTTTGAGAAACACTCATAAGTTTTCATATTTGCTTTTCCACATTAGACTGCAAATATCTCAAGGGCAGGGTCTGTGGTTTATTCATCTTTGACCCCTAGCCACTGGCCCAGTTCTTGGCTTGACATAGTGGCTTGACAGACGTTTACCAAACTCAAGGTACCATGGAACAAAAGACCATCTTGTTGGATCTGTTGGAAACCAGAAACCACACTATCGAGTAGGTATTTCATCAGAGAGGATTTAACATAAGGAATTAGCTAAGCAGGTGTTGGAAAATAGGAAAAGTGAAAAAAGAACAGTGAGGTAACCTAGCAGTAAATAAACTTCCCATTCTTTGCTTGGAGGGAAAGGTTAGGGCTGTCAGAACACAGACTCTCACGTCTAGTACGCATGGCTGGATGTGCCAGAGGACACTCAGCGGCTGTGTGGGTCTAGCCACGACCTGACACAGAGTAGGAATGGCACATCTCACACCCAAGTTTACTTGTTTTAAAGTAAATTGGACCAAGTGGTGGGTTGTGGGATGTGGCTACGAAGGGGTAATGCGAGAAACCTTGTGATGACAGAAGAGTATCTATCTAGTGGTCTCTATCTTGACTTTAGTGGTGGTTGAAAATCTACACATGGGATACATTTGCATAGAATTACATAAGGGGACTTTAAAGCGTTTATGGAAAATGGAATTAAAGTAGTTCTTTTGATGCAAAAACATTTTGAAATCCCTCTGTAGTTTTCTCATGATATGCATCATGAGAAAGCCCACACACACATGTGCACTCGCACAAATAAGTGAATGTAAGTCTGTTGAACTCCAACAAACTACTGTGCAGCGTGTATTTCCTGGCTTTGATATTTACTATAGTAACACGAGACGTTGGTATTGGAGGAAGCTGTATGACAGATGCATGGGACCTTTCTGTACATTTCTTTTCAAGATCCTGTAAATCCATAATTATTTTAAAATAAAAAGTTAAAAAAAAATAGGACCAGCCCATGGCCTAATATGGTGGTGAAAGGAGTTGGATCTCACATAGTCAACAGGGCAGTTCAAGTCCTGGATCCAGCGACTTGAAAAACACGCCAGGCACATGTGCACACATGCCCAGTTCCCAGAAAGAGGGAGAAAAGGAGGAAAAGGGATTGTGGCATGGCCATCCCCCATGGGAGTGCTTTCTCACTTTCCCTCTCTCTCTTTGTCTCTCTCCCTGGTGAGTGCATGTGCTGCCTGGCAAATTTAATTTAACAAAAATGTTTTTAAAAAATAACTCAAATTCCCTTATTATTTGTAGAAAGGACCTGTAGATGAAACTGGTTGGGTCATTAAAAATGTCTTGTCCCTGCCCATTGTCAACAAGAAAGAAGAGATCGTGGGCGTGGCTACATTCTACAACAGGAAGGACGGGAAACCTTTCGATGAGCACGACGAACACATAACTGAGGTGAGCACAGTGGGTGGCCACGGGATGAAGGAGCATCATAAGATAACGAGGAGGCATGCTTACCTGTTATCTGGGCGGTTCTCAAGGGCAGTTAGACATGAGCCACATGTGGCTGTAATCAGTGCATCGTTATTGCATCCTACTTCCTGACTTCTATAGCTGCAACATTTTCCACCAAAGTATAAAATTTAGGTTTAGCCATTTTTTTCCCTTTTTTTTTTTTTTTATAGGGTGCAAATGCTTACCAGAGAGACAGAGAGAGGGGGAAGCTGAGAAATCATCCCCAGGGGTAAGGGGTGGTGAGGGGAGAAGCATGCTGCAATCCCTTCTCCGTTCCCCTTTCAGGACTTTGGGCACACACATACACACACACACGCACCCCCACTGTGTCTTTCAAGGCGCCGGGTCCAGGACTCAAACCACAAAGTCAGCCAGTGGGATTCAGCAGCCCTAACCACCATGCCACAGGCTGGCCCAACCAAAATTCTGTATAAGATTAGGGAAACAAGAACGAAGATTTTTATATTCTTTCTCCCTCTCCTCCCTCTGTCCCCAGTCATTCTTGTTCTCACCCCAAGTTCCCTCATTTGTAGTTCCTGCTTTATTCTACTGCTGATTGGAATCCCTGTCCTCTATAAGGAATTCTGGACATACTACATTTTGAAAAGCAAGAGCTGAAGGGTGTAGGGATGCAAGGAATCCCAGTGACTTGGGAGACTAAGGCAGAAGGATCATGACCATGAGACTCTCTTTAAAGAAAAAAGATTTTTTTTTGAGAGAGGTTTTGTTATAGGGCACGTGCGCTCACCACAAAGACAGAGAGAGACAGAGAGACAGAAAGCAAGAAATCACCCCCTAGGGGGGATGGCCACACTGCAATTCCTTCTCCTCCATTCTCCTCTTGGGATCTTGGGCACACACATACACGCGCCTGGCATGAGTTTAAGCCACCGGGTCCAGGACTCGAACCACAGTCAACTATATGGGAGTCCAGTGACATAGCCATTATGCCAACTGCTGGTCCTGAAAAAAAAGTTTTTGTCTGGGACTGATTACATGTTTTTTCTTAGGTTAAAATAAGGAACTGTGAGGCAGCTCTGCGGCCTGATGGTTAAGGTAGCTGGATCCCACATGGCCAACCCAGCCCCGAGAAACTCTCTGGGCACATGTGCATGAATGCCCAGAATCTCAAAAGGAGGGAGAGATGGAGGAGAAGGGATTGTGGCATGACCATGCCCCTGGGGGTGCTTTCTCTCTCTCCTGCTCTGCGTCTCACTCTGGGGCTGCACATGTTCTCTTGCAAAAACCAATAATAAGGAACTGCTTGCTCACATGTGGATGCTAAAAACTGACCTCATAGAAGGAAGGAGTAGAATGGTGGTTACTAGGGACAGGGAAGGCCGGGGAGAGCGGCAATAGGGAGCGTTGGTTAACAGACTACAGGATTTCTTTGCGGATGAGGGGATGTCTAGAATTATATAATGATGATGATTGAACAGCATTTCAAATGTACTAAAAGCCACTTTACTGTACAATGTATAGTGTTTAAAATGGTGAATTTAGAGCTATGTGAATTTTATCCCAATAAAAACAAACAAACAAACAAACAAACAAAAACAGGTACATTGGGACCAGTAGAAGGTGTAATGATTACATCACTGCACTCCCATGTAGTTGACAGCAGTTTGAGTCCTGGACCTGGTGGTTTAAAACTCACACCGGGCACTTGTGTGTGCATGCCCAAGATCCCGAGAGGAGAAGGGATTGTGATGTGGCCATCTCTCCTGGAGTGGTGATTTCTTGCTTTCTGTCTGTCTCTCCAGCTATAGGGTGCATGCACCCTATAGCAAAAACCTCTCTAAATTTTAAAAAAATACATTAACGAGGGACCAGCAGTTAGCGTAATGGCTATGTCGCTGGACTCCCACGTAGTCGACCGCGGTTCGAGTCCCGGACCCGGTGGCTTAAACTCACGCCGGGCGCGTGTGCGTGCGTGCCCAAGATCCCGAGAGGAGAATGGAGGAGAAGGGATTGCGGCGTGGCCATCCCCCCTGGGGGGTGATTTCCTGCTTTCTATCTCTCTGTCTCTCTCTGTCTGTCTGGCGAGCGCACGCGCCCTATAGCAAAAACCTCTCCAAAAAAAAGAAAAAAGAAAAAAAAAAAAAAAGAAAAAAAAATACATTAACGAATAAGAAAAGAACTGGGTTGCTGATAGCAAAGGGAGGGTGACCTATAGAAAAGTATGCAGACCACTGCTGCTGCTGATTTCCTGTAACTTTGAGAATCTGAGTCACCTTCTATACATTTCAGACCCTCACACAATTTCTTGGATGGTCTCTTTTAAATACTGACACCTATGACAAAATGAATAAGCTGGAAAATAGAAAAGACATTGCTCAAGAAATGCTCATGAACCAGACTAAAGCCACGCCTGATGAAATTAAGTCTATTTTGGTAAGTGGGGAATCGAGTTGTGTGGATACTAGCTGACATCTAACCATGGCTTCTGGAAATCACCTAATTGCTCAGGGGTCTGACCAATGAAAATAGCTTTAGGCCTGGGCTAAAAGGGGGGAGGCAGAGAAGGAGGGCTTAGCGGAAGATCTCGGTGGCTCAGTGTACACAGACCCTTAGTGGACATCCAGGCTGCTTGGGTGGAATAGCATTTTGTTAAAAGGAGTTCTTAAGTTTGTAGGAGTTGATGTCATGACATCTAAAGTCTAGTGTTTTAGCAAGAAAAATAATAATATTTCTATTAAGGGAAATGTATCAGTCAGCAATTATCATATAATGCTGCGTGACAACTGTAACTAACATCTCAGCACACTCATTAATAAGCATCTACAAGGGGTCTTCAACAAGTTTATGAAAAATGCATGTTATTAAAAAAATGCATGATTTTTTAAAAATTTGTATGAAAAGAAACTGATACTTTAATTCCATATTTTCATGAACTTTTTGAAGTCTCCTTGTATTTCTCACTCAAGCATTTGTGTGTTGACCAGGCTTTTGCTGATCTTGGCTGGGCTTAGTTGCAAGTTTGGTTTGCTGTATGTGCCTCTCATCCTTTTTCACCCAACAGCCAAAAAGATGTTCTTCTCATAGTGGTGAGAAAGGGTTAAGAGAGCAAGCCGAACCATGCAAGCACATTTCAAAGTTTTACTTGCAATACATTCACTAAAATTCTCATTGGCCAAAGCAAGTCACACGACCAAGACCAACATCAAAAATGCTGGGGACTAAAGAATTTTCGCCACCAGTATTCAAACCACCACAAAATTAAGGGGAAATGTACTCCCATTAAACGTACTCCCAGCTTTTAGAGTGTGTGTGTCAGAATAGTTTTGCGGTTTTATGTTTTGTTGTTTTTTTTTTTTGCTTTTGCTGGTTGGTTTGAGTTAAGAGAAATTTGATTTGAGAGTTTGAGTTGTTAAGAAGATGTGGAAGGGGTGAAGAGAAATTATTCCAAGGTATTAAGATATAAACCACTTGTTTTCTCTGACTTTCTTACCTGTATACAAAAAGCTTATACTTTTTTTAAAAGACAGGTTCCGTTACATTTTGGGGTGACAGAGAAATGGATGGTAGTCTATTATTTCTTGGATAAAACTCATCTTTGTATGCAGAATGCATCTTTGTCATGGAACTCACTATAATATATTTTAAATATATCGCAACTGATTTTTTTTCCCCCAGATTTTTGTTATAGGGCACATGTACTCACCAGAGAGAAACAGAGAAATGGAAAGTGTGAAAACACCCCCCGAGGGGTGGCCATGCTGCAATCCCTTCTCCTCTCAGGATTTGGGGCATGCATGCACATATATCCAGTGTGATATTCTTTTCTTTTTTCCTTTAATCTTTTTTAGGATTTAGTTTTATTTATTATTACTTTTAAGTTTGCTGTAGAGCATGTGTGCTCACCAGAGAGAGACTGAGAAACAGAGAAAATGAGAAAGCAAACTGCTAGGTCCAGGACTCAAACTGTGGTTGGCCATGTGGGAGTCCAGCATCCAAACTACCACTCTACCTTCTAGCCATTTGACTTATTTTAATAGTAGAAAAATTAAATAGAAATCTTTTTCTTCATAAGAATGTCACACTTCAATTACTTTTATATTTTAGAAATATCATGAGAAGTTAAATATAGAAGTCATTGAAGACTGCGAAGAAAAACAACTTGTCAAAATTTTGGTAAGTGTTTCCCTTCTATCCTTAATGTCTTGTTAATAAGATGTACTATTAGAACATGTTTTCTTTTTTTAACCTTTATTTATTTATTTGTTGTGATTTTTGAGCCACCTGGTCCAGGACTCGAACCATGGTTACCCATATGGGAATACAACACCTTGATCTCCATGCCACCCACTGGTCCCAGAGCATACATTCTTATTTATTTTTTTTTTTTTGAGAGGTTTTTTGCTATAGGGCGCGTGCGCTCGCCAGACAGACAGAGAGAGACAGAGAGATAGAAAGCAGGAAATCACCCCCCAGGGGGGAGGCCACGCCGCAATCCCTTCTCCTCCATTCTCCTCTCGGGATCTTGGGCACGCACGCACACGCGCCCGGCATGAGTTTAAGCCGCCGGGTCCGGGACTCGAACCGCGGTCAACTACGTGGGAGTCCAGCGACATAGCCATTACGCTAACTGCTGGTCCCCTTATTTTTCAAGTAAATGCTAAGATTTTTATTCCTTGACACCTTTAAAGTCTAAAAAAGAAGGGCATTTCTTTTAAAAATTGCTCTCTGATTCCCCGCTATTCTTCATCTTTCTCTCCTATAGTCCATCGATACTTGAAATCACAGCTAAGCTAGACTACTGTAAAAGGGACTTCAGGCCCAGAATTTGGAGATGTCAAGGCCTACTTTATTTTAACAGCTTTGAACTACACCGCGGCCAACCCCAGAGGTGATAGAACCTCAGTAGAACCTAGACTCTAGTTCTAGGCCCAGTTTTCACCTGCCATCTCTGGTTTCTCTCTGGACTCTGGAGGAATTTAGTTCTTTCCTGTCGTTGCCATTAGTATGCCCATTATTTCCCTCCCAGTCACTAATCCCGGCTTTTGTTGTGTCAGTCTACTGCTAACCCTTCCCAATGAGGGTTTATGGTCAGAGATGGTCTGTTTCGGTTCTGGACTATACATTTCATTCTTTTTTTGTCTCCAACTCTGTGTTGGAACTTTCTATGGTTTTACAACTATTTTTACTGTCTTTCCCTCTGTTTTTATATAGCTGTTGATCGTAACTATGATCATAACCCACCTCAGTACATGAATCACCTATAACTCTGGTTCCACTGTCTGTTTTTACTGTGGAGGTTCAGTCATTTGGTACTGTGGTGGCGCATCCTCTGTGATATTCATATCATAAACCAGATTCTGTGGATAAAAACATGGCAGGGCCCTGAGTGATACTATCTTTCTGTAAGAAGGGTTAAATTTTCTTCTGGTGGATGAAGAAAGTTATTTTCAACTTCTGTTAGGGATGGTCTTTTACAGGTTTGCCTCTAGAAGTAGGGTGGCATCCTTATTCCTAGAGTGTGGCTCTTCATTGATCCCATGACATCCTGGAATGTTTACCAACATTTTAGAGGCTCGGATCCCATTTGATTGAAACTGAAATAATATCACATTTAATTCCCCCATTGTGGACCACCAGGCTCCACACTCTCATCCTGACCCTTTGTTCTGCAAACATGAAGCAACTGACCTTTGATCTCCCCTTTTTTATTTCAAAAAATAATTTATATAGGGCATGTGCACTCACTGGAGAGACAGACAGAAAGTAAAAAGTCGCCCCCCAGAGGAGATAGCCACACCTCAATCCCTTCTCCTCCCATTCTCCTCTTGGGATTTTGGGCATGCACACACATGTACCTGGCATGAGTTTTAAGCCACCAGGTCTGGGACTTGAAGTGCAGTCAACTACATGGGAGTCCGACAATGTAATCATTTTGCCATCTGCTGGCCTCTGACCTCCCCTTTTAAAGTTTCTTCATATACTTTTTCCAAGAAAGGAGGCAGTGCCCTATCAGGGTCCTGACACCAAATGTACCCCTGGCCTTCAGCGAGCCCTAGATCATGGGCACATGTATGCCTCACATTCTCAGGCAAGTCTTTGGACTTGAACCGGGGACCTTACAATGCAGGGTAGTCTCACGCAGTGTCACATTTTATCACTGTGCCTCTGTCTGGCTCCCGACTCTGTTTTGAGCCTCAGCCTCCATTGTTCATGTGTTCGTGTTACTCGCAGCCTCCCTCCTTCTTCTTGCCTTGGCTCTACCTTTGAGCACCTCTCTCTTTTTTTTTCCTTTTTTAAAATTTTTTATTTTACTATTTGTTTTATTTTTATTATTATTTAGCCATTCAATTGGTATGCATCATTTAGATTGTAAAGAGACTACCCAGAATGATCTACACTGCAGTCCAGCCCAGTTGAGTACACTATACACATCATGCAACTTTTTGCAAAACGAAACTTTAGCTGTCATCCATGACACTAGAAATTCTCTAGTTTCCTTTTTTTTTTTTTTTTTTTTTTTTTAATAATTGTTTGCCATGGTGGCACATGCACTGGCTGGAGACAGATAAATAAACAGAGAGGGTCTAGCTTCCTCCTTAGAGGAAAAAGGACCTTCTGTTGCAGAATCAGTAAAATGGGCAAAGAATCTGCAGACTTATCAAAAACAGACTATTTTGATAAGTCAAATTTACTCTGGGCTAATCACAAATAATTTCTGCATAAAGCTTGGGAACGTAAACAAATATTTCAGAGGAGTTCCCCCAAACGATCCTAGCATCATTTCTTAGCTACGTCATCATTTGCCCATCTCTGCTTACCGGATTCCTTTCCCAGGTGTGCATCTTCATTTTAGGTTCAGGGGAGGCCTGAGCCTTTTCCAGGTTCTGCCGTTCTGTCTCTGTGCTGGGAAGGACTAGAGAAGCAACACGCTTTTTCAGGCAAAGGAAGTGTTGAAAGTCCTCCTCCTCCCCTCCTCCTGCACTCTAGTGGGTCACGCGTCGGGTTGCCCATACATGTCCTGATAGTTACTGAACCTTGGAAGACTGGGAGATTTCCCGGGGAAGTGCCTTGTTCACTTTTTTTTTTTTTTTTTTTTTTTTTGAGAGGTTTTTTTCGCTATAGGGCGCGTGCGCTCGCCAGACAGAGAGAGAGAGACAGAGAGATAGAAAGCGAGAAATCACCCCCCAGGGGGTTTGGTCATGCCGCAATCCCTTCTCCTCCATTCTCCTCTCAGGATCTTGGGCACGCACACACACGCGCCCGGCGTGAGTTGTAAGCCACCGGGTCCGAGACGCGAACCGCGGTCGACTACGTGGGAGTCCAGCGACATAGCCATTACGCTAACTGCTGGTTCCCCCTTATTCACTTTTTTCATTCAGTCAGTAGTTATTGAGGTGTGCTATTATACATGCCACAGTGTCAGGTGCTGAGGGCTAAAGATGTTAAGATCAGATTCGAAAAGCCCCTCTACATTAGGAAGACAAAAATGCGAGCAGTGCCACTGCCTTACATGAACATGCTCACAGACCAGGAGCACCCAGGACCCTAGGAAGGCCAAGGGCCTGAGGCCACTCACAGAAGGTGATGCGGTCAGAGAGGTCGTAGCCATGATACCGAGGCTGGAGGGAAAAACTGGAGTTGGCCAGGCGGAGATTGATGGCAGGGATGGGGAGGGCAGGAGACGGCCATTGGAAGGACGGGCAGTACACACCAAGGGGCGGGACCACCATAGCGTGTGGGCCTTGGGAGACCAAGTCAGCTGGGTGTTGCTGGACCCTCTGAGGGCAGAGGGGAAAAGCTGCCTGTGGGGCCGGGAGCAGGTCCGGACCATAACCAGCCTGACATTTGGGACCCAGAGAGGCACCAGTCAGATGTTCATGGGAGTCTCCTGCCAGCCAGGCAGGAGGCCTGGAGTGGGGCCACTCTGTGGTCAAGAATGACGACTGGGATCGGAAACCATCTATTCTTACAGCAATGGGGTGACAGTAGCTTCCTCCTCCATTGCATTAGAGCTCAGCTGCGTGATTCTTGCTGAGTAGAAAACCAGCCTGAGGGAGCCAGAGCTTCTGCTTAGCCCAACAAGGAACCTTTATTTTTATCAGTCTCTCTGTATCACAGATGGTAAAACGGTTGTTCTTCAAAACCTGTGATTTCTGTCTCGCAATATTATTTTATTGGCTCGCCTGGGACTGCAAATGGGGCCTGGGGTCCAATCTCAGAACCTGATTAAGAAAAAAAGAGGAATTGAATGTTGAAAACAATCAAGGTTTCTGTAACTAAGCATTCTATTTGGCATCACAGAAAGAATAGCCACTGGGGTTGGCTTTGGAATGGAATCCCATCACTTCCAAGGTTTTATTTATTATTATTATTATCATTATTTTGGAGAGACTTTTGCTATAGGGTGCACGCTTGCCAGAAAGACAGAGAGAGACTGAGAGACAGAAAGCGAGAAATCACCCCCCAGGGGGATGGCCATACTGCAATCCCTTCTACTCCATTCTCCTCTCGGGATCTTGGGCATGCACGCACATGCGCCTGGCATGAGTTTAAGCCACAGGGTCCGGAACTCGAACCGTGATCAACTACATGAGAGTTCAGTGACATAGCCATTACACCAACTGCTGGTCCCCCAAGGTTTTTAAATATAGTTTCTGCATTTCAGTTTCATCAGTTGTAAAGTGGGGATAATTGTGTAGGATTGGTGTGAGGATAATCTACTGCATAGATTATGGGGCATAGTGGCTCAGTGGCACGAGTTACTCTTTTATTGTAATTTTGCTGTACAGCTAAAGTTGGCTATGTCCACTCTCAGAGGAAAATGATGGGTATGATCTGTCCTTTTTTCAACAGAAAGAGGAGTTACCCGACCCAAAGACAGCAGATCTGTATGAATTTCGCTTCAGTGACTTACCTGTCACAGAACACGAATTGGTAAAATGTGGACTACGCCTGTTCTTTGAAATAAACGTGGTGGAGAAATTCAAAGTACCTGTTGAGGTCAGCAGTATTTCATTTCAGACTGTGGGATTCTGCTGCTCTCCTGGACTAAGCTTTTCTGTGGTTCCAAAGCTCAACTCTGGGTTTTAAATCCTTATTAACTTTGTAAATGTGGCGGCTGAAACTCAGTAAACAAGACCAACACATTTTGTTTTCAGATAAGATTGTCACAGATCTTCTAACCTTCAGAGTGCTATTCCAAAGTCTGAGTGGTGTTGTTTTCTTTCGGGGACAGGTTCTTACCAGATGGATGTACACCGTGAGGAAAGGGTATCGCTCTGTCACCTACCACAACTGGCGGCATGGGTTCAACGTGGGGCAGACCATGTTTACTTTGCTGATGGTAGGCATAGGGTGCTGGGACTCCTGGTCCTGCAAAGGTCCCACTTGTGTCTGGCGGGAAGTGGATATGGTCCCTCATTCTAGTCGGCCATTTAAAATGCACAGGTGCCATCCCGCAAACTTCCTACAGATAGCTCAGGGAATGTGGGGATCCCTGGGCACTTGGATGATCGCTCAGACACTGGCGTACTTACCACCTCAGGGGACAGTGCGGTCACCTGCTAGCTTTGTAACTGCTCAGAATGCCACAACGTTCATGAGCATGCATGCCAGCTTGCTCTCAAAACATGGCGGGTCCCCTTCTCCATGGTGGGCAGGGCCCGCCGCAGCTGGCGTAGGAGTGTATGGATCCAAGCAAATGTGTACGTAACTATGTTTTAGACAGGAAGACTAAAGAAATACTACACGGATCTCGAAGCCTTTGCCATGCTCGCCGCTGCTTTCTGCCATGACATCGACCACAGAGGCACGAATAACTTGTACCAGATGAAGTAAGTGAGCGCAGGTGCAATGCTGGCTCCTTCTGGTGGTCGTTGCAAGGTGCCTGGTGAGAAGAAAACTTGGCCTTGTCCCTTCGCCCTTTCAAGTCCTCTTTGCTGTGTGTGGGAATCTCGGCCATGTCCTGCTCGCTCCTGAGCTCTGGCCATCACGATAGCGTCTGCCCCTTCTCCTGGGCTGGCTTCCCCTTTCCTTTCTGCTTCCATTCCAGATGTGCCCTCGTTTCACTCTTCCCACCTGTGTGTAATCAGAGTGTGAGTCCAAGTGCTGAAGTGTCTGACGCTCAGGCTTACACTCACATCCACCTGTGACACCTGGATTTCAGGGTTTCCGATTAGGAATATTAATCTGTGTCACCGACTTGCATCATTTTCTGATTCTTCTCTGAAGTCCCTGGTGACTTTTCTGGAAGCGCTAACAAGACATCTGTTAGACTGTTGCAGAGAGTGACACCAGTCTCCCATTCTCTCATCTACAAACGGCTCCATTTTCTACTCTTACTATTTTAGGGTACATTTTCTTGTATCCAGGTTTCAATGATCTCCTCCATCATCTTCAAATTTCCCAAAGAATACTAACAATGCCCCCCCACCCCCATCACACACACACACACACACACACACACACACACACACACAGACACACACACCCAGATTCCTTCAGGACGTTAGGATGTTCCCCATCCAGGTTAAAATAACCTTAGTGTTTCCTTACTATCTCCACTCCTGGTTGGATTTTTGTTTTTTAAGTTTATTTCTTTCTGAAAGAGAGACCCGCAGCCCACCCCATTCCCAGCCAGCCTAGACCATAGGCACTCAAGCACACACCCCTGGCGTGCTTGGGGGAAGTCCTGGGATGTGAACCCGGGAGTTTCCCATGTGAGCCCAACCACATCAACCACTGTACCATCACCTGGTTCTGGAATTTTAATTTACAAAAATTATTTTTGGAAATACAAGGAGAAATGGAAGCTTGGGTAATCAAGTCACACAGCATCCCTGCCGAGGCTCACTCCTTTGGTCATCTTCTGATTGCCTGGACAGTACTGGAGCCTAAACTGATTTCTATACTTCAGACCTACGGTTGCCAGACTTCCAGTACAGAACATTATTTAGTACTGTGACTTTTCTTTCCTCAATACTCGATTAAAATCTTTAATAACTTCTCTGCCAATTTTTTAAAAGAAAACATCTCAACAAATTCAGTTTCTCCTTCTCCAAATACATACATACAAGTCCATGTGTATGTATGTGAATGTGTGTATATAAATTCCTGTGTTTAACCAAACCATTTATATTGCAGGTTATCATGACATGTTCCTGAAGAGTCTAGATAGTTATTTTGCAGGCTATCCCTTAGTCTGGATTTTCCCAAATGTTTCCTGATTACTAAGTTCAGGATGACATTTTGGGCAGGAATTCCACATAGAGGGTGCCACGTCCCTGTCAGTGTGCTGCATCAGGAGACCAGTGACAGCAATTTGCCCCATTATCTCTGAGGTTAAGTTAACCTACTTATGGTGATGTGCGTCGGATCTCTTTATGTAAAGAAATATTGTCTCCTTTGTAATGAATAAAGAATACACGAGGTGATATTTTGAAACTGGGTGAATATCCAGCTTCTCAATAACATTTTTGACTGTTTTTAAATCTAAAAGAATTTAAGAGACCACGCTTTTCTAACTCAAATTGAGCTTCATTCATTTTTTAAATTGCCAGTGTTGGCCCCGAGTAGGTATTTCAGTGTGGTAAAATTACCATCAGGGCCGGCGCCACGGCCTAGTGGTTAAGGGAATCAGATCCCACATGGCTGACCACTTGGCTCAAGTCCTGGGCCCGATGACTTGAAAAGCACATGAGGCGCGCGTGTGTGTGTGTGCCCCAAATCCCAATAGGATGGAGAAGGGATTGCAGCATGCCCCGTGCCCCTCGAGGGGTGCTTTCTCCCCCTCCCTGTCTGTCAAGCACATGTGCCCACTGACCACACACACACACACACACACACACACACACACACACAGTTATAACCTATTATATATAATACTGGTCAGGAATATCTAACTGTCCCCCAGCTAGAGTATTTGGTTTACCAGACCTGCAAGTAACCTGGAAATGATTCGTTCCCTCTCTAAAGTATGGCTGTCTATGGAATAAAACAAGACTTCTCTACTAAGGCTGCCACTGTATTTCTGATTTCTTCCTTCCTTCAAATTATGTATCCCAGATTTTCACAACACAGTCTTTACATAATCTGTGGCCCTTTCACCTCAGCTTCTTTCCCCCTTTTCTTCCTTTTATCTTCTTGTTTTCAGTTATAGTTTCTCCCTGGCTGGATCAGAAAGGACTGGAGAAAGACAGGGTGCAAAGACCAAGCTCCCCACTTAGGGGAAGCTGAGACTAACCGTTAACAAATGGGATCTTTTTAAAAAAATTTTTTTTTGCACTCCCAATAGGACCTGGCACACTCCTCTTTTCTTCCCATCAGGACCCTGGGCACACATGCACACGTGCAGGCGTGTTTTTCAAGCTGCTAGAGCCAGGCCTTGCCCTGGCATTTGGCTATGAGTAGCATGGCTCCCTCCACACCGTGCTTAACCACTGCACCATGAGGCTGGCCTAACAAAGGGACCTTTAAACTTAAATTTATGTCACCAGCTTGTGGAGGAAAAAAAAATTTATAGTGACTTTTGTCTTGGTCACTGGACATTCTAAATGAACACTTTCTGTGAAGATGGCCTATGAGCTTCCACAGCTTTGCTGTGTGTTTTATAAATCCCAGGGAATTTTAAACCACAAGGAATTTAAAGATTTTTGGAAACTAGCTGGTGGCATGGTGGTTAAGGCAACTAGATCCTACATGGCCAGCTCTGTGGTTCAAGTCTTGGAACTGGCAGCTTGAAAACACACAGGGTACACATGTGTATGTGCCCAAAATCCCAAGAGGAGAAAGAACTGCAGCCTGGCCATCTCCCATGGGGGGTGCTTTCTTACCTTCTCTCTCTCTCTCTCTCTCATCTCTCTCTAGAGTATATGCACCCTCTGGCAAAAATTTAAAAATAACCAACATGTTATTATTATTATTTTACCATTTCACAGATGTTGGGTGGACAGGGGGAGGAGAGACATTAAAAAAAAAAAGATCTTGAGACTGTAAAGATTCTGTATGGGGTGGATTTAACAGCTAGAATCATGGCGTGTCCTCTTCCCCCTAGGTCCACATCTCCACTAGCCAGGCTTCACGGGTCTTCCATTTTGGAGAGGCACCACCTAGAGTACAGCAAGACTCTCCTGCAGGATGAGGTAGGTGAGCCTCTTTTTAGGGCATCTCAGGAGTCCTGGATCAAAGCACTAACCCAGGAAAATGCTTGAGAAGAGACTGGCCTTGAGTTATAGCAGTTGACGATGTATAATATAATCCCCGTATTGAGTCACTGGATAGAAACGACTGTGTTGCAGTAGCTTTTGAACCACTGAGTTGGAAGTAACAGAGGAAGAAAGAACCATGGAAAGTCAGACTCTTTGTGGGTCTTTGGGAAAGAGGGAAAAGTTTATGGTGGATGCCAAAGAGCTCTGCACCATAAAGCATACCCGAGCACATGCTTCGTAGGAAAATGGAATAAAGCACACTTTTATTTTGGTGCAAAAAAACAAACAAAGGCAAACCTGAAATCCATGTGTAGTTTTTCGTGACACGTTTTCCATGAGCTCTTTGAAGTTCCCTGTCATATTAATGTAAAGCCGAAAGGAAGCTACATGGCCACTGGTTTTCTAGCTTGGTCATGGGACTGTGCCGTAGAGTGTAGTTTATGCATTTGGTTGAGGTCAGGTTTGGTAGCAGAGTGGGCCTGAAACAGGACATGACAGAGCCAGACGCCTGACATCAGAAAGGCTCTGGGTCCTGCTCTCAGTTCCACAGGGCCAGATGACATCCTGTGAGGACGAGGCAGGGTATGGAGAACAGGGGTAGGATGGGGTGGGATAGAGAGGGCTTTATGCAGGACATGGCTGGAAGCCCCTTCAATCCACCGTGGTTTACACCTATTGAGTGATGCTAACCTGCATGTGACAAAGTCACTCTTCTGCCCTACATCGATTTTTTTTTTTTTTTGGAGAGGTTTTTGCTACAGGGCGTGTGAGCTCGCCAGACAGACAGAGACAGAGAGACAGAAAGCGAGAAATCACCCCCCAGGGTGGATGGCCATGCCGCAATCCCTTCTCCTCCATTCTCCTCTTGGGATCTTGGGCACGCACGCACACGCGCCCGGCGTGAGTTCAAGCCACCGGGTCTGGGACTCAAACCGCAGTCGGCTACATGGGAGTCCAGTGACATAGCCATTACGCTAACTGCTGACCCCCTACATCGATTTTATTTAAGGATAATAGAGGCATGTGGCAAAGTTGTGGGTGTAATCTAATCGCACAATTCCAAACCACAAACAATTAAAAGGAATCATTATTAGATTGAGGGGAACACCGTTTTCCACCGGTAGAGAACTTGCTCAGAACACATGCTCACTAGGATCAGCAAGCCCTCTGGAGAGTGGGGCTTTTCTTGGTTTCAATAATCTATCATTAAAGGATTGGGGAGGAAGGGTTGGTAGGTAGTGTGGTGGTTAGGGCGCTGGACTCCCACATGGCCAACCGTGGTTCAAGTCCCAGGCTTGCTTGCTCACTTTCCCTCTCTTTCTCGCTGGTCAAATTAAAATAATGATAAGGGACCAGCAGATGGCATAGTGTTTATGTCGTTGGACTCACACACAGTTGACTGCAGTTTGAGTCTCAGACCCGACAACTTAAAACTCACACTGGGCACGTGTGTGTGTGTCCAAGATCCTGAGAGGGGAATGGAGAAGCCTTAAGGGATTGTGGTATGGCCATCCCCCTTGTGTGGGTGATTTCTCACGTTTTGTCTCTCTGTCTCTCTGGTGAGTATATGCACCTTAGAGCAAAGCTCTTTCCAAAATAAAAACAATAAATACAATACAATAAAATAATTCTTCAAAAAATAAAGGATTGGGGAGGAAATGTACAGAAACATGTCCAAGTTTAGGAACCCACTAAATTCTTCTAGGTAGTGAGAAGCCAAGATGGTTCACATAAGCTGAGTGGGAAAATCTTTCATGGCAAAGTGTAATTGGGCAGGGAAGTGGAAAAAGGGGAAAAAAAATAAATAAAACTATCCAAGTGGTTTTATGTAATAATCTGTGATCGACGCAGAGCCTCAAACCATTTCTATTCTAAACCTGCTGGCATTTCTGCGTCACAAAGCTCTTGCTGAAGCACTCTCCCTGTGCCTCAGGATGGCAGTTCTCAGACCAGGGCACCCAAACCCGCTGCTTCAGAACCAGCCACTTAAATCCGAGTCGGCGGGCAGGCCGGTAAGACAGATGGTTTATCAATATTGATGCTCTCGAATCTGAGTGGAGCAAAATCTTCTTTATTTATTTATCAATTTGGTTTATATAGTTAGTGTACAGATAAACCCACACAATTCAGGGTGTTTTAAGAAAACCATCACTGATTTTCACTCTAAATGTTAAACATTTAATTCTCTTAAACTCAGAGACAATGCTTGGTCACTATCAACTTCCTCTGGAAATGGACTTTTTAAAAACATGTAGTATGATTAGTACTAAATAGGACACCTAAAAATAGTAGTCTCTACCCAAACTACTAAAACCACTTCTAAAAATTTCAAATTCATTTATTTGCTTTAAATTAACAGATGAAATTTCGTGTTTATTGTAAACATGTTCATATGGTATACATAGTGCAGTATGTGTGTGTGTGTGTGTGTGTGTGTGTGTGTGTGTGTGTATCACAATGGCTAAATTTACCTAATTAAAATGTGGGTTACCTCACATAGTTATAAATTTTGTGGTACCTGGGTTACTTTTCTAAAGAAAAACTTTGTCTCCCACATTCAGCAATTTCATTTAGTCAATTTCTTTAAAGAATTTCTGCCAACTTCTACCCCAATGATAATGTACTGAACATTAGCATTCTTAAGTCATGTCTAAGTAATAAATAAAATATTTTTCATTAGGAAAACACAGAAACACACACACTGATCTTGGGTCCATTTTCCTGCTGGCTGATAAGCTCTCTGACATTGGGGATTGGGAATCTGCAGTTTGAATCAGATCTCAAAGAGTTCGTGTCAATTTCGATGCACAGACAGGACCCCTCTCTGCGACCTCATTCATAGCACAGATAATAGCTGCTCTGTGACAGTTAAAAGGAGTAGAACTGACTGTAATCCAGGCAGGTTAAGAATAAATTGTGACTACCTGATTTATTGAGTCTGTTTCGCTGGTTGAGACCATCTTTGGCACCTGAGTAAGAATTTTCTGTACATCTGCTATTGATGTGATAGCAGAATAAGGCAATATCAAATTTAATGTATCACTGAATTATCCATTTACTTCCTGAAGCAAAATACATTTTAGCCAAATGTGGCCAAAGATCTCTGCTCCTAGTCTCTTGTATGTTTTCCTTCTGGGATTGGATGGTTTATCACAGTGATGGTTTTCCATCTTAATTTTTTTTAATGTTATTTACTTTGCAGACTGAATCAGCTGTGATGGTTATATAAAGACTTATTATTCGTTCTAAAAAGGAATATTATAACTCGGTAATCCATACCATCATTTTAAGGACCTCTCTATAATACCATTCGACCTGCTAATTGCAGACTTTTAAAGCCTTGTCAACAGAGTCGCTAGGCAATGCAGTCATACAGCGCCTGTTTATGAATGGTCAAACTGAACACTAAAACATGAAATTTTTAGCCATCAGATATTATTTTTACATTTTGGGGAGGCAATATAGTTCTTTATTTTTTTCCTATTCTATAAAGAATACATACATATTAACATTTCTATTTTTTTTTAATATGGGAAATCCTTGGGATCTATCCAGCTATTTTAGCACTTGTGAGCATTACTCAGACATTCTGCTTTTCATATCTTAATTCCTGATATATCCCAGTAGAGTTGGAGTCACTACTTTGAGGACTACAATTGCCTGTAATCTAAACAAGACAGCAATCAGCCTTTTAACCTGAATAGGTAGAAACCTTATTAGCTAAATTTGTAGGAGCATAGATTTAAACTAGAATATGCTGCAGAAATGACCATATAAATGGCTCAGCACAAGTAATAGAAACCTGGGGAACCAGCAGTTAGCGTAATGGCTATGTCGCTGGACTCCCACGTAGTCGTCTGCAGTTCGCGTCCCGGACCCGGTGGCTTAAAACTCACGCCGGGCGCGTGTGCGTGCATGCCCAAGATCCCAAGAGGAGAATGGAGGAGAAGGGATTGCGGCGTGACCATCCCCCCGGGGGTGATTTCTCGCTGTCTCTATGTCTCTCTCTGTCTGGTGAACGCACGCGTCCTATAGCGAAAACCTCTGCAAAAAAAGAAAAGAAAAAAAAAGAAAAAAATAATTAGAAACTTGATTATTATTCAGAATGTCTTTCCAAAATGTGTGATCATTTTATTTATGCATTTTCATACCAACCCCATCATTCTGTCTCTTTGCATACATAATAGTAAAGAAATATAAATACCTGAAAAGAGCCACTGATGAGGCAAGAACAGGTTGGCAAATTTTCTTGTTTTTGTCACAGGCCCCACACATTGAATATTAGAACTGCCTGAACTTTCTCTGGCCTTGACTCACCTGAGAGCTCCAATCAGAATGAATTAAAGTCATTTCTGCCTGTTTTGGTGTTATGTGGAATTCATATTTTTATTGCCATTTTAATAGACAGGGGAGAACAAAAATAGATTCTTTCTGTGAGCAAATGAAACCAGCTGAGCAAGTCAGGGCCCAGCTGGGAACTAGGCCTTCTCTCCCATTCTGGAGCAATGGGCCCTACGTTTGTCTTCCTGCACATTCTCAGAGAACGGATGGAACATTACATACCTGTTTGTTTGTTAAATGAATGACCCACAGTTGTAGAAAATGACAGATGTCTACTACAGAATTCAAGTAGAAGCAAAAAGTTCAAAGAAAATGTTTTTTAAGCTCACTTTAAATCCTGCCACCCAGAAATAGCTTGTTTCATTTACATCAGAACTTCGTTGCAGTCACTGCAGTGATACTATACAGGCAGCATGAAGAGGAACTGTTTTCAAAAGATGGTATCACACCACCCAGGCTGTTTTTAAGTCAGAGTACTGCCTTTTTAAAAATAAACTCATTGAAGTATAATATATGTACAATAAACTGCATCCCTTTAAAATGCAGTTCTAAAAGTTTTTGCCATTTATACACCTAGAAATGACTAACACATCAAGATACAGAACATTTCTGTCACTCCAAATGGTGGCTCCTCCCCCTTCACAGTCCAGCCCTCCCTAGGTTCCCAGCCCTTGGCAACCACTGAAATGTTCTCAGTCACTACAGAGTAGTTTGCATTTTCTAGATTTTACGTAAGTGTGATCATTCAGTAAGTAATCTTCTGTGCTGGTGTCTTTCGTGAAGGATAGTAATTTTGAGATTTCTCTTTGTCCATACATATCAGTGATTCATTCCTTTTCATTGCTGAGTTGAAATCCTTTTATCTTAGGGCCAGCAGACGGCTTGGTGGTTAAAGGTGCTGGACTCCCACATGGCCAACTGCGGTTCAAGTCCTGGACCTGGCAGCTTGCATTCTCTCTCTCTCTCTCTCTCTCTCTCTCACTCTACCCCTCTCTGGCCAAATTGAAATAAATAAATGAATAAGTAAAGTTAAATAAAATAATTTTTTTTAAAAAGAAATTCTCTTATCTTAAATAAAAGGTATTTGATTTCACTTGACTTTAACAGAAGAAATGTCCTTTATTTGTTTTTTAGTTTTCACTATAGGGCATGTACACTCACCAAAGAGAGACAGAGAGAGAGAAAGTGGAAATCACCTCCCCAGGGAAAATGGCCACACCTGCAATCCCTTCTCCATTCTCTTCTCAGGACTTTGGGCATGCACAGAAGAAATGTCTTTGAGATGGAAGGAACTGAAGAATCTCTCATAATTCTGCCCTTATCTCAAGAGACTCCAGTCTTTACTCTTTAAAATAAATAACAAATGATTATAAGAAATTATGAAAAGCTATAGCTCCATATTTAGATATTAGCCATTTTAAAACTATAGGTATTAACTTGACAATATCTATTAATTTCTTGATGTGACATATGAAGCAATTAGGATTCTTTTTTTAATTAATTAATTTTACAATTAAAGTATGAATTTATTTTGTTACAAAAACTTTTTGAAATTCATACATAGTTTGACCATTACACATAGTTCCATGAGCTTTTTTTTTCTGAAACTTTTTAAAATTAATTTACATTCATTCCCTAACCATCATCACAGCATACAAAATGTGATTTCCCATCCAGAATACACTGTACAGTGGCTTAATCATGCATATTCTCATCAATAATTTTCCATTTCTAGTTTCACATATATATGTGTATATATATATTTATATATATATAGTATATATAATATATATTGTATATATATTTATATATATACACTATATATAATATATATAGTATATATAATATATAGTGTATATATACATATATATTATATATATGTGTGTGTGTGTGTGTGTGTGTATATATATATATATATATATATATATATATATAAATGTATTTATTTTTTACCCCTATTTCTGACCCTCTGCCTTTTCCCATCCTCCTCCCACACTGGTGTCTACAGTTGTTTTCCATCCCCTTTCCCCCCACATTTTATTGATGACACAATTTCTTATATAATCTAACTATTTTCAATAGCAAGTTCAGCTGATAATTTCAAGAAAAGCAGTTTTAACTTTAATAAATCAAAGAAATGCTAAGGAATTTTGATTAAAACTTAAAGTCAGGAAACAGGTTAGGATTCTGTTCAAATAGTAGGTACATGAACCTATCAACAGCTCAGGACAAGGCAAAAATCCTTAAAATAGGAAAACCAAGCCTAGAAGAAAATCAGCAATGTTTTAAGTCAAAAGTCATAAAATGCTATTTCACTAGTTCAGTCTCATGTGCTTAATTTATCTTCTGTTGGCCATTTTCTTAGTTTTTGAATTCTTATTTCTGTGTGTCTGTATTTAATTTTCCTCGTATATCACTCCCTTGAGAACTTCTTGGAGATCTGGTCTGGTGTTGGTAAATCCTTTCAGGTTTTGTTTATCTGAGAATGTTCTTGTCTTTTCTTCCCATATGAAGGATAATCTTGCTGGGTACAATATTCTTGGTTGAAATTGCTTTGCCCTTAACAATTTGAATATATTTTCCCATTCTTTCCTCGCTCTCATTGTTTCTGACGAGAAGACCACTGTTAGCCTGATGGGATATCCTTTGTAGGTAACTTGCCATTTTTCTCTTGCCAATCTTGGTATCTTGTATTTGTCTGCGGTTTTGATCATCTGGCTATAATGTGTCTTAGAGAAGATCTTCTTGGGTTGATTCTATTTGGGGTCCTTTGTATTTGTTGGGACTGTATCTTTGTGTGCCTCTCTAGGTTTGGAAAGTTTTCTTGCATGATTTTATGAAATAGATTATCAATGCACTTATGTCTTCACCTTCTGGGATATCAATTATACGGATGTTTGGATATTTAATGGTATCTAGTATTTCTCATATATTATTCTCATTTTGGGGGGCAATTTTCTGTCTTCGTGGTGGATTTTTCTAGGCCAACAATTTTCTAGATCTGAGATTAAATTTTCGGTATGATTTAGTCTGCTTTTAATACTTTCAAGGGAGATTTTGACTTCCTGTATTATAGCCTTCATCTCTAACAGGTCCCTTTGATTCTTTTTTAAAGTGTGTAATTCCTCTTTTAGATCTTGCAAGAATTTCCTCACCTCCTGGAACTCATCAGCTCCTTTCTCCTGTCTCTCTCTTTTTTTTTTTTTTTGGAGAGGTTTTTGCTATAGGGCGCATGCGCTCACCAGACAGAGAGAGACAGAGAGATAGAAAGCGAAAAATCACCCCCCAGGGGGGATGGCCATGCCACAATCCCTTCTCCTCCATTCTCCTCTCGGGATCTTGGGCATGCATGCACACGTGCCCAGCATGAGTTTAAGCCACCGGGTCTGGGACTTGAACTGCGGTCAACTACGTGGGAGTCCAGCGACATAGCCATTATGCTAACTGCTGATCCCTCTCCTGCCTCTTCTGCAGTTCATTGTCTCTCTTCTCTTCCATCTCTGTTAGCTTCGTCATTATGAATATTCTAAATTCTTTATCAGACATTTCCATTATTTCCCCTGAACTATCTGTGGATGAAGAGGAGTTATTCTTTTTCCCTTGGAGGAGAGGTATTTTCTTGCTTTCTCATATTTCTTGTGGCCCTGTGGTGATTTCTCATCATCTGATGGAGTGTTTCTTCCTAATTCTTGAAGTTCAATCTGAGCCTTCAGGAGCACGCAGGAGGTGATTTGAAATATCTTTGCCATTCCATCTTTATCCCTTTTGTGCAGCAGATTCAGTAGATATTGAGGAATATGTTAACCCTAATAGTATTTGGATGTTTGGCTATGTTTCCCGTAGATCCATCACTCAAGTTTGTGGGCTGGAGGCTGAATTATTAGTAGAAAATCTTCATTTTTCTTTTTTCCCTGAAATCACTAGTTCTCAGAAGCCTAAGAGGAGTCTTCCTCTGAAGGCCTGCCCCTTGCTTCTCCTGGGTGGGAGCACAATTAAGATTCTTAAACCTTCCCCACATCTCCACTTCTGTTTCATAAAATATTTATTATCATTCTATTATTTTTTTACCATTATCATTATCTGTAAAAGTTACATTTTGTTCTATCATTCCCACCATTGTTTATTCTTAATTCAACTTTAAAATTAGTCCAACATTTATCAACCTTTTGCAAATGGATTTTAAATGTTTGTAAATTTACAAACATACACTAACCTTCAATATCTGTATAGGATTTGCACTGCGCCTACAGGTTATTTTGCGTTCTCTTAGTCTTTATGCAGAGATTTCTTGCTTGTTCCCTTTGGAAACTTACTCATCGCTGAGTGGAGCCAGCTTTCTGCTGGTAATGCTGGGGAAGGTAATGAGGGGCAAAGAGGAGATGGGGAAAGCCTAAGCTTCCACTTGGTTGGCTCAAACATGCCCTCACCATTTGTTACTTCATCCAGGAACTTCCAGAAGTTGGGAAGCTCTGAACCAAGCCCATTAAGCTGCAGGTACTCTGTTCTGAGATCTGGCCGTGGCTGTTAGTCTTCACCCCTTCCCCTCTTGTTACTCAAGGCAGAAAGAGCAGCAGCAGTCACAGGGATTCTACTAGCATAGACGTTTCCATCAGTCCTCCTCACTGCTGCTTTGTGGTGGCAGGCTGGGTCTCAAAGGGACATCCCAGGTGCCAGGTGCTATCCACATTTTGAGACCTCTTACTCCAGAGACTCACTGGATCTGCTTTTACTAACTTTAAACAAACTAACAAAGCAATGACAACAACTTTGTGTTGTGTGTGTGTGTGTGTGTGTGTGTGTGTAATCCTCAATTTGTTCCAAAGAGGATTTAATGGAGTTTCAAAAAATAAAATTAAAAGGCCAAACATACCTGAAATGTATAAATGAGGTACGAACATTTATTAGACACTAGCCACAGATCTGGCCAAGAGCTTCTTAGTAACTATGACTCTATTTCATAACTTAAAAAAGAAATCATTCAGAAGCTTTTCTTTTAAGAACCTCAGGTGTGGAAGGAATTAAAAAAGAAATTATAAAAGAATGTAAAGTTAAAAAAGGATTTTTTAACTGGGAGATTTAATGGGGCTGGCAGGTGGCATGGTGGTTAAGGTGCTGAACTCCCACATGGCTGACTATGGTTTGAGTCCCAGATCTGGTTACTTGCTTTCTCACTTTCCCTCTCTCTCTCTCTGACCAAATTAAATAATAATAATAATAATAATAATAATAAAATAAAATAAATAATTCTTTAAAAATAAATTAGAAGATTTATACATGTTTATAGATGAAAGTAAAAATAAGTAAGAAGAAAAATACTGAAATTCAGATATACTGTCCTATATGAAAGAAAACAGTACTGAAAAGTTGCATGTCAAACCCGTATTCTTAATTATACCAATTTTTAAAAATCTAGCATTGATTCATTTTTGTAAAGTAAAATAATTTTTGCTAATCTGTTAACTTTTATGTAGCTGTTTAATATTTTGGATTAAAAATACATTTGACTTAAATAAATACAACAGTATTGGTTGTATTTATTTCTGGATCTCACTTAATCAAATAGCAACAGATGTCCAAGTTTACAAATATCAGCAACATGCCCAGAAATAATTGGAGCATAATAAGCATTGATGTATTGGTGTTAGTTGTAGGTTATGTACTCTGTCCAATCTGACACTTGGTAGAGGCAATAAAGTCTCTGTCCTAACAGACTATTTCTTTGAATTCAACAGTCTATTTGGCTTTTTAAAATAATTACATGTGCTGTAAATATCAATTTATCCAAAAATTTAAGGCATTTTCACACATATACCCCTTTTTTTCTAATACTACATTCCAGGTTGACTTTCAGTGTAAATGATTTACAGCATCACATATCTGCATCTCTTAGACACATCGCTTCTGGAATGTAGTATTGTGCACCAGTGAACAAATGAAGAAATGAACACATGTACATATATACTGAATCTCTATCAGCCCAAAGGGAAGGTCACCATCATACCAAAATCACAACCAGATAAAGTGAGCTAACTAGGGTTGCTATGATGAATTCATCATTCACCATAGCTTCCCTCTTACTTCTATATGCTTAGCATGAAATCGTCTTTCTTGTCCTGGAAGATGCTATAAAGTGATAAGTGAAGTTCTGCATAGTATTCAGTACAGAATCTAAAACCTGAGTTCTTGTTCAGTTATTGCTTTCTAATATTTAATCCCTGGACTGAGAGCCACATGTAGACTTGGGGTTGCGGTTCTATTTGAACTTGATGCTAGCCTCACAGCCATACATATAATAATGACACAGCAATGATGAACACCTATAGCACTTTGCAGCTCTGACATGCATTCACAGTGATTATTTCATTTGATTCAATATTCCGCAAATATTTGTTTAGCACGTGGACTAAATGCTAGGCAGTTTGGCAGCACAGCTGTTGTTATCCCCATTTGAGAAAACAAATACAGATGTTAAGGGAAATGTCCAGGATCATGTATCCACCAGGTGCTGGGGCCAGCCTCTGCCCCTGAGCTCCCTGCTGAGGCAGTGCAGGGATTAAGGGCACAGACTCGGTGGCATGCTTCACTGGTTTGGATATCAGTTCTGCCATGTTCTAGCTGTTTGACCTTCAACTAATTACTTAACCTCTGTGTGCTATGGTTTGTCGTGAGGAGATTAAGAGTTTTCATAAAATACTTCGAAGCAGGTAGGCAGTAAGAACTCAGTAAGAATTTGGTCTTATTATTTGGTGCTTAGTTGAGTATTGTTTGGATGCATTGTGCGACCCAACCCAATACAGGTGAAGACTTTTCTTTCTTTCTGGTGGTATTTTTCAGTAGTTTGTAACTGCCAACTTCTCTTGACACAACCACTGTACATCTGTTCTCTGACCTGTGTGACTAAAATGGACCATCTGGAATATTAGGGCTTGTAAAAGCCACTCACGGTTTTATACTCCTTTTCTAGAGCACTAAGAAATTAAACCAAACCATATATGAAGAGATTATTGGAACCAGCAGTTAGCATAATGGCTATGTCGCTGGACTCCCACGTAGTCGACCGCAGTTTGAGTCCCGGACCCGGTGGCTTAAAACTCACGCCAGGCACGTGTGCGTGCATGCCCAAGATCCCGAGAAGAGAACGGAGAAGGGATTGCAGCATGGTCATCCCCTCTGGGGGGTGATTTCTCGCTTTCTGTCTCTGTCTGTCTGGCGAGTGCACGCGCCCTATAGCAAAAACCTCTCAAAAAAAAAAAAAAAGATTATTAACAAGAAACTCTTTGAAGAAAGGTCCAGTTAAAAGCCTTTTTATAATATAATTGCAAGAGAAAAATTTAAGGGTAACACGAATTTTGTTCCCTAAATATTCACAAGGGCTGGTATAATTTGAAGTGTCTGAAAGACCAATGGTTTCTGCTATCACTCTGAAATTACCTGGTGAGAAATGCAACATGTCTAACGATTGGGTCTCTCCCAGAAATCCATTATTAAAGCTCTTCAATTAATACAAGCAAATTTTAAATTTATTGTGCTTTTGTTGTTGTTGTTTAATTTTTGCCAAAAGGCACAAGTGCTTGCTGGAGAGAGAGGGAAGAAAGAGAGAAAGAGTATATGAGTGAGCACTCCCCATGGGGAATGGTCACACTGCAATCCCTTCTCCTCCATTTCTCCCTTCAGGATTTGCATGTGCACACATGCCCAGCGTGTCTCTCAAGCCACCAGATCTGGGACTCAAGCTGCAGTTGACCATGTGGGTTCTAGCTGCTTTAACCACCATGCCACGAGGTGGTCCTATTTTTATTTTTTTAATGGTCCTGGAATAAACACTTTAATCCACTCTGAAAATTTAAACATTGATTATGTGAATATCTGCTAACAGTTTCTATTTTTATATCTAAATTATTTTACTCAAAGTAATGTAAAATAGGGGAGTTTACTTAATCCATAACATAAAAACTGAAGCAAAAAAGTTTTGAAACAGACATAGATTTTCATCCTGTTACACAGAGTTCAGTCTGTTTGTTGAATCCCAGACAGATCAGTGACTGCACTTTACTGTGAATTTTCATCCTACAGAGTTTAAACATCTTCCAGAACCTGAATAAGCGGCAGTATGAAACAGTTATGCATCTGTTTGAGGTTGCGATAATAGCAACGGACCTGGCTCTGTATTTCAAGTAAGTACACAATTCTGCACAGCAGATGCCGTGAACTCTGTGTGGGTCTACTTCCCACAAATCAACTAGTGCACTGAAGTGGAAAGGCATTTACTCACACACGCACGCATATTCTTGTTTGTTCTACTTCTAGACTATCAGAACACTCTCAAGATAGATGCCTGGCAGTGGATTTATGAGACAGCTGGAAACACATTTTAAAAACTTAGGCCCCTAAGGTTAAGTCATTTGTTATCTGAAAAAGTTTGAATAGAAGAAGATGCTGTAAAGTTTGTGCACTGTCAGAAAAATAAGGCCAAGAAACCTCATAAGATGGTTGTTTTTCCTCCTGGCTAATGCAGTATGGTTCAGAATCTGGTACTTAGCATTTGAAGTTTAATAGTCTTGGTGACACTGATGCACACTGATCCAATTCACGATCCTCTGTCACACACAGCAGAGTTCTGGCCTGTGTACAATAAATACTGCCAAGGAGACCAGGAATTCTGAGTAGCCACGTATTTTCTTATTAGTGAACTATAAAGTCGTCTGGTGAAAATGTAACAGAACAACGTGAACTAGTTATAGAAGCCAAATACCAGTGACTTGGGCATTGTCATGTTATGCCTTTCTGATCCTCCTTAAACATTTAATTATTAAATAGTTGAAACACAAAGACAAATAGATTAATATAATGGACACCCAAGTCATAACTCATTTCCAACAACTGCTAAATTTTGCCTATTTCCTTCAGATCGCTCATTTTTTTTTTAATTGCCAGAGGGTGAATGTGCTTTCCAGAGAGAGAGAGAGAGAGAGCGCGCGAGAGAGAAAGCATCCTCCAGTGGGTGTGTTCACACCACAGTCTCTTCTCCATTTTTCCATCAGCATCTGGGGTATTCATGCACCCATGCCTGGTGCATTTTTCAAGCTACCAGGGCTGGGACTTGAACTCCATTTTTGGCCATGTGAAATTTGGCTCCCTTAACCACTGGCCCACAGAGGTAAAGAGGTCTCATTTTTCTTTTTTTAAGAATTATTTTATTTAACTTTATTTATTTTAATTTGAGAGGGACAAAGTGAGAGAAAGAAACTAAGCAAGCAAGCTGCCAGGTCTAGGACTCAAACTGCAGTTGGCCATGTGGGACTCCAGAGCCCTTAAACACCACGCCACCTACTGGCCCCCCCATCTCTCTCTCTCTTTTTTTTTTTTTTTTTTTTGAGAGGTTTTTGCTATAGGGCGTGTGCGCTCGCCAGACAGAGACAGACAGAGAGACAGAAAGTGAGAAATCACTCCCCAGGGGGGATGGCCACGCCACAATCCCTTCTCCTCCACTCTCCTCTTGGGATCTTGGGCACGCACGCACACGCGCCCAGTGTGAGTTTTAAGCCACTGGGTCCGGGATGCAAACTGCAGTCGACTACATGGGAGTCCAGCGACATAGCCATTACGCTAACTGCTGGTCCCCAGATCTCATTTTTTTAAAGAGGAAAGATTAGCAATACAATTGAGGCATTCCACCCCAACTTCACTTTGAAAATCTTTTCCCTTCTTCCCCAAAAGATACTCCCATCTGAAGTTGATCTGTATTCATCTTCTCCATCCATGTTTTTATATGGTATTAGTATGGTTTAAAACTTTCCATACATCATAAATCATATACTGTCAATCCTTTCTGCAACTTGTTTTTCTCATATGATCATTATGTTTCCAAGATTTATTCTTAGTAATAACTGCAGACCATGCATTTTAACTGTAGAAAGCAGTCAACTGTTGAATACATCATTAATTTACCCATTCTTCTATGCATGGGCATGTAGATGGTTTCCAATATGTCATCACTGCCTACAATGCCACACCATATGTCCTTGTACACGTATGAGTGACTTCATGGCACGTCCTAGAAATGAGAGTGCTCCGGGGCTTGTATATTTTCAGTTAATGTCACGTTGCAAAACTGCACTTCTGAGTAGTTACGCCAATTTATACATCCACTTCAGTGTTCAGGACTTCTGTTATCCCATATCGGAAATCCCCTTGACCTGGGGACATTTCAAATTTATTTTGGTATTAAATGAATGTCAGATAGTGCCTTCTTGCTCAAGTTTGTGTCTTCTCGATGAACAATGTGATCAAGCACTGCTGTGTTGGGGTTCTCAGTTTTGGTTGGTCATATGTGTTGCAGTATCTTTCCACAATCTGTGACCTCCACGTTTATGTTATGGTCTCTTTTTCTCATATGTAGCTTTAGTTTTATTGTATTCAAATTTATCCGTTTCTTTCCTCCCTCTGTGATCTATACTTTTTCTGTCTTAAGCCCTTTCTGCATCATTCTCTGTCTTCCCGTCAACCCCCTAGAGCTTACCATGTGGACATCTCAATGCAAAGTGGGAACATGAAGTCTAAAAACGTACATTTCCAATACCTTCCACCCTGCTTTTATACGCTAAAATTATTGCACAGCCTTATTCTCTCTTCTAGGAAAAGAACCATGTTTCAAAAAATTGTTGATGCCTGTGAACAAATGAATACAGAAGAAGAAGCCATCAAATACGTAACCATTGATCCAACCAAAAAAGAGATTATCATGTGAGTAATCAAAATGTTATTTCTCTTTTGGCCAAAAAAAACATTGTATCTTTTTATTTGAACAAATTTTGTTTTCTTCCTAAGGGCAATGATGATGACGGCTTGTGATTTGTCTGCTATAACCAAGCCTTGGGAGGTACAGAGCCAGGCGAGTTCAGTTACAATTTCTTTTCTGTCACACTCCCAGGCCCCGTGTCAAAGTCCACAAAGAGATCGCTGGTAACCTCAGAATTTTATTCTGACAAATTACAAACATTGCTAAGGTGACAGGTCACTCAATCAGGCCCTAGAACAAGCCAGGTGGAACTTTGGAAAAATAAAAATGCTTAAAAGAATTATCACCGAACAGGCTGTAAAAATTGGAGGTAAAATTATCCAGGGAATGTCTCTGTTTTCAACAATGGACTAAGTCAGAAATGGCCGGGGTGGACCATCAGTGCTTCCCTCTAACAAGCACCCAATAGCAAAAAAAAAAAAAAAAAAAAACACCAAAAAACAAAACAAACAAACAAAAAAAAAAAAAAACAGGAAAAGGCAAAACTACTCTATCCTGCACTCCCCTGGCCTCCACTCTCTCAAGGGCTGTGTCCTTCAGAGGACTCCTGGGGTCCCAGGAATGAGCACCTCTAACCCAGAGCATCAGGTTCAAACTTCGCAGGCAAACTTCAGTAACATGTCGTTCCCTGCCCTGAATTCATCGTCCCAGGATGGTTCCAGCATCATTTCCCTGCCATGCCTCTCCAAGCTCCTACTCTGCAAGCCCCATTTTATCCCCACATGGCTTCCCCTCCGTCTGAGCCAACAAAGCATGGTTCGTTCTCATTGATCCGGCACACACGTGCTCTCCCTCCTCGCGATACTTACCTTTGTCCCTGCTCCTTGACCCACGCATTTATACTATTATTTTTAGGCACTGAACTGCACAGTTTACTTCACTGTCTTCATTTCTAACATTTTAAAGAATAAGGTCACTTCTTACTCCTCTTGGCAAGCCTGACTCATGCCAGTGTGAGGCACCTAATAGGTGTTCAATGAACTTGATAGATACTGTGAGTTTCTTTCCTTTTTTTTCTTTTTTTTGGGAGAGGTTTTTGCTATAGGGCGTTTGTGCTTGCCAGAAAGAGAGAAACAAAGAAACAGAAAGTGAGAAATCACCCCCCAAGGGGTATGGCCACGCCGCAATCCCTTCTCCTCCATTCTCCTCTCGGGATCTTGGACACGTATGCATGTTTAAGCACCGGGTCCGGGACTTGAACCATGGTCGACTACATAGGAGTTCAGCAACATAGCCATTACACCAACTGGTCCCGATATTGTGAGTTTTTTAATGGTACAATTAACCCTTGATTATGCTCATGTTGTAATCAGGTAAAGCTCTGCACCAACCTAGGTGAGCATGTGTTGTGTGCGCACACGAGTGCACACAGGTGTAAGCTAGACGCTAACAGAGAAGCAGAATGAAGGACCTGGGCAGGGTTAGGGCATGAAGCTCAATGTCTAACGGAATGAAACATCTTCCGATTTCCCCTTTTTTACTGTTGAGAAATAGCAGCAACTTACATATAGAAGACAGGACTTCCAGAATAAGTCTAGAAAGTCTAGAAATAAGAGGAAAATGTTTCTTTTTATTCCCATTTCAATATAATCTGTAAATGGCATCCTTTAAAAACAGAGTATCTGGGCTGACCACAGCCCAAGCACCGACTACTTCTCTATCCTGAATTGTCGTGCTTAGTAATAAAACCTGAGTTATCTCCGATAAGGTGGACTTAGTGAACCGATCCTTTCTCGTTTGCAGGTAGCACTTCTGGTTGCAAATGAATTTTGGGAACAAGGGGACCTGGAGAGAACAGTGCTGCAGCAACAGCCGATTGTAAAGACCTGACATGCAGATGCATTGCTTGTTGAAAATTACTGGTACAGTCTCTTTTGCTCACTAAATCTTAGAAAAATGATCTTTACAAGATTTCTTTCTCTTTCTAGCCTATGATGGACAGAAATAAAAGAGATGAACTACCTAAACTTCAAGTTGGATTTATTGATTTTGTTTGTACTTTTGTATATAAGGTAAGTCAATGAATCATTTGAATGAAAGACATAATCACTTGGGTGAGAATTTTTTCTTTCTTTTGGAGCGGTTTTTGCTATAGGGCGTGTGCACTCACCAGAAAGACAGTGAGACAGAGAGAGACAGAAAGTGAGAAATCAACCCCCAGGGGGATGGCCACACCATAATCCCTTCCCCTCCATTCTCCTCTTGGGATCTTGGGCACACACGCACACACATCCAATGTGAGTTTAAGTCACCCAGTCTGGGACTCGAACCACAGTCAACTACATGGGAGTCCAGCAGCGTAGCCATTATACCAACTGCTGGTCCCAGAGAATTTTTTCTAATTGTAACCAAAATAAAAATCCTCCAAATGGAAAACCATTGCAGTGCTAAGTTTACCCTCATCTCATTCAGTGGTGGAATGAAAGCCTTTGTCAGCCTCAAAGGCCCTGAGCTAAGCTCACCGCTGTCCCCCTGAGCATCCTGGCAATTTCTTATGGCTCTTTCTTGGCCTAAGGAAAAAACCTGACAACCAACTACGTAATTTAAGTCGTTTTTGACATACCATTTCTCTAGGAGTTCTCACGGTTTCACAAAGAAATCACACCTATGCTGAGTGGTCTCCAGAATAACAGAGTGGAGTGGAAATCGCTAGCTGATGAGTACGATGAGAAGATGAAGAAAATTGAAGAGGAGATGAAAAAGCAGGAGGAAGGGAACGCGGCCGAAAAAGGTAAGATGGAATCTGCCCTGGGTAAAGTGGCCAGAGGTTGGGCTGCACTCCCTGTCATGTGACAAAGGCAGGGAAAGTGAATGTAAACAGGAAACCTGCTTTACTGGGGCAGACTAATTCCTCCACACCAGATCTGATGGTAACTCCATGTAGAACTGACTGGTCCAGTTGAACTAAAGGTTGGAGCCAGGTTTCTTCATCCTTCCAGATGGTGGCTCCTTAGGCAACACTGGAGAAGCCTAGGTTTTGGGAAATAATATGAAAACTATAGGATCTGTGGGTCAGGGAGGGGTGAAAGAGCAGTTTCAGTCCTGATTATTATGCACTAGCCGACTTTGGGCAACTTGCTTGACCTGAGCTTAATATTCTTTTTCTACGAGAAGGTTTTACAGATCTGCGACTCACCCAGTGTGTAAGATAAAGCTGGTCAACTGAATGGGGTGACTTGGAGTATACTCCAGGACTTTTCTGTCCCCTACCTATTTCCACAGGCTGTGATGTTTTCCTAAAGTCACTCTATCAGGTTTAACATCATTTGCAAAAAGCCTCTGTTAAACTGCTTAAGATCAACAATTTTCATCACATGACCCAAATGTCGTCTTGAAAGTGGAGTACTAGTTCTTAGCTCTGTGAAGAATTCTTATTAACAAAGGGATCATCTCTACGTGGGAAGGCCTTGAGAGCAGACACGCTTTCTAGGTGGTTCCACTGTGTTTAGTGGAATTTTAAACTATTTATAGAGGGAGAAGGTATGTAAGTTAAGGATGTCCTTCAGCAGATTAAAAATGACTCCTTGCTATCTATTCACTTGTGAATTTACTGGGTTTTTATTCTGCACAAGACCTGGAGTTAGGCAGGCCCTGGGGAAAGATGGGGCCTTTATCTTGAAGAGGTTACCAGCTGGTCGGGGACTAGAAAAGCAATCCACGCACAGATGATGCCTGTGAGTCAGAGAAAGCAGGTGTGTGCCGGGGTCAGGGGAAGGCTCTCCTGAAGCAGCTTACACTAACGTCTCAAGACGGTAAGCTTGGGCTGACCCCTGTGGCGGGGGGGAGGGAAAGAGCAGAACGCACAAAGGTACTGAAGTGAGAATTAGCTCAGTGCAACTGAAGAACTTACAAGCTAGTGGAGCTGGAGTCTAGCGCATAGGCAGAGCAGAGGAGCAGACAAGGCTGGTGGTCTAGGCAGCTAGCGGACAGCGCCCAGCACCAGGCCTCAGAGACCTCGCAAAGGCAAAGGACTTCGTAGTCTCCCGTGGTCATTAGAGGATTTAAACAGGAAAGTGGGAAGATCCGATTTGCGCTTCAAAAAGGTTTTTATTGAGCAAGTGAAAAGTGTGGCCATTCTTAGTACTATTAAACTCAGCCTTTATTTCAGTTTTATGATGGAGAGACTATTAGGTCCTTGAAGAGGCTCCAGACATTTCCTTTTAATTGCTATTTGGTATGGATTTTCCATACTTTACTAGCCTGAACATTCTCTGAATTTTTTCCTATTACACCAAGAAGTCTTGTGGACTATGAGCATTATTTAGCATCCCGACATCAAACCTGTCTGAAGCTCAGATTCCCAGATTAGTGTCTCGGGGAGAAAATGCAAATGTTCCCTGACTAACCACTAACTGGGTTCTGTTCTTTAAATGGGCCAATTCTGAATATGAGTCCAACCTTTTCAATGATCAGGCCCTTAGTTCTTGCTCTAGGTTAAAGTGACTAAGTAGGCTATTCAGTCACAGTACTATCCCTAGTGTTAGAACAAAAGCCTCTCCCCACTGCCTCGTAACACTGCTGTTCTTCTCAATAGCTGCCGGAGACGCAGGTGCTGCTGCTGCCGCTGATGACAAAAAGTCCAAAACGTGTCTAATGTTGTGACAGAATCCAACTGGCCTGAATGTCAATGCCATTCTACTTTCAAAGAATGAAAAACACTCAAAAGAACTTAAGCAAACCATCAAGTAACAGAGTAAGAGGATTTCCAGAAAAACTGTCTTATGATTATCGAGAAAATATATATTACTAGCCTGAAAACCCTGAGGGTAAAATAAAGTTCAACAAAAGTGTAAAATAAGACAAAAATAGGTGTATTTTTGGTGCCAATTTATTTTAAATTAAAAAAAATGCAATACTGACATTAGTCACAAATTCTTTTTTAAATAGTTATTAATTGCACGATTTATTTGCTGAGACTGCCATTACAAAGTACCACACACTAGATGGTTTAAAATAAGAGAAACTCATTTCCTCTCAGTTCCGAGGCCTCGGTTCATGATTGAGGTGTCAGCAGGGTTGGTTTCCCATAGGCCTTCTCTACTGGGTTTGTAAATAGGCAACCCATTTCCTCCCCACCCCCTTGCAGAGGGACTTTCTGGGAGTGTCTGTCCTAATCTCCCTTTGTAAGGACACCCGGGGTTCTGGATTAGAGCCCACCCATGTGACCTCATGTTAATCTTAATGACCTCCTTCACCGCTCTCTGTCTCCAAATAGTCACATTCCAAAGGACTAGGGTTTAGGACTTCAACATACAATGTATCCTATCTGGGGTTGAGACCATACTATTCATAACTGATTTTATCATCACATCTCAGTGCAAGAGTAAATGCAGAATAGAAAATATAATGTACATAAACACACAAAAAAAGTAAAAAGGATGTCAAATGTTACTCCATCTGAAATGCTTATCATCAAAGACCTCTATTTTCACCCTTGATAATAGAATAATTAAGACCACATCATTTTTTTGTGTTTGTTTTTAAACTGTATTGCTAGAGGGTGCATGAAGAAAGAGAGAAGAGAAAGTGAGAAATCACCCTCAGGGGATGGTTACACTGCAATCCCTTCTCCAGTCTCCTTGAGATTTTGGGTATGCATACGTGTGTGTGTGTGTGTGTGTGTGTGTGTGTGTGTATGATTTTTCAAGCTGCCAGATCCAGGACTCAAACCATTCAGTCAGCCATGTAGGATCCAATGCCTTAGCCTCCACGCCACCCGCTAGCCCAAGACCACACCATTTCTGTCCATCTATAAAAACTATATCTTTGTCCTATATCCCTCCTTTGGAGTTTGAAATAAATTATTTTGTTGTGTGAAACTATGAATTACTTTTAACAATCAAAACTATTCTCATGGAAAGAATGATCAATTTATAAGTCACTAATTGGATAATCGTAAAGCAGGTAAATCAGCTAATAAATATGCATTATTAAGAAGCATGTAATTTGATTATGTAAGAACTTCATTATCAAAAGCGGTTTAGAATGACTTCAACGGAGATTACTTTAAGAAAATAACTAATGGAACTGTCTACCAGTCATTCTAAATATTAAACTGGGGCCAGCCCATGACCTGGTGGTTAATGCAGTTAGATTTCACATGGCTAACTGCATGGTTCAAGTCCCAGACCCTGCATCTTGAGAATATGATGGCTGTGTATGCGTGTGTGCCCAAAATCCTGAAAGGGAGAAAAGATGGAGGAGAAGGGATTATGGCATAACATGCTCCATGGGGGTACTTTCTTGCTTTCCCTTTTTCTCTCTCCCTCCACCTCCCCTGCGAATGATGGGCCCTCTGGCAATTTATTTTTAAGTAAAAATTAAATTGTTAGGAGAAATTAAGAATAATCACCTAGTGTGTGTCTATCTGGATAGCAGAGAAATTTAAGATTTCTTCTTTTACTTATCCATAATCATAGTAACAGTTATGCTATTTTGCCATAGATTTTGTCAAAATACACCTCAATTATAATTGAAGATTTAAGAACTTCAAATGTATCTTGTATACAAGATAATGTTCAAGTTTCAAATGTATCTTGTATACAAGATAATGTTCAAGTTTAAGCAGCCAAAAAATAAATCACCATTTACTGTATTTTATAAGTTAGGTACTTAGAATCATTGGAATGTCAGGTTAGAGGAGGGATTTCCGTCTGTCTGCTTTGTTCACAACAGCCTTGGTACCAGTGCCTGGTCAAAGGTAGGCACCCACAGTGGGCATGAACGAATATATTTATTTAAGTCACGGTTAGGACAGGCAGGTCCTCGTGAGGGATGACGGAGTCACACGCACACTCGAATGACTGCTGCTCACTGAGGTATCACCCTGAGCGAGTCAGTCATGTGCTCCCTCAGTGCCAGCGTTTAATTACACCAATCTGAAACTCTACCTCTAGGGTAACGACTGTCTAAAAACCCACCTAAGAAACTCTGTTCCCCTAGCCTTATGTAATCTGGGATCCCCAAAAATCACTTAGCTAAAACAACTTCCCCTCCTCGTCACTAAAACAGCATTATGGTCAAAGAAATGCTACCCCGGAAGGTGTGTGGAAGGTAGAAGGTGTGAGAAGGTGTTGCTTCACGTGGGCTGGACAGCTGTGGGAGGGACTGAACTATTACACTCACCTTCGAGGACTTTTCAAGACTCCTTAAACATGTAACTTCCATTATCAGCCAGGCGTATGAATGGGTTAAGTGCTGTGATTTTTATATAATGACCTCAAATTATAAATGAACTTGATGTCATAAACCATGCGTGTGAGATCAAATACATAGATTTTAAAAATAGTCTTCCTACTTGTTATTTTGCAAGAATTTTATCTTCTAAAAACTACTAAACTAGTAATATTTTTAGCCTAAGGTTGTCGAATTACATATATTCTGCTACATATATCAATTTTGCTGCTGGACACTTCAAACACTTTTTCCTCAGAAATCGAGATTCCTTTTTATTCTCTATAAACAGATTTAAAAAACAAAACACTTTTTTTCAGTAACTGAGAGGACTGTCACACAATGTTTAACAACAGACCCCAAACTGATCTGCTGTTTCCTGAGAGTTCAGAAAGGGTTGCATAATTAATTCCTAGACAGTTCCTTCAGGGCAACACTGAGTACAGAGCTTCATATGTAACAGGCCTGACGAGCACTTGTGGAATTAATGAATAACAACTGTTTAATCAAAGAAAAATCTCAGGTCAGGCTTGGTGGTTAAGGCAGCTGGATCCCACGTACCCAACCACATAGTTTGAGTCCTGAACACGGTGATTTGATAAACATGCCAGGCATGTGTGCTTGAAAGCCCAAAATTCAAAAAGAAGGAAGAGAGAGAGAAGGGACTGAGGCAGGACCATTCCCCATAGTGGGATGCTTTCTCACTTTCCCTCCCTCTCTCTGTCTCCTTCTCTCTCTGGTGAGCACACATGCTCTCTGACAAACTTAAAAAGAAAAAATTTCTCAGATACTACCAACTTTAAAAAAAGACACTAAATTACTGTACTTATTTTGCAGTTTATTGCCAATGATTCCATGTTTAAATGTCATTTAAAATAGTATATCTTCAATAAAATAACTGATATGTTAAGATAATTTTCTACATGTCCTATCCCTTATTAAGAATCTTCTTGGGACCAGCAGTTGGCATAATGGCTATGTTGCTGGACTCCCATGTAGTCGACCGCGGTTCGAGTCCCGGACCTGGCAGCTTAAACTCACGCCGGGTGCGTGTGCGTGCCTGCCCAGGATCCCGAGAGGAGAATGGAGAAGGGACTGCGGTGTTGTCATCCCTCCTGGGGGGTGATTTCTTGCTTTCTGTCTCTCTGTCTCTGTGTTTTTCTGGCCAGCACAGGTGTCCTATAGCAAAAATCTCTCTCAAAAAAAAAAAGGACTCTTCTTTATTCATCTATTTACTCTTTATAATAAGGTAGGTCTTTAAGAAATCAATAAATACTTCTGAAATTTTGATTTTTGAACAATTGAAACATATGAACCTTCTCTACAAAAACCTACATAGACACAGAAGTCTACAAGAGAGATTCTAGAAAGGTCTGAATCTCCTGAAGCTCAGGAAGTCACACTTACAATATACCGCTGCAAACACCAATATTCGTGTTTTCATGAGCACATCTGAAACAACTCTAGGCACACAGCATTAGTCAGTTAATTATTTTATTGTATAATCTCTGGTGGGAAGTCAATTTTGTGAACACATCCACTGTTTTTGACTACTGGGACCTCATGGGCTCCCTGTGGGAGTAATTGACTTTTAGTAACTTAACTGCAGACTAGAAAGTCACATTTGATAGTAACAAATGGCATGTCAGAAGGAAGCAAAAGACAAAAAACAAAAACAAAAAACAAAGGCAGCCTGAAATAGGTGGGAATGGGAAAGCAGGTGCTTATGAGAAGGTGCCGGAATACCAAAGGGAAGGGAAAAGGCTGAAGACCTACTTCATCTACTTTGCCATTTTTGTGAGATCCCTATAATCCAAGTAATTTGAAATAATTCAGGCAAGAGAAAATAAATACAAATCCATTTTTTTAAAAAAACACTACAGGGTCCAACAGGGGGTGTGGCGGTTAAGGTGCTCAATTCCCACATAGCTGACTACAGCTCGAGTCCCAGACCTGGCAACTTAAAAATCACACCAGGTGCAGGTGCATGTGCATGCATGCTCAAAATCTTGAGAAAGAACAGAGGAGAAAGGATTGCAGTATGGCCATCCCCCATGGGGGGTGATTTCTCACTTTCTCTCTCCCTGTCTCTCTCTGTCTCACTCTGGCAAGTGCATACCCCATATGGCAAAAATCAAACCAAACAAAAACAAAACAAAAATAAGTAGAGCAATTTGACCCACATGGCAAAGGTCCTGGGTTCATGTCCCAGGACCTCACTGAGCATGTGGGGTGGGGGCTGAATTGCGGGGTAAAAACCCTGTTGGAGTTGCTTACCTCTCTTGTTCTCTCTCTCATGAGATAAATAAGTGAATAAGCATTAATTTTTTTTCAAAAAGGAAAAGAACTAATGAATTTATAAAGCATCCAACATCCTGAGAATAGCTCCGTTTTTATTCCCAAAGACAAACCACTGAAGTTGTAACTCACATATAAAACTTTATGAAGTTTCAAAACGTACTCTCACATTAAGGAATGTAGGCTCCTCTCTTCTGTCTCACAGAAACAAATCCTGAAAATACTCATCAAATTCTTCTTCCCTAGTTAAAAGAAAACATATACATAGTGATTAAAATTATGGAGTAAAAAAATTACTAAGTGATACATGATGAGATTAATACACAAAATAATTCAGCATATTCACTGAGCCTTCTATATGTTAATGTATTTCCAGTATTCACCTAACGGATAATTCTTAGTTTCTAGAATAATCACAACAATATTGACTGATTAAAATGGAAACATTTCATATGTTAGCACCTCTCCCTAAATGTAGACCCTAGGATTTTGCTTCCAAGTACTTTGTAAAATGTCATTGTCTCACTCTCTTTCTTTTTTTCAGTTCACTTTATACTATCTCTGTTTAGTCTCATTTCAAACTAAAGCCTACTCAAGAAAGGAATAAAAAATAAACGACCTTTAAAGGAAAACACAAACCTTACTCCCAGGAATGGAGAAAATCTGCTTGGGCTATAATATTTTTATTACTCTGAGTATTGTAAATGTGTATTTGGAGCAGTAAAGATGATTTCTAAACAAAGAATAGACTGTGGAAGGACAAATTAGATTATAATGCATCAAAGTGCTATGAAAACTGCAGTGATAGGAGCCAGAAACAGTGCAAACGCGGAGGATTTCAGGTGAGGCAGTGCTCAATCCCGGATCTGTACTTATCCCTGGCTGTGTGAGCAAGGTACTAAGCTTTTCCCAACTCACTTTTCTCATGTGTAAAATGAAGATAATTACAGTTTCTCAGAGACCTGCGAGGATGAAATGAATGCGCATTGCTTTTCATCCTTTTGGGAACAGGGAATCAAGCTGGATATTAAAAATTAGCCTACCAGTCTCTTTAGAAAATGTTCTTTCAGGCCAGAGAGTCAAAATAGGACTCAGTCATTTGATTTTAAATAATTGAAAATGTCATCCCAACCATGTTCAACTTTAAAGAAAAAAATTAATTACAGAATCAAAGTTGATTAAGGAATATCTACAATTTGGTATTCCCCATGCTACCAGTTTTTCTAGCCCAACAGTAAAATGCGGTAAGATTTTTAAAAAATATAGTAAAAACTTAAATATATATAATTGGTTGAATCCCTGTATGGACTTTATCAATATCAAAAGAGTTGAATGCATAAAGAATTTTGTTTCATGAAACCTTCTCTCATATAATTTATTCAGGCAGCCTTCATGCCTAAAACGGTAAACTGACTCTAAGAGCTACTGTGTCATTCCCAGCTATGAAGCTCTTCAAGGAGAAGTGACCCATACATGATTGAGACTTTAAATTAATAGCTTTTTAATAATCTGATCAATAATAACCATACTTTGAGAATTTTTCATTTGGCTGGGAAAAAAAGGTTAAAGTCATGAAAAAAGAGAAAAAGTAACCTTGTTTTAAAATCTCTTAGCATCATGCCTGAATTCCATTACACTGAGAATATATCATTTGCAGAATGTTTTAGTGAGTTTACATTAATGAATTATAGTTGATTCTACAAGTTTCTTTCTATTACGAACCAATCTGACAAGGGACCGACAAAATGGAACTGAAATTTACTGGACTGACTCAGTATATTTGTAGCTATTTTAACAGTTGCTTTTTTTTTTAAAACCTTCTTCACTTAATCTTCACAATAAAATCTAGGTTATCACCCCATCCTTTTTAACAGGTAAAGTTCGAGTGGGAAACATCCCAGCAAAATGACAAGGGCCAGGAACATCCCAGCCCATGTCAGGCACCACTTCTTTACCGACACAGAGCAGAGGAGGAGTGCACTGCGCTGCCTGTCTCAGGGTGAAGAGGGTCCTGGCAGGGACATTTCTATTCCTGTACAAATGTTCCCAGGGCTCCTTTGTGTGAGTTTATGACCATCACAATGTCACGAACTAGGCTACTCTGCAGCTGACGAAAGGCCTCTCTGAGGGAATCTAAGCAAGGACTAGAGGGTCATCTGTTAGGATGAGACTTATTCGCCACATTGGCTGATCATGGCCACAAACGATGTCTGAGAACAAACTCTCATCTCACCAGGCTAGGAAGTCCTTGGCATTAAATAGACACGATGTTCAATTTTCTCATGAACTATTATTAAAAATAGCTATGACCATAGTTTTGTAAATCGATTTTTAAAGGGTATATATTACCTATTAATATGAGTACTTACTGTGATTTTTCATCTGTCTCTGGGAGTGGACCTTTCCAAAGTTCAGATTCTGAAGCACTTTCTTCATCATCAGAGTTTCCTACTCATTTAAAAGAGATTTATTTACATGTATTATATTCAGACACTTTTTGAACTGCTCACCAATGCAATTAAATTAACTTTGGATTTAACTACAATTTAGCTTCAACTTTTATGGCACTCTGAAAATTTAATTCACTCTCCAAAAGATACAATAAAGTCTTTTAAAAATAAATAAAAACACTAAAAGATAGCAAAGAGTCTCAGCACACCAACTGAGATTTAAAGCCTCATGAAAAACTTCTCTAAGTTACAATGACCTAAGGTATCAACTCCAACGATAACTTTCACAAGGGAATTATTTCTTCCACTCTCATTGTCTCAGTTTCTTCTTTTTCTTGGTCATATAAAAGATGAACAAGTTAAGATTTTTGTAGAGTATATTTAAACTAGGGTGAATACCTCAGGAACTGAATACCTCAAGAACTGACCTAGTATGAAAGACCAGCTAAATTATTGAAAAAAAAAAAAAAAAGTCTGTCAGACATTTTTTTTTTTTTTTTTTTTTTTGGAGAGGTTTTTCGCTATAGGGCGCGTGCGCTCGCCAGACAGACAGAGAGAGACATAGAGACAGAAAGCGAGAAATCACCCCCCAGGGGGGATGGTCACGCCGCAATCCCCTCTCCTCCATTCTCCTCTCGGGATCTTGGGCACGCACGCACACGCGCCCGGCGTGAGTTGTAAGCCACCGGGTCCGAGACGCGAACCGCGGTCGACTACGTGGGAGTCCAGCGACATAGCCATTACACTAACTGCTGGTTCCCTGTCAGACATTTTTAAAAATTATCACAGATGGGGCCAGCAGGTGACATGGTGGTTAAGGCTCTGGATTCCCACATGTCTGATTGTGGTTGGAGTCCTGGACCTGGCAGCTTGCTTTCTCACTTTCCCCTTCTCTCTGTGTGTCTCCTGGTCAAATTTAAAATTAATGATAATAAATAAACTAAAATAAATAATTGTTTTAAAAAACTATTGCTTATTACAATAGTTAAGCTTTTAGTGAAAAACAAACAAACAAACAGACATTCTCATACATTTTTGGAAATGAAAATTCTATAAACCTTTTTCTTGAGGAAAATCCGGCAATAGAGATTAGTTTAAAAGACATACCCTTTGACCAGCGATGCTGCTTTTAGGAATTCGATTATTTGTTAGAATAAATAAGTACCTCTGATATATATGTAAAACGATGTATACTGTATATCAAAGACAATAAAAGAAAATAAACTAAATCTCCACCAGTTAGGGATTAAGGGTTGGCTAAATCAATATTGTAGCTTTTTTTTTTTTTCTTTTTTAGAGAGATTTTTGCTAGAGGGTACATGTGCTCACCAGAGAGACAGAAAGCAAGAAATCACCCCCCCCCCCCCCCAGGGGGAAGGACCGTGCATCAATTCCTTTTCCTCCATTCCCCTCTTGGGATCTTAAACACGCATGCACACATGCCTGGCTTGAGTTTTAAGCCATCAGGTCCAGGACTCAAACTGCAGTCAACTATGTGGGAGTCCAGCAACATAACCATTATGCCATTTTATATATATATTATATATATATATATGTTATATACATACATATGAATGTATGTATATTTAAAATTGATCATACGTTTGTAAGGACTGATCTAACTTAAGTGTTTATATTATCCATGAGCCTGGGATAGTTTTACTTTCTACTTTAAATATTCCTAAGTTGTTTGTATTTTACACAATGAGCATGGACTACCTTCCAAATCAGTAAAAACAAAGAAATAAAGACACTTTCACTTCGAAAATATAACAAAATAGGCATGTTTCAAATAATCACCTTAAATTAATGAACTAAAAATTATGAAGTACTGAAAAATGTATTATCAGGTAATAAAATTACATTCTAAAAAGGAATTACATTGGCAAACAATTTGTCCCCAATAACGACCATTGGTCTAAAATATAACTGACACAAATTTGGCCTGTCAATACAAAATGGCCCTGGATAAACACAGGACAAAAATAAAACAGCACTGATTTGCCACAGTAGTTCCACCTGTTGGACTTTGATCCTAAAATCAACATGTGTTTCTGAACTTTGGTCCTACATGAATTTATTCTAACATCAATTCTAACAAAAATGGCAAAAAGGGGAGAGGAGTATTTTGGATTTCTAATGACCTACATACAGATAAACATAACATTGTCAAGTCTTGAGAACAAGGTTCCAGCTCAATGACAACTATCACTGGAATTGCCAGAGTCCCAAATTGATAATGTGAGAAGAATAAAAGCCCTCTATTATTTTTATGAGATAAAGGAAACATGGAAAAACTAATTAGGCCTAATAAAGTTATCACCATGGTGTTACTCTATTAATGATGTCAGAGAACAAAACCCACAAGGTCTTTAAAAGCAGGCAGCTAATTTCATAAGGCCTTACAACCACCTGTTGCTTGTTCCCAACCAGAAGTACCTTCCCAGGCTAGCTTTCTTTCCCGAGTTTTCTGATGCCAGATAATCCAATTTTTTAAAAAGTCAAATCAGTTGAGAATAACATTCTCTTTTGGAAGTACCCACTGAAAAAGTGGCCACACGTCCTTAGCAAATCAAGTCTCCAAAGAAAATGAGATGACCTCTAAGATCCCCTACCACCCTTTCCATCTGTAAGAGCTTAGTTGCCAGAGGCTGACGGTCACAACGAAGCGTTGCTATGATAAATGGTGCAGAGTGGAAGAGGTGTTGCATCAGTGTCAAATCTACACAGCAATTTTTGTCAAATGGTGATGAGAAATTAAGTCACTAAGTCTGAGTTAGAAGGGGAACCTGGAGGTCTCTTAGCCCAACCCTTAGGCGATACTGTCTCTGCAACACCTCTGACGACAAGTGCCTTCCAGTCTCTGCCTGAGCACTCACTGCTTCCCAAGGCAGCCCATGGCCCCACTCCTCTTGTCAGTCAGTTCTAAGTGATAAATTTTTCCTTAAATAAAGGCAAAAATCTGTTCAGGCAATTTTTAACCAGAGACTCTAGTTCTGCCAACCAGAGTCACCAAAAATAAGTCTCCTACATAGTAGCAGCCTCGCAAGCGTCTGTAGTTTCCAGGGCCACCTCCTCCTCTTCCCTCCCATCCCTTCACGGTCCTCCAAGCTGCATGTCTGCAGACCCCTAATATTCTCTCCGTGACACAATTTCAAGTTCTCTCAACACCTCAGCTGTTCTCTTCTTGATCTCAGGTTTTCAAGGTGCCCTTTGGAGTGTGCTGCCTCAGACTGTGAACGACTTTTCCCGTACACTCTGAATAAGGAAAACAGGTCTACAGTCATGGTTCCCATGAATATTTTATGATACCTATCAACTTGTTCTGCTGAAGAACTGGCAAATGTCTCTGATAATCATAACAAATGAACAGGCCAGACTTTTTAGACTTAACTTTTTATCTAATCAAGCCTAGAGAATAAACACAAAGTCTCTCTAATATCTGATATTTTTCTTTTCTCTGATGTAACAATAATAGCTACATGTTATCAAGGACTTAATTTGTGTCAGGAACATACTTTACATGGATGCTTTCTCATCTGATAATAATCCAAAGTAGGGACTCTCTATACCCATTTTATAGACAGAAATGAGACACAGATCAAATCAGCTAATATGGGTTTGTATACTGTATTTGCCAAAATTGGAGTACAAAGAGACTTTGATTCACCAATGAATAGTTATTGGTGATATGGGTAAGAGGCCATAGGTTTTAGAATTATAAACTTATGTTTAATCCTAGCTCTGCCATGAACTATTTGACCTAGGACAATTTATTTAAATTCTCTGATTCTTAGATTGATTTATTGTACAGCATGGTGCCTATAAGTAACAATACTGTATTATTTACTTAATATTTGCTAAGAGGCTAGCAAATCATCAAGTCGTATACTGTAAAAATATAAGATGTTTTAAATTGGGCTTCTTCGTTTAAAAAATCCTCTGGGTCTCAGTTTCTCACCTACAAAATGGGGACACTCTGGCCATCATCAGGTTAAATGAGATAACACATCTACCACACTTGCCATTGTGGCTAAGAGTGGGCACACAACCAACCAACTGGAAATTCTCCCCTGTAGAAACTGAGTTTTTCTGATTTGGTTCTGATTTTTTTATCTGGTTTTAATAATCCTTAGTTTAAATGATGATTTAACTGAATATTATCCCAACGGAAATAAAAGACAAAAATAGTGAAATCTGAGGTCTGAAATTCCAAGACCATCTGAGATAGACCACGGGCCACCTGAGAAGGTGTCTGTGGCGAGCACACAGGTATGTGTCTCCTGCTTGCTGTAGTAGATGGTTTTCTGGCTGCTGAGCAGAGAGCAGGGCACCCTGAGGTGGAGAACCTGTGTTTTACAGCCCCGTGTAAGCTAGAGGTTCTTCAGATTGAGTACAGTATTTTCCCAATATACAGTATAGCAGTTTGGCCTAGCTGAGGTAAAAGAGGAGGGTTATTTCTGGAAGGTGGGAGAGGATTCAGAGAGCGGGGGCAAAGGACAGAGGGAGGGAGAAGGAAAGGAGAGGAAATGAAAGCATGGCTCTAAATCAGAGAGGCAAGACCCTGCCCCACCTTATCTTTTTTTTAAGTTTGCTATATAGGGTGTGTGTACTCACTGGAGAGAGAGAGTCGGGGAAGGAAGTGAGAAATAAATCCCCAGGGGGATGGCTACACCACAATCCCTTCTCCTTCATTCACCTCTCAGAATTTTGGGCACATGCACATGTACCCAGTGTGTTTTTCAAGGCCCCTGGACAGGATTTGAACCATGAACTCAGTCATATGGGATCCAGTCCCTTAACCTCCACACCACCTGCAGGCCCCTCCAAAAATATTTTTTAATATTAAAAAATTAGGATTGGAAATGGGGAATTTTTTCCATGTTGAACAAAAGCATTCACACCTCTCATTGTTAGAAATGGATGAAAACAAAAAGAAACTTTCCTGCTTTAGTCTGTGTATATTTTGTTTCAGCATCCCATTGATCTACTATTTCACCCCAAGACAGCATTAGTCCATCAGTCCCATCCCTGCTGTATTCTAGAAACTGTCGCTACACTTTACCACATTTGGGAAAAGTTCCTGAAAGATTCACATAGAGAAGACATTTTTTTTTTTTTTTTTGAGAGGTTTTTTCGCTATAGGGCACGTGTGCTCGCCAGACAGACAGAGAGAGATAGAGAGACAGAAAGTGAGAAATCACCCCCCGGGGGGATGGTCACGCTGCAATCCCTTCTCCTCTATTCTCCTCTCGGGATCTTGGGCACGCACGCACACACGCCCGGCGTGAGTTTTAAGCCACCGGGTCCGGGACGCGAACCGCGGTCGACTACGTGGGAGTCCAGCGACATAGCCATTATGCTAACTGCTGGTTCTCAAGAGGATATTTTGAATACACTGAAAACAAAGTTGGTACAAGCAAAATAACTTATAAGGAACATGCTGTATTCCTCAAGGAACATCTCCACTGACACTCCTCTCCCCATTAAATTCTTAAATAGCAAATAGATGAAAATTTCTATTTTTCTCGGTATAAACTTTCTGATTATTGAGCACTTAAAATCTTTCCACAGGAGTTATACTAAAACACTAATAACGTTTATATTTGAGTGGTGAGATTTAAAACAATTATCAATTCTTCTTCCTGAGTTTGCCACCATAAATACTGATTACTTTAAAATCAGGAAAAAATTTTAATTCTTAAGTGTATAAACCACCAAATAAGTCTAGAAGTCTCAATTTCTAAATATCTGTTAAGTAAGTCTAGATATTATAAAATAAATTATTTTTGCTATCGCACTACATTTCATCATTAGAACCTCGCCTACACATTAAGAACTCAACACTGCATCACTGTTGAAACTGGAAGCTCTGTTTGTTGTATCATGGACAGTAAACCCTTTCATGAGTTTCATAGGAGATTCTTCTCCCAAAATTTCCCTGAAAAACTGAACTCCCTCTTTGTTGCCTTTATTACCTCACAGGTACAAAAGACAATTACAGTCCACTGTAGTCTGGCTGCTAGGAGGAATGGATTTGCGATCTGCTGCTACAATGACATTCACTTGTCAGTGTGCCCTCTAGCTTTATGTTGCTCTTCTACCTAATCTTTCCATTATTCTGATTTTTTAACCTAAAAAATATTATTCAGTTATATATATTATTATAAGTATTGTGAATACTTTTGGGAACACTGCAGGGGGAAAAAGTGGAATTTGCAGCAAATAGCCAATGAAATCCAATCTGTTTGAGCAAAATTGGTGAAAACCATAGGACAAATTTAAAGGCTAACCAGCAACAACTAGCTGCCAAAATTTTCCTTTCCAAACACAAATACATACTTCATCAATCAAAATCACCAAATAACAGAGATCACTCAGTCTTATGCAAATAAACATTCCTTAAATCTTAACCCACCCCCCATTCGTTTCCTATTCTAACCTCACCCCTCTATTTCTCTTCCTTTATACCTTACAATGTGAAATTGAAATACGTATCTATTGTATTTACTGGGGAAAAAATGTAAATATTCTCTATCCTTAAAATAAGCTTTAAAATTTTCTTAACTGGAGAATAAATCATACACTTTTGGTCTTTTTTCTTTTTTTATGCTTTGCCTTTCTTAAGATGATCAGATAGTTTTTTTTTTTTAAGTTTGTTAATATGGTATATGTCATTAATTTTTTTTCTATTTTCTTATTGTAGTAAAACACATATGACAAAATTTGCCATTGTAACCATTTTTAAGTATCTGGTTCAGTATTAAAAACACTCAGTATTGTGCAACCATCACCAAGATCCATCTCCATAAATCTTATTATCTTTATAACTCCATAACTCTTTTTATCGTGGAAACCCATTTAACATTAATGATTTATTTCCCCTAACTCCTGGCTTGGGCAACCAACATTCAACTTTCTGTCTCTATAATTTGGATAGCTCTAAGTACTTCATTTAAGTGGAATTACACAGTAGTTGACTCTTTTGTGACTGGCCTGATTCACTTTGCACAGTGTCAAGATTGGCAAGCAGTGGATGTCAGAATTTACTTCCTTTCTAAGGCTGGATAATATCCCATTGTATGTACGTACCACAGTTTTCTTATGCATTTGCTAGTCAATGAACACTTGAGTAGCTTCTGCATTTTGGCTATTGTGAATAATACTGCTGTGAACATCAGTGTACAAATATCTCTTTCAATTTTTGGAGAATACACCCAAAAGTAGAATCGCTGCATCACACAGTATTTCCATTTTCAAAATGTTAAGAAACAGCCATACTGTTCCACAGCAGCTATTTGATTATACATTCCTACCAACAGTATAAAAGAATACTAACTCCTCCACCTCTTCACCAATATTCTGTAATTCCCTGTTTCTTTTTTAAGTCACCATCCTAAAGAGTATGTGATGATATCTCATAGGAGTATAGATTTGCATTTTTCTTTTTTTTAAACCAATTTGTGAAATGACCTGCTATACAACACAATATAGTTAATTCTAGTCTTTCTTCTATGATTTTTTTCATGTAGTACTAAAACAAACAAACAAAAAAAAATTCACATCAGAGTAAGACACTACTCACGGGAAACCCAAATTGCAAATACTTCAAATCTATATGTTTTCATTAAGTAAAAAAATACTTAACACTCACTATTTACAGAATCTTCTGATTTCTTTGAAGATGGATGCCCTGGAAAGGGAACAGCATTATTTTATCATTTTGGAGTGGTACAACAGTTGTAGCTGTAATCAGAATTATTTTTAACAATCTAGTTTGTTTATAGCCTTACAGATAAGTACTTCATTATTTTCTAATTATATATGTCCCATAATCTTATCTCCACAATTAAACAGTTCCTTTTGGCAGGAAATCTTGTGCTCTACCATAGCCCGGAATAACTAGCACAAAACTTTAAAAACAGTGGGTACATGTAAAAAGAAAGAAAGAAAGAAATTCATATTGCTAAAAACCAAAAACAAACAAACAAAAATACTAGGATATAAACCTAGATTATTAGATTAACCATAATATAAGCAAAACTTTCTATTATCTGTGGAGATGTTCAACATCTGAAAGCAGTTTATAAATAAACAGTTGTTTTTCACATACTTTCCAAGGTCATATGTGGGTGAAAATTAATTAGTCCTTAGTAACTAATAATAACATATACAATGTCATAAAACAAAATTCTCAGCTCTATGATGGTTATCCAGTAAGGAAAACAGAAAGAGAAAAGCACTGAAGATCTATTAGGATTTGTTATTTTTAATCACTACTTTGGAGAGCTATCTGTGATAAAAACTCAGGGCAAATACTTCTGAAGCCTAATGAAGTAAAAAAAAAAAAAAGATAGGTAACTGATGAAGAGTAACAACAATCTCTCCAATATCCCTGGGTGGGAGTTCTCATCGCCAAAGTTTATGGCCCCTCTAATGCCAAACAGAGTGCAAGAACTACAGAGTAAAGACACAAGGAATGTATTCTGCCCTGTCGTCTTCTAACACAAGGAACATGACTCCTGTTTCTAAGTATCTAAAGGTCTACAGGTAAAAAAGAGGTGAGGCTTACTCTGGAGGTCTAAGGACATAATGAGAAGGGGGAAAAAAAAAAGAGAGAAAGTTGTGAGTGTGAGTGAAATGTTAAGAGAAATACCTGAAAATGTGAAGAATTCTCTTGCATAGGAATGAGCTCCTTTTCATTGGAGGTGTTGAAGCAAAAGCAGAACCACCACATGACAGAGAGCAGTGCTTCTCCCAAATTGTGCTGTGCAAATGATCACCTTGGGAGCTTGGGAGGAGATCCAGAAGGTCTGAGACTGCACATTTCTAAGAAGTTCCCAAGTGATGGGAACCAACGCTGCTGGCCAGGGACCCACACTTTGAAAAGCTGAACTGGAATGTCCTTCCAATTCCAATCCCAATCCCAGGACTGATGGCTCTTTTTTTTTTTTTTTTTAAAGAGGTTTTTGCCATAGAGCATATGTGCTCACCGGAGAGAAAGACAGAGACCGTGAGAGGGAAAGTGAGAAATCATCCCCCAGGAGGAATGGACACACCACAATTCCGTCTCCTCTGTTCCCAGGATCTTGGGCAAAACGCACACATGTCTGGTGTGATTTTTCAAGCCACTGGGTCTAGGATTCAAATTGCATCAGCCATGTGGGAGTCCAGCAACGTAACCAATTTGCCATCTGCTGGCCCAATCACTCATGTTCTGACTGCTGCTGTTCAACTCTGAGAAACTGTGGTAGGATTTGCTGACTCACTCACTTATCCTTTACTGAATGTCTAGTAAGAGTGTGCACTGTTAGAGAGTGGAGATAATGGGAACCAGCAGTCAGCGTAATGGTTATGTTGCTGGATGCCCAAGTAGTCAACCGCAATTTGAGTCCTGGACCCAGTGGCTTAATCTCACACCAGGCATGTGTGCGTGCATGACCAAGATCCCAAGAGGAGAATGGAGGAGAAGGGATTGCGGCATGGTCATCTTTCTCTGTCTTTCTGGCAAGCACATGCACCCTATAGCAAAAAGAACTCTCAAAAAAAAAGAAAAAAAAAGAAAGAAAGAAAGTGGAGATAGCAAAGCAAGTCACACAGTTCCTTCCCTTGCAAGAAATAAATTATGACCATGGCACTGTGTGTTTCTAAAGGAGAAGTACATGGTGCTATTGGAATGTGTAACAGGAACTTACTCCTGTTTGGAGAAGTGGGGTGAAGGGTATCAGGAAGGACCTTCCCACAGAACACAGCTAAGCTGAAACCTGTGGGATGAGGTGGCCTTTGGGGAAGGGATGATGGTGAGGGGAGTGAGATCTTGACCTTTCTGCCAAGATAGTCTGTCTACCTACATACCTTGTTCTGTCCATGCCAGCTTGCTAACGCAGACTGGTCCTCAAAGTCAAGCTACTGGGTTTCCTAACTCTTCTCTCTACCCATTTGTTTAGTCACCTAGCCGTCCACTCACTCACTAACATTCTCTGTGATGATAGCTTGGTTCTATGGGTATAGCTGGAGTCACACAGGGAAACAGAGAGAAAGAGATGTCTAGAGAATAGCCTGAGGAACTCCAATAACTAAGGTTAAGACAGTCAAGAACCTGCAGTGAGAAGCAGCTGTGAAGAGGCCAGAAGGATAGGAGTAAAATTACAAACACTGTTTTGAAGAGTGGCAACAGTCTAAATGCAGCTGAATTGTTGATAATAATTATTATTATTATTAAAGTTTGGGCCAACATGGTCTAGCAAGAAAGACTCACATCAAAATCAAGCTGGTTGCAGATGGTCCCAGATAAGAAGACATTAAAGAGTTCCACATAGTTTTACTAGAAGTTGGTTAAAATTCCATTCTTTTCTGTTTTATACCATAGGTAATGTTTTAAAGTGTGGTGGGGGGATATATTCTGGAGTCTCTGCTCTCAAAGGTGCTCTGAATAGAGAGAATAAATAAGAAACAGATTCTAAATTCCACTCTGCTTTGGTTTTCTATCCCTGAAGTTGCTCAGAAATTATCTTCAAAGTCTTTTATTCTTTCATTCTTTTTTAAAAGTTTCTTTCTTTATTCCTTCCACAAGAGACAGAGAGACCAGCACCCCCAACAGAATGCCCATGCAATGATCCATGCCCAGCCAGCCTAGACCCTGGGCCCAGGTGTGCCCAGCATATTCAGGGAGGGCTCCAGATACAAATCTGGAACCTGCCAGTGTGGGCCAGCCTGGCAGAGCACTGCATTTCTGCCATGCCCCCAGCCAGTGCCCTCTCATTCTCTAGTATTTGTGCTGAACGTGTGCTATTGGGGTGCTGGAGACACAACAATGAACAAAGTAGGTGGAATCCCTGCCCTCCTTGGGTTTTTATGTTACTGTCAAATATGGAACGAAAAAAGTCCCAAGGGCTATGACAGCATTACAACTGAGTTATAATTTAGATTCAAGGTGAGCAATAGAGTCAGGAATACATCCCTAGGAAGTTGCATTTACGCTTAGACCTAAAGGATGAGTAAGTCTGGGACTTGAAGTTTTAGGAAGAAAGGAAGCAGCACCCATGTAACCCCTAAAATGGAAAGAAGCTTAGCATTTTCTAGAAACTGAAAGGCTACATGAGTGGATATGAAAGTAAGGGAGACAACGGTGAGAAACAAGCCTTGTATGGTATACAGCAGCCAGATCATGCAGAGCCTTTTGGTTTTGTCCAGGATTTCGATTGTCATCCTAACAACAATGGGAAGCTACTGATGAACAAAGAGTGACTAAGGGAGAGGAGGTGGATGATGGGAGAACTAGTAAGGGGGATATACCAGTGGCTTAGATCAGAATGGAAGGTGAACTGTGATAGGGTGGAGAGACTTTGAGAAACATACCCTCTGGGGATGAAACTGATAGGACTTGGAGACAAACTAAACATGCATAAAGAGGGAAAAGAGATGATCAGAGATAATTTCAAACTTCTGACATTAGTTCAACATAAGGGTCATCTACTAAATACAGAACACTAAATGGAAAACAGTTATAAGAAAGGTCACATGCACAGGTATGTACAACATGAAGGGTCCTATCTGGATCCGGAGTACCCAGCTACCTAAGCCTGTCTTTTTTTTTTTCTCCTTTTTAAAGAGGTTTTATGCCTTATGGGAACCAGCAGTTAGCGTAATGGCTATGTCGCTGGACTCCCACGTAGTCGACCGCGGTTCGCGTCTCGGACCCGGTGGCTTACAACTCACGCCGGGCGCGTGTGCGTGCGTGCCCAAGATCCCGAGAGGAGAATGGAGGAGAAGGAATTGCGGCGTGACCATCCCCTCGGGGGGTGATTTCTCGCTTTCTGTCTCTATGTCTCTCTCTGTCTGTCTGGCGAGCGCACGCGCCCTATAGCGAAAAAACCTCTCAAAAAAAAAAAAAAAGAGGTTTTATGCCTTAGAGTATGTGTGTTCTTTCTGAAAGAAAGAGACAAAGACAATGAGAGGGAAAGTGAGAAATCGCCCCCTCAGAGGGGATGGCCACACTGCAATCCCTCCTCCTCCATTCTCCTCCTGGGATCTTGGGCATGCACGCACATGTGCCTGGTGTAATTTTCAAGCCACCAGGTCCAGGACTTGAACCACAGTCAGCCATGTGGGAGTCCAGCAATGTTACCGCTACGCCATCTGCTGGTTCCCCTAAGCTGTTTTGAAGGTACCGATTAGACGTGAATAACCTTTTACAAAGTCGAGATCAGTTCTTCCTTCATTTGGAGTATGTAGTGATTAACATGGTATCATATATTTATATGAATATAATACTATATGCTATGATAATGCATGCAACAAACTCCTCAAACAATACATTAATTATTTTATTAGCACTTATGGGTAAATACAAATTTAAAAATTCAAATGAGATTTTTACATTAATTAATTAAAATTTATATTAGAGGTGGGAAGCAATTAAAATAGAAACAAAAAGGCACTGTGCTTCAAATGCCTCTCTCAACAAACAAAATAACAGGATCTTCCTCTCATCACCTATCAATTTTTTGGTGATACTATTTACTTGAATATTTTAACTCTATCTACATAATAAATATATTATGATATGTAAGACAGAAAAAGACCATGGAAGAATGCAATGTAACTAATGATCCTCGTAGCTGGAGTAAGGGAGCCCTCTCCTGTCCAAGTATTATATTAACACTGGCTTGACTCCAACCTAGCGTTATCTACCTAGTTCAAGTATGATTCACTACATGTCATAGCTAGTTCGACTCTACTTTATTGTGGGCTGAAAAGGCAATTAGATGTAACCTTCAAAATAGCTAAATAGTGCCAAGTACTACACACACCACTTACTGGATTATGCATCTCAACCTCTAGACAATCATACAAGTAGGTGCTAGTATCATGGCCATTCTATACACGACGAAATTAAGGCTTACTGAACTTAAGGATGGCCTAGGAAAAGCAAGCAGCTAACTGATGGGTTTGAATTTAGCGTTTCCTGAATATGTGTGCACAGTGCCACACTATGTTCTGAGGACACATATGTAAATTTCTCTCATAAGCTAGAGAAAAAAATCACACAGACTGAGACTATCTATGTGACAAATCATATCAATTAATTGCTATGACCAAGATCATAGCAATTATAACTGCATGCTAATTTATAGATTATGGATTGTCTTATAATATTCAAAATGATACCTTTCACATTCTTGCTTGAGTCTCCACAAGCTTAATTAATTATGGAGGCCAGGTATTTACATCAACCATACATATATGAGAAAAGTAAAACTCAGCAAGTTCAGTAACCTAAGGCAACAAATCTGTAGGTGACTAACTCGGGAATCAGAATGCTGTTTGTAATATTACACCTTCGGTCAAAAATTAATAAAAATCAAACCTGTTCTTAAAACTCCTGTACTTCCTATCTAAATTCTTAAATTTCTTAACCAGTTTCCTTTCAACTACTATAAAGCAAAATGTACTCACCAATAAAATTCTCCACTGAGACACAGCAGATTATATTTCATATTAAGAAATGTTAAGTAGATACTACATCTTATTTTCCTTTTACCTTTATCACTTTTCTTGGTGGCCTCTTCTGCAGAAGATAACTTGGACTTTTTATATGATGACTTTTCACAATCTTTTGTGGTTTTATCCTTTCTTTTTTTTGACTTGATTTCTTTTCTCCTTCATATTAAATGATACAAAGTTAAAATTAGCTTTTTCTACTGACTTTCACCAAAAAATAAAAACTAATGAATAAAAGAGTCAAATCAGTTAAAGCATTTATTTTTTAAATACAATTTACTTAATAAAGAACCTTAAATGTATCTGTGAATATTTTAGGTTAGCATTAAAATAATTCTGTAAGATGAGAAAGCCTAAATACACTGAGACAGAGAACTATACTTTAAAAGTTCTATACACAACTGAGAAAATCTAAATCAGTTTTGCTAATTTCCTCTTTTCTTTTTTTTTGGAGAGGTTTTTGCTATAGGGCATGTGCGCTCGTCAGACAGAGAGAGACAGAGAGAGAGAAAGCGAGAAATCACCCCCCAGGGGGGATGGCCACGCCACAATCCCTTCTCCTCCATTCTCCTCTCCGGATCTTGAGCATGCATTCACATGTGCCCAGCATGAGTTTAAGCCACCAGGTCTGGGATGCAAACCGCGGTCAGCTACATGGGAGTTCAGCAACATAGCCATTACGCTAACTGCTGGTCCCAGCTAATTTCCTCTTTTCTATATGTCATTTAGCCATTTAAAAGAAAATCACAAATCAAGTTACCATTTCCCTTCACATGAATAATATTCACCTATAAGTTGAAAAAGCGCAAATGACTAGAAACTACAGCAATAGCTCAAAACCACCAGTGAATCGAAAATTCTTGTTTTAAGAATAAAGGAAGGACCAGCAGGTGATGCGTGGTGGTTAAGGCACTGGACTCCCACATGGCCAACCATGGTTTGAGTCCCATATCTGACAGCTTGCTTTCTCTTCCCTCTGGTGATCACACATACCCTATAACAAATTAAAAAAAAAAAAAAAAGAAGAAGAAGAAAGGAATATAGTAGAAGGATAATAAAGTGAAACTGGCTGGGATTTATTATTAATTCGTATGTCAACCTTAGACCATTTATAATTTTTTTTTTGAGAGGTTTTTCGTTATAGGGCGCGTGCACTCACCAGACAAACAGAGAGAGAGACATAGAGACAGAAAGTGAGAAATCACCCCCCAGGGGGTATGGTCACGCCGCAATCCCTTCTCCTCCATTCTCCTCTCGGGATCTTGGGCACGCACGCACACACGCCCGGCGTGAGATTTAAGCCACCGGGTCCGGGACGCGAACTGCGGTTGACTACGTGTGAGTCCAGTGACATAGCCATTACGCTAACTGCTGGTTCCCTATAATTTATACTCTTATTGCTATAGCTTTATCTCTTCTAGGCCAGAGTTACAAGGTCGTCAGTGCCATGGCTAAGAAGCGATTAATTTTAATTGGTTAAGAAAATAAATACTAAATAGGAAAAGATGATAATGCTGAAATTGAGGATAGTAAGGAGAACAGAGATAGGAGAGGATTGTTTTAAAAATCTTGTTTAACAGATATTCCAAATTAAGGCACATACAGCAAATGCTGAAATACTATTTAAGACAATAACCACTTAAAACAGAGCTCAAAAGGTAAAGTCAAGGGACTGGCGGGTGGCATGGTGGTTGAGGGCACTGGACTGCCACAAGGCTGACCGTGGTTCTAGTCCCAGACCTGGTGGCTTGCTTTCTCACTTTCCCTTTCTCTCTCTCTCACTCTGTCTCTCTCTGGAAGGAAGGAAGGAAGGAAGGAAGGAAGGAAGGAAGGAAGGAAAGAGAAGGGAAGGAAAAGAAGGGAGAGAAGGGAAGGAGGGAGAGAGGGAGGGATAGAAAGAAGGGAAAGGGAAGGAGGGAGGAAGGGAGGGAGGAAGAGAGAGAGAGACAAGAGAAGAAGGGAGAGAGGGAGAGAGAGAAAGAAAGAGAGAGGGGGAAAGAAAGAAAAAAGAAAAAGAGAGAAAGAGAGAGAGAAAGAGAGGGGAAGAAAGAGAAAGAGAGAGAAAGAGAGAGAGAAAGAGAAAGAAAGAGAAAGAAAGAAGAAAAGAAAGGGAAAGAAAGGAAAAAAGGAAGGAAGGAAGGGAGGGAGGGAGGGAGGGAGGGAAAGAAAGAAAGAAAGGAAGGAAGGAAGGGAGGGAGGGAGGAAGGAAGGAAGGGAGAAAGAACGAAGGAAGGAAGGAAGGAAGGAAGGAAGGAAGGAAGGAAGGAAGGAAGGAAGGAAGGAGGGAAAGAGAGGGAAAGAAAGAAAAATAATTCTTTAAAAAAAAGTTAAGTCAGGGACTTGCTGACCCCACAAGATAGTTTTTGAGACTATTATGGTATCTGAAGACTGAGCTCCAATCTAAACATGCTAACATCCATCTACTGACCCACATGGGCTTCCACACTGACAGCTGCTGAGCTAGAAAAGGGTACAGAGAACCTCCAACCCTTAAGTCTATGTGGTCATACACTAAAGCTGGGTGTTCTACACAGTCAGCAAATTCAATCATCAACAATCCAAGTCTACATTCAAACGCTCTGTGCAGGTAAGTGACTATGTCCAAGATTAATAAACTTAAAGAATGCCATTTTAGAGGGCACTATTACCTGTGATGAAAATTCAATTTAAAGGAACATTCTTGGCATAACCCTAAAAAACAAAAAAGTATCACTGAAATGCTGAATTTGAATAACTGTTCTAAATACCATAAATTCTCATCTGCTTTACATTCTTTTACTATAAGAGGGAAGACAATCTGAAGAAAGCAGATCGAAGCTCACCACTTCAAGAAATACATGTATGCATGTGTGTATGTGTGTGTATGTGTGTGAGTGTGTGTGTGTGCATGCATAATAAAAATGATATTAGGGACCAGCAGTTAGCATAATGGCTATGTCGCTGGACTCCCATGTAGTCGACCACAGTTCGAGTCCCGGACCCGGTGGCTTAATCTCATGCCAGGCGTGTGTGCGTGTGTGCCCAAGATCCTGAGAAGAGAATGGAAGAGAAGGGATTGCAGCATGGCCATCCCCCCCTGGGGGGTGATTTCTCGCTTTCTGTCTCTCTGTCTCTCTCTGTCTGTCTGGCGAGTGCATGCACCCTATAGCAAAAACCTCTCCAAAAAAAAAAAAAAAAAATGATATTAGAAGGGCCAGCAGGTAATACAGGGGTTAAGGCACTGAACTCCCACGTGGTTGACCATGGTTCAAGTCGCAGACCTAGTGGATTGAAACTCATGCTTGTGTGTGTGCCCAAAATCCCAAGAGGAAAATGGAGCAGAAGGGACTGCAGTATGACAATCACCCTGGAATGTGATTTCTCATTTTCTGCCTCTGTCTCTTTCTCTGACGAGTGCAAATGCCCTACAAAAAACTCTCTCAAAACAAAACAAAAACAAAAAAATGTATTAACAACAGAATGCTTGAAGAATTGAAAATATTCTAACCTCACTTTAGAAAAATGTACGTTTACTTTTTAAAACAGTGTTGCATAGGCAGTATAACTGTGTAACTCACATCAAAGATATCCGACAAAAAGAGCATGAGTACAGTTGTTCTCAAGTGCTCTAATACTGTTCAAACGGAAAAGAGCTTTACAAATAGTTCATAACTGAGGCCTCCTGTTTTGCCTTAATCCCCATCCACACTGGCTGACTTTTCCTCACCAGCTCTTCCAGAAGGGACTCAGAAGCTGGGCTGTACTGAGCAGTCCGAGGACTGTCTGGGGAAACTGCTGGCTTCTACCAGGAGTGGGTGGAAAACTCTGAAGGCCCATTCACTTAGGACCCAGAGAAGGCTAAGGGCCACTGACACAGTGGAGGGAGAAGAGCAGCTGACGCATGAAGATCAACTTTAAAAAATAAATTAATTAATAAATTAATTAATTAATTAAATGGACGGATTCTAAAACACACACATGAAGGGAAACTGCTGTGTTTTCTGGAGTATATCCTACATTTTTGAGACTGATATCAATAGTAATTATGCTCTCTTAAAATTTTTCTCTATTGACACTGTCAAGGAGAGCTATTTTTTTTTTTAGCCATACACAATCCAGCTAAATACTCAGCTAAAGTGAGATTTTACATCGCTTTTCCTTATACTCTGCCTCTTAGCTATGTAATCTGCTGACGTTCCCAAGTTAATGAGAAAAGATCTTCACTACCCAAATACTAGTTTACATCTGTTATTAGACTTACTGAAATAGTACTGTAATGCCAAGAATACAAACATTTTAGGTTCAAAAGTTAATTGAAATTTTGAGATGCTCTGAGGAAAAAGCACTTCCAAGTAGACAGGTTAAAAATTTTAATTGAATTTTAAATAATCCATATGTTTCTAATTCTAAAGACCACCTTGGAAGAAATCAATCATATTCCCCCTAAAGTTAACTTACTTAATTTAACAAGTGCATTTCTCTTTTCGCCATGCTCAATATAACCAAAATTAACTTCCCAACTTTTTAAGCCTTCTTTTTCATTGCAACACTTATTTCCACAGAAAAATTGACCTGCAAAAAGAAAGAGTATTAGCTACTGTAGTAGGTGACACTGTTCATCTGTGCAACCTAGAATGACCTCTGAAGTTTACTTTTAAAATATGGAACTTCTTAGCTATATAAAGTCAAAGTAACAGACTACAGGCCAGCCCTGCTGCTCAGCGGTTAAGCCCTGTGGGTAGGAAGCTAGACCGCATATGGCCCTCTGCAGTTCGAGTCCCAGCCCTGGCAGCTTGAAAAACACACCAAGTATGTCTGTGTGCTTAAAATCCTGACGGGATGGAGAGGTGGAGGAAAGGGACTGCGCCATGGCTAGGCCCCATCAGGAAGTGCTTTATCTACCTTACTGTCTCTTTAAGGTGAGTGCATGTGCCCTCTGGAAATAAAAATAAAAGACCACAATCATTATGGTATATTCAACAAATGTGTATATAGATATCAAATCAAAGTGCTGAACTGTCACCAAAAATCAGTCACAGTATTCTTGCTTGATAGACTATTTATATTTAGATGTACTCTGAGTGACTCCTATTATGAAATCTTACACTTGGAAAATGAGAGTATTACAGAGCATGCTCACTAATACCCTAAAAGAATAAATGCATTTTTTTCTGAAGTACAAGCACTTATACTTGGGTAAGTCCTTTAAATATTTAGTATGAATACTAAAATTACTATGCTAAATATTAACATAATAGCATTTATTAAGTCCTAGCATCAACAGTCATCAAAAATACAGTTAAAAATTCTAGCATTTTGGGGACCAGCAGGTGGCGCAGTGGTTAAAGTGCTGGACACTCCCACATGACTGACCACGGTTTGACTCCTGGACCTGGTGGCTTGCTTTCTCACTTTCACTCTTTGTGTTTGTCTCTCTCTCTCTCTCTCTCTGAAATTAAAATAAATGAATGAATAAATAAAATTTTAAAAAAATTCTAGCATTTTGAGGGATCTGCAGGTGGCATGGTAGTTCGTGTGCTGGATCCCACATGGCTGGCTGTGTAGTTCAAGTTCTGGACCTGGTGGCTTGAAAAACATACTAGGCGCATGTGCATAGGTGCCCAAAATCCCAAGAGGAGAATGTAGGAGAGAGGACTGAGGTGTGGCCATCCTCCCAGCGAATTTCAATCTCTCTCTCTCTCTCTCTCTGTCTGTCTTAATCTGATGAGTGCACACGCCCTATAGCAAAATACCAAAATACACAACAAAACAAAAAATACTCTAGCCCTTTGAGATTAAATATAATAAGTAATCAAGCCCAATATTCTAAATTTTAGAATCAGGTGACACTAAAATTACCACCACATGACCACGTCTGCTATGTACTAAAATCTCCAGAACGAAAGACTACCATTGCTGACCAAAGAGAAAAAAAATAAAAGAAAAAAAACTATCTAATAATTACTTTGGCAGAAAAAGCAAAAATCAAGCTTTTATTTGTACAAATCAGAAACTTCATACCACTATAATTTAGACTAACAGGAGCAAATCTGAAATCAGCAAGTTCTTTTTACAAAAATGGAGAAAAAATCGGGACCAGCAATTGGCGTAATGGCTATGTCGCTGGACTCCCATGTAGTCGACCGCGGTTCAAGTCCCAGGCCCGGTGACTTAAACTCACACCGGACACGTGTGTGTGTGCGCCCAAGATCCCAAGAGGAGAATGGAGGAGAAGGTACTGCGGCATGGCCATCCTCCCTGGGGGGTGATTTCTCGCTTTCTATCTCTCTGTCTGTCTGGCAAGCGCACGCGCCCTATAGCAAAAAAAACTCTCCAAAAAAAATGGGGAAAAAATCAAAATGAATTTAGAAAATTACCAGCCCAAAAAAGGCTTTTCACTTATTACAAATGAATACTTTATTAAACCTATGCATATTTAGTAATAGTGCTGGTGTTAAATCAGCAATGACGAAACTGTGACTTTATAAAGGAAATCGCAGCAGTAGCTTTTCTCCTCTTTTCATATAGGTTTTGACTCAGTTACATGAGTTTAGAAAACATCCATCAATTTTTTAAATGGCAGCATTAAAAACTCACCTAGAAATCCTATTCAATAAAAGAATAAAATGTTGGGACCAGCAAATAGCATAGTAGTTATGTCACTGAACTCCCTCATGGCTAACCATGGTTGAAGTCTCAGACCTGGTTGCTTAAAACTCATGCTAGGCACGCATGTATGTGTGCCCAAGATCCCAGGAAGAGAGTAGAGGAGAAGGAATCGTAGCATAGCCATCACCCTGTGGGGGGTGATTTCTCAGTTTCTCTCTCACTATCTCTGTCTCTGGCAAATGTGTGTGCCCTAAGACAAAAATCTCTTAAAAAAAAAAAAAATATATATATATATGCATGCTGGCAGGCGGCCTGGTGGTTAAGGCACTGGACTCCCACAGGGTCAACAGTGGTTCAAGTCCTGGACCTGGTGGCTGGCTTTCTCACTTTCCCTCTCTCTCTCTGGTCAAGTTAAAAAATAATAACCTAAAAAACCTAAGTAAATAATTATTTTTTAAAAATATAGAAAATGTGGGAACCAGCAGTTAGTGTAATGGCTATGTCGCTGGACTCCCATGTAGTCGACCGCGGTTCGCGTCCCGGACCCGGTGGCTTAAAACTCACGCCGGGCGCGTGTGCGTGCGTGCCCAAGATCCCGAGAGGAGAATGGAGGAGAAGGGATTGCGGCCTGACCATCCCCCCTGGGGGGTGATTTCTCGCTTTCTGTCTCTATGTCTCTCTCTGTCCGGTGAGCGCACGCGCCCTATAGCGAAAACCTCTCAAAAAAAAAAATATATATATATATATAATGTTATAATTATGATAGACAGTTGAGTCTCATTACTTTAGGCAAAAATATAAATTATGATCTAAATATATGAAAGTTAAAAACAGTTTTAGGGCCAGATGGTGACACAACAGTAACACAACTGGACCTACATGGGTAGGTTTCCCAATTGCATCCCAGGTCCCCTCCATGGGCACAGGGTCTGTGCGGGCATGCCTAATGGTCCAGAATGGCTGGGGTGGATCACAGCATGAAAATGCAGTTGACAGTGCCCCAGCCTCATCCAGCCACCATCACCATCTCTCTGTCTCTCTCTCTCTCTTTCTGGCGAGTCCACGCGCCCTATAGCAAAAACCTCTCAAAAAAAAAAAAATGTAGGTTTGGCAGGGATAGAGTAATAACAACTGATTACCCCAAAAATGGATGAAAAAAAAAGAATCAAGTATTTATTTGTTGAATGTTTCCTTACTATGTAATCTTTAACTCTCTAAACATGTTCTATATATCATTGACTGAATGTTCTAAAGGCACAATTCTAAAAATAAAAACCATTAAAGCACTACATTCTTTTTTTTGGGAGAGGTTTTTGCTATAGGGCGCATGCACTCGCCAGAAAGACAGAAACAGAGAGACAAAAAGCGAGAAATCACCCTCCAGGGGGAATGGCCATGCTGTAATCCCTTCTCCATTCTCCTCTAGGGATCTTGGGCACGCACGCACATGTGCCCAGCATGAGTTTAAGCCGCCGGGTCCGGGACTCGAACCACAGTCGGCTACATGGGAGTTCAGCAACATAGCCATTACACCAACTGCTGGTCCCAAGCACTTACATTCTGACCTTTGCTAATAATGTATCACAAATATACCCTCCCTAATTTTACTTTATGAAGTTACTGTGTATGTTAAGAGTAATCTTACCAATCACTTCAACTCAATAACACAACAGCATTAACTGTATTCTATTAAAAAGTAATTTTTTAAAAATTACCTTTTCCTGAAATTACTTCTTTTTCTATTCGCCACCTAAATCCAAACTAAAAAGAAAAAAAAATTATGCCAAAGTAAATTTACGCATGACATTTAAATTACATATAAATCTAAACATAGAGCTAACATGACATTTTGCAATTTAAAAACAAACTTAAATTTCATCATGACAACTTTTTCTTCTCATAGGATTCTAGATACTTAAAAATACACTTGAACAATCACAAATTCATCTATTAAAAACAACCTTCCTTACTTTTATTTTTTAATTTGCCAGAAGGCATGGGCACTCACTGGAGTGTGAGAGAGAGAAAGTACCCCCATGGGCACCGCCATGCAGCAATCCCTTCTCCATCTCTCCTTCCTTTCTGCATTTTTGGCACGCACACACACACACACACACACACACACCCCTGGTGTGTTTTTCAAGCTCTCAGATCCAGGACTCAAACCACACAGTCAGACATGTGGGATCCAGTCACCTTAACCACCATGCCACCAGCTAGCCTTAATCTTCCTTACTTTTAAAAATATCTTAAAAATTGTAGGCGCCAGGCTGCAAGAAACTTCTATTAATAAGTAATATATCCTGTTCTACGACACTGATAAACACAAAAGAGGTTATGATGCAGTAAAGACACAGTACATTACAGTGTGAAGAAGTACAGCCTTTGGAGTCAGGTGATTTAGATTCACACTTTAGCCCCACCCCTTAACAGTTATTGTAGAACTTGGCAAGTTATGGGGTCAGTTTCGCCTCAGTTTCCTCACAGGTAAAGTAGGGCTATGAACACCTACTTCTTTGGACAAAGAGGCTCAGATGAAGTACACAAGATAAAGCACGCAGGGCAGTCACTCTCAGTACAGGGGCCAGGAGGTAGCGCAACATGGTGTGCAAGGCCTGGGTCAAGGCAATTGGACCCTACTGCGGGGGTCTGCCTGCCTGCCTGCCTGCCTGCCTTTCTCTGTGTTTCAGAAGGGAACAAATAAACTTGGGGAGAAAAGGAAAGAGGGCCAGCCAGTGGTGTGGCAGTTAAGGCTGCTGATACCACATGGCCAACTGTGTGGTTCTACCAACACAATAGTAGTTGTTATTATAATTCCTCTGGCTCACCAGAAGATATGATCAGCTATTTCCCATACACTACAAGGGAGCACGTGCTCAGTAGTAAAAAGTCACCCCTGTGATCTCATCAACCTACTCCAAGAATATGCTCCATAATGCAAAAATAAAAACAGGGCTCAATACCTGGCTACCTGCAGTAATTTATTTGTTATCATTTATTACCTGAACTTGTCAATTTTGTATTTTAAAAGCAAACAAAATATTTCAAGGCATACTTATTAAAACCCAACAAAGGCCTGGCCACTGTGGAGGGTGGTAACACTAGTACCCTACAGTGCTGCAAGCCATATGGCAACTGTGGTTCAAATCCCAGGACAGCTGGAGCAGTGTGCCAGGCACACATGCCCAGGTGCCCAAAACCTTAAAGCTGGTGGGCTGAGGAAAGAGGACCACAGCATGACAGGAACCCGTCCAGGGTGCTGCATCTCTACTCCCGTCTCACATGCACGTATATGCGCTTTCTATCATAAGAAATAAACAATGCCCAACAAAAATAAAATCCTCCAAGTCTAAGGGAAAAAGGAAGTATAACATTCAAAATAATTGTGTTTAATTTTATTGCTAAGCCTATGTATGTATTGGCGATTGCCTGCCGTCCAACACATGTCAGAACAAATGTTTACTGAAACACAGCCAAATGTGGATCAGCAATAGCTTCCAAACTTTGTCACTCACTCAGCCTAATACAAATATAACTAAGCAACTACTTACAGGGTTTGGCATTCTATTTGAGATTAAAAAAAAAAAAAAAAGTGGTAACTAAAATAACCTCTGTCACCAAAGTTATAATCTTACAGGGAGATAAAAAATTAACAAAACAACTACACTTTGTCCTACTAGTTAAGACTATTCTTATACAAAAATGTCTTGCTTGTAGGCTGGATTAAAGGTAGAGTTCCTGGGGTTTGGTGCTGAGCCACCTCCTCCTCACTATCACAGATGTCGCATGTCCACGCAATGAGAGAAGACCCTGACTTCCTGACAACACAAACTTCCAGGACCATCTCCCTGGACTTTTACATAAAATGTACTTCCAGCTTGCTTAAGCCAATGTTTTTTGGGAATGCTCTCTGTTCTGAATCTACTCAATAAACCTAATACAATGATCAAACTGAATTTTCAATGATTAAAGAGAGGCAACCATGGAGTGGGAATTCACAGAAAACGCAGTAAGTATCTACTCCAGTAGTCCCTCAGCATCTGTGGACAGTTCCAGTTACTAGCACCCTGCAGGTACTCATAATCGATGCCCAAGTTCTTTATATAAAATAGCTCGGTATTTGCTTGTAACCTAGGCACATCCTCCCCTATACTTTATTTCTGAGTTACTTACAATACCTAAGACGATGTAAATGCTGTATGAATAGTTGTTAGATCGTATTGTTTAGGGAATGACAAGAGAAAATTGTCAGTATGTGTTTGGTGCAGATGCAATCACTATAGCCCTAACTGCACAGTACGCATCAGCAATAATGTAATACTTGTCATCCCGGGTTGGGTGAATCTGCAGATGCAGAACTGGCTGATGCAGAGAGCTGATTACATACATATTAGGCACTGAGCTAGTGGTTAATCACAAGTGAATAAAGCATTATCTTCATACAAATAAAACTGCGAAAAAAATGTACCCTAGCAAGAGAACCAAAACCATGATTCCAACTTTTTCTAACACCTCAAATGAGGAAATCCAAAAAAAAAGATAAAGTCATTATCTTTACCCCATGCAAATAGACTCCCTTCCAATTCTCCATGACCCTCAGAATCCACACTTAAAACTTGTTCTCTTGGGACCAGCAGATAGCATAGTTGTTACCTCACTGGACTCCCAAGACTTCCAAATCTCGACTGAGATTTGAGTCCCAGACAAGGTGACTTGAAACTCACACCAGACATGTGTGTATGTGTGTGTGTGTGCCCAAAATCCTGAGAGGGGAATGGAGGAGAAGGGATTGCAGCGTGGCTATCCCCTCCAGTGGGGTGATTTCTTTCTTTCTGTCCCTCTGTCTCTCTGTTTCTCTTTCTCTTCAGTCAGCACACGTCCTATAGCAAAAATCTCAAAAAAATTTAAAAAAATTAAAAAAAATAAAAACAAAACCAAAAAAAACCCTGTTCTTTTACTTGTACTTAAGCTCATATCCAATCGCTCATCATGTTCTAATGGAAAAATATACTTTGTTTCAAGATTATTCTCTCCACCTATGATTTCCAATAATGTTTTTTTATTTAAAAATTTTTGCTTTTACTTTTTCCCATTTTTTTATTTTCATCTGATCACTGCACAGTTTTTTACAGTGTAAAAGATGTTTTTTCCCAGCATGAACACAGTGCATATTAGTCAAGTAAATGACATCACCATATATATGATCATTAACAGATAACTTTTCATTTTTCTATTAAATGTTTTGTTTGTTTTTTCCCTGATTCCTTCCCTCTATTCCCAATGCTTTCTAAAGTGGAGAATTCAAATATTTAATTTTTAGTTAAATACACCTTCTCCCTTCATGGGGACTGTAGCTTCTTCTAAAGGGCAGTGACCATGTATTAACCCACCATACCCAGTCCAGCTTAAATACACTGAAAAACAATTCACAAATGAGCCAGAATTAGAAAGCTACTTTGCCACAGGCTCCTAGAAAGACTCAGCATCTCACATTCGATTTGCAATGTACAAGTTGAGTACCTCTTATCCGAAATGCCTGGGACAAAGATGTTTCAGACTTCAGATTTGTTTCATTTTGGACTATTTTCACATACATAGTGAGAAATCTTGGGAATGGGATCTGAACATTCATGAAACAGGAAATTCATACTTTTCTTATGTACCTTATACACATGGCCTATATTTTTAAATGGCAGCATTTTGACTATGATGCACCACACGAAGTCAGGTGTGAATTTCCCATGTGCGGTATCATGTCGGCACTCAAAAGAATTTCAGATTTTGCAGCATTCTGAATTTCAGATTTTCAGATTAGAGATGCTCAATCTGTAGTAACTTCAGTTAACTTCAATTGCTGTGGTGCTTTTGGGGCTGGTATGGTAATTATTGGTACAGAGATAAGAGCAGTGAATGAGAGCATAACTAGTTCACAAGAAACTGAGAAGTCACTGAGACAGCCCCAGCATATGGTCTGTATTCAGGGCCACACAAAATACACGGTTATAAAGCAACACAGAACTCAAAGGCACTACTGAAAAGAATCATGAGACTAATCCTGGGTCTAATGAGAACAAACTAAGCAAAAAAGAAATCCTGATGATACATCAATTTTGCTTTTTAAATAGGCTGTCTTTGTTCATACAAATATACACTCTCTATATCATACACATTCAAGCACCACTCCCTCCTCCAACATTGTCACTGACCTTGTTTGTCCTGGGTAACCTTTTCTAGCTACAAATCTGAAGTTTGAGCAAGGAATAAAAATAACTTCAACATTAATTAAAGTAAGATATAAAGTGGGAAAGAGAACCAGCAGGTGGTATGGTGATTAAGGCATCGATCTCATTTGGCCACTGTGTGGTTCGAGTCCCTGACCCAGTGGCTTAAAAAGCACACCAGCCATGTGTGCATCCATGTCCAAAATCCCGAGAGGAGAATGGAGGACAAGGGACTGTGGCATGGCCATCTCCCTGGGGAGTGATTTATCACCTCCCCTCTCTCTGTCTTTCTCCAGTGAGCACATGTACCCTATGGCAAAAATCTAAAAAATAAAAAAATAAAAGTGGGAAAGGAAATCAGACATTACTAATTAGCCCTGATTGAAAAGTCAGTTTTACTCAAATAGACATGCTTATGTGACAGAAGGTATGCATCTGCCTCTCTATAAATGATAATCAATTTTTAAAATCTATCATTTTGAAACATCATCTGTGAAATAAGAGATTCTGTAGTGCTAAATCATTCATTATAATCACTAGAGGCTCTAGACCAGAGTCAGGATGAAATCGGATCCAAGAGCCACTTGTGTTTAATTTTAGACTTCTTATGCCTGAGCTCACAAAGAAAAAGAAGCACCCTTGTTCTTTACAAACTCCATAGTTAAATAGTCCAAATCACGCTCCATAGATGCAGGACAGCTTAGACTATAATTAGCATCTCCAAGGGGATAATGTGAGGCATGACAGTATAATAAAAACTAATATTCTACTTGAATAAGAACTTCCTTCTATAAATATTGAGAAGGCATACCTTATTTTCTTTGTATCTACTGAGATCTGCTATACAGTATTCCTTGAATAATTTATCATAGTATTTTTTGGCAAGTCTCTTCTCCCTAGATCCATAAAAAAGGTAAGTATTACACATTTAGAAATCCAACCATAGCCTGCACCTTGGACGTACTATCAAATAAACAACACATATAATATAAATATTAATGTTCTGAAAGAGGCCTTTTGTTTACATATGCATAGGATATCTGGATATTAACTATTAATAGTGGTTCTCTCGGAATCAGCAGTTGGCGTAATGGCTACACAAAATACACATGGACTCCCATGTAGTCGACCATGGTTCAAATCCTAGACCCAGTGGCTTAAACTCACGCTGGGTACGTGTGCATGTGGCCCAAGATCCAGAGAGAAGGGATTGCGGTGTGGCCATCCCCCCGGGGAGTGATTTCTCATTTTCTGTCTCTCTGTCTTTCTGGTGAGTACATGCGCCCTATAGCAAAAACCTCTCCCCCCCCCCCCCCCCCCCGCCAAAAAAAAGGAAAGATTAAAAAAAAATAGTGGTTCTCTCTGCGAAAGAAACTGGAGGACTGACAGCCAGAAGGAGGAAACATACTCCTCACTTTTTTACCCTTTGTAAATTGTTTGGATTGCAAAACCATCTTCAGGTACTGCTTTTCCCAAAAAGTAATATTTAAAAACAAGTATATAATAACATATTATAAGACAATACACAATACTGTAACGTTTTCAAAGAGTAAGTCAAGCAATTAAGACATCAAAAACTTCCACAAGAACCAAGCCAGATTCAGTCACTTTTGTCATGGTTTTATGTCCTTGATTCAGAATTGTCCAACTAAGCCTTGACAAAGTGACAGAGTGAAGCAGAGGAGGGACAGGACCCGTGTCTGGTGCATCACGCCTCTGAGGGACAAAATTACCAAGTCATGTCTGTTTCATCCTCTTCGTTCCACAAGAACCGATGATTTTCTCGTATGACATCCAAGTCTGTCTTGTCATTTTCCCTGGAAAACAAAACTATTTCAATTTAATAGAACAAAAAAGGTCAACGACAGGAGGTTAGAAGAGTTCTGTAGGATTTTTAAAAGTGCGAATAAAAAATATAATACATGAAGATAGCTTTATGTGTCTGAGTGTGGATATGTATACATACATGTACATATATTTAAAAAAACATTTTGGTATTGTCAAAAGGCACTTAAAAAGAGTGTTGCATACAGAAACCAGTTAAATGGATGGAAAATCCATTGTTTCTAGCACTGGTTTCAACTACACAAATGGTGCTTAGTTACCAAAGTCTGGGTGAGGAATCTGAATAAACACAGTAAGGAAAAACGAAAACTTATTTTCAGAATAATAAGTTTCAGAATCTAACCCAAAGTCATAACACTACTCTCCTGGGATCTGATATTTTAAAAGTATGAATAATTCTCCATACCTTATTTTTCTATCATTTCCTAGAAAGACTAAGTAAGGAAGAAAAAGAGTTTGCTGGTAGGAAGACAGCTCAGCAGTAGGGTGAAATGACTGCTGGGCCTACAAGCTAAATTAACAGGGAAGCTAAATCGGGGGTAGGCAAGATGGTGCAAAACTTCTTAGGGCTCAACCAACTAAAAAAACTAAGGCAAAGAGAAACACACACACACAACTGAGAGGCTCTGACAGCAGAGTCAAATATAGGAAGGCCTTCCATGTGTGGGAAATAATAAGGTGGGGAAAATAAGAAACCTCACTTTATTATTTCCCACACATGGAAATAAACACTAAGATCTACAAATTTCAAAAATCATTGCCCAAAAGACACACAAGCATTCCTCACATATTCTCTTGTGGCAGAGTCGCCCCTGGCTCAGCAGGTGAGGAGGCGACCTGAGGCCTGCTGCCAAAGAGATGGAATTGTGAAGAGTCACTTGGCTGGAAGCAGCGAACAGCCTCTCACTCTCACAACATAACGAGAAAACTGGAACAGAAAGCAGGGCAGAGTGACGGGATCAGAAGACACGGCAGCCATGGGTCTTTAAAGTCGGCCACAGGCCCTTCCCGTTCTATATAAACCTTACGATACTTACCCCAAACGCCTGAAGTCTTCTCTTTTGCCACCATAGTATAAAATATAGTCATTTACCAACTTTGCATGCCTTTGATACTGAAATGCAAAAAGTTAAGGATTTCATTTGCTAAGGGGTAATTATGTGTCATGATACTTCAGTGGGTGAATAAAAGCATAGTATGGGGACCAGCAGTTGGTGTAATGGCTATGTTGTTGGACTCCCATGTAGCTGACAGCAGTTTGAGACCCGGACCCGGTGGCTTAAACTCACGCTGGGTGCATGTGCATGCGTGCCCAAGATCCCGAGACGAGAATGGAGGAGAAGGGATTGCAGCGTGCCCATCTCGCTTTCTGGGATGGCAGGTGGCATGGTGGTTAAGGACGCTAGATTCCCATATGGCTGATCACGGGTTGAGTACTGGACCTGGCGACTTGCTTTCTTTCTCTCTCCCTCTCTCTCTCTCTGTCTCTTTTTGGTCAAATTGAAAAAATAATAATAACAAATGGAATTAAATAAATAATTCTTTAGGGAAAAAAAGCATAGTATGAGTCCATTTAGCTTTTTTTAATATTCAAATATTACATGTTTATACATTAAAAACATACAGAGGGATAACTGTTACAGTGAAGATCATATGTAAAAGTGCTTTTACTTTCTACTAAATACTGTTTGTACTGTTTTGAATATGTTTCAAACACGTATTACTCTTGTGATGTTTCTCTACCTCTACCTGGAGAGAAAGAGAGCATCCTACTCTACTGCTAGATTATAGAAGCCTCACACTGCCACTCATTCTAACAATCACGGGAAGAATATTTAAAAATTATAGTTACTAAAATTAGAGTATGATTTATATATTTCATTATTATTAAATATAATTTAGTTATTTTAGTAATGACAAAGTCTTCGGATAAAAGATGCAACTTTTATAATATTAAATGCTGACATTAGTCTTTCAAAAAAGCAAATATAAGAAATTGGATATAGTTTTATACTTTAATAGTCAAAGATACATGATATTCTTATTTTTGTTTTAAAAAACTCAATGGCACTCTCTCTAGAGCTGAATACTCAGCTGTACCTAACAGAGCTGAACTCACCTTCTATAATACTATCTGTGACAATATTATATTAAAGATATACTGCAATTTTATTAACCCTACTGTATCCTAACAGAATATTTCATTCGAAGATGACACTTCCAAAACCGGTAATGAAACAGTTAACGTTTCAGAAAAAAGAAGAGAGAAGCCAGACATCTGAAGATCTGAGCTCTAGCTCTTGATCTATCATTAACTGGTCACATGACCACAGTACGTCACTTCACTTATTAGGTTGGGGTTAGGAAACTTTTTCTGTAAGGGCCAAATGGAAATATTTCAAGCTTTGCAGGCCCTAGGGTCTTTGGTGCAACTGCTCAGCTCTGCCACTTTAGCACGAGGGCAGCCACAGACAACACACACACACACACACACACACACACACACACGGATGTCTTCCAAAATAACTTTGTGTACAAAAACTGGCAGTGGGTGGGACCTTTGCTTCTGGAAAGATGGAGAAGACAAAGATGAACTTCTTCCTATTCCTCACAATAACAACAACTAAAAACCTTGGACACTGAATGTAAAATCATCATACAAAGACTCAGAAAGGGAAAGGGAAAAAGGCACAGTGGGTTGGGGACTCGGGACTATGAAATAATCTGGTGGGAGTTCCTCAGTTTTTCTTTGTCTCACGTACCCCAGGGCTTGGAGGTAAAGAAGTTGGCAACCTGGAAACACTGAAAAGGCTCAGCAAAAGCCTTCTCTGTTTAACTAAATGGCCAACAGTCAGCCTAGCAAGACCAAGCACGTTTAGACCGTAACTACTCAAGCCAAATACCTCAGAAAAAACTGTGATCTTGCCTCTACCCATGACAGAAAAGGAGTGCCAACTTTCACTCTCTCCAGGCTCAAATGAGGGGCTCCATGCTCAAACAGACTTGTGTCAGGGAAGGCGAACATGTTCAAATACCAAAGGCCCAAGTGGCAGAAGAGAGCCATAGAAAGCTGAGCTACTGAGTTAGAAGAAAAAAAGAACAAATAAACTAGTGACCCCATAGTACTTCTGTAACTTAAAAAAAATAAGGATGAGAATGATAACAAACTGAAACGAAAGACTACAGATAAGGGGTGTATCAAATTGCCATTGTTTCCTTCTCCTAATTCTGGCCACTGCAATAAACACCCAGAAATACTTCAGTACTTGCGTGGCCTGCCTTTCAACTTCCAATATTTCCCACAGTACAATGGAGGGCCAGTTTAGTAGTCAGCGTCACGAGCCATAGTCCTACTGAAAAAGTGAATTGAGACCTAGCTATGACACGAAAGCAAGCTGTATGTAGCTTAAAGATAGTTTCTAGACACACTTGAAAATTAAAGCCACAGCAGGCTTAGGGATAGTCTACAGACCTAATTTAGGTAGGAAGAGAACAAATTAAAATGAGAGTAAAAAGAAGTATAGAAATAATAAATGTTGAAAGCATCCTAAAAAGGAGTTGGAAAAACATGTAGAGGTTCATAGACATTGTGACTCCATATATGGAATACTAGTTCTGTTTAATTATTTTTGTCTCTAAATTTTACCTATTAGCAAAGAGAGACCTGTACCCCAGTGTATAAATGGCAAAATTCTGTATCAATAATGTTTAAAAATAAAAAAGGCTATGTGACTATACAAAATTTTATAAAAAGTAGACTACAAACCATTCTAACTATAAAAATACAGAACGATAAAAGGATACAGCATCCATTGCTATGAGATGAAACCTTCTATTTCTTGCTTCTTCCCTGTTAAAACAAATTTTATTTTAAACAAATTCATACGTCTGTATTCTAATTAATGTTATCAGATCCCCTAGTCTCCCAGTTCATAAAACATCTTAAACCAAAGAATGTAATTCACACTGAAATACCATACCTATCCAGCAAGTTTGCCGCGTCCTGTTTATGGGGCACCTTTCCATGTTTTTCTTTCTGAAATGGCTTTTTGAGCAGTAAATCATCTTTGACTGTCCTGGTATATTAAGAAGAAAAATCATTAAGAGTTAATTTTTCCAAAGGTAATGGGAACAGCTTTTCAAGAATTCAAGTCTGAAGTTAAAAAAGACAAATCTTTAGTAAGACATTTTTATATCTCCTTAAATAACTAAATTAATTCCTGAACTTATTTAATTCCTATAAAATGGAGATCAAACTAACAAAAGCATGGGTTCCACTGTCAGACCACCTAAGTCTGTGTGTGATCCTGCCATTTACTATCTTCATCTTAAAATGATGAAATTACTTAATTTCTTTACGTCTCAATTTTCCTCTTTGTAAAGTGAAAGCTTTTGGTAATTAATAACTTGGAAAAAGGCGAGCTGATTATTGAAGACAGAGATGTTAAGTCCTAGTCACGTAGATAAAAATAGCTCAGGCCTACTCTGTGGCCTATTGGTAAGTGAACTGAATCTCATATGGATGACTGATCCCATACACCCAGCTGTGTGGTTCAAATCCTAGCCCTGGTGGCTTGAAAAATATGCTGGGTACGTGTATGTGCCTCAAATCTCAAGAGGATGGAGAAATGGAGGAAACAGATTGTACGGTCCCCTCACCCTACTGGGGGTGCTTTCTCCCCATTTCTCTCTCTCTGTCTCTCTCTGGCAAGTGCATATACCCTCTAACAATTTTTTTTTTTTTTTGAGAGGTTTTTGCTATAGGGTACGTGCGCTCGCCAGAAAGACAGAGAAAGACAGAGAGACATAAATAAGAAATCACTCCCCAGGGGGGATGGTCACACCATAATCCCTTCTCCTCCATTCTCCTCTCAGGATCCTGGGCACACATCACACGCGCCCGGCGTGAGTTTAAGCCACTGGGTCTGGGACTCAAACCGTGGTGAATGACATGGGAGTCCAGTGACATGGCCATTATGCTAACTGCTGGTCCCACAAATTTTAAAAGAAAGAAAAATAACTCTAGAGCAGATTTATTAGATTTACTCAAATTCTATTCTTACGAAGTAATGTTTTTAAATCAACAATCTAGAAAATGTAAAGCACCAGGACCAGCAGTTGGCATAATGGCTATGTCACTGGACTCCCATGTAGTCGACCGCGGTTCAAGTCCCAGACCCCGTGGCTTAAACTCACGCCAGGCGTGTGTGCGTGCGTGCCCAAGATCCTGAGAGGAGGTGGAGAGAAGGGACTGTGGCGTGGCCATCCCCCTGGGGGTGATTTCTCGCTTTCCGTCTCTCTGTCTCTCTCTGTCTCTCTGGCGAGCACACACACCCTACAGCAAAAACCTCTCAAAACAAAAAAAAAAAAGTAAAACACCATAAAACATAATCTATTACTATATAGGTAGACTGAGTATCCTATTATAAGGTTCAGTCCCAGTGAATATGCCTAATATATTGTTCTTGGTGTGAAATAATAAACCGATTTCTGAAAGGTTAGTTAGTATGAATCAGTCAACCACTCCTGAATTAATAGACAAAACTTAGTTTCTAGGTGTGGGAAACTGCACATCAGCGAGTCCGCCAAGGCCATTTTTATGAGTCTCTTACTATCGCCATCTTAGGTCTCAGAAAGCAAACAATTACACAATGCCAAAGGCCAGGACTGGCTACCTTATGATTGGCATATAGAGCAGCCAATCATCGCTCACCAACGTGTATATAACCATGATCCCTGGCCCACAATAAATGGACAATCCTGAACAGCAGTAACACTGTGTCGTCTCCGTGCTGTTGTCCCGTCTCACTCCTTCCCTCAGGAAACCTGTTCGACTGTCCTGCAGGCCGGGACATCTAGGCACTGAAAACTGAGGACGATACCCCTAGCCTCAACACCTCTGCCAAGATGAAGCTTGCTTAGATTGCCAGGCTGTATGTCTGACAGTTCTCGTCCCTTCCAACTCAGTAACACCTCCATGGGCTTCCTCCCTTGACTTCGTCCGCTCCTCTGTGTAACTATAAGGACTATTCTGCTCTATTAATGCAACCTCATCCTCCTCACTAACCTCATTGTGAAGGCAAGTACTAGCAGGAGGTGACGGACCAAGCCCCACTGAGCGATGACATTTGCAAGCAAACATCGCTTGACAGCTGAGTAAAAATACATTAAGAGCGGAACATGAAACCTTTCATTCCTTTCCTTTTTCCCTCCTTCTCTTTCAATAAACTCCTCGCAGCACAAACATTACATTCTTATTTTCTCACAACTGTTCTCCAACTTTGAATCAACTCATTATAATTTAGTGGGAAAAAAAATCCATTCACCAGCACAGCTGTTCACATGCAAACACAATTCAACAACTTTCAATATTCCTTATTTACGCCTCGTATCAATCCAGAAAAGATATGAAGCACAGACCATAAAATGTTACTTACCTTCTTTTCCTTTTGCTAGATTCCCCACAGAGCTCATCATCGCTGAAGTCAGAGTCATAGCCTCCATGACCGTGCATCTACAAAGGGAAAGAAAAGCAGCTGTTTAGAACCTAGCCTGTTCAGTGTTCAGGAAACAAAACCGTTCAAAATTAAGTTAGTTAAGGACCATGATGGCAGATCACTGCTCATGGGCTATGGAGTCAGTAAACTTTCATTCACCTAGAAATAACAGACTTATTGGGGCCAGCAGGTGGCATAGTGGCTGAAGGACTGGACTCCTACATGGCTGATCGCAATCAGAGCTGTGGACTCAGTGGCTTGAAAATCACACCAGGCGCATGTGCATGCGTACCCAAAATCCCGAGTAGAATGGGATAGGGACTGCGGCATGGCCATCCTCCCAGGGGGTGATTTCTCACATTCCTCCTCGCTCTCTCTGATGAGCACACACCTATGGTAAAAACTTAAAAACAACAAAGAAAGAAGTAACAGCTACATCTTTCACAAAAATAAATAATTTTTCAACTTTAATTACTGGGTTGTCAGCAAAGCCATGAAGCGTTTTTGCATAGAAAACCAGAAAAAAAATACATCATCATGTTTCTGATAACCCAGTATCATTAGGCAAATAAGACAGGTTGTAATCCTTCGATTTTCCATTGAAATCCAGGCCTAGAATCTGCACAGTGTCTGCGTTGACAGGTTCAACAATGCTTTACTTTTTATTTCAGAGTAACAGCAGTTGCTATGTATTTATCACCAGTTTTGTTCCACACATTGTGCTGAATACTTTACAAAGGATGCCTCTAATTTTACAAGTTAGAAATGTTACCTCCACTTTGGGGATAAAGAAATCACGGGCAAAGGAAGCCCAGTAAAACAATTTTACTAGACAGGTGCTTTAACCAGCTAAGCCACAGAGCCAGCACAGTAAAACAATTTTACAAAGGAAGTAACCAGGCTGATCTGATTTTCTTTTTTAAGAATTAATATTATTTATTATTATTATTATTATTTTAATTTTACCAGAGAAAGACAGAGTGAAAGAGGAAGGGAAAGTGAGAAAGCAAGTTGCCAAGGTCCAGGACTTGAACCACGGTCACCCATGTGGGAGTCCAGTGCCTTAACCACCACGCCATCTGCTGACCCCTATACTTGATTCTTAAACCCATAATATCAACCACTCCGGATTGCCTCTCAGAGCTATGAGAGGCAATAGCAATACCCCATAGAAGTTACGTTATTTGTGAATAGTACACTATTGACGATTGAAAACTGCCCGTTAACTCTTTCAACATAAGTAGAGATTTCCATTTCCTCTTATGTTTCTTTAGGGTAAACTACCTTGCCCTTTGGCATAGTCAGCTTTCTCTTGTCTTGATTCATTTCCGAACTGAAATTTTTAGAAATGGTCAAAGACTTCAGTTGTGATTCAACAGTGCTGGAAGAACCTCATGGTTCCAGCAGTACACTGAATTTGGGATGTACTAATGGGGTATGGATGGATGAACTATCTGATGTCAACAAGACTCATTTACACCACTGGAAGAAACCAGTCCAGGTGGAATGCTATAATACATTTTCTAAACTTCACTATTCACCACAGCAAGTACCCCCTAGGAAAGAACCCCCTACATACAGTTCACTGCATTGGATCTAAGACAGAAGGCATGCTTCCAGTCCGGGGCACCTTGAGAATGTCGCCTCAACCCTTTGAACTTCAGCTGTTACTTAAGGCAGTAACCATCAAATAATCTTCTCGTTCTCCGAGTCTGTGATCTTTCTACATTCTATGTTCAAACCTACACTCTCTTCCCTCTCTCCGGTAATTTTATAGAGATGAAGCTTCCAGCCTAGGGTAGCGATGAAGGTTAGAATTCCACAATTCCAATGTCATCCTTGCTTCCGTCTGTCACGGCCTTACACGCCCGGATTCCACCCCCCCACCCCCCCCCCCCCCCCCACCACCACCACCAGGTCACCTCCTTGCTCACGTGTCTTACTACACCTGTTCAAGCCATACCAGCCTCTCGCCCCCTGTCCCGTGTGCTCACTTTCTTCACATCTGGATGGGGACGACCCTAACGTGGCGCTTAGAGGGATGGGTGAGGGCTGCCTATTAGCAACAGAATGCCAAGGCTGGTTCTGCACTTCCCATTTGTCTTTCTTGGGGCGTTTTCCTTAGCTGCTGGGAGGCTCAGTTTCCCTACTTATTAAAACGAGGCTAATAAGAGCGCCGACCTCGGAGGACTGCACGTTAAAAGGGTCATTGCATCGAAAGGGTTTCTGAACGGTGTCTGGCACAGGGAAACCCCGTGGATGCTCCCGTCGGCATCCCCCAGCTCCCGCGATCTCCCACTTCCTTTTCCTCGTGTGGGTTCGTCCACCCCACATCCATCTTAACTCGGGGGGTGAAACCGAAACTCTCTCACTCACTTCAAGCTACGAATCAACTGACAAGGGCCCAGAGAAAGTCGAAAATGAAGACGCCGGAGTGTCCAGAATCTGTCACCAACTCGAGGAAGGAACAAGTTTCGAGGGCCTTGTCCCCAACACCAAACGTGCCCACGGCCCTCCTCGCACACCCTTCCCCTGCCTCCCTGCTCTGCCAGCTTTGTCACGAACTGTCGCGCCCTCCTTCCCGGTGGCTGCAGCGACGACGCACGGCCTGGGCGAGCCGCTGCAGGTCCACCCGGTCCGCCACGGCCGCGTAGCCTCGCCACACCCGCCGCCCAATCCACGCCTCTCCCTACGGGTCCCGACTGGGCACAGCTTCCGGTCTGACTTGGCTGCGTGTCACATTTAAATGGCACCGTGCTCGGGTGCGCCGACCTTGTGCTGCAGCTAGAACCGCTCCGGGAAACTAGGGCCGCGGGATAAAAGGTCCGGAAGGGGAAATCGCGGCTTCCTACTTTCGCAAAGTCGGGTCGTCACCCCAGTTTTTTTCTGGGGCCTCCTTCCCTTCCCCTCGAGGGAATCCAGCATCCAGTACCATGTGGCACTACGCGCACCCCAGCCCACGACCCTCTTTTGAACATATATGTTGATTTAGAAAAACCCTGGCTGCCTATCACCTGCCAGCCTCTCTCTAGTAACCTTAGTAACGCCTCCTCGGAGCATCCTAATCAGCATCTCGGCCTCGCTCAGCCTCTCCTTCTCTCCCTCTCCCTCCACTAAAACGGTTCTCTTAATTAGAACAAAAATAACTTTACATCGTCTCACCACCCACACAATAGATACCGTTCCAAAAGCAGGGCTGGTGGCAAAGGAGTGCATGGAATTCGTGAGCAAGAAAAGGGACGGGGCCGATTTCACAGGGTCTCATTCTCTCCTGACAGCAAGCTGGCGCTTGTGAAACGGATCCAAAATAGAATCTTAAAAAAAAAAAAAAAAAGCCAAAAAACGTTCAATTATTTTAAGCGGCACGAGGTCCTGCCTTCTCTACATTGACGCCCTGCTCCGCTTTCCAGGCTGGGTCCCGATTCCCCGGCCTGTCTCCGCATCACCCCTGTGTGTCTCTGCTTCCTTCCCAGTACCCACCGCAGTGCCCTGGCAATCAGGAGCGCTAATTAAACATTTGTTGAAATGAACTGGTATGCCGCTAGCTCTGACAACGGGCCCTTTTTAGAGGAAACCTTGGCACTTAATACCCTAATCGGTGGGCAGCACTTCAAGGCCCCTTGTATCCCCCACCATAGATTATACACATATTGTGCTATACCCAGTGCAGTGACTGTGAGCTTGAAAAGCTGTAAATTAAATGATTGCAAATTCAATTGTTTCCAAATGCAATCAAATTATACTTCAATTAAAAAATATTTACTCAGAAGACTTTAATTGGAAGCCTTGCAATTTAATGCTAACATTGAGTTCCTTTGTCAAGTAGCTTATTTTTGGAGAATACTTAAAAAACCTATTTTGCTCTTTTATTATTAAGACCAAATACACCTGTATCTTGTATCCAGTTTCCTTTCTACCAACACTTGTTACATTTTTCTACCATTCCTACTATATTTTAATCCATTGCTTCCTTTTATTTTTCCAGCACCCTGTGCTGCTGGAAATTACTTAGCCCCATTGTACACCGGAGGAGCAGGCCAGAACCTGAAGCCACAAACCTGGTGAGAGTCTAGAACTGGAGTACTTCTCTCTTTGCAAGACCTAATGTCTGTTTTCTCTCTCTTTCTCAATGCATGGAACGTGTGGGAGTAGCTGTTGGTTCCAGTATTTCTAAGAACTTGAAAGCTGTTGCTACCAGTTTATTCAGGCAAAGATTTACATTTTTCACTGTGAGGCAGCAGTGTTTAAAAGGAAGTAAATAGGAAATGTATGTTAGGGACATATCTGTACTAAAATAGCTAATACAGGATAGAAAACCTAACTGATCAGGGAATCTCAAGTTAGCAAGTATAGATCACCAACAATAAAAACCACAAATATTTATTGCCTGCCTGCTCTCTGCATGGCACTGTCCTAGTCATCAGGGTTACAGGTATGTAAAGGCCACTCTATATCCTTGAAGATTGAGTAGTAAGAAGGATAGAATATATAGAATGACAGTAACATATTCTATGATATACCAAGTGCCTAGTAAATGACATGAACCTATGGTTCCCAGTCTGTCAAATGTGTTATTTCAGTGACCATGAAAATCCGAATGTGCACCAGTGCTGCGTAACTGAAATACAACTAACTCCTATGGTGGGTATGTGTAGGGGTGAGAGGAGTTGAATGATGGTAGTGGTTATTATCAAGTCGTGTTAATGCAAACTATAAATGTGCATCCTGCTGATACTTTACATCTTTGAGTAAATTGTGTTTTCCACAAATGGCCACACCAGTAAATTTCATTAAATATGCTCTTCTTATGACATGATCCTGACATCCCTCTATAGCAAGCTGCTGTCTGTAGTCCCAGCCTTGAATCTGGGAATATCAGTGTCTACGGTAGAAATCATGCTAAGAGACTTCTGAGGCTAAGATGCAAGAGTTCATAGCACTTCTGCCTGGTTCTTCGTCTGTCTACTTCCCCAGCTGACATGGAGTAGAGTAGAGATGAGCTGTCTCCCCTGAGCCCCAACACAGAATGCAGATTCATAAGCAAAATAGTGTCATTTCAAGACACTGAGTTTGGGATGGTTCATTATATACCACTAGGTAACCAGAACTGTCTGCTGTTTCATTTTTCCCCCCATATTATTCGATGAGACCTCAGGATGCTGGGTTTTGTTTTTTCAACATGCATGCCTCTTCAAATTTACCATTCCTCCACCTAGAATGGTTTTCTCCTCCCTCATTGCCCCCCCAACCCTCCTTATCCTTCAGACCTCAGGCTAGGGGAAGGAAAAGCCTTTTGTGGCCAGTCTCTCCCACAAACTAGGTAGGACTGCTTATAATATGTGCCTATTGGGACCAGCAGTTGGAGTTGTGGCTATGCTACTGGACTCCCATGTAGTTAATTGCGGTTTGAGTCCTGGACCCGGTGGCTTAAACTCATGCTGGGTGCATGTGTGTCCATGCCCAAGATTCCAAGAGGAGAATGGAGGAGAAGGGATTGCAGTATGGCCATTACCCCTGGGGGGTGATTTCTCACTTACTGTCTCTGTCTCTCTCTGTCTTTCTGGCGAGTGCACAAGCCCTATGGCAAAAACCTCTCCATAAATAAATAAATAAATAACAAATAAAATATGCACCTATTACTTTCTGCAGAACTGAGTTACATACACACACACAACTCAGTCCACGTCTGTCTCGCGCACTGAGATGTGAGCTCACAAGGACAGGGACCACACTCTGTTATCAATGCTGAATGCACAGTGCTCAATATTGTGCTAGATGCACAGTAGTTTCTCAAAATATTTATTGAACAAATAATGTACAGATAAGAAAAAAATTAGAGAAATTAAAGAACCCTCCTAGAGTCATGAGCAAGCAAATAGGGATACAAATATGACTGCGTCAAAGCTCATGCTACTGACCACCATACGTATTGCTCCTCAGTAAGGCCCACGGCAGGGTTTTTTGGTTGTTATGCTTTTTTGTTTGTTTGTTTAAGTTTTTGCTATAGGTGCATGTGCTCACCAGAGACAGGGCAAGTGAGAAAGCACCCATGGGGGTTGAGGAGAGAAGGCCACACTGCAATCCCTTCTCCTCCATTCTCTTTTCTGGATCTGGGGCACACATGCACATGTGCCCAGTGTGGTTTTCAAGCCAGCAGGTCTGGAACTTGAACTGTGCATCAGCCATGTGGGATCTAGTCACCTTAATCACCGTGCTACCCATTGTCTCCACCACCTCCAGGGCAGTTTTTGATGCTTAGAAAGATTAGAAAGGTTTTTATGAAGTAAAGGTACCAGATAAGTTGAGACACAGGGATTAGCAAGAGTTGGGAAAGAATTTTTAGAGGAAGTCGGACTTAAGCTACAATTGAAATGTAGCCATTGAATCTGCTCAGTGGTACAGCGGTAATGCATTGCTCAAGTGGAGCCGGATCCATACAGAAGGTCACAGGTGTGGTTCTCTGGTCAGCCTACACACTGCAGGCACGTGTGCCTGTAATCCATACTGGCTGGGAGGAAGGGCGGCAGGAAGGAATGGATCACATGCCCTGTTTCATGGTGTGAGATCCTACTGAAGGAGCTTATCTTTCTTTTTCTCTCTGTTGAAATAAGTAAACCTTTAAAAGATACAGGTATTACATAAGAGAAGAGGAAATGAGAGAAGAGGGCAATCAAGGTGGGGGGACAGTAAAAGAGAAGTAGAAATATCCATGGGTTGTTTAGGGAAATATGACTAAATCATTTTAGTCAGAGCGGAATTTTGAAAAGGAGTAGTGAAAGAGAGAGAGGCTAGAGCCAGATGTCAGACCTTCTTAAACACTAGGCTGTAAAGTTTGGTCTAGAGCTACTGAAGTGCTGTGAAGAGTAGGGCAGTCATTTGGATGGGAAGGAGTCTGGAACCAAATGAATTTATATTTTAATCCTGTTCTGCTATTTACTAGCGATGGGACCCTGAGCATCACTCGGTTTTCTTCGAGTGTTAGTCTTCTTCTGTAAAATGGGGATAATGACAGGAACTACTTCGCAGTGGTATCTGAGACTCGGATGTTGCATCTGAAGTGTTTAGTCCTCTGGTTGGCACACAGTAAGGCTTAGCATATGTTCACTGTTGTTTTAAAGAGGAGGAAATATATTTAGTGAGTTTATTTTTAGTTGCCAGAGGGTGTGTGCACTTACCAGATTTAGAGAAATTAAATAACTCTCCCAGAGGCATGGGCAAGCACATAGAGGCACATACATGATTGACTTCCAAACACCCCCCAATGGAGTGTGGCCATGCCACAATCTCTTCTCTTCCATTTCTCCCTCCCGTCAGGATTTTGGGCACTCGCACATGCGCCCCCTTGTGTTTTTCAAGCCTCTTAGGAAGAGATTTAAACTGTGGTTGGCCATGTGAAACCTGATTTCTGTAATCATTAGGCTATAGGGCCAGCCCTGTGGTGTTTTAATTGTATATTATCCTCTTAACAACATGCAGAAAGGCAGGAGTAGCTGGAGGCGGGCGGGACACTGGGGAAGGTTCAGCTCAGCCCCATGGCAGGAAATGCTCAGGACAGAGAAGGACTGAATTCGTGAATGAGTTAAAGAAATAAATGGTGAAGATGGGACTCACTGGGCACAGAGGCTGAAGGATACAGACATGAAGATGCCTGCCAAGCTGAGGACACTGAAATAACATTGGGACCCCTGATAAAAAGAAGAGGGTGACTGAAAAAAGACATCGTGTTTGGGAAATGATGAGTTGGCTCTGGACAGAGATTTGAAACTATAGCAAAACATACAAAAGATCAAGACACCTTTTCCAAGCAAAAGCGTGATGTCTGCCCACTTTGTTTTAAGCATTCTTCACCTTCGTCCCTCACCTGTTCATCTTTTTATGGGTCTCCACTCCCCTCCACCCCCTCCACACACACTGCTCTGGGAACGAGAAAGGAGACGATCCATAGTCCAGAGTCAGCTAGACCTGCATTTGTGACAGGTTTCGGCCACTTACTAGCTAGGAGACCTTGGGCAAGTTATTTACTTCTCTGAGTTTTAATTTTCTCATCCTGAAAGTGGGAGTAATGACATCACCTCTATCATAGGAGTTGATGAAGTTTAAATGAAATGATCTGGGTAAAATGATGCCTAGTTGATAGCGAGTATGTAAGAAATGCTACTTGAGGAAGGAATCAGGTTACAGGCATTCTCGCACAAGAGTAAACTTATCAATTAACTGCTTCTCAAATACAGTCCAGAAACAGATACCCCATTACGTATGATTAATAGCATGGTCAATGGCAAAGAATTAGAAGCACAATCTTCTCAGTAAATAGTTCGGGGTCAATTAAATAATAAAAAGGGGGCGAGCAGGTGGCATGGTGGTGAAGGTGCTGGGCTCCCATGTGGCTCACTATGGTTCAAGTCCCGGACCCGTTGCTTGCTCTCTCACTTTCTCTCTGTCTCTTTGTCTCTCTCTCTCTCATGAGCACACATGCCCTATAGAAAACTTTAAAAAATAGTAATAATAATAAATTAAATAAATAATTAAAAATAATAATACAGAAAAAAATTAACCTTGATTGCTATTTCATATCATATCAAAAGTTGATATCAAAGAAAATAAGGGAAAATATCTTCATATTTCATGGTATCTTCACTAGGACGGAAAATTTTCTTAAGTCAGACTCCCAAAAAGTTCACTATAAGGAAAAAAATAAATCAGAAAAAAATAAATGAAGAACCCCATTAAGATAAAAATAAATTTTAAAAATAAATTAAAAACTCTATTAATAAAAGCAAAAGTTAGGTTATAGTGTAAGAGAAAAATATATGCAGTGCGTATACCCAACAAATTATCAGAATATATAAAGAACCTTAAAAATCATTATGTAAAAGGCAAAAACTCAGTAGAAAAATTGACAGAAGACTCGATCTGACTATTCACATAAAAAAGATATCCCAAAGGACAATGCATATAAAACAAAGGACTGATCTTTACTAGGTGTGAGGGAAATGCAAACTAAGAACATAATGCGCACCACTCCACTCCCCCCCAGAAGGGCTAAATGAAAAATATCTGGTGTTACTGAAGATGTGGCATGGCTGTGTAATTTTTATATGCTGATGGTGGGAGTGCAGATTGGTGCAGCCACCTCGGAACCACCTATTCACGCTGAACACACACGTTCCATGCCCCGTATATCCTGCTTCTCAATGTATTTTTAGCAGTGTCCAAATGTTCACTGAAAGACCTGAACTAGAATGTTCATAACAGCTCTATTCCTAAGTATAAAGCTGAACACAAGACAAATGTCCATCAATATTAGACTAGTTGAATAAATCGTGGTTAATTCACACAATGTTTTTATTTTTTTTTTATTTTTTTTTTTGCCATCGGGTGCATATGCTCACTAGAAAGGAGAGGTGGGGAAAGACAGGGGAAAGTGAGAAATCATCCACTTGAGGGGGATGGCCATGCCCAATCTCTTCTCCATTCTCCTCCTGGGATGTTGGGCACATGCCCAGCATGAGTTTTAAGCTGCCAGGTCTGGGAGTAAAATCGCAGTCAGCCATGTGGAAGCCCAGCACCTTAACCACTGTGCCACCTGCTGGCCCCCCACAGTGGACTATTATACAGGAATGAAAACTACAAGTACCACATGGAAGAATCTCCTGAGTATAATGTTGAACAAAAGAAGAATGGCATATGCAAAAGAATACATAGAACAGGATCCCATGTAGATAAAGGACAAAAACAAACAAACATGACCACTCTGTGAGGCAATGCATATGTTAATTAATCAGATTTAGTGAGTTCACATTGTATATTTATAGCTATGAATCATTTAGCAACAGGAATAAGGTGTGAGAAACGCATCGTTGGCAATGCCATTGTTGTGAGAACATCATGGAGTGCACCTACACGAGCCTCACTGGTATGGACAGCTGTACACCAGACCACAAGGTGAAGCCTGTTGTAACCTTACGGAACCACCATCACGTATGCGGTCGGTTGTTGTTGAGACGTTCTGCGGTGCACGACCGTGCTGCATAACAACATGTCATACACAGCAACTTTATCCATCCATTTAAACAGACCAGTGAAAGTAATTGATCTAAGTCAGGATAGTGGGTTCCCTGCTGGGGCAGAAGTACTCAGACGGGTGCACAAGGCAGGAGGTGGGAGGCCTCTGGGGAAATTGTAATATTCTCTCTCTGATCCTGGCATTCATCACGAGTGGTCCTTTTATACCTATGATCTGTGCACGTTTATTCATATATGTTATAGTCAATAAAAAGTTTATGTTTAAACATTTTTAATGGCTCCCAGAGATTGTTAATACTTGGGCTCTCCTTGGTAAGTGGAAGTTTTGGCTATGAAAGCCATTCCAGGCATGGAAGAATAGACCAGGGAGGAGGTAAGTGGGATTTCCTGGGCCTCGGAAACAATGCCACATAAATGCTTACTTACTCAAAGGCAGGCTTCCTGCGCACTGAGACGGAGGTAGGCAAGCCTGGCAAATGCTGAGAACGGCTCTAGTTAGCATCAAAGGATGGAGAGTGCCCGGGCCTTGAGCAGCTGGAAGGCCAGCCTGTACTTCCTGCACATTGTAAACCCAGATGTGGGAGGAGGCAGCTCTACAGCCTCCACTGTAAAGCTCAGGACTTGAGTAGAGACACAATAGCTATTGATATCTTTTGCAAGCTGGCCAAAGGTCAGTCAGTTGCTGAGTACAGCTTGGAGAGGGTGGCAAGAGAGGTTGCACAGTTCAGATACTATGGTTGGAATGGACGTTGCAGAGCAAAGCCGAGAGGCAGCAGTATACCAGTCGGCCAAATGAATTGATAATCCTTTTTAGGCCTGCTCCCAGGAGGCGAGATCAGAGACAGGATGTCTATAAAACCCCTCTCTGAGTCAATGCTGGAGCCTGTGATGAAGAGATAGGGAGACACTTACCAGGTCAGATGAGAGGAGAGACAGAAACCAGGAACACTAAATGTCACTGGAAAACAGTCGTCTAACATCCGCAGGAATGAAGACTGCATGCCTCACTCAGGAACGTGCAAAGTAGGGAAACCAGCTGTAACAATGAAGGTTGCCAGGTGCTGTCTCTGGATCTTTTCTCAAAGGCTGGCTGGGTCTTGGGCTATAATAATGAAAAAGACATGCTCTCCAAGATCCAGGTTTCCCTCTAGGTAGGACACAGACACAGAAATGTGTAATTACAACACAGTGGGCCAGGAGGTGAGAGGAATAGGTTCAAAGGGATGTCAGAGCCCAACGGTGGGTCCCAACTCGGGAGAGGAGAGGCTAAGAACGGGAAAGTGATACAAAGGACTTTATGTTGAAATGTCTAAACCACAGGGTTTAACTCAGGGCTCTGAACCATGCTGACTTGGTATCCAGAGGAAGGGGAGGTGTGGCACTGTCCCCTCAGGCCTCTCTCATTCACCAGTGACCTCTACCAGCCCCTCCCTGCCGAGGTGTGAGCCAGCACTGCGGAAGAGTTGACCATATCCCATGAGCTCACGACTTACGGACACAGAGGTGACTGTGTAGAGTGTGCTGATCAAATCGAGTCAGATGGCCAGGGAAGTAGGCCACATATTTATGGGTACAAGTCATCACTATTATGTGGTCAGGCAATTCGACATAAATAGTCGGCAATTTTCTAAATGATGTCTTGATTAACAAATTCTCTGACAGTGAAACCTCTTTGACTAGCTGTCCTGATACGAAGTGGCAACTGGTGGTAGTAGGAAATGGAGATACACCCAGAAAGCACACGTGACTGAACAGGTTCAGGGGTACAGGGGTACATCGGAGGAGTTGCATAAAAGCAACAGCACCCACAGTAATACGTGTATTCCACAGAACGTTTATTAGTTGTCAGGAATTGTGTTAAACAGCGGAGGAAGAATGCAATGGAAACACTGGCCAGAATTGCTGGCGCAATCTACTTTTCAAGAGATGTTGGAAGTCTGGCTCTTTCCCACTATACAAGATGGCAGGAGAAAAAGCTGCAAAGCAGGATACTAAGGAGAAGAAACCTGAAGCCAAGAAGGCTGATGCCAGTGGCAAGGTTAAAAAGGGTGACCCCAAGGCTAAAAAGCCCAAGAAGGGGAAGCCCCATTGCAGCCGAAACCCCCTTCTAGTCCGGGGCATCGGCAGATACTCCCAGTCCGCCATGTATTCCAGGAAGGCCGTGTACAAGAGGAAATACTCGGCCACTAAATCCAGGATCGAAAAGAAACAGAATGAGAAGGTTCTTGCGACTGTCACAAAACCGGTTGGTGGAGACAAGAATGGTGGTACCCGGGTGGTTAACCTGCACAAAATGCCTACGTATTATCCTACTGAAGATGTGTCTCGAAAGCTGTTGAGCCAAGGCAAAAACCCTTCAGTCAGCATGTGAGAAAGCTGCGAGCCAGCATCACTCCTGGGACCATTCTGATCATCCTCATTGGACGCCGCAGAGGCAAGAGAGTGGTTTTCCCGAAGCAGCTGAGCAGTGGCTTGCTACTTGTGACTGGACCACTGGTTCTCAATCGAGTTCCACTGCATAGAACACACCAGAAATTTGTCATTGCCATCTCCATGAAAATTGATAATAGCAAAGTAAAAATCCCAAAGCACCTTACCGATGCTTACTTCAAGAAAAAGAAACTGCGGAAGCCCAGACACCAGGAAGGTGAGATCTTTGACACAGAGAAGGAGAAATACGAGATTTCAGAGCAGCACAAGATTGATCAGAAAGCTGTGGACTCGCAAATTTTACCAAAAATCAAAGCTGTTCCTCAGCTCCAGGGCTACCTGCAATCCGTGTTTGCCCTTACAGATGGAGTTTATCCTCACAAATTGGTGTTCTAGATTTTTTTGCCAAGAACCTAATTAAATAAATAACTGATCATATATATATATAAAAAAAAAAGAGAGAGATGTTGGAAGTCTGGATGCTTAGATTTAATATCCTGATTTTTAATGTGGACATTTCATTCGAGTTTAAAAATCAGGAAGAAAACACTTCTGTGAGCTGAATTCAATCCACAGGATTCAATGTTCAAGGGGATAGTCCATCCCCCTGAGGCCTGGCCTTCAGGACTGGGGGTTCAAGCCCCAGAGCTTCTGAGGCTGCCTCGGATGCACTTGGAAGTACAGGCTTCTGGGAAGCCAGGAAAGGGGCTCTCTCCCAAGAAAAGTCTAAAGTCTTAAACACTCAGGAAAGGGCACTTGGGTGGCTCATAGCCTGGGGATACAAGGGGCAGTCCTTAAGTCCCTGAGCAGCAATATCTATGCTGGCTTTGATGACTAAGGTGTCACTCAGAGAACACCAGGGTGTCACCCAGATAGAAGGAATGGAATTGTCAACCTAAAGATAAACTAACTCAAAATATGTTAAGCCAAAATCATTTGGGCATAAATTTGAGGACTGCACCCCATATGCAACCCAGATGAACACTTTCAGGAAACCCCAAACACACGTTCTGAGGACTTAACAATCTTCTGTCAGGTCTTAAAGGCAAATCTCTTTAAGGAGGGATTGCACCAGTTGATTTGAGACAATGATCCTTGGCTACCAGGAGTGGCGTCAGTTCAAGGTAGACGGGCAGTCTCTGGGCACTCCTAGCACACTCAGGGAGGTCTCCAGGCTTGGATGGAAACCCTCCTGCGTGGGATTGCTCACAGAGCATTGCGCTGTACCTGCCTGTACACCGTTGTGCTGTCTGACCCCCATAAGCTTTCTCGATAGCACCTTCATCCTGAACACTCCCACCCCTCTCCCAGCACTGAGGTGAACATGCTGCTCTTGGGTTGCCCCAAGCCTTTCAGCACCAGGAGAGCTACCAGGGCAGCAACTATAGTTCAAAGATGGCTGAGCGCCAGGCTGTTGTGGAGACAGGATTGTTAGTACTGCTGCTCCCAGTACTAACTGCAGTAAATCAGCATTTCGCCTCGAGGGATCAAGGCAGCCATGGTCTGTGCCCTCTTAAGCCTCACTCTTCACATGAAGACAGGAAGAACATGGTAATAACCAAAATCATTCCAAATTGTGATAAAGGCAACGAAGGAACACAGCGGCCAACACAGAGAACCACCGAGAAGGTGGTCATGACCGGCTGCTCGCAAGAGAGACCACATAAGCTGAGACTTACAGCTGACGCAGAGGAGTCAGCCATGTCAAATGTAGGGGGTGGCGGGAAGCCGGCCGAGTGGCTGACTTTCCAGTCTGTCCTCACCCTCTGCATATCCAGGGACAGGTCTGCAGCAGCTGTCGTTAGTGCCTGTCCCTGCTGCATGGGGGGTGGGGACAGCAGGTGAGAGAAGTCAAGTCCTGCCCTTTCAGCAGTGCTACTGCTTTTTGTTTTTTGTTTTTGTTTTTGTTTTGTTTTGTTTTGTTTTCAAAGTTTACTTATTTATTTATTCCATGAATGAGAGAGAGCGAAGGAGACAGACAAAGAGACAGCACCCCCAACAGGGTCCTGATGCCATAATCCACCCCAGATTCGGCCACCCCCAGATCATGGGCCTACGGGTGCCTAGTATGTTGAGAGTGATCTTTGAACTCGAACCTGGAACCTGCCCGTGTGGGTCAGCCTTACAGAGCATCATGTTTTACCACTGCACCATCATCATCCAACCCCACTGACTGCTTTGAGTCTAAGCATCAAAAAATGTCAAGGGGAAGAGACGGCCCCCTCTCCAACCAGCCCACCTGCCTTCCTTCTCAGCCCTGGTTTCCCTCTCAGTTCCCCCAACTGCTGAGTGAAGCCTGAAGTAGAACTCACAATGAGAGAAAAGGCTTTAAAATTGCAAATGACAGGGAGAGTTAGCACATTAGTATGACAGAGTGTGTAAGATGATCGGCTCTTTTGCAGACAGATCTGATTAGAAAACTGACATATTATGGGCAAGAGGAAGGACAGAGGGTAGAGCGGGCTGTAGGGCACCAGGATCCCTGGTTTTTGTCCAAGGCCTGGGCTGCAGCCCGTCACTGTTCCAAATCATGTCATGCTGCTCCATGGCTCTCGCCAGGAGGCTGGCACTACAAGGACAAGGTTGGGAACCATCTGCCCGAGTTGGAGCACTGCAAGTGGACGGGCTCTTGGGGACAGACAGCAGAGGGAGAAATGGGAAGAGGTAAGAGGGCAGAGGCTGTGGAGAGGAAAGGAAGAAGAGAGGGAAAACAACAGAATCAGAAAGCCCACAGGACCCACAGAAAAATGTTGTTATAGCAACCGAAGGAAGTGCTTAGAGAGAGGAACCGGTCAATTATCAGTGCAGAGGGACTGTTTCTCAAAACGTGTGTGGTTCTAGGAACATCCACCTTGGGGTCACAAGGAGAACTATTTGAATTTCTATTTGAATTCAGATTCCTAAGTTTCAGCCACACCTGGTTTAGAACCTCTGGCACTGGAGCCGGGAATCGGTAATTTCATAGATGTTCAGGGATTCTGATGCTAATTCCAGGGTAGCTTTTAAACATGTCAGATGTGGACTCAAAGCTGGACCTAGTTCTGGTTCTTTCACTTGGGCTGTTGGGCAAATTATTAGTTGGAGCACAGCTTTTTTTTTTTTTTTTTTTTTTTTTGGGAGGGGTTTTTGCTATAGAGTGCGTGCACTTGCCAGAAAGACAGAGAAAGATAGACAGAAAGTGAGAAATCACCCCCCAGGGGGGATGGCCACGCCGCAATCCCTTCTCCTCCATTCTCCTCTCGGGATCATGTGCCCAGCATGAGTTTAAGCCATCAGGTCCGGGACTCGAACTGCAGTCGACTACATGGGAGTCCAGCAACATAGCCATTACGCTAACTGCTGGTCCCTGTGAGCACAGCTTTTTCATCTGTGAGATGGTACCTAGATTGACCTAAGAATAATCTTCTCATGAGATACTTTTTATATATAAACTACCTATGTGGTACTTAGCCCAATGCCTGGAATACAAATGGCAAGCCACGAATATTGGTTGCTATGTCATAATAAGGCAAGGTTATTGGATTTGGGAACTAGCGAGTAACATTAACTTCTGGGAATTGCAAAGGAAATACATAGATAAGTCAAAGCAGCAGGTGAAGATCACAAGTTTAGGAAAATTTATAGCAGCAGGAAGGGTATTGGGATTGGTAGTTCGTACCAGGTGATGTCGGAGAAAGGTTAATTAAAACAGCTGTGCTAAGAGGATATTAGAATGACAGAGAAAGGGAAGTGTCCAGGGTGTCATGTTGGAGCCACCAAAAGGAAGCAGGTTAGGAGTGGGAGCTCAGTCCCAGAAAAGATGAGAAAGGAGTTCCCTGGACAGGTAGTGAGGTGTGGACAGCAGTTAGAGAAGCTAAACCACTCCCTCTGAGACTGGAGGAAGAGGTAGAACAGTCATCCACATGTGGTCCATGCTGGAACTTGCTAGAAATGCAGATTTCCAGGCTCCACTGTAGAGCCACTGCATCAGACACTCTGGAGGAGGAGCCCAGCAATCTGGCTTAATAAGCCCTTCAGTTGGTGCCAATGCAACTAATAGACAACCACTGAGTTAGGGAATAGTTGTAGAGGCTGAAATATTTGAGACAGAGTTATGCAGTTTCCTGGGTAAGGCCATCTGCAAAATGTGAGTGCGCCGGGGGAGGCAGAAGGAGCAGAGAAGGAGGCCTGAGACCACTGCTGTAGGAGGGAACTAGTCAGGTAGAGACTGTGGCAAGGATTGCTACTATGCTCTAAAGGGTAAGAAAGTTATGTCTTATAATACAACACAGCTGAGTCTCAACCAGAAAAATAGGTCCAAAAATTACAGCAGTTGTATGTGTTGGGATGCTCATAATAATGAAAGACTAAATACTTAGGGAGCCAGGCAGTGTCTCAGCGTGGAATATGACACTCTGCAATGAAAGCCGAGGTGGGAAGGTTGCCCGTTTAAGTCTGGAGACCTTCCTGAACACTCCTGGTGCATGTGTGCCCGTGACCTGGGCCAACTGACGCTGGTGGTAAATCATGGTGTGGAGAAACTGTTGGAGGTTCTGTATCTTTCTCTCTCTCTCTCTCTCTCTCTCTCTCTCTCTCTCTCTCTCTCTCTCTCTCTTCTCTCTCTCTCTTTTCCTCTCACTTATACAATAAAAAACTTAAAAAAAAAAAAAAAAACTCATTTAAATGTCCAGCGTTAAGGAAAGAATTACTAGAGTACCAAGGCACTGATGAGACAATGAGACCAACTATCTATACAGTGTTAAATGAAAGTCTATAACAGAGTACATACATATGGTGGAAATTATGTTAAAAAAAAAAAGTACTTTCAGGGAAGTTCTGGTTCTGGTGGCTTGAAAGATCATGCTGGGTATGTGTGCATGTGTACCCAAGACCCTGACAGGATGGAAAAATGGAGAAAAAAGGATCGTGTGATAACCTTGCCCCATTGTGGGGAAGGGATGTTTTTCTCTCTCTCTGGTGAGTGCAACACCCTCTGGCAATAAAACAAACAAGAACAACAAACCACAGTGAGGTGAGACAGGCAGGAAGGCGCCACTGTGCAGTACTAGAGCCATTTAGGAAAGCCCCAGGGTTTGGATCTGGGGTGAGCCTGGCGGGCTGGAAGGCTTAGAGGGAAGATTGCAGTGTGACAATGTGACACCCTCTCTCTCTGTTGCTTAATAAATAAAACAAACTCAAAAGTAACCACAATGAGTTATCACCTTACACATGTTAGAATGACTACTATTAAAAAAAAAAAAAAGCGAGAGAGAGAGAGATAGCTGTTGGTGAGGGTGTGGAAAAAGGGAACCCTGGCACATTGCTGATGAGAAAGCAAATTGTTACAGCCATTATGAAAAACAGTATGGAGGTTCCTCAAAAAAATTAAAAATAGAACTACCATATGATCCAGCAATCCCTCTGCTGGGTTCATACCCAAGGAAATGCAATTAGCACCTTGCAGTGCTAAATCTGGGCTCCCATGTTCAGTGCAGCTTTATTCACAATAGCCAAGAGGCAGAAACAACGTGAGCATCCACGGATGGCTACATGGCTGGCATTGCGCACAATAGCCAAGATACGAAACAACGGATGAATGGATAAAAAAATGGTAGTGTAATTCTTCTGTATGCCATGGGGTATTATTCAGTCTTAAAAAAGAAGGAGATACTGCCATTTGCAAGAACATGCATAAACCTGGAGATACTATGCTAAGTGAGATAAGCCAGGCACAGACAGAAAAAAGTGCTGTATGATCTCACTTACATGTGGAATCTAAAAAAAGTCAAAAGCATAGGAACAGAAAGTAGAATGGTGGTTACCAGGGGCAGAGCAGGGGAGAACTTGGGAGATGTAGATCAAAAGGTACAAAGTTGTGGTTGGGGATGCTGAATAAGTCTAGTCTAACATATAGCATGAGGACTCTAGTGAGTAATACTGTAACAGATACAGAAACTTTGTGGAGAGAGTAGAGTTTAGGTGTTTGTACATATACGTGTGTGCATACACACACAAAATGTGACTGTGCGAGGTAGTGGGTCTGTTAATTTACTGGACTCATTTCACTATGTGTACATATGCCAAAATATCATAGTATCCACCTTAAATATACACAACAAAAATTAAATAAAAGAGTTGAGATGAGATATGACAGGTCACAGGGACTCATGACCAGTCACTGCCTGGGGACTCACTGCAGTGAATAGGGTGTCTGAGGAAGAATAATGATGTGTGGACAGACAGGAGGAGTCTGAAGGGAGGGGTTCGGTTGTTGGGGGACTGGCAGCAACCCATGGGCAAGTGGTTCCTTAGGGCCTGGATCAGATTCTAGCTGTGAAGGAGCCATAGGGAATTGGCATTTCTCACTCTCCACACTTCTGACAGTCCCTTGGAACTCACTTCACTTACCTTCAAGGCTTATTTGTAGCTCCAGCTCAGCACAACCTCTGTTTATAGAGTGTGTGTGTGTGTATATATATATATATATATATATATATATATATATATATATAGTTGTTGTTATTGTTGGCTAGTCCACTGCTTCCACATCCTAGAGAGCCAGCGCTACACCCACTGGGAAGGAAGAGGAATCAGACCCACCAAGCTGTGAGTGCCTCGGAAGGTTGGTTTTCTGCAGATGATAGAGTACTGAACTAGCAGGCTGACAAAGCAGGGAGTCCCGGGTAGATCTCACCCAAGTCCAGCTCTTTCTTCCCTACGTCTCCAGGTACCTCGGGTATTCCCTCAAGCTTTCAGTTTCCTTTGCTCCCTTTGAAACAGCCTCCATTTATTTGAAACAAGATGTGAGGTGTCACACTGAGGCCAGTAAGACTGAAAAAAACTTGGAGGGTCCCCTGGGCTAAACCCTGGGGACTCAGAAACACAAGGGACTGGAGGCAAAAACAAGACCGGAACTCGGGTCTCCTGATGCCTCTCTGAGCACTTTCTCTGTCCCCTTCCTGAAATGCAATCTGAAACCAAATTCCAAAATAACATCTTTTCTTTTTTTCAGTTCAGAACCATTCTGTCTCTTTTCCATATACACATATGTGCAGAATAGAGTCAGTATTAACAGAAGGAGATAAGGGTACAGGAAATGCATCAGCCTTCAAATACTGCCTTAAATACAATAATTGAATAGTAGTCTCTAAGCAAAAGTACTGGGGGGGGGGGCGAGGCGGGCAAAGAATTTTTGTTTCCTTGTTGTTGGATCTACCCTCAGAAGTCATTGATAGAAATGTACATTTCTTTAACATACTAGTCATTTCCCTCAGAACTATGTTATTTTATTTCTTACGCTCATTTTACTTTCCTTTGGGGATTGTCTTAGTCTATTTTTGTGTTATTAGCAGAAAGATCTCAGACTGAGTAGTTCATAAAGAAGACAGAGGTTAGTTCAAAAAATTAGATTCTGGGGACTGGAAAGTCCAAAAGCATCATTAATGGTGGAAGGCTTACAGATGGCTGATGGAAGCTCAGAGGACGTCAGGTGTGCAGAGAGAGCTACAGGACACTCCCTCTTTTATATCAACCGACTCTCACGAGAGCTCACCCTTTCTCGTGAGAACCAGAACTCACTGGCTCTCACAAGACATCACTAAACTCACCAGAGTGTTGGATCCATGGTATAATCACCATGATCCAATCACCACTGACTGGGCCTCACCATATCCCATCTTTGAATTCCAAAACCATGAAACTTTGGGGGACTGACCCATGTCATCCACACCATGACAGGACCAAACGTGCTAAAGGGAAAAGACCACATCGTACTGATCTTTGCATTCCTCATGGCTCTCTGTATTGTTTTGGGGACACTGTTTGTTCTTCATGCTCTTTGGACACAGTGTTTACTCTTGGCAGAATGACAGGACACAAAATAACTGACATCCAATATTTTTACAATTTTTTACCTTCATCACTTAAGGAAAAAAGAAAAGTCCAAATAGCAAAATGACTACATCACATCAATTGGAAAAGTTAACGATCTACTTTTTAAAAGAACATAGCTTAGGAGGCTCTTAGGAAGCTATGAGCTCAGACATATAATTCTGAAATCAAAGATCACACAGATGAGTCTGGACAACTGAATCAAGTCTTTTGAAAAAAGTAAGAAAATCAACCCATGGCAGTTTTGTCAGGATCAAACAAAATATCCAGTTGCATTAAAACCGATCGCCCTTTCTACAGTCAATGAGTGGCTATGAGGCAAGAAAGAAAGAAGGGAAAATCCTAAGGACTGTGTTTATTTACAATATTTGTAAGAAAACTGCCTGCTTGCTTTCCTATAAAAGTGAAGGGAGCAAGAAGGTTCCTAGACTCTTCTCAGATGCTTCAGCTAAAACATGAAATGAGCACCAGTGCCGATAATTGAAAATGAGGAGGAAAATTATGCCAAGCATTTGGCACCAGCTGCAGCAATTAAGGAAGCACCTGCTTTATGTTTCATCTGCTGTGACCCCCTCCCTGCTTCCTCTAGGCTGCTTTCTGGTTTGGGGGAATAAATGCCCCTCATGGCATAAGCACGCAGAGCTGTTTTCTCCTTCTTTTTCTTTCTTTCCTTTGGTTATCATGAACTCAAGCAAAGTGCGTAGAGGAAGACCGAGACAAAGACAGAGCAGTAAAGGCACCTACATTTCTCGAACCTAAGGTTTTAGGGGATGTCAGGACCTATGTAACCATAGCAATCAGCTTCAGTATGAGAACATTCACATATTGAAGCAGCAGAGTACACCATCCCAGGGAGAACACTGCCCATGAGGATGTACATTAGATTTCTAGAAGCAAGATTGCTATTGGTTTAGTCCTGAGCCTTAGCTATGCAGCAAAAGCAAGTTTCTCTGCAGAGATGTAAGCTCATGAAGAGATACCATCAAATAGCTCCAGACTGCTGCCAGTAGTGCCAACATGAGCATCCAATGAGATACGAAAAAAGTAACCCTGCTTTGAAAAATTAAAAGAATTATGCAAATGTTGAGCAAGTATTAATATTAAAGATGTTTATCAAACTCCATCTAAGAGAAACAGGTTATTAAGCACATTCGTACACTGGAAATGAACTAGCACTTTTTAGAGCCCCAAGCTTCAATTTCCGCTTTCTCCTTTTATCTTGTCTATAAAAGCTGGCTAATGATGCCTCCATCAACAGTGATTGTGAGGCTTAAACAAGATAATGTACATGAAGCACCTTGCTCTGTGCTTCGTATCTGAAAGACACTTAATAAATGTGAATGGTATTTCAAGGAGAAAATCAAGACCATTATCCTAAAAATTCTTCACACTTGTAGTCCACCAATAGATGCTTTGCATTAAATTACACATTTCCAAGAGAGAAAAATGGAAAGGTCACCCTCCACAGTACACAATCAGTGAGGTGGCTGCTTTGCACACGGAGAAAACAGTCGGGAAACAAAGGCACCTGCCCTTCAATCTTAGATGTCAACAGAGCAAATTCCCCCTTCTCATACTGATTACTGCCACTCTGTTCTCTCGGCGGAAACATTCTAAAGCTGTTTTTCAATTCCCTCCAACACAGCCAGACACCTGCAAAAGAGCTTCTGAGAATGGAGCAAGTGCTTCTGGGTACAGGCGAGAGTCTCCCTGAGAGCAGAGACCACCTTGCCTGACTGCCTGCTAAGTCCACCACTTTCCGAAGCGCCCCTCACACAACAAGCTTTCAGTATATATTCATGGAATGATTTCAGCACACTAGCAATATGAAGAAGAGGATGCGGTATCAAATTAAAAGTACATTATTGCATCAACTTAATTGGCATGATCTGTTTCATCAGCCTTTGGTGTGAAATGAGGTCACATTTGTTTTAGCGCTCAAACCATAATGACTGGCTTCATCTTGTTGAGCAGAAGAATCCATCCTACCATTATAAGATACCTGTTCTGTGAAAAAGACCAGGAGCCCCAGGAATGGTTCATTTATTAAGTATTCATTGGCTAATAATGCCTCCAAGATGCCCTGGAGAGGTGCCATTTCTGCCATAGTCTAGACTTGGGGTAGAGAGTTAGAACCTACCGCCATCACTTCAGTGTCCTGCAGAGTGGTGCTGGCCCCAGGGTGGCCACAGTAAGCTATAGTCCCACACAGGAGTAGTTTTCCATATTATTAGAGAAGCCTCTTTCCAGCTGATCTATCCCATAATATGGGCTCATTCTGTGTCACAGGGGCCCTTGAAAATACATTCAGGTCAGTCTAGGACAATCAGAGAAATAGTGGTCTTGTGACTGGACTTCTTAGAATCCTGTCTATCTTGATTGGTAATGACTACATTCACATAGTGACCTGGCCAAGAATATGATCCCGTGACTGGCTTAGATCAATTCCATCATTGGTCCTCTACCCTGGTCATACAAGAGAACCATCTACAAAGCTTAAAAAAAAAAAAAAAAAAAAAAAAAAAAAAAAAGAAAAAAAAAAAAAAAAGAAAAGAAAATCCCCAATGTCTAGATCCACACCAGTGATTCTAGACCCATTTGGGCCGAGGGAACTATGAGTCCAAAGGCCTAGAGGCAGAGAACTTGGTGAGTTTACGGGGACAGTCACAGTTCCACGTGGCTAGAACAGCAAAATGGAAATAAATTCTTCACCTTAGGCCTCAGGTGGCACACCACAGTCACCACTGCTCTGTGGAACACGGAAGAGGTAGGGCAGGTTCTAATGCCCTGCCCCCAAGTCGAAAATGTGGGAGGTGCCCGTGCAGCCATGTCACAGACCATGCCCTTACATAAGGGAATCTTAGTCTTTGGGAAAGAGACCAAGGGTTAAAGGTGCTGGGGTGGCAGCAGCACAAGATCAGGCCAATCATATCATGTAACCCCTGGGGAGCAACCAGGCAACCACCCTTGCAGCTTTGGGTACGTGCGTGGTGGGGCATGATTTGAGTACCTAACGGAGTACTATCCTTGATGACTATGTTCTCACCCCATTCCCAACTGCCATTCCATTATAGAATTAAAAACTAGAATGTTGGGCCAGCAGGCGTGGTGGTTAAGGCTGCAGACTCCCATATCGCTGATCACGGTTCAAGTCCCGGACCTGGTGGCTTGCTTTCTCACTTTCTCTCTCGCTGTCCCTCTCTGGTCAAGTTAAAATAAATAAAGTTAATTAAAATAATTCTTAAAAAAAAAAAAAAAAAAAACTGGAATGTCTCCATGTCATCTTACAATTTTCAGAAAAATTCCCAGGTTCGGAGAATGAGCTCAGAAGACAGTTTCTTCTCTAGTTACCAAACCCCATGACCTGTAGTCGGAGCTGAGGGCGTTCATTATAGCAATTAGCCTACCCTGACTAGGGGCAGGAGCAAACAAGATCATCTATTCCTAAGCACAGTGTCAGGCACAAAGTAATGAGCAGCAAGTAGTGGCTCCTCGTTCTCATCTGCCTGCTCTGGGTTCGGAGGCTTCGCCCTTCCCGGTTTTCCAGTGCTATTTCTTCCTGTTGGCCCAGTGACCGAGGCAGCTCTGGAAACCGACCGCTGCTGTCTTAAAGCCCGATCTCGCTACGTCAACGCGCTGCTCTCTGGACCTTGATGTTCTAATGGCAATTTCTTGCAGAAATAGGGGGTAGAGGGGAAGTGTCTATTGACATGATAATGGTTCTGAAATGAGTCAGAAGCATGAGGCAGTCCAATTGGCAGCCGTTGTCAAGGCTCCATTTTTGCTTTCTCTGCCTTTCTGTATGAAGGCTCCAGGGCTGGGAGTTAAATTGGTTTGCGAGCTGCCTCCAATGAACAGCACAATCTGCTCCACTGCAGAAAACATTGTGTAAAAACTGTTCCTGCCGGATTCTCATGAAACGTCCAAATTGTAATTAGAAACTGGAGGACCAGATGGGTGGCAAAAGGGATTTAAGGTAATGAGGGAGCAGTCACTCCCACGCTGAGGTTAGAACCAGTGAGTGTAACGAGGTGGCAGGCCAGCAGCAGGGTCTGAGGAGTTTCAGGGACGGCCCTTGGACGCCTCCTCCACTGTGTGCCAGCAACGCCCTAAGTTGGCAATAACAACACTTCATAGTCACATGTCACCTTCGATGATCTCTTTTTTTCATTTTTGTTTTTGCTTTTGGGCACGTGTACTCGCTGGAGAGAGAGAGAAAAGGCAGGAGGGAGAGAGGGATAGCAAGAAAGCACCCACCCGGTGGGCTGGGGTGGCCATGCCATAATCTTTTCTCCTCTGTTCTCCTCTTGGGATTTTGAGCACACCAGTGCCCCCAGTGTGTTTTTCAAGCTGCAGGGTCCGGAACTGAAACTGCACAGTCGGCCCTGTGAGATCCAATGCCTTAATCTCCATGTCAATGCTGGGCCAATCTCTCTCTTTTTAAAACAAAACCGAAACAAATTGTATAGAAGTATTTGTTTTATTTATTTATTTATTTTTATTTGCTACAGGGCACGTGTGCTTACCAGAGAGAGGCAGAGAAAGAGAGAGAGGAAAAATGAGAAAGCAAGCCACCAGGTCCCGGACTCAAACTATGATCAGTTGTGTCAAGCATCTTAACCACTATGACACTCATTGGCTTTCAAAAAAATTTCTGGAAGTTATTTATTTCTTTCTTCTATGAGATGGAGGACAGAGAGAGCTAGGGACCCTCAACAGGCTCTTTGCGCGGTGATATCCCTCCAGCCCCGCAGCCAGCCAGGATGGCAGAGCACCGAGGTACACCTGGATGACCTCCAACACCTCGCATCGACACTCCTGCTGCTGTCACCACCACAGCTGGGCCCTCCATACTCCTGACCTCGCAATTCTCTTGCAAGGCAGGATGACAAGTGTGGACAAGGCTCTTTGAAATCAAGTGATCTGCACAAGCGTCCACATGGTCGACTCAGTGGTTCAAGATCCAGTCTGGTTTGTTGAGAAATGTACCAGGCTTGTGTACGTGTGTGCTTGATACCCCAAGAGTAGAATGGAGGAGAAGGGATTATGGTGTGGCCATTCCTCCCCTGCCCAGGGCAGAGGGTGACTTCTCATTATTTATCTTTCTCTCTCTCTCTGGTGAGCATACATGACCTATAGCAAAAAACAAACAAAAACTCCAATTTACTTCAGGTTTTTTCTGCCTGTGAAACAAATAAAATTCTTCTGTGGCTAAAAGATTTTGTGCTTCTTGAACACTGGTGCTTTAAAACAACTAATACAGAGACAGAAAATCCAAAAATTAAAAAAGCAAATCTTACTCCAAGAAGGTCTTTTCTCTCCTTAAAGTGAGAGAAATAGAATATTTCAGAAATGAGTTTCTCGTACTTGTCAAATAAACAAGTTCTGAAAGTCAACAACGTGGCCCTTACTCAAACACAGGATGACCATTAGTAGGAGATGTATTAAACTCATCAGTGAAGAATGGTAAAGGTGGTTCAAAGATGATTAGTGCCACTAGAACCAGACAGGCATTGGAGAAAGAATGTTAGAATGAAACAATTGGAGTAGACACAAAATTGGTTGATGTCTGGTCTGTTGCTAATAAAGGGAGGGGGGCCTGAAACTGGGTGATTTATAAGAATAGAGATTTATTCAGCACATGGTTCGGAGGTGCAAGTTTCAGAGGTGCATCTGAGGACGGGCTTCTTACCTGGAGGAGGGAAAAGCGAGTGAGCCTGTGTCTGTGTCTCTGTCACACTCCCTCTCCTTAGAAACCCATCTGGTTTCAGTCATGCCCCTACAAAAGGCCTTATTCCTCATCTCCTCCCAGAGGCCCCATCTTTCAACAATATAGTCAGAATAAGTCACTGCCCTCTTAATCCTGTCACGCAAAATCTCAACGTGTGAATTTTCGTGTGAGACACATCCAACTCTAACAATGTCCTATGGGCAATAAAACCATAACCGTGAGGATTATAGTTTCTATCTTATTCAATTTTTTTTTTTTTTTGCTAAAGAGCGTGCATGCTCATCAGAGAGAGACTGAGAGAAAGAGAAGAGGAAAGTGAGAGAGCACCCCACCTGGGATGGTCATGTCCAATCCCTTCTCCTCCATTTCTCCCTTCGGGATTTTGAGCACACACAAACACACACACACTCACAGCATGTTTTTTGAGCTACCATGTCCAGGACTTGAACCACGCAGTTGACCATGTAAGATCTAGCCACCTTAACCATCATACTACCAGCCAGACCAAAAATTATATTTTCTACCTTCCACAATTCATTTACATTTCTACTGATCTTAGGTCTGCGAATTCAGATGCCACTTCAAAGTCTGGTCCTTTGATCACTAATAAGCAGAAATTCAAACAGTCTATTCTTCGGCCTAAATAGTTAAGAAATTCCCGGGAAGACCTGCTTGTGGTGCTCTATGACACTAAGAGGGCATGCCAGTCTCCCTTTGCCTTCTTTGTAAGTTTTGAATCCCAGTGGCTCTTGGTGGGCTCAAGCAGGTGAAAAAGTATCCAGTTTGATTCTGAGTTGCCTTTGATTGCATGTTCAAACAACAAGGAAAGAAAAAGAAATAGAATCAACTATTGTATTAGTCTGCTAGGGCTGCCATGACAAAATATCACAGGTGGCTTAAACAACAGAAATTTGTTTTCTCACAGTTCTGGAGACCAGAAGTCCAAGAGCAAGGTGTGTACAGGGTCAATTTCTCCTCAGCCCTCTTTCCTTGGCTTGCAGACAGTTTCCTCCTCCCTCTGCCCTCCATGGCCTTCCTGTGTGTGTGTGTGTGTGTGTACCTCTGCTGTTGCTTTTATTTTTTGGTAAGAGTGGCAATTTTATTTCATTAAGGATCATCCTTATTACCATAAGGGCTTCGACCCATGCATTTTGTAGGTGTAATTCATTCCATAACAACATCTATTTGGCATTTCCCTTGTGCCAAGCAAGAGCTTTCAAATTCATTTTGAATGTTCACCCCAACACGGGAGCTGGATGCATTTTATAGATACGGTCAGGAGGTTAAGTAACTAGCCCACATCACCACCAAGCTAGGAAGTGGCCGTCTGGGCAACCGGGTCACAAGGAGTCAGGAGTTAAAAGGAGGCTGTTTGTGAAGGTGCTAGGGAAAGTTCCACAACCTCTACAGCTTCCTTTTATTTTTTATAGTTGTAATCCTTGGATCCTTAAAATGAAAAAGGATGGGGGGTGTTGTCTTCTGGGGCAGTGTTATGTGGAGAAGCCATGGAGACTGAGTCCCAGGCACACCCAGCATTGTGCAAATGAAGGTTTCAGAGACCAGAAGTAATGGCAAAACCCAGCCACTATACTGCCCTGAATTCCTGGGAGCTGCAGGATGGACGAGCAGAGGTTGTAGGCATCTGGCCTGAGACTGGGAGTCATGAGACGAGAGCTTGGACTGGTCCTGAGGAGTTGGGGAAGAGGCTGCAGGGCCTCGCTCCTTCCCTCACGTGTGCCCCCCGCTGCTTCACCCTGTTCATGCTTACTGCACTTCTCCCCTGGCCACTCCACCTGGTGCTGTGGGGTTCACATCTCCTACCAAGGGCTCTTCATTCTCTCTAAAGGCCCCTTTCTGGAAACATTAATGTCTCCCACCCCTTCCCCTGAAAAATGATTGCTTTTAATAAGAAATGACTAATTTTCCCATGTTTTGGGGGTTCAAATCCCAAATCCGCTATTGTTTAGGCTTATGGCCAATTTATTTAATCTCTGAGGCCTGTTTTCTTGTCTGGAAAACAAGCATATCAACAACGCGAACTCAGGAAGTTGCTAAGAGAAATATGTAACGGTGTAATATGCACATACAGATTCTTAGCCCAGTGCTTGATGCCCAAGCAAGGCTTAGGGAGCAATGATGCCTCTGTCCTCTTATACTTTTGTTTCCTTGTCCTCTGGTTTTCCCAGAAAATGTCTCAAAACCCCTGGCCATCTTTGTGAAGACCCAGTGCAAAAGCAAAGAGGAAGTTTTCCAGATCTCTTTCACTCTGGGAAAGAGGCTGAGGTGGGAGCCTGCTCACTGCCATAGCCACTTGACATGCACAGGGCCCCTGGGCCCGGGGCGGGCTGCCCAGACGGAGCAAGGCAGGGCCAGAGCCCGCCAGGTTCCGGCTAAACTCTCCTCTCGCCGTAGCTGGGATCTGTGCTGCTGACACCGGCAGGACGTCCCCTCCATCACACTCGGTCTCCTCGTGTGTAACTGTCCTTCCCCTCCACTGGGCATGTGCTGCTCAGAGGCAGGACCTCTGTGGGGTTCAGTCTCTCCTGAACGCCCAGTGCCATGTGGGCCTCATGTGGAGGACACACCCAAATACTCACTGAATGACAAAGTGAGTTAACTAGGATGCCTAAGAAATAAGATTCAGGGACCAGAGGATGGTGTGATGGTTACGTTGCTGGACTCCCACGTAGTCTACTGTGGTTGGAGTCATGTACCCAGCAGCTTAAAACTCATGCCAGGCTCACGTGCATGCATGCCCAGAATCCCAAGGGGAGAATGGAGGAAAAGGGATTGTGGCATGGCCATCCTCCTGGAGGGTTTTTTTTTTTTTTTTTTTTTTTTTTTGGTTTCTTTTGTCTCTTTCTCTCTCTCTTTCACCCCGATGAGTACATGTGCCCTGCAGCAAAAATCTTTCTAAAAGAAAAAAAGAAGAAAGAAGATTCATGGACCCAGCAGGTGGCATGGTGGTTAAGGTGCTGGACTCCCACATGACCAATTGAGGTTTGAGTCCTGGACCTGGTAACTTGAAAATCATGCCAGGTGTGTGTCCCACATCCCAAGTGGCTAGTGAGGCAAAGGCATTGCAACGTGGCCATCACCCTTAGGGGGATGATTTCTCTCTTTTCTCTTTCACTGTCTCTCTATGCCAAGTGCATTTGCCCTGGGGGGGGGGGGGGGTATCCTGAAAGAAATAAGATTAATTTGTTTATAGTGAAAGAAACCAACTCAGGGTTTCCTTAGCTCTAATCCGAGCCATGTCATTGCAATCCAACGTGGCACTTAAGCAAGACCTGTACCCATCGTAGCTCACTTTACTGTTGGCCCGGAAGAATAACAAAAGGAGAACACATGGGTTTCCTGGCAAAACCTCGACCACCAGCTCAGAGTGCTGAGGCTCTCACCCGAGAGAGCCCCTCTGCAGTCTGGCTCTGCCCCAGAAAGGGCTGGAAGGAAATGCCGCTCTGAGCTGCGCTTTCCCCTTAGACTGGAAGGAGGGTGCCCTCACCAGGCCTGGCGTGGGGCACAGTCCCAGTCAGAACAGAAGCCGCTCTAGGCTCTTCTCACAGCCCCTGGCCTGGCTTCTCCTCCTGTCTCCTCCCCTCAGATTCCGACAGCTTCACGGGGGCCTTCTATCGGAGGCTACTGTGGACAGCAGGAACTGAACTCTGCTTACACCATCTCATTTCTTCTTCCACTGAGGTGAGTACTAGCATTCTCCCCATGCTACAGATGAGGAAACTGAGCCCCAGAACTATCGACACTTGCCTGAGGTCACCCGGCTGCTGAATCGCAAAGCCAGGACTCGAGTTTGAACCCCCACAACCCCGCACTAGACCACACCCTACTGTATTGGGATGACACAGAGTCCCCTCTCTGGGCATCTCCAGAGAGTCTCGAGAGCCAGGCAGGGCCCTGCTCAGTGATTCCCTTGCCCCAAACATCATACAAACCAACAATACCAAACAGACATTTTACACAATACCTGCTTCACACAGACAAGGCTCAAGAACTGCTTGTAATTTCACATACATAAAAAACAAGGACTCAGGGGCCAGCCAGTGGCACAATGCTTTCTAACAATACTAAACTCATATGGGAAGGTTCTGAGTTCACGTCCCAAAGCTTCCTGGCACATGCAGGGTGCACGCATGTTCTCAAGATCCGTGCCAGAGAGGCTCAGCGTAGGTCACAGTGTGCCGAAGACCCTGTTGGGGATGAGTCTCTCTCTTTTTCTGAAGAAATAAGTGAATAAACTCTAAAGCAAGTAAACAAGAAGGAATCACATAATACACATTCTGGGAGCAGAAGTTAGTTAGAAGCCAGAATATATGCACTGGACAGTCATTTCTAAGTGTCTCTGTCCCCATCCCACAGCGGAGAATGCTAATGCCTCGCTTACAGGGCAGGTGAAACGGTCACTCGAGACGATGCATAGGAGGAGCTGGCTGTGAGCGCCCCAGCTAGCATGGGCTCCTCCACCTTCCTGGCCCCCTGCCTGGAAGCCGTGGGAGCCACAGGAGACGAGCTGGCCAGGGCCAGTGGTAGGGCTGATGCCAAGGCCTGGGGCTCCCCACTACACCAAGCCTGCTCTGGGCCACGGACACTCATTCTATGGTCAGAACCAGTTCCGTCATTCCCTTGCTATTTTCTAGGGTCAAATTCCTAGCTTCTTGGATCATCATTGCTACTGAGGCTAGTGGGTATGATACAGACCACAGGTCACGGGCAGCAATGCAAAGCTTGTCATTTTTCCAGACCAAGAGGAGAAAGCCAAACAAAACAGAACAGAACTTTTCAGAGGGCTAAGCAAAAGCTCAACGCCCGACGTCCAGCATCACGTAGTTCACGTTTCCAAAGCACACAAACAACCCAGTGGCATGGTTTTCCTTTTAATTTTAGAATCTTAAACCCAAAACAAAAGCAAAACAGAACCCAAAAAGTTGCTCATGGTTGGTTTGAAAAGATGAAGGACTTTTTCTTTTTAAAATAATGACCGCTAAGAACCATCTTGGGAGTGATTCAGGCAGAGAAAAGAGTGATCATAGTTTCAACTTCATATCCAACAACCCAGCCCCACCCTAGAGCGACGCTGTTGAGAGCCAACGCTTCCTTTCCACCACCCCACAACGTATTTCCTGCCTAAAGTATTTTCATTTTGCCCATGACTTAGAATTATCCTTGGTTTATTCTCTAACAATCTTCATCATCTTCTTTTTTTTAAGTTTACTAAAGGGCACGTGCTCTCACTGGAGAGGAAAAGATGAGAACGCAGCCCCCATGATGGACGGTCACACGCAATCCCTTTTCCTTCATCGCTCCCTCATTTCTGGATTCGGGGCACATACGCATATGAGCCTGGCACGTTTTTTTTTAAGCCTCCAACTCTAGGACTCGAACTCTACAGTTAGCCATGTGGGATCCAGCGATCTTAACCACCATGCCACCAGCTAGCTAGCCCAACAATTTTTTTTCCTCTGAATAGACTTCTCTTCAGTCTAGCTAGCAGAAAAGGTGGCCCACCATGACCTTGTCTGATTTTTTAGTGTTTAGCTCAAATAAAATTCAAATACGCTTCCAGAGAAAGTGCTAAGTAGTTAAATGATACTTTCATTAAACGTGGGGCTCATTTGACTCTGCATGCTCTTGGTTTAAACTTATCACGTGCATGTTAGTTGACCACAGTATACACATCGACCATACGGGAAAGGAGAAAAGCAATCTTTCCAAGCCTCTGTTTTTATAAGGCATTTCTCTTTCTGGGAGAGAACTCGGGAAGTTAGGGAATGGTCAGTGCTCTAAAGATGGGGACACTGGGACCAGCAGATGGTGTAATGGTTACATCACTGGACTCCCATGTAGTCCATCACAGTTTGAGTCCCAGACTCGGCAGCTTAAAACTCACACTGGGCACATGTGCATGTGTGCCCAAAATCCCAAGGGAAGAATGAAGAAGAAGGGATTGCAGCACGGTAATCACAGAAGCTGACTTCACACTTTCTGTCTCTGTCTCTCTGTCTCTCCAGCAAGAGCATATGCCATATACCAAAAATCTCTTCCTAAAAAGAGAGAGAGAGATGGAGAAACTGAGGCCTACAGAAATGAAATGCCACCTAGCCTGTCCACAATTCTTGCCAGAGGAACTCTGCCAATTCGTTCTGAACTCTGTATAAAGAGCATGCAACTACCCTGAGTTAATGGATTATTGATTGATGTTCAGAAAAATGCACAAGGAGGTTTGCTATCCCCCACCCCCGTGAGACTCTTCCACTCCTTCTCAATGGGGTGCTGAGAGCAGTCAGGCAGTTCGGGTTTCCTTGCAGAGGTCCCAACAGTTACAGGGTCTTTGCATTTCCAGTGCAACAAATGCAGATAGCACTCCCCAGTCAAGGTGACAACAGAAATGTCCTGGTATATTTCCGAACACTTCCTAGGAAGGCAGTACTGCCCAGAGTTGATGCCACAGCAATAACTGGAACTCCAAACGAAAACTGAAATGAGAGGCACTCCTCCCTCTCCTGTCCTCCCGGGGCCATCTGTGCTACTCTCCTCACTATGCAGTCATTCCTTCCTTCCTCCTCAGGGTTGCTTGAGCAGCCAGAATAGCCACAGTGATATTTATCTGTCCACCAGCTTCAGGCGCAGCACAAGATAGAGCAGTAGGCCCAGTGTTTTCGGAACTCCTCGAGACACCATAGCTCTTCGTGACTGACTTTGGATGTGCAAGAACCTGTTCAGCACCTTCCTTGGCTTTCCATAATCGCTCCCCAGTGGAATCGCTGGCAGAGGCAGTGTGCATGAACAGGGTCTTCAGAGACCACTTGGCCCAAGAACCTCCTTTGCAAACGAGAGCCTGGATGCTAAGAGCTGTGCCCATGGTCATGCAGCTCCTCCATGGCAGAACCAGACCTTGGCCCACTCCCTCTCTTCCACATCCCAGAGATGATCTCCCAGTTTGCCACAGCTTTCCCAAGGGCCAAACCTGTTCATGAGAGCCGACTAGTACCAATGCCCAGTACCCACCAGCACATAGGAGCTCGGTACTCACACAGTTATTACCTGCACCTGTGTGACGAAGGGGAGGTGGCCTCTGCTCCAGAACATCACCTGATGAAGAAGACAGTGTTGTGCAACAATTAAGATCATGGCTCTAACGTTTGAATGCCTCCTTTTCAAGCCAGTTCAGCTTCTTATCCAGCAAGCTGCCTAGCTTCTCTGTGCCTCCGTTTTCTCATTTAAAAAGGGCGGCCAATATGGGACCAGCAGATATGGGGCAGATGCTGTATGGGTTATGTCACTGGACTCCCACATAGTCAACCACAGTTCAAGTCCTGGACCCGGCAGCTTAAAACTCACACTGGGGGCATGTGTATGTATGCTGAAAATCCCAAGAGGAGAATGGAGGAGAAAGGATTGTAGCATCCTCCCCAGAAAGGATTGTAGAGGTTGATTTCTCATTTTCTGTCTCTCTGTCTCTCTCTGTTTCTTCGGCCAGCACACAAGCCCTATAGACAAAATCTCTCTTATAAGTAATAAGTAAGTAAATAAATAAATAAATAAAGAGGGCCAATAATAGCCAAACTATCTATTTTATGATGATTAATGTCTCTGAACCCCCTACGAGAGGCCTGACATATTTTTTTTTGAGAGGTTTTATTTTTGCTATAGGGCGCGTGCGTTCACCAGACAGACAGAGGCCTGACATATTTTAAACATGTGTTGAAAGTTAGTTGTGATTGTTACCATCATCAATTATATTGGTTTTCCTTCTCTGGGAATTAAACTAGGGAGAGAAAGTAGGGCTGGTTCAATTTCTCCCACCAGCATGAGCCGGGGGCAGGGGGCCTTCCATGGGGGCTACCAGCACTAACATCTCATCCATGGTGAATTCAGATTCTACTCCATCTGAAGCTACTCCACTTCAGCATACTTAATTTTGGCAATAAAAATCAAGCAAAGCAAAGTTTAGCTTTTTAGGAGTAAAGAAAATGATCAGGCCATACTTCTAAACTAACTTTTCTTTACATGAACATTTAGCTGTTTCTTCTATTTAAAGATCATTCAACCAAGGGAGTGGAAAGATAAATTATGAATGCTGCCTTGAAAGGGGCAAGTTTTGTTTTTTAAAATTTGTTATAGGGCACGTGCACTTGCTAGAGAGAGAGAAAGATGGAGAAAGAGAGAGGAAAAGTGAAAAAGCACCCCCTGCTCCATGCCACAATCCCTTCTCCCCCATTTCTCCTGTCAGGATTTTGAGCACGTGGGCACATGTACATGTCTCCGGGTCCAGGCCTTGAACTGCACTGTTAGCCAAGTGGGATCTAGCCGCTTTAACAGCCACACCACCTACTGGCCCAAGGGGGCTTCTTTAAACAGTAGAACTTGTGAGATCCGCAAATGGCGTAATTGTTATGTTGCTGGACTCCCACGTAGTCAACCACGGTTCAAGTGCCAGACTCAGAGGCTTCAAATTAAATAGGGTGGGTGTGTGTGCACGTGTGCCCAAAATCCCAAGAGGAGAATGGAGGAGAAGGGACTGCAGCGTGACCATCCCCACTGGGGGGTGATTTCTCACTTTCTGTCTCTCTGTCTCTCTCCAGTGAGCAAACATCTCTCTAAAAAAATAAAATAAACAGTAGACCTTGTTGTGTTTCTTTGCATTTGTCTCCCTTTCTTCCTATTTGCCTATGCTGGGTTTGGAATCTTGGTAAACTACACAGGGTCAGGGCTGAAACCCTCCTGGGCTCATGGCTCTCCTACTCCCATTCCACTCCCAAGGGCTGGCTCCCTGCTCTGCGCTGCTCCTAGTTCTCTCAAGTCTGGCCAGCGGCTTCCTACTGAAGGGCAAGCTGAAGGGTGTACTAGGCCTGTCTTTCTGAGCTGCATTCCGGTGCTTTGACATCTGAGCAGTACTGACTGGAGGGAATGCCCATCCCGGGGCTTGTCAGCTCCTAGAGGTGGTAAATACTCTCCCAGGAGAGTGTACCTTTACATGCAAACCAACCAGTCCACTCAGCCACTTCGTCTCACACTCCTGGGCCACTCTCCATCTGCCCTGATCACCCCAAGGCCAGGTATCAGACAGCTAGGGGCAGCCCTGTGCCCCAGAGCTCCCTGAAATCATTTCAACTATCCAGTCCTAAACCTGGGTTCCCTACCTCTCCAGTCCCTTCCCAGAGGCGCCCAGTAACATTTCCCCCTCTCCCTCTCTGCCTTCTGGCCAGCCTGCTGCTTCTCCTTGTGCCCCTATGTGAGGGGCTGTGCCCATTTTATGCTCACTGGAATTTTCTGGAGAATTTTCAGAAGTCACCCCACAGAACAATGAAATCTGAACTGCTAGGAATGTGCCCAAGGGGTCACGTGCCTATCATTCCCTAGTTGATTCCAAGGTGCAGCCTAGTTTGAGACTGGATGCTTTAAAACACCCTTATTCCCATTTTCACATTATGCATTGCCAAGCTAAAAAGATCTTTCCCCTGGTAAACTCCAGTGTTTCCCTTTGAACACTGAAAAATGCAGAGGATTCAACCTAAAATCTTCTCTTCTTCTCTAGGTACTGCTGCTTGCGTCTGCTTCATGCCTCAGTTGCATAATCATTCTATGGGGAGAGCAGATCTGGCCACTAAGAAAGGTTTTACCCTGACCGGGAAGAACCTCGGTGAAGAAGGGGTTAAGGTGATAGTCACTCCAGCTGCATTCTGGGAACTGTAGTACCACTGAGGCCCTGTTGCCTCCAAAGCAGCACAGAGTACCCCCACTTCCTACTGAGCCCTCACCCTGGACGCCAGAGTCAGAAGACCACGTAGACCCCCGCACTAACTGCAGGACTCTGGGGGAGCCACTTAAGCTCCTTGTCTATATACATAGAGGAATTGATATTAATATCTAGTCCATAGACTGAGCCTGAGGATTGGGTGAGTTAATAAACAGAAAGTGCTTTAAAACGGGGCTTGTGCAAACAGCACTCTGTAAGTGTCAATTTCCCTCATTACTGGCTTCCCACCCCCCCTCTCAGCCCAAGTTCTATTCTCTTAGACCATAAGAGGTGAGAAGTGCCCTGGTTCTGTCCATTGGGACACCAGGGTTTTGCTATTCTTTTAGAAATTATCTGTACCTGCTGATCTGATTCGTCTTCTGATCATTTCTCTTAGCAGCGAGGTTGGGCTTGGGGCGATGGGCTGGAACAGGGCAAGTACTGTCAGCCGGCAGACCCTGGGGCACCTGCTGCGGTGAGCCTACTGTGCCCACGCCTCAGCCTCCGGCAGTAGCACCAAGCTTTGCCATGGAACCACTTTCTCCTGTCACCTACACTCTGGGTGGCGCTGCCAGTAAAGGTGTCCTGCTTTTCTGCGGCTAGTGGGTGAGCACCTGACCCAAGCCCAGCTGGTCAGCCTCTCCCGTGGGAAGAAGCTGGTGATAAGGTTCTGATGGGGCTGGATTCACCTGAGGATATCGTCCATCCACTCCTGCCACCAGATCCCCAAGCCCTCACAAGCCCCTCCATTTTTTTTCTTACTATTCTGTTTTTTCTTTTTAAAAATTTATTTATTTCCCATCAATGAGAGAGAGAGAGACAGCACCCCAATAAGATCTTGCCACAATCCACCCCTGGCCTCAGCCAGCCCCAGGCCAAGTGCACAGATGCGCCCGGTGTGCTCAGTGACGTCTCCAGACGCAAACCTGGAACCTTCCCGCATGGTGCAGCCTCACAGAGCACCCCACTTCATCGCTGTGCCACAGTCTGGCTCCTACCAGCTCCTCCATTTCCAGAGCCTGCTTGGTCAGCCCTTCCTGGGATTCTGCGCATCTCTATCACCATGGCAACAAGGTCTTTCTGTGCTTAGGTTGACAGAGTCAAAGTCTGTCACTTGCTACCAAAAAGTCCTAAGTGACGCACTCCTACGAGGTGACCTGAGAGAGCTGGCCCCTGCTCCTGCTCCCCTTCCCCTGCCCACTTAATTCCGGTGGAACTAGCAGTAGTCGAACACCTTCGTGCGGTGCCCTGCATACGCATTGCTGCTCACCCGGATATCGGCAATGTTAATACTTTATAAATGGGGAAATGATCGCAGAGAAGCTCAGTACCTTGCCCAAGGTTACACAGCTAGGAAGTAGCAGAAATGATACTCCAACGGGTCTAATTGCTGGCCTTAATCAATAAGTGAAATTTACTGGAATCAAGATCATTTCCCTCTTTGCGGACTCCTGGACTGCTTGAAGACCTTTGTCACCTTCTAATGTAGTGTTTTCTTTTCCTTTCTTTCTTTTAGTTATAAACTGATTGTAAATAAACACAATTTATGGGACCAGGAGATGGCGTAATGGTTACGGCACTGGCCAACTCTGGTTCGGGTCCCAGACTCAGAGGCTTGAAAATCACACCAGGTGCATGTGCATACATGCCCAAGATCCCAAGAGGAGAATGGAGGAGAAGGGATTGCAGCGTGGCCATCCTCCGGGGTGGGGGTGGGGGGGTGGTTTCTCGCTTCTTCTCTGTCTCTCTCTGTCTTTCCAGAGAGAGCATGCTCCCTATAGCAAAAACCCCTCTAAAAGGAAAAAAAAAAAAAAACCACAATTTATATCACAACCAAGTACCCCCCCACGCACATACAAAAAGGATGAAAATAAAGGCTTCACAAGGCAACTGTTGTAGGTGCCATATACTCTAATTTTGTATTTGAACCCATTTTATTTTTTAAATTCATCTTGTACCCACTAGATTGATTTCCCAGCCCGCTACTGCATCTGACTGGCAGCTTAAACACCCTGCTCTATTGAGAAAGCTGCTTAAAATGACACCAGTTTGCGTGTCTGAGTGTTTGTGGAAGGAGGCAGGGCCAAGCTTGATCTTTTAAAGTTCTGAATAATGATTTGTTTACTTGTACAATGTGTGTTTCCTAGGCCACACCAGCCTGAGGGGAAAACTGGGATCAGAACCAGGGCACAGCCTGTTCCCCTCACTCTGCTTTCATGGCTCTTCCAGAACTGCCAGCCGCCCCTCCCCCAGCGGCCCCCTTCCAGTCTTTCTGAGGATGGCCGGAAACAGTGGGCCTGTCAGCCTGTGCCCGGCCCCTCACCTCCCTTCTTTTCTGCTCTGACTCCCACCGGAACCATTGCCAGTTTCTCTGGTGTCTGAAGGGCTGTCTCACTGGGCCACCAAGACCGAGCTGCTCTGGGTGAGAGTTCTGGTGACTTTGTTGACATCTCCAGCCTGGGTGGGGAAGCCATGTCTGTCACCACAGCAGCTCCTGCACAGTCATGCAATGCAACGGTGCCCACCGAACTCAACAGACAGCTCCAAAGTGGATTCCTCTTATCCCTCTTTGACTTGCACTGGTTCAAGAGCAGTGGGCCAAGCAACATCTTCACCTACACAACCTTGTTCTTCTCCAGCACCAGACCTCGTCCTTGGGCCAAGCATGGGTGTTCCTGTTCTCACCAGCTTTGATAAACTCTCTCTTTCCCAGGAGGGGCCTTGTTCCTTCATCTGGCTAGGCTTTTGTTTTGTTTTGTTTTGTTTTGTTTTGTTTTGCTACAGGGTGCTGGTGTTCGCCAGAGCGGTGTAGAGATAGGAAAAAGAAAGCACCCTCCCCACCCCCAGGTGGGATGGCCATGCTGCAATCCTTTCTTCTCCATTCTCCTCTGGGAATTTTGGGCATGCACACACAAGTGCCTGGAGTGGTTTGTTGTTTTTTTCATCTTTGCCACTGGTCCAGGACTCAAACTGGGCATTCAGCCATGGGGTACCCAGTGCCTTAACCTCCATGCCAATGGTTGGTCCCCCCTCTGGATAGACACTTGGCCAGGCCAGAGCCTGCCACCCTACCCAGAAGCGCCTGCCTCCCAGAGTGAATACTGACCTCACCTAACCGCATTTCAGTCTGAGAGCTTTGCTTCTCAGGTGCCAGGACCCACTCATCCAGAATTCAAGTCCTGCTGCAACCATAATTCTACTGGTACCACGGCTGATAAATCCTTCATGTAGCACACCCACACGAAGCCTTTTGGATACATTACCTTAGAGTTCTCTCAACAATTCTATGTGATAGATATTACTACTATCCTCGTTTTGCAGAGGAGAAAAGTGCAGCGTAGGAAGGTCAAATAGGCACCAGACTGGCCAAGCACACAGCCAGTCCCAGCCCTGCTCAGCTGCTCGTCCGCCGCTGGCACTGGGCACCGAGCCTACCCTAGTCCAACCTTCCAGCTTCTCTGGGCTCCTTCCAGCTCTGCTTCCATCCCCTGCAGGCTCCATTCTCCAGGGCCCCCCATAACCCACAGACCAAACCTTGTCTAAGGGCCTCCCTATGGTGGAAACCCTTGGCCTCCCACATCCTATCCATGTCCTGCCCCAGGCTTCCCAGAGGAGGATGGGAAGCTCTGAGCACAGTAGGGCCTCCTCGCCTGGCCTCTCCTCCAGGCCTCTCCAGATTTCACCGTAGCAACCCACCCTCATCTCCCTAGTCCCCTCCTCAAATCTAATTGTTGGAGCCAGGAAGCGCTTTCTTCTCCCAAGAAGGCAGTCTGTCCTGCATGACATGGTTAAATTTTCGGTTGACCTTAGTGGGTGTTTTAATTGAATTAAAGAATTCAAGTCTGGGCTTTAAATGCCATAGAAAAAGAAAAAAGTTACTGTGTTTTCAGAATGACCATTGTAATTTTCCTTAGACCCCCCCCCAGCCCCCGCCACCCTACGGGCCTTGAACTGACACCCTGATGAATATAGCTGCAGAGTGAATAGTACGGAGATGGTTTCTCCATTCATTTACCATCCCAACTCTACCAAATCAAAAATGAAAGACGGAGCACCCTTTCTTCAACCGTGTTGTTATAGCACAATGCCAAGTAATCTTGATCATTTGATACATTTGAAAGTGAAACATAGGGACTGAATTTCCTGGGTGATGGCCCCGTCATTTTAAACAAGTAGCTGCCATTGTGTCAGTCTGTAGGATGGTGGCTCAGCCGCTAACCACCTGCGTGACCTCTCAGGACCTCGGTTTCCCCGTCTTTGTCAGCAGGGATTCAATCCAAGATCTCTGAGATCCCTGAAAACGCTCAAGGTTTTTATTTTGTAGTTATAAAGCTCATCATTTACAAGTCAGATAACGGAGAGGGTGACGATTTGAATACAAACGATCCTGTACAAACGTTCACCACGTGATTATTTTACAGAGCAAGTTTCCACTGGGCACTTGAAGCTGGATTCAATATACAATAATGTGACATGCAGCCACCTTTTAAGTGACACTCTCACTGTTTACAGTGAGGCTTGCCCGTAGGGCACCATTTCTGAAAACACTCCTATTCTCCCTTTTCCAGAGTCCTTGAGAGTGAGGCTTTAGTAGAATCCATCTTAAAGTCACCACTTCTCTTGTACTGAAGGGTTTTCCCCCTTTCTATTAAAAAAAATAAATAAAAAAGTTTTCAAACCCTCAAAATCCCCCTAGAGATAGTAACCCACGGGTCCTTTTCAAACACTAGCCCCATAGCATCATTCCTCTCCCTGAAATTCCTCAGAGGCCTGCGGTTGCTCTGCAGAGGGGCAGGCCTGCAGATACTGGTCCCACCACCTGAAACGCACTCATGCCCCCCCCCCCCCCCCCAGCTTGGAGCTCAGTGTGGCTGTGACTTCCTACACTCTGAGGCGCAGTTCCAGGCGGGTTTGGATGTGAACCCAGTGAGTAGACCACACGCTCTGTTCTTGCTCACGAAAGGTTGCCCACGGTGCCCATGACACCCTCCGGGCGCTGGGTTCCAGCAGCGTCTCCACCTCCAAAGAGTTTAGTCTTCTGGGAAAACAGACTGCCATCAACTACACGAACCAGACTGCCAAGGCCTCGGCGCAGAGCTTCGGGGGCTAAACACACCATTGCAGCTGGCGTGGGGCCGGCTGCGAGACGCCAGGAGAGTGGCCATGCGCCCCGCTCCCGCGCAGGGTGAGGGCAGTCATAACCAGCGTTTGCTCCAACAGTCCCTTTCAGACTAAGAACCTGGAGACGAAAGGGCGGTGGGCTGACACCCCGCCAGCTGTGCCCATGGCTTTGCCCATGGCCGGATGGCTGCCTTCAGCGTAGGGAGAGGGCCAGGCGTTTGCCTCTCCTTGATCCATCCTACCTGGCTGCCCACCCTCTCGGACCACACCACCTGCCCCCAGGGCCAGGGCCTCTTGATTTTTGTTTCCTTTTCCAAGGGCACTTCTTCCCATCAAGTACACTGGGAACGTAGCCTACCATTTTCCCTTAATCTCCCTAATGACTACAGAACGTCTATACTGCCATCCCCGTTTTACAGACACGGGAGTCAAGTCAGCTCCAGAACCGGCTCCTGCACGGCAGGGCTGGGATCTCAAAGCCACCACCCTGATTCTTAGTCTAGCATTTCCCCACCCCACGACAACCTTCTGGGCTGAGGCAGGCCTTCCTCAAAGCCCCGAAAAGCCCAAGTTGGCCGCCTCCCGCTGGCAAGGAGCTCCTTCCCGGCTTCTGGTGCTACTGCCAACGAAGGAGGGGGAAGGAGGGCAGATTATTCGCAGAGGGGGTCCACACTTCTGTTCCCCTGCCTCTTCCTGGAAGGAGGCGGTGGGTTACACATGGGGAGGGGGCACTATGAAAAATCAATGGCCCATGGCAGTTGAGAAGTGTCAGAAAAGTCCTAGCCACATCCATCCCCCGTAAGTCATTCGCCATGTGTTCTTATCTGTCTGAGCCTCAGCAGCAGCCAGGTGGGCTCGGGAGAAATAGCAGGTTTTCGCAGAATGCTGCGGAGAGTTTATTTAACTTCCTCTCTCCAGCCAGGGCTGGCTCCGCAGCTAGTTTTCCTTACTAGGTTGTTTGCTACATGAAAAGCAAATTCCCAGAGGTTTCTGAGATTGCCGGCATCCGAGGCAAGATGACTGCTCCCACCCACCCGCCCACCCACCCACTAATAAGACATAATGCCGTCCTATTTTTGGTAACAATTAAAGGGCCTCCCGGTGAAAGCAGAAGCTGTTTATTTTCTGTTACATCACTTCTCGGTGCCTTCGAAGGCTGCTCTGTGCTCAGTGTTTTCGTGGTGATGCAAGTCGGCTGGCTCCTCCAGCAGTTGAATCCCTCCCATCGCACAGCACCTCACAGGTCTCTTCCCCCAGCAGGGCTTTGCTGGAGCAAGGAGCAGCTCACGAATCAGCTGCAGGTCCCTGTTTTGAAAAGCAGAGATACAGAGGCAGAAGAAGAAGGTGGACTCCCGTGTGACCTGTCCTCGGAGCAAGACAATCACCGTCTGAATTCCAGAAGCCCTGTTCATGTTTGGGGATATTTTTTCGCCTGCATGGAATCGGAAAGAAGCCAAAGGATGGGAAATGCCTGCATCCCCCTGAAAAGAATTGCTTATTTTCTGTGTCTCTTATCTGCGCTTTTGCTGACTGAGGGGAAGAAACCAGCGAAGCCAAAATGCCCTGCTGTGTGTACTTGTACCAAAGATAATGCTTTATGTGAGAATGCCAGATCTATTCCGCGCACCGTTCCTCCTGATGTTATCTCACTGTAAGGCCCGTAAGCATTTTGATATCTAATTTACGATTTAAAAATGCCAGCCTGTGTATTTGGGGCTTTGTATGCATCGGTAGGAGGGCATGAGAGAGAGAGAGAGATTCCTCTTGCATGCTTGGCCATTTGGCAGGGCTGACATTCTGCTGCATTTAGAATTGGGATTTTTTATTCGCTTCCCCTGAACATGCTTAGATCCCCCCCCCCCCCCATCCCTGGGCGTTATTCTGAGAAACCTGTAGCAGATTCATCTCTTACTTCATCGGGGAAGGCACTGTGCCATACTTCATAGAACAGCGTGAAAATAGTAACTGTTATGCTAAACCGGATTAACAGAAGGTTTGTTCTGTGTGTGTGTGTCTCTTTGTGTGTCTCTGTTTGTTTGTTTGTTTTGTTTTGTTTTTGTTTTCTTTCAGATCCTTTGTGAGATCTGGTTTTACGGAAATCTCTGAAGGGAGTTTTTTATTCACACCATCGCTGCAGCTCTTGTGAGAAATATTTATATCATGACTATTTTTAATATGGCATATATTTGGAGTAGTCCTCTAGGAAAACCATCTCAATATTAATGTTGTCCAATGTGATTATATTTCTAAAAAGAAAGAGCAGTGGCAGGAAAGTGAGGGGGAGATGGGCTTGTTTGCGACTTCACACCCACAGGGCAGGTGGATCCATGCACTGGTACATTTGTTAACCTGAACTGCTACTTGAATGGCTATCTATGAAGTTGGTGGAATGTTGCAACCATGATCCCAATTCCATTCCCCTAGTTTACTTTCATTTTTAACTTGGGAGTTGGTTATTTTACCCTAGAGTTTTTGAATTAGTCAACACGGAGCCCAGCATAACATATGCACTCAAGATGTTGTCTCCTGGGATCTGGGGCAGGCTGCTACCCGGTATGATTTACCATGTGGGGGAAAAAAAATGACACCTCGGTTCTTTCTAGGTACTTCCTTAAAATATCAATTCTCGAGAGACCGTTTTCTAATCTCGTCTAACTTCTAACAAGTCCCCTACCAAGGAGGAAAAGAAAATATTAATATAGGATAGTGCTAAGAATTCCGCTTTGCTATGTTTTCAGTCAGCCACAAGGGAACCACATTTTTAGTCTTTGCTTGGAAATATTCAAAACAATAATATTGGGCTGAGAAATCGGATCTCTTCACAGGCATAATGTAACATGTAGAATTTATTCGGATGGATAGCGTTTGGCAATTGGAGTTCTAGTTCTCAGAGGGTTATCACGTGGGGGCCGAGAGGTCTCCTGGTGCTCAGGTGTCAGGCAGCAGGCTTGGCTTGGTGCTAGCCACTTGGGGGAGGGATGGAATTAGCCAACTATGGATCAACCGAGTTTGGGTATCTTAAGCTTCGTGATTCAGGATGCAAGTTTTTCACTAGTCTGATTCTTGTTATTTTGCTTTCCTACCTTCCTTGGCCATTTTGGCTGTTTGAGATGATATGTGCATAAGGAAACAGCATGGACCTGAAATTGGAGAGACTATGGTTTAAATCTTACCCAAACACACACCAGAAATAGAGTTTCATGCAGATGACTACAGTGCACTGCACCTCAGTCTCCTTATCTGTAAAATGGAGGTGACAGCACCTACTTTGAAGGGTTGTTATCAGAGATAAATAAGATTTCAGTGGAGAAACACTTAGTAAAGGGTATAGCATATGTGTATATGTTTTTATAAATGGTAGGGCTTATATTTCCGATATAAGGCTAAAAAGCTAGAAGTCATTCAGTTCATTGTTTTGTCTATATGAAATCCCAAAATGGTTTGACAGCACAAAATTCACAAACTTGATCAGGTGTTTTGACGTTATGTAACAATGTTGGCTAAAATCCTTCGGGTGATGTATAATTGAGTAGATTCTTTTTAAGGGTGTTATCATTTTCATCGGTGGCTAGTGATGTGATTGGCATACAAGCGAACACATCACACAAATTCAAAAAAGATTCTCCAGCACAGGAAGGGGTAAAGTCTCTAATGTTGGGATCGGTCCATAGGATAGGAATTTGCGTGTGCTTATGTTGTTCATTTGTTAAATAAACACTCGGTTCCTTCAGAAAGCATCCTTTTGGTGTGTAAAAGCAGCTCCCTTCTCCTAGGACAGTTAAACAGACCTGTTCTTAAAATTCTAGAAGTCTCAGTGCACAGCTACTCCTATTCTGACAGTGGGGGGACGAGAGCTGTGACATCGAAAGCCCGGGGAGCGACCTAATCAGTTACCCCCTCTCGTTGTTTTTGCTTGGTGGACCCAGCCCCAGCCAGCACAGATGCTGGACAATGTTATAGAAATAGCGTCCGGCTGCTGCAGGGTAATGTGATTACATGTACTTAGTCCCACGGAGGAAAGCCAAGGGACTGGTTTTTAAATAGCCCACACCGAGTGTGCCATGCCCCTGTGCCCCATGCTCTGAGTTCCTATGGAACATTCCAGCCCTTATTGCTGAAAGCAGTTCAGGTTTCAGAAATAACAAAAGGGCGAGTGATTCTTGCCCCATGCGTCCTTAGCTAACTCCCATTGGCCCATCTCAACGTGGCAATTTTATGCCAGAGCTGATGGTATGCAAAACTGTTGGGGGGTGGGTCAAAGTTTGTCTCTGGGACCCTGTTTCTAAAGACTTTGCTCTCCATCCTTCCTGGCCAGTGTTCTCCGCTTACTCCTCCTGTCCTCGGGAGAAGGTCTAATAGGCTCATTGTCACTGAGGAGATCAATGATAAGGGCTAAAACACGAATGTGACACAGTCACAATGCTTGAGGGAGCAGGGATGGCAGACAGGTGTTCTCTGAGACGGGGCCATCCCTGAAATGACCCCATGGGCTGCCAGTCCTCCACTGGAATGTGAAGAACAAGGGCCTTCATGCGACCACCAGATCAGGCCTAGATCATACCAGCCATTGCTTGGGGTGTCCATGAATTCTAATGGCATTTGTGAACATGGCTACCAAACTGGCTATTGTATCCTGAGAAGAGACAAACTCAGGAATCGATTCTGCCTGGTGGATGAATGAAAGCAGGTGGTTTCTTACTCTTGTTAGAAAGGAAAAAGAAATGTCCCATTCTTACCATTCGTCCCAGCAAGCTGATAATTCTTTGATGCCCCAGATGCTTTAGCAGACCTTCCGTAGAAGGCATGATGAGGCCTTTGTGAAATGGCAGCCTAGGGTACCGAGGAGAACAAACACAGTTCTTCAAGTGACATGGAGTATTTGGGCAAAGAGCCGGGTAGGCCATAGCTGGCAGTGTGTGTTAGAGAACAAGAAATATAAAACCTACACTCCGTGGAGAGGAGAGGAAGAATAAAGTCACCCAATAAAAACGCATCAGGTTAGCTGCACAAAATATTTTTGATTTCATTTATGGCTTTGACAACAACAACAAACCTTTCTTGAGCAAATGCGATTTGCTTCCTGTTTTCCATAAGGCCAGTTTTGTAGCATCACCACTGAGAATGGTAATTCATTCTAGTTTGCTCTTAGCGGAGTCTGCAGTTTAGTGAAAGCAATTTAGAGAAATGGGTTTTCACACAGGACAGCCCTGTTCCTTCTCAGCTATGAAGTGCAATTCCCAGTGAGGCAGGCTCGTGACAGAAATAAAATTCAAATCGAAGAGAATAAACATGTAGCACATTGCTGTTCATTTGTGATGTAGTTTAATGAACCAAACCCCTACAACTCCTAAATATGTGTATGTGTGTGTATGCACACACACACATATATTATATATTTACATATTATATAACATATATATAAATATGTATACATATATACACATATATATACGTATTTATATATGTTATATATAAATATATATTTATATATTAAATATGTATATATGCATATTTCAATGTAACCAGAAAAATACATATTTAATACATATTTATATATGTATTAAATATGTGTGTGCATATATACACACATATTTAGGAGTGTGTATACACATATTAATATGCATAATATATATATTACACATGTGTAATATATATATTAATATGTGTGCATATATATTTAGGGCTTCTGCAGGACTCTCTTGCTGGTAACAGATGAATGCGTTTTGGTTTGTGCTCAGCTGATGCTTCCACAAAGGATTGAAAAGTAAAACTTTCAGTCCTCTAGGCTGTTTTGTCCACAATTTGCCCTATGACCCATATATCATATATATGTATATATATGTACATATATATACATATATATATACACACACACACACACACACACACACATACATATTTCTTTTTGGAGAGGTTTTTGCTATAGGGTGTGTGCGCTCACCAGACAGACAGAGAGATAGAAAACAAGAAATCACCCCCCAGGGGGGATGGCCACACCGCAATCCCTTCTCCTCCATTCTCCTCTCGGGATCTTGGGCACGCACGCACACACGCCCGGCGTGAGTTTAAGCCACCAGGTCTGGGACTCGAACCACGGTCAACTACGTGGGAGTCCAGTGACATAGCCATTACGCTAACTGCTGGTCCCATACATATTTCAATTAACCAGAAAAAATGTTTTTAGTCTTGTTCAAAATACAGAACTGATCTTTCTGAAGGAAAAACAATATTAATTTTGAAATTAACCCATAATCAACATGTAAGCACATAGTTGATAATTAAAAACTAAGAGCAAGTGGAAAGGTGAGCAGCATAACAAGAAAAACAGGAAGTCCATCCTTGCCAAGGTTTATCATTGAGTTGTTTAAAATATTGCTTGTCCAAGGAAAAAAAAATCCATAGCTTAGCTTACCTTGAAAGTAATCTCCATCTTTTCCTGTTCTTTACAAGGAAAATTGGAGCAATCTTTAGCAAGCGCTCTGCCAGACCTATCAGCTAAGAGGGCTTCTGCAGGACTCTCTTGCTGGTAACAGATGAACGCGTTTTGGTTTGTGCTCAGCTGATGCTTCTGCAAAGGACTGAAAAGTAAAACTTTCAGTCCTCTAGGCTGTTTTGTCCACAATTTGCCCTATGACCCATAGATCTGATTTTTAACTTTTTAATTAATTAATTCTTGAAACTGTTTCCAAGACCACCTTCTTTTTTTCCCTTCCCCCTTATGTTGTTTTGCACTCACAGAAGAGAGACAGAGGCAGTGAGAGGGAAAGTGAGAACTCACCCCCCAGGGAGATGGCCACCCCACAGTCCTTTCTCCTCCATTCTCGTCTCTGGATTTTGGGCACACATGCACACATGCCCGGCATGATTTTCAGGCCATTGGGTCCGGGACTCACACTGCAGTTGGCCACGTGGGAGTCCAGTGATGTAACTGCTACGCCATCTGCTGGCTCCTGCAAGATCTTCTTAGTTAGGGCTTGTTTTCTCTGAAAGCGTATTTCCTCCTCTCGGTTGTTCTGGCTGAGGGTACCTACCCCTTCTCCCTCACTGTCCACTTGCAACTAGACAAGACTGCTCTCAAAGGCCCCAGGTGTCCACCTCCCCTCCTGCCCAGCACCATCGCCCGAATGGAGGCCACACTGGCAGTCTGACAGGCACTGCGAGGCTTTCAGTTCCCCTCCTACCCATCTCCAGCAGCCTTACTTCCTGAAAGGCGGCTCCCATCATGTCGCCCTTGTGCTCAGAAGGCTTTAATGGGTCCGGAGAAACAGAAAAAGTCCAAATGCCTTAACAGCACTCAACTCTCCAGGCTGAACCTGTCACTCACACACACATGCATGGACACATACACACACACGCAAACATCCAACCCCACCAGCCGAAGTACTAATTCCATGACCTCTGTCTTCTGGAACTCTGTAGACTTTCCTGATGTCTCCAGTAGGTCCTGCTGTTAGTAGGACTGTTTGCGCTTATGTCTGCCTCCTGTCTCTCACCATCCATAAGCCATGGCCCTGGGGAAGAGCCTGGAGCTAAACACCCAGACACTGCCTTCGGTGTATCTGCTGAGTTCAATCCAGATCTCAGAAATGTTGTACTAAACACTCCTGTCCTGTCAGAACCTGGTCCTGGTGACGTCCATGCCCTCTCTCTTGTTTGGCATACCCTATCTGATTTCACATGGACCAATGGTATAGAGGTCTGGAGATGGAGCTGAATCCTCCAAAAAAAAATGCAAAGAGATATTTGCTTATGAGGTTATGACTTCAGACTTTTTCAACAGAATTGCCAGTGCACCAGCACCTCTATGGTAGAGCATCAGAGGCTTTCCTTGGACCCACTCCTTGAATATCTTTGACCCCAACTTCACATCAAGTCGTCTAAGTTCTTAGTTTGACTGTGGAGGCTGAGCAGTCTCTCCCTGTGAAGTATAGCGTTCCCCATCATTCCCCAGTCTGATTTCCCCAGTCAGATTTCCAAAGGGAAATGTTAGTTAAGCATTATTAGGGTAAAAAAAAATTGTTAACACAAAGATAATTTCCTTTTGGAGATATTTACATCTACTTAGCCAAAACCAGTGTTCATTTGTTGTCTAAGCTGCACATAGAAACAGATCAAAGCAAAACTCCCATGTTAGCACACACGTTTGGGGTTCTCCTGGGTTCCACGTTCTGTGATGGGCTTTATGAGGGACACGAAAGTGAGAGACATGCTGTTACTCCTCAGCCTGCTCTGGCAGCTCCAAACTGGTAGTGATGCCTAAAAAGGAAAATCATATTTTGCCTGTGTTTGAATGTATTGTAAGGTAGTCTCGTTAAGTTTCCTCATTTGTTGAGAGCTATTGGAGTGATGGGTGATGATGGTGCTGCTGCTGTTTACTGACCGTATGGCTGATAAGGGGTCAGAAGGTTTGCAGGGACTTTACAAGATCAGCTGTAATATCAGGATGGCTGACATTGGTGAGCGGCAACATGGCAAGTGACAAAGAACACAAGCTTTTGTAGTCAGATAAACATGGATTCAAATGCCCACTCTGCTGTTTACTAGCTGTGTGACTTGGGCAGGCTCAGTCAAGTGTCCATATCTACAAAATATCTTGATACCGCCAAAATGGAGACTAACCACTGTACCCTATTTCACAGGATTACAGTAAGGATTAAATTAAACAATGCATGAAAAGTGCTTGGCACAGTTCCTATAACTCAAGACACATTTGCTTTTATTACAGTATGTGAAATCACTTTAATTCGAACTACCATAACATCAGATTAGTGTCTGAGTAATCTGGGTTTGCCTATAATCCCAGCTTTAAAATTTTGTGGTTCTATACAAGCCTCCATCAGAACCTGCTAAGAAATCTTTTCTTCAAATACTTCTCCCACGATACATGAACTGTTTACTTTAAAAAGAAAAAGAAAAAAAATGTTGTAATCCCTTTCTTTTTCCCTCACGAATAAATAACTGGCAGAGCACTTCGTAAAACTTGCTAGGTTTTGTTTAAAATGATTCACGTTGGCTAGTCTATAGGTGAGTGGTTCTATGATAGGACAGAAAGAGGCCTGAACTAGAAATTAGTCACAGATTTGAAATCTAGTTGGTCTATGTGGCCTTGAGCAGGTCACAAAATACCACTGGACTTGAGGGTATCTGTGCATAAAAGGCCAGACACAGATTAAAGTATAGTTCTCGAATTTAAGTGCTCATAGAGGTTGGAGTGGGAAGATAAATGAAGGAAGCTGTTGGGTATAATACAATAGGGACAGGTGGTGACTGAGGTAAACCAGAGAAGATATGTCTTACCTAAAAATGGCGCCCTATAGCTTCAGCTGATCCTTGCTGATGGGAAGTGATGGATGGATGCAGAACCACATCTTCCTAACTTCCAGGGGAAGGCAGAAATCTGGAATGAGATACTTAAATAAAATAAAAATGAAACAAAATGTTAAGTTGGCATTCTGAAACCTTCACATTCAATTACATTTAAGCCTCAGCCAATCTGAAAATTGTATTGTACTATATTGTAGTTTACAGTTACTGTGATATAATACAGCAAAGGGCCTTGACGGAAAAGTATCATCTCACGAAAAAGTAAATTAGGTAAATTGAAAGAGCCTCATAATATGGAACCGACTGTTATAATTATCAAAATAATAATATAGTTCCCAATCTCTCAAACAAGTCCAAAGGGACCTCGCCCAGCCCTCCTCAGGCTGACTGATGATAAAACAATCTTTTATTATCCCACTACCCCACCATGGGGCAAAGATTAAAAAGGAATTGTTGGGCCCATTTGCACAGCAAGATGGCAGGTGTTGGCCTGTGTAAAATGGTATAAAAACGGAATGAGTCTTAGTTAAATACACAAGACTAGACTGTACATCTATAAATAACTCTCAAGTTACAGGGAATTCCTCGTAGAGGGAGCTTCCATGGCTATGCCCTTCTTTGAGAATTGTTGTGACTACCAATTTACAAGCCATCCAATAAAACTAGGCAAGGTCTGGTCAGAGGCACTGGTCATTTTGCTGTGCCTGTTGCTAAGCACGTTACGTAGCTCATTTTTAATTTCCTCATCACAATCGCCTTTTTGAAGTGGGGTATGATCATCTCCATCTCTCAGAAGAAGAACCGAGTCCTTGAGGAACTGAGTAACCTGTCCTCAATGTCAGACCCGAATCAATAGCCGAGCCAGGGTCTAAACCCACATCCCCACTTTTAACCACCTCTGTTTCCTTCCTCCTGAACATGAATCACCATGTTCGACTGCATGGTTTCTCTCCCCAAATCAAATCCCCTCTCCAAGGGTCAAGCTTCGCCATTAGTGAAGGTATTCAGGGGAATGTGTCCTAATTCCTGGAGACAATGACTGTAAAGGAGTTTCAAAAGCCCTTTGAAAGAGCGCAGCGTTTCTGGCAAGAACGTCTAGTTTCCCTAGGTTTTAGCTCTCATTTGTATGTGTAAGCTCAGGTCCCCTTGCTGAAAGAAGACGAGAGAAAGAAAGAACAGAACAGAAGGAAAGGCCTGATTTCAAGTTACACCTCAGACCTGTGTTCTGTAATTGTGTGCTCTGCAGGACAGTTGTCCTACAAGAAAAGAATCCTATACCCAAATAAAGTCAGGACATGACACGTTCCATTCCTGCTTGGCTATTCCAGTGCATTTTGGCATAGAAAAATCTGCAGAATTATTTGAAGTTGTTTCACTCTTCTTAACATCCCATAGAATACTGCTTCTATAGAACACAGAATGGGGCCATCCAGGTGGTGTGGTGGTTAAGGCGGCTGGATCCAACATGGCCAATTGCCCAGTTTGAGTCCTAGGCCCTCAAGTCTGGGTTTAAAAACCATGCTGGGTGCGTGTAGGCATGTGCCCAAAATCCTGAGAGGGGAATGGATGAGAAGAAACTGTTAGCATGGTCATCCTCCCAGGGATGTTTTTCCCTGCCTCTATGGTTCTCTCTGGGCAAGCGTGCGTACCCTGTAGCAAATTTAAAAATTATATATATATATATATTGTAGGCAAGGGACTCTATTTATTAGCTTATTTCCACTTCACTTTGTTCTAGAGAGGCTCTCGAGCAAAGCAGGGGCAGGCGTAAAGAAGCCCGCCCCTGTGGGCACATTATACCCTCTGCCCCCATGTGAGGAGCAACTGGAGGCGATCATGATAGTGCAGACTCGATGTGGTACTGGGTGCCAGGCCTCCACAGTGGGCTACCCACCTGGCCTGGCAGCCTGTCCATGGCCCTCCTTTAGGGCCCTGCTGTGGGTGCCATCTTTCTGAGGAAGCAGTTGACATCTGCCTCTCACTCAAGAGGAAGTGCTCCCAAGTCAGTGTCCGGCTAGGTGTTCCCTTGGGCACGGGTGTTCCCACAGCTATTCCCGCATTTCCCTGGGAATATTCCAGGGACTGTTCATGGCATGCAGAGCTCCATGATGGAAAGTTCCCACTATCACGAAGACTGGGAAGCTACATATTTATTTCCCTTTTGGAGAGTCTCAGTTTTCCTATGGATAAAAAAGACTGTGCTGGGCCAGCAGGTGGCATGGTGGTTGGGGCACTGGACTCTACCCGGGCTTGAGTTCCGGACCTGGCGACTTGAAAGTCAAGCCAGGTGCTTGTGCGTGGATGTCCAAGATCTGGGGAGGAGAACGGAGGAGAGGGGATTGCAGTGTGGCCACCTCCATGGAGGGTGATTTCTCAATTTTCCTCTCACTGTCTGTCTCTCTCTGGCAAGCACAGGCACCCTGTGAAGGAACAAAAGAGACTCACACTGTTACCAAACCTGATTACCTACTCTAACCCATTTTTTCTGAACTTACCTGTCATTTTTTCTGCACGTAAACTTCTCAAGCCCTTGAGGATTGTGTATTCCAGGGAACCCTGGAGCAACACTCTGAGAAACACGGGGCCAGGCTGTTCTAGGTTTGCCGCAGATACTGGCTGGGCAGAGCAGAAGTGGCCAAAGAGAGGGAGCTTCTGTTCTCGTGACCATTAATCAGTGCCCTTGGGAAAACTGTCCCTACCCCTGGAGTTCCAGCTCTGCCACTAACAAGCTTCAACTTAACTTTATCACCTCCACCTCAGTGTTCTTTATGCTTTAAGTGGAGAATATAAAACCTACTTTATAGTGCACATTTGAAGATTAAAATGAAGTATGTGGGGACTAGCAGATGGCATAATGGTTACGTCACCAGACTTCCATGTAGTTGACCATGGTTGGAGTCCCAGACTCGTTGACTTAAAACTCATGTCGGGTGCATGTGCGTGCATGCCCAAAATCCTGAGAGGAGAATGGAGGAGAAGGGATTGTGGTGGGGTCATCCTCCTTGGGGGTGATTTCTCACCTTCTCTCTCTCTCTCTCTCTCTCTGTCTCTCTCTCTCTCTCTCTCTCTGTCTCTGGTGAGCATACACACTCATAGCAAATTAGAAAACAGAGAGAGAGATGTCAAGGTGCTAAAGATGCAACCTGCCATAGCACTGGCTTCAGATAAAATGTGGGTCCCTTCTCCTTGGTGTTCAGGACCAGGGAGATAGAGGATGATTTTGTAAAAACATGGGGTAGGTGGGCTGTTGACTAGTTGTGCCATCCCCTAGAGACGAAGAGTTTCAAGGGTCCTGGAATGAGAAATAACAGACTATGAAACCCAAAGGGGGTCCCTGCTCCTATCTCGCTAGTGTGTATGCCTAGGGCATTCTCGCATACCTGAAGTCTACAGCCTCCCTCTGGCCCCACCATTGGGCAAAGATGTGGCCTACATCAAACTCTTCTGCTGCTCTCAGTTTCCTCATCTGTGAAAACAGGAGTTGGACAACATTTCCCTTATAGTAGCTGTCAGACTGATGTGGAGCCAGACGAAGGGAATAACCATTCCCAATCAATCCAGATCAAAGAGGTGGTAGTCCACTTAAGGATCAGAATTACACTGGAAATGTTTTGCAAGGATGAGACTCAAAAACAATGCTCAATGTACTCTGGCATGACACTTTCCATTTTAATACTTTCCTGTCTTGAGAACATATTTTAAAATATTCAAATGTACATTACTCACATGACACATGCACTTGGAATGTGTGCATTTATCTACAGTGAATCATGGGCCTATTATTAATTATCGTTCAACCAGCCCTATTTTTTGCCTAAAGGAGACTATTAGTAACAGGCAGAGGGTCTGAATCATTGCAGCAAAGCCAGGTCTAAACAAGCTGTCAAGCCCCTCAGCTGCACCCCCATTTCTTCCCACAGCTTTAACCTGTGCATTTGCATGTCCTCATTTGTCCGTATACACATGCATGTACAAACTTGCTGACCCTGTGTCCTTGGGAGTGTGCTCACACTCACGTTTGTCCATGCTGCCCTTGTCTGTCCAGTACCCTGGACAAGGCCCATCAAAGTCTTCTCAAGCAGGTGACAACCTCACTGGACCAGAGTTACCCTGGCAGTAAAACTAAGGTCCTGTGCTAGATCTAAGGACACTTCCAGCTCTCACTTTTGTACCTTTGCTCCTTGCTTAGATATTCTTTGGCAGAAAATTGGAGACAAGTTCATATACTTTATTTCACATAATTCCTAGAGTCATCCAAGAAGCCTTTCTGTTATTATAATTCCTATTTTAAGAGACTATGAAATAGATTCACCTACTTAACGCATCAGTGTACAGTAATAAGTGGCAGCTACGAGCTTAAAAGCCTGATTCTCTATTCTGTATCCAATTAATGCAATCTCCCAGCAACAGCCAAGTGATGGCTTCTCATAATTCCCATCTTCGTCAGTCTTCCCAGAGGGGGCACTGCACAGGGGAACCCCTATATCATCTCCTCTTCGTACCAGCAGGATCTGCTCTGGGCTGGAAGATGGGATGCAGGCCACTCATCGGCCAGTGCCAATCTGGTGGCAGTAAGATGCCACAGGTGACTGCAGGGAGGCTGAAGAAAGTAGTGTCATTAGAGCCAGGGACCTAGCACAGGACCAGAGGAGCAGTCTGGTCTGAGACAAGGGCAGGTTTTTCAGCAGGGTCCCCTTGTCCAGCACCCAGTCATCTGCAGAGCGGCCCCATCCCCACGGACTCCCCACACTCACTCTCCCATGAATGAAGACTGCGGTGCTCCAGGCAGAGACTCAAACATCGTTATAGCTAAAAGGGACTCAAAATGATCTAGTCTAGCCCGCTTGTTTTACAACACAGGGAGAAGTGGCATGCCCAAGGCCACACAGAGGGTGACGGCGAGGCGGGAAGTAAGCCTCAGAATTCCCAATTCCCTCTTTTTGTGCTTTTTCCTTAGAGGAGGTGAGAAGTCAGAGCAGAAAACCACCTCGTCAGCCCTTCAGACTTGACACGTGTGCATGTGCCTGCGCAGTGCTTTAGCTTTTCTGGACTCCAACTGTGGCCTCTCGATTGGATTTTGGGCAGGCTTAGCCTTGAACCTCTGTACTAGCCACTCATCCTCGGACCCTCTGCTCCTTCAGTCACTCCTGTCTCATTGGCCCCCAGCTCCCCTGATTCCTGAGCTCTGCGCTAACCCTACTGCCCACTTTTCTGCTCCTTTGGAAGTAAACTCTGCTAGTCCTGGCCTTCGGTCCAACCAGAAACCCCCTAACAACCTCACGGCCTTTGGTGCGGAGGGGTTGTTGGTTATCAAGAGACGTGGCCCACCCGTGCAGGGAGTGGGGGCAGAACTGGAGCTTGGCATTAGCAGGTCACATCTTCTGATCCCAGTGTAATATTAATGATAAAACTATGAATGCCAGACCAGCAGGCAGAGTGGTAGTTAAGGGTGCTGGATTCCCGCATGGCTGACCACCGTTCGAGTCCCAGACCTGGCACTTGCTTTCTCACTTTCTCTCTCTCTCATTCTGTCCCTCTGTGGTCAAACTAAAATAAATAAACAAATAAATAAAGTTAAATAAAAAATAATTCTTAAAAAAAATTATGAATACTAGGGACCAGCAGTTGGCATAAGGGCTATGTTGCTGGACTCCCATGTAGTCGACCATGGTTGGAGTCCTGGACCCGGTGGCTTAAACTCACACCGGGCACATGTGCATGCATGCCCAAGATCCCAAGACGGGAATGAAGAAGATGGGATTGTGGTGTGGTCATCCCCCCTGGGGGGTGATTTCTCGCTTTCTGTCTCTCTGTCTCTCTCTGTCTTTCTGGCGAGCGCACGCGCTCTACAGCAAAAACCTCTGAAAAAAGAACAGGAAAGAAAAAAATTATGAATGCCTTTAAAACTCATCCACAGCCATTTTAAAGACATTATTCTATGTTCCTGTTGAAATAAAATATGTAATTTTAAAAAATTACTACATATCAAATTGACTGAATGCTTTCCACAGAAGTAGTTATTGGGTCATCGGGAAAGGCATGACACGTTTTTGCATAGAAAAACAGAAAAATACGTCATGACTTTCCAGACAATCTACAAATGCTTTCATTTTTCATCAGAAAAAATAAAAATATATGAGCACTAAGATGAACAAATACCGCAAGGAAATAAGGAAAACATAAACAATAATGGTGGAAAGATAAAATAATAAATTGGGAAGCAGTAGGGTAAGGAGTAAATCTAAGATTTGATCCTTGGAAAAAAACAAATAAAACAGCAGACATTTTAAGGAAGCAACACACACAAATCAGGGCGATACTAATGAACAGCTTTGGGGAAATTCTGGGGAAACTTAGGCAAGAATCAAGACAGTGTCTCATCTCACATCACACATTAAAGTCCCAAATGAGTTAAAGAGTAAAATGAAAACAAACAAAAAACAAAACCTTTAAAAAGAGGGGATGTAGGTAATAGATAATAGCTTATTGATCTCAAGGTAGAAAAAGTTTTAAGAATAAAATTAAAGGAAGAATACACAATGGGAGTTGATATAGTCAGTTAAATGCAAATGTAAAATAAATGTAAATGCAGGCCACTCGTGGGCCAGTGCCATCTGGTGGCAGTAAGATGCCAGAGGTGACAACAGGGAGTCTGAAAAGGTAGTGTCATTAGAGCCAGGAACCTAGCCCAGGACCAGGGGAGTAGTCTGGTCTGGTCATGGTAAAAAGTCATGAATGAAAAAGCAATTCATAATCAGTAGGAAAAAAAAGCTCTTAGGATTAAATAAGATAGAAAAAGAATATCCTTAATAAATGAAAAGTGCTTAGGAAGTAAGAAAAATGGTCCAAAGATATGATTTCATAATAAAGAACCAAAAATTGTAAGTATTAGTGAAAATGTGCTCTGACAGGCATTCCCCATTTATTTATAAATAATACACCTATACACTAAACTGCATTCAAAAATTTTTTTTTAAGGTTTTAGCCATAGGGTGCATGAGTTCATTGGAGAGAGACAGAGACAGTGAGAAGGGAAGTGAGAAATCATCCTCCAGGGAGAAGGATCACACTGAAATCCCTTCTCCTTCATTTACCTCCCCGGATTGGGGGCACACATGCACACGTGCTCAGCCTGGTTTTCAAGCCGCCAGGTCTGGGACTCAAACCACGGTCTGCCATGTGGAAGTCCAGCACCTTAACCACTACACCACCTACTGGTGACCCAAAAATTTTAGGCCTTTTTACTTGAAAAAATATATACAAATTGTTAGGATCTTGATGTGACTTTGAGACTTATACTGGTTAGTTCATTCCTTTTACAGGGATTAGTATTTGATTACATTTCTTAAATCCACATGAGCTGGGTGGTGTTATTGTGGCTGTTCACCAGCATATGAACATTATATCATGTGAAGACCTGGGTCCTATGCCTAGAGGCCACCTGGTGTGTGAAAAGGATATTGAACCAGGGATTGTGGGGATTTGACCTTGAGCAAAGCCTCAGTTTCCTCCTCTGTCAAACAGATATTAGCACATGCTCTGCTACTTTCAGAGTCATTCAAAAGACCAACTAAACTAGTGCAGGCTGGAGTCCATGAAGTGCAGGTATTATGAAGGCAACGCTCACCATTTCAACAACAAGCTAGTGCCTGCCTGGAGCTGAGTTGGGGTATACGCATCTTTCTCAATGTCCCTCCTCTGGTAGGAAAGCAGACACCCCCTTGGTTGTAGAAGAAACCCTTCCCCACTCCTCCCACGGTCCCTTCTTACAGGAGTCATAAGTGCACAGTCCTGGAGAAGGCACTGATACAGGCTAAGGGACATTCTATGTCTGCTTCCACCAAAATTCTAGAGGAACTGCCAGCTCCTTCCCTCCCTAGGGAAAGAGAATGTGGCAGAAACCTCAAATGTCCCCATGGGACCAGGTCAGAGGGAAATTCTATGCCACCCCTGCACACACCCACAGAACAGCTGCTTGGCAAGCCTGTGGGGTCCAGTTCTCCGGTCTGTGGTCCAGGGCAGCGAGGCCATTCAGCCTACACATTGGTCCCCACAAATCCCCTGTAATGCTGCTGTTGTGAGAACAGTTGTCACATCCGACACAACGTTGCAGACACTTATTACCTGTAGTTATGGGGACAGGAAAATCCCAGCACCTGCTTCAGTCAACCTTGCTGCAAGGAGCAGAGGCCTCCTGGCTCGGTCACCACAAAGAGGCAGGGGCTGGTTTGACTGACCCCGAAAGCTCACCATGTGTAGCCCAAGCTGCATGACTTTCCTGGAGAGCCTTGAAATAGCCCACGCCTCCCTTCAGGTGTGGAATTTAACCAGAATCCCTGAGGACGGAACTAGGTGTCCATATTTTGAAAGCTCCTCACCTGATTCCAGGTGTGACCAAGATCGAGAAGCGCTGGCTTAGGCTCTAACGCAGATCCAGGCCTCTCCCCCTCGCTGGCCCTGAAGCACACCTCCCTTTGCGAGGTCTCTTCCATTTTCTGTTCATCCCTAAGCTTTGGCCTGCCCTGCCTGCAGCTCAACCCGAAGGCATCCTTTTTCCATCAGCGACTCTGCTGTCTGCTCCATTTCTGAAGGTGCCAATTTTAAATATCCAAGAAGAGTCTCATCGCAATCTATCTCCCCTTTTGAAACCAGGCTGCTCGGGGCATGGCACGCTGCCCCATCCAGGGACCGGCTACGCTGGGGGAGAAGCTGAGTCTTTCTTCCCCTCATAATCTGTGGAAAGTGATGGAGGTCACGTGTTAAGACACAAAGCCACACAGTCTTCCCAGGTCTGTGGTGCGTGGACATGGGATTGGGAGGACACAATTCCTCTCAGCAGGGACTATGGGATATGTTAACATGCCTGGTCCGGTAACAAATCAAACATGGAAATCAAACACATTTAGAGAATTCTCTGAAAAAACGAAGGCTTGGAGTTCCACCCTTTTTACAGAACACAATATGAGTCTTTGCGTATACATAGGACGAGAAGATGGAGAGCCCACACAACTATATTTAGAACGTATATCTAATTCCACTCCTCCTTGTTCAAAGTAACTACAACCGAATTTAGAATCGAAAGACTGTGGTATTCATTATCTTAGCCACAGAGGTTTTTTCTTGTTAGCTGCTATAAGCAACTTTCTTATTGAAAGATAACCCACATAAAGGGACGTGCACAGATGGTAAGCCTGCATCTTGATGATTTCTGACCCCAGGAACACCTTCGTCCCAAGCACCCAAACCACGCGTGAACCCTAAAAACACAGCTCATACTTCCTTCCAAGCACTCCTCACCTCCAAAGTAATAACCCTACCCTGGCTTCTACCAGCAGAGATTGATTTTCCTGGTGGTAGAATTTGAGGTAAATGCAATCCTACATAAAGTGTACCTTGCTTGTCGTCTAGCTTCTTTCCCTCAACTATTTGTCCTTATTTTTGTTCAGAGTTGTAGTTTTAGCCTGAGGTTTTTGTCCCTGAAATCTGGCTCAACAAACATTATTCAGCCAGGAACTGTGCTCAGGCCTGGGAGCTCTAAAGCAAATAAGAGTAAATCCTTGCTATAAGGAGCATCCGATCCAGTAATATAGCAATGATCAGAATTTAATGTAACGTGAGCTCCTCTCTGCTCAACAAATATTTACGCAGCGTCCACTCTGGGACCCGAGGTGCAAGGGAGAAGCGATGAACAAGTTGACACAAATTCTAGTGGAAACCTTCTCTCCTTTCCATGACAAGCGTGGGCAAGCTCTGCCCACCATGGTCCATCTCCCGCCCTGTGTGCATCTGATCTGGCATATGGGGAACGAGCGACAGAAGCTCTTTCTTCTGGTGACGTGGAATGTGTGGTTTATGAAGCCTCTGGCCCAACCAAGGGGCATTTGGCAAACCGGTGAGCATGGGCGGTACCTCCCTGTGCCTATCTCCACCTTGTTCCTTCCTCTGCACCCCTGACGCTGCCTGTAACTGGCCGAAACAGAAGTCTAGAACGAAGGGAGTCCTGGGGTGTTCGCTTACCTTGAAGTGAGACTGAGCATCTGCTTGTTTTCGAGAACCAGGAAGCAAAAGGAAACCATTGTCAACGTTGTGACAGGAATTACAAACTTTTGAATAGTTTTAATAACCATGGAGCTCTAAAATGTTACCTATTTATTAGTGTTGGCTTTTGGGAGCCCAGTGAATTACTTGAGTATAAAACCATGACGTTGGAGGGAGGAGGGATTAGGAGGGAATCTGCCACCCATCTAGGACTGATAGTTTAGGAAGGAGTGAAACAGATGATCTCATTTGTTCGATTGGTTCATCCCTTACCCCTTTTCTTTAAAGTTTTTGCCATAGGGTGTGTGCACTCACCAGAGAGCAGAGACAGTGATAAATCACTCCCTGGGAGGACTGGCCATGGCACAGTCCCATCTCCTCCATTCTTCTTGGGTACGCACGCACGCACACATGCCCAGCGTGAGTTTCAGGCCTCCAAATTTGGGACTCAAACCACAGTGAGCCATGTGGGAATCCAGTGCCTTAACCACCATGCCACCTGCTGGCTCTCTCCCCATTTTTATGGAAACCTTCAAATCTTCAATATATAAGAGTGAAGATACTAGTAAAATTCACTCCTATGTATTCGTCTTCAAAACTTATCATCTCATGCCCAGATCATCGTGCAGTCCCATCCCCTGATTATTTTGAAGCAATCCTAATGTCAAATAATTACTCATAAATGTTCGGAAAGTGAGATCTCCTAGTTTAATCCCCTTAGTGAATAAGCTTAGAGGCAAAGTCACTAAAGTTTTTAATCCTTAGACTTCAAAAGTAAAAGTCATAAGGTTTATTAATGGAATGATTATTGATTATGTTATTGTATTATCTAATATACTATCATATTATCTGTCCTAAAAGTATCTCTTTTAAGCCTCTTATTCAGAAAACTGGGAATTTCTCCAAGGATTTCAACAGGGTGTGAGGCTGGCTGGTTGATGTTCTTTTTCATCAGTAATTTCGAAATCAAATCTCTGCAGATTTTGAAATTGCCAGTAAATTTGCCCAATTGAAAGTGTTTTTTTTCAACTATTTAGTAATAAAATGGGTCCAAGACTTCCTAACCCTCACTGTTTTCCATCTTCAGTACATTCTATTTTCTTTCTTAGAGAGATTTTTGCTATAGGGTATGTGTCCTCACCAGAGAGACAGAAAGTGAGAAATCACCCCCCCAGGGGGATGGCCATACCACAATCCTTTCTTCTCCATTCTCCTCTCGGGATTTTGGGTACACGGGCATACAAGCCCACCATGATTTTCAACCCACCGCGCCCAGGACTCAAACTATGATTCACCATGTGTGAGTCCAGCACCTTAACCACTATGCCACCTGCTGACCCCAGTGTGTTCTATTTTCTAAGAAGGAGGTAAGTTGACATTCATTGAGACAGTGTCAATGGCTCACCTGCCCTGAGCTAGAACAGCACGATCGAATATAGGGTTATATTTTTCTAAGTTTCTCAGGCTTAAAACCCCCAAAGCACCATTGTTTTAGCCAGTCAGAAGTTTCTAGAGCAATCAGAAAAGACCATTAGTGTCTTTTTCATGAAAACATTCACAATGTTGATTTGGCTGCTTGGGCCAAGGGACCCGCTCTGATTACATCTCAACATGTCACCCAGGGTGGTGACTGGTATCCCTGAGGAGTGGGTACCAGATAGCCTGTGGATGAACGTTTGGTGAGGAGACGATTAGGAATAAAAAAAGCTGCACGCGTATCTGCATAACAATACTATAGAAGACACATCCAGGCATTTCCTGTCTAGGACTCCCACTCATTGCTCCGAGTGACGAAGCAGCAAAGATGGACAGTCTGTCAGTTTCACCGTTTTCATTGTGTACTCTCTCTGGGCAGGTTATTCACATCGAACTCCTTTGATGTGATCAGTGATGATGCTTTTATTGGTCTTCCACATCTAGAGTATTTGTAAGTAAAAAAAAAAAAAATGTTTTCCACATGATTCAGGACAAGCGCTCTCAAGTGCCCACGATTGTCTGACAAAACCATGTTGTAACCTATTGCAGATTCATAGAAAACAACAACATCAAGAGCATCTCCAGACATACTTTCCGGGGACTGAAGTCTTTAATTCACCTGTGAGTATGGGCGTTGCTGTTACTTTCTCAGCTTGCTAATGGGGAACGTGGTTTGATCGTCTCTGGCTAAAACACCCACTTCATGAGTGTCCATGAAAAGCTAAGAAAGAAGCCCAAATGAGTTCTCTTCATGTGTATTTGCCTGTCGTCAGTCAGGATGCATTCAGGAAATTGATTACTTGCACTATTTTTAGCCTAAACTAACCATAATTAGAGAAGCAATCTAATGCAGAGAAATGGTGTGACTAAAAGGACTTTTAATTATCTATATCATTACTCAATTCATGGATAATTAAGGGTTGGCTATGTCCTTTAATTTGATATTAGCTGTTTTTCTGTATAAGCCCTGACTTTAGATACATTTAAACATAACACAGCCACAGGCAATGTCTACCCAGTACCTGAACAACTTGTTTATAAATGAAGTATTTGGGTCAGCCAGTGGCATAGAAGTTAAGGTGGCTGGATCCTGCGTGTGTGCATGCCCAAACTCCCAAGAGGAACGAAGGAGAAGGGATTGTGGCGTGCTCATCCACCCTGGGAAGTGTTTCTCTTTTTCATTCTCTCTCTCTTTCTCTCTCTCTCTGTCTCTCTCCAGCAAGTGCTTATGCCTTCTGGGGAAAAAAAAAAATTAATGAATTAGTCAATGGGTCATTAGAACTGTATCGGTTGTTCCTAACTGGGGCACTTCTGTCTCTCAGGGAGCATCTGCCAGTATCAAGAGACACATTTGGGGGACCAGCACGTGGTACGGTGGTTAAGGTGCTGGACACTCCCACATAGCCAACCATGGTTTGAGTCCTGGACCTGGTGGCTTGCTGTCTGGCTTTCTATCTCTCTCTCTCCTTCTTTCTCTCTCTCTCTCTCTCTCTCTCTCTCTCATTAAATTAAAATGAATGAATGAATAAAAGAGACACATTTGGTTGTCACGAATGGGGCGGTGTCACCGGTATCTAGTGGGAGGAAGTCGGGGATGCTACTAAGCCCCCGCAGTGCTCACGACAGCCCTTACAGCAAAGTCACTTGGCCTAAAATGCCGTACTGGGAAGTCGGAGAAGCCTTGAGCATCATGAGCTCAGCGACTTGTTTCCTCTAGCCTCCCTACACCGTGCAGAATGCGCCGACCCCCCCCACACACACATACACATACACACACGCAAACACACACACACATACACACACAAACACACACACATACACACACAAACACACACACATACACACACATACACACACACACACACACACACACACACACCTTTAAGGAAGCCAGGGGCACGGGAGGAAAAGGCACTGCCGTTTAGTAAGTGCCTCCCATTATGCCCTCTGTGTGCTGTATGTCAATTTCCATTTAACCCTCTCAGTAACCCTGCCAGACCAGGATGGCACTCCCGTGTGAGAGAGAAGGAACAGGGCTTGGAGGGGATGTGTGGCTAGTCACTAGTGGAGGGATTACCTAGGAGCCAGGAGGACACGGACTCCTGAGTCAGCTTGCACTAGCCTCCACCCACTCAGCGGCTGTTTCTCGAGTGCCGACGCAGTTGCCTCCTTGGTGTGAGACCTAAGGGTCATAGCCTTCCTGTCCACTTCACCCCTCTCACAGACCTCCTTCCAGCTCAGTTCTAGGCCTAGGATGTGGCAGGGACAGAGCAGACGTGGTTATCCTTCGAGCCAACTTTCTTCCTCGCGTGTCCCTGTGACCATCCTGCTAGCACTACCAGGCCCCATTCTCTCCTGCTGTTTGGACTTGTGACAAGGGGGCGCTGATGGCCAGATTTTTAAAAAATAAAATCCTACCTTTCAAGGCTTCTGTATATAGTCATTATAATGAAAACAGCATTCACAAAGCTGCTATTTATGCCCACGACAGCACAATGACGAATGCCTGTGTAGGGCCGGCCCCATAACCTAGTGGTTGAAGGAGCCGGATCCCACATGGCTGACCACACAGCAGCCTGAAAAGCATGCGAGGTGCATGTGCATGCATCCCCAAATCTCAACAAGGTGAAGAAATGCAGGAGAACTGATTACCGTGTGACCACTCCCCAGTGAGGGCTTTCTCCCTCCCCCCTCCCTCTCTCCCTCTCTCCCTCTCTCCCTCTCTCCCTCTCCCTCTCTTCCTCTCTCCCTCTCCCTCTCCCTCTCTGTGGCAAGCACACACGCACAGGCAACTTTCCTTTTGAAATGGCTATGTGCAGAATGAATGTTACGTGATTTGATCACAGAGCCCAACACTGCCAAACTTCATTTTTCAGACAAAAATAAATAAACGAAACAAATACATGGAAGGAGAAATGGAAGTTCGTGAGTTCAACCTGAGGTCTACTCAGTTCGCTGGATGGAGGCCGTGTTGAGGCCTCCATCCAGTGCTCGGCAGCACCGGGGGCTGGAGGAGAGCTGAGAGACCCGGTGCTCTTCCTGGGAACCTGAGATAAAGCTTCTTCCACGGCTGTCCTCAGGGTCTCCTCTCCAGCCTCAGGCCTGCCACGCCCTCAGGCTCCCTGCACAGGCCAGGAGAAACTGTCCTCCTATATTCCCAGAAAGGGAGGGAGGGAGGAAAGGAAAGAAGAAAAGAAAGGGAGAAAAAGAGTGGAGAACGGAGGAGAGAGGAAGAAGAGTGAAGGGGAAGAAGAAAAGGGGAGAGAAAAAAATCTGTACCGTACTCTAGTGCGGAGCAGCCATTTTGTTTGACTAGAGCTGATTGTGTCCATCAGATGAAATGAAAATTCAAATCTGAAAAATGAGGCCCTTTCTTTAGAAATATGGAGACTGTAAGAAGAGGAGGTTGGCACAGCATGTGCTCAACATCTAGAGAGAAATTGTTTTATTTTAAATTTTACTTATTTATTTTTGAAAGGCTTTTGCCATAGGGAACATGTCTTTCTCACCGAGAGAGACAGTAAGAAACTGAGAAATCACCCCCCGAGAAGAATGGCCTCTTCGCAGTCCTTTCTCCCTCTTTTTCTTCTCGGGGTTTTGAGCACACACACACACACACAAACACACACCAGTTTGGTGTGATTTTTCAAGTCACCAGGTCCAGGACTCAAACCTCAGCTGGCCACATAGGAGTGCAGCACCTTAACCACTATGCCACCTGCTAACTCCACACCTAGAAAATGTTAAGGTCAAGGGAACACCAAAGATAGCCTTCAAAGAGAGAGACATGAGTGTTGGGCAATGGAAGAGAAGCTCGCCTCTTTGCCCTGGGCCTGGAGGGGGACAGGAGGTGTTATGAGGGGACAGGAAGTTGAGGTTGACTGGATGAACAGGTTTCTGGGGCCTCTTGCTCCTGTGTCTAACACCGATGAGGTTTGCTCGTTCCACACTGCCAATATTAGACTGTTTTCCATCTCCCAAACTGGCTCTGCCATATGGTCCATCCTAAATAATTCCTGTCCCACAAGGAGTAGGGCCCATAATAACGAAATCTAATCCCACCCTAAAGGAACTCCATCTAACGAGAGAAATGAGGAAAACAATATTTTCTCAGTGGATGGCTTTGTCCCCAAGTTACATCCTCCTTTCTAATGATGTCCCTCAAGGTCTAGTCCCTTCTTCCTCCTTCCTTCCTTCTTTTCTTTCTTCCTTTCAAGGAGAGATGAGAGGGGAAGATATGGAACCCAGATATCCTTCTGCCTGTCCGGCATGTCCAGTTCATCTTCCATTATTTACCTTGTATAAATAAGCCTGACGTTTGTGTGAGCCATAGTTTCCTTTTTAAGAGTCGCGGCTTTCAAGTACATTGTTCTCCATCTCAGACCAGTTTTTCCCAGTCAGAGACAAGCATCCGAGCAGTGAGAAATGACCCTCTCACCCTGTAACCCGCATACACGGCAGTAAGCATTTACACACTTCTTCATATTCTTGATCTCGTTATCATCTTCTGCTGGCATTAAAAAGAGACAGGGCAGTGGCCTGCCACTGCCAATGAAGGAGAACTTGGAGGTCCATCCCGAGTTTGAGCCTGCTCCTCCGTAAGTGGGGATGCCAGAAGCTTCCCAAGGTCCGATGCTCTTTCCACGTCAGTTACAGTAGGACCAGAAGGCTCTTACTGAGCTGCTAGAACCTTCCATGAGACATAATCCAAGGGAAAGAAGAGAAGATCCTGACAGCAGGAGCCCTGCCCTGGCTTTCAGTCTCCACCCACAGCCAGCTGCGATTATTCGTACACCGGTTCCCACTCTGCCCCACCTGACCTTTTGCATAAATTCAATTCATTTCTAAAAAAAAATAAATAAAAAGAATGTATCTCACCTCCTTATACTTGTGCTCCAATAGACTTGTCTTCCAAAGAGATGTTTACAGACCACTTAAAACTGGCTACAAATTCCTGTCCATTAGGAGCGATCCCTCTCTCTGCAATTTAGCTATTAGAAAAGGAAGAGAGAGTTCCTCGAGTTAAGTCCTTACAAAGCCTGGCACACCCTGGGACCCTCCCCAAAGTACTTCGTTTCGAGTCACTGTCCTAATGTTCTGCATATTTATCTTTAAAGTTGGACTCATTTGTATATGTCAGCAAGCTTTGCATTGTTCTGATGACCATGTATTATGTTTATAATTAGGAGAGAAATTAATAAAAAAAAAAAAGTTTATGGCACTGATGACAACAGCGCTGAACATTATGTGTTGAGTTCTGATAAAGTCCTTGGATGACATAAAAACGTCCCTGTGGCTAAGGCCCAGTGGAGCCAGAAGTGTGTGTATGCATGCATAAACTATTTGGGGAAGGTGTCCTCAGTCTATTTAGGGAACATTGTCCTCAATCTATGCACCTTGTGGTGGCTCAGCACTGTGGGGTTACAAGGGCATAGGTGGCCATCCCCAAACTCAGGATGCCTGTGTGTCCCCGGTTGATCAAATAGAATGTGTTCATTTTAGCCTCCCCCCTGACACGTATGTAAAGGGGCCGTACATTGCAGGGCTGAGAGGGCCTTTCTGCCCCTGGACTGCCTGGATTCTGAGCCCGACTTTGTCTCTGGCGGGCTGTGGGGACCGGGCAGAACATGTGGCTTCCCTCTGCCTCAGACTGCCCGTGTGTAAAATGGCAACGACAATACAAACCTGTGAAAACAGGGAGGGGGACAGAACCAGGTATTTAGGAGTAGCAGCTCCTGAGGCTGTTCTGAGATGAAATGAGCTAATGCACGTAAAGCGCTCAGGACAGAGCCCGGGACACAGGACACTCCACTGTCGCAGGAGGGAGGAGCACAGGCTGCTCATTTCTACTAGTCCAGCCGGTTCCAACGCGGCACGGACTTAGCCCCTCTCCACATCGCACACGAGACGGTCCGTGAGACACAAACCCAAGCTGAGAATCCGCACTGCGGGGCTGGAGCACCCCAGATGGCTGTGGGCGATGCTTTCCTACAGCAGAGCGTGCGGCACCGAAACAAACGTGCTGCCGGCCGCCCGGGCCTGACTCAGAGAGAGACTGCAGTGGGGTCCGCAGTCAGGATCCGAGATCTCTCCGGGAAACCACGAGATCCTAAAGCGTGGGCGTGGCATCACTTCTGTCAGGGAGGAGTGGCTGTCTGTCCACCTTGGAGTGTGCTTGGCCTGGCCCAGTTAGTTTCAAGGCAAGTAGATGTCAATTGGGCGACACCTGAGTGTTGTGTTTTTTTGTTTGTTTGTTTTAGAATTATTTTATTTAATTCCATTTATTCATTCCTTTTTTTTTTTTTTTTTTTAGGAGAGGTTTTTGCTGTAGGGCGCATGTGCTCACCAGAAAGACAGAGAGACAGAGAGACAGAAAGCGAGAAATCACCCCCCAGGGGGGATGGCCATGACGCAATCCCTTCTCCTCCATTCTCCTCTTGGTATCTTGGGCACGCACGCACACATCCCGGCATGAGTTTAAGCCACCAGGTCTGGAATTCAAACTGTGGTCAACTACATGGAAGTCCAGCAACATAGCTATTACGCTAACTGCTGGTCCCTTCAATTTTTTAAAATTTGATCAGAGAGAGAAAGAGAGAGGGGGAGAGTGAGAAAGTAAGCCTCCAGGTCCAGGACTTGAACCATGGTCAACCATGTGGGAATGTCCAGCACTTTAACCACCATGCCACCTGCTGGTCTCCTTTCCTTTTTTTTTTTTAAAGGTTTTTGCCATAGGGCACATGAGTTTGCCAGAGAGAGACAGAGAAAGGAAAAGTAAGAAATCACCCCCCAGAGGGGTGACTGCACCATAATCCTTCTCCTCCGTTCCCCTCTCTGTGTTATGGGCACGCAGGCACACACACATCCGGCATCATTTTCAAGCCGCCGGGCCTAGGTAGTTCACCACGTGGGAATCCAGCGCCGTAACCACTACACCACCGGCTGCCACCCCATCCCAGTGTTTTAAAGAATGTTTCTGAGGTGGGCTCCGAATCGGGACCTAGAGCCTGGTGTTTAGCTGAGGCACACTTGCTTTGGAAGGGCCAGCGCAGCAGGGCTGAGGGAAGGGAGTGCCCTTTGTGAGAGCGGATCACGTGATGGAGTGGAGTGGCCGGCCACCATGGAGTTCACAGGGCTGGGTGCTCTCTGCTGCGTGTCTTAGCACAAGAAGCCTGAGAAAAGCCTCTTTGCCCTTTCTTGTTCTTTGTCTAAGTTCTTGTTTATTTATTCTATGTGCAAGAGGGACAGACACAGAGAGGGCGACAGCACCCCCACAGGGTCTGGACACTGCAGTCCACCCCCCGCTCAGCAGTCCGCACCCCCGCCCACATGGGCACACATGCCGCTGTCCTGAGGGAGGTCTCTGGACAAGAACCTGGAACCTTGCCATGTGAGTCAGCCTCGCAGAGCGTCGTGTCTCACTGCCAGCCACCATCCGATAGCCTTTGCTCTGTCTGTGCCTAGATGCGCACCTCCCTCTGGCCCACCCAGCCGACCTCTCTAACTCACTTATTTACAGCACCAATGGGGGTGTGTGTGTGGGGGGGTGGCTCGCGCTTTGTGTCAGGCACTGGGGACACGGTGGAAAGAAAAACACCCTTCCACACCCATGGCAGAACCGTCCTAGGAGAACACCCTCTGCTGTCTGAAAATGGGACATTTGAAAATACTATGTGTGACTTGCTTTCTCACTTTCTCCTTCTTTCTCTCTCTCTCTGCCAGCCAGGTGGCATGGTGACTAGGACGGCTGTATCCCATGTGACTGACCACATGGTTCACGTCCTAGACTCAGAGAATTGGAAAACACACTGGGCGCATGTGCATGTGCTCTCCTCCTAGAAAGGAGAGTGGAGAGGGGATTGCAGTGCAGTCATCTCCCCCCAGGGGGCGATTTCTCACTTCCTGTGATGAACACAAGCACCCTGTGGCAATTTAAATAATAATAATAATACATACATATATACTTGGTGATAAAAACTTACAATACAGACATTCATATAGCAAAATGAAAGATTCCAGTAATCATGTCGAGATGTAACTAATCTCCATTAGCAGCTTTTGTGTCTTCTAGACCTTTCCTTTTTTTTTTTTCAATCATTTTCCTCCTTTTTTTAAAAATTTTTTTTAAGGTTTTTGACACAGGGCACATGCGCTTACCGAGAGAGCAGCAGAGACAATGAGAGGAAAAGTGAGAAATCACTGATGGCCATGCCCGCAATCTCTTATCCTCTATTCTCCTCCTGGGCTTTTGGCCTCCTGACACACACCTGGCATGATTCCCAAGCCACCGGGTTCAGGACTCCCACCACACAGTCAGCTATGTGGGATTCAGTGCCTTAACCATCACGCCATCTGCTGATCCCTCCTAGGTCTTTCTTTTTATTTTTTAGAATCCTTTTATTTAATTTTATTTCTTATTATTACTTTTCATTTTGACCAAAACGAGAGAGGGAGAGTGAGAAAGCAAGCTGCCAGGTCTGGGACTCAAACTGCACAATGAACCATACAGGAGTTCAGTGCCCTAACCACCATACCACCTGCCAGCCCTAGATCGTTCTTCGTGCACCCACAGGCATCCTCTCTCTGGCAGGGGATCACACTCTACATGCTAGAGTCTACATTTCTTTTCACTTGGGTTTCACTTTATGTTAAATAACAGACTTCTGCCACAATTTTTAAAAAATCTCCTATAGAACATTCTAGGAACCATCACTTATGTCCATAATCTCTTCTTAGCAGACCTGTAGTTTGTTCCCAATTTATTTCTGCTCCGGACAATGCTAGATCAAATGTCTTTGCCTACTAGTGCACTGGTTGCTAATATTTCCAGCGTCTCTTCACTTGGGAACTGGTAAACCCGGCATAACTTAGATGTCGTCTCCCCGTGTGGGGGCCACTTTATATCTCTGTTCTTACCTTGCAGGCTCTGCCCATCCCCTGCACGTAGCTGATAGGCCCTTCAGCCTGTACCAGCTGGCTGACGCTAGAAGGTCGCTGTGTATCGGACCCTGGTACCTCCTTCGCAGACTCATGCCCTGGCTCTGTCAGCACTGCCGTCCTGTGGTTTCCTGAACAACGCACACACAGAGGCCCTTCTCCTTTCCCCCTCCTCCCCCACCTGCGCTTTACTGAGAGTGGTCTAGAGGGCAGACGCCATTCAGGTTTTCTCATTTTTTCCTGAACGATCCTACGAGATAAGGCACCTCTCACTGAAGATAGAAAACTGGAGTCTCGATGAAAAATCACACAGCCAAGTAAATGGCGGAGTCAGGATTCTGACCTAGCTCTGAATTACTCCAAAGTCATGCCCGTTGTCACAAAACGGACCTCATGGGGACTGGAAATTTCCGGCGCAGTTCTCATTCTCAATGTTCCAAGATGCATGGAAGAAACGTCTCTCTAGTAGTAATTTCTAATACACAGAGAAACAACATAAATACCTTAAAAATAGGTTCTAAGTCTTGAATGTTTGCACCTCAGAAATTTCACATTTAATTAGAGGAGGTGGAGGACTGAAGACTTTCAAATGTTTTTAAAACATTTTTTAGAATTATTTATTAAATTAAATTATTATTATTATTATTTTCATTTGCTATAGTCACCAGAGAGAAAAAGAAAGCAAGAGAGAGATGGAAAGTGAGAAAGCAAGGTCCGGAAAGTGAGAAGGTCCAGAACTGAAACTGCAGTTGACCACATGGGAGTCCAGTGCCTTAACCACCATGCCACCTGTTGGCCCCACAAGTGTTTGAAAGGGAAACTGAGAGGACATTCAAGGCCTTTAGAGGTCAACAGTTGAGTTCTTTTGTTTTAGTTTTTTTTCCTAATTATTATTTTCATTGTGAAAAAAATAAAACCACTCCAAAGAAAAATTTCTAACATGTACACATATGTGCTGGTTAAAAACAGAAAACTACAGGGGCCAGCAGGTGGCATGGTTGTTCAGAGGCCAGACTCCTACATGGCCGACTGCCATTTGAGGGCCAAACCTGGCAGCTTGAAAATCACGACAGGCATGTGTGCGTGTGTGTGCCCCAAATCCCAAGATTTGGGGCACACACACGCACAGAGAAGGGATTTCAGTGTGGCCATCCCCCCGGGGGAGAGGGTGATTTCTTACTTTCTCTCTCTCTGTCTCTCTCCAGCAAGTGCATGCACCCTACAGCAAAAACCTAAAAAAATTATTATATACCCAGTGCCCTTCCCTGATGGCATGGCATCGGTTCTTCACCAAGTCTGCCCTTCTGTAATGTGTCCACGGTCCCCTTCACTTGATACCGTCAGGACTGTTCCTTCTTTATTAACTTTGATTAGAATCATTCTGGCGCTTGTGCAAGAACAAATAGAAAGAAAAGGGGAAACTATTCCTGTGATGATAGGGCAGGAAGCAGGAGAAGGAGAAAGGAGGAGATGATTAAAGAGGAAGGCCGAGGGCTAGACAGTGGCACAGCAGAAGTCACGACACCCTGCAAGGCTGAGCCACTTGTGAAGGTTCTGGGTCCCCTCTGGAAACATCTCTGGGTATGTCAGGCACCTGAGTGCCCCTGACCTGTGGCTGGCAGAAGCCAGGGGTGGGTCGTGGTGTCAAGACTCTGTTGGGTGCTGTCTCTTTGTAACTCTGTCTCTCTTTCACTCTCATTAGTAGGAAAAATAAATAAACTGAAGGAATAAAAGAGGATGGATGGATGGGTATTTGTGACAAAGCTTGTTTCTGAGGGGAAATGAATGCAGAGAGATAAAAAGGAAAACACATGGAGAAAGGGGCCATGTGCCACGGAATAAAGAGTAGACGCCTGGCAAAGAGGGGGACCATCGGGCTTGTTGGCGGGCGGTTTAGCAGCTTTCTGGAGCAAGTGAGGAGGAAGGGAGAAGGGAGGCCCAGGATGGGGAGAGGGCCATTTGGAGATGGACCTGTTGCCAGTTTAGAGAGGCATCGTCTGGGAGATATCTACTAGACTGAAGTCCCAGAGCGTGTATCTCACTTCTGTTCTGAATGTGAAAAGATCGATGCCCAGGCATCATTTTGTTGCTGATTTGTTATCGTTTTTAACCAATGTAAAGTGTTACGTCAATACTGAGTATGTGTTGGAGCAAAGAAGTCAGCGATGAAATACAGTAGTGGGAATCCGAGTCGTATTCTGGAAAAAAAATAAGAAGTACTGCCAATAATTTAGTAGACTAGAAATGACAAACAGGACTTGTTACTAAAGATTATCATTCACTATATTTATCCATCCCTATAGTTGACATCACTTTCTTTTTTTTTTTTTTTTCCAGGAGCCTTGCAAACAACAATCTTCAAACACTCCCAAAAGATATTTTCAAAGGCCTGGATTCCTTAACAAATGTGTAAGAGGAATTAAGCAATCACTGATGAATTAATTAATGTGCAGTCATTGACAAGGAAGCCTGGTTATCAATCATTAGAATTTTTAACTGGAGTCCAAACTGGTGGCACAGCTGGTAGCAAACTGAACCGCAATGCTGGAAGCCACATGGCCGCTGTGGGTTTGGATCTCCAGGTTGGCCTAAAACTATGTCAGGTGTGCGCATACTTGCCCCAAATCCTGAAGAGATGGAGGGCTTAGGTGACAGGATCACAGTATGATGGACCCTGTTAAGGATGCCTCTCTCTCTCTCCCTTTATCTTTCACATGCATGCATGCAATCTCTATTATGAAATTTATACACACACACAGGTTTTAATTGGCTTTAAAATTCAACTGGAACTTTTCATTTTAATTTTTCCTCTATTTACGATAGCGTGCATTCACGCACACACACAAGAGAGAGACAGAGAGACCACAGGGTCTGGTCATGCCACAATCTCTCTCCTCCAGTCCTCCATCCCAGAGGATCCAGGCACTTGTGCATGTGCCCAGTGTGTCTCAGGCCAACAGGGTCAGGAATTTGAACCATGGTCACCATGTGGGATTCAGCTGCCCTCAGGCAGCACATTATTGCTGTGTCATGGGGTTGGCCCTACATTTTAATTTTAAATTGGTCTAAATTTTAAGTTACATGAACTAATGTTTGGGTCTCCTGTAATATCGACCACTGGCAGTTCTGAATGCGCAGTACCCAGGCATTCCTTTGAGAGCATGTCTGTTGGTCTGTATGGGAGGGAGTGATGAGAAGGGACTTTGAGGAGGTGGGAGGAGAAGACTTGGAGAGAAATTTCAAGATCCCCTTTTTCTCATGAGGTCCAGGAAATGGAGCTACAAAGGAAAAACATAAAGAAGTCTGGGAAACTGACAGAATAAAGATGAAAGGTTACACCCAGGGGTTGGTCAGTCAACAGAGAAATGGAGAGGAAGTGGGGGGAGGGCAGAAAGTTTGCCCTTTCTCTCATTAGACTGAACAGCAACTCTAGGCTTAATCCCCAGGAATTTGGCTTAAGCCCCAGGAAGGGAATGAACTTAATTATTTTTGACCCTTTTTCAAACAAAAGAGCTTTCAAACTTTGACTTTTAAGCCTCAGAGTGAAAGATCTGTGAAAGGAATTTGTATATTTTGCTGTAAGCAAAGCAAGTAATATATGCCTAACCCTCTCAAAGCAATTTAGCCTCACTAAGTGCCTTCCAGAACATTAGGAGGGGATTTAAATGTCTTAAGGTGGAATACAGGAGCAAATGAAAAGATATATGAAAACGAAAGATGTTTTTATTATTCAGGGACTTTGCTATAGAATATATGCTCAAAATAATTTTTCTCCAGTAACAGAAAAATTGGAATCAAGTATTTTCTTCTAAGGCCAGTATTGACCTTCAAGTCAAGAAGCTAATGAAAACCTTTCTTTGTTCCTTGCCATAGTCCCTCAGCCCCTCCTCCATTGCCCTGATTCTTGAATGATGGTTCATTTCCAAGAGAGTGCCAGGATTGAGACCCTTCCAAGACACAGCCTGATAGACCACAGTTATCTGTTCTGGGTCACAATAGCTCAGGAAGGTTGGCAGTCATTATTTGAGGTCAGAGTGCTCTGGGAGATGGATAAGGTCAGTCCTGGGAATATCTTGGAAGTTAGCTAATGCTCTGCAGCAGACGGGCTGTAGCTCATCAGAGGCCCTTGCCCATTTCTGTGTCAGTCTGTACTCCCACACTAGTAGAAAAAAGCAAAACAACAATAACACGCTCACACACACACACACACACACACACACACACACACACACTTGAAATGCTCTGTCTCTCCAGAAAATCCCATTATGAGTTTGGCCTTGTGGACCTCTACAGATATGCCCAAATCAAGAATGATCTTAGAAGTACAGGATCCATGCCAACTTATTTTTTAGTGGATGTCTTGATTTTCTTAAATGTGGCTCCTGAAAAAAAAAAGTTTCAAGGCTTGGGCATTTAAATATTAGTTATATGCAGGCCAGTCAGTGGCATGGCAGTTAATGTGGGTAAATCCCCCAGGGCCCACTGCACAGGTTGAGTGGCCTGGACCTGGCCACTTAAAAAACACACCAGGCGCATGTATGCACATGTCCAAAAACCCGAGAGGAGAACTGAGGATAAGGGACTATGAGACGGTCATCCCCCGTGGGGGGTGCTTTTGCACTTTCCCTTTGTCTCTTTCTCTCTGTCTCTTTCTGGCCACTACATGCACCCTATAGCAAACTAAATAAACAAAGAAATAATAAAAATCAACAATGACAAAAAAAAAAATACTTATGTACTGTGCGAAGAATGGGCAGCATCTATTTTAGGAATTACGTGTGAATGGCAAACATATGGAACTCCCAAACAGAAGCGACGCTTGTGTTCACTGACAGACAATGTGGTAAGTTGGGATCACAGGTGGAAATTTAAACTATATTTTTGTCAACCTAAAAAGGAAGGCAGCTGAGGCAAAGTAAGAGAAGTAAAAGTCTGAGTCCAGGGCTCAGGATGAAATGCCCAGGCGACACAGAGTCCAGCTGTCTAGAATGTACCCACCAAAAATGGCCGCTGAGCAGGCTAGTTTATGTATCAAAGCAAAGGTCCAGGAGAGGGGGGAGATGACGCAGACAACTGATTGGCTACACCTATTCTTTACATCATGAATTTGGGAGCACTGTGCGAAGAAAGATGGAGTCACGCTGTCATAGTTTACAACTCAGTTTGTTTTCTTTAAACTAAAACATGCCTTTTAGGCAATAACCGCCATGTGTAACCAAGGCCTCATCTCGTGCTCTCTTGGGCTGTTAAAATGTAAATGGCTCTCACATTCCAACTGCTCTGAACTGCTTTCCCTTCGATCCGTGTAGTTTATTACAGACGTGAGCTATTGTATGTCCGCCTTAACTCTGCTGTGTCAAAGTCATTTCCTATTAAAATTGAATTTATAGACCATGGAATAGGATCAGGATTAGCATATTTGTGAGAAGGAAGGAAAGAAAATAGTTCCCTGGATTTAATTAAATGTAATATAATAATCCTGCCTTCCCCCCTCTAGACCGGTGCTGTCTGCTATGACAGCCACCAGACACTTGTGGTCACTGAGCATGTGAAAAGCTCCTAGTGCATCTGAAAGATGGAATTTTAAGTTTTATGTATTGTTTGTGTGTTTAATTTTTAAAAAGTTAAATCTAAATTTAAAAACCAATTCTCAGTTCAATTATAGGAAAACTTGTAAGAATGTTTGGAACAACTTGGACATATGAATCTATCTTTCTCAACCGTGAATTTTATAAAACCCAAATATAGATCACATATTTCTGATGCAAATTTAGCATTTGAATTGAGATATAGTCTAAGTATAAAATACACTGGACTTCAGAGACATAGTCTGTAGAGCCCAGCCACAGTGGCCCAGCAGAAGCACAACCATCTGCAATGCTGGAGGCCATTCGGAAGATCAGGGTTCAGTTCCCAGGTCAACCTGTTCTTGCCTGGCACTTGTGCCCATAATCCCAACTGGTTGGGAAGGTTGGGGGAAAGGATCATAGCGTGAGACCATGTTGAGTCTTGTCTTTCTCTCTCTCAAAAATAAATAAATAAGCATATTAAAAATGTCATTAAAGACTCAGTATTAAAAAAGAATGTAACATATCTTAACAATGTTTATATTGACTACACTCAAATTAATAACTCTGTCTGTATTGGATTAAATAAAATATACTATTAAATTTAATCATACCTGTTTCTTTTTACTTTTTTTCTAATGTGGCTATAGGAAATGTTAAATTATATATGTGGGTCACATACTATTTCTATTAAAAGCAGAGTTCTAGACTGAGCCACTTTTGAACCCAAGAGGGAGTGAGTTATGAGGTGCCATGGACTGGAGTGGCCTTTAAGGGTGCACTGTGCTAACTCTTGGAGCCCAAAGTGAGGGTTATGGCTGGTGGAAAGCCAGGTAAGGTCACGCTGCACGTGTTAGTTGCCGAAGTACATGCCATGCCTGTGTAAGTAGGGCCCTTGTCCAGCAAAAGCAGCTGAAGTTTGTTTTTCAGGGATCTGAGGGGGAATTCATTTAACTGTGACTGTAAACTAAAGTGGCTGGTGGAATGGCTCGGCCACACCAACGCAACTGTTGAAGACATCTACTGCGAAGGGCCCCCAGAATACAAAAAGCGCAAAATCAACAGTCTCTCCTCCAAGGATTTTGATTGTATCATTACAGGTAATGTGTTTACAATCACTCCATCTCATAAAATTAAATAAGGGCTGCATAGTTTGCATGACATAAACTGATCTCTTTTTATATCTTAAAAGCCAATGGAGTCATTTAATTTTTTATTATTATGAACTCTTCACACTTGTGTTAAAAGGCAAAGTCTAGTTTCCATGTCTCTATTTCTCTAAAATAAATGTATTTCTTATAGATGTTTGAGATCCAGCCAAGGAAGGAGATATTAGCTCACAGTTACTCATCATCATTTCCTGTTTTTGCAGAATTTGCAAAGTCCCAAGACCTGCCTTATCAATCACTGTCCATAGACACTTTTTCTTACATGAACGATGAGTATGTAGTCATCGCTCAACCTTTTACTGGAAAATGCATTTTCCTTGAGTGGGACCATGTAGAAAAGACCTTCCGGAATTATGACAACATTACAGGTATGAGAAGCCTAATATTTTGAGTGGAAAGTTAAACTGCCTTGGCCTAGAGTAACAGGAATAGATGAGTGAATGGTATGGAGAACTACTTTTTTTTTTTTTTTTATTTTTTATTTTTTTTTGGAGAGGTTTTTGCTATAGGGCGCGTGCGCTCGCCAGACAGACAGAGAGAGACAGAGAGATAGAAAGCAGGAAATCACCCCCCAGGGGGGATGGCCACGCCGCAATCCCTTCTCCTCCATTCTCCTCTCGGGATCTTGGGCACGCACGCACACGCGCCCGGCGTGAGTTTAAGCCGCCGGGTCCGGGACTCGAACCGCGGTCGACTACGTGGGAGTCCAGCGACATAGCCATTACGCTAACTGCTGGTCCCGACACAGAGTTTTTGAATCTCAGCTCTACATTTAAGTGTAGAGATCATCTAAGTGATCTGGGATTGTTCTTGATGTCTTAATTTCCTCACCTATAAAATGGGACTAATAATACCAAACTTAGAGTTGTTAATAAGACAATGTTATCATATACTCTAGAAACCTAGCATAGGACTCTCAGGGTGAAAGAAATTCCCTGCTCCTCTGAGGTTCCTGGAAATCCCTGATGTATGATAGTTAATAAGAGAAAATGCATACATATTTATTTTAACATATGCATATGTATATTGGAGCCTTCATATTGAAGACCCAAAGATACAGAGAAAGCTATTTCATTTTTTTAAAGAATTATTTTATTTAACCTTATTTTATTTATTTATTTATTTATTTATTTATTTATTTATTTAAATTTGATCAGAGAGGGGCAGAGTGAAAGGGAGAGAGAGAGAAAGTGAGATAGCAAGCCACCAGGTCTGGGACTTAAACCACAGAGTGCCATGTAGGAGTCCAGCACCCTTAACTACCACACCACCTGCCAGCCCCAAAGCTATCTGATTTTATGCTTAGTTTTGAGGAATCAGAGAAAACCATCTAGAATGTGATAGGACAAAAAGGGTATGAACCAATGGAAACAGACTGAGGGGGATCCCTAGCAAAGCCTGTCTGTTTAGTGCCTGTTTGGCGTTTCTTTTTCTCCTTTCTTTCTTTCTTTTTTTTTTTTTTTTCCTAACATTTTTTGTCATTGGGTTCTTGCACTTGCAAAGAGAGAAAGAGAGAGAGACAGTGAGAGGGAAAGTGAGAAATAACCCTTTGGTGGGGTGGCCATGCTGCAATCCATTCTGGCCACATACGCATTTATGCCTGGCATGACTGTCAAGTCACCAGGTTTGGGACTCAAACCGTGGCTAGCCTTGTGGGAGTCCAGCACCTTGACCATCGTGCTACCTGATGGCCCCTTCTGCTCGGCCATTCTGTGCATCATTCCTTTTTCCCAGGTATGGAACATGGCCCCTCTGGAACTAGAGTTTATAATTAATATAATTAACATCAGGTAAAAGAAGTCAGGGGATTTCTTTATGGTCAACTCTTCTGCAGAAAGTTAGAGCAATATTTTCAGATTGTATGGCTGACTTGAGAAAAAAAGGGTCCTGGTTTCTATGGTCCGCTCTACAGAAGAGAGATTCTAGTTTTTGTGGCTCGCCTTGCTGGGGAGAATAAGAAGTTAGAAACAAGAGGGCAGGAGAAGGCCAGAGGGAAACTGCTTCTGGAAGGTATCATTTTCTAAACTACAGCAGGATCTAATAGAGTAAATACACAAAAATGTCGGATTCTTTTCTTCAAAGAAAAAGTACAGACCATGAACCATGAGTTCGAATGCAGGTCCAGCCATATCTAACTGAGCAAGCCACCCATCCTCGTCCACTTTCCTTTGTTCTGAACTATAAAATAAGGAGGTTATTTTAGACCAACAAGACTCACATTTTGCTACCCAGACATTTCTTCTACAAAACATTAATGTATAGCTTGTAACCAAAAAAGGATTTGTAGTCCAATAAATCCGTGAACTATATCTGTCTCTTGGAGATTTATTGGGTCATCAAAAAAGTCATGATGTATTTTTGCATGGACAAAAATCCTCAGAACTTTTCCATCAACCCAATATAATACATATACCAGAGGCTCTATTATTCAGTAAAAACCTATTTCCAATATCTTTCACACGTAATTGGCCATGGAATCTACTTTTTTCCCATGAAAACTTTTATCTAGGTGATTGCTTCATTTTCCCACTTTTAACAATTTTTAAAATTGTAAGTCATAAATTAGAACATGAAACTCTCTCTGGACTGTTAACATCAGCTTTAGCTTCTAACACCTTTAAGTTCACTCCTAAGAGCACTCAAGTGTCCTCAAAAGACATCACCCTTTAGACAAGACTTGGAGGGTGATGATTAGATCTTATCAGCTCCACTGCTCAAAGGATCAAGATGGGTCTGGGTCTTGCTTGAGGCTGAGGCTGCTCAGGTAAAAGCATCTTCTACAAACTGAGTCCATTTTAGAATCCTTCCTTTTCAAGGAAGAAGGTCACTTTCCTTTTCTCCCTAAACCCCCAAGTTTTCCAAGGGACCGCAGCAGGGTTTTTTGAAATCTAAACCAGATTTGTCTTACCTGTGTATAGCTCATCAATTGTTTTGAATGACTCTTTAGATAAGCACTTGAAAGAAAAATCAATCAGACATTTGCAGCCTTTCAGAGGGCATCGTGGAGTTCATCTTGTCCAAAATAGTATCTTAGTCTGTTCCTGATATTACAACAAAAATACCTTAGGCTGGGTTATATATGAACCATAGATATTTGTCGCTCACAGTTCTGGAGCCTGGGAAGTCCAAAATCAAAACCCCAGTAGATTCAGTCTGGTGAGAATTTGCTATCTGCTTCAAAGATGGCACCTTCTCTGTGTCCTCACATGACAGAAGGGCAAAAACAAGATCAAACAGATTCTCTGAAATGATTTTATAAGGGCACTACTCTGGAGAAGAGCTCTTAGGACCTAATTACCTCTTGAAGGCTTATTGCTTAATATAACTGCATTGAGGATAAAGTGTTGATATGAATTTTGGAGGACCATAAACATTCATACCATGACAAATATATGCCATGTATGTGGTCACTATCTCCTCTCTCACCCCAGAAGACACTGCCAGTCTGTCATGGTATTCTTTCTTGAAGGAGCCATGGCCACAGAATCCTCCTTAACACAGCTCTGCAGGCAGTCATAATCAACCAGTTGATCAATTTTGGTACATATGTTGAAATCTAAGTTGCCCTCCCTGATCTAGTCTAAACCCTCATTGTTCAGAAAAGAAAATTGAACCCCAGAGAAATTCAATGATTTTCCCAAGGTCACACAACCAGTTTCCTCCTGAAATGTCAGGAATACGTCATTTTGCCTATGGGTGGGGCAATTAGTATAAAGAGTTAATGCAGAATTTTTTGCCTCACAATCCCTAGAGCTGCAACCTGAAGAGCCCTAACACCCAGATTTGCCTTGCCTGTCTTTGGATTTCCTAGAGCCATGCTCCTGCTGAGAGATCAGAATCTATTGATAAATACCAAAGGGATACCAAGCTAGGCCAATGACAATGATCCCATATCATTTTCTGAGATTTCCCAAAATAACTTGTGGGAGCATCACCCATAGCTGTACCCCTCTTTCAGTTTTCTCAAGGATTTCTTCTCTTCTGCCACTGGTGACCTAAAGTTTCAGAAAAGTAGTGCCTCCTTTCTTTATCAAAGGAAAGAACGGTTATTCTAGAGCAGAAAACAGTTCACGCTTACAGCAAACCAATTATAGGTAGAGCTGAGGGTTGTGCAGAGCACAGGTCTAACCTTCTAGAGTGATTCTTGAACCTTGTGGGATTCTGGCTCCAGTTGGAAACCCTGGAACAACTAACCTCTCTCCAGGTTGGGTTAAAAGTGTACAGACTCTGGTAAGCCTAAGTTTGAATCCCAATTCTACCTTCTAACTTATCCTCTATGAACTTCAGTTTGCTCCTATGGAAAAGGGAAGATAACAATATCTGTCTCTGAAGATTGTTGGGAAAATGTAATTTGATGAAGCACATAGTAGGTACTTAATAAGTGGTAGTATTCATCAGAAGTACGACGATTGACTCATGGCATGGTAAGGAAAAGAACGCTTTCTTTCTGTAGGAAGTTAGAGGAGAAAATACAGGCTATACCTGTGTGCCCTGAACATCTAGAGTGGACTGGATGTGCTGTGACAACTCAGTGGTTGGTAACAAGGCCCAGGGTGTGAGAAGGCATTGGGTCTTGGAGATCAACCTTCCATGACCAACCAAGGAAATCCCTTGTTCTGGGGTGACCTGGCCCCAGCTTGTATGTTTTCATGCCCCAAAGAGGGCAGCCACACAACTAACCTCTCATTTGTCCCCCCAGGCACGTCCACCGTGGTGTGCAAGCCCATAGTCATCGACACTCAGCTCTATGTTATCGTGGCCCAGCTGTTCGGTGGCTCTCATATCTATAAGCGAGACAGTTTTGCAAATAAGTTCATAAAAATCCAAGATATTGAAATTCTCAAAATCCGAAAACCCAATGACATTGAAACATTTAAGATTGAAAACAACTGGTACTTTGTGGTTGCTGACAGTTCAAAAGCTGGTTTTACCACCATTTACAAATGGAACGGAAATGGATTCTACTCCCATCAGTCCTTACATGCCTGGTACAGGGACACGGATGTGGAATATCTAGAAATAGCCAGAACCCCTCAGACCCTCAGAACACCTCATTTAATCCTGTCCAGTAGTTCCCAGCGTCCTGTCATTTATCAATGGAACAAAGCAATGCAATTATTCACTAACCAAACTGACATTCCCAACATGGAGGATGTGTACGCAGTAAAACACTTCGCAGTGAAAGGGGACGTATACATTTGCTTGACAAGATTTATCGGTGACTCCAAAGTCATGAAATGGGGAGGCTCCTCGTTCCAGGATATTCAAAGGATGCCGTCGCGAGGATCCATGGTGTTCCAGCCTCTTCAGATAAATAATTACCAATATGCAATTCTTGGAAGTGATTACTCCTTTACTCAAGTCTATAACTGGGATGCAGAGAAAGCCAAATTTGTGAAATTTCAGGAATTAAACGTTCAGGCACCAAGATCATTCACGCATGTGTCCATTAATAAGCGTCATTTTCTTTTCGCTTCCAGTTTTAAGGGAAATACACAGATTTACAAACATGTCATAGTTGACTTAAGCGCATGAGACACCAAATTCTGTGGCTGCCATCGGAAACTTTCTACAGTACGTGACCCGGACGAACTCCATGCATGATGACTTCTTACCGCACTTGCAAAGGAATGCCTTTCAAACATTGAGATTACCAGAACCAAGCTCTACAGTATCTCCATCCTTAACTGTTCAGTCCAGTGGTGTGGGAAGTTACCTTTTATAAGACAAAATTGAATGGTGTAACTGTTCTTTGCAGTGAAGATGTGTACATAAGCGTTTAATGGTATCTGTTACTCCAAAAAAGAAATATTAATATGTACTTTTCCATTTATTTATTCATGTGTTCAGAAACAACTGCCAAATAAAATGTTTACATTTTCTTTCATATCCCAAAGGTAATTATTTACAGGCGTTGTTCGATTTCCATGGATGGTATGTCAAGGAAATAGTTTTCTACAATAGGGTTATTTTGGAGCAAGGATTTATGGTGTGAATAATGAGTGAAGCTGTAACACTGATATTGATTACTCACAAGTTATGAGTAGATTTATCTGTGGCTGTATCAGCTCATTTGGAATATGCAAAAGTGTTTCCAATGGTAATGGCTGCTAGGGACATATTGAGGTGAAATGGTGACAAATTAAAAGAAACTGATCTATTAGAGAAAGACTAATTTGAAAGAGCAAAGAGTAAGACCCGTCGCTTCTTGTCTGATAGCTTCGCCTAAGTACATCAGATAACTCATAGGAAAAATTAAAATGAAGATTTAGGATTTTCAAAACCCGTTCAGGGACTTTCTAAATGTCTAACTCCAGAATCATCCGACAGTTGCTAGATTGTAACCTTACAGCGCTTGCCGCAAACGTACCTGTTTCGAGGGCCTCTTAACCCCATCAAGGATGCTTCCCTTCGAGTCACTAATCATACTGTGCTATTGACTTGCTAGAGTACCCCAAAGGCTCGTGTTTGACTTCTAAACCCTACTCCTGAGTCACAGGGTCTTTAGCACCTAGCACAAGGCCTGTAATAGAGCAGGCTTTCCGAAACAGGGCTGGGATGAAGCATGTGTGTTCTCCTGTTACAATAATAAACTTGATGAGGTCCTTAGTCCCAGTCAGACAGTATTTACTGAGGACTGTTAAGAGTAGGGTATTGTTCTCAGGGGTGGAGGGACTGAGGAAGCAGCACATGGACGTTGCTCTCTGGGGCCTTAGATGACCAGCTGTGGGTCCAAACACGTAGAGAACAATCGAGGAGTTCCAAGTACCATCTAAACAGTCCAGATAAGTGTCATAGGAGTGTCAAAGACGGCTTCCTGAAAGATGTGATCTTTGTTTGAACTTAAAGGAAAGATGTGATTTCAAAATGGGAATGTGGCCAAGTGGATATTCTTGATACAACAGTTTTGCACACTGCCTTCAGGGAGGGGAGCAGAGCTGGCTCCTGCTCATTGCCCCCCAAGTTCTGCCATGCAGCTGGAAGTGGGGGCAGGCAGGCATGGCCCCTCTGCTCAGCCTGGATCTGGCAGCCTTCAGGCATCCAGAAAGGTACACACAATATTTACACTGCCTCTGGGAGGCAACTTGGGGAGTTACACACAGGAACCAGATTCTTGTACCCATGGAGGGAAGGTGTTACCTGACATCAGGTTTAGAAGGGAGAACGGCTCTCACCCACCCGATCCTGCACATGGAGCTCGCCCTGCCCGGGCTTTGGTCTTTGAATGTCTTTTACTCTTTTCTTTTTTCTTCTATAAGCAGTATCGCAAGCCCTCAGAGATCACCTGCTCTGGCCAAACTGGGCTTAAGTCCAGCTTCACAATGTCCTTTGTCCAGTGGCAAGTTACTTAACCCCTCCGAGCCTCCGTTTCTTCGTCTGCAGAGAGGGGCAACACCTACTTGCAAGGACAATGGAGGGCTGACTGAGGTGGTGCGCACGCAGCAGACTGAGCTTTCCAAACACGGCCTGGCACCTGCCATCCCACGTGCTCTGGAGAGCCCTGCCCCACTGCATCGAGGACTGGTGCCTAATTCACCTCTCCCTAAATTCAGGAGGCTTTGTGACTTGTGTGGAATAGAACACAACCAAATGCGGTAGAAATGATGTGGTTGGACTTTTGAGGCTAGGTCATAAAAACAATGAATCTCCTGCCTTTTAAGTTGGGACAGTCACTGGCTTTGGGAGCCCTGAGGAACTACATAAAAGTCCTGCTAACTTGAAGCCACCATTCTGCAATGACGCTCAGGCCCCGTGGAGAAACCACATGTAGGTGCTTTGGTCAAAGCCCCGCTGAGGCCCAGCCAGCAGCCATCCTCAACCCTCATCATCAGTCCCTGGTCCTACAAGTGAAGACACCTCTGGGCGCTTCCATCCCCTGGCTGTCAACTCACTACCAGATATCGGATCTTCCCAACTGAGATGACCCGGAGCAGAGCCAAGCCATCCCTGTGGTGTCTAAATCCCCAGCCCATAGAACCTACGAGCATAATAAAGTGGTTGTTTTAAACAGCTGAGCTTTGGGGTGATTTGTTCCACAACTGGTAAAGTGTTCAACCCAGAACTTGCACAATTGCACATCCTCCACATTGCTGACTGACAGACTCCACACCCAGGACATCACATCACTTCCAGGTCATACTCTCATTGTCTGTTTTGAAAGCACATTTTTTTGGTTGTTATTTGTAATAGAGTATGTGTGCATGCACATGAGAGTGAGAGAAATAGAGAGAGATGAGCGCCTCTCAGAGGGTCTGGTCACACCATGGCCCCAAGCATCCAATGTCCAGCCTGATGAATCTTGGGCACTCAAATGCATGCCCTTATGTTTTAGACTGACCAGGTCAGGGATTCGAACCACCCCAGCCATGTGCACATGGCTTTCTTGAGCAGCACATTATCACTGCACCATGGACCTGACCCTACCTCACTGTCTTAAAGTCATTCACGGTCACTTCGGTTTTAGAGAATAACTCCTTTTTCCCTAGACCTTAGTGTCTCTGCTCTGTGCCAGCCACTGAGCTGAGTTCAGAGATGCAGCGTCGAACCACCTAGATTCTTCCTGGTTTGTTCTCAGAGATGCACTGACTGTTGAAGTTAGCAAACACACTAACTCACCTCAGAGCCTGAGCCTTCAGTGCAAAGCTAGCCGGCTGGGTTAGGTTAGCACCCAGGCCACCACATGGACCTACCTCCCCAAACTCCTTCTCTGAACCTGAAACTGTGGATGGAGAGAGAGATGAGCAGCTGGGAGGCAGATGGAGAAAGTAAATTCAAGGCTGAGGAAGAGAAGCTGTGGTTGGACCTGCTTTGGCAGGGACTCGCTGGCCTTTCCTGAAAGTTGCCCCCTTCCTGCACCCCTCACCCCTCCTATACTACTGGGTCGTCTGGAGAGGCAGGACACATTTTGCACAGAAAAATAAATCATGACTTTCCTGATGACCTAATAGTTAGCTCCGTCCCTCCCTCCATCTCAGCCATCAGACCTGGAGAGAACGCCAAGTCCAGGTGTTCATCCCAAACTGAGTTTGGAGTTAGGACGTTGGAGACTGGGTCCGTGAGCCATAGGCCTTCAGATTTGTCGGATAATGGTCTTAAACCAGGCTCTCTGGAAGCAGAGGGATTTACCGAGGGACCTCTCATGATGTACCTCTCAGGAAGTGCAAGGAGCAGTATCAGGCAGGGAAAAATGCTATGCAGACCAAAGTTGGGCCTCTGCCTGGGCTTCCAGGGAAACTCCGGAGCATGAATCATACCTCAAAGCATGTCCTGACCAGAGTCAAGCAGGATGGACTTCCGTACCCCCTCATCTGACAGTCAGGGGCAGCAGTGCAGGGCCTAAGTTCCAGTCGGCTCAGGACAGTCCTCCCGAGAAGGGTCGGCATGTACTGTTATTTACCAACACCCACAGAGGCTGCAGGGTAAGAGTATCAGCCTAGTAAGGGGCTGGGTTGGGTACCAACAGTGCCACAGTGATGGTGGCTGAGGAGGTGAAGACGCCATTTTGGATCAGCCATTGTGGCCCTTGCACCAGAAGAGCAGAGGAAGCTGGTCAGAAAGGTGAGAAAAGAATGACCTGGAAGCTAAAAAAGAGCAGAAAGGAGAAAGCTGTCTGGGGGAGAGAGCAAGGAAGACAACGGAGAGAGAGGGAAAAAGAGCCAGAAGGGGTGAGAAAAGGTGGGAGAAAGAAAGGGGGATACGGAGAGCAAAAATGAAGGGGCAGCAGAGAAGGAGGAGTCCTGAAAGGTAGTTTTAAGAGGAAAGTCAAGATTTTTCATAGAAAAGAAATTCACCCCCATGCTGAAAGGCATGTGGGTGGGCAGCTGCCAGAGAAGGCCAACTGGCCTGGACACGGGGTTAAGTGTTACGTTTATTGTGGTAGTTGGTAATAAATATTTAACAGGGGAGGTCTGTCATGGGACTGAAGGATGGGACTGATTTAATTAATCCAGGGAGAGCAAAAAGGGCAAGAAGCTTGATACTAACACTTCAGAAAGTCTGAGCACTTTAAAATGTGTACCCCAAGAGAGGGATTTCTATCTATGGTCGGCACTGCTCAGAGATGCCCCAGGGGGAGCATCTTCCCAGCTGAAACACTTAGTGATCATTACTAACAAAACCGTATCCCTGAAATCAGTCCTCTTAACACTGCCAGATCCCAGGACAACTCCCCTTTGTCCTTCATTCCTTTGACCCTATCTACTCACACATATTTAATGATTAAAAACAGAGGTCCTTTAATATAGGCCATATTCTTTAATATTTTATTAATAATTCAAGTATAATAATAGGTGACATTTCGGCCGGCCCATTAGCCGACAGCAGTTTGAGTTCTGGCCCTCGAAGCATGAAGAATACACTGGGAGACCAGCAGTTAGCGTAATGACTATGTAGCTGGACTCCCATGTAGTTGACCGCGGTTCAAGTCCCAGACCTGGTGACTTAAACTCACGCCAGATGCGTGTGCGTGCGTGCCCAAGATCCCAAGAGGAGAATGGAGAAGGGATTGCAGCATGGCCATCCCCCCTGGAGGGTGATTTCTCGCTTTCTGTCTCTCTCTCTCTCTCTGTCTGTCTGGCGAATACACGCGCCCTATAGCAAAAACCTCTCCAAAAAAGAATACACTGGGCACGTGTGTGTGCACGCCCAGAATTTCAACAGACAGGAAAAACGGAGGAGCAGGGGTTGAGATCTGACCACACCCTGTTGGGGTTGCTATCTCCTACATTCCCTCTGGCTCTCTCTGGTGAGCGTGCATGCCCTTTCGAACTTAAAAAAAAAAAAAAAAAAAAAAAAAAAAATCAACATTTATTGAGTATTCATAATGAGCCAACTACTGCACTGTGTTTTATCTGTGTTACCATCCATCCTCTATAACTCTATAATCGTAATATTATTTTACAGATGGCAAAGCAATTTTAGAAAAGCTAAATAACTTGCCCACAGAAATATAGCCAGTTGAGAAGCAAAGAAGGGGGGAACCAGCAGTTAGCATAATGGCTATGTCGCTGTACTTCCACGTAGTCGACCGCGGTTCAAGTCCCGGACCCGGTGGTTTAAAACCCACGCCGGACACGTGTGCGTGCGTGCCCAAGATCCAGAGAGGAGAATGGAGGAGAAGAGATTGCGGCATGACCATCCCCCCTGGGGGGTGATTTCTCGCTTTCTGTCTCTATGACTCTCTTTGTCTGTCTGGTGAGTGCATGCGCCCTATAGTGAAAAACTTCTCCAAAAAAAAAAAAGAAGCAAAGAAGGATTTGTTTCTATTCTATCCATCAGTGGCACTATGCTAAAAGTGACTAAAAACAAAAGGTACATTAAAAATCAGAACTTGCGTGGTTACGGTGGGCTGGCTCCTACATGACTGTCCAAATCCTGGACATGACAGCTTACAAGTGTGCATGTGTGCCCAAATTCTTGACAGGAGAAATGGAGGAAAAGGGATTGTGAGTGACCACGATCCGTGGGGGTGCTTCCTCACTTTCTGTTGCTCTCTCTTTGATGAACTCACATACCATTTGGCAAAATTTTTCTTAAAAAATCAGAACTCTGAAAACTGCCCGATAAACAGATATTCAGGAACCTGAAATGTCCCTGGCATAAAGCTACTTGTAGGTATTTACACAGTAGTGGAACAAAAACCCAGGCAAGGCCGTGCCCCACGGAGAGAGGGACAGGCAGGGGGCAGAGGGAAGGGGGAAGACCATCCCGCAGCTCTCCCATGCCACCATGTGGAAGATGGCGGGAGCTGTGGTCTGCCATATGCATTCATTCTTTTTTTGGAGAGGTTTTTGCTACAGGGCGTGTGCGCTTGCCAGAAAGATAGAGAGAGAGACAGAGACAGAAAGCGAGAAATCACCCCCGGGGGGTTGGCCACGCCACAATCCCTTCTCCTCCTTTCTCCTCTCAGGATCTAGGGCACGCACGCACACGCGCCCAGTGTGAGTTTAAGCCACCGGGTCCGGGACTCGAACCACGGTTGACTACATGGGAGTCCAGCGACATAGCCATTATGCTAACTGCTGGTCCTGCATTCATTCTTCTTAGGGAGCTTTGAGGGCCTCTGGTCTGTGAAATGACAGCATTTTAATAGAACTTGCTTTTGTTGACATGTGGTCACTGTTGGTAGCCATGAACACTGTGTGAAAAATAGCTCTTCACATTTCTGTCTGGCTTTTGTGTCAATAAAAATTAGATACCGGTTTTTGGTCGGCGTTCATAAGAGGAGCTACTGAAAAGGTGGTTACACTGCAGTTCTGAAGAAAGGAACAGAACTGAAATGCCTCCTCTTTAAACAGATACGGCAGTGGAAACCCGAGATACAGATAGAGACGACTATCGTATGGTACAAGAGCTTGAACACCTGTGCTCAGTGATGAAAGTAATGTCAGAGCGCTTGGACCAAATCCGGGAATTGAGAGAGTTAACAGAAATGTGCAAGGAGGACTGGCCACAGAATCGAATTACTGAGGTAAATACGAAACGAGAGAAATTTTCACAGAATGCAGAGAAAGGGGGAAACTAAACCATGATGAAAGAGGACAAGGAACCAAGAGACACAATCTACACATAATTAGACGATCTGGAATGGAAGACAAAACAAGGAGCTGAACCAATGACTAAGGGACTGTTGGAACAACATTTCCCAGAGTTGAAGAACCAACTAGATCTACAAAAAGAAAAAGCTCACAGAGCACTTTTAAATTTTGACAGAAGGAAAGCAAGAAGTAGACATATCCTGGTAGCATTTTTAAATTTCAAGAAAAAAATTAAAATTTTATGAGTATCCAGACAGGAAGAAACAGGTTACCTGTAAAGGGCAAAAGTCAGACTGAGGTCAACTTTTTCTCTTGCAACTCCAAATGCTAGAAGACAATGGAACAGTATCTACAGAGTCTTAAGGGAAAACAATTCAGAACTAGGAATTGTATACCTTGCCAGGTTATTATTTGTCTGTGCAGGTAACTGGAAGATATTTTCAAATATGCAGGGTTAAAGAAAGTATATTGACCTAGAACCTTCCCTGAACACTCTGCTGCATGATTTAACGCGACCAGCAGAGAACATGCATCAAAATAAATGGAGTAGGGGGGCAACTGTATGAAGAAACAGTCAACCCTTAAAACTAGTTAAGGAGCATTAAGTTTGAATTGTTATAAGGTGCTAAAAATTAATTTAAAAGTAGCTTGGGCCTAACATTTTTGATTACATAGTTTCAAACTAAAAAGGCATGTCAAATGTTTAATATGTTGTACGAATTAGGTACTGTTTCATTCTCAGTATGTAGTGTTGTAGATAAAGATACGTATTTACCTAAGCTAAACATAAGTACAATCAAAGTGCTTTGTCATTGTGGTCAGGACTAGTGAAGGCATTCCAAATGTTAATCTGACAAAACTGGATAATGCGGCTGGTACAGTTTTATTTACCTTACTCCTAATTATAGAGGGGGAAAGAAGCAAGATTGTCCATAATATTAATACCAATAGTATTAAACAGTTGGACGGAGGATGGACAAAACCTTGATTTATGTACATGTTACACGGAGAAAACGCATACTTGCTATGTCATGTAATAGTCATGTAAATAAATTTGACGTTGAGATATGTTTTATCAAAAATAGAATATGTACATCCATTCTTTTGGATTAGAGGAAGTGGTGAAAACAGTGCACCAAAATAAAAACATTAAGGATACATAAAGTAGATTGAAAGAGGTACAGATGAGTTACACTCGTGTACTGATTGAGTATCCCTATTGAAAAATTGAGGGACCAGCAGTTAGCGTAATGGCTATGTCGCTGGACTCCCACGTAGTCGACCGTGGCTCGAGTCCTGGACCCGGCGGCTTAAACTCACGCCGGGTGCGTGTGCGTGCATGCCCAAGATCCCGAAAGGAGAATGGAGGAGAAGGGATTGCGGCGTGGCCATCCCCCCTGGGGGGTGATTTCTCGCTTTCTATCTCTCTGTCTCTCTCTGTCTGTCTGGCAAGCGCACGCGCCCTATAGCAAAAACCTCTCCAACAAAAGAAAAAAAAAACTGATATTGGTTTAGAAACCAGTCTATAACCTAGGATGCTCTGATTTGTATAAAAAAAAAAAAGGCATTTAAAGATAATAAAACTGTAAGTCATAGAAATAGAATGCAACGTTTTTGCTAGCATCCACACATATAACAAGGTGTTTCGCACGTATAAAACAGACAATACGGCATACAACACTTAGAAGCTATTGTAGTAAGTAGCATAGCATTCACATGAAAAGTAAGTGTTCCATATCTTGATGTGGTTGGTAGTTTTACTGATATAAAAAGATACAGGCATATTTTAAATATTGTGCATTTAAGATTTGTATTTCATGTACCTAAAATTCAGAGAATAATCTTTCTGTTTAAAAGAATACATGCAGCAAAAACTATTGGACTCTGACTTCAACACTTACAGTCTTTGATAAATAAGTAAATGGAAAGTTACAAGATAGGTAAAACGGTTAAGAATTTGTGTGTGATTAATATATAATACGTTGCTACCTTATTTGCATTCTTTTCAAAGTTGGAAATATTTCTAAATGATTGTTTACTAGGATGCAACTTTATTGTATTTCTAAAAAGCACAAATGAACATGTTGCTAAAAAGCCTAGGAAAGTAAATAAAGTTTAAACACTGAGACAGTGGAAAATAAATAAATAAATAAATAAATAATAAAATTAAAATTAAATATCCCTGAATGATGAAATTAAGCTATCCTACTGTTGTCTCTGTCAGCAACGTAATGTTAAAAAGAAATGTGTTGGGGTCAACAGGTGGTGTGGTGGTTGAGGCTCTGGACTCCCACATGGTGGGCCATGGTTTGAGTCCTAGACCTGGTGGCTTGCTTTCTCACTTTGCCTCTCTTTCTCTCTCTCTCTCCCCCTGTGTCTGTCTCCAGTCAGATTAAAAAATAATTATAATAAAACTAAATATTTCTTAAAATAAAAAAAAGAAAGAAATGTGTTCCCCTACTTTAAAAAAGTAAATAATAGGTCTGGCAGGTGGCATAGTGCTTAAGGCACTGGACTCCCACATGGGCAACTACGGTTCAAGTCTCAGACCCGGCAGCTTGAAGCTCAAGCTGAGCAAGTGTGTATGCATGCCCAAAATCCCAAGAGGAGAGTAGAGAAAAAGGGATTGGGGAATGGCCATCCCCTTGGGGGATGGTTTCTCACTTTCTCTATCTGGCAACACCCTACAGCAAAAACTCTCTCAAAAAAATTAAATAGTTTTGTTTCTAAAAGACAGCATCAAGTGCACAAGAGGTTTACTGTAATCTAGCCATGTGACTTTGGCCAAGTTTGCTCAACTATTAATAGCTTAAGGTATTTTCGACCAGAAGTGCTCCTGTGAGGGGCCAGTGCAAGGGTTAAGCGCTATACATGGGGAGTAGCGTCCCACATGGCCTACTGCACTTTGAATGCCAGCCCATCAGCTTGAGAAACATGCTGGGACACGTGTGTTCATGTCCAGGACCCTGAGGGCATGGAGGGATGGAAGGGAAAGGTTGCGATGTGGCCATGCCCAAATAAGGAATGCTCTCTCTCTCTCTCTCTCTCTCTCTCTCTCGTGAGCCCATGTACTTTATGACAATTAAAAAAGGAATTACAAAAACAAAAAGAGAAGAGGTCCAGTGAGGAAAGTCATACTCCCACTTCTGGTTCCCTGTCCAGGCTCAGTAGGGGTATCACCATCATAAAGATTTTTCTGAACGCGCACGGCCATCTCTCCACCTCACATTCTGATTTCTAAAGCATCATGGTGGCTGGGAATCTCTAGGTCATGAGTTACTGACACCTAACTAAGCTAGTTAAAACATAAACGTACCTGTAGCTTCAGAAACACCTGGACCAGATACTCAGGTGATAGTGAATCTGTCGTTCTCTGACTCTCAGCTCTATTTTCCTCGCTATGGGCCTTTTCCCAAGTCTGTTTCTCCTTTCATGGTGGAGAGACACTGACCAGCAGCCCCCACATCAGTCCTGTCATATCCGGCAGAAAGAATTCCTTCCTTCCCAAGAGACAGCGAAAGTGCAGGGCTCGTGCTCCTTGCTGACCGTAAGTGCATCCCTGAAGTAGTGATTGTGGAGGAGGAGAGAATGCTCTGATTGGCCAGTTTGGGTCAGATGCCCACTCCTGGAACCACTCCTGGATGAGAGCCACGTGGCCTGGAAGTGGGATAAGAGTGATTTCCTAAAGTAACATCAAAGCGCAATTATAAAGGACAAAAGGATGCTGGATGAGCAAGCCAATGTCATTAGCCGGAGGTGTGGTGTCTACTGCGGACCTCTACTCAGAGAGCCAGAGTTCCTAGGGGAGGGCCACACCCTCACATGTGTCTGGAATCCCTTCATTAAAAGGTTTCAAAGATTCCTTCCAGCTCGTATTTCGCAAAATCTGACAAAATATGACCTCCCATCTTTGTCTATTATTCATGACTCACCATTACATTTCCTATATACATTTAAAAATTGTGTTCTCTCACATATTTTGTTTTAAAGTGTTTAAACTGATATCTTTGATTTCGAAAAGAGGTTTACACAAGGGAAATCAAGCTGCCGATTTGGATGCAGTGGTCACCCACCCCGGGAGAGGAGAGGCTGCGCGTTCCTAGGTCGCTCTCCGCTCTCTTGGCCGTGCTCCATCTCAGCTCGATCTCCGTCTGGCAAGGGAGTGTACGCTGCCTGCTCCTCTTGCTCTAATCACCTCAAGCTGGCTTTGCAGATTCAAATCTTACAGGTTCTTTAGTGGCCCAGGACTTTTCCTGACTTAGCTTTTCTGCAGGTATCTAGTCACTAGCTGGACAATACCATAGACTAATCTCAGCAGTGAAGAGTCCAATGGACAGTGTTGACTCCTGTTAAGAATGGTTCCAAAATCTGGATAGCCCCAGAATCATCTGGAAAGCTAACTAAACATACACATTCCTGGGATCCTACTGCAGACCCATGGAACCTGTATCTTCAAAGAAGCGGACCCAGGGAATTCTTATTTTAAACATGTCATGAGTGATCCTGGTATTGATAGTTCATTACCAGCCTACTAGCCAGGATTTGGGAACTCCTGATATAAATAACCACAGGGGACTGACGAGTGGAATGTCAAGAGTACCAAGCCTCGGATTAGAAAACGTTGGCCACAAGCTCTGGAACATGCTAGTTTTAAGCATTAGTGGGCCAACTTTTGTCTTAGTCTATTATTTTGTTGCTAACAGAAATACCTGAGACTAGGTGATTTGTAAAGAAATAAGAGGTTTATTCAGCTCAAGGTTTAGAGGGCCAAGATCCAGGGGTCAAATTCTAGCAAGGCTGCAACATGACAAAGGCTTTTGAACTGAGCATCTGCCCAGAAATTTCTCCTTGCTCTGGTCTATACCCATGTGGGCTCATTTCTTTTCCTTTTAAACCTACCAGACCCAAGTATGGGACCCCGCTATAACCACCCAATCACTAATCTCTTCCCAAAGATCTATCTTTCAACACAATAACTGGATCAAGTTTTTACCCTTTAGTTCATTATAGTCAAATCTCAACACATGAATTTTGGGGAGATACCCAAACAGTGAAGATTTTTTTAGTCTCAATTTTGTATGAAAAATTGAAATCAGGTCAGGTTATCCTAAAGGCCACTTCCAGCTCTAAAAATTCTGTCACTCTGTCATCAGGAGGAGGAAACCCAGCCGGCACATTTAGAGATCTTGACCAACACCACTTTCTTTATAGTAGATGACTTCTGTGTGTTCAGAATTCGAAGACAGCTCTAGGAAAATGAGTAAGATTTAGACAAATTTTCAGAATAATCTGCTGAGATGCACAGCATGAACAAACTGGGGAAGGTCACAGCTTCCTGTTGACTTGGGTTTGCCGGCTGGAGGAGCCGCAAGCAGCATTTGGCATGTCTCTGCTTAGTGGAGATGGCATTTCACTGCACCAAGTGGGAATGGAGTATTTTTAGTACAGAACTCACCAAGGTTTAGTAAAAAAGGACTAGTACTCTAAACAGAGTTGAACAAGCACAGGTAGTGTTTCAAAAGACCAAATATAAAGATCCTTTTCCTCCACTATCACAAAGCAGAAATGCACTTATTTTCACCACAAATCTCAGTGAACTCACTCCTTTCTGCGTCTCCTAAAAGGCAGTGTTCCATCTATCGCAACAGCTCCTCTGACACAGACATCCTCCCTGTCCTTGGATGACTTGTGTACCTTTGTTCAACAGGCCAAAATCGTGTGGTTTAAAGTAATAATAATGGTTATCATTTACTGAGCATTTACTAGGTTTAGTATATGTGCTAAATATTTGGTATCATTTAGTCATTTCATTCTTACATCAAGACTAGTATTATCTCCATTTTCTGGAAAAAGAACTGAAGATATGGGCTGAAAGAGAGTCCAAGCCCAAGGACACAGGCATAGCACAGACAAGCATGAAGTGCCCGCTTAGACCCAGCTGGCTATCTAGAAGCATGCATGTCGGTGGAAGAGCCCCACTTGTCTTCCCTAACCCTGCTGCTGGGCGGAAAAAATATTTCTGTTTTTTGGAATATTTCTATTTTTTGGCTCACCAGGGCTCATAAATGCTACCTTCCATGGTGCCGACCCCATGGCCTAGCAGTTGAGAGAGTCAGATCCTACATGGCGAACCATGTAGTTCATATCGCAGTTCCAGTGACTTGAAAAATAGGCTGGGCACATGTGCATGTGTGCCCCAAATCCCAACAGAATGGGAAAACGGAGAAGGAGGGATTGCAGTGTGACCACACTTCATGGGGTGAGTGGGGGTTCTCCCTCTCCATTTCTCTCTGTCTCTGTCATTCTGGTGAGCGCATGTGCCCTCTGACAAATAATGCATACAGACATTCATACATACATACATGCATAAAATGGAAAATGTTACCTTCCCTGAACCTTTCTTTGCACTGCAGAATGTGCTTCACCTGAATGAGGGAAGAAACCCAGAAAGAGGAGGGCAGCATTGAGACGATGGGATCCCACACAGCCAAGAATTGGGAGGATGACGGTGAAGGGCCTTCCACGATTGCTGTGTAGCTGGCAGACGAGAGGGCCAGAAGACTCGGCGGTGCTCCCTGGGAAGCAGAAACTGGGGCTGGTAGACTATTTGAGATGTGTTGGAACTGAGCAGCTCTGGGAGGATTCGAGAATTAGTAATAGGTACCCAGAACATTGAGCAATTAGGAAAAAAAAAAAAACACACACACACACACAATTACTGACTTCAAGAAAATAAAAGTCAAAAGTGAGCAATTACAGAGAGGGACTGAAGCAGACCAGCTTAATCGCAGGACGACAGCCATTTTGAAATGAAGGACAGCCTCTAATCAGAACAAGCTGATCACATGCTGAGTCATAGGGAGATCTGTTTGAGGAATGGTCAGATGAGAAACCAGGAATGGGTATTTGAAGGAATCAAGATAATTACTCGGGAGAAAGGATGGACTCTGATCGTCTGTGGTGAGGAATGATTTGCACCTGCTTGTGTCTTGGCCCGACAAACACCGAGAGCATGCTGAGCTTTCCCAGACAGTGTGATGGCGCTTGCTGACTGCCCCCCTGTAACTGGTTACAAAATGAGAGGATTCTGCCTCTCATTTCATTGACCACAAGAAGCAGCAGCTATAGTTTGGCTGGTTACAGGACCAATATTTATTTACAGTATTTATTTACAGTAATATAAACATGGAATATTGATTTAACCAAAACTTTTGAATTCAAAACTAACCCTTAGGGAACACTCGCTCTGTGCCAGTACCAGTAACTACTGCCATGATTCGACTCATTCGGTCCCATCAGACTGTGCACTATTGATATTCTACCTTACAACTGAGGAAAGTGAAGCACAGAGAGCTTAAGCATCCTGCCCAAGGTCACACAGCTGGAATTCAAACCTAAGCAGGCTGGATCCAGATTCCTGCTGTCTGCAATATTGTGCTACGTCATGGTCTAGCCACGTGGGAAGAGAGGAGAAACTGGGGGGGGGGGGGGGGTAGGGGGAGTTAGGAGGTTATATGGGAGATAGTAAACTCTCATCTACCTTCAAAATAAATGAGACGCAAACCTGCAACAGGCAAAGCAAGAACGTGTGTGTAGGTATGCACACTGCTCCATCTGGATATGGAAGTACATGCTGTTGGAAACAGCTACACCAGCCCAAAGTGGCCACCTCTGGGGAACGAGACTGGAGAAGAGTAGGGCGGGGGACAACTGTTTTCACAGAAATCCCTGTATTTGACTTTTAAAAAATAATTTTCATATAATACTTGGATAATCTTTTTTTAAATTTTCCATAGGGTGCATCCAATCACCAGAGAGAGAGACAGAGAAAGAGGGAGAGTGAGAAATCAACCCCCAGGGGGGATGGCCATGCCACAATCCCTTCTCTCCATTCTCCTCCCAGGATCTTGGGAACACACACACACACACACACACACACATGCACCCAGTGTGAGTTTCAAGCCACCAGGTCTGGGACTCGGACTGTGGTGGACCATGTGAGAGTCTAGCAATATATTTGCTACGCCCGCTGCTAAACTGCAGGATAACGTTTTTAGAGAGAAGTTTTCCCCATAATGGAGATTAAAAGGGACCTAGGTCCCGCTCTGCCCCACCCCAGCCATCTCTAGGAGATGTCACTGTGGTGGGTCCCAATGAGGGGTTCTCCATCTCACCCTCCTGCTCTGCGGCCAGCACGCCCTGCAGCCATCCGTGACATGAGCCAGATGTTCACATGTATCATATTTATGTGATGAGGAGGCAAAGCGCAGAGCAGTTAGAACATGCCCGATCTGCTAAAAGGCTCTTCCAGGGCAAAGAGGAAAGGCTACGTGGTGAGTGGATCCCCCCCCAGAGTACACTGCCAGCCGCATCTGTGGGCTGGGGGTGCGGGGGGGGGGGGCCGGTCCAGGACTCTGGGGGACTCTTTCCAATAAAGTGAAATCGGTCACGCAGAACTGGTCCCTGAGAACCCGGTGCACTGCCGTTCTGACTCCGGTCTCCTCCTCTCCGGGACACCAAACTTCACCCCACCCACGCCTTTCCAGTTCTCCCTTTTACTGCCAGTGTAGACGGCCAACCTGAGGCTGGTGTTTGAGATTTCTGCGATTCTCGGCTACCCCTCTGAGGAAGCGTAGCTGGCGAATCATAATAATAGCAATTATCACCACACTACAGTTAGTGGCTTTGTGTTTAGAGGCCCCCCAGGTGGGAACTACCACAGTGTGTGGGGGCAAGGTCAGGAGACATCACCGGTGACAACAAATCGAATGGGAGCCCGGGCACAGTTGATGAGCTCAGACGTTTCTGACCATATTTCAGGGCGCTTCCCAGAAGCAACCCATTATGCATCCTGACGGATGCCAGCATCGTTCATCCCGGCATGTTAGATAGACTCTACCTGGAAGCTGCGGCCTGGCTTCACGCCACGCGACAGCAGGTACCTGTTCAGAAATGCTGACGAAGGAGAGCGGAAGGCAAGGGGGACTTGCCTTCCTGGGGCCGGGGGACTTGACCCCACAGTTAACAAGACAAACGAGGCTACTGTGGCCAGCGGAACCAGCCTCCCCACCCAAGTGGCCACAACTCGTGCTCCCGAAAACTGGGACCACAAGGATGGGCCCCAGAAAAGGTACGGCTGACACAGGTGAGGAGGTTGAGGGGGAGATTTCCTTCCCACAGAGTGTCCAGAGAGACTGTTCTAGAGATCACAAGACAGAGTCCAGTGGCCACCAACGTGCAAGGACTGGAATGACAAGCAGCTCGCTGACTGAGGTTCGCCAAAGGTCTGCTCTCTGCTGCGGGGTAGGAAAGGCAGGAGGGCCCGAGGAAGAACAGCAAATGGAGGGAAATGTTGAAACAGCACCTTGCGTGGGTGTTCTAAATAGGCTGTCCTCTGTCCCTCTTGAAATGTACGTTATTCCTGGAAATGGACCCACTGGCATGTCTGTGGAGTAACTGGATTAGCTCTCCAAAATGGCCATCCCAAGAGGGAAGTTAGAAGAGCAGTCGGGTAACGTGGCTTTGGACCATGAAACGCTGGAGCCTGGAATAGATTCCTCATGCTCAGCTGGGACAGAAACGGTGATACAATTAATTCAGCTTGAACCAACGGCACGCCACCACGAATTTGCCGCTGTGCTCCTGTATCGCCAGCGTCACCACCTGGTGGTGGGGGGTGGGGGTGCGCACACCCACTTTGCTCTCATCTTCCCCGTCGGCCTGCAGCCTCCGTCCTCCGACCTCTTATCAGCAAGGTCAATGTTCTACTGAGGGGTGCTAAGCCTGGCGAGGTAGCACCTACGACGAGAGAGCCAACCTCATACTAGCGTGAACTGCCTGCTTTTCTCTGGCTAAGGGGCGGAACACGGACTGTAGTTGAATGTCATTGCCCTCAAACACTGCCAGACTCATTCAGTCTCATGAATAGTCTTAGTAAATACCAGATACCACTCGGTTGTCACTAATTGAGATGACTGTCCCACAGGTGTGAGTAGATATTCAGATGCTCAAAGGAAACTTATGTTTTGTTACCAAAAATGTAAGTCTAACCAGGAAAAAAATGTGTCTGTCAATGCGTTCCCAGCCTTTCCAGCAGCCCTGCAAGTTAAAAAAAAAAAAAAAAAAAAAAAAAAAGGCCTAGCTTTGGGGTCAGCAGATGGTGTGATGGTTAAGGTGCTGGACTCCCACATGGTCAACTGCAGTTCGAGTCTCAGAGCTGGCAGCTTGCTTTCTCACTTTCCCTCTCTCTTTCTGTCTCTCTCTGGTGGGTACATGTACCCTATACCAAATTAAAAATAATAATAAACAAATACAATTAAATAATTCTTTAAAAAAACTCACCTTTAAAAATTGTTCTAGCTTTTTCTACTTAATTTCTTCCTTTTGCCAGTGCCCATCCAGCAGAGTCCTGTTTTGGGGACTCCTGGAAGCAAAATTGGGGGAAGTAACTCACAGGTTATGTTGGGGGAAGGTATCAGAATATGTATTTTGCAAGTGAGGGATCCAGAGAATCTGTATAAGGGGAATGAATGGAAAAATACAGGGACAATGTTTTTATTATTATTGATGCCAGAGGGTATATGTGTTCACCAGAGAGAGTGCACCCCCGATGGGTATGTTCATGCTGCAGTCCTGTATCCTCTGTCTCCATCCTGGCGAAATTTCAGACACACACACATGCACCTGCACGTTTTTCAAGTCACCAAGGCCAGGACTCAAACCATAGTTGGCCATGTGGGAACCGGCTCTCAATGCACAGCACTCATCCACTGGTCCATGGGGCTGGCCCAACATGGAATTGAATTGTGTTTCTGTGTGTCCCAGCCCTTTTAGGACACTTCAAAACATCTTGCGGGACTGTGTTCCTCTTATGCAAGTCTTCTTTGAGAACCACCCCATGAATCATAGAGTCAATGGAATTACAGAAGGGACTAACAGAATTCTGCTTCGTCCTTTGAACCGGCATTGCATAATTTGAGAATGTTCTCCTGTCCCTCACCAGACACATGGGAAATGACCTCACTCGCAGACTCTGTCACCAGAAACTCAACAAACCAAAATCCAGATGCTTATCAAAGGACTGCTGTTTCCATCTTCACTTTCATGCCATTGCACCGAAAGCTTTCTGGAAACATCTTTGCTGCTTGGAAACTGTTAGAGGCGTTTCCTCTCCTGCTCTCTGGGGAAGTTTCTGTCCCACGTCTCCCTCTGAGACGTCTCCCTGTGGCCTGGACCGTTGGGGCGAGCATTTTCCATGTGGATGTCTCCCCACAGGACAGAACCAGTGTTCTTTGCTCAGTGTCCAAACTGGGCCCTTTCCACTTCCAGAAATGGAAGTAGTTTACAAAGGAAATAGTGGCTCCGTGTGTTGACAGCCACGGGAAGAGGAGTTCGGGTAACCATTCCAGGCAGATTTAGGTTTACACCAGAGGAAGAGGCATGGGGTCGGGGACAGCTTTTCCTCCTAAATAAGGGAAAGAGGACCCTTGGCTGGCGGAGGTCTCCTGGTAACAGAGAGGCGTTTCAGCTGCTGGGATGCTCATTTTCTCTCCCGCTCTGATGTTTTTCTCCATTGAAGTAGGAGAGGGCAGGGAGAACCGGGAGAAATTCACTGGGGACATTACCTCAGAAGCAGGCTCGGGAAGAGGGCACTGCAGAAACAGGTCCCCAGTAACCATAGTGACAGCCAGGGAAGGACGAGGGCGGGAGGCAGGGAGCCCAGAGCCAGCAGAGGACCAGAGAGGAGCCGGGTGGAGGGCACACTGCCAGGGCAGGGGTGAGTGGCGGGATCCAGGAGCAGTTGAGGCTAAATGCAGATTTATTTCAAGGAGGAGGAATGTACTCGGAGCTCGCATTCGTCAGGAGGGCAGGAGGCCCGTCGCGCACGTCTGAAAGGGTGCCGAGTTCAACGACATGAATAACGCGGATCCCAGCGAGCAGTGGCAGGCTGCGGTTAGAACCGGCTGGGTGTCCGGGCCGGCGGGGACGACCGTCCGCAGCTCCCCGGGATCTCGGAGGCCGCCCCGGGGCGAGCCGGCACGCGGCTGCCTCCTGGCGGCAGCTGTCTGCAACAGCAGGGCAGCCTCCGGTGGTCGCTCCGCCCTGAAGCCAGGACCCAGGCCTGCAGGCAGGCCAGACTGAGCCAACAGGAACGCGCGGCCTCCTCCTTCCATTGAGCGTCACATACGCAATTAGTAAAGTTTCGGCACTAGCGACAAACCTAGTAAGATGGCATATTGTGGTCGGCAGGTGGCATGGTGGTTAAGGACGCTGGACTCCCACTTGGCCTATAGTCCTTGGAGTCCCTAGCGGCTTTCTCACTTCCCCTCTCTCTCTCACTCTCACTCTGACCCTTTCTGGTCAAATTCAAATAAATAAAATGAATACATAAATAAAAGTTAAATGAAAACATTCTTAAAATAATAATAATAATTAGGACCAGCAGACGGTGTAACAGTTACATTGCTGATCTCCCAGGTAGTCAACTGTGGTTCAAGTCCCAGACCCGGCAACCTAAAACTCACGCCAGGCGCGTGTGCATGCATGCTCAAGATCCTGAGAGGTGAACGGAAGAGAAGGGACTATGGTGTGGCCATCCCCCCGGGGGTGATGTTGTCTCACTTTCGTTCTGTCTCTCTCTGTCTCTCCGGCAAGCTCACACACCCTGTACCAAAAATCTCTCTCTCAAAATAATAATAATAATAATAAAATAACGATGATGATAAATAAAATTAAATAATTATTTTTACATAAATTATTTATTATTTTTTTAAAAAAAATTTGTTATGGAGCACATGCACTCACCAGATAGAAAGAGAGAGATAGAAAACAAGAAAGCAAACTACCAGGTCTGGGACTCAAACCATGGTCAGCTATGTGGGAGCTCAAGACTTTAACAATCACGCCTCCTGCTGGCCCCATAAATAATCCTTAAAAAAAAAAAAAAAAAGCACACATTGGTTAGATTTCTTCCTCTTGTTCTCACCCCTGGTGTATTTTAAAAAGAAGGGAGGCTATTTTCTCTGAATATCCATCCACACGCCATTGCTTCTTGCTCCTCTCCCTCTCCTCACGTCAGATACTCTTTAATCCCTACAGTGTGTCTTCAAAAAATTTAGATCAGGAGCCAACTCCATGGCTTAGTGGTTAAGGGACCTGGGTTCCACATCGCTGACCGCTAACCGTGGCGCTAATCCTGGCCCCAGCCTCTTGAGAAACACCCCAGGCATGTGTGCTGCCCCAAGCTGGTTGGGATGGACAAATGGAGAAGGGATTGCAGAATTGCCACACCCATTGGGGAGCGCTTTCTCTCTCTCTCTCTCTCTCTCTCTCTCTCTGGTGAATGTGCACACTCCCTGGCAATTTAAAAATTAATTAATAATTTTTTAAAAGAACCGAGAAATCAAATCGGAGGGGGAGAAGTCACGCACAATCAAATTAAACCTTTGGGGTTGCTACAGCAGGGGAGGGGGGTGGAGGAGGGATGGACCATCCTTTCCTGGACACTAAGTATCTGACACCCTCCTCCATCCTCACCAATCAGCCTTCCCGCGGACCTCACAATTTGTCCTACTTCCTGCTGCCAGACAGGTGCTGCCAGCCGACTTCCCTGCTGGCCTGCTCCCAGGTTCTTGTCTGTGATTAACGCACGACTCTCTCTTTTTCTTCCTCATAGGACACATATGCTCTCCGGAGAGAAACAGAGAGGGAAAGTGAGAAATCACGCCCCAGGGTGATGTCCACACCACAGTTCCTTCACCTCCATTCTCTTCTTGGGATTTTGGGCACGTATGCGCACACGCCCAGCATGATTTCGAAGTTTCCTGGTCCAGGGCTGGGACCTCAGCTGCCCATGTGGGAATCCAGTTGCCTTAACCACCGACACCATCTGCTGGCCCCAAGGCACAACTTTTGAAGTGTTTGCCACATGAGTGTTCTGAAGCAGGCATCAGCAAGTCCTGTCACAGGGTGGTTGAGAGAAGTGTTTTATAAAATAAAACACCATCTGGTGCAGCGCCCAGGGCAGGGTGACAGTGTGCGAGACGGGTTTTCCCCACGCCCCACTGCAGCTGCAGCTGAAGCCGGGTGCTCCCAGTTACCACCTCCACCCCCAGCCTAATCGAACACTACTATAGAGAAGTCCACGGCCCAGCAGGTAGTGTAGAGGTTATGTTGCTGGACTCCCTCTTGGCCGGCCCATAGTTCTAGTCTCAGACCCAGTAACTTGAAAAATCACCCTGGGTGCGTGGGCCTACATGCCCAAGATACTGGGAGGTGAATGGAGAAGGGATTGCAGAGTGGCCAACCCCCCAGGGGGTGATTTCTCACTTTCTTACCATCTTTATCTTTCTGGTAAGCACATGCACCTTACGGCAAAAACCTCTAAATGTTTTTTAAATTTAAAAAAATAAGTAGAAAGAAAAGTCCAGAAATAAGACAAGATATTTGTTCACTGGCCATCATAAAACTTCAGTTGGATCAGGTGAGTCAGTTTAAAACCCTCTGTTGTTTTTTTTAGAAAGTTATTTATTTATTTATTTTTATTTTATTTATTCATTTATTTTTATTTGACCAGAGAGGGGTGTAGTGAGAGTGAGAATGAGAGAGAGAGAAAGTAAACCTCCAGGTCTGGGAATCAAACCATGGTTTAGGGTTGAACGCTCCAAGTCCCTGGTGGAGTCGGCAGCTGCCTGAGCAGGTCCACACGGTGTCCTGCAGCCTCTCACATCAAAGGCTCTGGGGAGGTGGGGGAGACATTATTCCAACAACAGCATTTGATCACCCTTCAGTTCAGGCATCAGAATAATCCCAGTCAAGCTCTGAACACAGTGGGATTCTAGAATCGAAGCCTAGGGAACATTCCAGAGAACATGGACCACCAGATTGACGAGGTTTTCACACGCTCTTCACCAAGGTCGGAGTGTGTCTACAGTATTTCTAGGTATTTCGCATGTGTTGAATTAGTTTGATCAATGGAATAATATGCCTGGGGTCTATTTAGCTAATAAAAATGGCCTGGTTTTGACTGGAAATAAAATGGATCAAACAGCTTAATATTGCTGCTGCCTTTGAGATGGAGGCTTTTGATTAGGAAATAGTTAACTAATTGTAAAGGGTCTATCACCAGTGAAGTATCTGACCACCCCTGCTGGACAGATTACAACATATGCACGTATATATTTTATTTTAAATTCCTGGATTTAGAGAGCCACGCACACTTTAAAAATGCATTCTGCTAAAAAAAAAAATCCTGAAAACCTCTGGATAAAGGTTTGAGACTAAAAGCACTTATAATCCTTTTTTCTGTGCTCTAAATCCATATGAATGAGAGGCTATTAAATGCATATTTATGCGCTTCTCTCAAAATACAAGAAGACAATGTTGGTGGCCAAAACAGAAAGTAAAACTTGAGCAATAAGCAAAGTGTGGAACCGTGGGCACAAGTGATGGACTTGGGACCAGGTCAGCGAGGCTGGAGTGAGATACCCCTCCTGGGAACAGGACCCTGAGCAGGGCTTCCTCACTAGGTCAGGGATAACAGAGCTCCGTCCCTCCCTGCAGACTGGAGCAGGAATGCACCGCTCGCTCAGGGCCCATGTCCACAGCACAGTCCTAAACCTGTTCAAGAGGACAAGCTTATCCTTCACCCACCAAGATTCAAGGACGAGGGGTTCACAAATTTAAACCAACAGAAAGTGGATGAGCAAGAGAAAAGAGTTTATTTAAACATTCGATGTGCAGGGGCCAGCAAGTGGTAGGGGGGTTAAGGTGCTGGACTCGCATGTGGCTGACTGAGGCTTGAGTCCCGGACGGGGCACATGGTGTGTGTGTGCCCGGAGGAGAAGGGATTGTGACGTGGCCATCTCACTTTCCCTTTCTCTGTGTCTCTCTCCCGTAAGTGCATGAGTCCTATGGCAAAAGTCTAAATAAAAACAAATAATAATCTTTATTTAAACTACTACTCTATTTAAACCTCCAAGTGAGTCCCCATACTGGCCTGAACCATGTGGATTGTGGACAGTTGTCACCCAGAACTGAGCTGTGCCCATACAGTTGTGTATTCCACCCATGAGACCAAGGCTAGGGCAGCCAGGAAACTGCCTCACTGGCTGGGGAGATATGGGCTTTCCAGAAGTTCAAAACCTTACTTACCACGATGAAAGGCGGTCTCAAATGAAGGCTCTATACCCTGAGGTAACGAAAGAATTTTTAAAGAAGGTGGACATGAGGCCACTGTAAGAGGAGCTGGATCCCATGTGGACAACTGAGTTTGAGTCCCCATCAGCTTCAAGTTGGGGGTGCACAGCTGCCTAAGACCCTAATGAGCTAGAGAACTGGGGAATAAGGATTGCCGCATGACCAGGCCCTGTTGGGGAAGCGGGGTGCTCTCTCTCTCTCTTTCTCTGTCTCTCAAATGTGAGCACATCTCCTCTTGCATAAAAAAAGAGAGAGGGTGAGAGAAATCCTAGAAAGCTTCGATCAATGTAAATATGGCAAAGGGAAATAAATATACCATGCCTTATTCCCCCCAAAAATGTCTTGGTTTAAGATCTTCAAGGAAATACAAGAAGATAACATCAAGAAAACCAGAATAGAAAAATATGAGAGTAGAATAGATAAATAATAAAAAAGACAGCAAAAAAGTACCCACAACAAAAGCACTAAAAGAAAAAAGGCAATCCCTTAAAGGAATTGCACTTCACTACACTAACAGAAGAGGGTGATATTGAACTAGGAATGATCAACAATTCTAACCCAATGAAATACAATGCAAAGTGACAATGCATTCTAAATCCATACAATGCTACTCCTCTAAGGGGAAAAAAAAATAAGAGCTGAATTATTTTATCTGGTAAATTTTTTTCTCACCCTCAAAAGAAATAATGTAAACTTAATATTTCAAATGGAATTGATACCATCTTCAAACATTTGAAAATATGAAAAACCACCTTAATTCAAAATTTAAAAACAAAGAACAGAAATGGACAAAGCAACAGAGAGATCATTAAATAAGCTGATTAAATGATTGAACTTGGGGGGAAAAAAGACAAATTAATCTTAGGGATAAAGGCTAAATTACAAGTACCCAATGGAGAAAAGATTCCAATGAAATTTTAAGAGCATTGAGGGAAGGAGGAAAGATAAACAAGGAAGTAAAAAATTAAAGAAAGAACTGAAAAGGTTCAGGGAAAAGGGAGTCAAAATGGAAGATAAACTTATAGATAGAAAACACTAGAATCCCTAAGGATATATAAAACGGACCAGCATAATAAAACGGACAAAGCGTAATGGCTTTGTCACTGGACTCCCATGTAGGCGACCACGGTTCAAGTCCCAGACCCGGTGGCTTGAAAACATATGCCTACACAAACACTTATACTTATCACAGTTTTATTCATAATAGTAAAAAAACTGAAACCAACTCAATGTCTATCAGAAGCAAGTGGATAAACAAATGGTGGTATACATTCAGCAATTAAAAGTAATGAGTAACTGGGACCAGCAGGTGGCGTGGTGGGTTAAGGCTCTGGATCTCCACTTGGCTGACCATGGTTCTAGTCCCAGACCTTGCTTTCTACTCGCTCGCTCTCTCTCTCTCTCTTTCTCTCTGTCTCTCTCTGATGAGTACACATGCCCTGTGGCAAATTTAAAAGATAATAATAAATAAAATTAAATAAATATTTTTTTAAAGTAATGAATAACTTAGTGACTTTGTAACAGCAAGGTGAATCTCAAAAATAGTATTCTGATTCAGAGATATCAGACTCAAAAAAGTATGCTCGGTGTGATTCCACTGACACGAAATTCTACCAAAGGTCAATCTAATCTATGGTGCAGAAAGTTTATCAGTGATTCCTTAGATAGAGGGAATGACTGCAAAAGGACACAAAGGCAGTTTCTAGAAGATGAAATCTACATCTTTATTGTGGCAACAGTACTAGGAATATACACATTTGTCAAAGTTTATTGAACTATATATTTAAAATGAGAGCATTTTTGTGCATGTAAATCATGCTTTGAAAAGTTGATTTAAAAAGTATCATCTAAGAATATCTTCCAGAAGTAAAAACAAAACAAACCTGAATCTATCAACTGAAACAGTTCGTGGTGTACCTGGTAAAGTTGATATAGCTCACTCAAAAAATATGGTCAGGTTTCTACATACCTGGGTCTAGTCTACTTTAGTGCCACAAGTAGCACGAAAGTTCTCTTTGAGACGTGCCTTTCTCTGCATACTAAATTAGGGGATGTGAGGCTACACTAGAAAAATTCTCTAAGATTTTAGAAACTCTTTAATCCAGTTGAAGAGCAAAAGATGACCCCGGAGGGTCTTAACTGCCTCTTTAAGGGCCTGAAACGCCAAAGTAAAGAGTTTAGTATTTTTTGGAATGGAATGAGAAGCCTCTGGATGGTTTTAAGCATAGGACTGGTGTGATCAGATCGGCATTTAAGAAAAATCAGCTCCCTGCTCCCAAGAGCTGACCATGTCCGTCAGCTTGCTTTCTTCTCTCTCTCTCTCTCTCTCTCTCTCTCTCTCTCTGAGTACACATGCCCTATAGCAAAATTTTAAAATAATTATAAATAAAATTAAATCCATATTTTTTTTAAAGTAAGAGAGCTTGGAGGAAGGCAGCAAGAAGACCAGCAGGAGGCCGTCAAAGTAACCCTGATGAGAAATGATGAAGGCTTAGGGATGGTTTTAGGGATGAAGGTTTTAGGGATGATGAGAGAGAAGGAAAGGAGGTGGAATGGAGTGATATTGGCATATTTATGTGAAGAAAAGCCAGCTTCCTAATATAATTGCTACTGTAACTACATATTATACACTCTATTTTATATATTATATACATATATATTTAGAATTATTGTATTTAACTTACTTTATTTATTTATTTATTTATTTATTTATTTATGTATGTTTCATTGGACCAGAGAGGGACAGAATGAGAGAGAAAGAGGGAAAGTGAGAAAGCAAGCTGCCAGGTCCAGGACTCGAACCACGATCAGCCATGTGGGAGTCCAGCACCCTTAACCAGCCACGCCATTGGCCAGCCCTCAGTCTATAATATTCTAAGAGACCATTAAAAAGAATTACAGATTCAAATATTTTTTTTAAAAGGTTGGGCATTTTGTTTTTCCTCTTCTCTATTGTGAAAAGGGTCTCTAACATTGTAAGCATCAGAAGACTGACAGAAACAGTAGCTGAGTTTACGGAGCAGTTTGCTCATGGACATGTGTACTTCATAGAGTTCCTGAGCATTAATTAAATTCACTTCATTCTTCACTCATTTAAGATCAAGATGATTCTGACCCACATGTTCAAAATGTATCTTGACTCTTGCCTCCTTTTTGCCTATTGCAAATTGCATCGGCTTTAGTAGACATCTGGAGGAGGAGTCTGACCCAGTGGGGCCCCAGGATCTGTTTGAGCCTTCGACCTATGAGCAAAGCTTGGGTCGGCTCAGCGTGTTGGCAAGGCCACTTGCTGTATGCTCCAGAGACTGCAGTAGCCTTGCTGGGAAGCCACCCCCCTCTGACTCCCTGATATACTACTATAAAAGAATTACATAGCTCTCTCATACATCTTGAGTATGTGATAAGATTTCCCAAAAGTCCCCCGACTGCTCCCCTTTGCCCTGAGGTCACAATGGAGGGTGTGCTGAAGTTTCATCTAGGCAGAAATCTTCTTGACTTTTGGAAGGCCCTTCAAGACACATTTAACATAAGCTTAAAAATAACCTTTTCTTTACATAAAATAGGATTAGGCCAAAACTGGCCCAGGACACCCCTACCCTCACCAAGTGAACAATAGGTTCATCCCTTTAGAATAGATAGATTGGAATTCCTTTAATTAAGTTTTAGATCCCTATAAAATTATATAAGTATCATTCTTTATTGAGATCCATAAGAACTATACCTGTACTTGAGATTTTCTTTTCTTAGCATCATACTCAGTAATCACAAGATGGCTGCCGCCGAGCATCGGCTGATAATTAACTCTGCTTGCTGGAGGCTGTTTCCTGAAACTGCATTCCTTGAAGTTCCCAAAAACCTGCCTACATCAATCAAACAATTGCTAAACTGTAATAGACCCGCCCTTAATCCAACCCTGAATGGACTCTATGTTCCCTATTGTTAAAATTTTATGAATTGATAATTAGAACACATAGCCCCTCACCCATTTACTTGCATGTATCACATTTTCAATAAAAAGGCATGATGATTTCTAGCAGTTGTCACTCTACAGAGAGTGATCTCTGGGAGTGTCCAACTGAGGACATGCATGAAAAAGGCACTGAGGCCTCAGTCTTTCCTTCCTGCGCCACCTCTGTCAAGATAACCCACCCCCGCCGATGCTGGACCCCGGCAAACGTCTACTAAAAGCAAGTGTCAAAAGGGAACTAGGGGCCACCGTGGTCAAATGCAGCATTTTGCAAGGCTAACCCCCATGGGAAGGTTCTGGGTTCCTATCCAGAGACCTCCCTGAATGCATCAGGCATGCATATACACGTGATCTGGGGCTGGCTGAAGCTGGGGGCACTGTCTGTCTCTCTTTCTCTGTCTCTCTTGCTCATGGAAGAAATACATAAATAAACTAAAAAATCCCTTGAAATTAATGCACATCTTTAGGGGGGCAAAAAGAGTTATTAGATGGCCAAGAGCATTATTGGGGTGGGAATAGAAAGCTGGCAGTGCTTCAGACTAACAGGCAGTCCCGACCCCTGTAGGAGGAAACTGAAGAGGGAGGAGGGCCGGGGAGGAAGAGTCTCTGGTTATAGCACAGCCAGGCTGACGCCATCCTCAAACCAAGGCCCTCCTCTTGATGGAATGACCTGCCTTAGCACCTCGGTGTGCTCAGTCATTGGTGGCAGCAGCCTTCAGCAGCGTGGGTTCAATGTGATAGTGGCGGTAGATTCAGAGGCCCGAAGCTGGGACCAACCAGCCAATTTTGTTCTTCACACTAGGAAACCATTTCATGGCCGCCTCGCTTGTTCTCAATTTTCTGCTTTTCTTGTCTCTGCTTATTTTTTCACTAAGTCTGTATGCTTTATAAAATCAGAAATATAATAACCAAATCTTAAACCTTCTTCAGTCTAACAAAGATGAGGACCTCTAGCCTGTGACTCAAGAGGCCCCCATGAAATGTGATCGCAGAAAAATATTATCCTTACTCTTGCTGGGCCCCTCCCTTTCTCTGGCCTGCATTCCCTAGTCAGACGCCCATTTCTACCCTATAACAAGACGCTGGAATGCAGGAAATCCCACACGAGAACTTCAGGCAATTTGGTGTGTGTGTGTGTGTGTGTGTGTGTGTGTGTGTGTGAACTCTCTCACAGTGTTTAGCTTAAATTTTTTTTTCTAATTTTATTTAAATGTGTTAAGTAGCTGAGGTTTCAGGTTTTTTTCTGGAAAGACCTGGTGATTCTATCAAAAACAGTTTCTGAAGATCCCTCTAGCCTAGACGAGCTATCAACTTTTGAAGTTACCATGGGAACCAGTGTTTTTAATGAATTATTGATGTAGAGGAAAGAGGCGGTGATGCATGTCTCAAAGAAAAGCAAAGGAGGCACTTGGAGACATGAAAGCACGCAAGCCCTAAGCACGTTAAGGAACAAGAACAGCCTTTCGTTCTTGGTTCGAGTTGTACTCATAGAAAGTGCTCAGAAATCCTGCATGTGGGGAAGAAGAGCCCTGATCCCCTGGCCAGGGACCTTTTGTGCTGCTGGAGAGTAGGAGACCCGGAGGCTGCGACAGTACTGGGTAAACCATTCTGGTCCCACACTCTGCTGTAGGAATAGGGTGTGCATCACCCCAGGCTTAGCCAGTGATCCCAGTTTTACATCGGCCCTGCTTCTCAAGCCTCGAGAGGTTTCACTATGAATAACTCATTCACGTCTCAGAATTCTATTTTCTGGGTTGTGGGAGCTTGAAAGTTGGTTTTCACAAAAATATTGCACTGTGAACCAGCTCAAAAAAGCCAGCGGTAGCATACAGCTATGGGCCAGAGGTTTCCTGCCACATCCATGTAACTACTATATTCAAGAACTGCAGTCTCTCGGGTATAAAATAAGGTTGCATTCATTTCTTTCTGTTTGCCTTTTTTAAGTTTTTACCATAGGACATGGGCACTCACCAGAGAGAGACAGAGAGAGGGAAAGTGAGAAACCACCCCCACAGGGGGATAGCCACACTGCAATCCCTTCTCCTCCATTCTTCTCTCAGGATTTTGGGCACACACACATGTGCCAAGAATAAGCTTCAAGCAGCTGGGTAAGGGACACGAACCATGGTTAGCCATGTGGGAGTCCAATGCCTTCACTACCTGGAGCCACCTGATGGCCCCAGTCACATTAATTTTTAATGTCTCGAACCCATACTGACTTATTGCTAGATTTCAGATTCTTAGAGTGGACACAGACATTCAGCACCTTCAAAGAAGAGGAGTCCCCTACAAGGAAGGACTTGTCTGACTGCTGGGCAGGTTGTCAGAAGACAGCCTTCAGTGGCCAGCTGCTGTGGGGTCTGCCTCAGGTGCAGAGAGCTACCTGGCCCAAGACTACACCCTGCCTGGGGCTCATCCCCCATGATGGATGGAAGCCCAACCCAGAACAACTGGTTTTGGGTCCACAGCTGCCTGTGGGATTGGTTGAGGCTGTTGGGCCAATGTCTGTTTGTGTTCTTTCCCAGCCCAATCCAGCTTTCTTCTCGTCTCTTCCGTGCTTGTCCATCTCCAGGGCACTTCCTAGTGGACATCCTATATGTTGAAACCCATGCCGAGGACTCCACCTGCAGCACCTCCCTCCTCCACGCCATCCTCCAGCTGAAGTCACACGTAGTGGGATGGTGGGCTTCCTGGGTGACTAACAACGTCATACCTTTTCCTCTCCCTCCCTTATGCTTATTTAAGAAACAATGGGATTTGTGTGTCAGAAGGTATCTAGACACTGGGAATTTGTGAAGGGCAATTGAGGCTTATGAAAGCCTTGGCGCATGTCACTCTTGGCGCATACCTGGCTGGAGCAGCAGGTGCATGGGGGGAAGTGAAAAGTCAGCTTGATGTCAGTGTGCCCATTGTAGAAGACTGAGAACACAGTTCATCTTCTCAGCCATTCTTTTTTTTTTTTTTCTTCTTTAAGTTTTTCCTTTCTCTCATGAGAATAAGAGAGAGAGAGAGGAGAGAGAGGCTCTCGGCAGGTCCTTGAACAGCAATAGGGCCTTTCTCCACCCCAGCCTACCCAGCCAGCCAGGATAAAGATCAAGGGCCAATATGCGCAGCATGTTCAGGTCAACTGGAGAACAGAACCCACAACCTTCCACATGTATCTGCCTTAGCTTGAGCAGCACATTATCACTGTACCACCAAGCCAGGCAAGCAGCTCACCTTACTACTCTCATTCCATTCTTGTCATTCAGGCCTCAGCCCACGTGGTGCTTCATCAGAGATGCCATTTCTAAGCACCCAGTCTAAAATACTGCCTCCCCAACCTGCCACCCTCTATCACACCACGCCATTTTTCTGTGTTCAGAGGATAGTCCCGTACTTACAGCAGGCTGCTCCCGTATCTACCTGTGTGTTGTCTTTCTTCCCCACGAGGGAGTGCACATGGGTTTGTTCCCAGCTATAATTCCTCACCCAGAGTCATGCCTGGCACTTAGGCCACACTGTAGTTGTTAAATGAATGATTTTTTCACTAAATACATGAAGTTTTGTTAGTCTATTTCAGAAACATAAGCATAAATTCTCTAATAATAGGAGCGTCAATGCTGTAGGGCGTCTCCCCAGGAGTCATGTGGACCATTTTGTGACTCTCGAACTTCATCTGAAGCCACTGACTGTACGACTTCAGTGCAGAAAAAGACAAGCATTGAGCACTGGCCGAGTTTTCATCCTGTGGTAGCACGGGGTTTTCGGATTTGACATAGAGAGAAAAAACAAGTCCGTCTATAGCTAACAAATCCAAGAGATGAAAGTACTATTTCTTCATGAACTTTGCATTTTAAAACCATTTAGCACAAAAAATAAGCCTTTAGACAGTTGCATGAATTTATCTTAAATTTTATTTTAAGAAATGAATAAATAAGCAAGCCTTTGTAATAAATAAAAACTGATTTTTAAAAACCTAAATAAAACTTGCCTTGATCTCCTGATCTGATGAAATATTTGATAAAATATAAATGGAGAAGAAATCAAATTTAATTAGTTACCAAGAACTCAGAGTTCAGACCAGTATAAAAGAATTGGACAATAAAATCCTAAAAGCGTCCATATGTCAATGAAATAAAGCCTGAACAAAACTCCCTACTGGGAGCTCTGGGTTTAGTTCTTTGGTGTTTTGAATGTCACAAATGTTCATTTCTTCAGATCTGTAAAGAACAGAATTTTTCTTAAAACAGGCAAATAGGACTTACAAATCCTTTACCCTTATCAATCTATGTGTCTATATTTCTCCTCTGCTTTTTAAAGGAGACTGCTAAATGATCTGTGCCTTATAAAGAAATGTTTATGATTTTACTGAGGTTGTCAAATGTATAAAGTGGCTAATTATTGGGTGGTTGGAAAAGTCATGACATATTTTTTCATGTTTTTCTATGTAAAATTCATCATGACTTTTCCAATGGCCCAATAGCTTGAAGCAGGCTATTTGGAGTTGTTGATGTTAAAACTTTTTTCATATTTTTTAAGTTTATTCATTTTTTTTCCTATAAGCAAGTGTCAAGGCTCAGAGTGAGACTCGGGGGGTGCTATCTCAAGAGAAAAAGGAGTTTATTGAGAGAAAGAGCACTCGGGGGTCTGAAGCCAGAGGTACTTCAGCCCACCCTATGAGGAGACGTGATGGATTTACATGGGAGGAGTGGAGGGGTAGGATCATAAGTGTGGGGGGTACTTTGATTAGCTTTCTTGCCACTGTGACCTTATCAGCCCATCTATGGTGTTGGCAGCCAGTAAGGGAGGGCTCTGGCTGGAAGATTCTAGCCAAAAGTTGCTCCAACCAGCTCCTTGTTTTCTGAAGGGAAATTACCTACAGGCCATTCAGGGCTGATCTAACAGCAAGAGAGACAGAGAGAGAAAGAATCCCCAATAGGGTCTTGATGCTATAATCCACTCCCGGGCCTAGCCGGATCATGGGCACGGCTGCATCTGGCCACTCGGGGAGGTGTCTGGACATGAACCCAGAACCTTTCCATGTGGATAAGCCTTGCAGAACACTGTATTGTGTTGCTGTGTCAATAGCAACAATAATAAAAAATTATTATTTTTTCAATAATTTCCTTTTTTTTTTTTTTTTAGGTTTTTGCCTTACACTGTGTACATTCACTAGAGAGAGACAGCAAAAGGAAAAGTGAGAAATCACTTGGCCACACCATAATCCTTTCTCTTCTGTTCTCCTCTCAGGATTTTGGGGATGCACGCACGTGTGCCTGGTGTGATTTTCAAGTCACTAGGTTCAGTCAGCCATATGGGTATCAAGCACTTTAACCACCACACCCCTTGCTGGCCCCCATTAATCTTCTTTTAATGTTATTTAAGTTGTGGGTCTTATTTTAATCACTGGATAATGTTCCTTAATTTCAGAGCTTCTGTGTTTCAAGGAGAACCTAACATGATTATTCATTCAACAGACAATTTTTAGGTGACTGCTGGGATCTAGGTTGTGCAGAAAGAGCAGTAAACAAAGATCTTCGCCTTCTTGAAGCTTACATCCTAGTGGTGAAGGCAGACAATGTATGAGATAAAGAAGTGAAATAATACACACTCTGCTAGATGATGGTGAGAGCTAAGGGGGGAGGACATTTAAGATTGCTGGCCAGAAAAGGCCTCAGGGAGAGATGTTACTTGAATAAAAATGGGAAGGACTTCACCCCCCTCATTACTAAAGTAGGATAGTAATAGTCATCATTTCTGAGCGTCTCTGGAAAATTTAATGGGCCAATACATATAAACTACACTACATATATAGTGAGGAACTGAACCAATGTATGTGACCAACCCACTGTGGCCAATTGATTCTTAGTTCTCATTGTGTTTGACATGTCTTCCCCATTTGGGAACGGGTACGTTTATATTATAGACGTCTTGTCCCTTCTCATAACTTTTGAATGGTGTCCTTGTTCACAGCCTATAAATAGCGATCTTAAATGAGGCTCACATCCACATCCTCAAGTGATGGTGCCGTCAGAACCTGGCTGGATACGTAGGTTACGTGAAGAGTTCATGCAGGCATGTGGACTGGGAAAAGGAAGCAACACCACCTGCAGTTGTCAGGGTATGGAATCGTGCTGGGCCTAAGCAAGAAAGAGAGGGGGCCAGGAGGCGGCATGGGGGTTAAGGCACCAAATCCCACATGGCAGACTGTGTGGTGTGAGTCCTGGGCCCCAAAATTTGAAAATCACACCGGGCACACGTGTATGTGTGCCCAAAATCCTGAGAGGAGAAGGGATTGCAGCATGGCCATCCCCTCCTAGGGCTGGGGGGGGGGGGGGATATGATTTCTCTTTCTCTCTTTCTCTCTGTCTCTCTCTCTGGAGAACACAAGTGCCCTATAGCAAAAACTAAAAAAGAATGAAAGGAAGGAAGGAAGGAAGGAAGGAAGGAAGGAAGGAAGGAAGGAAAGAAAAAGAAATGAAAGAAAACAATGAGTCCAAAGAGAAAGCAAAGATCGCAGGGTTGCTACTGAAAATTAAGGTTTAGAGGCTGGCAGGTGGCGTGGTGGTTAAGGGTGCTGGACTCCCACGTGGCCGACTATAGTTCGAGTCCTAGACCTGGTAGTTTACTTTCTTGCTCCCCTACTCTCTCGCTCTGTCCCTCTCTGGTTAAATTAGAATAAATAAATAAAGTTAGATAAAATAATTCTTTAAAAAAATAAAAAAAAGAAAGAAAAAGAAAATTAAGGTTTTGCAAACAGAAATAGCAACTCATGATGAATGAGAATGTGAAAACTCTGTGGCATAAACTAGCTTCTTATCTCTGCCATGTGCTGGATTTTTTTCCTGTGGACTTTTCTCCAGCTTTATCTATCGTCTGTACCTCAAGAGTATGTTCTTCTTGGGACACACCGCCATGTGGACCTTAGCACCCTTAGCTCTCTGTGCCTCTGCAGAGCTGGGGAGTGCTGGGTCCTCCTGACCTTTACCCTCCTGCTCATTCTTCCAAGGCACACACAAAATTTCACCCTCTCTGTTAAAGCTCATTATCTCACTATAGGCAAATTATACTTAGAAAAAAAAGTTGAAAAAAAAAAAAACACAACACACTTCCCTTCTCTGAGAATCCTTCCGGACACAACTTCCCACTTCTACCCCCACCTCCACAGGGTTGACTATCAAGCTTGGCAATTCCAAATGCCAGAAGTGACCTTCCTAGCGAGTCAAGGAAGCCGAAGCGAGGAATGGCCATGCTTTTTTTGCACGTTCCAAATTCATCCTTTTTCTTTTCAGTGGCAGATAGATCATTTTAGTCCCCAGGTTTCTATTCACAAATATTATCAAATTGTTAACAAGTAAACATAGATTTGAATATTGCCCTCATCCTTACTCCGTCTGGGAACACGAATTCAATCTCTGAAGCATCATTCTGACATGTCTTATTCATCTCTTCAGCCATCCATCCACCCACTCATTCATTTATTCATTATCTTACAATGGTTTGACCTAGAATAACTGCCAGGCTTCCTCACTTACAGAAAAACCTTAGATGAGTTTCTTAGCCACTCTGAACTTTACCCTCTCATTATAAGGTGGGATAGTAATAGTCTTCATTTCTGAGCGTCCCCAGAAAATTAAATGGGTCAATACATAGCAGCTACACAGACAGTGCCCAGTACAGTGAGCACTCCCTAAACGCTGGCCGTTATAGGTCACTCATTCATCATTTATCAAGTGTCTCCTCTATGCCCAAATTGAGTTTGACACCTGATGGGAGGCTTCTTACGTTGTGCTCTGCTTCCCCGCTCCCTGAGACCAGTTGCTGGACTGGCTGGACCTGGTGACTATCTGGTGACCATTCCCTTACCTTATTAAGTCAGCTCATGGCCAGGGCTGTTCCAGAGGTATGCACCCCTCTCCCACACCGACATCCCAAGACCAGAGGCACGGAATTAATGTACAAGCTCTGACAACTCGGCCAATCGATAGCCTGACCTTTGATTGTCATCCTCAAACAAGGTATATAGAACCAGACCCCTGCCTTGGCAACCTGGAGTGTGTGCTGACCGTGTAGGTGATGTGTGGACGCGTTCTTAACATGTATCCTCTGCTTGGGTGGCAGGGACACTCTCAGCCCGCTGTCAATGGATCATCTTGTCCTGCGTGAGTAAACTCGTATCCTCCCCTGCTGAACCTTCAGGTGTTTTCTTTGGAATCGGTAAACATTAAAGGCAAACCCTCTCAGATTTGGGGCTTCCTGCCTACAACACCACACCGAAAAAAAAAATTAAAACAAGGGACTCAAATCACTAGGAAATGAGTTTATGTAGAAAGGTGAAGACAAATACAAAAAAATGGATGGTGTCATGATGGGCAAATCCAAGGTGCTGTTGGAACCTATAGAAAAAGTCCCTGGTGGGGCCAGCAGGTGGCATAGCTAGACTCCCACATATCTGACCGTGGTTCAAGTCCTGGACCTGGTGACTTGAAACTCATACCAGGCGTGTATGCATGCATGCCCAAGATCCTTGGAGGAGAATGGAAGAGAAAGGATTGTGGTGTGACCATCTCCCCTTGGGGGATGACTTCTCACTTTCCCTCTACTGTCTCTGTATCTCTCTGGCAGTCTGGCAGGTGCACACACCCTAACGCAAAAACCTCTATTAAAAAGAAAAAAAAAGGGGGGGAAAGAAAAAAAGAGTCCCTGGCTTTCACTGGGAGATGGATCAGTGAAGGCTCCCCAGAGGTGGAGATAGTTGAGCCAAGTCCTACCATCCTGGCCTCTTCCGTGTGTTTTCACGGTGTCATCATTACACGGATGCCCTTGTCTCTCACCCCAGGTTCTCTGACTCTTCCCTTGGAATGACATATGGACCTTGATAGTCTCATTTCCAGCTAGTGTCCTCAGTCCTCTGTGACTCTGAAAGGACAAAATCTCTTCCCTCAGGGTAGTCAATTAAAAAACAGTCACAGTAATAGGATGGTAACAAACCTCCAATCCCTGTTTCCCTCAAAAGCATGAGTACGTCCCTTCACCGTCTGGCCCTGCACGGCTCTGACCCCTCCTGCTGCCCCGCCCGTCCTTACTTTGCTCCAGCTGGACCTTTTTGCTGCTCCTGAGCACAGCAGGCACATTCCCATCCCAGGGACTTGGCACTGGCTCCTGTCTCGGTCTAAAACACCCTTCCCCAGACATCCACGAGGCTCACGTTCTCATCTCCGAATCTTCACCCCCATATTAGCTTTGCAACTGGCTACCCTTTTAAAAACGCAACTGGAAGCAGCCAGCACTTTCAAACCTTACTCTCTTTTTTTTCTAAAGCCCATGTCATATTCTATTATTCCCCATAATTTACACATATTGTGTTTATTTTCTCCTTAGCCCATTAGGTTGTAAGTTTCAGAAGGAGAAGAATATTTACCTATGTTAGTCACTGAAGAACCTCTGTTCGTGGCTAGCACATGGTGAATATGCAAGAAATATTTATTACATGAGAAGACATTGGCATTAGTAACCCCAAGGAAAGTATATCTACAGCCCCACACGTTAGAGCACAGAATGACCTCTCTGCTTTGTAATTATTAAGCTGAGTGTAAAAAAAAATACACTTTCATTTTACCCTTTGGTCAACCAAGCAGTGAAGGTCCTGATCTTGCTTAATGAGTTCATGAGAATGATGGTAATTAGGGTGGAGCAACCGAGCTGTGCTACTAGTTAGCTGCCAGTCACCCTGGGAGCTTGGAAGTGGAATGGGCTTCTCTCTGGCTCCTGCCGATCGCCCCAGCTGTGTGTCTAAGCCCCAGAGGTTATCTAAGGTCCCAAGAGATAAGAGCCAGATTCTGCCCAGGTCCTTTTGCCAGTTCCTGGGAAAAGTGGCCCAGGACTTTCACTCTCTGGCATTTCAGGGGGCACCCAAATCTGGAGGGTGATGGCCCACGATGTTTACCGATTCCAAAGAGCGTGCTCAGAGGCCCAGCAGAGAAAGCCCTGAGTTTGAAGCTCCACTGACAGCCGAGTGGCAATACAGGCCCAGGTTTTATGAGGCCAAGAACAACGCATGAATAATCAATTAAAGAAATACATTGCCTTAGGGATTTCCATACAGGATCAGCTTATTAATTAATAGACTCAGCAGGGCATGTCTGGGTTAGTGTCTGGGGTTTAGTGACTTTAGTCTTGTGATGTTCATCGTGGGAGATGTGTGAGGCGAACCTCCAGAGCTGCCCCCGCCATGGCCCAGTTCCACGAGATGAGGGAATGGTCACGAGGGGTCACGAGGTGTCACAAAGGGCTCACGAGATCCAGCTGGGCCAGCAGCCGGGTCTCAGAGGAACAGGGAGAAGAGGGAGGAGGGAGGACAGCTCAAAGTATGGCATTTACCCTCACCTGGGTTGTTGGATTCTTCAAATACCCTAAAACTGTTTCACGGAACCAAACCCCAGGGACTCAACCCAGGCTCACAGGATGACAATTCGGGCCTTGCTCTCTGGAGTTTTCCCTTTGCCTGGCTTTTCTTGGCTGAATGGTATTCAATCTCTCTTTTTGTAGAAACTGATGTTCTGGCCACAAATCCAGAGCAGACTGCCCCAGTCAGACTGGGTCTGAATCCAGCTGGGCCACTTCCTGGCTGTCTGACCTTGGATACGTTACTCAAGTGTTTGGTGCTGCAGGAAGCTGAGATATGTCACCCCGGAATGTACTTCTTTGGCATACTTCAAATTGGTTATTGAACAGGAACAGCTCTGGAAATCTGTCCTTTTATGAAAGAAATTTACATCTATATACTGTGTTGTCAGAAAAGTCATGGCTCATTTTTGCATAGAAAAACAGAAAAATACATCATGACTTTTCTGACAACACAATACCTTAGTAAAATGCAAAGCCGAGGATTCTTGCTGAGGCCCCTTTATATACCTAAATGCTAGAAAGTCCCGACACATCCCTAAGATAGAGATTACCACAGTCCTTACCTATTCTGAAGACTGTTACCTGGGGGACCAGCAATTAGCGGGACCAGCAGTTAGCGTAATGGCTATGTCGCTGGACTCCCATGTAGTCGACCGTGGTTTGAGTCCCGGACCTGGTGGCTTAAACTCACGCCGGGCGCGTGTGCGTGCGTGCCCAAGATCCCGAGAGGAGAATGGAGGAGAAGGGATTGCGGCGTGGCCATCCCCCCAGGGGTGATTTCCTGCTTCTGTCTCTCTGTCTCTCTCTGTCTGTCTGGCGAGCGCACGCACCCTATAGCAAAAACCTCTCAAAAAAAAAAAAAAAAAAAGACTGTTACCTGGGAGAGCGTCTCTTCATTACATGAGACTGTTCTCACTGCAGCTCCTCCCTTGCCCATGGTCTGACACCACCACCCTTCAGGAGACTTTAGTTCGTATTTCCTTCTGTGACTCAAAATGCTGTTGGGTTATTGGGTCTTCACGTTGTTATGCTGCCCCCAAGAATGTAAACAATTGGATGCTTTGTCTTCTGTTAATCTATTACCAGTTTCTTTCAGTAGATTTGAGGATTTGAATCCTCAGAAAGAAAAATCCTTTTATCCCTACAACAGTGAATTTTACTTGAGATGAGAAAATAGCAAGGTTAAGAAACCCCTCTAGGGGGCCAACAGGTGGCATAGTCTTTGAGGTGCTGGACTCTCCATGAGGTCAGCCATGGTTCAAGTCCCAGACCCTGCAGCTTGAAACTCACATGGGCCGCACGTGTATATGTTCCCAAAATCTCAAGAAGAGAATGGAGAAGGAATTGCAACACGGTCATTCCCCCTAGGGGGTGATTTCTCTCTTTCCAATCTCTCTGGCCAGTACATATGCCCTACAGCATATATCTCTAGGGGGGAACAAATTTAAAAAAGAAAGAAAGAAAGAAAGAAAGAAAGAAAGAAAGAAAGAAAGAAAGAAAGAAAGAAAGAAAGAAAGAAAGAAAGAAAGAGGGAGGGAGGGAGGGAGGGGGAGGAAGGGGGAGAGAGAGAGAGAGAGAGAGAGAGAGAGAGAGAGAAAGAAAGAAAGAAAGAAAGAAAGCAAGCAAGCAAGCAGAAAGAAAGAAAGAGAAAGAAAAGTCCCTCCAGGGAAGACCCCTAGTGCAGTAGGCACTGTGCGTGCAGAGGACGGCAGATCCTGGTTCTGGGAAAGTCAGGGATGCTTGTTCAGAGGCCCCAGAGTCAGGGCCTGCCACCCACAGCAGAGAGTCAATAGTTGGCAAATAAGGAAAGGAAAGTATTCAGTAAGGCCAACATTGGGGAGAGGGCTGGTCAGCCTTTTCTCCCTGTACTAGGCAAGATATAAAACTTACATGGGGAAGAGATCAGTAGGAGATACATTTAGAAGGAAAGGGCCAGTTATTCGAGTCTTGGGGCAAAAATGGCAGAGGATGAAGGGAGGTCTGGTCATTGTCTTCAGCAGGATCACAAGTGGTGTGATCTTGGGGGGCATTTCCCTTCTGGGCATGTCGGGCAGGGTGGAATGACAGTTTCTATTCTCTGCAAGGGGCTTAAAGAGAAGCAATAATTAACAAGGCAGAAGAAGCAAAATAGAGTCAGACTAGACAATTCTTAGACCCTGGTTGAGAAGTCAGGTGTGGCTTTGGGATGTGTGAGCTGCTAAAATCTCAGCCAGTCCTACAGAGGAGCTGACGACAGCTTCCCTTCCCGGTCTCCAGGCCCAGCACCAGCAAGGTGACCCTTAACTCCCACAAGTTACGGATTAGGCTCCGTTTACTGAGGGGGGGGGGGGGGCGCCAAAGGTTAGGTTCTCTAAGACTCATTGGGAAGGAAGTGAAAGACAGACTTTAAAAACTGATTTTTCTAGTTTAATCTATTAAAATAGACTCTGAGATTAAGTACAATATAGTCACTTGGTTCTCTTATGGTAATTAAGTAACACCAACCATGAATAAGGGCCATAAGACTTCTAAAACTCCCACTGAAAGGAAAAATGAGGTTTGGACTTAGATTCTTTTTCCTTTTCTTTCTTTTGTAGAGGGTTTTGCCTTAGGGTCCATGCACTGGGGGAGTGGGGGGGTTGAGGGAGGAGGGTGTGAACAGACACAGTGAGAGGGAAAGTGAGAAATCAGCCCCCAGGGGAGATGGCCGTGCCAGATCCCTTCTCCTCTGTTCTCCCAGAATCTCAGGCACTCACACGGGCCCTGCATGATTTTCAGGGTACCAGTGTGGCAGGAAGGCCCCTGTGACGATATCCAGGTTCTCAGTGTGTCGGACGAAGAATTGAATGAAACACGCAAATAGTGTAAGGGAGGATATAGTTTATCAAATAAAAGTACCTCTGAGAGGTAGCAGCGGGCGTGAGTGGACAAAGAGTGACTCGAAAAGGCCCCAACGTTGCATTCTGCCAGATTTATCATTTTTAACCTAGGTCGTGTGGTTTGATCGTTGGCTGGGCCCACTGATATTTTTTTTTCATCTTATTGGCTCCATCAAATGTATCTGGGCCACTGATTTCTCACTGGCTATGTCAAATGTGGCTGGGTCCACTGATTTATCTCATTGGCTAAATCAAATGGTGCTTATTTAGGGAGACACCCTCCACTAATCTTCTGCCTACATTATCGTGGACAGAAAATTTTCTACCTTGTTTTCTTCTTTCCAGCCACAAGGGCAGATGCTCCAGCCGCCTTACTCACTTCCATTTGCTAACTTCCTCCTGCCTCACCAGGTCCAAGACTCGAATGGTAGTCGGCCATGTGGGAGTCCAGAGACATAACCATTACCCCATCTGCTGGACCCTTAACTTAAATTCTTAAAAGGTTTTGTAGGCTGGAAACTACAGCTGTGACCACATAGACTTTAGGCTGAATGAGGCCAGAAATCGAGAAGGTCCTGAGGTGATCATGCCCCTTTGAACTGATCATGTACTTGTGACCCCTACCCTTCATTTTGCTCCAGGGACTTTCCAGAAAGAGATTTTTTTTTGCAATAGGTCACATACCCTTGCTAGAGAGACAGAAAACAAGAAATCACCCTCCACGGGGGATGGCCATGCTGTAATCCCTTCTCCTCCATTCTCCTCTTGGGGTTTTTGGGCACATATGCACACGCATCTGGCATGAGTTTTAACCCACCAGGTCCAGGACTCAAACTGTGGTCAACTATGTGGAAGTCCAGTGCCATAACCATTACACCATCTGCTGGTTCCTCCAGAAAACTTTCTGTGATGTCATGTGTGATGGATGGTGCTGTTTTCTTGGTGCTGGGCAGTCTCAGGGAAGGTCCACACAGAGGCGTTATCGTCAGGTTGTTCTTAGTAAAGAATTCAAGACAAAGAACTCTTAGGACACTTGGATCTTTTTGGTCTTATGTTACTTGTGACTGTGTCTTGCAAAAGTGTAGCAGTTAAGAGTGTCACCACGTGGTCATTATGGGATGATAATCAGAGTGTGAAGAAAATATCATTAGGAGGGAAAGAGAATATGAGCTCATCTTACTGTGTAAATTACCTAGGACTTCAGGCCTGTCTCTTCTTTCTCCTTCCTTCCTTCCTTCCTTCCTTCCTTCCTTCCTTCCTTCCTTCCTTCCTTTCTTCCTTCCTTCCTTCCTTCCTCCTTTCCTTTCTTTTTCTTTCTTTCTTTTCTTTCTTTTTTGGTCTGGTAAATATATTTCTCCTCAGGGACCGGTATCACACTCCTGCAGGTGTCCGGGCTATTTCAAGGATGGCAGCAGGTGACACAGGTTAAAATAGGTTTTGAAATGGATGGGAGAATCCAGCCATCCTTGAAACAAATGTGTTTCTAAGGGAAAATATGTCTCATGTCCCAAACAAGTGACATACAGACAAACCTTCAGTACATGACACTGTTTGCAAGCTGGAGACGCCTGTCCCTACAGACACTAGCTAGTGGCAGAGGGGGTACCACGAATGCCACTGCCCGAGGAGACCGGGCTTCCTTCTAATTTCCACTGGTCCCATCCAGAGATTCAGATAGCTGTTCAATAAAATGGGATCCCAGCTTCACTATCTTCCTTGCCAGAAGTTAGGAAAAGGAACCAGATTATCTCTGGCAATTCCAACAGTGATATAAAATTAAAGCAGAGCTCCAAGGGGTTTATTTCCTGCTGTGATGAACTCTTGCTTTGAATGATTTATGAAGAGTCTGGGGAGTGGGAGTGGTTTGACACCAACTTAAAGGATCCTCCTTCCCAGAGGAGTTCATTAGTCTAGGATCACAAGAGGGGAATCAAGGAGGGCTGGACGGAGGCATTTGGCTGAGGGCAGCAGGAGAGGCTTGGCCCTAGAACCAAGCTTCGCAAAAGGACCCTGGAGTGTGTGTTAGTCCATAAATGGCTTACATGTGTTTCTGGCTTCTCTGTTTTCTTTTTCTCAAATCAAGAGCCCTAACACATCTCAATAGTCTCAAAGTAGCCATTTGCCTTTATTCCAAAGAGCAGTCATTTGCCACCTGCAGGTTTGTATTAGCATAAACTATGCAAACAGCTTTTTGTTCTAGAAAAAAGCCTCTCTGTAGCTTAGGGCAATCAGACATTCTGTTTAAGAAAGGCAGAATTAATTGACTGCAGAAAATAAACTAGCATTCTGCTCCAACAATGCTGTTGAAGGGAAATACTCTTGAATGGATTTGTAACTGATTCATTTACACAATTTTTGTTGTTTTAAAGGATTCAGTGAGCTTTTAAAGTTTAGAGGCTGCAGTGTAACAAAAATGGCCCTGGGTAAGATGTTAAACATCAACACAAAATGCTCCTCTTCATCCTTGTCCTCTGTTTATCACAAACATTGCAGCTACTGCTAATGGTGTCTTACGGGACATTAAACTGTTATATGCCAAGACTTACTTTCCCATCTCTATTTTCATTTTGCTAATTATCTCTTAATAGAAATGTTTTAAGATTGACCTTCATCAGCCAGTCAGCATTGGAGGTTGATTTAAAATAAAACTGTTCTTTAAACAAATCACTGAATTCTAGTGCCCTCAGTGGTGCGCCTTGGCAAAGGCCTGAAGGTACGAAGAGCAATAGTGACAGGGAGGCTAAGATGAATGAAACTAGGTAAAGAGCACAGTGGGCTTGCAACTCAGAAGTAGTACAAGTCTCTGCTGGATAAGATAGGGTGATCCGTTAGACTGTTGTTCAAACTAGGGCTCTTTCTGTTGTTGTTGTTGTTCATTTTTTTTTTTTCTTTGTGAAAATAAGAGGGCCAGCAGGTGGCATGGAAGTTAAGGTGCTATACCCCACATGGCCGGCTGCACAGTTCAAGTCCTAGACCCAGCAGCTTAAAAATCAAGCTGAGAGGTCAGTAGTGGCATAGTGGTTAAGTTGTGTTTGGCCAAATTAGCATATGTTAGACTGAGTTAGTATAGGCCGATTTAGCGTAATTAGCATGTTAGGCAGAGTTAGTTTAGGCTGATTTAGCGTAAACACCCTTGCTAGGGCTGCAGGCCGAGTTAGCTTATGTTAGGTCAAGTTAACATAGACCAAGTTAGCGTATTCACCACCATGACAGGGTTTCAAAAATGGGGCACAGGAATTCGCTAATTAACAGGATACAGGAATTAGCAAGTTAACAGAGGACGGCGGGTCTGACAGCGGACGGGCGGGTCTGACAGCGACCGGATGAACAAACCTGAAGGCGCCAGAAGAAGGTTTACCTACCTTAACTGAGAGTTCTTATCTAAATTCAGGCAGGCGATAGCAGTTAGTCCCTAACTACACATACCACCTCCCTTGTGTGCTGCATTCTATGAAGAGTTACTGATAGTATATCCTGTATTGCCTCCTGAGCTATATAAAGGCCCCTCTATCCTAGGTTCGGAGGCCTTGTTGCAACCCACTGCGTCAGGCATAAACTCGGACCCCAGCTAGCTGGAAAAATAAACGCCTCTTATGCAGTTGCATTGTCATTGTCTTCTCTGCGTTACTACCGGATAAATCTATCTTTGGACCCTATAGTTGCTAGACCCGAGTCTGGACCCAGTGGCTGGAAAATCATGCCAGGCATGTGTGTGATGCCCTCTCAAAATTCTGAGAGAAGAGATTGTGGCATGACCATACCCCCAGGGATGATTTCTCACTTCCTTCTCTCTGTCTCTGTCTCTCTCTGGCAAGCACGGGCGCCCTATGACAAACACCTAAAAGCAAAACAAAAATACCTGTCCCGTGTGTGTGTGTGTGGGTGTGTGTGTGTGTGTGTGTGTGTGTGTGTGGCTAAAATCCCCAGAGGAGAATGAAGGAGAAGAGATTGCAGCATGATCATCCCCTCTAGGAGGTGTTTTCTCACTTTCCCTCTCTCTCTGGTGAGCACATGTGTCCTGTAGCAAAAATACAAACAAACAAACAAGAAAAACTAAAAAGAAAAAGAAAGAGAACAGGAAAGAAAGAAAGAAAGAAAGAAGAAGAATAAAGAAAGAGAACAAAGAAAGAAAATGAGAGAGCAAGCAGGAATGGGAGGGGAAGAGTATTTTTGATAGGGTCTTGCCACTGACGAGATCTTTCCTGCCCCAGCTTCCCAGCTAGCTGGAACCATGGGCCTGCACCATTGAGTCCAGCCTATTAGTTTAGGCCGGAACCAAACCCAGACCTCCCTTGTGGCCTCAGCCATTGCGCAGTAGTGCCCTCTCACTTGCTCCCTTGATGCTGAGCTAAATCCAGTGTTATAGTCTACTCTACTAGAGATAAGAGGACATCCAGACATGGCCAAATTCATTGGAGTTTATTAAGCCGGCGGCATACGGGGGGACTCATGTCTCTCAAAACCCTGCAGCCCGGAGTGAAAGGAGAAGGGTGCTTATATCGGAAAAGATCACAAGCTTTTCCCTAATGACTGATGATCACAAGGACAAGGTGTGGTGGGCTTGGAAGGGTAGATAGTAAATCTTACAATTGTAAAAGCAAAAGCAAGCAAAAGTGCATTACAGAAACAAAACAAGTAGGTTAATCATTCCTAAGGGTGTGTTCATCCCTGCGGAAACACAATGGCATCTCAATGGTCTTCATGGCTCTGTGACTGGAGATTGTATCTTAAGGCAACTAGGAGGAGTGCGGTTTTAGGAATGTTACTCACTCTATTTACTCTTAGGCCAAAAAGGGAGAAGGCAAGTTTTCAATATAGAGAGGAATTCAAAATGGAGGTCTATTTCACCAGGAACTTGAGAATGAAAGGTGGTGCTGACTGGATGGGATGCCCGTACAGAAGAACTGGTCAGTCCTAGTCAAACGAAGCTCTTTAGTGACTTTGCGAAGTCGCTGGGCCTTTCTGAGCCTGTGCTTCAGCTTTACAATGAAGATACCAATGTCTGCAGGGTTTCTAGAATTACTCATCGTGTGTCCTGACCATTACCCCCATGGGGTGCTTTCTCACTCTCTCTTTCTCTCTCTTCCCACCCATTCCCAGCAAGCACACACTCTTGAGCACATTTTTAAAAATCTCGTACAACATTTTAAAATGTGAGATATAGGCCCAATCACAATGGCATAGCAGGACGCTGCACCCTGCAAGGCTGAAGTCATCTGGCAAATCAGGAGTGTGGTTCCTGGGTTTGTTAATGGATGGGAAAGTGTCGAGCTGTGTTTGAAGTCCTTGGTTCTTTGGGTCTAGAACATTAAAATTAGAGATCTGTCCCTAGGTGCAAAATGAAACTGCAACCATGAATGAAGTGGGTAGAAAAGAAGATTTAATAGGAAAGAAAGGAAAGTACACCCAAAAGGCTCTTGGGCAGGCAGATTGCCAGGTGGCCACCACACTTGGTACTGGTTAACCGTTATTTTTATTACTAGAGGTCATGAATATTCATTGGTGGGAGGTCTGTTACACTACCTATGTCCTTCCTTTGAACCCGAATCTGCGCGTTTTCTACTGCATTTGCGTACTTTTCTCACAGGTAAGGAATGAGGAATTTGATTACCTAATTGCGCATGCCCAATATGAGCCAGGGTGTTTTAATTAGGCTGCCTAATTAGTTTATAGCCCTAGTGGGAATTAGGGCATTGACCTAGTGGGTATCAGGGCATTGACCAAAACGCCCTTTCACTTTTCTCTTAGGGCTGCCTGCTCATGACTAACTAACTGCCTACCACAGGTTGACCTGTACACGTGGGGTGTGGGGTGTGTGCTGTTGTGCTCGGGGTCCTGCTGGCTGGGAAAGCCTGGGGAGGGGGAGTGGAAGGGGAATCATGGAGCAACACCTTGTTATGGGTGATGCTTGTCTCTTTTTCTCTCTTAAGAAAGAAAGAAAGAAAATTAAAAATTCACTTTTTAAAAAATTATCTTTATTTAATTTTATTTATTCATTCATTTGTTTTTAAATTTGACCAGAGAGAGAGAGAGAGAAAGTGAGAAACCAAGCCACCAGGTCTGGGACTCAAACCATGGTCGGCCATGTAGTAGTTTCCAGCGCCTTAACCCCAAGCCACCTACTGGTCCCTAAAATTCACATTTTTTTAAATGTGAGATACTGGGGCCAGCAGGTGGCATTGTTGTGTCCTGGTCGCGAAACTCCCAAAAGACCACCAAGGAGCCAATTCCGATGCAAGCACACAAGGATCGCTTTTATTCAGCCCGAGCCAGGACTCTCAATTGTCACCGACACAGCGGATCAGAGTCGAGAGCCCAGTGTTAGTTGGGCTGGTTTTTTATGGCTGTTCACGGTGTGTGTGGGAGGGTGCTGAGGAATGCACTCAGGCAGCTATACATTGGCTGTAGATTACAAGAAGCATAGTTGTCTTTTACTGATTGGTCATCAGACCGTTAGGTTGGGCAAGAAACTTACTTCAGGTCTCTGGTATTTCTTTTGTTTTTCTCATTGGCCAGCTCCGGTGGGGTGATGGTCTTATGACCTTCTCCTACGTGATCAGCTCACCTCTTTGAAATGGCGCCAATTCTCAGTAAGGTGGGTTTAACAAAATGGAGTCGTCCCATAAAAATGGAGTCAGTCTGGTCCTTCAGCATCGTGGTTAATGCGTTGGATTTCCATAGGTTCAAGTCCTAGACCTGGTGGCTTGCTTTGTCCCTTTCTCTCTCTCTCTCTCTTTCTCTCTCTCTCTGGTGAGAGCACATGCTGTATAGCAATTAAAAAATAATGATTAATTAACTCTTTTTGAAAAATTGTGAAATGTGAGAAACTATCACATAGGATAATATAAAACCAAGTTTACTGCTTACTACTGAGATAACAAATATACAACCGGAAAATGACCAAACCATATATAAAAGCAGAACTTTGACCTACAATCTGCCCAGGTAGCTAACTCACGTTTACAATAAATGGCACAGGAAGTCAATCTGCTATAAATGAGACTGTGAGGAAACCAGATTCCTATCATTAATGACAAGTCAGAGAACTAAGCAATAACCTCTGTAATAATCTGCCCCAAATGGCCGAGACTTGATTAATAGCTGACAATTTCCCTCATTGGTGTCCCTGACTCCAACTTAGAACCAAATGAGCATCCTCAACCAATCGCACAGGATGCTCGCGGCTAGGAAGCCCGCCTTCCACTTCTCTGGACCAATAGCCTCCATTCAGACCATACCGGAAGCCTTCCCTTCCCACTCCTCTGGATGCTGGCTGCCTCTCTTACTGTAGGCAGTTCTACATAAATAGTCTTTGCTTTTCTCACTTGGTCGGTCTTCATTTATTTCCATACCTGATAGTTGTGTATAGGACCCTGGGTCACATAGTATTGAATGGGACTTTTGCTGTGGTCTTGGGACTACAGTACAGCTAAGCGGAGTGCTTAGGTGATAAGTACATTAATAAGACTGAGAGGTAAATCCAATGACCCTGCTACCCTTGTTTCAGCATCCTCAACAGCCTAAATAGAGGATAAATCTTTCCAGAATAGAATTACCCTGGAGGAAGAGTGTTGAGGTTTCCAAGCGAGGGTATTTGCAGACACCACAGAGATTAGCAGGCCTCGAGCCCTCTCTCTGATACCCTGGGACCCTGGGTAGGCAGTTAGTGGCCTGTGCTGTGAGAGCACCCTGGCACTCAAGGGACTGAGATCAGAAAAGGTGATGCTGAAAGAAGTCCTCTTGCCTTGGGGCATGGTCACTCACAAGGAAGACTGCATTTCTCGGGCCAGCCTGTGGCATGGTGGTTAAGGCAGCTGGATCCCACACGACCAACAGCACAGTCCAAGTCTTGGACTTGGTGGCTTCAGAAACACACTGGGCACATGTGTGTGTGCTCCCAAATCCCCAAACGAGGGAGAGATGATAGAGAAGGGATTGCAGTATGACCATTCCCCACAGGAGGTACTTTCTTGCTTTCCTTCTCTTTCTCTCTCACTCTCTTCTCTGGTGAGTACATGTGCCCTTGACGAAGTTTTCTGTTTTTTTTTTTTTTTTTTTTTTTTTTTTAAAAGGGCTACATTTCTCATCTTCCTTTGCACTCAGGTGTGCTAAGTTCTGCCATTACGTGTGCAGCATCTGTGCAGGTCAGACATCCTGCAGGACCTCCTTCACTACAGAGGTTTTTGTTTTCCCTCTTTCATCCCTCTTCTCCCTTCTCTGATCCTAGAGAATATAGAAGCAGTGGGGTGGGAAGAAGTGAGTGAGGTTTCTTGGTCATACCCAACTCAAGGAGGAGAGAGACAGCATTGCACTTAATGTGAAATTGAAGCTTCTTGTTGGGCAGGGCTATGCTAGATATTTTGAAATTTAAGTTTATTTTATCTCTTTCATGAGAGAGATAAAGAAAAGACAAACACCCTCAATTGGATCTCATGCTGTGATCATCCCTCAAATCTTTCTCAGCCAGCCAAGATTGTAGGCACAAGTGTGGACAGCCCTAGAACTGAATTCCAAGCTTCCATGTGGCTTCCAGCATTGCAGAGCTGTCCTAGTCCACTAAATACAAAATACAGAGACTGGGTGATTTATAAAGAAAACAGAGGTGTGTTTGCAGATTTACGATTATGATAGCTGGACAGTTCAAAGGTATCATAAAATGGTGGGAGCAGAACTTTACAAAGACCAGAGTGTGGCCCATATTGATGAATTTCTCTTTCTTATTCTTCTCATTTCCTCTGCTTATGCACTCACCAGTACTCAAAACAGTGGCCTTACTCCCATGACTCTGTGACACCCAAAGCCCCACCCTGGGACATCATGAAGAGGTTCAGTTTCATTTACCACCTGTACAAGACAATACAATCAAATCACTACACATCCACATTCAAAAAACATGAATGTTTGGGGGACAAACCATTATCCAAACCATAACAAGAGCATGTACAATTGCTGCACTGCTGTGGCTGTGCCTACTGGTTACTTCTTTCTAATTGAGGTTTTTAAAAATGTTAAGAGTTATTTATTTATTTATTTCCTCCATGAGTGTGTGCGTGAGCAGGAGAGAGAAAGAGAGATGGTAACCTCAATATGGTCCCCATGTCACAATCCACCCCCCAGCCCCAGCCAGCCCAAATTCAGGACATGCCCTATTGTGCCCAACATACAGAAGGAGGCCCTGGGACAGACCTCAAGCTCAGGAGCCTCTCATGTGCGTCCAGCCATGCATTCACTGTACCACAGTCTGGCCTGTAGGCTAGATTTTTAACACCTGCGCATGACTAGGAAGCTTTGGGATCTGCCCAAGTTTTCATCAAGGAAAGAAAAAATTGATGCTCAGTGGATATGAGTTCAACTGACCCTGAGCTGTCGTGGTTTTTCCCTGCTCCATTTTTTTCACATGACGGTAGGCTTGTACGTGATGCAAAATTATATAGGTTAGGGGACAACACCAGAATTAAGGCAAACGTCTATGAGAAAAGCTACCAGTGCCCAAAATACCTCATTTTAATCTTTAGTGGCCCACAGCATGCAGATTCCGTGCTCCTGGACTTTGGCTTCTACAAGTGGCATCTTTTTTATTATCAAATACACAGAATGAGGAGGTCAGTACATAATTGATGCATCAGTGGATGCATAGTTTGATGTGAAAGTTATTTTCTTCATCTTTTCATCAACAGGCAGACTCTATTCTCAACTTTTTGTATCTTTTTTATTTTTTGCTTTTATCTTTTTTTTTCTTTTTTTTCCTTTTTTTTTTTTTTTTGCTAGGGGGCATGTAGAGTCGCTAGAGAGAGACACAGAGAAAGAGAAAGTGACATAGAATCTCCAAGGGAGGATGGCCACTCTACAATCCCTTCCGCTATATTCTCATCTTGGGATTTGGGGCATGCATGCACACTTGACATGGTTCTTAAGCCACTAGTCCCAGGACTCGAACCATGTAGTTGGCCATGTGGGATCCAGCACCTTAATCACCACACCACCTGCTGGCCTACTATTTTTTTTTTTAGAGTTTATTTATTTATTTTGCCCATTTGAGAGTGACATAGAGAGAGAAACAGGCATTCCCAAAAGGGTCTTCACACCTCCATCCACACGCATGACCCCAGTATGAACAGGGAAGCCTTGGGATGCAACCTGAGCCTTCCCAGGTAGGATTTTCCATTACCACTGTTCCCCTGGCCCTCATCGTACTTTGTTTTTAGTTGTTTAATTGTCAGAGGACACACGTGTTTGTCAGAGACACACAAAGAGGAAAGGAAGTAAGCACCCCAGGATGGGATATGGTAACACTACAATCTCTTCTCCATTACTCCATGCTAGCAGGATTTTGGACAAGCATACACATGTAGCCAGCATGTTTTTCTTTTTTTTTAACTTTTTAATTTAATTTAATTTATTTTTATTATTCACTTCAACCAATAAAAGAGAGAGAGAAAGGGAGAGTGAGAAGGCAAGCCACCAGGCCTGGGACTCGAATCATGGTTAGCCATGTAGGAGACCAGCACCTTGACTACCATGCCACCTGCTGACCCAGCACCCAGCTTATTTTACAAGTCACCATGGCCAGAACTTGAACTGTGGCCAACCATGTGGGATCAAACTCACTTTACTAGGCAATAGAGCCAGCCCGTCCTGCTTTTTTTTTTAGTGTTTGAAATGTAATTACCCTTTTCTTTTAAGTTAATTTATCTATGTCTTTAACAAGTAAGAGACACAGAGACAGCACCCTCAACAACAACAACAACAGAAACCTTTTAAGCATTAATAAAGTAAAAAATGACTTTGTTTCAAATAATTTGAATCTTGGAGTTTAAATGGAAGGATGGCTAAAGCAATCCCTTATTCCGCCTTCATTTTGTGATAGATGCTGACATCTAGTGGCTAAATTTGGTATCAAATGCTTGATAGCTTTTGACCAAAAAACGAATGTAAATATTCCCAGTTCCTGGAGGATGAGGTGTTGGGTTTGGAGGTGGGAAGGGGAAAATCTTGGCTGTAGGGAGGTGTATTCACTTGCAAATGGATTCCTGTAATGAGAATGAAACTGAAGAAGAGAACAGTGGGGAAGGTTCTGGAATGCCCTCATAACTGACCCTAAGGAGTTGGGAAGGTGGGTATTTATTTATTATTACTTTTTTTAAGACAGAATTTTGCTATAGGATGCTTGTGCTCACCTGAGACACAGAGAGAAAGTGAGAAATCACCCCCAGGGGTATGGTCATGCTGCAACCCCTTCTCCTCCAGTCTCCTCTCAGGATTTTGGACACGCATGTACACGCACCGGGAAAGTGGATATTTCACTTTTTCAGACCTCCAAGTAGAAAGCAGCAAGAGCGAGGAGCTAGGAAGGACACAGGTGTCTGCCGCACCCTGGAGGGGCGACCCCTTTCAGAACCCTCGATGATGTGTCACTGGTCGGCAGTGCCAGCAAACAGACGCTGCAGCCTGGCTTCAGAAGTCTTAAATAACAGGTCATTTTTAAAAATAAAAAGAAAGTCAATTTCTTTAAAGCTTGCTTTGTTTCCTTTTCTTTCTTTCTTTCTTTCTTTCTTTCTTTTTTTTTTTTTTTTTTTTTTTTTTTTTTTTTGCCAGAGTGTACGTGCACTCACCGGAGAGCGATAGAGAGAGGGAAAGTAAGAATTCACCTCTGGGGGGATGGCTCCACCACAATCCCCATCTCTCTCTCCTCTCAGGACTTTGGGCACACACACGCACCCATTGTTTTTCAGGCCACTGGGTTCAGGACAAACCACACAATCAGCCTTATGGGACCTAGCCGCCTTAACCACCATACCACTGGCTGGCCCAAAAGTTCATTTCTTTTGTCTTAGAGATTTTTGCCTTATTGCATGTGTGCTAAGGGAGAGAGACAGAGAAAGAAACAATGAGAGAGAAAGTGAGAAATTATCCCTCCCTCCGGGGGGAATGGCCACACAGCAATCCCTTCTCCTCCACTCTCCTCCCCGGGATCTTAGGCAACCACACACATGTTCCCAGCCTGAGTTTTAAGCCACCGGATACGGAACTTGAAACACGGTCGGCCAAGTGGGAGTCTAGCAACATTACTGCTACGTCTTTTGCTGGCCTCCCAAAAGTTTCTTTCTTACATGACAGTGTGAGAGACAGAGAGAAAGTGATAGCACCCACAGCAGGGGCTCAATGCCGCAGTCCACCCCCTCTGAATACTAGGCCCCTCTCTCTGCCGAGGCTGAATGCCCCTTGCAACCTCCATTCTCGCCATCTCATATGGTCCTCCTTTCCCCTTCCTCCCAGTTTCCCTGATCCGTGTCTGGAACATAGCTCCGATACAAGTATCCTTTCCTATGTCTAGATCCAATTTCCTGGCCACAATTTGTAGGCCATCCTACCGTGTGAGCGAAAGTAGGTTTTATTTTACTATATTTTATTTTGTGCATATTAGCTTTCATTTATTCATTTATTTATTTATTTTCATTGTTTAGTCTTTGCCATAGGACGCACACACTAACTGGAGAGAGACAGAGAAACTGAGAGGGAAAGTAAAATCTCACTCCCCAGGGGCATGGTCATGCCACCGTCCCTTCTCCTTCATTCTTCTCTGGGGATTTGGAGCATGCACACACATGCACCTAGTGTGATTTTCAAGTCACTGGGTCTAGAACTCAAACCATGGTGAGCCATGTGGGAGTCCAACACCTTAACCACTATGCCACCTGCTGCCCCCATTACCTTTCAATAGAGCAAGTCTTAGATAAAATGTCACCTAACTCCAAAACATCATCAAAGGGACAGGACACTACTCGTTTATAAAGGCCATTTGTTTCTCACTGTGGAAAACATACATACAGATCCCAAATGGCCTACTGAGCAGATGGAATCAAGACCCCAGTGGCTTGCAAAAAAGCACCAGATGTAGGTGCATATGTGCTCAAGATCCAACTGGGTGGAGAAATGGAGGAGAAGGGATTGTGGCAAGACTCCATTCCACAGGGGGAGCTTTCTCCCTCTCCATCTCCCTCCATCTCTCTGTCTTTCTCTGGTGGGTACACCTTCCCCCTAGCAAAACAAAATAATAGTAATAATTTAAAAATGAATAGGAGAAACATTAGAAAAAATCTCACAGGTACACATGAAGGGTTAAGTGTCATCAAATAAATTTGCAAAGTTGATAACAAAATTTAACTGAATATCTGAGGAGAAAAGGTCACTCAATATGTATTTATTGGATATTTGTAATCCCCTCACTACACTTCATTGAAACTGCTCTGTTTCCACAGCACTAATCACCACCTCCCATACTATATGCTTCAGTTATTTATTCGATCTCTCTACCTAAATTTGTTGCACAAATGTATTCATTTTAGCTTAATGAATATTGTTTTTTAGTTTTTTTGCCATAGAACATGTGCACTTAGTGGAGACAGAGAGACAGAGAAACAGTGAAAGGGAGAGTGAGAAATCACACACACACACCCAAAAGGGGATGGCCATGCTACAATCCCTTCTCCTCCTGAGATTTTGGGCACATGTGCACATGCACCCTTTGTGATTTTCAAACCACTGGGTCTGAGACTTGAACCATGGTCAGCCAGGTGGGAGTCCAGCACCTTAACCACTACCCCACCTGTTGGCCCTCAACATTGTTTTGATGCCAGAGGGCATGTGCACACACCAGAAAGAGAAAGAAAGCATCCCTAATGGGACCTAGTCAAGCTGCAATCTCCTTTCCTTCACTCTTCTTCCCATCAGGATACTGGGCATGCATGTATGCCAACAATTGTATTTTCCAAGCCACTGGGGTTGGGATTAGAACCACAGTTTTGCTAGGTGAAATTCAGCTCCCTCCACAGAGCCCTGAAGCACTTTGCTACAATGCTGGCCCAACATTGCTATACTTTAAAATATAACTTATTTCCCAGTTCTGTTCCATTGGAATATAAGTTTGCGGAGGGTGGAATTCTCCCATCTATCTTATCTACAGCGATGTCCCAAGAGTTGAGACTAGCTCCTGACACATACAGCCTCAATAACTTCCTGCTTAATGAATGCATAACCTTATCGTGTGCGATGCAGCCCTGTACCAGCAACTGTGGAGAGGCAGAGATGCACATGGTACTGTCTCCACATTCAGAGCACTCAACATAATTGGAGACACAAGGGCATAAAGATAAAGACGACAATACACGGTTTATATATTTGTCCATTAATTAAATGAACAAACAACTGGAGGAGACAAAGTACTCCAAGAGTCCTAAAGAAGAGAGATTATGACCTGCAATGAACGCTCAGAGAAAACTCATGAAGAAGGTGTGACTCGGGGCCAGCACGTGGCCTGGTGCTTAAGGCGTTGGATACTCACATGGCTGACTCAGTAAGTCATGGACCTTGCAGCTTGAAAATCATGCTGGGTATGTGTGCGTGCGTGCCCAAAATCCAGAGAAGGAATGAAGGAGATGGGATTGCAGCATGGTCATCCTCCCTGGGGTGATTTCTCACTTTTCCTCTCTCTGTCTCTTACCCCTATGGCAAAAACTTTTTTTTAAAAAAAAGGTGGAACTCAACCCAGACTTGAAGGAAATGCAGCTGGAACTGAGGGTTTTCTTCCTCTGAACAGAGAAGTAAAAAATCCAGCCCAAAGAGAGTTAAGAAGGATGGCCAGATGGTCAGGAGACCTATCGTCAAGGAACTATCTGGCCCCAGAGAGGAGAGTCCAGGAGGGTGGCTTTGTTTCTCGTGACATTTCCTCAGAGATCCAGCTGTTCTCCTGCCTTTCAGTTCCATGACAGACCCTGTGTGACCTTACGTATGCTCCCCCATTTCCATTCTGAAACTAGTTCCAGTGAGTCCCGTTACACTCGTGACCAAAGGGCTTAAAGATAAACTAGTGAATATGCGAATATGCGTGTTTGCCTTGTTTCCAGGTGAAGCAGCCAGAAGCTACTACAGGCCCAAGCAGCAACGTTGTAAGACCTCAAGTTAAAGTTATGCTCTGCTCAAAATGCATGCCTATGACTCAGCATTTTCTTCTCTGAGTTTGTGCAGAGTCCAAACACCCAGCAGTAAACTGCTGCCCTCTCCCCTAGTAAAATAGGTGGGCCACTTCCGCAGCCTCGCTCCACCTTGCTCAGGCACACATGGGTGAGTATGCCATCCTGCACAGGGAGACCTCCTGAGACCCTGCCCACCCAGGGTGTCTAGCAACTGGGGACACAGGTAATTAAACACACCATTGTGTAATCCCATTTAATTGCTGTTTAGCCATAGGAAAGACCACATGTTAGAGAGGCAGGGGGTGACTAACCAAGTCTGGGGAGGTCAGAGACAGATGGAAGAGGAAGTGACTTGTCCAGGAGGGAACAGAGTCTGAAACAAAGTCGTCATTTCTGCAGTCCTTGTGTGCCAGACCTTATTCTGACATTTTACATGTGAGCTCACTTAATCCTCACTAGTCTATGTGGTAAACACAGTCATGAGCTCCCTTTTATGGATGATTCAAGCACAGCACAAAAAGATTAATGTCTAAGAACACACAACTAATGTGGTGGAGCTGAGATTCAAACCTGGGCAGCTGGGATAATGAATGCTTACTTATTGATTAAACAGCTACAGCTTGGCCTAAGTTCAACCATGCTTGTCCCCCAACTCGCATCCCACCAGGTAGGTCATTTTTATTTCTAAAATATACATATAGGCTTTGAACTGTGCCTTGAGAATGATGCAGTGGTACACGCAGAGGTCAGTGTCAAGAATTTTGAGCATTTTGAGGCAGTTCTGCCCTGCTATCGCACTCCAGATAATAACGAACAGCAAGCGCGTTATTATCAGCAGTGACCTCTACACACCGGGGAGCAGAAAAGCAAACAAGATCATCTCAAGGTTGTACTGGCTGCCACTGAAATTACCCCACCTGAGGCAACCCCAGGGGAGCAGTGGCTGGGTAAGAGAGAAGCTGGTTTACCCAAAGTGCCCCTTTTCAGGAAAATCCTCCTGGGAGGAGTTTTACTTCCTTATTTTTAAGATGGATTTTGTAGTTTTATCGCAAGATAATTATTCAATTAATTTATTTAACAAAACATCCTGCAGCAATTATTATGAATCTACTGAGGGATGAATTAACTCTAGGATGAGCGTTTACAGGAGTTTGGGTAATATTTGGCTACACTCTATTTTGTTAGAGTGAGGTACGTATATTAAGAGCATGCAGAAGCCATAATAATAATAATAATAATAATAATGTTAAAAACAGAAAACGATGAGTGTTGATAAGAATGTGGAGAAGTGAAAACCTCCTTATATTGATGGGGGAAATAAAAAGAACATTTTAGTGGTTCCTTAATGAATTAAATATAGAATTAAGACATGACCCAGCAACTATACTTCTAGGTATATATTACAAAGAACTAAAAACAAGTATTCAAACAAAAATTTTATATGAATATTTTTAACAGCTCAGCTCACATAGCCAAAGATGGAATCAACTGAATGTTCATCAGAATGGACAAAAAAATCAAATATACATATATACATATATGTATATATATAATTTATATATATAATATATATGTATCTATATTATGTATATATATACAAACACACACACATATATAATATATATGTAGAGAGAGATAACTCAGTCATAAATAGGAATGAAGTACTGATACATGCTACAACATACATGAGCCTTGACAACATTGTGCTAAGTAAAAGAAGCCAAACACAAAAGGCCACATACTGTATGATTTAATTTATGTGAAATGTCCAGAATAGGTAAATCCATAGAAGTAGAAATCAGATTAATGATGGGACCAGCAGATGACATAATGGTTACATCACTGGACTCCCATGTAGTCAACCATGGTTCTAGTTCGAGACCCGGTGACTTGAAACTCACACCAGGCACATGTATGCTCAAAATCCTAAGAGGAGAATGGAGAAGAAAGGATTGTGGTATGGCCATCACACTGGGAGGGTGTGATTTCTCACTTTCTGTCTCTCTGGCAAGTGCACACTCCTTACGGCAAAAAATCTCTCTCTAAAAAAAAAAAAATCAGATTAGTGGTTATCACAAACGGGGGGAATTGGAGAGTGGCTGATTAATGGATGGCGGATTTCCATTTGGGGTGATGAAAAATTTCTGGAACTAGATAGTGGTGATGCTTACAGAACATCATGAATATACTTAATGCCACTGAATTGTACATTTTGGTTAAAATGGCAAATATAATGTGCATTATACCACATTTTTTAAATATGCATATATATATTGGGTTGTCAGAAAAGTCATGATGTGTTTTTGCACAGAAAAACATAGAAAATACGTAATGACTTTTCTGACATATATATATATGCACACACATAATTTTCTATGATGAAAAACATAAGCTGATATGGAACATTCAGCAACCCCAGTGATTATACAATGATTTAAAAATAAGCTTTTAAAGGCCAGCAGGTGGAGTGGTGGTTAAGGCATTGGACTTCCACGTGGCAGTTCAAGTCCCAAACCTGGCAGCTTACTTTCTCACTTTACCTCTTTCTCTGTCTCTCTCTGGTGAGTGCACATGCCCTATAGCAAATTAAAAAATAATAATTAATAAAATTGAATAATTCTTTTTAAAAAGTAATTTAAAAAATTTTTATAGTGTTGAGTCACTTGTCATAGCAGCACAACGTAGTCCATCCTGACTGATGAAAGCTATTACATTGTAATCTTTAATTGAGCCCCCTTTGTGCTAGGGACCAGAGAAACAAAGATGAAATGCCTCAACCAGCTTACAAACAAGCAAAAGGGAGAAACATATTAACCAAAAGATGTTCTTCAGTGTGATTGTGCCATACTAGTGATAGGTTATGAGTTACAGTGAAAGCACAAAGGCCAGAATAGCCAATTCTATCCTGGAAATGCAAAGATGTCTATTCAACGAGGCTTGGAAAAAGCTTTCTTTAAATTTAATTAATTAGTTTTAATGGATTAAAATTTAATTTTAAATTAAATTTGAAAAGGTGTGTATTTTTCTATGCAAAAACACGTCATGACTTTTCCAACCCAATAGATGTTTGCCAAGAAGAGAAAGAGAGTTCATTACTGATTGATTTAAGAGCTGGCCAGCAGGTGGCTTGGTAGTTAAGGGTGTTGGACTCTCACATGGCTAACCGCGGTTCAAGTTCTGGACCTGGCAGCTTGCTTTCTCGTGTTCTCACTTTCCCTCTCTCACCTTGTCCCTCTCTGGTCAAATTAAAATATAGGCGTGAAATAGTTTGGCATAAAACAGGGAAGAGCAGTCATTAGATAATAAGGTGTGAGGTGACAAGTGCTAGGAATGAATCTAAGAAAGTTAGCAAGGCTCTGGAGTTTGGACCAGCTCTTGAAGCCACTCATTTCTAACATTTACATTCATGCCCAGATGGAAAATGAACATGCACATGGTACACTGGGCTGCAGCACACTTGCCCAACTGGGGCCACTTACATCTTAAGCCACTGATGTAAACTTAGGGCACACTTTAAGAAAATACTACTACGGGCAGTGGAAGATCCTTGAAGTTTTCTTTAAGGTTATTTATTTATTTATACATTTCAAGGAGGTACCATTGACAAGGTCTCACCACTCTGTGACCTGTTCCTTTCAACATTCCAGCTACACGATCACAGGTGCACCTGATATGTTCAGGCTGACCCAAGATCCAAACCCAGATGTCCCATGTGACTCCAGCATTATCCAGAGCATCCTTACACCTGTATAGCCTTGGCTTAGCCTGATAAAGACATTTAAGCTATGAAATAATATAATCATATTTGTATTCTATTGATGAATTATGGTCCAGAAGATAGATCAGTATAAAAGATTAAAGTCAGAAAGGGGCCAGCGGGTGATGTGGTGGTTGAGGCGCTGGATTCCCACATGGCTGACCATGGTTCAAGTCCCAGACCTGGTGGCTTGCTTTCTCACTCTCCCTTTCTCTCTGTCTGTCTCTGGTCAAAATTGAATAATAATAATAATAAATAAAATTAAAAATAAATAAATCTTTAAAAAAATTATTAAAGTCAGAAAGATCTATGACAAGGCAGTGACGATAATCTAGAGAGAGAGAGATGGTAGGAGCCTAAATCAGGATAGTGGCCATGAAATTAGAGAGTGAAAAAAAAAAAAAAATTAGAGAGTGGACAGATTTAAGATATAGTTGTAAGTTGAGACTACAGACCAGATCCAGCAGATGGCATAGTGGTTAAGGTGCTAGACTCTCACATGGTCTACTGCAGTTTGAGCCCCAGACCTGGTGGCTTGAAAATTACGCCTGGCACATGTGTCAGATGGCTAAATCATAGGGCAGCATGCATAATCTCCCAGGAGGAGAATGGAGGAGAAGAGATTGCTGCACAGCCGTCACCCCATGAGAAGTGATTTCTTACTTTCCCTCTCATTGTTTCTCTACAGCATGCGCACACGTCCTACGGAGAAAAACGTAAAAAAAAAAATAAAAAAAAAAAGAATGGAAGAAAGAAAAGACCACAGATCCGCAAAATGAATGATTCTAGACCTCTGTAGGCCCTGACTCTCAGGGACTTGAGAGTATTTAGAAAATTTTCAACCCTGTTTTAATTTTGATACTAAACATCAAGATCAATTTTTTTTAAAAAAGATTTATTTATTTATTTATTCATTCATTCATTCATTTTAATTTGACCAGAGAGAGGCACAGAGAGAGAGAGGAAAGTGAGAAAGGAAGCCACCAGGCTCAGGATTCGAACCGTGATCAGCCATGTGGGAGTGTCCAGCACCTTAACCACCATGCCACCTGCTGGTCCCATAATCAAGATCAATTTTATGCATGAAATATATAAGGTGTTGGGATGGTGAAGGGCCAGTGAGGCAGGGAGATCAGCTCTGAGAAAAAGGTACAAAGGACTTACATGTTAAGTTGAAAACATATGGCAGTATGTTTTAAAGTACTAAGTAAATGAACAAATATTAAAGTTTAGAGGAAAAAATATAGTTATAAGGTAGAATTAACAAACCTTATGAATTAATAGGATGTGGAGAGTAAAGAAGAAGAAAGAGCAAATGCCTCCTAGCTTGAGGAAACTGTAGTACTTCACTGGGAAGGGAAAGGAGGAAGCGGAGGACTATGAAGACAGCCCTCAGTTCAGCGAGGCGCCTGCTGAACTCATGTATCAGGGGAGCTAACGGGGCAGTTAAGCTATGGACTCAGAGAGAGGGCTAGAGTAAAGTTAAAGATATGGAGGTCGTGGACAGATACAAGTGGTTGTTAAGGCCCAGAGAATGGACGAACTGGTTGAGAGTTCATAAATAAATGAAAAGGGCTGAGGGCATGTAAGGGGAGCACAGAGGAGGGAAAGCCTGTGAGAAATGACATTGCCATTTCTTTGATGCATAATGAAATCATCTCAATTGACTGAACACTGAGACCCTTTGAAAAAAGTGAATCTCTTTAATCTTTCTAAATCTGTCTAAATGATCTGTAAAGGCGCCTTTGGGAATTCCAAAAGATTAGTCCCCTAACATAGGCTGAACTCTTGTGAAAAGTACATATTTAGACAATGACATAATCTAAAATAATTTAGCAAAGTCATAGTTAGGCTCTCTTTAACATATTACTATAGTATCTTGTTATTATCTGCTTCTATATCTACCCCTTCTCTCTAGACCATGACATCCTCAAGGGTCCATAGACCCTGTGTCCAGCATGATACCTGGCATACAGAACACAGTCAATAAATATTTGTGAACTAATGTGAATTTGAGTTCTAGAGTTCAATACACACAGAGTATGATGTAACATGTTGTAGAACTTGGTTTCAGCAGTCTCTCCGAGATTTTGCAATGAAAATATGTTAAATGACCAAGAGGCACTATATAGCTCTACACGTGGCAGTGCCCTTTATTGATAATGATTGATGATATTAATGCAGGATATATTCGTGCAATATAATACACAACAAAGAAAATTCAGTGAAGTGGATGAATCTCACAAATATGACATTAGTGAAAGAAGCTACACACAAAAATGAATGCATACCATTTAATTCCAATTGTATGATGTTTAAAAACAAGCAAAACTAATGTGTAGTTTTATAAGTCTAGTTATTTGTTATCTTTAGCAGGAGCGTAATGATGGGAAGAAGGCACAAAAGAGACCTTTGGGGAACTGGTTATGTTTTATTTCTTGATCCGTTTATGTGGGCATGCTCAATTTGTGATCCTTCATTGAGCTATACACTTATGCTTTGTGCATTTTTCTGTATGACTGTTATACATCAATAAAAATTCACTTTACAAAAGTAATTGTGGCACATGACCTTCAAGATACATAGTAATATTAAAGAATAATCTCTACATGCAAAGTACTTGTATGGCATTAAGCAAGTAGTTGAATATCTACACTAGCTGACCAATTAGAAAGAAGACTGAAAGGAAGCGGTCAGAGGGTTTCTGAAGATTTGGAGACTTGATTGATTTATAGGCTGAAGACTCAAGGTTGCCTTCAGCTGTGCAATTCTTTATGAAATTGAAACTCAAAGTGGCCAAACTCTTTGGTAAGAATATCTCCTTTTCTGAGTTATCATAACTATCACCATAGGAATCCTCATTTCATTAGATCAAAACTCTGAGGATGAAGGACTCCCGTTTCAGGCCATGATGGAGTAACTGGTACTAGACTCCCACTCCCACACCCTTGCCATAAATACAATATATATTTTTAAAATCTATCTTTAGACATTGAACAACAAGTTGTACAAGACCGTTGTCTCTGAGAGAAAGGAAATTAATGTGGTAAGTCCAGCAGTTGCTTCAATTTTAGGTCTAAAATGGAAAAAAAAAATGACCAGGTTCTGGCACAGAAAGGAGGACTCAAACATAGCCTAATGTCCTTGCTCAGTTGAGGAGACAGGTTTTCATTTGGTGAGGCTAAGATAGGTGGAATTTGCAGGATAAGTATGAGAAAGGAAGCTAACATGCAAAGTAAAACTTGAGAATCTGTATAAGAATCCCCCTGAGTCTTTGGCCAAGCTATACTTAGCATTGGGTATGGCACTACAGCCTAGGAGGAAAAAACCACCAGAGAAAGAACACCCTCCAGGGACCTAAGAACCGAACAATTGTAACTTACAAAGTTTTGGATGACTTTTCCATTTTGATTAGCCAGAGTGAAGAGACTCATTAAATACCTGGAATGTTTATTACAGGCTCCATTAAGTCCAAGTATTAGAAATAAAAATATTCTAACAATAAAGTAAAAGCTACTCTAGACCTATCCTAAATAACTTAGATTTGAGCTTTGATCAAACTGATCCACAAGAAAATAGCAGACCAGAACAAAGCTGTGTTCCTGAAGACAACAAAATCTAGACTCTGTACGGCATCTAATAAAATAAATCATTAGACATACAAAGAAGTAGAAAAAGAAAAGGAGAAAAAGAAATCAACATAGAAACATTGGAATGACAGAGTTAGCAGAATTAGTGGGCAAGGACTTTAAAATTGTTATTATATGTTCAAGGATTTAAAGGACAACATGAACACTATAAGGAAAGTTATAGATACTATAAAAATCTAAATAGACATTCTAGGGTTGAAAAATACAATGCCTGAAATAAACACTGGCAATAGAAACTATAAAAACTGGGACCAGCAGTTGGTGTAATGGCTATGTTGCTGGACTCCCATGTGGTCAACCATGGTTCAAGTCCCAGACCTGGTGGCTTAAACTCACACTGGGCATGTGTGCATGTATGCCCAAGATCCAAGAGGAGAATGGAGGAGAAGGGATTGTGGTTTGACCATCTCCCCGGGGGGTGATTTCTCACTTTCTAGCTCTCTATCTCTCTCTGTCTTTCTGGTGAGTGCACGCACTCGATAGCAAAAACCTCTCTCAAAAAAAAAAAAAAAATAGAAACTACAAAAACTGAAAGAGAGAGAGAATTAGGATTAAAAACAATCTTAGTGATTTATGAAGCAAGCAATCTAACAATTATCAAGTTGGAAAGAGAGGTAGGCAAGAGGAAAGGAGAAGACAAAAACTTGAGAAAATAATGACTGTTAATTTTCACATTTGATGAAAAATATAAACCCAGAGATCCAAGAAGCTCAATCCTCAGGCAGGACAAACACAGAGAAAACTATAAGTTCCACCAACACATACTGATGAAAATGAATGATGAAAAGTTGCCAGAGAAAACAGGGAAACAGAGATTACAATATCACTGACTTTTCATCAAAGACAATTCAAACCAGAAGAAAGTGGAACAATATTTTTAAAGCATCAAAAGAAAAAACTGTCAGCCCATAATTGCATACCCAACAAATATATTATTCAAACGAAAATAGAGAAATAAAGACATTTTTTCAGACAAACAAAAGCTAAGAGGATTAGTTGCCATTGGATCTATTCTACAAGAAATATGTCAAAAGCTTCTCAAGCTGAAGGAATATGATTGCACATAGAAACTTATATCTGCATAAAAGAATGAAGAGTGCCTGAAATAATAAATATTTGTGTATATTTAACATATTTAGGAGTGGTAGCAGATGGTAGAGAAGTGGTAAAACACAATGCTCTGTGAGGCTGGCCCACCAGGGAAAGTTCTATGTTTAGAGACCTCCCTGAGTACACCAGGCATGCTCATCCTCATCATCTGGGACTGGCTGGACCTAGGGGTCGACTGTGGTATCAAGACCTCATTACGGATGCTATATCTCTCTATGTTACTCATGGAAAAAATAAACTTTTTTTTAGAAAGATTTTTGCTATAGGGTGCAAAAATCTGTCACCAGAGAGACAGAAAGTGAGAAATCATCTCCCGGGGGGGATAGTCATGCTGCAATCCCTTTTTCTCCATTCTCTTCTCAGGATTTGGGGCATGCGCACACACATACCCGGCGTGAGTTTTAAGTGGCCAGGTCCGGGTCTCAAACTGCAGTCAACTATGTGGGAGTCCAGCAACATAACACTACACCACCTGCTGGTCCAGAAATAAGTAAACTTTTTAAAAAAGAATTTTTCTCCTGTTTTAGAAAAAAATCCTTTTAAGAGATAATTGACTGTCTCACAAAAAATAACAACAATGCATATAAAGAAGCTTACAGGACTAGTTCTACAGAGCAGCAGTAATGCACTGCTCAAGAGAAGATGGGACCCATCTGTTGATCATGCTTCAGATCATGCTTCAGATCTTGGGCTGGTTATCTTGAAACATACCAGGTGCTCATGGGAATACCCAAGATCCAAAGGGCTGGAAGACTGGAGAAAGGGGTCACTGGACCTCCACATGGCTGACCATGGTTTAAGTCCTGGACCCAGTGGCTTGACACTCCCACTGGGCGCACGTGCATGTGTGCCCAAATTCCCAAGAGGAGAATGAAGGAGAGGGGATTGCAGTGTGGCCATCCCCCTTGGGGGTGATTTCTTGCTTTTTGTCTGTCTCTCCAGCAAGTGCATGCACCCTATAGCAAAACAAACAAACAAACAAACAAAAAAAACAAAACAAAAAAAAGACTCACTTAAAAAAAAGGAAAGAAAGGGGTCGCAGCATTACCAGACCCTGTGGAGGGTGTTTATCTCTATCGCTGTTTTGTGTACACACATGCTCTATCATGAATAAAGAAAAAATTGGGGGAGCAGTGTGAAAAATAAGAGGCAAGAGCGACCCCCAAACCGACCAAAGCCTGCCCGCGGCTGCATTCCCCGTGTCCAGCACCTGTGTCCCGTCGCCACCATGCCCAAGAGAAAGGCTGAAGGGGATGCTAAAGGAGAGAAAGCCAAGGTGAAGGACGAACCACAGAGAAGATCTGCAAGGTTGTCTGCAAAACCTGCTCCTCCAAAGCCATAGCCCAAGCCTAAAAAGGCCCCTGCAAAGAAGGGAGAGAAGGTACCCAAAGGAAAAAAGGGAAAAGCTGATGCTGGCAAGGATGGGAATAACCCTGCAGAAAATGGAGATGCCCAAACAAACCAGGCACAGAAAGCTGAAAGTGCTGGCGAGGCCGAGTGAAGTGTGCATTTTTGGTAACTGTGTACTTCTGGTGACTGTACAGTTTGAAATACTATTTTTTTTATCAAGTTTTATAAAAATGCAAAATTTTGTTTTACCTTTTTTTTTTAAAAGCTATGTTGTTACCACACAGAACACTTCATTGTTGTTTTTTGGGGAAGGGGCATTTGTCACTAATAGAATGTCTCTGAAGCTGGATTGATTTGGACAAGAAATCAATTTGAGAGTTTTGAGAGACTTCCTCTTGGCTCCCAAGAGGAGAGATTCCCTGACACACAGCCACCTTGGCACAGATGCCTTGTGGTGTGGAAAACTTAACATTTGCTTTTATGGCCTCTCCCTCTCTGCCTTCAGCATGGACTTAACTCCCTTTAACAATTGTCTGCCCATGTCCTGCCTGAAATACCATGATTGTTATGAAAAGTATCTTTAATAAAACTGGATACAGTTAAAAAAAAAAAAAAAAAGGAAAAAATTGGGACCAGCAGATGGCATAATAGAATACCATGTAGTCGACCGCAATTTGAGTCCTGGACCCGGTGGCTTAAAACTAATGCCGGGCGCATGTGCGTGCGTGCCCAAGATCCCGAGAGGAGAATGGAGAAGGGATTGCGGCGTGGCTATCCCCCCTGAGGGGTGATTTCTTGCTTTCTGTCTCTCTGACTCTTTCTGTCTTTCTGACAAGCAAACGCACCTTATAGCAAAAATCTCTCAAAAAGAAAAAGGAAAAATTTATTAAAAACCAAGAACCTTATAATCTTCCATTTCCTCTTCCCCATCTTTTACTACTATTATCATATATTTTATCTACATATATGTAAGATTACACGAACACAATATGGAAATGAAGGAAATATTGACTTGGGCAGAACTAGATTGGCCTTAAGCCATTTGTTGTTTTAGGATAATAACAATTAAGAACTGGGTTTAGGTGTCAGAGTACTGGTTAAACCCAGCTCCGCTGGTTATTACAATAGGACTCTAAACAGGTAACATAACTAGTCAAACCCTCAATTTCCTTATCTGCAAAATGGAGGCAGTACCACAATAGAGTGGTCGTGAAGACTGAATTAGCGTACATATGTAAAATGTTAACATTGCCTGGCTGGCGCCATATAAAGACTTGATAAAGGGCCACCATTATTATTCTAGTGTCAAACATGTCCCCACCTTGCCGACATCCACTTAGCTAGATTCCAATTGATGGAAAAGACAAAACTGGGAAGGCTCCGTAATGCGCTGCTAAGCTGCGTCCCACATGGTGACAGTGATTTGAACCTCTGACCCCATCAGCCTGAAACACTGGGCATGTGAACAAGTGCCCCAAATCCAGTGGGCTGGAGGACTGGAGGAATGGGATCGTGGCGTGACCAGACCCTGTGAAGGTGCTTTTCTTTCTCTCCCTCTTTCTCTCTCTCTTCCTGTCATATGTGTGTCTGTGTGCATTCTATCATAAAGAAAAAAGAAAAAAAAATGTTAAGAAAGAGAAAAAGATATGACAGGTACCAGAGACCTAAGAACACTTAGGAGAATTACAAACAGGACTGGGGGAAGACAGAAAATATTTGCTTTTCATGGTGAATTCTTCTGTACGGTTAAAAAAAGGTATCATGTATTATGCATTGCTTATGTAAAACTTCAAAGCCTGGTTGCATATTGTAAAAAGTGCACATGAAGACAGTAGGAAGCTTAAACAACACATGTTACCTGGTTTTGTATAAGAATGGAAATTCTCAAGTGCTTTCTGGTCAGCACCATTGACAGTGAACCTGCTGCTGCTTCATGACACTGGCACTGGCCTCTCGGATTAGGTTATGATAGCCAAGAACTGTGTGTGTGCAAGCGTACATGTGTGTGTATGCATGCATGCATGTGTATATGTGTGTCTATTTGTAAGGTAAATAATGTTTTGTGGTTTAGTATTGAAATTGTTTGCTTGCTAACACTTTGCTCAAGCCTTCTTCCTCCTTGAAGTCTCTCATTAGTGGAAATGAATATTTATTTAGCCTTTCTGACAACATGAAAAGCTGGAAGAAGATCCAGGAATGAGAAAAAAGAACTGATGAGACAGCAAGACAGAGTGAGGGGAAAGAGGGAGGTGCCAGGGCAGTGGAGGATTCAGGAAGGGACTAAAATCGGGTCTGAGTGATTTGTGGGTACCTATTCACTCAGCAAATTGCCTGTGAACCTCCCAACCCCAGAAAGAGCCATGCAATGTGAGTTACGAAAAGATGGGAACTGTGGGCCCTAGAGTGTGACTGCTCTTATAGAAAGGAGGAATTAGACTAACTTCTGTTCATGTCATTATAAACATTGCTTTTCTGCTTTTCTTCATAGCATTTTCCTCCAAGGAAGTGAGGATGCTAGAGCGATCACAAGCCTAGTGCAAACCACACATCATTGTGGTGTAGAAAGTCCTCTCACAGTGTGGCCATCTCAGTGAGCTCAGGGTTCAAGCCAGAATATGTTGTCAGAGAAACTGGACTCTAAAGAGCCCTCACAAGATCCAGCCTCCCAATGCTGATGCGCTCTCAGGGTGAGTAGGAGAACAGAGTTGTTGGGAACACTGACCTAGGGTCTGATGGTCCTGGGTTCCAATCCTACCTCTGCACTTCCCTGTCAGTGTGCTTTGAGCAAGCAAGGTAGCATCTCATTGTGTTCATGTTTTCCTTTAAATCCTTGAACACATAATAACAATTTTAAAGTCCTTGCCCACCTCGATTTTCTCATCTATAAAATGGAGATAATAAATGGACACTTCCTTTTTTTTCTTTTTAAAATTTGCTAAAGGGTGCATATACTCACTATAGAAGAACAGAGAAGGAAAGAGAGAGAAAGTGAGAAAGCATGCCCCAGGGAAGATGGTCAGGTAGCAATCCCATCTCCTTCATTTCTCCTTTCAAGATTTCAGGCACGCACACAAACACTTAGGAAGTTATTCGAGCTACTGGGTTGGGGACTTGAACTGCATAGTAAGCCATGTTAGATCCAGTTGCCTTAACCACCACTCCACTGGCCTGCATACTTATTTTCTTTTTTAAGAGCATTACTGTCTGATGCGCTACATGTGTTATTTCATTTCATCCTCACAACAGCTAGATACTGCTATTCCATTTTATAGATGTGAAAACAGGCTCAGAGAGGGAAGCTGCTACTTGTCCGAAGCCACAGAGCTGGTAAATGGTGCAGCCAGGACAGGAACCCTGGCAGTCTGACTGCAGAGCCCTGCTTTGAACTGTTATGCTAAACTGCTTGCTAAAGGTCACCTGAGGATTAAATGAAACAATGCATGTGATAGTGCCTGGCATATTGTGCATCTTTCATAAATGGTGATTATTAAAATGAGTGCCAAATAGAATCCAAATCCCAAATCATAACAAATCTGGGTAGAAGTGGATTATGAAGTGTCATCTTCGGCCGCGTCTACAGCTCTGCATGCTCGTGCTCAGAGAACCTACACATGGAAGGGCAATTCTCAAAGGAGGTCCAGGTTTCCTGCATGCCTGCCCCTTTGCATGGGAACAGATCAGAGAGTCAGAAAAGGAGAGTGGAGCAGGGAGAGGTGGAGTAGATCCCTGTTGTGTCTTCAGAGCTACCTTGAAGGGAGTTGCCAAGGCCCGTGGGGTGTTCCTCCACCCATCAGCACCCTCTGGGAATGCTGCCCTGTGACTTCAGACTGGAGGAAACGGAGACCAAGAGTGCAGGGGGAGGGAGGAGGTCATCTCCAGCTGCACAACCACACAGACGGGGTGCTGACTCAGGCTGGGTTGTCACAGGGGGGCTGAATAAGGCCCACAGCCCTGGAGCACAATGCTAAGAAATGCTAGCACCATTCCTCCCTCCCTCCCTTGCCACCCTGGCCCCAGGGTCCAGAGTCTTGTCTCTTGTTCCCGCCTCTACCTCTGCCAAGAACTGCGAATGGTCGAGTGCGGGCTCGCCAACAATAGTTGAATGAGCTACACAAACACGGCATGAACATAAAGATGGATGTGTTACGGACTGGAATGAAAGTTGGCATGAACTTTTAAGATGGAACACAGGACTTCAAGGAAACTTCCAAAATCTGATGTGGGCTTTCAACTCTGTCTCTGGAGATTGAAGTTTAGAGTTCTGGGCATACACTTTTTGGCTACTGGGAATACTTAGATGGAAAAGTTTCAAAAGTCCAGAACACACTATACCACTCTCCCTCCTGTTCCTTTTACAATCCTTTTTATCCCCCTGTAATTAGAAGCCAGAACCAAAGAGCGAGCGCGTAGGGACAGCACCCTGCATGTCTCGGTTTGCAGAAAACCCAGATTTCCTCCCACTCTGGAGCTATGTTGCTAGTTTATTAGCGGGCTGTTGCCCACTCTTGGAAGGATTTTTTTGCTGACATTTCTTTTCTAAACCTTTATAATAAAGTTTTGGTAAAATATCTGAAGCATAGGAATGACCAGGTTAACCATGTTAAGGATGCAGTTCGGGGGCAGTAAGTGCTTTCCCACAGCAGTTCAGCCATCACCGTGATCTGCTCACACAGCTCATCCTCCCGGTCTGAACCTTGACACTCAGAAAACACCCAGTCCTCGTTCTCTCGTCACCCCAGCCCCTGGCCCCCACCATTCTACCTTCTGTCTGTATGAATTTGACTGTGCTAGGCCCCTCTAATAAGTAAAATCATATATATGTGTCCTTTTATGTCTGGTTTACTTCACTTTGCGTGATGTCTTTATGGTCCATGCATGTTGCAGCATGTGTCAGAATTGCATTCCTTTAGAAGGCTGAACGAGATTCTATTTTATGTTGTAGATCACATTTTTTCCAAAGTTTATTCATGTCTTTCATGAGAGAGAGAGAGACAGACACCCCCCGTGGGGTCTTCACCCTGTAATCCAACGTTAGTCTTAGCTGGGCTCGGCCACAGACACTAATGCTTATACACAGCAGGCTCAGGAAAGTCTCTGGATGCAAACTCAAGGCGTATTCCACATGGGTCCCATGGCACCACTGTGTCACCACCACACTTTATTTGTCCAGTGATGAATGTTTGGGTTGACTCCTCCTTTGGATTTTGTGAATAAAACTGCTATGATCATGAGTGTACAAATACCTGTTCAAGTCCCCTTTCAGTTTTTTTGGTATATACCTAGAAATGAAATTATTAGATCATATGGTAATTTTTTGAGGAGGCATCCTGGCATTTTCTTTTCTGTTGGATAGAGAGATAGGCACCCCCCAAGGCTCTTCACACTATAATGCACCCCTGGGAGTTTGCCCAGTTCTGGCTTATAATTACAAGAAGATGAAGATGGTTATAAAAGAAGGGAATGATAGCAAGGGAAAAGGCAGCTTGGTACAGTGTGTCCCAGCTTCAGCCAGCCCTGGATTCTGGGCACACGTGCACTTGGCATGTTCAGGTCTCTGTATGCAAACCTGGAACCTTCCCAAGTGGGTCAGTCTCACAGAGCATGGTGGCACTGCGCATCACTGTCTGGCCCGCACAGGCAGCTCTGGCCATGTCCGTATAGTCCATTTTGCCTCTCCAGTGCACCAGCCTGCATTCATCCTAAACAAACTCTCTTCTTGTTTTCTTTTCCATTTTAAGATTATTTAGAAATGTGATCCTCACAGGAATGGTGAGGATCTTGAACTTCATGGGCAGTGTTCATGAGCATGGTAGACCCTCTCTCGACACTAGTACTTTGGGAGTGCCCCCCTCTCTCTGGTTTCCTGGCGTCATAGTGAGAGCTCTTATTCTCACCAGAAGACCACATCCTTTCAGGAGCAGATGAGTGTCAGGTGGAACTCTGATGATTTGGCCCATAGAAGCAATGCTTGTTCATCTCTAGTCAGTGAGTCCCGTCCATCCCATTCTTCCCACCCACCCCCCCATAGGGCATGTGTGCTTGCCAGAGAGACAGTGAGAGGGAAAGTGAGAAATCACACACCCCCAGGGAAAATGGGCACGCTGCAATCCCTTTTCCTCTACTTTCCTCCTGGGACTTTGGGCATGTGCACATACGCCCCCCCCCCCCAACCCCCATGTGATTTTTAAGCCACCAGGTCCAGGACTCAAACTGCAATTGGCCATGTGCAAGTCCAGCACTTTAACCAATATGCCACCTGCTGGTCTCCATTCCATTACTTACCACCTCATAATCAGTCCTTCCTCCCCACCTCATCTAGTTGGGTTCAGACTCTCACCTGGCCCACTGCAATGGGCCAAGCTGGTTTCCTTCACAGTCAGGCTTTCTGCCTCATCCTTCATCCTATGGGGGAAATCCACTCTTACAGTGACAATGTCATTGTCAACAAAGCCCTGAAATGCAAAGTTCAAGGAAGCCCTTAACCACCTCACATCTCTGTAGGGTGGAACATGTCTACTGATTTCTTGTTTGGTCCACACTTTTCTCATCAGTTGCCTTTTATGTTTGCATGGCCCTTGTTTGTTTAGCTGGGAAGGGAGAGTGACTACGGATGGGTCTATTCATTCATCAAGGTCCGAGTGGAGGGAAGAAAGGAAAGGGAACCAATTGCAAGTCTGAAATCCTCCCACCTCCCCCTGTCACCTGGTCAGCCCAGGGGGAGGGTAGCTATCTGTTTCTTTCCCTACTCTTTCCCTGTGAGGATGGTGTTGAAAGTGCAGTAGTCAGGCACTTGCTCAAATCATCGCACTGCTTTCTTCCTAAGCACACTTCGCAGCCACCATCTTCACCATTTGAAGAGGGGGACTCTGAACTCTCCCAGCATTTACCTCTTGTGAAACTGCACTTGACTTTCTAGATGTCTGGAGGAGCTGGTTCTTACACAATTTTTTTTCTTTATGATGGAGCACATGCACTTGCACGACAGAGTAAGAGAAAGAGAGAGACAAGCACCTTCCAGGGGTCCTGGTCACGCCATGATCTCTGTTCCCCAGCCCTCCAGCCCATTGGATCTTAGGCATTGATAAGTGTCTGGCATATTTCCAGTGGAGCAGACTAGGCTGGGGATTTGAACTTCGATCACTGTATGGGATCTGGATTCTCTCTCTCTCTCTCTCTCTGTCTCTCACACACACACTCTCCTTTATTTATTTATTTATCTATTTATTTATTTATTGAGAGATTTTTGCTATAGGGCGCTGTGCACACTGGAGAGACAGTAAGAGACAGAGACACAAAGCGAGAAATCACCCCTCAGGGAGGATGACCACGTCACAATCCCTTCTCCTTGATTCTCCTCTCAGGATCTTGGGCACACAAGCACGCGCACCCGGCATGAGTTTTAAGCTATCAGGTCTGAGATTCGAGCTGCAGTCAACTATGTGGGAGACCAGTAACGTAACCATTTCACCATCTGCTGGTCCCAGGATCTGGCTTCTCAGGGCATTACTGCTGTACCACAGAGCCAATCCTGGAGAAGCATCTTGGTTCTTACTTCGTAATTGCAATTCTCCCTGGCATTTGTTCCACTAAAATATCAGCAAAACCTGTTGTATATATTAATATTTTTGTAAGCACCCTTAAATCCTTTATCAGCAAGACAAATGTGTATGTTCACTGCTTTGAATTCAGATGGCTAGTCTGAATTCTTTGCCCTAGTCTGCTTAGACAGTCCCAGTCTGTACCTGTTGACCTACATAATTTTATTTTTTAAAGAATTATTTATTTAATTCCATTTGTTAGTATTATTTTTTAATTTGACCAGAGAGAGAGAGAAAGGGAAAGTTAGAAAGCAAGCAACCAGTTCCAGGACTCGGTTGGCCACATGGAAATCCATCATCCTTAATCACCATGCTACCTGCCAGCCCCGACCTACATAATTTTAAAAAGCACTCCCACTTTTATTTATGGGGAAAAAAGGAGTTCTAGTTTAGAGGATAAATTATATGTTCATCCTAGTTAAAAATACACTACCTCAAGTGTAAAAAGTACACTTTGAGGAGGTGTGGTGAAGGCAGCTGGATCCCATGTGGCTGACTGCATGGTTCAAGTTCCAGACCTGGTGGCTTGAAAAACACACCAGGCACATGTGTGTGCGTGCTCAAAATCCCAAGAGGAGACTGGAGGCGAGGGGACTGTGGCATGGCCATCAGCCCTGAGGGGTGATTTCTCACCTTCTGCCCCCATCCCTGGCAAGCTCACATGTCCTATAGCAAACTAAAGAGAAAAAAAAAAAAGTACTCTTGCTTTTGATTTTCCAGTAAAGTACTTTCCAGGTGATCTGTGCTTTGCTTTTGCCCACATCATTGCATTTTATTTGCATGACAGCTCTGTAAGGTAGAAAGGAAAATATTTCATTTCTATGAAATGAAGGAAGTAACCTTCAAGGGGTACAACGACTGTCTGAGGGCACACGCAGTGACAGAAGCAGGCCAGAACTCCTAACCTCCAGTCCAATTGTTTCAGCTGTGGATCAGAAGGTGCAAGCCTCACTCTTATTTGCCCATCTGCCTGACGATGGGACCTAGAACAGACACGTTCATCCTTGCCCAGAGACTGCCCCGTCCACATTTAAAGCAAGCAAAGAGATGAAAGACTTGCATACATGATTAGGAGGCTGTTAGTGAATCCTGGGGCCAAGGGACATATTTGATTTTACTTGTCTAATTATATCAGATTATCTGAACCTTCTGTCTGACCAAATTAGGATGTCTCTGTTAACAACAAAGATAACCAAAGCAGATCAATGAGGCATGTCTACTGTTACAAAGAACTCACACATGGGTTCTGCTTCATTTTATAGACATACTATTTTCCCTATGACTATACATTCATCTTTTTTTTTTTTTTTTTTTTTTTAATCTGCCCAAGCCAGCAAAATTCTACCCTCTTTGGGAAAGTGGTGATGAGACAAGAGCAAACCCCTTGATCACTTAGGTATTGTGCTTTGCAAGTTCCGGAAAGTATCCCAGAGGCGCTGAATGCAGGGCCACCAGAACAGCTAAATGGTCAGGCTCCGAAACTCCTGCGACTCTGCCCCAAGAGAAGGCCCAGGCCCCGCGGGGCAGCGGGCTGGGAACCCAGTGTCCCGCCCTGCAGAGCAAGGGGAGCTCCAGGGCGCCTGGAGAAGGATGGCTCCACACCGCTGGCCCGCCCAGCCTGACCGCGCAGCGCGATGGACGCCTTGGGGCTAGCTGTGGGCACAGTAGCCTGAGCAGGGCGGCGGCCCGTCTCCCGGGGCAGAGGCTCTGGGACTGAAGGTAAGAGGGCAGGGAAGGACTGGCTGGCGGTCCCAGGGGAGGGGACGGAGAGCCGCTCACGCATGCGCACCGCCGCCGCGGGCGGCCGGAAGAACAGAACAGCCGAACGGTTGCTGCGGCGCCAGTCGCCGCGCCGGCCGCTGAGAGAGCAGGGCCGCGAGATGCGGTCCCAGGACGGCGCCGGGGCGGCCGAGCTGGGGGAGCCCGGGCTGCAGCTGACTGATGAGGCACCCCCGGGCACGAGCGAGGAGCCGGCGGCCGCCGAGGCAGCAGAGGCGCCCGGCCACGGCAGGTGCTGGCCGAGTGGCTCCTCGCCGTGCGGCTCGTGCGCGGAGCGGGGTGAGTGAGCCGTGCGGACCTTGCGCGGGTAGCTAGACTGGGGCCGGGCGGGGGCTCCGAACCGCGGCGTAGTCCTCACGGCGACCCCGTCCCCACCCTGCCCGGTGCTCTGGAAAAGCCTGGAGCTGTCACCCGGGGCTGCAAAGCAGACACCCCCTGCGCCCCCGCCGGCGCGACACGGAGTAAGTTTGGATCCTGTTGGCCACTCTTTGGGAACTAAGGCTGCTCCTGTAATTAGTGTCGCTGGCAGGACCTAGGAGTCAGGTTGCAGTTCGGTGTGCCCGGCCCGAGGTCTGAGGTGAGGGGTCAGCCAGAGAGTCCATCCAGCTGCCGGCGAGGTGGGGAGGGCGCTGACCACAGTACTAACCCGCGGGGTAGACGCTGCTCTGCGAAGAGGGGCTTGAAGAGCACGGGGTCTAGATGTGTGCGCCCTAGACTCTGAGCTGTGGGAAGGCCGAGATGAGTGGGACCACTGGCTCTTAACCTTTTTAGGTTCCAAAGACTTTTAGTAGCTGATGCAACAGGAGGCATACCTTAAGGGATTCACGGTCCCATCCCCAAAGTCAGGGACCCCGCGGGAAGAACCCTTGATACTGCCCAAGCCTGCCTTCGCCCAGAGGAGAGTGAGGCTCAGAAGGTGAGGGCTTTGTGGGTTTTTGTTTTGTTTTCCACCAAATCTGGCTTGTGTAGGTGAGACAGGTAGCAGGTCCGGGCAGCTTCAGGTTAGGATCCCAACTATGGGGATAATCAGCCAGGGCACCTTCCACTGCTACGTGCGCTGCTTTAAGCACAGTCCTCCCTGCCGTCACCCACCTGGAGCAGCTTCCTGGAAGAAGAGAAATAGGCCGATCTTCATTTGACACAAGTTACACAATCTGCACCACCTCATCCTTTGGGTCACCGCCCCTAAATGTGGCCTCGGGTTTTTGTGCCTCTCAGGCCACCTTCGTTTTCCTTCCCCAATGTAGAGAGAGAAACCTTCGGAGGAGGATTCTTGCTCTGTAACTGTAGTATATGTATCCGAATTGATCAGATTTCTGATCATTCATACACGTGTTGACGCCTTCAGAGCAGGGGTTACAACAAGCTGGGTTGACCAGATACTCAGTCTTTGAAGCGGTTTGTTTCTCATTTTGTCGCTCTTACATTGAATGTCATTCTGGTAAAGGACCACGTCAATCCTTGAAAAGTCTTCAGAGTATCCCGTTTGTAAACCAAAGAGGAATATTTAGGCGGTGCTTGGCAAAACGACAAACCTGTGTAAATGTGTGCACCTAAAGATCTTGTGGAGTCTTTTAACTTCAAAGGCAGTTGCTGACATCAAGATTTAATGTTGTCAGGTGATGAGATAATCTGAAAACAAGATTGCCATAAAAACACTGTAATCCAGGACTGTTGTCATTGAATTTGGGATAGTACCATTCGAGCCTCTTGATCTAACTGGTTACCCCAGTGAAGTTCATTTTCAATTTAAACTGTTACCTGTTTTTCTTACATTCTTAGATGACCTTAACGGAGAGCATGTAACTGTCCTCATACGTCTATTTACTTTCTTTGGGGACAATACGTAACTTAGGTGTGAGAAGAAGCTGTCTTGGGCCTGTGCCTGACAACCTTCGGAAAGGAGCAGATGTAAACACACTCCTCCATCACCTCGTCCTCTGGGTCGCCTATAGCTGCCTTCGAGCCAGGGGAGCTTTTTACTATGCAGGGATTCTGTTTCAGTGGGGCTGGAGTGAGGCTTGGAAGTAGAATTTTAAGTTGACTAGATGACTCTTAATTTCCAACCAGGGTTGTGACCAGAGAAGCCGGAAAACTTTTCCATTTTCTTTTAAGTGAACAAGTTATACGGAGGCCACTTACTTATTTTTGGATTATTTAGATTTGCCAAATTATGTATTTATTTTTATTTATTTATTTATTTATTTAAATTTGACCAGAGAGGGACAGAGTAAGAGAGAGAGAGGGAAAGTGAGCAACCAAATCGCCGATTCTGGGGTTCAAACCATGGTTGGCCATCTTGGAGTCCAGCGCCCTTAACCACCACTCCATCTGCCGGCCCCAAGATTTGCCAAATTATTATCTCTGCTTGGAGTGGGATATGAACATGGAAACAGTGCACAGAAGCTAGTGCTCCTTGGAATGGTGTTACTCTCATGTTCATCTCCATTGACAGAGAGTTTATATGATAATTCAGTGAAAGACTATGGTTTGCCTGAATAGAACCAGTCCTTACCCTTATAAACAGATAATCCAGTTGGGTTAGGCCTTGTAATATCTGACCTGTCCCAATAAGGAAACTTAAGCCTTAAGTGTTTATAGGCAAGAAAATATATGCATGGGTTTAAGAGAGAAGATCTTCAGTGCCAGTGGTGTATAATTCTATTTTAAAAGACTTAAAATATCATGTTAAAATATTCCTGGAGAAAAATTAACATGTTTAGGTTGGAGAAGATCCTTGAAATACAGACAGGGAGATGTTTTCCGTTCTCGGTCTCATTCTGTTCTGTCTGAGGGTGGAGGTTCTGTGTATAGGTTTGGTTTCTTTTAAGAAAAACCATTTTATTTGAACTTGAATTCTAAAATTTCAGAAGCCAGACTCTAAGGCTAGCCACAGCAAGGCATGCATTTTGTGGTGTATAACTTGGAAGTCTTCTAAAGCTTCTTTCTCAAGGGCCCAGTGGGTGTGTGCCGTTTCTGCACTGTCGGAGCACACAGGTAGAGAGCAGAATGTGTAACAGTGCAACAGCTGCCAGCTCCAACGCTGTCTCTTCAGCTGTGGACCCAGAACAGGAGGAGGTGGAGGGAAGTGATGGGAACGGCACCTTTGACAAAGCTCAGGCTGTGGAATGCCCCTGACAGACTGCACAGCGTCAGACTCTGGTCCCAATTTGTGGAGTGATTTGTGAGCAAAGGTGTCTAACTGACATGAGGCTCTTGACATGTATCATCTGGTGTTCGCATTTATCAGAAAAGGGCATTTTAAAAACACATGCATTATTAGGCATGCTTTTAGAGCCCTTACTCATTTTATAGCTGAGTAAAGCATTGCAAATTCCTAGATTGGAATGATAATCCTCGTTTTTCTACAAATGGCAAGTGTAGGCACACCCTTCAGCTCTGCCATACCCTTCAGCTCTGCCTTGCTCTTACCCTATGAGGCGCAGTTGCGTTTTCTTCTTATCCTCTCCTTGTTTTGTGCTAGTTTCGAAGAAGGGTCCTTTTCTCAGTGTGTAGCCTTTCTTTTAGAGTGTTCTTTACCTAACCTCCATTTTGCTGTGAATGATCTTGGAGTGAGTTTGAAAGCAGCTTCTGCACGTAAGAAAGGATACTGAGACATCGGAAGTGGCTAAACCAAAGTTTAAGGCTCACACAGATTGTCGTTAGTGGATTGGCTACTTGATGTCCTGCAGAAAGCACAAGTTTTCTGGTTCAGATCACGCTAAGTAAGGATTTGAAGGCAATTACATGCGAAGCATTTCAGACTCAGAGGGTAGACTACTCAACCTTTGCCTTTGAGAGGTCTATGCTTTCAATGGGAAGATAAATAGGAACCATGGAAACTTCAATAAAGATTTGATTGATGGCTCAGAAATGACACAATAGAGATTTGTGTTTCCCATATTATGCTCTTTCCAGTGATGTTAGACTCTTGAGTCTTTCTATAAAGTTCTTTCATAGTCTTTTTTTTTTCCACCATGTATTTATCCAAAGTCTCCCCTATACCGGGTGTGAGCAAAACAGCCGAGGTCCCATGGCTGTAGGAGCTCACAGGCTAGTGGGGAAGTCAGATCAATAACAAGTAACCATGTACCATATTTACATACTGTTTTCCAGAAAAGAACACTTTCTTCCTAACGCTGAGTCCACCAGTAAGGTGGTATAAGATATAATGATCTGGGAGAATTTTTCACTTGCCATCTTGACAAGTGTTTCTTAAAGATTTCTGTCACCATCTGGCAAGATTTGTACTTCTTGACTTACATGTGAGGGCTGCTGCTTATGTGAGCCAAAGGAAATGCATTTTATAGGGTGAAACAGCATTTTTAACGACTCACATTTACTTTGTTAGCCTCATCCGTGGCTTTCTGTAACTGATGGGAAAATGGAAAAGGGCCAGTGAGTGGTTGTGCTCAGGAGGTAAGGTTTGTGGTCTGTTAGCCGTGGATACCGTTTTTTTTTTTTTCCCCCTCAATTTCCGAATGAAAATGTAAATGTACTTTAGAAGCAAGGACTAACCAGAATTTAATCTTTTTCAGAAGCCAAGAAGAAAGCACCCTGTCCTGGACTTGGCTTGTTTTACACATTATTTTCTGCCTTCCTTCTCTCAGTGGCCTCTTTATTGGTTAAAAAAGTACAAGACGTCCATGCTGTAGAAATTAGTGCGTTTCGATGTGTGTTCCAAATGCTAGTTGTTATCCCTTGCATAATATATAAAAAGTAAGTATTTCTTAACTATAAAGTAAGATATTAATAAATGGAAAGATTTTGACTTGCCTAAATGATTTCTCTCTAGTATCTGCTCTATCCATCTCCTAGATTTCCCAGTTCCTTTACTCCTTGGCTCTGATTAATGAAAAGTGACAAGGACCCACTCACAGAAGATTTTACCCTAAGCAAGAACCTCCTGCCTGACACAGGGGGAGGAAGCGATTTAGTTACTCATCAACCTTCATTTTGGAAGGAATTTTCCTTGTTTATTCCTACTGTGTGGAACCACCCTCCTTTCTTTTGGCATAACTAATATTTGGAAGAAAAGAAATAAATGAAGTAGTGGTATTTAGGTCTTCCCCAGGAAATGATAGGGTGAGGAGACAGAGGGAAAGTGAGAACTCAACCCTCAGTGGGGAAGGCCACACTGCAGTCTCTTCTCCATTCTCCTCTCAAGATTTTGAGCACACTAGCACACACACCTAGCATGATTTTTCAAGCCACCAGGTCCAGGACTCAAACCATAGTCGGCCATGTGGGAGTCCAGTGCTTTAACCACCATACCACCTGCTGACCCCAACAAGGCCTTTTAAACTTTCATATATGGTTTCTCCATCTGTAAACTGGAGAGAGTGGTACTGTCCTGTATCCTACAAGGTGGTTACAAGGGTCACAGGAGATTTATTATAGGCCAGAGCTCTTCGGGGAGAAGGTAATAGTATATGAAAATGATCTCTATCCTCCCCTACTCTTCTTGCCCTCCTATTCCCCCAGCCCCTCTTCTCCTTCCCTATAAGGACTCCTCACCCTTCCCAGGGTAGAATTATGCCTCCCCTATCATTATAACCTCTGCACACCCCAGTGTGGTTAGAGCCCTGGGAGGAAAACCAGTTAAGTCCCTGGTGGCTGCCTGGCTTTTCTCTCTGGGCAAAGATGCTTAAATCCCATGTCTGTTAGAGCTTACAGGCTAGCAGGGGAGTCAGATCATCCACAGATAACCATATTACCATATCTACAAACCGTTTCCCAGAAAAGCACGCTTTTTTTCATAAAGCTTTAGTGACTTGCCACCAAAGTCTCCTTGTATCTCATAACAGTGCAGATTCACTTAGAGTAGTATCACCCTGTATCCCAGGGATTTGGTGGAAAAGTGGAAATCTGCTAAGATTCATATTGTCATAAATTTCTATGTAAGTATGAACAAGTCATAGTATTTTAGAAAATCATGGTAAGACTTCCACAAAGTCTAAGGGTAGCCACAGAACACTGATGCTAACACAGTCATCTTCCCCATTTTGGAATAAAAATATTATCAGGGAAGGACCCTAGAGGTATTTTCTTTTTTTACAGAGATTTTTGCAATAGGGTACATGCGCTCGCCAGAGAGACAGAGAGACAGAAAGCTAGAAATCACCACTCAGGGGGGATGGCCACACCGCAATCGCTTCTCCACTCTCCTCTCAGGATTTTGGGCATGCACACACACATGCCCTGTGTGAGTTTTAAGCCACTGGGTCCAGTACTTCAACCACAGTGAACTATGTGGGAGTCCACTACACCATCTGCTGTTCCCAGAGGTATTTTCTTAAAAGCTTTGGCCCTAATCTGTTTTGACCATCTTATATTTCACTATCTTGGAAGATTCTTCACTGCTCAGAATATGGGCTGAAGGTGACCACACCTTCATTTCTACTCCAGATATCCAGGGGTACCCTCATCAGAGCTAGATGATACCCTAGGAAGTCTAGCCCTGGCTCAGATCAGCAAGTTGTACCTGGCCAGGAACTTAAAGAGAGTAGGTGCTTAGTCCACATTCAATTGGAAAAAAATTGAATAGTGGTAAATATACTTACCTAAACACTCAATGTTCATTTTCAGTGTGTTTGAATTCTTTCTGTAATGAGAATAATGAAGAGTCTCAAATTCAGTGGCGAAAATAAATTTTAGCTTTGCTTCAACTTTTATAGAAAACCTCAGAAGATTGAGAATGCACATTTTCCAGGATCAGGGTTTCTAGTAGAGAGCAGCTAAACCTTGAATTCAATTTATTATAATAATGACACATTTTTATTATAGAGAACCTGTGGAAAATAAATATAAAGAAAAAATTACCTATAGCCTCCCTATTAAGGTATAATTATTCACATTTAAGTCTTTTTTTTTTTTGCAAGCATGCGTAAGTAAGGGAAATAGTGTCTATCTTTACTGAATTATAGTTATACTCTAAGTAGTTCTCTTGTACTGTTTTGCTTATTCTGTGAGCACTTTAATATCATTAGTTCTACTTAGAAAACATTTTTAAAAGGTGTATTCTGTTGTAGGTATTATAACTAATTTATTATGTCCTTATGTCCTGCTATTTAGTACTTTCAAATAAAGTGATGTTTAATTATAAATTGTAATTTAAAAACAAATATGAAGTTCATTTAATATGCATTTTTTTTATTTGAATTTACAGAACTGGGTTTCTAGGCCCCAAAGGTCAACGAATTTTCCTCTTCCTCAGAGGACTCATTGGTTCTACTGCCATGATCCTTATATACTATTCTTTCCAGACAATGTCCCTCGCGGATGCCACAGTTATCACATTTAGCAGTCCAGTGTTTACGTCTATATTTGCTTGTATATTTCTCAAAGAAAAATATAGCCCTTGGGATGCTCTTTTCACCCTGTTTGCCATCACCGGAGTGATCCTTATCGTGAGACCACCATTTTTGTTTGGTTCCGACACTTCGGGGATGGAAGAAAGCTATTCAGACCGCCTTAAGGGGACGTTCGCAGCTGTTGGACATGCTGTGCTTGCTGCGTTGACTCTAGTTCTCCTAAGGAAAATCGGAAAATCCGTGGACTACATTTTGAGCATTTGGTATTATGTAGTAATTGGCTTACTTCAAAGCTCCATTGTCCTCTCTATATTAGGAGAATGGAGTCTGCCTTACTGTGGGTTGGACAGGCTATTTCTTATCCTCATCGGGCTTTTCGGTTTGGGAGGCCAGATATTTCTCACGAAAGCACTTCAAATAGAAAAAGTAGGGCCAGTTGCCATCATGAGGACGATGGATGTGGTCTTTGCTTTTATCTTTCAGATTTTTGTATTTAATCATGTGCCAACATGGTGGACAGTGAGTGGTGCCCTCTGCGTAGTGGCCAGTAGTATTGGGGTGGCCATTCGGAAGTGGTACCAGGGTTCCAAGTGAAGCATCATTGTGGAAAACATATTTTTTCAAGTACACCAAAAACCCAGTTCATACACACACTCACACACACACAAACACACACACACATCCCTGGAAAATCTGCATTTATTTTATTGATTATATTTAATAAATTTCATAAATGAAGTACCATTTTTTAATATGGTATGTCTTTAATTAAGAATAGTCTGAGCTAGTAGTTTTTTTGTAGCTTTTTATGTTCTTTTTTTGTTGAGGTGATGATGAGAGGAGAGCTTATTATTTGAAGAAAAACTGCAGAAGTTTTTATGACTCCTAGTAATATATGTAATTTTCTGAGTGTCTTTTTGGTACTGATGGACTTTGGGCGAGGAGGAAAGTTTAGATGTTCTTTTAGCAGTGTAGAGCTTCAGAAACTTCCTGATAATGCTGCTGTAATTAGTATTATGTTGATAATTCCTTGGCAACATAAACCCATTTTGGAGGCCAAAGCTAAAATGTAAAATAGGTGCCTACTTAACAGTGTTAATAATACAAATGAATTGGCCTTATTTTCAAGGATTTTATAAATGATAAGACTTTTAACTCATATTTGTGCCTTTTCACTTTTTTTTCTTTTTAAGGTTTTTAACCATAGAATACATGTGCTTGCTAGAGAGAAATAGAGAGAGGGAAAGTGAGAAATCACCCCCCGAGGGGATGGCCATGCCACAATCCCTTCTCTTCCATTCTCCTTTCAGGATTTTGGGCCCACATGCACACATGCCCGGTGTGATTCTCAAATGGTTGGGTCCAGGAAGCAAACCATGGTCGGCCATGTGGAAATCCAGTGCCTTAACCACCATGCCACCTGCTGGCCCTGTGCCTTTTCATTTTTATGCTGGAATTTTTATATGTAACGTCTAAAAAAAGTCTGTAAATTGCCAAATTTGGCAAGTAGCTTTCTGTTTCAGTGTCATTAGTAAATTTAGCTATTATTGTATAATTTTAATTGTCCTCTATTTTTTGAAACTGCACTACATTTTTCTTAACAGTCCAAGATTTCAGATCTTTAAATCACAAGAGAGAAATTTTGGCATGGCCAGTGTACAAATTTCCATCCTGAAGTGTTTTCATGGAAAAAAAAAGTAATTTTCTATAAATTCTCTTTGAATTTATAGTGTGATGCCAAATAAAATTTTCTCAGGATCTTTTTAGGTCGAACCATATGAAATTGCCAAGATTTTACTATTTTATCTTAAAAAATCCTCGTTTCATATGAATCACCCTGATAGATACCTCCCTTACCCTGTAAATAAAACACTTAGAGAACTTTGGAGTATGTATTTTTTTATTTTTTTATTTTTTTTTTTTTTTTGGAGGAGGGAAAGGTTTTTGCTATAGGGCGCTTGTGCTCACCAGAAAGACAGAGAGACAGAAAGCGAGAAATCACTTGCAGGAGGATGGCCACACCTCAATCCCTTCTCCTCCATTCTTCTCTCAGGATCTTGGCCATGTACGCACATGCAGCCAGCGTGACTTGAAGCCACCGGGTCCGGGACTCAAACCGCAATCAACTACATGAGAGTCCAGCAACATAGCCATTACGCCAAATGCTGGTCCCTGGATTATGTATTTTAAAAATAAATTTTTGAAGTACAGTAATGCTATAAACTTATATTTATAGCCTTTTTCCCTTATGGGATTATACATAATACATAATAATGCTTCATGTTATAGGTTAAATGTCAAGACCTGTGAATGTGTTGTTGGGCTTTCATAGTTTCTTGAATAGGAAAAAAAAAAAACTCTAAATTCTAGTATTATCAGCATGATGTTAAATGTTGGTGGCGCACCATGATACTAACATCATGAATTCAAACAACAGATTTTATATCTGGAACTTCATCAGGCCAGTACTCTGTGGTTAAAGAGAATTTTGTAACTAGGAAAGACTGGGAGGTTAGCTTGGGCGGAGGGTGGACATGCAGATGTTTCTTCGTCACACTGTACCCTCTAGTGGTGAGGTGGTGACAGCCTCCCATTCGTACTGTCAGATGGAGCCTCTGGGATGATCGTAAACCCACAAGAGATGAAAGGTTATAATCACAACCCCACCCTCTCATCATGACTTTCAAAGTAAGGAGAAACTTGGCTCTGCGATTTATGCCTTGATGACAAAGGACCCTTTCCAATAGTTCCAAGGAGAGGTTTTTGGCTTGCTTATTTTATGAAGTGCTTTGCACCTGACAGGTTCTAAATGAAAGCTATTTAGGTGAGTCATCTCTATCATAACTTGAACCCAATTTGTGATATTGGAATTTAGACTTGCAAGCATCATTCTGCAAGTCGCTTAAATCATCATAGAATCAGAACATTTTAGAGCTCAAAGGTATCTTAGAAACCACCTTGTAGGTGCCATGCTGCATAGATAGGAATGAGAGGGATGAGAGGGATGCCCAAACTGAGTTCCCTCAGCCTTCGTCTCACCCTTAGTTCCCTGATAGAGTGGGAAAATAAACCCCTACCTGGACTACCTAAGGTGAAGGAAGTCTCAGGGAACCCCCTTCCGATTCTTTACCTTGCACAATGGAAGAACCTCCAGGACCTTGAAAGTTAAATCCCTTTGGGCCTACACTAGAAATATATATGTGATTTTAACAGTGGAGTTTAAGTACTTGAATGTCACAGTATATGACTAAGATTGCAGAAAGTGTTTCTTCTTTTAGAGAGTATGATTCTCAAAATTTATAATGTCCAAAGCATACACAAGATATGTGTTGTAACAATTATGGGTGTGTATATTTTACACAGATTGTAGTTTCTATATCTTGCAAAGGAAATATTTTCATAAACTGTTATTTCATAAGTACTAATAAAATAATATGAAAGAAAGCTATATGTTGGTTGTTATGATTATAGCAAATATATCACTTACTTCCCTTTTAGATGATGTGCTTCAAAGATCATTTTCTGTAGCTTGACCTCTACCCATTCAGCTGAAATGTAATCTCAAATATCAAACTGTTTGTCCCTCTTATACTGTCCCATCAATCCAGCAGTCTCCAAAGTAAAGGCAATAATCTCACATTCTAGTGAAGCCTTCATTCTTCCAGCCCCTCAGAGCTGAAGCCTTTGAACTCCTGGTTACTTTTTGTTCCCATATCTAATCTGTTACTAAATCCTGGTGCGTTTTCCTTATCTTGTGGATTCCTCTGGCCTTGCCATTCCCATTGCTATTATCTTAGTCCAAGATTTATCACTTCACATTTGAATTACCTCATTTCTGTCCTAATTGGGTTACCTGTTTCTAGATTCTCACTCTGATCCTTCTCTCAGGTGCCAGATTAATCTTCACAAAGCCCTGCTTTTGGTGTTACCATAGTTCTCATAAAACCACTGATACCTTAGTGCACACCAAACTACTCTTTACATCCAAATATTCATCTAGCCTTATCCCACTTCTATCTGATTTCTGACATACCAATACAAGTTTGATACTCAGGTCATTCTTCCACTCACTCCCATGTTTGCCAAGAGTCCTTCCTCTGTTTTCTCCTGCCTGCTTTACTTTCTCTTATTTTCCTTTAAAGTCTGTTAACCTCCAGTGGCTCAGCTTATTTTTATTTCTTCCATTGTCTCCAGCTTCTCCCACCTACATAGTCCACTTTAGAAGAGTGGATAGAGGGACTAGCAGTTAGCGTAATGGCTATGTCGCTGGACTCTCACGTAGTTGACCACAGTTCGAGTCCTAGACCCGGTGGCTTAAACTCATACCGGGCGCGTGTGCGTGCATGCCCAAGATCCCGAGAGGAGAATGGAGGAGAAGGGATTGCGGCGTGGCCATCCCCCCCTGGGGGGTGATTTCTCGCTTTGTGTCTCTCTGTCTCTCTCTGTCTGGTAAGCGTACATGCCCCATAGCAAAAACCTCTCCAAAAAAAGGAAAAAAAAAAAAAAAAAAAAGAAGAGTGGATAGCATTGAATTAGGAGTCTGAAGACTGGAGTATCGTTTTACCACTTTGTAGTCAGGCAAGTCGCTTTATGTACTTGAACTTAGTGTTCTCATTTGTTAAATAGTAATACTTGCCCAATCTATCTTACAAATGAGTGCCATAAAAGGACTTGTTGATCATAAAGAAAGAGCAGTAAGTACTGTACTGTGGTTAATACGGCAGAGTTGAGTATTCACTCTCCTCAGAATGGTCCCCACCTCAGGTTCCTTACTCGAGCAGCCTCACCAGGAACCGTACAAATACATCTTCCTGAATGCAAGCCCCATTTGCCCCTTCCTGCTAGCTCAGATGTTTGTTGTTGGATAGCTTTATTTCCTGGCCAATCTGCCCATGCAGGGCTGCCAAGGGTCACTAGTCTTCGTCTTACATATATATATATTGCCATCTTCCCAATTTTGGTTCTTGTCTTATGTGGGTATCATGCTTGGTATCTGCCCTGGGGGATGGACCTGATTCTGTGTTTCCTCAGCACCATTTGCTATACTTCACATGCTTCTAGCCTCTTCTAGCCTGTCCACCCAATAAGCATAATTAGTATCCTGAGGGTGTTCTGGTGGGAGGAGAATCCGATATCCTTGATAACACCTGACCTCGGATTAGGCATGTATAGATCATTTCATGGTCAGCAGTGACATTAGAATTTGGTTATTAGAGTGGAGGTTGGACACACAACACCTGGGCACTACTCTAAGAACACCGTTTTATGACCCTTTTGGTGCCATATGTCAAATCTAATATAGCTAGAATTGTGCAGATACCCTTCCAGGGACTCTCTGTGACCTACAAAGAAAGGCCAATCCGAATTTTAGTCTCCAAACAAACTTTGGAGCTGGACTTGGAAAACCAATTTGTAGAGAGCCTATGGCCCTTGACATTGGCCATCATTGAAATTGAAATTGGGGGTAGGGGGGTTTTATAGCAGGAGGGTAAGGAGCAAATATATTGATATCAAGGCAGGAAATGTGCCATGAGCCCTCTACAGGAAAAGCTTCCACTGGTTCAGGAAATATCAGTACTAGGGCCGAGGGCCTGGATCTTTTCTAATAAATGTTCATGACTTTTTATTTTGCCAGAGGGTGTGTACCCTTGCTAGGGCTGGGTGGAGAATTCCCCATGGAGAATGGTCACACAACAATCCCTTACCCCTCCTCCTCCATCTTGTGCCTTCTTTCAAGACTTTGGGCATGCAAGTACATGCACTAGGTGTGTTTCTCAAGAACACCAGGACTTGAACTGAACAGTTTGCCATGTGGGATCCTAACCACCATGCCACCAGTTGGCCCAATTTTCATGACTTTTGACACTCAATAATTAATACCAGCTAGCCTTATCATCAAGGAAAATAAGTAACCCAGATTCATGATTAGTTGCCAGGGTGGGGTTAGGAAGGAAGAAAACGACATTTGAACAGAAGTAGACTTGGGTAGGAGAAAATGGTCAGGTAAACAGCATAGCATCAAGTTCATGCCAAGGTCAGAACACCGTGGTGTTGCAGAACTAGCGTGACAGGGCCAAAAGGTATGTTGCTAGCCAGGAGACCCAAACCTGAGGGTGTAAATACCAGCCATTCTTATATCTGTTCAAGTATACTTGACCATAATTTGAAGGTTATTTGCTATGTGCCAAACATATACCAGAGAGATGGAAAATAATAATGTCACTATACGTGGGGTTTTCTATCATTATAGGGGCATTATCTTGTTAATATTAGAATCAAATTCAAAGCAATAGCCTAATTCAGAATGGACTAACCCTTTTTTCTCTTGTGATGCTCCCCCCTGGGAACTCAGGTACTTTTGCTGTGAGGAAGGCTGGGCCACATGGAGAGGAACTGAGGTCCCCAACCCTCAGCCCTATCTGTGCTTCCAGATGACAGCCAGCACCAACATGCCGGCCACAGTGTGTACTTTTTGGGCATGGACTCTTCACACCACAGGTGAGCTGCCCTGGCTGATACTGTGTGGAGTACAGACCAGCTTTCCCCTCACCTCTGAGCTCTGCTCAGACTGCATATTTGTGAGTGATTATCATTTAAAACCACTAATAAATAAATGTATAAAAGATATAACTGTTTTGAATATGTATGCACCAAATAACACATGAATCCCATTACATAAAGCAAAACACCTCAAAATAGAAAACAAAAAACTAACGAAAGATAAAGTATTTTCACAGACTTCTCTAGCCTATGACAGATAAAGTTAACAAAGGTTAAATAAAAAGGGGATAATAATAATACATTTTTTATAATTATTTATTTATTTATTTTTAATTCATTCATTTATTTTAATTTGACAGTGAGAGATACACACAGAGAGAGAGGGAAAGTGAGAAAGCAAGCCAACAGGTCTGGTATTCGAACCGTGGTCAGCCATGTGGGAGTGTCCAGCGCCTTAATCACCACACCACCTGCTGGTCCCCTATAATAATAAAATTTAATGAGGTTGATCTAAACCAACTAAATGCAGTTTGGAGACTTCTGGGAGTCTTCAAGGCCCTTTCAGGGATTTGTGATGTCTAAACTATTTTAATAATAATACTAAGAATGTTATTAGCTTGCTTAATACTCATTCTCCCTAGAGTACAGGCTTTTCCAGAGGTTATAAGACATGTGGTACTGACAGCATCTCTCAAATTTACACATGACTATACTTCTTCACCCAGAAATTTCATTTCAGGAATATATCTTACAGATATGCTTACTTATGTGCAGAATGACATGTACAAGATTGTTTGTTGTCACTTTATTTGTAATAGCAACATGAATAGAACTAGCCTAAATGTCCCTTAGTGGGGACTGGATAAATAAGGTCATGGTACATATACAAAATAAAATATAACACAGTTGAAAATAAATTACGGGACTGCACATGCTTCCAATCCCAGGTGCTTCAGCAGCCACAGGTTTCAGTGTAGACATGGATAAGTCCCCAAAATGGAACAGAAATGGCAGCAAGAAACCCCAATCACAAAGATATGACTCTCTCAAGGGCGTGGACCCCAAGTTCCCGAGGAGCATGAGCTTTGTCAAGAAGCACAACAGGGAGAGTCTGAAGAAGATGTAGGCCAGTAACACCAAGGCTGTGCGTGCATGAGCAGAGGCCAGCAGGGCCTTTTAACACCCATGGAGGATGAGACAAGCATCATGATGCACAGAAGCTGCAAGCTCAGTTGAGTTGCCTACATTGCCCACCCTAAGCTCAGGAAATATGTTCACACCTGTATCGCCAAGGGCCTCCAGCTCTATCAGCCAAAGGCCAACAAAGCCAAGGCTCAAACCAAGGCCAGGCCCCGGCTGCAGCTCAGGCTCTTAAAGGTCCCCAGATCCCCACAATAACTCTAGAGTAGAGAACTCTGCCAGCAACTAATGAATTTTGAATTCTCTGGTCACCATATTAAACAATGTAAAAGGAGACAGGTGAAATTAATTTTGATAATATGTGTAACCCATTATTCCAAAATATTATTTCAATAGGAACAAAGTAACCAAGATCAAAATTTATCAGTGACATGTGCATTCTTTGTTCATACCAAACCTTCAAAGTCTGGTGTGTACTTCATAGTTGCTGCACATTTCAGTAGAGACCAGCCACATTTTAGGTGCTCAGTGGCCATGTGTGGCTAGTAGTTACCATGGTCCTCTTTTCTTTTCTTTTCTTTTCTTTTCTTTTCTTTTCTTTTCTTTTCTTTTCTTTTCTTTTCTTTTCTTTTCTTTTCCTTTCCTTTCCTTTCCTTTCTTTTCCTTTCCTTTCTTTCTCTCTCTTTCTCTCTTTCTTTCTTTTTCCCGTCATTCAGTGTAACTTTATTTACTACTTACTGCATATAACTCAAGGTCCTTCATTTCTAGCCACCAAATGTGGCTATTTTTCCAAGGAGTTTTAACATTAACATTAGTGAATTCATTTATTTAAGTTGTGTTTTTATTTTTGACATCTGAATGATTCACATTGCCATAGATCCTGAACTCAAAACCATGAATCAGAAAGCCACTCTGTGAGCACACTGATACTGCATGAGAAAATTCATAACACAGCATTGAGTGTCCAACCTAAGTCATCTCAGAATTATACATATAGTGACTTCTGAACTCACGTGAGATCTGGAACTCAACTGGATAATTGGTGATGGAGTTGACTTTGTTTGGGGAGAATAATTCCTGGAGTAATTAAGGAAAAGGGGGCTTGATCTTTCTTCTTGGTTGCTTGTTCCTCCCCAATACCTTCCTCTTTTTCCTCCTCCTCTTCAGCTTCTTTGATTTCTTCTTCTCTCTCTCCTCGTTCTTCCTCTTCCTCCTTTGCTTCTTCATATTCTTTGGCATCTTCTTTGGCTCCCTCCTCTGCCGCTGCCTCTTCCTTCTCCTCCTGCCCCTCTTTGGCTTCTCCTTCAGTGGGGGGGGGGGGTCCGTCCTTGGCTTCCTTAGCTTTAGTGGCCTCTGTGGTCTCCTCCACCATGATCTGCTCTTCCTGGATATGGCTGGTGTGGTAAGATGGGAAGGAGCTGGTGGACATCAGATAGGAGCTGGTCTGCAAACCACCACAGGCGGATCTGCCACAAACCTGGGAGCTTTGGGAACAGCCACTGGTTACACTTCCCACAGTGGTGAAAAAGTCGGGTCCCCTCTCCTTCCAAGAGTTTCCTATAAGCTGCAATTTCAGTATCTAAAGCCATCTTCACATTAAGGAGGTCTTCGTATTCTTTTAGGTATCTTACCATTTCACTTGTCGTGTCCCCAATTTGTTTTCAAGTTTGTTGATCATGTCCTGCGTAGCACTGATGTCGACATTCTGCTTGTCCTCCAACCCTGTGGCGGCTTCTTCAGCGCATCATTCATGTTCTGCATGCTTTCATCTCCAAGGCCCTGGCCTTGAGCAGGTGCTGGCTCTCAGACACCTCATGCTTGGCTACGCTGGTGTTGGTGTCTGTGTTCTTGGCAGTGCTCTGGGTCAGCACGGTGAAGCAGATTTTGAACCACTCTTTGGCATTTTGCATGTTCTTGGCGACCAGGTCCTTGTACTGAGCTCAGATGTCCTTGAGTGTGGTGGAGAAGTCAGGCTTCCCATGTTTCCTTTTTTCTTTAGTTATTTCATCAGTGAGAGGGACAGGGACAGAGAGAGAAAGAAGCAGCACCCCTGACAGGGTTTTGATTCACAATCAACACCCAGGCTTAGGCAACTTAAATCATGGGCACTCATGTGCCTGGGTTACTCAAGGTTAATCATGGGCATACATGTGCCTGGGTTACTCAAGGAGGTCTCTAGACTTGAATCAGCAACCTTTGAAGCAGGCCAGCTTGAGGGTTAGCAGGACAGCAGCCATTTTGAAACTAAGAAAGACCTTTCATGAGAGCCATCTGACCAAGTGCTGAGTCACGGGAAGGTCTGTGAGGAATAGTTAGATGACAAACCAGGAGTGGGTATGTGAAGAAAAACAGGAATAAAGATAAGTCTTTGAGCAAAAGCACTCAAGCAAAAGCACTACCATGATCTTTGTCTGACGGTTGTGAGGGATGATTGCACCTGTTTGTATCTAGTATCCATAGATACTGACCACATGCTGAACTTTCATAGACAGTTTGGTGGCACTTGCTGTCTCCCTGTAACCTGGCTACAGAAATAAACTCCGTTCTTCTGCAGACTCTGCCTCTGGTTTCATTGACCACGAGAAGAAGCTGTTGGACTTAGTTTGCCAGTAACACCTTCCCATATGGGTCTGTCTCTAGAGCATCATGTTTCCTGCTACACTACCATCTGGCCCATGTCTGTTACCATGTCTGAGAGCACAGTTCTAGAAAGTGCTGGGCAGAAAGGAGGATTATGATAACAGGCACCATTTCATGTGCCAGCACATGTTTGCATTATTTCTTTCATTTGCTCCTTAGAAAACCCTTTGGAGGTTGTGGTTTATTTCCCTATTTTACAAATGAAAAAGATAAGACAGTTTAAAAAACTTGGGTGAAGTCATATAGCTAACAAAGGACAAGGAAAGCACAGCCCACACATGGTCTGTTTTTTTCCTAAAGCACTTCCTGATTCCCATTTACAGATATGAGGATGTGAATTGCCCTGGACTTCACCCCAAAGGTTGTGAATCAAGAAAGGGCCTATACAACACTCGAAAGAATGGCATTGATCCTGCCCATCAGGTGAGTAGCCAGATGGCCAGTTCCCTATGAAGGTAAGAGCCACCTAACACATGAATTAGAGCAGCAGAAACAGGTGTAATAAACTTCCCCAGCCAAAACCAATCCTATGAGAAGCAATATGGAGATAATAAGCAAGGTTGAAAACAAGGAAAACTGCAGTAAGTGGGAAGAGATAAGTGAGTTTGAACATTAACAAAGGGCAGAGCTGATGATACGGAAATAATCATAAGCCTGGCAGATAAACATGCAAGTGGAGGTGGATGCCGCGGGTCCCATTGTAAGGGTGCCCTTGGGAGGAGAAAGAACCAGAGCCTGAAGCCAGGCAGGGTTTGCCCAGATTGACTAAGGGCGCAATAGGAAGCAAGGCCCAGAGAAGCCAGGGTCACAGTAGAGGGACTGGAATGTGCAGCCATTTCAAGTACGTATGTGAGAACGCTCATACCCCGCCGGCTCCGCTCAGGCCATGGAGGAGAGAACTGTGTCCATGCTCCGCCAGGCCAACCCAACAAACCAGAGCCCATGCAAACAGTCCTCAGTGAAATGAGAGCATCACACCAGGTTTATTAACTGTTGATCTTGTGCCTTTTTTTTTTTTTTTCTTTTTCCTTCTCTCTCCTCTCTTTTCTTTTCTTTCTTTCTTTTTTTTTTTTTTTTTTTTTTAAATAAGGTTTTTGCCATAGGGTATATGCACTCACTGGAGAGAGACAGTGAGAGGGAAAGTGAGAAATCACCTCCTGGGGAGATGGCCACACCACGATTCCTTGTTCTCCATTCTCTTCCTGGGATTTGGGGCACCCATACACACACACGCTCGCATCATTATCCAGCTGCCAGGTCCGGCACTCGAATTGCGGTCAACTATGTGGGAGTCCAGTGCCTTAACCACTATGCCACTTGCTGCCTTTTCTATATTTAGCATTTACCTTTTACTTATGAAGTAACAATACTGGCTAAATAGCCATTGTTTGGGTCACCTTGTTTGTCTTTTATTTTATTTTTTTAGTCTTCACTTGGAAAGTATAAAAATTAACATGTTATATTGTCTTCCACTTGCACTAAACATTTTTAGTGGTATATAAAATTTAAAATCCGCTGCTTAAGATCCTATCCTTTCACATCTGTATTGCATTTAGCTTCTCTCTGATATAATTTCAGCTATTCCCTCAACCCCAGCCCTATCCCTTCAGCACATAAAGATGCTCAGATTTCTTCTGATTAAAGAAAATCAAACAAAACCTTCCTTCATCGCTCCCTTCCTTCTTCTCTTGGCCCCCTTGCTGCTTCTTCATCTACCATTCTTTCCTCAACTCATCAATCTCTGTTTTTTTTTTTTTTTTTTGCCTTATTTTTTCACACTGGCAATTGACTGTTAGACATTTGTGCAATATTTTTTCCACCCAGGTAGAGATTGATTAGCATATACTATTAAATGTTCATCTTCTCCCTTCTGGTTGAATCATTATTACAACAGCATTGATTTCTTCCTATTTAATCCTCTTGGGAGGGCACAGTCTGTCAGCCACATTGTATGTTGGATGGACCTTTGTCAGCTCCCTCAGGAGCTCGGCCAAGCATATGCTTATGTGTAAGATAGAAGCTGTCTTCCAAAATGGCTTTCCTATATACATAGGAGGGGGAGGCAGAACAGGACCGAGAGGAAGGAGCAAGAGGAGGAGGAGGAAGGTTGAATATTTTTTTTATGGAATTGGTTTATGGGGCCTTGGGGGGTTGCGATCTTTAAGGCAGGCAGGCTGGAAATTCAGGCAGAAGTTAGTGTTTCTGTCTTGATTCTGAAGTCTGCAGGCCAACAGGCTGGAAATTCAAGCAGGGTTTCTGTGTTGCAGTTTAAGAAATTCCTTCTTTGAGAATTCTCAGCCTTTGTTTTTAAAACCTTCACCGACGAAATGAAGCCATCCACATTATAGAGGGTGATCTGCCTGCTTTACTTAAAATCTACTGAGTTGGAGGTTCCTCAGAAGCCTACAAATAAAACTGCCATACGACCCAGGAATTCCACCCTTAGGTATCTACCCAAAGGAGAGGAAAACACTCAGTCGGAAAAACACCTGCACATCCATGCTTACTGCAGCATTATTCACAATTGGTAGGACATGGAATCAACCCAGATGTCTAAGAACAGATGAGAGGATTGAAAAAGTGTAGCACATGTACTCTGTGGGATACTCAAAAAATATGAGACCCTGGCACTTAATAGAAAGTGGATGAAAATGGAAGGTTTAATGCTACGCGAAGCAAGCCAAACTATGAAAGACAGACATTGTATGTCCCCACTTAATATATTCCAAATGTCTGCATTCTATAGCAGAAGCTGAAAGATTGGAAGGAATAATAGCAGGGAAGCCAACTGTAGATACTACAGACAGTAAAGAAGGGGATGGGCAATAGAGGATGGGTAATGGGGTGGGAGGGAGATCAGGGAAAAAAACCATTGAATAGACATAATAATGAAAAGATATCTGTTGATGATAATGTATATGGTAATATCTTTGACTTGACTAATATGCACATATTCAGACTGGGAAAAACCATGTTGTACACTGTAAAGACGTCCGGTGACTAAATATAAATGAAAAATAAATTTTAAAAAAGTCTACTGAGTTAAATGTTAATTACATCTAAAAAATAGTTTTCCAGCATCATCTATCTATGCTGATGTTTGATCAAACGAGAGTCATGGCCTGGCCATAGTGACACATACTATTTATCACTACACCTCTAAGACTTACCATATATTTCTTTTAAAATAATATTCTGGCCCAGCCTGGCTACACAGTCCATAGAATACTGAACTGCAGTGCTGGAATCCCCATGGCCATCCACAGTTGGGATCCCTGTCCCGGTCCACTGAGCCTCCCATACCTAATGGGCTAAGGAGAGGGACTGAAGTGTGGCCAACTGTGGCAAGGGTTCCCCTCTCTCACTCTCCTCTCTCTTGTGCATACACACGAGACATGAGCATCTACCATGAACAATAATAAAAAGAAGATTATTTCAGTAACCACAGTAAAATTTGTGAAATCAAGAAATAAACATAAGTACAATGCTATGATCTAGTATTCTGATCTTATTCAGATTTTACTAATTTTCCCAATAATGGTACGGATAGTAAAAAAATAAACATTTAAAAAGTAAACAAAGACAAGAAAAAAATATTTAAAAATCTGAAACTGCTACCAAAAAGATTTTAATTGCATTTGAGAGTAACTGAAAGTAATTGAATTAGGAATTGATTTTTTTTTTTTTTTTTGGAGAGGTTTTTGCTATAGGGTATGTGCGCTCGCCAGACAGACAGACAGAGACAGAGAGACAGAAAGCGAGAAATCACCCCCCAGGGGGGATGGCCACACCGCAATCCCTTCTCCTCCACTGTCCTCTTGGGATCTTGGGCACACACGCACACGCGCCCAGCGTGAGTTTTAAGCCACCAGGTCCAGGACGCAAACCGCAGTCGACTACATGGGAGTCCAGCAACATAGCCATTACGCTAACTGCTGGTCCCAAGAATTGAATTTTTTTAAGCCTCTAATTAATGAAATAAACATTTGGCACTTTTTTTTTTTTGATGGACTTACCCATTTTGGGAGAATTTCGCCTTTAAAATTCCAAAGTCTGGTACGAGGCTGGAGATTCCACCCTTTTTCATCTGATGTAGTAACTAGTTTTTCTAATTTCTCAAACTCTTCATCTCTACTGTCTCCTATTCGCCCACATATAAATACATCCCATCCGGGTCTCTCCCATCTTTAGCCCAAACGAAATCAAACCAGCCCTTCCCCAAATCCAACATTTCCCTTTTGCTTTGATATTATGGGGTGAAAGTCGCATCAGATGTGGGTGATGTGCCATGAATGTGAGGTGGAGACCCACACCTGCCTCGTTTTCTTCCCTTCCATTCACTCCCATCCGGGTAGATACTCCTGGCTACTTACCCCAAACCGCCATCCTGCCTTTGTCTTACTCCATGGCCTAAATGCTTAGGCCACCATTTGTCAGGGAAGGTGATGGCCACTCAACTTCAGGGGAGAGACCAAGGTTGAGGTGAGTTTTAATTAGCATTTAAACCGAGGGTAATTCTAACCCTTTTGTCAGTGATTGGCCTAGAAAGAGGCAAAGAAAGGGGCTACTGAGACATGTGAGGAAGTCTGGAAACACCTCCAGGAGCACCTCCTGATTCTCACAATGAGGCTTCTGAGCTTCTGATCCGAATGTGTCCTGCTTTTGTGAAGGGATGATGCTTAAGCTGCTCTGACCCTGGCAGCCATGCAGACACCATCAAAAGAGGCTGCTAAAACTCCGTGCCGTCAGCAGAGGGCGCTAACATTTTGCGAGCTAGCAACCAGTTATTGGAGAATGACAGTCTGTTCTCCAGAACTCAAACTATTAGAAATCTATTTTAAAAATTATTAATGTAAAAATATCCCTTTACTAATATTATTAAAGCATTATTTCTTATTCTCTTCCATTTTCTTTTTTGCAAATGTACAATATTTTATGTTGTGTAAAATGACATTCAGAATTAAACCACCCAACACCATGTTATGTATAAGACAAAAGTCTAAGCTGGCACACAAATGAACTTTTAAATAATAATTCATTTGTGAGCCGAAATATCCTGGAATTCATCAGTTAATGGCAATGGTATTGTAGCCAATGCTCGCAACCTACTGAACTATTTGATTCAATAGGAATTACTTTAATGCAATGTCTTTTTAAGATTCTTTTCACTGTCTCATACATGGTCCTTTTAAAAGGCCGCTTGGCAGCTTGGTCTAAGTTTTTCAGTCAAGATAGCAGTAATATTTCAAACAGAAAAGCTTTTAAGATTCAGAAATCATTAACAGGAAAGAGATTTTAATGAAGTGGTTCAGTAGTTCTCATTATCAAAGAATGTTGATTTGGACATCTGCCTGGCTATACTTAGGGGAAAAAGAATTGTTAAAAGAACTTTTGAGGATAGAGTGTTTACCATTCCCCTGGCACTCGACTTTACCAGTAGATGTCACTATAGTCAGATATTAACTCAGAAAATCGAAGGAAAATATGACCTCACTGGAGTTTAAAGGACTCCAGTCCTTTAAAAAAGGAAAGAGAATCGCTCTCGATACAGCAGTCCTCCAGCCTCCAGTAAGTATGTTGGGGCCTGTGCCACTTGCTCATCCGTTTTTACTGCAGCATTATTCACAAGAGCCAAGACCTGGCTAAACCTAAAAGCCCAACAACTGATGACTGGAATTTTCAAATGTGGTACATATTCACTATGGAATACTACTCTGCCATAAAGAATGGTGAGAATCTGTAATTTGATACAAAGTGGATGAATATAGAAGAATGAATCCTATGTGGAATAAACCAGATCATGAAAGACACTTTTTGTCCCTGCTCAACGTACACCAAACGTCTGCATGCTATGGCAGAAATTGAAAGATTGGAAGACTTAATAAGGATAGAGAGGATAGGGGCTTAACAGACATAAGAATGTAAAATTCTTTGTTGGAAACAGTGTACATGGTAATATTAATTTGATTGTTATGTGCTGCAGGCATGCTTCGAAAAACCATATTACACACACACCTTGAAGATATACAATTAAATGTAAATAAGTTATAAAATAAAAAATAAAAAGGAACTTAAAAAAAGATGTGAGGAGAGGTCAGTAGATGGCATGGTGGTTATGTCACTTCACTCCCACATGGTTGACTGTGGTTCGAGTCCCAGATCCGGTGGCTTCAGACTCACACTGGGCATGTGTGCATGTGTGCCTAAGATCCTGGGAGGAGAATGGAGAAGGGATTGCAGCATGGCCATCCCCTCGTGGGGGTGATTTCTCACTTTTCCTCTCAACTGTCTCTGTCTCCCTCGCTGGCAAGCACATGCATCCTATGGAAAAAACTTCTAAAAAGAGAAAAGATGTGCGGGAGAAGACAATATATAGGGTCTTCTATACCTAAACATGTGCTCTTATTTTTTGTTGTTGTTGTTTATGCCATTAGGCATGTGTGCTTGCCAGAGAAAGACAGAGAGAGAGAGGGAAAGTGAGAAACCAACCCCCCCGTCCAGGGGAGACAGCCATGCCACAATCCATTCTCTTGTCAGGATTTTGGGTATACACACATGTGAGCCTGGCATGATGTTCAAGCCACTGGGTTCGGGACGTGAACTGTGGTCGACCGTGTGGAAATACAGCACCTTAACTACCACACCACTGGCTGGCCCCTATGTTCTTTTTAAGAAAACACAATAGTCATCTAATAAATGTTTACTGAGTTAATGAGTAATCTATGCATATTAATTATTCTGCCTTGAAATCTTTATAAATATGTTCTGGTATGAATGTCAAAGGGAAAGCTTTAGAGTTTGCAAAATAAAAATTATCTCTAAGATGCAAACATGTGCAGAAAAAGTCTATCAGGAGACCGAGTGTGAGGATTCCAACAACTCACCTACAGAGTTGGAGAGATTTAAATGCATAAAGAGATTCGAGAAACGGTCTTCAAGCCTACAGATTGTTCAAAGGCTTGATACACTGGTTCTACAATATAAGACCATATGTATCTGGAGCACTTATTAGATGGGACTTTCTGTGCCAAGTCCCTCCACTGATTGAATCCCCTAAGAGCTCTCGGAGGCAGGAATTTTTATATTCTCATTTTTAGAGATGAAGCATCTGAGGAATGGAGGTGGGGGCAGGGGAATGAGAGCTTAGATAACCTGCCCAAGATCAGTTACTGAGTCTCAGTGTTCCTAGCAAACTAAGTCTGGTTGCTGCTTCTTGCCGTCAGTGGAATGAGAGGCAAAGGCTGGATTTAACGTGTGCAACCAGGTTACAGGGAGGCAGTCAGCAAGCCCGCCCGGCTGTCTCCAACAGCTCGCCACGTTCCCTGTATTTGCAGGTACAAGCCATGAGCCAGTGCAAATCATCCCTCACTACAATCGATCAGAGTCGATTGCTTTTCCCTGTTTATCTACCCTGACTCCAGTTTTACTGCAAATGCTCACTCCTGGTTTATCATCTGACCATTCCTCAAATGGATCTCCCGATGACTCAGCACTTGGGGAGACAGTTCTCATTAGAGGCCTTTCTTCATTGCTGAGTGGCTGCCATCCTGCTAAACCTCATGCTGGCCTGATCCAGGAGCACCAGCTCAAACCTCGACCTGTATGGACACTCTGCTATGCTCCTTTCTTAGTTCAGCTGGCTCTAGTCAGGGTCTAACTGCAGCTAAGACCTTCTCCTCCATGCTCCTTTCAGGATCTTGGGCACATACATGTGCCTGGTATGAGGTTTAAGCCACGGGATCTGGGACTCGAATTGCAGTGGACTACGTGGGAGTCTAGTGACAAAACCGTTAGGCCATCTGCTGGTCCTCCAATCATTCATTTTTAACATCTTTTAAAATGTTTATTTCATCAAAGAAGGAGAGGCACTTCCAATGAGGTCTTCACATCCCCAGCTTCAGCCAGACCGGATCACATGCACACCCAGGGTGCACAGGGAGCCCCAAGAGGCAAATAGGGCACCTTCCCAGGTGGGTCCAGTTGCATTGTCGTTACCGCCTGGCCCCATTTAAAATATCTTAATTGGTGAACAATTCCTACACACACGACATTCTGCTCATGCTAGAGAAGGGACCTACGGACAAGAAGCCTAGCTGTCCCAAAAGAACTTCTAACAGAGTGGGAGCGGAGTGGGGGCACGTGGAGATGAGGGGGAGCTTGAAGACGAAGGTCACCCACACTCTGTCTTCTCCACAGAGCTTAGGAGGGTTTGGGGAAAGTGGAAAAGATTTGGAACAGCTGCTGTGTGGAATGTGCTAGGTTAAATAATATGTCTGGAGAAGTAAGGGGGTATTTCAGGATCTTTCTTTCCACGCCTTAGAATTAATGGAGCTTATTTTCTCAGATTTTCCAAAATAAAATTCACCTCTGGATAGAGCTCAAGCATAAAGAATGGTACTACAGCATTTAATCTTGTCTCTTGGAAAATCATCAGCACCTACAATTTTTTATCACAAAAATAGACAAATGATAACACCACGTTAAGAAGAAACAGGTTGAAATGTTTACTTGACTTTCAGTGTTATCTCTTCAATGTAATTTTTCTTTTTTCAAAAGAATGATTAATTTATTATTATTATTATTATTTAAATGGCTGTAGGGCATGTACATTCACCAGAGAGAAAGAGAGGGAGAAGGAAAAAAAACAACCTGCCAGGTTTGGGACTTGAACTGCAGTCTGCCATATGGGAGTCTCAATACCCCAGCCACTATACTACCTACTGGCCCCCAATTTGATATTTATAATGTCACCCTGTTCCTGAAATAATCAAGTGAGAGCCATTTTCAAAACCATGAGTGGAAATCCCAAGGCAAACCTAATAACACTAGGGGCATCTGTATTTGCTAGTGTCTTCAAGGTACACAGCTTGCATCATCCCAACGCCTCGCGTTTTGCACAGTGCCATTGGCCTTCTTGCTGTCTCTTCATAAATGTGGAGACATTTTCTGGCTCTGCCAGGATGTTTTTGTTTCTGCCTCCATTCCACTTAAAATATTTTGTTAAATTATCTCATTGCACTTTACATTTAGAAATCCTCTCTTTGAGACATTCCATCTTGCCTCTGGCAAGGGAGGTAAATGTGGTTGAGTGTTAATTAGTAATGGAATTTCTTCAGACTCAAATCATCCCACATACACTTTGCCACAGAGCAGGTGGAAAATGTTGCTCTAGAGGAATGACAGGATAAATACCTTTAAATCAAAGGGTAAGTAACCAAGTCCATTACCCAAATAATATTTTTCTAGCATGGCTGTCAAAAGTGGTATAAATTTAATATTAAAGTCCTAAACAAGGGGGAAATTCCCCCAAAACATCAAATGGCTAATAAAGATATGAAGCAAAACTTCACTTTACTGTATATAAATAAAAGAAAATTGATGGAGCATGACTTACTTTCACTGTAAGTCACTGATTTTTAAAAAATAATTCTTTTATTTAACTTTATTTCTTTATTTAAATTTGACCAGAGTGGGTGAGAGAGAGAGAAATTGAGAAAGCAAGCTGCCAGGTCTGGGACTCAAACCGCAGTCAGCCATGTGGGAGTCCAATACCCTTAACTACCATGCCACCTGTCGGCCCCTTAAGTCATAATTAAAAAAAAAATACTCAAGGGTCAATTGTTCGGGTGATGGTTAAGGTAACTGAATCCCACATGGCCAGCAACATGGTTCCAGACCATGGCGGCTTGAAACTCCCCCTGGGTGTGTGTGTGTGCATGCCCAAAATCCTGATAAGAGAATGGAGATGGGACCACAGTGTGACCAATCTCCCTGGGAGTGTTTTCTCATTTTCCTTCTCTCTGGCCCTCTTTTCCTCTAGCAGACACACACATCCTATAGCAAATTAAAAATAATAATAATAATAGCAGCACACTCAATATTGGCAGAAGGGTTCAAATTGCCAGATGCATTGTGGTTGGAAGTATAAATTGGTAAAATCTTTTTGAAAATAAGTTTTTAATATATATCATATCCTGTTGCCCAGGAACTCCAATTCTAGGACTTTTTCTTAGAACCATAATCCAAAACACACACACACACAAAACCCTTTACATAAAGACATTTCTTTTTATAATTCATAGTAAGAATCTAAATAAGTTTTCCTCATTTGAGTATATAAGGTTAAAAAAAAGCTATCCTTATAGATTAAGATCTTAGGCATCTTTTCACAATTATGTTTATAAAGATAGAAGTAAAGGAAAATCATTTTGATATGATATTAGGAAAAAGCCAGGGGATACAAATATATATGTACATATATACACATGTATGTAAATATATATGTATGTCTTCACCTGTAAAATAACGAAATGACCCCTCAGGTCCCAAGTATGAGTCTATAACGGAAGTGGGCAGTTAGGTGTCTTACCAGACATGTCATCACATGAGCTGTTGCCCTCTGCAAACCAGTGACCTTCCCACCTCTGCGAGGTCAGATTCCCTAGGTGCAAAGCCAAGAGACAGGGGCTAGGGGTGTGTGATTGGCAGGGGGCTGCTGCTCAAGAAAAGCCCGTGAGAGAAACAAACTTGAAAGGGGGAAAGAGGCAAGCAAGGATGTGTTTCAGGTGAAGAGCAGTCATGGTGGGGTCCCAGGGGTTCTCTGGAGCATGAACCACCCCACTGCATTGTAGGTGGTCCTCACTCCATGAGTGGTTTTGGGGGGGTGCCAGTGGAGGGAAACTATGAGCCACAAACAGCCATGGTTTACAGCAGGGGGGCACTGGGTGAACCAGCAAAGGGGATCTCATCATGTGGTCATGTCTGCTATGCCCCCAGGGGTCGTCCTGAGGATTAGGGAGGTCACTTCTGTGGTTCCACAAGAACTATTATGCATTCAGTAAAAATAAAATAAATTTTAAAAATAAATAAATTTCTAAAAAGAATAATTAAAAGGAGATAAAAAGTCACCATGATCATTTATTAAAATCCATTATCAAGCTGGCCCCATGGCCTTGTGGTTAAGGGACCTGGATCCCACATGGCTGACTATGGTTACAGTCCTGGCCCTAGTGGGTTGAAAACATGCCAGGCACGTGTGCTTGTGTGTTCAAAGTCCTGACAGGATAGAGAAATAGAGGAGAAGGTATTGCAGTATGACCACGCCCAACTGAGGGTGCTTTCTCCTTCTTGAACTCTCTGGTCAGCTTACACACCCTCTGGCAATTAGAAGAAGGAGGAGGGAAAAGGGAACGAGAAGAAGGAAAAAAATAAAGCAGATGCAGAAATAGAAGCAAAAGAAGAAGAAAGAAGAGAAGCCCGTTATCTTAAAGAATAAAAAAAGTGGGACCAGCAATTAGTGTAATTGCTATGTCGCTGGACTCCCATGTAGTCGACCGCGGTGCGAGTCCCGGACCCGGTGGCTTAAAACTCACGCCAGGCGCATATGCGTGCATGCCCAAGATCCCGAGAGGAGAATGGAGGAGAAGCGATTGCCATCCCCCCTGGGGGGTGATTTCTCGCTTTCTGTCTCTCTCTGTCTGTCTGGCGAGCGCACGTGCCCTATGGCAAAAAAACTCTAAAAAGAATTTAAAAAGTTATAAACAAACAAAAAATAAAGAATCATCAGGGAGCAGCTTTTCTAAATGTTGACTGACTGTGATTTCAAAGTCCACACCTAGTTTCAATATGCACCTATATCAGACTCTTCAAGTAGGGTGGGGATGCCATCCACCGTGGCCCCTTCACCTCTCAATGCAACGTTGAAGCTCAGTTTAGAGAACATTCCCATCTGCTCAGGCACCAGATGTTTCCAGATGCTTTGGTCACCCGGCTCCCTGCTGCTTGCAGACCTGTGGCCAAGCCCAAATGTGGCTGAGAGTCCAGTTCTGTTAGAAAGAGCCCTGGACCAAGAGTGAGGATGCTGAGCTGAGCTCTCAACAGGAACTGGTGACCTGTGATTCTCTGAATGGTGTTTTCCCTGGTAAAATAACATGAGCGAATTAAACCAAGGAAGTGCCCTTAACCTGGCCCTGGGAATCCAGGAATTGTACTCAAAATTCAGCCTTCTATTTTGTATGCTGTAAAGATGCACAGTGATTGCATGTTTAAAAGAAAGAAAGAAAGAAACCAAACAAAACCAAGTGCAGCCTTCCATGCAGATTTCTGAGATTAAGGTACGTAACTTTTCAGATTCTTTAAGGAGGGCCTGAACCAAGAGATCTGCCTCCCAAGCTTCCTGCCATGCCAACTCCCACTGAGTGTGAGGAGAGACTCAGGTCTCAGGAGGAAGTTAGGCATTGACTCTTTGTTCTGGTTTTGAAAATATTGAGTCATTTTTGCATAGAAAATATGTGTCATGACTTTTCCAATGGCCCAATATAATTGATGCCCATGGGGATGGGTTAGAACCCCTATGTTTTTTTTTTTTTTTTGGAGAGGTTTTTGCTATAGGGTGTGTGCGCTCGCCAGACAGACAGACAGAGACAGAGAGACAGAAAGCGAGAAATCACCCCCCAGGGGGGATGGTCACGCCGCAATCCCTTCTCCTCCATTCTCCTCTCGGGATCTTGGGCACGCACGCACACGTGCCCGGCGTGAGTTGTAAGCCACCGGGTCCGAGACGCAAACCGCGGTCGACTACGTGGGAGTCCAGCGACATAGCCATTACGCTAACTGCTGGTCCCCTCTAGATACCCTATTGACCATATGGAATCTGGCTTTGGTACAGTGCCTAACCACTGCACCGTGGGGCCGACTCCCTCCCCCACCGATATCTTTGTACCCTCACCACTGCCCTGTGAGGTTACCATCATTTGACAGAGTAGGGAACTGAGGCACCTGCGAGAACACTCAGTCCAAACACAACAGCACCCCCATGTGGTGCATATCTGGATACTCAAGACTTCCTGTGGAAACCAATGGCTTTAAGTGCCCAGGGACACTTTTTGAATTATTTTAATTTTATTTGAAAGTTTTTCTCTTTCAAAAGGGATTAAAGGCCAGCCTAGTTGCACAGTCAGTGGCAAACTGAATTCAGTGCCAGAAGCGACATGGCCGACTGGGGGGTGTTCAAAGTGCCTTCACTTTGAACAGTTCACCTCTCCGAGGAGGTCTCAGGGCACGTTTGCAAGCATCCAGCATGCTGGGATATCTGTAAGCAGGAGGGCCAGAGGGAGGGCATCATGGTGAGACGAAACCCTGTGAAGGTGCTTCTCTCTCATGCACATGCACACACTTCATATCATGGTACAACAAATAAGAATACTTTTGAAGTAATGTTTAAATAATTCAACAAGCAAGAACATAGAGAAAGGGGGACCCTTGCACACTGTTGGTGGGAATGTAAACTGATGCTGCCACTATGGAAAACATTTGGAGGTTCCTCAAAAAATTAAAACTAGGACTCCCATTTGACCCAGCAATCCCACTTCTGAGTACATATGCAAAAGAACTGAAATCAGGCTCTTCAGGAGATACTGCATCCCCACATTGTCACGCTATTCACAATAACCATGACCTTAGTCATGAATGGCTCAGACTTTACACCCAGGTTTGAGAGGTTTTTGCTATAGGGCGCTCGCCAGACAGACAGACAGAGACAGAGAGATAGAAAGCGAGAAATCACCCCCCAGAGGGGATGGCCACGCCGCAATCCCTTCTCCTCCATTCTCCTCTCGGGATCTTGGGCACGCACGCACACGTGCCCAGCGTGAGTTTAAGCCACCGGGTCCGGGACTCGAACCGCGATCGACTACATGGGAGTCCAGCGACATAGCCATTACGCTAACTGCTGGTCCCCAGAAAGGGGAAGGAAGATAGGAAAGAGACCAGCCAGCAAGGTGCAGAGCTCTGGGAACAAACCTAGACTCTCTTCTTCTCATGGACACCCCAGCCAACTTGTGACTTACCTAGCAGGAATTTGGAAGCTGATTAATGAAATAAAAACAATCCAAGTTTATTTCATTATGGTCAGATGCCAACAAAATAAATCTAAATTATCATTATGTATTTATGCCCACAAAGGGAACAATTTGGCGTGGGTTGTAAGGTGTTTAATTATAATTTAGATATATTATGGCATTTAGTGTTTTGTTTCATTATGCGTTCATTTATTGACATACCAGCATTACCACAGAAAATGGAGGTCTTTCCAGTCCTTCACTGACCTCTTGCATTGTTAGGAAAAATGAAAAGTAGCTGTACATAGAACAGAAAAAGAGCCACTTTCACAAGTAGCTTCTATGGGCTACAGTAAGAATAGTGAATACAGAGGAGGGAAAATGAATCCCTCTCAGCACACAAGCTCTTTGAAGGCTCTCTGCCTTCAAAAGGCTCTTCTCCTCACCTCCAAGTTGTCCTTTCAAACGTGTCCCCTTTTAAAGTCTTGTACTTCCCAGTTAGAATGAGTTTCTCCCCCTTTCTCTTTCTGGAGTGATCTGTTCTTACTTACACAACTTACTAGTGCTGTTTTCTAATAACTAGCTTCCACTCTGTCTTCCCTACTGGTGGTGAGCTCTCCAGAGGGCACAAAACTGCAAGAACTGCCTTGCTTGCTATGGTTCCTCCACACAGAAAAGGATTCTGCTTCCTTAAAAGAGAACAAGAAATCATCAGGCATCAGAGAAATGATCGCCAAATTCACAATGGGCTACCGTTTACACTAATACAATGGCTAGAACAAAAATGTCAGGTAGTGACAAGTATTGATGTGGAGAAATGGACACCCTGACATTGCTGTTGGGACTGGCAACTGGTACAGCTACAGTGGAAAGAGGCTGGCAGTCCCTCAGTAATTATAGAGTGACCATGTGATCCAGCAATTCTACTTCTAGGCCTATAACTAGGAGAAGTGAAAATACACACCCACACAAAAACATGAACTCAAATGTTTATAGAAGCATTATTCATTATAGCCAAAAAGTAGAAACAAAAACGGGTCTAGCAATTGATGAATAAAGTATGTTATGTCAAAAGAATGTCATATGATTCAGCAATAATAGCAAATGAAGTTCTGATACGTATTATAGTACTCAGTCTTGAAAATGTGAATGAAGACGGTCCCCAAAGATGACACACTGAATGGTTCCGTGTATATGCAAGGTCCTAAACAAGCAAACCTATAGAGACAGAAAGGCAAGGTTCTCTAGGGCTGTGAGAGAATTGTTAAGGATATGGTGAGTGGCTGCTAATGGCTACCGGGGATAATGAAAATGTCGTAAAATTAATTGAGTAATAGCAACACTGTGAACTAACAGTGAAATCACTGCGAATTAACACCGCGACTTAACCAGAAATCACTAAATTGTGTACTTTAAATGAATGAATTGTGTGGTGTGCGATTTATAATCGTTGGTTTTTCTTTTAGGGAGATTTTTACTACAGGGTGCGTGTACTCATCAGAGAGACAGAGAGACAGAAAGCGAGCAATCACCCCTTAGAGGGCTGGTTATGCTGCAATCCCTTCTCCATTCTCCCCTCGGGATTTTGAGCACACATGCATGCACACGTGCCCAGCTTGAATTTAAGCCACCAGATCTGGGACTTGAACCATAGTTGACTACATGGGAGTCCAGGAACATAACCATTATGCCATCTGCTGGTCCCATGAATTATAATCTTAATAAAGCTGTTATTTACTTAAAAGTAAGAGCTCTTTAATACTGAATATATAAATTCTACAGTATATAGCTAACAACAAAAAAAGGCAAGGTAAAAAAGAATATGATTTATAAAGTATGTGTGAGGAAATCCTTTTAATTAAATAGTGGACATGTTTAAACATTTAACTGTGTTCAAGATAACCTGTAGAGTGCTTGTGAGTCTGAGAAGGATCAAACATAGTCTTTGCCATCCAGCTCTCCACTGAGCCAGCCCCATAGCATAGTGGTTAAGTGGTGTGCAGAAAAAGGCAGATCCCACATGGCCAACCAGGGTTTAAATCCTGACCCTGATGGCTTGAAAAAACTCACTGTGGTTGTGCACATGTACCCAAGATCCTGCTGTGATGGATAACAGGAGAAAAAAGGATTGTGATATGACCAGACCTCCACTAAGGGTGCCTCTCTCTTTCTCTCTCTCTCTCTCTCTCTCTCTCTCTCTCTCTCTTTCTCTCTTTCATGCACACATGCTCTCTAGCATAAAAGAAGATGAAGCTCTCCATTTTAGTTAGGGGGAGAATTTCCATGCTCGAGACATTCACTAAAGATCTACCATAGTCTCTGGGTGCCAGACATGGGGTGAATCTTTCAAGATTCCTTCAAATTCTATGCATTAAGGGAAGGTGGGATCAAGGGAGTAGGGATTCTGTCTATTCTACTTACTGATTTATCCCCATGCCTCAAATAGTGACTAGCAAATAATGAGCATCAAACAATATGTGTTAATGAAAGAATGGACTGAGGAAGAAACCCAGAAAGGCTATTGGAAAAAGTGAGAGGGAAAGTGACAGTTGAGGAGACTTACTGAGGTGGTATGGTGACAAGAGGCGTTTCGAGGACGGACACACACTCCAGAGGATAGTCGATAGGATGGGGTGAGTCCAAGCCACATTGGACCCAATGAGAATTCCTAACTGATATGGAAGGGGGTGGTGCAAGCTGTTTAGGGTAATGGTCACAAAACAGCAGCCTATGAGCCAAATGCAGCAGACAGATGTGTTTTGTTTGAACTCCTTGCTATGGTTTGAATGCATCCTTTCTGAAAGTCAGTTGTAGCCAACATGATAAAATAAAGGCTGGGGTCTGTAAAAAGTCATTAGGCCATGAAGGCTTCTCTCTCATGAAGGGAATCGAGACCTTTATAAAAGAGACTTATGTGGACCAACTAGTGGTGTGATGTTTAAGGTGGATGGATTACACAAGGCTGACTGAATAGTTTGAGTCCCATATCTAGTGGCTTGAGAAACACGGTAGGCATGTGTACATGCATGACTAAAATCCCAAGCAGGGAGGCTGATGGAGGAGAAGAGAATACACTGTGGCCAACCCCTCTGGAGAGTGATTGTTCACTTTCTCACTTTCTATCTCTGTCTCTCTCTGGTGAGTGTACACGCCCTATGACAAATTTTAAAAGGGGAGGGAAGCATTACTTGCTTCAGCTTACTTGCTCTTCCACCTCCTCAACCCCAAGGAAGCAGCAACAAGATACTATCTTGGAATCCAAGAGCCCTCACCAGACACCAAACAGCCAACACATTGATTTTGGACTTCCACACCTACAGAACTGTGAAAAAACGTTTTTAGTTATTTAAAAGCTACCCAGTCTTGGGTTTTTGTTTTTTTTTTTTTTTAGTATTAGCACAAACAGACTTAGACACATTCACCCAATGTTTTAAAATTTGGGAAATTTTACATAGCCCCCAGATTTATGGCTTCTCTTGAAAATTCAGGAGGCCTGAAACATGGAGTCCACATTCTCACTAGCAACAGTTGGCTGGAGCTGAGTGGCCCCCCAGAGAAAACATCCTTTTCAGTTCACCATAGACCCACTTACTTCCAATATTCTCATACCCTGCCCATGCATATCATTTATGTGTTCACTGGGTTCAAGCATTTATGTTTATGTCAACTAAGGGGAGTTTGTGAATCCCTACAGTTTTTTCTGGAAACCCTCCTCAGTGGCCTCTCTTCATCTCTCCATTTTCCTCCTTCTGTCTTTCTGTGTTTCTTTCTGTTCTCAGCAGAATTTTAATAAACATCTAAGTAAAATTTTAGAAAGAAGTAAAGGGACTCAGAGTTTGGCATAACTAAGTTTATGCTTGAAAATGATAAAATAAAGAGGTCAATAAATAAACATTGTTTTACCATAATTTGTCTCAAAGAACTCCCATAGTTAATGAGATCAATTAATTAGAATAAAGTTAATTGATTATTCCCACCCCTCTCCCTTTTTACCCCTATCCGCAAAGTCCTAGAACTACAGTCTCTTTAAGGACATCGGTATGAATATTTTTGTTATCTTTCTTCTCTAGTATTTTCAGAAATGTAACACATGCTGGCTGTGGCAGGTGTGATGCTAATTTAGTATGGGTAGGAGTCTGCCTAGCCAAATATTTCAGAAAGGCTTTGAGAATCGTGTCAGAGCATCAAGCTAGTTGGAGCTATCTGAACAGTAGCCCACGTGGGCATGCATCCACTGAGTGTCAGCCTCCTCTGGCCAGCTGAACCCCTGTGAGCTATGAGCGATTAAAAAAGAAAAAAAAAAAAAGAGTCAGCACCTGTTCCAGCTTTGGCAAGAATCCTAAAATAGCCACCATTTCTCATGGAAGCAGAACTTTAGCCTTTGCAGCTGTCTATTTTCTTATCCAAAATCAATTTCCATCTATCATATAATATAAATAAGAGTTTCTCTCCCTTTCTAATTCACCACTTTTCTTCTTGACTGAAGAATTCTTTTTGAGCACTTTTCTGTAGATTAGAGCTAGTGGGAAAGGTTATCAGTTCTTCCACTCAAAAGCTATTGGCCCACTAAAAAGGAATTGGTCCGGTTGATGGTGTGGTGGTTAAAGCTACTGGATCCCACATGGCCGACTGCGTGGTTCAAGTTCCGGACTTGGTGGCTTTAAAAATGCATTGGGCACATGTACGTTGTGTAGGTGCCCAAAATCCTGAGAGGAGAATGGAGGAGAAAGGATTGCAACATGGCCATTCTTTGCGGGGTCCTTTCTCACTTTCCTTCTCTCTCTCTGGTGAGTGCATATACTCTCTAGTAAATTAGAAGAATAAAGAAGAATTTTATCTGTTATCTTTGTATTATCAGTTTGCCACTTCTTTTTAAAAAATGAATTATTAACTTAATCTATTATTATCATCATTTTAATTTGCTATAAGGCACATGCACTCACAAAGAGAGACAGTGAGAGAGAGAGAAAGTGAGAAAGCAAGCTACCAGGTCCAGGAATTGAACCGCAGTCAGCCATGTGTTAGTCCAGCACCTTAACCACTAAGTCGCCTGCTGGCCCCTGAAGTCGGCCACTTTTAAAAGTAGGCATAGATCACAGTTTTTGTTTTCTTCCCCAGGCAACCTGCAGAATAATGAATGAAAAATTTGACACAAGGACATAAAACTGTATTCAGTAAATACCTCAATAAAAACCAACTTCGCTTTAGTATAATAGAGAAAAATGAGGTGGAGGAAAAAGGGATGAGAGAGAGAAAAAGAGGAATAGAGACAAAATGAGAGGGTGCAAAGATGGAAAGAGAAAAGATAAAGGTAGTCCCTTGTTCAGCCCACTCTCCAGGCTCCAAACAGCCTTAGTCTCTAACCTCATCTTTCCTCCCAACTATGCAAACGCCATCCCTCTTCAGCCTGGCTCCGTGGATCGCCAGCACGCCTAGACTATTCAGCTTGATCTCGGTGCCCTGGACATTCTAATAAAAACCAATCATAGGATCCTCTTCCCCCAAATTTGTGTCAATTCCCTCAAAAAATGATAAGCACTTTCAAGGTAGAAATGGCCGTACAATAGGTTATTCAGCTGAACTATTCAGATCTTTTCTAGAGTGTGTAGGATTTGATTGGCTGCATTTTCAATAGCTCATTTTTAAGAGTCTAGCAAAAATACATTCCCTTACACCCTATAAATTCATCCATTCAGCCAGCATTTCCCGTTTTCCTGTTGAGTGCCGTCTGAGATACTGAGACCAATGGGAGTGAAGAGGGCATTCCTCACCTCCTACAGCCTAATTCTCTAATAACAGACCATTAGTCATTCTGTCAAAATGTCTTACACATGGCCCTGTGATTATTTTTTATTTAAATAAATGCAAGTTGTTATAGTGAAATTAGCTAAGCAGAATACATCTGAAGAGGAAATAAAATCAATTCCTTAAACTTCACCCACAGAAAAGAAAATGTTTTAGAATGTGTGTATATTTTTTAAAGTTTGATTTGAAATGTAAAGAAGAAATTCTTTAAAATTAGTTCTGAAAAACAGTAAGGCAATTATAAGGCATTGCTGAAGTAAATAAATATCACTTCTTTCCTCCCAGTTCCTCTTCTCACCCCCATTGACTCTGCAGCGTCTCTTAGTTTAAAAAGCACAGGGGTCAGCAGATGGCATAGCAGTTATGTTGCTGGACTCCCACATGGCCAAGCATGGTTGAAGTCCCGGACCTGGTGGCTTGAAACTCCCACTGCGTGCTTGTGTGTGTGTATCCAATATCCCGGGAAGAGAAGGGATTGCAGCATGGCCATTCTCACCAAGGGATGATTTCTCACTTTCCCTCTCACTGTCTCTCTCAGATGCACCCTAGGGCAAAAACCTATAAAAAATAAAAAGCACTGTACAAAGATACAGGGAGAGAAGTTAAGGATGGACGAATGGATTTTGGAGTCCATGAACTCAGTAGCTTTAACTTCCCTCCAGCAGTCCTCTGGATTAGGCAGTGACTCAGAAGATAGCTTTTCCTGTGCCTCTCTTTCTCTGGGCTAGGAACCTTCCAGTTATACCAAATACCCCTTTATGGCCTGACATTCCTACTATCAAATACACTTGCTGCTTAGTCCGACGTCTGTCTCCTCTCATAAAGTTTTTCAAAACTTGCCAAGACCAGGTGAGATCTTGTTGGATGAACCTCAGCACTCCAGGTTCCCCTCTGGACCCTTGTCCCAACAGCAAAGAGTGTGCCACACTCTTAGGGGGCCTGGCTGAGGGAGGTTCTCTGGTTCCATTTATATTTTGAATGTTAAGCCCAGAAGCAAAGCACTGTTCCATCAAGCACTGTTATGAAATCAGTTAAGTGTTAGAACTGTTAGAAAGGCCGCAGAGTGGTTTGCTAGAAGTCATATCATGCCTCTGCAAGTTTCAAGTGGCTGCTCATCTCGTGAGAAAAGCCATAGTCCTTTTGTAGTCCACAAGCCTGCCAACACTTCCCACCCCACCCTGTTTGTTCTTTAGCCTCCTTTTCTTCATCTCTCCCTTGCTCACTGTAGAACCATGTGATCTTCTTGCTGTTCCTCCAACATCCCGATCTTTATTTTCGTCAGGCAAGGTCTCACTGTCCTGATCCTCTGCCTCAGCCTCCCCACTGGGAGGTACCACCACACCCAACTCTTTCAGACAGGCTCTCCCTATGTGACTCAGGCCAGCCTTGACTTCACAGTCCTCTTGCCTCAGTCTCCCCATGTCCGGTTGCTGGGATCACAGGCCTATGCTGCTGCCCGGTCTTTAGGTGGGACCAGAAATCCAACCTGGGCCTCCCATGTGGTCCCAGCCCAAGGACCATAGCATCTTAGCAGCACACTCTACCATCGCTGGACCCAACATCTCAATCTTTTACTCACCATAGGACCTTTGCATTCGCTGTTCCTTTTGCTTGGAATGCTGTTCTCCCGGATAACCTCAGGCTCACTCTCTCCTTCTTTGCCCTCTATGCTCAAATGTCACTGTGAGTGAAACTCTCCTTGAGCAACCTTTGTGAAGCAGTAACACTTCATCTCACCACAGCATTCTCTATCATTTCTAAAATAACTTTGTTGAGATATAATTTATGTACTATACAATTCACCTATTAAAATGTACAGTTCAATAACTTTGAGCATAATCACCATTTCCCAAAAGGAAACTCTTTACTCTTCAGTCATCACCTCCCATACCACCAATAACCCCAGTCCCCCAACTCTAACCATCCACTAATCTACGTCAATCTCTCTATATTTGCCTGCATTGGACTTTTCATACAAACAGGATCACACATCACACAGTCCTGGCTCATGTCTGGTTTCTTCCACTTGGCGTAATGTTTTTAAGATTCACACACATTGTGTCATGTATTGGTACTTCAGTGTTTCTTATTGCCAGATAATATTCCATTGAGTGGATAAACCACCTTTTCTGCCTCCATTCATCAGTAGATGGACGTTTGAGTTGTTCCCACTTTTCAGCTATTAGGAATAATGCTGTTAAGAACATTTGTGGGGCATGGTGGCGCCCGCCCTATGGCAAAAACCTATGGAGGCTGGAGGATTGCGGCATCGAGTCCATCTCACTCTCTCTCTCTGTCTCTCTCGGCGAGTGCACGATTTTTTAGGGACCAGCAGTTAGCGTAATGGCTATGTCACCGGACTCCCACGTAGTCGACCGTGGTTCAAATCCCGGACCCGGTGGCTTAAACTCACGCCGGGCGCGTGAGCGTGCGTGCCCAAGATCCCGAGAGGAGAATGGAGGAGAAGGGATTGCGCTGTGGCCATCCCCCTGGGCGGTGATTTCTCTTTTTCTGTCTCTCTGTCTCTCTCTGTCTGTCTGGCGAGCGCACGCGCCCTATAGCAAAAACCTCTCCAAAAAAAAAAAAAAAAAAAAAAAGAACATTTGTGAACAGGGACCAGCAGATGGCGTAGTGGTTAAGGTGCTGGACTCCTACACAGCCAACCACAGTTCTAGTCCTGGACCTGGTGGCTTGAAGCTTACACCAAGTGTATGTGCATGCATTCCTAGAATCTCAGGAGAGTGGAGAAGCAATTATAGTGTGGCCATCTCTCCTAGAGGGTGATTTCTCACTATCTCTGTCTCTCTTTGGCAAGTGCATACACCCTATGGCAAAACAAAACAAAACAAAAACCTGAAAAAGAACAGTTGTGAATGAGTACATGTGTGGACAGAAGTCATCACTTCCATGTGTACACTGAGAAGTATATCCCCATAATTTTTACTTTGCTTTATTTGAGCACTCATTACCATCTCAAATATTAGATATTTATTGATTTTCTTTTTATATTACCTGCCTTGATCCCAAAGAATATAAGCTCCCTTACTGCAAGATCTTTCTCTGTTTTGTTTACTGCTTAGAACAGTACCCGGCACGCAGTGGCTGCGCAATAGTGTGAATGATTCAAGGATTGCTAAAATTATTAAAGCAAAAGGGGGTAAAACTATTAATTCAGAAAGCCAATTGTGTATACATTAAAAGCTGATGTGTGGAAAGAGGTCAGGAATCACAACTTGTAGGGAAGTATGGAAATCTCCAGAGCAGCCACCAGCCTGTGCCTTAGTCAAGTAATTTCATTTTGGCTTTAATTCCTTCTGTGCAAATTTCTGGATTGAACCCATATTTCTGGCTCCTTCCCACTCCATATACCATACTTTTAACATAAAAATGAATAAATAACTTGATCTGTTCATATCAGGATTTATCTTCCATTCATTTAACCAATATTCATGAAGTGCCTTCATGATCCAGACATTATGCAGGTGTCTTATTTGGCATACCAGTATCGTTAGTCTATTTGGACAATCATTACACCATTGTTGATTAAAATGTCTTTTCTTTTCTTTTAAATTGGCAGATGGCACATGCACTTGCCAGAGATGAAGGATGGAGAGAAAGCAACCCCCCTCCAGTGGAAGATGGTCACGCCACAATCCATCCTTCTCCATTTCTCCATCCTGTCGGGATTGGGGCACATGAGCCTGTTGCATTTCTCAAGCCAACAAGGCTGGGCTTCAAACCATGTGGTCAGTCATGTGGGATCCCAACCATCAGGTCACAGAGCTGGCCCCCAAATTCCTCTTTTCATTTCAACAAACATAGCTTGGACTTTAAAAAGTAAGAACTATCTCTTAATTATTTTAAGTTTTTAAAACACAGACATAAACTGGAAGACTAAAAATGTCACTATTGGGGACCAACAGTTGGCATAATGGCTATGTCACTGGACTCCCATGTAGTTAGTCGTGGTTCGAGTCCTGGACCCGGTGGCTTAAACTCACGCTGGGTATGTGTGCATGTGTGCCCAAGATCCCGAGAGAAGAATGAAGGAGAAAGGATTGCCCAGATTGTTCTCCTCAGAATTTTGGGCACACACGCAAATGCACTTGGTGTATGCTCCAAGCCTCCATATCTGAACTCAAACTGTGCTTTTGGCCTTAACCACCATGCCACCTGCCGTCCCTCTACCATTTCTTTCTCTCTCTCTTTTTTTTTTTTTTTTTGGAGAGGTTTTCGCTATAGGGCGCGTGCGCTCGCCAGACAGAGAGAGACACAGAGACAGAAAGCAAGAAATCACCCCCCAGGGGGGATGGTTACGCCACAATCCCTTCTCCTCCATTCTCCTCTCGGGATCTTGGGCACGTACGCACATGCGCCCGGCGTGAGTTTTAAGCCACCGGGTCCGGGACGCGAACCGCGGTTGACTACGTGGAAGTCCAGCGACATAGCCATTACGCTAACTGCTGGCTCCCCCTCTACCATTTCTTTATCTAGTTTATTTCTTGGTTTAGTATAATTCCTCAAATGTTGGGGGGAGGGCAAATAGAAGAATTCGAAAGCCTATTCCTTCTCCTATCGACGTGATGTCAGTGAACTGGACACACACTTGTCTCCCTCGTGCGTCAGTTTCCTCCTTGGTGAGATAGTGGGTTTAGAGTTTAGACCCCAGGCCCTTCCAGGTTGAGCTCAACATTCTGCAGAAGTTAGAGAAATGCCAAGCAGACAAGAAACCAAAGGAATTAGAAGTTCTATTGTAAAAAGACCTTGTTTTTGCTGGAGAGAGATGCTTGCAAAATCCCTGGCTAGGTTCCTGGACCAAATAGCTCCAAATGTGCTTTGTCAGGAGAATTTTCTATGATTAAGTCCCAGGGCGAGTTTGACATACTCTGCCTACTATGTGATTTTAAGAACGCATTTCAGAAGAGCAGAAGGGATTGGGGAAGTAATACACAAAGCCTCATTCAATAAATGCTTTGTGATGTGCCAGGCTCAAAGCAGGAGGTAGGTAACATTCTCTCATCTGGCCTGTACCAAATCTCTGTGAGGTAAATATGGCTGGCTTGCACTGTTTCGTGAATGAGGAAACTGAGGTTCAGAGACCTTAAACAATTATTTCGGGCAGGATTATACATCAAAGAGACAAAAATCTATGGGACCACAAACATGTGGCACAATTTTCACCCCATTAAGACCACCTAAGTTGCATATTTTACTTTCAGACAGCTCTAGAATGTTATGTTTCCATAATTAAGTGTCCAGTAAGTACTGGAGATAATAGATGCTAATAATTACAACAGTTCCTTTCAGAACCTAACAAGAGCCTTTTTTATTCTCCCGTAACTGGAGAATTTTATGAAAAATTTAAAAATTTGAGCCTTTATTTTCAATTGTCAAATTTAAAAACAAATGAAAACCTTAGTGAAGCTTGGTAACTCTGAGATATGGTTTTCTTTTTCTATTTTTTTGTATTGTTTTATTTTATACATTCAATCACTGTACATCACTACAGCTTGTGAGATGAATTTACCCAACAGGAATACACTTCACACCAGTCCAGTTGAAGATAGCGTACACATTACTGAGATACGGTTTTCAAGAAAATTTGAGTACATCGATTAATTGTTCACATGTCATTACGAAGCAGGGAGCTCCATTTGTCAAATCAATGCTCCTCCTTCTCATCCACCCAGAAGCAACTAGGTGACAGTTCCCCTTGCATATAATCAGAAGCAGATGACCAGGACACTGCATTTTCTCTAGGTCCCTCAGGTGTCAATTTCCTCATCTGAACCCTGTGAGGCTTTTGCAGAAAGAGCTTTGGTCTAATTCTATCCCGTAGCCCTGTAATGTGATCCTGTGACATAAATTACCTGTACAAAATAATTCTATTTCACAAGGAAAACTGTTTACTGTAAACTAGTTGTATTTATTGGTCATAAACAATAGAATCAGCTCATGGTAGTACTATTAAAAAAAGAAAAAAAAAGCGAGCTCTAGAATTGAAGAAAAACTGTAGAATGAAAGAATGAAGTTAAGAAATAGGCAGCAATTAGTATGTTCAGAGGCTTGGGACCAGCAGATGGTGTAATGGCTACGTTGCTGAACTCCCATGTAGTCGACCACAGTTTGAGTCCCGGACCTGGTGGCTTAAACTTACACCAGGCACGTGTGCGTTCGTGCCCAAGATCCTGAGAGGAGAATGGAGAAGAAGGGATTGCAGTGTGACCAACCCCCCTGGAGGGTGACTTCTCGCTTTCTGTCTGTCTCTGTCTTTCAGGTGAGCACACGCGCCATATAGCAAAAACCTCTCCAAAAAAGAGAAAAGACAAAGGAAGTTCAGAGGCTGTAAACAGTAGGAGCATATAAGAAATACCTCTTTTGGGACCAGCAGTTAGCGTAATGGCTATGTTGCTGAACTCCCACGTAGTCGACCGCGGTTCGAGTCCCAGACCCAGTGGCTTAAACTCACGCCGGGCGCGTGTGCGTGCCCAAGATCCCGGGAGGAGAATGGAGGAGAAGGGATTGCGGCGTGGCCATCCCCCCTGGGGGGTGATTTCTCGCTTTCTATCTCTCTGTCTCTCTCTGTCTGTCTGGCGAGCGCACGCGCCCTATAGCAAAAACCTCTCCAAAAATAGAAAAAAAAAAAGAAATACCTCTTTCTTTCTTTCTTTCTTTCTTTCTTTCTTTCTTTCTTTCTTTCTTTCTTTCTTTCTTTCTTTCTTCTCTCTCTCTCTCTCTCTCTCTCTCTCTCTCTCTCTCTCTCTCTTTCTTTTTATATTCCATGACTGAGATACGTGCACACACACACAGACAGACAGAGAGAAAGAGACCCTTAACAGGGACTGGATGCCATGACCACCCCTGGCTTCAGCCAGCTCTGAGTTATGGGCACTAGCCTGCCCGGCGCACTCAGGGAGCTCTCTGGAAGTGAACTGGGTACCTTCCTGTGTGAGATTGCCTCTCAGTGTCATGTTTTACTGCCACACCACTGTCTGGCCCCTCGTAAGTATGACCTTTGAGATCAGTGAGTTTGACTGTTTCTCAGTCGATTTTCAACCTTTGCTGCTCTGCTCCTGGCAAGTTGGAAGAGCCTGAGTGACTGAGTTTGGGATCTTGCCCATCCTTCAGTCAATGGAGGGACACTGCATGATGGATCCATGTGTTTCTGCATGGAGGTGAGCACAGGTTTCTCTGAGCAAAGCTAGTTACTGTTACCAGGATAAAGGGATGGAGGCTGAGCAGGCGAAAACAACAGATGTCCATGAACTGGGATCTGGCTGTGAGATCTGGCCTCTCCATCCCCTTGGAGGGCTCTATGGCATGGACTTGAGGCTCAGGGCAGATATGAACCATGAATAGACATGAAGATAAACCCTGGATCAAAGCAACAGCCCAGGCTATGAAGGGGCAGGCCTGAGCCCGGGGTGGGGAGGCCAGAAGAGGGCACTTGGAGTTCCGAGGACGAGCAGCTGTGTTTCTGAAATGCACTTCATCCAGCCGCCGCTGAGAATGCACTGCAAGGTCAGTGGAATGGAATGCGGGGCAGACACCAGCCCCTCAGAAGCACACAGTAACCTGATATGATGGCTTTGCTTAATGCGTTTTCTCTTGTTTAGTTCCAATTCCTTGAGACATCCAACAGGATAAGGCTAACGAGGCCAGGTCAGAGGGTGAGACCAGCCAAGCCAGAGTGGTCAAGCACAAACTGCACAGTTAGGTGAGACCAGGGAGGTGAGCTGAGGCAGGGAGAAACTGTCCCACTCTCTTTCATAAACTGGGACTCACCCAGCTGGCACCAGAGAGGGTCCTAGTTTGGGTAGGAAGTTGCTGGCGCCAGAGAAGGCAGAGGACATTACTGTGCTAGATGCACGGGATGGAGTGGAAGTTGGGGCCAATGGCTCAGCCAAAAGTGCAATATCAGCTGCCAGATCCAAGAGGTCAGTTCAAGCCTATGGTCAAGAAGGAGGCAAGAGACCAGGGGTGGAGAACAGAGGCAGGTCTGGAAATGGTGGGAAGTAGGAGAGCCTGATAATGTTCGACTTCCAGAACAATACCCCCGGGGAACAAAGTTTTGCTCTTATGCTGGTCACATGACAGAGGACTGGACAATCAACCAGATCATGGGATAGTAAAGAGTATGACTGCAAGAAAATAGAAAATACTGTAGGTGTACTTGGGCATCTTGTTGGGAGAGATCAGTCCTGTGAATTACCTGCAGCAGGAACTGGAGGTCTGTCTAGTGGGTGAATCCAGATTTTCAGAGTCACAGAGTCAGCCAGAGGGTCACAACCAGTTAGACAGACCTCCACTGCCAGTGCAGACATGAGGAATTTGGCCTCGATAGTAGTGTTCATTAAATGCAAGTCATTTTCTAATTGGGCAAGTGCCAATGTTTGTGAGAGTGGTAATATTTCTGGAAAACAGTAGTTCTCAACTATAGTGTACATTGGAATAATCTGATATTTAAGTAGGTTGCTTCCTGGGTTTCACCATTAGAGTCTAATTTATTTAGTCTGAGGTGCAGTCTGGACTTTAGGGGAGGCTTTTGAAGCTCCTCGGTGATTCCTGTGTTTAGTCAGTTCTGAGAATTGCTACTCTGGAGCATCAAGTCCCGAAGAGCATTCTTCAGAACACTGGCAAAACATGTGTTCACTGAAAACTAGGGGGACTGATAACCAGAATACACAGCGTACTCAAACGGCTTACCTGAAAATAAAAAATGATCAATCCAATTCAAAGATGGGAAAATGAGCTAAACAAACAACTCCCTAGAAGACATATGAACAACCAGAAAGTATATGAAAAAATGCTCAATATCCCTTATGATAAGGGAGATGCAAATCAAAACCACAATGAAATACCACCTAACTCCAGTCAGGATGGCTGAGATTTAAAAAAAAAAAAAAAAAAAGGTAAGTGCTGGCGAGGCTGTGGTGAAACGGGAACTCTCCTACACTGTTGGTGGGAATGTAAATTAGTACAACCACCGTGGAGAACAATATGGAGGTTCCTCAAAGATCTACAAATAGAACTACCGTATGATCCAGCAATTCCACTTCTGGATATCTATCCAAAGAGATACACTCTCCAGGAGCATACATGTTCTCTGAGGAGAATGCTCAGTCGGAAAAGTGCTTATACATCTATGGTTATTGCAGCATTATTCACAATTGCTAAGACATGGAACCCACCCAAATGTCCACGAACAGAAAAAATGGATTGAAAAAGTGTGGCACATATACTCTATGGAATACTACTCAGCCATAGAAAAACAACAAGACCCTAGAATTGATAGAAAGTGTATGAATATGGAAGATTTACTGCTTAGTGGAGCAGGCCAGGCTATGAAAGAGAGACTACATGTCTCCACTTAATATATGCTGACTACACTCTATGGTGGAAACTGAAAGATTAGAGTATATGGAATAGTGGAAAATGGTTATGGATACGAGTTAGTGTGGGAAGAGGATGAAAGACAGGGAGACTGTGAGGAAAGGAATCAAGGACTAAAAATAGATAGGCAACACATTTATGGGACACAGAAATGGAGGATTGTCTGTTGATGATTACATATATAGTATCTTTAACTGGACTATTGTGAAGTATATTCATGTTGAGTAAATTCACTTTACAAGCTGTAGTGATGTAGTGATTGAATGTATAAAAGAAATTAAAATAATAATAGTTAAAAAAGAAAATCAGGTTTCACATCCAAAAAAATTTAAGAAGTAGTACATAAAGTATGAAGTATTCTTTTGAAGACTTAACAAATTCTGAGAAGTTTTTCAGTAAAATAGTCTCCCCCCTTTATTAAGTGTCTTAATCCATCATTACATTACTAACAGAAATACCTGAGACTGCATGACTTATAAAGAAATAGAGGTTTATTGACTTACAATTCTGGTGGCTGGAAAGTCCAAAGACATCGCAAAAGGCAGGATGTAGAACTTAGAGAGGAGAAGAGTGTGGTCTATAATCATGTGTCTTCTACCTAACTCATTTCTTCTCCTTAAATACACATCAGAATTCAGTCATGGGAGCCCAGCCTTAATGACTTTATTACACCCAAAGGCCACACCTTAGGACACTATGATGGACTAAGTTTTCACTTAAGACCTTTACAATACAACAAGTCCCAACACATGAACCTTTAGGGGACATCCAATCACCAGTCACTAAGACCAAATTCCAAAATAGGAGCCTTTGAGGGACAAACTGTTATCCAAACCAAAGCATTAAGATAACATTTACATCTAGCAAAAATCCTCGGATAGTAAGAATATGCTTAATGAGTTTTGACAAATGTATATACCCAATAATTGGTGAATCCAAATAAAGGTGATACAGATGTTCCTTACCCTAGCTTTGCAACTTTTCTGTATGTCAAAATTATAACAAACTTAAAAGTTAAAAAAATAGGGGCCAGCAAGGGGCACAGTAGTTAAAGCACTGGACTCCCACATGGCCTACAGTGATTTGAGTCCCAGACCTGGTGACTTGAAAATCATGCTGGATGCTCAGGCATTCATTCCCAAAAATCCCATAAGAAGAATGGAAGAGAAAGGACTGCAGCATGGTTCTCCTCTCCGGGGGGTGATTTCTCACTTTCCTTCTTACTGTCTTTCTATGTCTCTCTGGCAAGCGCATGGGCCCTATGGCAAAAAACAAACAACAAACAAACAAAAAACTACATTGTATTGCCATCATTCAAATCAAGAGAGAGAACACTTTCACTACCCACAAAGTTCCCAGGTGCTCCTTTTCAGTTACCCCTAGACCTTCCCCAGAGATAATTATGCTAACTGATTTCTATGACTGTAGTCTAGTTTGACCTGTTCTTGGATTTTATCTAAGTGGTATCATAGAGGAAGCACTAGCGTGTGCCTGTTTTTCCCCCCGGACATAATGTTTCTGTTTCGCAAATCAGTAGCTCATGTTTGTGAGGTTCATGAATGTTGTATGAATCTGTGATTCATCTCCACTATAAACTAAATTGCTATGAACATTCTGTATGCCAGTCCTTCTGTGGACATACTCGTATTCCTCTTTGGTACAGGTAGACTTTTGTGTGTGTGTGTGTGTGTGTGTGTGTGTGTGTGTGTATGAAATAATACACATAAGTCAACTACACAGATGCTGAGCGGTCCATCTAAGGATGGAATTATTGCTACCAGCAGCTCTCTATGTGGTGGCAAACTCTTCAGAGTGGCCACACCATTTTATATCTCTATTAGCAATGTGTCACGGCTGGTCTGTATCTTTGCAGATGCTTGGTATTAAAAACGTGTTATAGCAGCTGTAACTGATGGGAAGTGATATGCTATTATGCTTTTAATTTGCATTTCCTTGATCACTGATGACGTTAAACACCTTTTCATGTCTTTATTAACCATTTATGTATCTTCTTATGTCAAATAGCTCTTCAAGGTTTTTGCCTAATCTATTTTAGTTTTCTCTCTTTTTAAAAAGGTTTGTTTATGTATTTATCTATTTTATGAGAGAGACAAGGTTTTGTGTGAGAGAGAGAGAGACAGAAAGACAGACACCTCCCAACAGGGTCTTTGTGCTGTGATTCACCCCCAGTCTCAATCAGATCCTGGGTATGCACGTGCACAGTGACATGTACAGGGAGGCCTCAGGATGTGTGCTGAGAACCTTCTTATGTTGATTCAGTGGTGTTACTGCTGAGTTAGCACCTGGACCACAGTCTTTTCTCTTTTTAATTGTTTGTCTTTTTATTATTGATTTATAGGAGTTCTTTATATATTCTAGATGAGTGCTTTGTCCAATATATACATCTTGCAAATATTTTGTTGAAGTTTATGACCTGCCTTTTCATTTTCTGATTTCTTTTAAAAAATTGTTGACCAGTTAATGTTTCTAGTTTTACTGAACTCAAAGTTGTTCTTTTCTTATTGTTATCCTGCTAAGAAATCTTTGCCTCCTTCAAAATCATGAAAATATTTTTCTGTGTTTTCTTCTAGGGGCTTTTTAAGGTTTTGTTAGCTAGGAAGGAAACTTAATATAAATCTAAGTAATTTTGGGGGAACAACACATTCTGAGAAGAGACCTGCAGTACGATTCAGCTATTGTAGAACCAGTCATGGTTGATACTAGACCAAAGATCCTGACCTTTGCTGACCTTTGCTCATTATAATGAGCCACCCCAGCAGGAGCTAAAGCTTCATTAGCATAAGATGGGATGTGTGGTGAGCATGACTTCCTTCTGCGCATGCACCAGAGAGACCCTGTCTCTCTACATAATATGAGCTCACCTACAAGATTCTGCACACTAATAAAAAGCCTGATTCTTTTCACTTCGGGGAGACACTTTTCTGGGAAGATCCCAGGTGCCCTCCTGGCTTGTACAGTAATACACCTCCAATCCAGACAAATGGTTGCAGTGGCATTACTGGCCTGTGTCCCTGAGAGGTAGACCCATTGAGTCTAGTAACAGTTCCAGCTTCCACAGTTATGTCAATCATCCTTCAAAGAATTGATTTCATGTTTTTATAGTTGCTTACTGGAGAATTCCCAAACATTTTTAGTCGTGAAACCTATTTCTCTAGGTAGCATCTATCTTCATCCCAAGAACTACCATAAAACACACTGAGCAATGTGTGTTTCCCTAGATGATTCAAGATAACAATTCAAACTGATAAACATGTCTGGATACTATCCAATACCTTTCCAGAAATCTGGGTCAAATAAACAAGACACAAAGACAGTCATTTAAACGAAGGTTATAATAGACTCAAAAAGATTGTAATAGATTTTGACATGCTTGGGACAGAATTATTTGCAATTAGGCTTAAAGCCATAATATTCAAAACATGGAAAACTGACAGTATCAATAACTATTTACCAACAAACGAGCTCATGTTCAAGAAAATAAATGTCTTGCTTACAGTCCTTGTACATAAAGACCATGTTGTATTCATCTTAATTTTCTCAGCACCCCAAGCAGTACTGGGCAAACACTAAACTTTAAGTGGTATCCTTTTAGTTGCAATATAATATTTCTTAACAGGATACCTTAAGGGACCAGCAGTCTCTCTGTTAAGAGAAAAGGCAAAATGACTAGTCTCATCATTGCTAAATATTCCCCAATTAAGTAATTTATTTAAACTTTAACACTAAGAATTTGAAGGCTCTGTTTGACTTTGAGAAACTAATAATTGACTAAGTGACCAAGGACCATTGTGTGTATTTTGCAAATGTTTAAAGGCAGCAACAGTAGATAAGAAAAAGTATTAACTGCACACTTTAGAAAATGGATGTGAGGGACCAGCAGATGGCGTGGTGGTTAAGGTGCTAGATCCCACACAGCTGACTCTGGTTTGAGTCCCAGACCTGGTAACTTGAAAAACACATTGGGCATGTGTGTGTGTGTCTGTGTCCAAAATCCCAAGATGAGAGTAATGAAGAAGGGATTGTGGAGTGGCCATCCCCCTTGGGGATTAATTCCCCATTCTCTCTCTCTCTCTCTCTCTCTCTCTCTGTTTTCCTCTGATGAGCACACACACCCTATGACAAAAATCTTTAAAAAAGGAAGAAAAATAAAATGAGCAGGAGATATTGAGGGCTGCTGGATAGGGAGTGTTCGAACACTCGGCCTGCTGCATCAATATTTAATTTACCTTCAAACATCGAATACTTTGCTTCTAGGTTTATGGTTACAGAATGTTAAGAGGTAGCACGCTGAAATTCTTCCACCCAAAAATTTATTTAAAAAGCTTTTTAAAAAAGTAATCTGGGGATTAGCAGGTGGCATGGTGGTTGGGGCACTAGATTACCATATGGTTGATTATAGTTTGAGTCCCAGACCTGGTAGCTTGCTTTCTCACTTTCTCTCACTCTCTCTGTCTCTCTATGGTCAAATTAAAAATAATAAGGGGCCAGCAGTTGGCATAATGGCTACGTTGCTGGGCTCTCATGTAGTCGACTGCGGTTTGAGTCCTGGACCTGGTGGCTTAAACTCATGCCGGGCGCATGTGCGTGCATGCCCATGATCCTGAGAGGAGAATGGAGGAGAAGGGATTGCAGCGTGGCCATCCCCCCGGGGGGTGATTTATTGCTTTCTGTCTCTCTGTCTCTGTCTTTTTGGTGAGTGCACATGCCCTATAGCAAAAACCTCTCCAAAAAATAAAAATTTAAAAATTTAAAAAAATTAAAAAATAATGATAAATTTTAAAATGCACTAAAATAATTCTTTAAAAAATAATAATCTGTAGGATCCCTAACCAAAGATAAGCAGCTTTTGGGTCAGAGTAGTCATTGTGTTTAATTTGTCACTGGGACAGGTATATCTTGTCAACTCTTTCAAATAGTATTAGTTATTTTTTTTAAATATAATTTTAAAAATTTATTTCTTTATTTTTGTTTTTTAATTTTATTTCAATTTCTTTATACATTCAATAATGCTATTTAGCTTGCAAAGTGAATATTTCTTTTTATCTTATACTTTAAAAATTTATTTTGTTTTTAATTAATTTATATTCATTTACTGAGCATTGTCACAGCATACAAAATGTGACTTCCCATCCAGAATATGCTGCATAGTGGCTTAATCATACATGTGATCATCAATAATTTTCCATTTATAGTTTAATCCCCCTATTTCTCACCCTCTGCCATTTCCCACATGCCTCCCACACTATCTCAGGTGTCCACAGTTGTTTTCCATTCCCTTTTTTCTCCACATTGTATTGATTCACAAAATTTATTAAATAACCTAACTACTTTCAATAGCAAGCTCTGCTGATACATACATATCTATGAATACATGTCTGACTTTAGGCATAAAACTCTTGAGTAGAATGAGTATACTATAAGGTAGCACCTAGCTGATGCTATATAGTTTACTATGGTCATTATGTATTTTTTACTGTATTTTTTTAATTTCAAGAAAAGCAGATTTAGCTTTAATAAATCAATAAAATGCTAAGGAAATATGCTTAAAACTTAAAGCCAGGAAACAGGTTGGGATTCTGTCCGAATAGTAGGTACATGAACCTATTGGCAGCTCAAGACAAGACAAAAATTCTTAAAACTGGAAAACAAAGTGTAAAAGAAAATCAGCAATGTTTTAGTCAAAAGTCATAAAATTCTATTTCACCAGTTCAGTCTCATGTACTTAATCTATCTTCTGTTGTGGTTTGATTTTCCCAATTAAATTCTGGGATATAATATTCAACTCCAGACTTGTCCTCATGATTAAGCTGGCTATTTTCTTAGTTTTTGAATTCTTTATTTCTGTGTGACTGTATTCAATTTTCCTGGTATAGCACTCCCTGCAAAACTTCTTGAAGATCTGGTCTGGTGTTGGTAAATTCTTTAGGTTTTGTTTATCTGAGAATGTTCTTGTCTTTTCTTCCCATATGAAGGATAATCTTGCCGGGTATAGTATCCTTGGTTGAAATTGCTTTTCCCTTAACAGTTCGAATATATTTTCCCATTCTTTCCTCACTTGCATTGTTTTCAATGAGAGATCTGCTGTCAGCCTGATGAGATATCCTTTGTAGGTAACTTGACATTTCTCACTTGCCAATCTTAGTATCTTATCTTTGTCTGTGGTTTTGGTCAGTCTGGCTATAATACGTCTTGGAGAAGATCTCCTTGGGTTGATTCTATTGGGGGTCCTTTGTATTTCTTGGACTGGATCTTTGAATGCCTCTCTAGGTTTGGAAAGTTTTCTTGCAGGATTTCATGGAATAGATTGTCAATGCCCTTATGGGTCTCTTTCTCTTCTGGGATACCAATTATCCAGATATTTGGATGTTTGATGGTATCTAGTATTTCTTGTATAATATTCTCATTTTGGGGGGCAATTTTCTCAGTCTTCATGGTGGATTTTTCTAGGCCAGTGATTCTACCTTCTACATCTGAGATTCGATTTTTGGTATGATCTAGTCTGCTTTTAATACTTTCAAGGAAGGTTTTGACTTCCTGTATTATAGTCTTCATCTCTAACAGGTCCATTTGATTATTTTTTAGAGTGTGAATTTCCTCTTTTAAATCTTGCAAAAATTTCCTCACCTCCTGAAGCTCATCAACTCCTTTCTCCTGCCTCTTTGGCAGTTCATTGTCTCTCTTCTCTTCAATCTCTGTGAGCTTTGTCACTATGAAAATTCTAAATTCTTTATCTGACATGTCCATGAATTTTCATCATACTGTATGAGGATGAAGAGGAGTTATTGTTTTTCCTTGGAGGAGAGGTATTTTCTTGTTTTTCCATATTTCTTGTGACCCTGCAGTGATTTCTAGTAATCTGATGGATGGTGCATTTCTTCTAATTTTTAAAGTTCAATTTTAGTGTTTAGAGGCATGCAGGAGGAGGTGATCTGCAATCACTCTTCCATTCCGTTCTCACTCTTTGTGTATCAGAATCAGCGGGAATAGAGGAATATTCTGACCCTAATTGTATTCAGATGTTTAGATCCTGTTCGCTTGGACCTGTATAGATATTTACTGTGTAGGAGCTGAGAAGCCAATGAGTAAAGATAAAGAAAAAGAAAAGAATTAGAGAAAAGAAAGGAGAAAATATAAAAGAAAAAGGAAAGGAGAAAATATGAAAGAAAAAGGAAAAGGGGTAATAAAAAACCATGGATTTAAATTTTAAAAAGGAAAATAGAAAACCACATGGCGCACAAGTGCGCCACATGAAAGCAATATTTCACAGCTGAAGTTCAGGATCCATGTGGAGATGGGCCTGGGTTTGTGCCTTTCCTATACAGAATGGGAGAGGCACCTATTAACACAATAAAGGGGCTTGAGAGCCCAGAAAATACTTTACCTTAAAAAAATTAAAAGACTCAGGGAGACACAGAGAGACAGAGAAATGGAGACAAAGAGATAGGTAACACTACCCACTAGAAATAAGTGAGGAAGAAGTCTCAGCAGAAAATCTTCATTTTAAGTCTCTGAAAGCAATATTTCACAGCTGAAGTTCAGCATCCCTGTGCCAAATATGATTAATTTTATGTTTGCTTGCTTTTCTAAAAAGGCACTTCATACTCTACTTGTGCAGGTTGAACATCTCTTATCCAAAATGCTCGGGACCAGAACTGTTTCAGATTTCAGTTTTTCAAATTTTGGAGTAGTTACATCTACATTTTGAGATATCTTTGGGATACGCCCCAAGTCCAAGCATGAAATCAATTTCTCTTTCTAATGTATCTTATACACATTGCCTGAGAATAATTTTGTACAATAGTTTTATATTGCCGTGTTCTGAGTATGACCTCTCACATGAGGTCATGTGTGGAATTTCCACTTATGATGACGTGTTGGCATTCAAAACGTTTCAGATTTTGGAAGGTATTTGATCTCAGATTTTCAGATTAGTGATGCCAACTTGTGCTGACCAAGAGAGTCTACACAGTCAGACAGTACAAGCTCAAGTGAGCACAGCAGTAAGATCATGGTTAATAAGGATGTTATGATACAGGACAACTGGTCACCATAAATGAAGGCC